>OU015441.1:2500000-5000000 GCA_907164795.1 Hemaris fuciformis | reverse complement strand
ATTCGATACAAGATGGCATTATGTGTCCAATTTAATGATTTTGATCAATTACCAAACAATTTAAATAAATTAAATGTCATATCGGGTATATTGTGTTAGATAACTTGCAATATACACCATATAGTCTGTGAGATGTGTATTTTGTACTGTATATGAGATTTTGTACTATATTTCAAAAATCTAGCGAAATTTAATTTTTCAGCCAATGAATCGGTAACCCCCCAAGGTTAACTCGGATAACTCTCGAGTAGATAGCGCAGCTCTCCCAAGAGGCGAGTGAGCGAGGATTATTATTTTAATAATTGAATATTATTTCACGATCCCGTTACAGCCGGCAACACAAGTTTTGACAATACAGTAATATTTGAAGATATTTTAACTAGCTATGATGAAAATGATGAAATTGGTATTGCTAATCAATTAATATACATATATAAATAATATTTTACTAATCAATATTAGTACCTGACTATCTTTACAGGTTTGTAGATTGTTTACGTTTAAAATTAAATCACGTAAATGTCCCATAAATGCTTAATTTTTGATTTGACATTAATGTACAAATAACTGAAATAGGTACCTACATGTTAATTACGTAAATAAAGTTTCCCTATCTCATCTTAATACAAAATATTAACCAAAACAATAGTTTCTTAATTAACACGAATAGAAGACAAAAACTATAGAAAAGCAAAACTTGTGCGGAACGTTGTACAATAGAACATAAACTCCGTTCAGATTTGGGAGAAAATTTAATCTTCGCGCGACTGAGGCGATAGAATGCCGACACTCACCAGGAGAATTATCCGAAGATACCAAAGTCAGGTATCTGAAGATATTACCTAATGCGGTTGCAAAAATATTTTTTTCATTGCTGATCTTTCCTTTTAATATTAAATACTGTGTTGATTTCTTAATGTTTTTGTCGGCTATGCAATAATTTTGCAATTATTTGTTGTCACGTTACAGAGAAGGTTTTTAAATAATAATTTGCATAAGAGCGGTAAGTCATTTTTTTAGAAAGTTTGTTCCACAGAGATCACAATGAGACATTACGTGTACCTACTGTAGTACATTTTAATGAAACGAAAGCTGTTGGACATGTCTATCTGTATTCTGTACCTCATTTCATCATACTTAGTATTAAAACTGTAAAATCGAGTCAACCAACTGAACATCTAGGTTATTGTGAATATTAACGGATTTCGTTCATTTTTTTAAATCACACTATAAAGAAACACGGTGCGGAACCTTACCAGCGTGGTTGACGGACACCTTTTTAATAGTAGACCTATTGTAAATCCAAATCTACTAGATTTAATCTAAAAATTCATTATTATTATAAGTTGGGTAGTGATGGCCTCGGGGATTAGGCGCGCGGTCGAGAATCTCGGCGGTCGCAGGTTCAAACCCCAGGCACACACCTCTGACTTTTCGAAGTTATGTGTGTATTCACAATGAATCATCACGTACTTTACGGTGAAGGAAAACATCGTGAGGAAACCTGCACACCTAATAGTTCTCAGGAATTTCTTAGGTGTGTAGTCCGCCAACCCGCACTAGGCCAGCGTGGTGGACTAAGGCCTAAACCCTCTCGGTAGTAGAGGAGGCCCGTGCCCAGCAGTGGGACGTATATGGGCTGATGATGATGATGATAAGTTGGGTACCTATATTAATGTTCTCATATTTTAATTTTTTTATGTAACTTTACAAATGCTGCTTGCGTGCTTCTCTGCTTATATATCACTGGAGCAGTCTGTTTAATTGATTGCGTTGGAAATAATTACGTATTTCTTTCTTTCGAGAGCAATTATTCGATAAATTCATTAAATCAAATATTCGAGAAATATCTTGGGACGTATTCATCCTTTTCATCCGTTGTACAGCCCGTCCCGTACTCGTAAACGCCATGATCACGTAGAATTATTGCATTAAAATATAATCTCGCCCCGGTGCCCGCAGTTCATGAGTTCGGGCGGGGGTTCGGGTGGCGGTGACCGGGGGAGGGGTGTCAGGGGTGGTGCAGACACTGTAAAATTAACCAATTTGAACACTTAAACATTTTTAATATGTACCTAGTTAAATGTTTTGACTGAAACTTACAATCACGTTTTGTGACGTAGCTTGTGAGGGGTACAAAAAAATACTCGAAAAAATCTTCCCACTTTAGTGTCGAGTTAGATTTTTGTTACTCTAACGAGAGGTATACTGCACGGTGCATGGTAAATACGAGTGTTTTGTTTGGATTTAAGATATCAGAAGTGACAATAAGTCAGAGTCGTGACTTAGGTACTCGAAACTACTACTTATATAATTTGCATAAGCATCTACCTACACTTGGTGAAGTGGTAGAGACACTCGACCGGGATGATACTATTGTCACTTGTCTCACTGAAAGTCTATGTCAAAAAATGATTTTAGTGTTGCCATTCTGTCGTACCGAGAAGAAAAGGCGCACCTAAAACTAGTTACCCTCTGATATGGCTAAACAATTTTGTATAGTGTCATTGTTGAAATTAAACATCTAATTTTATTTATTTTTTATGGAAAAAGGAGGCAAACGAGCAAGTGAGCCACCTGGTGTTAAGTGGTCAACACCGCCCATGAACACCCACAATACCAGAGGAATCATCGGTGCGTTGCCGGCCTTTAAGGAAATACATATTACCTATATTAGTTCTACGTACTTACTTTATTACATTTTGCATAAAACTTTCCCTGGGACCCGGAGTCCTAATAAGATATAGGTAGTTTAATGACGCTTTTTCTGTTTTTGGACGGTAAATTATTACAGACGAGTTTTACGAGTTACGAGATATTATCTGTAAATATTGTAGGTATTTAAACAAAATTAAAATTACTAAAAATGAGCTTCAAGACGTGTCGTGCCGACGGAACTTAACAGCTAAAATCTACGCGTTTATAAACAAACTAAATACACTCGTCTACTTTACACCAAGACATATACCTAAATAACTGTTTTCCATATTATGATAATGAAGGCTGTCCCCAAGTCATATTTTTGCCTTATAAGTCGGTACATCCAACGAAAACCACAACAAACGGCGCACTCACAGTACTTGTCACCAAATTATTTCGTAACTCGTTTCTTTAAAAGCTCTAATACGTACTAATGCTGTAAACCAGACTTAACGCCACTGTTACTTTGCAACCGGGGACCAGTTGCTACCATAATGGGTTTGGGTACATTTGCACAACCAGTGTCACGTTGTTTCATAGACTAAGATGCATCGTACCTAGTAAGTTAATGAATAAAATAAACCCAACAGTCATATACATAGTTCTAAGCTTCTGACCCCACGCTTATAGATACAAGTCTTGTATCGTGGGTATCAGAAACAACGAAAGACATTTCGAACTCAGAAACACCCAGACCCGAAACAAATATTTGTGGATTACACAAACTTGTTAGGTGCAATATCCGTTAATATTAATTGAAATTAATGAGTTAATGTATATTATTACAGACGAAAATGTGATTTGTGACTGATAAATAAAGAAAGACCTTAGCAATACGAATGCGTGAGTCAACAAAGGATCATCGCAAATAGATATAAACATTTAAACCACTTAGGTCCGGATAAATCCGCGCTAATCCTGTTAGAGCCGGCTAAATCCGGATTAATAGTCTGTCAAATTGGCGCAGGGGGCGCGCCGCGACACCTGTGACCCTGAGGCCCCTGTTGGGCCCTTATAAAGTGCGTGTTTTATGCTCACGTGATTGATTAGTCTTTATGGGGTGAAAATTGTTTTTCAGTACCTTTTTTTGATAGCTCTTATTATTCTAACACACTGCGTATTACGAATATAAAGGCATGTTACGATAACATAAACAGCGCAAGTTTACTTTTAAGCCCATATAACGATAACTACTATGAATCTTAATAAGGTTCGGTATTTATTTATAACTATTCAACAATGGTATTAAATGCCAAAACTAAAATAATTTAATCCGTAACCTTATTTCGAGTGAATCCGTCTCGATTAAGCGGAAAACATTCAAAATTTCACACACAAAAGAGATAAAACAAAAATCGACGCCATAAAGGAATTAGTGAAGTTTTCAAACTAACAAGGTTATGTCATTATGCGGGACCGTGCGTGTCGGTTCAATTCTATTTGTGGCGAAAAAAAACTCCGTCGCCGCTAATTGTCGCTTTATTGGACGACACTTTTAACTGGGGATGCGGCGGCACTCGGGATGCGACGCCGCCGCGGATATTCTGTCTCGACGGATATCTTACTCTCTCATTTATGGTATCTATTGGCTTTGGGTATTTTTATTAAATGCGGAACAAAAGAAAGCTATGCGTTATTGATGTACAAAATGTCTATAAGGTACAGCCAAACAGAAACACATTTAAGCCTATACCCCGTAATATGAAACAACAACCTATTAAATGTATTTTGTATTTCGTATTTTAATTACTTGCGATACAGTATTTTGTAATTTGTATTTCAATTAAAGCAAAGCATGTATTTTGCCCAGCTCTGCCAATAATGAATCCTAATTCTGAATTCCTATGTTATTGAACCAGCCAATTGATTCTACTAATAGTTATTATTGACAACCATATTAGCAGTTAGCACTGACCACATTTCTTCCATATGAGACTTTGTCATGATATCTGAGTCTTCAATAATAGTATAATCTGATGATTGATATATGGCCTGATGGCCATATACGTCCCACTGCTGGGCACGGGCCTTCTCTATAACTGAGAGGGTTTAGGCCTTAGTGCGGGTTGGCGGACTACACACCTAAGAAATTTCTTAGAACTTTTTAGGTGTGCAGGTTTTATCACGATGTTTTCCTTCACCGTTAAAGCAAGTGATAATTCATTGTGAATACACACATAACTTCGAAAAGTCAGAGATTTGTGCCTGGGGTTTGAACCTGCGACCGTCGAAATTCTCGACCGCGCGCCTAAACCTCGAAGCCATCACGACTTAACAATAAAAGTATCATCGTGTCGGATTTTTTGCCCAATATCATTTTTTACACAAAACTAGCGCAGACGGACATCGTATACTCCAACTTCACATACATCGCCCCATCACTACAGCTGCTGTGACATATTAGTATGGTATAAAGTGCGTGTTTTAAACATTTTAAGTGGTTGTTGTTAAAAGGTTTTGATCTCCGTGCATTTAGAATTGATGGCGTCTATTAAAATATTAGTACTTTTTTTAGACACGCAGTTTCAGTTCCATGTTTTGATTTTTGAAATTAAGCTCTGGTGGTTCGTGTAATTGGATTGATTATTTTTGATGTAAGTAGGCACATATGATTTTTAAATAGTAAAGCCAAATTATGAAGCATGGATTAACTATTTTGTTATCTGTCGCTTCTTGTATTTTCCTTCCCAAGAAATTCTCTATATACTATCACATCAATTTACAGCTACTACTCACTTTCCTGAAGCTTTGACAATGTTTGATGTCACCTAAACATTATGTAGGTAGTCCTGTTAATGGAACTTGACTTATTCATGAATACTTAGCATTTCAAGATGTTGGTTTTGATGTTTTGATTTAAGGAAGATCACCCTGACAATATTAATCACCAATATAAAATATATTGGTATCATAATAACATAAGTATCATAATATGTCCCCACCTAAAAAAATAGACCTGAGTGTTTGCTTATAATATATGATCACGAAGTCAGTTAATGAATATATTGGAGGATTATCTAAACTCAAAAATAATTTCACAAATGATACAATGTAATACCGAATGTGCAAAGTTTTACTTAAATACGTTATAGATAAGTAGGTACTGACTTTACCCAATTGCCAAATCAAAATTATCATATTTTTATGCACGCCATTTCCGATAAGACCGCCATTATGTACCTACCCCTTTTTCTATTTAATGTTTATTTTATGATATATAGGTAAATGTTAACAACTGTTTACGATAAAGTATTATAAGCAAATCATATACATTTTTATCGGTAAGTACTTCATATTTATTTGTAGAAATAATAAAATAACATAAAAATGAAACTTTGCAGGATTACTACGTTTATTATACGAGTACCTTTATTTATTAGAAACCAAAGTGGTCATAAGTAAATCTAACACAATGAAGAAATATGGGCAACTTTCAAATAATAATCGACTAACCAGCCTTATTTATGTATTTATTATAATCAATAAAACAATTCCGTAGAAATATGGCGGTCCGTACAAAGCATGTCCATAGACAAAACTCCCGGAACGTCACCAAACTGTACGGCCACAATTTTGCGGTAATATCGGCAATATAACAATTAAAACACTACCGTAAAGTGGTGAAAATAATAGAATCGGTCCCCATCTCTTCTTTTCACGGCGGTAACATAGACGTTTTAGTCACGGTCAATAAAAACGCGTCGTTGTTTATGGTACGGGCAGAATGGTGCCATTCTATTCGGCCTTGGGCACAGAGAATGTTTTTCTTTAAAATTTTATTGCGGAGGAAAGCTGTGACTTTTTAATTTTTGTGGTAATATTCGTTTTGTTTGTCAACGCAAAATATGCAATATTATGTTTGAAAACACTAGACGAAGGTTTTGGTGTAGAAAAAATTGAGGTAACTGTTTAAGCACAAACGTCTTTGTTAAAAACTGTCTTCAGCTTGTAAAATCTGAGAATAAATTTACTTAAGCTGAAATCGAATATTTTCATTATCTTGAACTATTATACATTGATACATTCTGATACGATAACACAATTATTCTGATGACATGCTTTGGAATTGCTAAAATACATCATTTAAATAAGAATTTGTATCATAAATAAGAACAATTTATCGATTGATTAACTACTTCATGGAACAAGAATTGAAACATAAAAATCTAAATAAATAAATAAATTATTGGATCATATAACCACTGTGAAGAAGCATTCATCGTTTCATTTAGGTAAAATAATAAATAACATTGAGCTTTTTAGCGGCAAAAGTGTAAAGACTTTTTTATTGGGAACTTAAAAAAACAATTTCGAAAAATCTATACTACTAACTTGTAGGTACTTGCCAATATGCTAATTTATAATAATTTTAGTTTTAAATAATTAATTTTGTAGCTTCATACTGAGAATATAAATATGCACTTATTTTGATAAATAACGTGGTATAATATTAATTTAATTAAAAGATAACCAATGGTTATCTTTTACTTTTGCCATACAAAACATATAATATGTAAATTGAATTGACAAAATCTTTGTACAAGCTGATCATTATTTACCTAAACCCCTACAGATTTCTAAAACCTAATAAGATCAATAAAACCTAAGATCCTCTAAAAATGACTATTTTATAAGAAGCTCGGCCATATCATCCAGAATTCAGAGGTGGCGAATCCACGATCGCCATTTGTCGTAATAAAAAACGGTAAGAAAGAAAAGTATTGTCTCTGATTCCAATTTTGGATTCAATCGGACCGGGCGTCCATGATTTTATTTTCATGAGTGTCCCGGGAGTTGAATCAAGGGTTGTGTCTCCGAGACATGCCAATATAATACTTCTAATATGTCCCTTCTAAAAAAAAATATTAAAGAAGAAGAAAATATAGAAATTGAAAATTTGGCCAGTGCTTTTTTAATAATTTATTACCTACTTAACTTCGATGCATGGGCATGGTCGAGATATTCTAAGTGCAATAAAGATTTGACATACTTTCTACTGACAATCTTTGTTTTCTAACACTTACTGTGCATTAGAAGCTAGATTCGGCCTCAGCTGCGCCCGCGTGTATGTAGATATAATAAATAATCTATGCTTCAGCAGTCAGAACTTGTATTTTGTCGTATTAAAGGTATTTATGGTGCATGGTATGGCGCAGGTGTATTTCCTGAAAATCAGTTTAAAAGAGCCATCTCCATCAACCCAGACATGTCCCACTGCTGGGCACGGGCCTCCTCTACAACTGAGAGGGTTAGGCCTTAGTCCACCACATTGGGCTAGTGGGAGTTAGTGGACTACACACCTAAGAATTTTCCAAAAGCTTTTAGGTGCACAGGTTTCCTCACGATGTATTTCTCCGTCGTTAAAGTACGTGATACCTAATTCATTGAAAATACAGTCAAACTGAAAATTTCGCGTAGGTGTTCCTAGTTTTTTGTTTAATATACAATTGTCGGTTATCAAGAAAATAATCTACATAGTTTATGATCACAATAATTTTCGGGCTACTGTTGACTTTGCTCACCCTACGCGTTTTGTCCAAACATACTTAATAGTTAGGGTGCATACATAATTAGAGATTAAATTGTGCAGTTGTTAGTTTTGTTTGTCTATCGAATTCGAATGAGCTTGTCGAGGGTTTTGATTGTGTAAAAAGAAAATGTGGCCTGATTTATTTCCGATTGTCGCTCTTTTACTGCAAACTACATAAGTAAGTAAATTGTTAAGCTTTGAATCGTCATGTATCTAGATACTTAGCTTAAATAACTCGCAATATGAATAATAATCCTTAAGTTAAGTTACGATCAGTGTTCTAGTGTTACATTCAAAAAATATTTTACTGCCCTAACTTCTGCTTGCAACAAATACTTATATATTTAATCTCAAAATGCCATCAGGTGCATTTTTATCAATATAAGACTATCAAGTGTTTAAATTCGCTTAGCTATGAGGTAATAATTTTTTGTTCCCCTTTGTTTTGACATGTTAAACTGCTAAAACAATTTTGATAGGGTCGCTGTTAAATAGCTTGTATCTCTGTCATTGTAAGGATTGAAGCTCCCGAGGGAAGCTAATCTATTATGACAAGGGTGAAAAATATTTTTTTATAATTCGATTTGTATGGGGTGGTATGAATGGGATAATACTTTTATTCGTGTTACTCAATCACATGTTAATAGTTGTGATGATTTCAATATTTAACGAAGATTAAGGCTCACCGTAGTCAGATGGGGTTGCGATATGGACGGATTCTCGATTGCAGTTAGAAGACTGTTTGACAGAAAAAATATCTGAAGCAATTGATTTTGTTGGTTGAATGAAATTTCCTGATGCGCAATCTGCTGGTAAGTAAGGTGTAGAGAATGTTCTTTGATCAACTCAAAAAACACTGTAATTGTATTATGAATCTTTAGGTATAGGTAGGTATGTTTTTTTCAACTGAAACTTATGACAGCATCGGCAGCTAGATGCGAGTTATACCAATGAATAGATCATTCACAATCATAAAAAAATGAACAGCAAATATGCTTAAATATTATTCGTAGTAAAAAAAGAATATTTTATAAAAAAAAATGCTCCAACCCTCAGCGCGCTATAATACACGCACAGACGCGTTATTTTTTAATCCGGTCCGGTCGTAAACACCAGGCGGCCGGGTATCACGGATATACCGGCCCAATCATCCCGCCATCTACACTATTTTTTCCTGTGAAAATGTTGCATCGCACCTCAGAGGGTGACTTTCACCCTTTATGTATGTTTTACGAGGGGTTGCCTCCAAGATTTAGAGGGTTGAGCTGTCTTGTAGTAGATAACAGTTCGTAAGATCTAGATGTACTTTTTGAATACTACCTATTTTAAATCCAAAGAGAACCTTTTAGTAAATTGAGAAAACAGAAAAAGAATATAATCATGTTTGTGCATATTTTATTGCATAGGCAGTCGAGATAGCTGACGATCTAACAAATAGTAAGTGGCTACTTACGCACATGAAAGTCAGTATCGACATCTATCTAAGCGGCAGGGCTTCCTTTAAACTTTGTTTAAAATGACAACACGCGTTAATGGTACAAAGTTGTGTGTGCATTCTATATGAATCTTGAGATGATTTACCCTAAAGCTCAATATTAAATACTCGTACTGACTAACTATAAATGTAAACAGTTTATGTTATATACTATGAAATGAACTCTTTCATAGAACGGTTCGTACTTTTCAGTACTGGAAATTGTAAAGCCAGAAGCAAAATTGCATCACAATGTTATTTTTTAAATGTAATGTTGCTATTATTAAATGGAGTTATACTTGATATATAAATTATAATATAGCCTAATAAAAAAGACAACATTTTTACTACAACATTCTGAAACAAAATAATGTGCAAGTTACCCTCCTAATAAATTCAAATTCTACCGAAAAAAGAGAGCTTTCTCCACAGCTTCCTAAAACTAAACAAATAGTAGCATGACGGAGTGCGTTAGTCACACCGTAAACAAGAATACATTATAGTACGATTATTTACGCATAGAATATGGCGGGCAAGAATAATTTGCTACCGGTAGCCCATATAAACAAATAACCGCAGCGGGATGCCCGCTATTATGGTGACAACACCTTTTTTGAACAATTCTTGGACCATAAATATTGTAGGGATGGGACAGCATCAAGTCTTTTTGTGTAGACTCAAGAGACAGATTACGGTTTTGAGTCTTAATAATGAAAAAAACATGTCTTAAAAATATTTTTGAGGCTGATGTCACAAAGATGGGAGATACCAAAAATGTTAATTTAGTTATTCGCATATACGAAATACGAATTTTCTAAAGGTCAAGTGAACTGAATTTGCAGGTCATATGTTTTCCTACACCAATGATATGTCGGATTAAAATACTCCATGTCACCTGTGCAATTAAAGGTGATTAATATTGTAAAACCGTAAAACATTATGTACCTAGACATGATTTCGTAGGGCAGTTCCTTGCACCAATTATTACATATAAACGATGACTTGGTAATCAACCACCAGTAGATGACTCTTCAGATCTCTAAAGTGATACAAAAATTACATAAAGATTATTTACTTTTGCTAAAACTACGTCAATAAAGAAATTTTGACACAAATAATCAATTAGATACATTCACCTATTCGTATGCAAACTTACAATTAAATTAATTATGTATGTTAGATACATAGACTCATTTGAAATATGTAATTCAACTCCAATAAAAATATCTTAAACTGTCTCTGACCCAGCTGCACTACGCATCGTCCCAACACTACCAATTGTGGGTTGTAGACAAAAAAATCTTTATTTTGACGTTTCCCGAAAGGTCTAATTGTTTATGCCTTTATATTTTTTCTAAAACCATTGTCATCAGTTCATTATGAGGAGTGTAAAGGAATTCCTTTTGGATGAAATTGTAGCAATTTCTTTCGGCCACGTCGTAAAAGTAATAAACTACGGTTAATAACTTTATTAAGGGTTTGTAAATATTTCTGAGATAATTTATTTTGGGTTTTATTTATTGGCATTGTGAATCGAGTTCCTTGGCCTGTGCTTATTACTGAAGGTCGTTGAAACCGCATATCATTGATATAGCTCTTAATATTATGAGGGTTCTATTTACTTAGCGTGCCAAGAGATACACATACATTCAACTGAGTGTTACACCAGAGTATGTATGCCAAATTATAACAAGGCAAAATATATTTTATTTGTCATACAAAAAAAATATGTTACATTCCTATGAAATCTGTTTTCATTTTGACTAAATACGTTTTAAACAATGATAAGCTATTTTGTTTCTCAAACTGCTAAACTCTTTCGATTTATAGCGACTTCGATCACGTTAAAAAAAACATATTCTCGAGATACCTACTTATGTCTTTACAGAGTCGATTAAGACACATATTTTCTAGGATACAAAGATGAGTATAACTATCTCCAAAGTTTAATCTAATACTGATCTTATAACCATCAGAATCGCTTCATAGGTACTGACATTAAATAATAATAAACCAACAAAAAAACACTTTCGCGTTTCTAATATTAGCAAAGATATTAAATTCTATACTAAAGTGTTTACAAAATCCTAGCTACAGAAAGTTCCTCTCGAAGTGTATCGGAGTTGTGTAGCCGTTCTGTGTCTGCTCTCGCCCATTACGGTGCAAATCCCGCCGCGGCGGATCGAGCCATGATGGGGCGGAAACAGCCCGCCTGCACAACAATTGTTTTATTACGTGTAATTAAATCTAAAATGTCCGACTTACAATGTAATTTTGCGTTTCGGGCCGAAGAGAAATTATTTTTGAAAGTATTCGGTATTTATGTTAAGCTCTTTACGATTTCGAAATAACATGTTCACTTAAAATTACTAATTTACCTACTTACAAGTGCTACGTACATGTACAAACACAAACTCACGCCTGTATTTCACAAAGGGGTAGACAGAAGTGCATTTATACAGAGAAATTATATAAATTAGGTATATAATAAAATTAATATATTAACCGTAATAAATTATGCATTATTACTGATGATGCATTTATTTTAAGTAAATCAAAATGCACAGAAGAATCATTCATTACTTTTCTAACATGTAGAATATACTTAATACATTGTAGTTTTAGACTACAACATATTCCGTATACCGCAAACGATAAAACACTGCGACTACATCTCCTGGAAGGCAATGAATATAAAAGAACAACTTAAAAGTATTCAACGTTATTTGAAACATTTTAAAATACTTACATACCCTAACAAGTTACATTGTAAAGCTGAGCCCTGACAGCGCTGAATAAAAGCGGGAAAATTATGTTTCTACATTCAGCACACGAAAAGTCCTAAGCGCCTTATATTTGTGTCCTTTTCTCTCAACATTACGTGCATAATTCTGTCTCTATTGCTCTTGTAGAAGAAAACCAGCGAAACAGGCTTTTCCGTAAGTGGAACGCTCTCACGAATCGCCCTGGGGTTCCATGATGGCTGATTATACAATGCAATGTGGTCCGGAATACCGTGAACGGTTTTCCGAGACTCGTATATGGGGGAACGGTCACGGATTTCCCGTCAGGAACGGTAGAGAGAAACGGGGCTTTTATCTCCGTTCCGCCATTGGTTGTTTCAAAAAAGTACGAAGTTTGTGATTGGCCAAAACAAATTGCTTGCGCCGTGTTCTTTATTACTTTTATACGCGAAACGTCTTATGCGCCAAATAGAGCGAATTCAAAAAGGTAACAACAGCGTCTGTTTATGTTAGAGATACGACGTTCTTGTATTGAAATGCTGTGGCGCATACGTAGTCGGATGAATCGCAGAATGAAATTGCAATATTAGAACAATTATATGAGTTTTTCTTTTCGACGACGATCTTGAAACGTATCTAGAAGGGACACGCCATTTTTTTTGGTGTGTTGTACGTAAATAATTAAGTTCTAGGTATAGGTCGTGTGCTTACCGACCTTCAACTAATGGTGCTGTTATAACGTATTTTGTACTTACATATTTTTAGTATCATCAAAGAATACTGTGTGTTTGAAAATGGCATAGCAGGATAAAGGCAAAGAGTAGCTAATTATAGATACATATTTTTGTTAATTCACCTTAGACAAAAACTTTCATCGACTTTCAAATGCCGCTATGACATTATAGAATCTGCGATAGCCTTGACTATAAGTCGTATGGTCTGCTCCCTCAAGCCACTATCACGGAATCCACGGATTCGTATTCCATGCACACATCCAACTTTTACTTTTTATCACACACTTCAAATGTGAAACTCTTGCATACGTAAGTATTGTCCATTAGGAATTACATAGGTATGTGTGAATTTTAAATATTAATTAACGTAGAATTATTATAGGCACATGCGCCTAATGTAAAAATAGTCTTGACAATATATTAACAGACAAACAAGAAATATTTTTATTGACTACTTTCACAAAACAAACGAAAAATCCATACCTACCTGGAAATTTAATATACACAACCCCAGCTAGAAGTGAGCGATTATACGAACGGGCATACTCTCAGACTTCGATGTAATACCAGTTATTGCTATACTTCTACCCATCACGGAATAGAGCCCGTGACCTCTCAATCTGACATGACATTGCACGCCACGATGCATCAAAAGCATAAATATGATGGCCACTTATAACTCCTTATTTTACGACGTCTAAATTTGACAAAGCCTCGGTACGCTACACTACCAAAAGTATTTATTACAGTAGCTGTTTACGTGTTCCCTTCACAACACCAGCGGGAGGCGAAAACTATTGAAACATAACCTCACAAACAGCCGACGCTAAACATTTTTATTGCCCAAAATCAATACAAAAATGTATTGTATTGATCCTCTGGCCATAAACAAGATTAGTTGTGGACAGTGTGTGACGAATGACGCGCTACCGTGCTACAAATGGAATGGTACGAAACAGCGGGACGCCTGCGGTGATGACTCGTTCACTTTATTGAGACATGAGTAGACTTACTCACAAACAGTTTGTAAGACACACATTCTCGTGTCGATCATATATTCATCGTGGGAGGTCAGTGCTGAACCTTATATTTGACTCATAATAGTGATTTCATGTTGATGGAATTAGCTATTAATATATTTGAAAGGAAACATTGCGACGAACAAGAGTGTCAATATTTTTGGATCCTATTTTCAAAATTTTGCGATAATCGGTACATAAGTTACTATTTTATGCAATAATGGCTGAACATGTTCTAACAAATTTTGTAATACTGGTTATTTAAAACACAATAATATGTGATGATGGTGTATGATATAAAAATTATATTAAGTTATTGTATTAAAACAGGTTAATACCGGAAAATTTATTATTAGCAAGCTATTGCCCGCTATTTCATATACTATAGACTTCATATAGCCTTCCTCGATAAATGGGCACTCTTACGCTAAAAGATTTTTAAAAAATTGGACCAGTAGTTCCTAAGATTAACGCGTTCAAGAAACAAACAAACATACGCTTTAGCTCCACAATATTAGTTTAGATATGCAGCGTCAATTCAAAATTTCTTTGATAAAGTCAGAGACGATAGCTTATTACAGGATGTGTCTATTAGAAAAAGCGTTGTCGGAAGATAGTGTAAAGCGTGCTCACATGACACATTTATATATTCTAATTCTGTAGTGCGGGTAATAAAGGCGAGGATGGGTCGGTGGGCAATTTTTCACGTCGCTATTTAGTTAAATAATAGGGAGCCTGCGCCGCGTCCGCACTGTTTATATTTCATTACGCGATCACAAGCCATCATCGAGAGCCTATTGAGACTCTCGACCATTCAATATTCATTGAGTTGCGAATACCACCAAATTAACTTGTGATACTGAACTTTGGATTATACAACCTCAGTGTTACGGTTGTAGAGATCATAGAAGACTATCTTAGATATTCAATTAGTTTTGGTTTTGAAATTTCTTTAGCATCTAATACCGACATCAACCATTTTGGATGGATATGGCATTGTATTGAGAACCCTAGCAATTGGCCGTATAAGAAGCCCAAAATCGATCGTAAACATTAATCACATAAATTTTATATCATTTTTAAATAGACTATGAACTATCTTAAATCTTAAATTTGATACACTCCTGATGAAGATAAGAATGGCTAGTTTAGATTGCCTTAGGTGGCTGATAGTGGTTTCGAGGGCTTATTGCTGATTCAGGAGTCCGCCTGCTATCTAAAAGGAGAGTAAAGAAGGGGCATTGGTGGATTAATGGAAGTTTGTACAAATATACTAAATAAATTGCTTGACTATATTTGCTAGTGATCTATGAAACTCCGTGTGGAAAAAGAGTAAAATTGAAGAAACCAGGAATGATGAAAGAAAGAATATCAATAAATGCCTTATAAATTACCGTATGTTTAATTAGAACCAAATCTTGAGAGCAAATGTATTACATTGTATCTATTGAAATCCAATCTTAGATAATAGACTGATCTGTCATGATAGTATAAAACACTTTTCTCCTGAACGTTCTGTTGAATGAGTTAATATTAAACAATTTGTTTCCTCGCCGAGTCAAATACAATGCAAGTTTATATTGTCTCCGTGGTCACCCTACAGCACTCCATTTGTTTTTCCGTTCATATCTTATCATTTATAAGGCTATTTCGTTGTACAATCGCGCTAACAATAGACTTGCAAATATTTAATATTTTTTTCAAATCCATATAGGGGCCTCCTCAACAACTGATGGGGTTGTTGGCCTTGGTCCACTACGCTGGTCTAGTGTGGGTTGGCGCACTAGACACCTAAGAAGTACCTAAGAATTTCTAGTTGTGCAGGTTTCGTCACGACATTTTCCTTCACCGTTAAAGTAAATGATAATTTATTGTGAATAGACACATAACTTCGAAAAGTCAGAGATGTGCGCCTGAGGTTTGAACCCGCGACCGCGAGACTCTCGATCGCGCGTCTAATTCTCGAGGCCACACACTACTTTTTATTTTATTATGTGAAAATAAAATAATAGAAAGCATCGCTACCATCTGTGAAGCTGAATGTACTCTATTACAGATATAAATCTGGGAGCATATTATTAGAAAGGGTATTTCGTTTACGCACCATGCCGCCATGCGAACGCGGGCGATTCGTTATTTTTATCATTCATACCATATTCGCATTATATTTGTTATTGTAATGTAATTATTTACGCCCAATTGGTAATTACAATGGATTCTCTATCACCATCAAAGATTTTTATCTGTTTTTCTCATAGGTTTTTGTTGACCATTGTTTTATGTATTTAGACTCTAATAAAAGTTAAGGTTGGTTATTTTAATAGGTCTATAAATCACTTAATCTTGTAGCAGCTGATATTACCTAAAATGGTGAAGTACTAAGTTCAAGTAGGTACCTGGTCTGTTCTATATAATTATATATCGGTCCCCACACTGTAAAACTAAACTGAAGTAAGTACTTACATCTGCAATTTGTAATCTTGTCGTCCCTTTAAAGTTACATTTTTAAACTTTTCAGAAATGACATAAAACTCCTAAAACATTTTCATACATAAGTAAACAATTGAAAGTGTTTTATAGTCAGCTATTGTAACATTTGGTAAGTTTGATGTTACTATTAAAATGATTATACTAAAATTATTCATAAAATAGCTTAATCTTTAAAATATTTCAAGTAGGTATGTACCTATATATCTTCTGAAATTTATTTGTCCAAATTTATATTTTTTATTTATTTATTTATGCTTCATATAGGTACAATAAACGAATAATGGCGGACTTAATGAGTTTATACCACAACGTGAAAGTCTGTAATCTTTACATCACAATTAAAGAGGATTAAATTATTATAAGCTACATTAAAGCATATCCGAGGCATTTTTTCCTCTGGTACCTATACCTACCTACTATTTCACATTCCAATTCACTCTACCAACAATCCGTAGAAATATTTAGATCCCCAGACTCATGGGCATCGTACACAAGAGCTATTTCCCCCGCCGTAATACGCTTATCATTTATTAAGTTTATCTCAGCAGCGAATATATGGCGACTACGCTTCTATTGCCATATTATTATAAGAATATAAGACCGCAGACTATTCTTTTGTGTCGTCCATATTCTGGAAAGAAACTTTACGTGAGTTTGAGCGTGTATTGTTTTGCAAGGAGTTTTCTTTCACATTGAATAATTTAGACAAGTTTGTATTATAATAAAGTCGTGATGGCCTCGTGGTTTAGGCACGCGATCGAGAATCTCGACGGTCGCGGGTTCAAACGCAGATTTCAACACGTAAAAGTTCTTAGGAATTTCTTATTTGTGTAGCCCGCCAACCCGCACTAGTCACGCGTGGTGGACTAAGCCTTAAACCCTCTCAGTTGTAGACGAGGCCCGTGCCCAGCAGTGGGACGTATATGGGCTGGTGATGATGATTATGATGATATATTGCAATATGTTTTTTTTTATGCGAGCACATCACGACACGAATAAATCGACTAGCACACGGTGGTATGTCTACAAGTAATAAAAGTCATATCTATTTTTTTATTTTCACGGAAAAGTAACCGTGTCTATAGCGAATGTGATAAATACATACGTTCCTTATAGGGGGATATCGAATACGAGAAACAATTTTAGTAATTACTTTCCAATCGAGACAATTATGCCCGTCCGTTGGTATCTAACTGGAAATACTCTCTGTGTCAGATTTTGCTCTCTTAGTATATTTTTTCAAATAACCAACGAAAATTACCTTTTTTTAATACAAATAAACTAATATAACCAGAGAAACCCTCTCAGTTGTAGGGGAGGCCCGTGCCCAGCAGTGGGACGTATATGGGCTGATGATGATGAACCAGAGAAAATATTTTAACAGACTCTGTAAAACACTTGGGTACACCCTTCCTTCCTTGCATAGGTATACATACATAGTTGTATCGGTAGTGTTCCCCTCACAATGAGGGGACTGGGAGCGTTGTATCCGGTGTCGGTATATAAGCTGATACACCAACAGTAAATTAATAGTCCGACCCGATAATGAACGGAATCGCACTGTACCTAGCATTTAACAGGTAATTTATCACAATACATCAGCCTGACTGAACAGGGTTGCCAGGCGAAACAGAAAATGTTCCGACACTTTCTATGTTGTATGTTCAAGTCGAGATCATTTCGGATAACCTTCTGCGCCAACTGAAACCTCTAAATAACTATTACCTACATATTCTTTGAAAAATTTAGTTTGTAGTACTTTTTTATATAATACATACAGGTCGAACTTTAAGAAAAACGGAAGCTTCTTGTGAAGTCACTTGACCGTAGTTGGTAGACAAAAACTACGATTGCTACAACTTTAACTCTTGCAGTTTAATAGTTGCTTTTCGTTAGATCATTAATATACTTATTTTCATTTTTATTTTACATATTATATACCTGCATACATAGCCTCACTGTATTACCCGAAGGGATAAGCAGAGGTGCATATCTATCTATCTATATCTCTGTTGTCTTACGTAACAGTGGATATATATATTTTACATATTACTTTTTCTGGTATTGCACGGTCACAGGCTAAATAAACTATTTATGTACAATTAGTACAAACAATTCCTGGAATGTGCCTTCGCTGGTATCCTGGTAGCCCGGCTCCCGATAATGTGCGGCCGGTTTAATTACGGCCTCCCGCACGCCGGCGACTGCAATAAAACTGTGCGCGTTTATTAAGTGATTTAATGCGAGCCGCCGTGACGCGCTAACGCCCTCCCCTGCGCTTATTGGCCGATCGCTCCTGCCTACATACACAGCCGAGTGTTAAACAACATACTCGTATATATTATAAAGTCACATAGTCATTAGAAAGTAGCTAATAACGTACGTCCTGAATAGTTATTGCACCCACGCACATAAAATCGCTTTCCGCACTCTAGATGTTTTCGTATTTATGTAATGGCACTACTAATTGAGCTGTCAGAAAAATATGTGCAACTTTTATAATAAATTCCTTGGAATTTAGTTCAGGCAGCCGTCCAGTGTTGTAAATTGTAAGTTTTCGTCATGATGAAAAATGACGACAAAGCAAATGCTTATCAAGATAATGAATATTATCAAGTTTTGTGTTCCACTAATAATGTCCAAGTGAATTAGTATTAAAAGATAGGTAGTGAATTAATAATTCTAATTCGCTACTTTCGAGAAGTATGAGCATCCATCGTCTATTTTCCTACAAGTAATGACACAGAACTTTGAAATATGAAGCCGAATCACCTGGGGAGTCACGAAGTCATCTGACTTCGTTGGGAAGTTGTCATTCCAGACAGCTAAATTCAATTACATAATGTAGAGCATGTGTTAGTAAATAGATCGGTAGAGTACCGAACACATGTAAACTCTCTCTTGTTGTATCATTGCAATTTACTCACATAGTCTAATTCGAATTCACACCTGCCATTAATATTATTGCGTGTAAAACAAAAGCGATGTAGGGCTATGGCTATCATCAAATTCGAAGCTTCATTTTTGAAGTAAATCTTCTTTAGGCACGCTTGACTTGGGGAGTAAACTGGCGAATGCGTATAGCGTGCCAAGAGCGTTAAGAAAATTGTGATCGGGCGAGGCTAATTGCCTGTCAAACATTTAATAGTTATCCCGTCGATACGGTTAAAGGTCCCTTCCAATTAAAGAACGTATTTAAACTATGTATGTGACTGTTGGACGCATTTATAAGTTTTACTTCAGTCGTGTAGTCTAAAGCACAGTCGTGTTTTTTTAAGTTCAAAAGGAGCAAAAGATAATTTGTGTATTACACTTTTAGCGTTTCCATTTTTATGGACAAAGTAATTAACTTAGTACTATAAATTTCTAATTTAACCAATATTTTTGATGTATCGTCGCGCAACTGATCTTACTTGCTCAAACAAAAAATAATTGAGCTATTTGAAAGGGAATAAGGAAGGGCATGATAAAAACGACAATATAAATTCATATATAACTTTCTTATATTTATCTCGGTGTTAATTAAAATGTGTTTTTACAATGAACTTAATTACTACGAATAAACAGATAATAACCTAACAACTACGTCTAACGCTTACTTTTACTATTGTACAACATTTATACATTTGCAGACTTGCCACCTTTATTTGAAAATAATATCCCCACAATTAATAGAATCACATACGTAGTACAAGAAAAAATAACATATTTATTTCTGTTAGTAAAATTTGTTTTCATGTAATGATGTTTGATGGTCACGCCACAATACTTGAATGTGAGCTATATTTTAAATGAAAAAAGCTATTGAACCTAATTACTACAGTTTTCAAAAATATCCTATGATAAAAGATCTACTCGTTAGTTTATCAAGTTTTTTTTTTAGTTTTACCAGTCGCAAGTCCGCGCCAAGCCTCATCTCAAATATGAGTACAAAGTTTTATTGCACTAATTATATTTCGTTATGGAAACTTTGGTCTATACACATCCTGATACTATGAAAACTTTCGAATTTAACACAGTATTCCAGATTTCCTTTATAATTTATATTTCATGATAGTATTTTTTAGGTTTAAACCAGAATACATGTTAAATCCTACATCACAATAGTAACATCCTAATAGATCCCAAAATATTTTAAGATATCCGAGTGTAACAAAATGGAATGAACACAATTAATGATTTTTCTTAATCTAATATGTTACATATTACTGTCTTTTTCTCTTTAAAGCATATAAAACGGAAATATATATACACTAATTTTCGAATATACAATACCATGATTATTTTAAGCATTTAAAACTTTTTCTACTTGTACCTCTCTTTGTAAGGAAATTATACTGTAATAAAAACATTGGAAAACACACGTAGAAAATACCTCAATGCTTACAGTATTTTAATCATCTAAACAATATATAAACTTATGGTTATGTAATATGATTTACAGTTTCATCATAAATTGAAATGAAATTCCTCCGTATTTCAACAATCTTATCTTTACTTCTGCATACATAGCGACGAATATCGCTAATATGTCTCTGTTTTTGTAAGTTACAAATATATTCCTATTGAACTAAATATAACATGACCAGCATTTAATAAATTACCTAAAAATACATATTTACACTACCATATCAGGGTAAAGGAATTACTTGTCAACATTTATATTGAAATTGGGGTACGCCGGCCTCAAAGACGACGCTTCAGCATTCACTGGTGACGGAGGGGTAGGTGGGATGTAAGGGTAGCGGGGGTAAGTCGGGTATGGATAGGGGTATCCAGCTGGCAATAATTGAGGGTTGTGGAAGGGAGGTATTAAAGCCGGAGAGGGGTACCCGTAAGGCAAGCCGACGGAGGAGGCCGCCGCTTGGAGGATCGACGCGGCGAAAGCTGGATCACTATAGACGGCAGCGTAAGGCCATGCCACGGCAATGCGCTGGCGCTTATCCTTCATTCTTCGGTTTTGAAACCATACCTGATGACAAAAGAAAACAATATTTAGCATATATTGTACAGAACATGTAGTGAAACTTGATCATAAGAGTCGATGTATTAAATATTAAAGTTACGTTTTAATAAATACAATGGATTGAATAATATAACTCATCATTGCAAACATCACAAAAAGCTTATAATACATTCGATAATTCCCCCACATGATGTTTGCTCATTAAAAGCCATTAAACGCCGGACCATTATTCTTAAGGCCAACGTAAAAACTGTACAAAAACAATTTATCCACATTTCGCACTGCGTCGCTAATTAATTGCACGTTTTCGTAAACCTGTGCGTTTCGCAATCGTAAATATGAGCTGGAGAGTGTAGGGTTGTATCAGGAATAATTTCAATACGCTAAGATGAAACACAACACGTGGACATATAATGACATCATCATTCATAAATTATGAATCAATCGTAGAAAATATAATTCATAAAAGTTATTTTCCCATTTATTACCCAATGATTGTAGGGTAATAAGTGAGAGCAAATCAAATCTAAATACCTACATACCCTAGTTTAAAATGAACTCAATAATACAATCGTAGATTTAGCAAAAATATACAGAAAAACAATGTTTTCACATTACTTCTTTTCGTATTCCATAAAGCCTTTTTGCAAATCATAAGTGATATCCAAGCCTCACAGCCCTACCAAAATAAAATATGTAATTTCTACTGTATAAAACTTATTATTTATATATATTAAAATGTATGTTAAAATATATGTAAAACCTGCAACCCTACACAAAACCCATCTAAAATCATCAAGAGTGCATTATGTCCGGCACAGTGCGGCTCCGAACACAACAATGTGAGCACACAATGGCTCATCCCTTTAAACGTTTTAACATCGCTTTTGTTCGCCAAAGCTGCGAACGACGTGTTAATTGGCGGAGATCGGCCGAGAGCTCACCTTAAGACTTGGCTTTCTAACATATAGACAATCATAGCCAACTTCGTACCGGTATAAGCGACTTTGAAAGCAAACGCGGTTGGTTACCATTAGGCATGTACTGCGACGATTGAATTCATATTCGTTCTAATATATATTTTTCACCTACCTGAACAATTTTACGTATTGAATTGATCGAAAAAACTAGTAGGTATTTCTGCGGAGACAGAAAAGTTAATCAAGATCTACGTGGTGGTGTTCGTGCACCGATGTTTTCCTTTCTTTCACATTACGTGACTGGCTTATAAAAGATATTTTAATTTTCAACTTACACACATATTTATTGTGCGCATATAAAAATCAATCACAATAAACAAACACGAATATTCATTTTACAACTCATCAAATGGTAGCCGACGGTTTTTTCGATTTTAATAGCCATTCGATTGGTATAATCGTGTCGTAAAATTTTCGGTCATAGACAACCGATGAAGTTCTATTCACAGTCGCTAATGACTGCGCTCGCCATAAATTTTAAACTATGGTGGATATCATATTTTTATTTCGTCCAGGATTGACCATTAAAATATAGTTATGATCTAAGCCTGATACTCAAAGATCTTTGCACTTTTAACAAAAATGCGTTCACAACGGAAAAACACATATTGCCACTCACGGTGCAGCCATAGTTTATTATTTTTAAGAATTTAAATACATTATTTCTGTAATGTTACTACACCTTAATAACACACAGTAGTAAAGGAACTTTCTTTAAAACAAATGACAAACGTGCAATAAAGAAATCATTTGTAGTCAGTTTATTATTGTATTATTGTTTGCAGATTCAAAAGGCTCCAACATCGTCGGGATTATCCCAAATAGTTCGTTACAATTGGTAAGCCTGTCCGAGGCGGCACACACTATTAATGTTCATTAGACGCGCAACCGACTACTGTATAAATCGGACGGCATTCGTTTATTAAGAAATAGACAAATTAGCGTGCGTGTAAACCGAATAGCGTTGTAAAACACATGCCTTCTCTTTCACACACGAACAGATGCTATCTCTGTTTTAAACGGTCAACGCTGACCATAACCCAAACAGTAGGAATGAAGAACCTTAGTAATAACTTCTAGCTAAAGACTAAGAATACTGATCTCTATTTACCTGCAATGCAGTGCTATTATGTCATGTCTTGTCAGTATAGAAATTTATTTTGCCAATAAGCTATTATAACGTGTTTTCCGTCTCCGTGATTTATAAATGTACGAAACGTTTTGAGTAATAATTAACGTGGCGGTCAGCCGATGTGCGAATGACGGCCCTATAAAATTGAATGCTATAATAATGAAGGAATTTTCTATATTAAATTTAACTTTCAACAAATAATTTGACTTAAAGTATTCGAGCTTTTATAAACATGAGCAGATATCTTAAACAGTTTCAAAATATCCTAAAGTCTGGAACATGTTTCTGAGCAATCGGTAACCAAAAATATTCCACTAAAAATACAGAAAATGTTAATTGAAAAATAAATTACGCTCTGTTAGCTGTTTAAAAAATAACTGCTACAACATGAAAGAATGAAATCAATAAACCTACTCATAGTTGGGTGGATGTAGCTGCGACCTAACGTAAAGTTTCACTCGTTTCACACAAGTTCACACGTTTGTAACGTGATTCTTGCGAATTAGCGGCTCGCTATAAAACGTACGTGATGGAAATTATTGTGTTCCTAATTGGCGCATGATACAGCCGACTCACCTCTTACTTAACCAAATTGCTATGTACAATCTAATAAAAATGTTGATTTAGAAACGATTTCTATAATATATTTGTAAACCAACATTCAAACCATGATTTCATTCGCTACACGTAAAGTAAACAAATTTAATAAAAAAAGTAAAATCACGTTCGAAATTTTAATTTTTCTCAGGATATAAGAACTGTCATTAATAAAACTTCTTGGAAAAAACATGATGACATTAAAAAGTGAACCGTAATAAATAAATATGCTATAAGGAGAGAAAAAAAAATGTATCCGCTTTAGTTTCGAGATTAATTTTGAATTCCGAACGTTAGAACGATTGTTATTTTTAAATGAAAGGAACGCGTGAATAATTATAATGTATAAGTACCTAAGTGTTTGCCATGTCGAAACAGTGTCGCGGTATTAGCGAGCGATCTGTTAGTTGTCAGAAGCACTTAACTTATGTCAATTGAGCGTGGCGTTACGAAAATACATGTATTCGCTCGCCAGATATAATTGGACAGAGGTCGCCATTATTCGGGTCATAACGTGGGTGGACTTACTGAAAACCTATGCATGTGGGTGTCATTTGACACTATTGTTTCATTATGAATTTCATAACATATTTCCCAGAGTTATATATATGTAGGTGGAATGTCACCTCGTTTTGCTTTTCTCAATAAACAAACAAGGCGTCGTGGAGGTCTCATTTCAAAACAATCACTTTACACTATTTAATTTACCATAATAACCCTGTGATTCTATGAAAGGCGTTTAAGATAGGAAAGTATGCGAAAAACACGCAATATAAATATAATTTAAAAAAATCTAATCAACTTACTTTGATAGTAGATTCTGGAAGTTGCAACTGAGCAGCGAGTTCGCACCTTCTTGGCCGGGAGACATAGTTTTCCTTCATAAATTCCTTCTCGAGCCGCGCCAGTTGCTCTCTCGTGAACGCTGTGCGGTACCTCCTAACAATATAAAAAGCACATATTAGACTTCTAGTCCTAATAGTCTCAGCGAAATAAAAAAGTTATAAAATCAAAATTACTGGCTAATGGATAATTTACCTTATATTGGGATCTGGAGCTGAAGACGGGTTTGTCATCTGTTCTGACTGAGGGCTGAGAGATTCTGTGAACAAAATAAATAAGTATTATTACATTATTTAAATAATTTATAAATCATCATAAAAATATTTTATTTCGTATAAAAACCGACACCTAATCGGGTAATCAATTTAACTATAGGAAAACTTTTTTCAAAAGCTTTAAGACAAAGGACACAAGACCATACATACATAAGTAGCGATTACTTAATTTTAAAATGTTTTTAATACATTTTAAAGGGTCGATTATCACTAAACAATCGTTATAAAGCCGCCGACCGGCTCTCAAAGGGTTGTGAGTGGTGCCGGGTGCGTTTACAAGTGCTTTTATCTAAATAACCGTACGCTGGCTTCTTGTTATGACTAATTTAGACTAGTAGCTGTCATTTTAGTCGGTTTGGTTGTTTGAAAGCAAAGGAAAAGTTTCTTGTAGTACATTTAGTATAACATAGTAAAATGACAGACTTAACATTAAGCAGGAACGGTAAGTAAACGCTAGTTTTGTGTAGCATTTGTGGCTTTTTATAATTTTAATGATTTGATAAAGACACAATAATAACAGCTCCAAAGCTGAGTGGCATTTCTCTTTTAATTAAGCTGACATCACGTACTGTTCCTAATTTCCTAACATTTTAATAACACCACACGGTGTATAATGCGAGACTAATGTACGTTTTAGGGTACACGGCCGTAAAACGACCAATCCACAAACCAGAAGCCGGTAGGTGCTAATTGAGAGCGCCCAGAGTTTCAAAAGGAATACATTAACACAAAACAAACACAAATAACCTATTGTCTAATTAAATATTTTCCCATGCGTTGTATTTTCATATAACACTAGTCACAAAGAAACCGAAAAGCCATAGACAATCGGTCAAATACAAAAAAAAGTTAAAAAACAACTGGTCGAAACGGCACCGACTTTACAGATCTGATTAGCCGTAGAAGTGGTTCTAAATTTAAAAAGGCGCGGCAAACCGTTGTTGACACTTGCCGGCATCTTTCAAAAAAGGAATATTGAACGCTTTCAACTCTATTGTCTATGGTAATGGCGGCGTGATTAAGACGTTTATGTCTGTTTCCGTTTTACAAATTTGGGATGTTTCAGTTAGGAATAATGATGTCGCACCAGTCACGTTGCCGAGATCTTAACTTTGTATTTGAATAAAATCTCAAATGCAGTATTCAAATATTAAGTACCTAGCCTAAACACAAAATAATAAACCATACAGAAAACCTTTTGAATATTGCAAAAAATCCTTCTCAATATTGAGACAAGATAAATAGTCCATGTTACAATCCTCATAAAACAGAGTCACCAGACATCAACAATATAAAAAACTCACGCGGTACAAAATCAAAGCAAAAACAACGTTGCCAATACAGATGAGTAGCTAATTACGCACAATTTATAGCATGTTTAAGTGGTTTGAGAGTCATTTCGATGTTTTTTCACATCGGCGACGACCCCCACTCGAGATGTTCCCATGCGGCGACACATTTAATGCAAGTCTAGCCGGTAGCTTCCTTCAATTTGTCATAAAGCAAGTTTTTTTGTGTATAGTCCGTGCATCTGTCGTGGCGTGTGTCTATGGGGAAAAAATAAGGATATTTTTAAAAGTTTCCGTTTCCGGATGAACAGAGATAAAAATGAGTCAACTTAATAAAAGCTAACGTAACATTGATAAATGTCAGTCATCGATAGTGTTTGCATAAAAGTACAAAAAGATTTAACATTAAACAATACAGAAATTTTGACACAAAAAATGTAAAATATTAAATTTTTTTTATTACATCAATAAAAGCTGAACAAAGCAATTACCCATATTGAAGTACTAAATTCATCTATGGGACCGGAAAAGAGGATTTATTACAATTTACAAAGAAGGTTATACAGTCCCCGTGACGTCACTAAATACATTTGTCATTTGAAATATCGAAACCGACCGTCTTTGTTTCACCACCGCCGCTAATAGACAAAGCAAACAATACTTGAAACACTCATCATGCCTAGAGGTTGCTTCTCGTTGACACTATTACACAAAATATATGTTTCAACATTTTACGTAAAAATACTGAAAACACCGGCTTTCTAGTCAAGCAGAGGTTTTAAACTTATCTACGAAACTGAGCTTTATGTATGGAAATTAAATATCATAAACTTACATTATATAAAATAATATGTTATGTTCAAAATTACTGACTTAACATTTAAATATTTTATAGTAGTTACGCTTAAAACTTTTTCTTTAAAGATTATGAATAGAATATCCAACATGCACAGCATTTATGGAAATGCTTTTATTTGATGTGCCCTGTTTCAAGCGAAATTAATTTCGAAAAACAATGTAACCTCGGCAGCTGACAAATCAATCGATAAACAGGCTGATTGGTGCGCATCGTGTGGAAACAATTACCATGTACATACAAACAGGCGGACAAATCATGAGATGCTCCGTACATGGCTGGTTTTACATTAACGACAACGATTGCGACATGCCATGTTACAGCGTATGATGCGGCTCCCTTTTCCACCTCTACATAGGTACAAAACCCTTGGGACGACAATTTAAAATTTAAAAAATATTAATACAACCATAACACTTATTTTTGAAATTTTCATAATAAAATATATTCCAATACCTAGTTGATTTCTAAGAAATATTTTTAAAAATTATCCAAGGTGACGTCAACGCGTTTAAACTCAGTCATTGAGTTCAAATTAGCAACATAATATCTATTTAAATAGCTAGGCTTGACAGCCGAAGTCAATACGAGATGTCACTACACTTTTAGGAAAACGCACACTTCCATTTAAATAACGTAAGAGTTTTAACTACTGTATAAACTCAAAAACATTAAATTATCACCTACCTAATATTATCACGACATATGATGTCAGATCATTGCGGATTGTCATGCGCCATATTTATAAATTGTGATAATATGTTCGCTGATATTGTCTCAACTAGTTTATAGATAATTATTTTTCTAAACACGAAGACGAGTACCTACTTGAAACAATCTTTAAATTTTTTGGTCACATGGTACTAACAGGTCGTGTTGTGGTTTAATATCAAACAAATGGCTACAGTATAAAACAAAAAAATCCGGATCTAGACGAACGGGTTTCATAATATATTCTACAACAAGCATTTTTTATGTTTATGATCGCGTTTCATGTTTTTAGTTTATACTAGTGCTAATAGATTTAAAAGGTTATCAAATCGTATACAATTATAGAATTATTAATTATAATTTTAAAGTTTTAATGCATAATAAATTGTTAGACAAGCTGCGGCACAAAGTTGCATTTATTGACAGCATTAACACACTTTCAATTTAAGATGATATTGGCCTTTTAAGAAAAATAGTTTCAATCTTCAGCTCAATTTGTTCTTAACAAATCCCAAACAAAAATATCACGAAACTATTATATTAATAGTCAATTTACCGCATAATGCCAACTAAACATTATGATCAACGCGGGCGGCGCTCAATTTTCCGATCGGCTATTGTAAACGATTCATGACAAGGGGAGATACGGCAAATTGACCGTGCAGGCCCTCGCACGCGACTCTATGGCGTTTTAATTTGTACGTGTTATAGGATTACAGCAGTTTCGAACGGTAATTAAATAATGACAGATGACAATAGTTGCACCAAGATAAATTGCCGGTTAAATTAAAATAGCAGAAGTTTTGAATGGAGAAACGAATAAATTTTAAGGGAATAAAACGTGCCAAATAATAAAATCATGTTTATTAAAAAGTTTTACTGTAGTTACTTAATATAAAAAAGATTTCGGAACGCAATAAGTACTAATTAGGTAATATTTGTTTACAGAAAGTATGATGATAATTTTTCGTGATTTAAAGTATATAAATCGATTATAATCTAATACACAAATTGCAATCTCACTCCTTTTTCCTCTCTCTTGTCGCGCAAATATAATATTCCATTAAATTGAGCGATAAACAAATCAAAACATATCTCCAAGGGATAGCATGAAGGCGCATGGATGCAATTATCCAATGTACAACCAATTACTGACATCCCCTCGGCAATCTGATAAAATCCGGACTAGGGACGATTCGGCACAAACTTGGAATACGTTTAGTATTCAATTGATGACATTTTAGTTTAATTTTAAATAAAAACATATATAAAATAATAAAGTCTCTCAGGACACGATTGACAAAGATATAAAATTACGCAAGTAGATTTCTTTCTTTTATATTACCAATAAAAATTAATGAAATTATCTTTGATACATATTACGTATTGAAGTCAACACGTTCATGCCCAGATATACCAAATCCTAGCATCTCTTATTACTCAAGTTTCACCAGTGGCCGTCGAAAGGCAACCCCAGTCCCGTGTAATGGAGATTAATATCTCACCAGGGAGCCGCTCGCAATAAAAACACAATCGCTTTGAGCCCAATTGACAAGACATATTACAATCTAACAATTGGCGATAAAATGGCGGCTACTGTCAAAATTTGGCGCGAAACACCCACGCGTCTACAATAGACAATCGGTCAATTTAACTTTTAAAGGGACAGCTGCGCCGGCTAATTGGTGCGGTTTAGGATTTGTCAAATAGATTTATTTTAATTTGGGTGTTAATAAGATAGTTTTATAGATGGCTGAATAATGGCTAGGTACGTGACCGCTGGGGAAGAGATTTAACAGCCTTTCAGCATTTATCGTACACCGGGTCATAGCATTATCTAATTGTTCACAATTAATCTAAATCAATGATTCTTAGGAGAACCGGTTATTATATTCCAAGTCAACATTTAACATCTATCGATATCTACCCACATCAACAAAAAAATATCCGTCTGTATATTTCCAGCGCCTAGTTGAATTTGAAAAAAATAACTGTTTATTTCCTAATTGCAATGACGACTGTCATAAAAGCTAATAAACGAAAATTGGTAATTATGAGTTCATGTTTAAGTTAAAGTATACATTACTTTCTGTGATCCGCCGCAAGTATTGTCTTGTAATAAAACTTGTTTGAAATCATCGGGAACCGTAAACCGCCTTTGTCGGCGTCCATTCAGTTTTATATCTTTATTAAGGGTGCCATATTTGGGTACCGTTAGGAACGCCTTTTATTTTTTTCATGTCCACTATGGTATTTTTGTTTTTGCAAATAGTCTATAAATTACTTATTGCGATATTAATATTCACTTTCAATAAAGATAAAATCGATAAAATGGTATAGGTAATATAAGTAAAGTAAATGTTTCACATGCATATAAAAATTGAACCATGTAAAAACTTAATTTCAATTTTCTATAAGTATAAAAGTATCCGAATACTCTGTAGATATTTTTCCACTATTCGGCAAATGCAATGATTGTAAAACCTTAAATAGCGTGTAAACAAACATTTTAATTGACCGTTTTATGTTTAAAATTTGAATTAACATATAAAATTACGACGAAATCATGAGAAATATTTGAAATATCGAAAACAACAGAATATAATATGACCCTCGTAAATAGAAGGATAGCATGTTCTTGCACTATGTGTACACTGTCCGTACCTATGTGCTATTGTACACAATAGTACAGGCCGCAGGGTGTACAAAAGGGATTATAAAAAGATAACAACTCACCTTTACTTTTAGGTGATGAAGGCGGCGTATTCTCGATTATGTAATTAGACATTAGATCGGTTTTACTATGTGACTTCTCCAAATAGCTTTCATACATGCTCATAATGACAAAACGAAATATAGATAATTATAAAAATAAAAATACAAGGCGCTGAAGATGTTGGCGCGAAAACATGGACTCAGGACTGTCACTTTGACAAGCCTGTTCTCTATAGGCGCTCGCCTTGCGGCACAAAAATCCATAATATTCTAGCCAATACCGAGCCAGCAAGTTTTTATCCCCACCAATCAGGGCGGGACGATGGTAATTGGTTTTCCGTCCCGTTTGCGCGAGAACGTGCTGATGAGCATTAAGGTCGGTATGTAACGAGTTTTCGTATTATTTGTTGTACAATTTTCAGGTAAGCAAAAATATGATATCATTTGTAAATGACATGTGAATTGATGAAATTACGTTACTTACGTAACAACTTTTATTACCGGATCGTGGTCCGTCAGCACAAGTATGTGTCGTGCGATCTAGAGATCCTGAGTTCGATTCCCGGGTTGGGTAAAGTGTTATTGTGTTTTTCCATTACGAAATTCTCAGTAGCAGCACGGAGCCTGGAAATGTGCCCGAAAAATGGCAATAGGCTCGCCCCCTATTACATGGGACTGATACGTACCTGGCGAAATGTATGTGTAGTAATGCACCTCTGCCTACCCCTTCGGAGAATACAGGCGTGAGGTTATATATTATATATATTTTATTATTTCAGCAAATAGAAGAAAAAATACATAGCTTTGATAAGTCCCCCCTTCCCTAATATTTTTAATAAATTTAATATATAATATCTTTTGTTCTGTGTTAATATTTAAAAATATCTAATACCTAATAGTCAATTATGGCAGAAAAAAACAATGGTTAAGTTTATTTGTCTGAGTGTGTCACTCGCCTAATGTTTTAATATGAACTCATCTGGCATAATGGAGCCTTTGCGATGAACATTATGAACCTTTATTACTGTACACTTTGAATATACCATATTTTATGAGTTATTAAATTGCTAGAATTTTCTATAGTGCTAAGTTTGGCCTAGAAATATGGAAGTATGTACACGTTGTTATATCAGTAAGTAGTATTAAATAAATGACTACAAACACACGTCGAGAAAAAAAAACTTGACAATCTTAAATACTTGTAAATTAACCTAGCTATGTGAAATATATCACCTTATAAACGTACCATCATCATCAGCAGCAGTTGCAGCCTTTCTTACGTCTACTGCTGGGCATTCAAGATACCTATACCAAACTCTTTATTGTACAAATAATTGTAGAAGATTTTTTTTATTATAGTATGGCTGACAGACACTACCAGGATCGCATCTACATATTAAAAATAATAGATGCGCATGTGTCCATTTGTTTCTGACAATTTCCGATTTTTGTACCCAATAATAAAAGTATGGCCTTGCCGCTTAACAAGAAAATTACTTTCCTTAAACAAAGACTTCCAAGAAAGTTACATGAAACAGAAGCTAGTACCGTAACGAAAGGAGAAACAAAACATCCGAAATCAATAGAAGAGAAATCATGCGGTAATATTCGAGCATAGACAATGATTGTTGGCCAACAGCTTTTGTCTATGGTCCAGACGTCATAGTGGGACTAAATAGAGAAGCGGCTTTCAAAAGAACAAAGTGTGCTACCGTCAAATATGTACCGAGTACTAATGCAATATGAAAAACATTTAATTCTTATGCAAATTAAGTATTTTAGAGTCAAATATCTAAAAAGACTAGATAAGGGCAACTTAAATTCAAAAGGTCAGGATATGGGTGATATACTTTTATTTAAAGTTTCACTAACGGTGCAATCAAATGTATTGTGAAAATAATATTTCTTTGAGTAGAAAAGATTCGTGAGTCAAATAATTTTTATAATAAATTATTGGTAAAAATAACCAAATCAATCCCATTTGGAGGCCTAGTGATTTGGTAACATTTAAAAACCATGGAGTTACATCTCCAAGGACATGGCAACCTCAAAGCAAAGAAAACCGTCATTAAAGCATAAAATAATCATATTAACATCTAAAACCGTCCGTCGGTCCGTTTGTAACAGTTGAAAAGAACAGTCCTAATTGCTGTACCTCTAAATATTACCGCTACGGGCACAAAACAATTTTATATTTTTATGATTGCATTAATGGGATAAGTTTGGTTTTAAAAAAAATACGACAAACTTAAAGCGATTGAATTATTTTTGCCGTTATGTCCGCACTATAGGTTGTAAAAGGTGATATTTAATACGATTGATGTTTAATACGCGACTTTGAAAAAAAAGATTAATTTGCCCCAAAAATATGTCAACTTCAGAAAAGAAACGATATAATTAATTAATTGTGATTATTCCCCAATAAAATATAAGAGGTAGTTTGTTTTTAGAAAACAATTTAAAAGAATTTTATTTGGGTCAAGAGCTAATGGAAGAATTAATATAATTTATTTTAAAATTGATAAAATATTTGACCTGAAACGATTTAAGATGCAAGCAATTAAGATGATTTACGTGTAGAATTCAGATGCATTCATTCATTGATTTGATGTCAAACCTCGGGAATTTGAAGTCAGACCTTTTTACAACTACTTATATAAGATTATTTATGTATTGAACATCTTAAACAAAAGCATATTGATAGCAGTGGCGGTACTTCCATAGAAGCCCAAAAGCGTTAAACGTTAATTGTGTAATGTCTAGTTCATAATTGTTTATTGTGGGGTCTTTATATATATAACAAATTGCTTTTGTTAAATAAAGATTTAAAGCATAAAAATTATTATTCGGAATTTTGAAAGGCAAATTGGGCTTTTGGGCTTCTATGGAAGTACCGCCACTGATTGATAGTATCTAATGAAAAAAAACCATGGACACAATAATGTGCTTTTAGAAAAAAATCTAGCTGTGGTGTAACTCGCCATATGATGTGAATCTCCCGTATCTAAAAGAGTTCGATAATCTGTAGGTCCTAGATATATTGAATCATTAGCTGATAAGTCAATTCATTATTTTTAATAATAGTTCGGGTCCAAAAGGACCCAGAAGGTCCAACTGACTCTCACCTAAATAAAATGTTATACCTAGTCCAATCTTGAGGTAAAGGCGCCGACGCAGTGTGTCATACAATAACCTAATGCAGAAGGACACATATTTTTTTCCAGTTTCCCTACTTCTTTCTTCAAATTTTAATAAAAATTGAAAAATAGGTATTACATTAATAGGTTGCAAGACCGACTAACATTATTGATTATCTTCTCATCACACAACAACACAAAACAAACTGGATTTGTTTGAAGAAAAATTACTAAGGTATTGTTTCTACAATTCTTTTTAAGTTAAGTGTAAAACACTGTTTATAATGTAAATGGTTTTACAAATCCTTATTATTTTTCAGCTAATTGAGTGAATTTTCATGCATGAAAACTCCGGCGGCAATAATGTCAGCTCCAAAACTTGACTCTTACAACAAAGGTAACGTAGAGTTTGCGCACTTACCGTGTGGCCTCTCGTCTACCCCGTCGCTGTCCACCTCGCTCCTGACACTCCCGGGACTCGCTCTTTTCAGATCTTCCTGACCTCCTTGCTCGCTTTGGAAACCCACCCTTTTGTCATACGACATGAAGAACGGAAAATTTGGAACTCTGTTCTGTTGGAAATAGTAGCCTACTTTCCCATCTCTAATTTTCACATCTTCATCTTCCGAATGCGAATTGTTTGCCGAATAATCCTGGGATATGTTGGTTTCAATATCGATTTCGGGCGACCTGCGCTCGTTGATGCCGACAATCGACTCGATAGAGAAATTCTTCGAAGGTATCTTCGTCAGTTTGTTTATGTCCTCCATTTTCGCACTCACTTCACTTGCCACAGTCTTCTAATTAAATTTCAAAATTCGAAATTTAAAAATCAGAAAGTCACTGGTCGTTATGTAAACGAAGTATCAAAGTATAATAGACAAGTTCGTAATTTACAAAATCATTACTGATCACTGACCGGAGATCGCGGATCAATGATTCGAAATTTGAAATGTTGTATTCGGAACGTCCGAATGACGGTTGGATACTGAGAGTTGTGTCGTCTCTGGTCAGATGTGGACCGACCACGCCTCCCAACTCACGGGGAGTCGACGTTCTTTGTATCGCAATGCTATTTGAAATTCAACCTTACTGCTACAGTTTTAAGGTTAACATGTCTATAAAATATCAACAAGGCTGTTCTCGTTTGGAATTTGTTAGATGAATTACAACCTTAGCCCATTACTTTTAGATCGGTTTTTATGCGGCGTTATCTCAAATCGATATATAATAATGGCGAGTCATGAGACGGTAATATTAAGCAACAAAAAATACCAATTGATAGGTTAAATAAACACTCAATTATGCGTTCACGCTCTGCTTTTTATTGTGATTTATGCATATAATTTTATGCTATTTTATAAAGCTTATATAGCTTAGTATGATGGCTATAGAGATGACATTCGTTTGAATCCAAAAAGTGTATTTATAATGGACAAAAGCTGAAGTACAATTGAGATCATAACCTCAGTGCTTTGATCGTAACTAATATCATCATACCTCTACAACTGAGAGGGTTTAGGCCTTAGTCCACCACGCTGGCCTAATGCAGGTTGGCGGACTACACACCTAAGAAATTCTTAAGAACTTTTAGATGTGCAGGTTTCATCACGATGTTTTCCTTCACCGTTAAAGTACCTACGTGATAATTCTTTGTGAATACACACATAACTTCAAAAAGTCAGGGGTGTGTGCCTGGGATTTGAACTCGCGACCGTCGAGATTCTCGACTGCGTGCCTAAGCCTCGAGGCCATCGTATGGCAGTTGCCGAGACAATGTGTTATAAATGGTAAATTTCAGTTTAGTGTCGTGGATGTAGGATTGTTACCTTTTTTTTATAATATTTTTTAATTGTTACCGAGGAAGATTAAATCTAGTCAATAATAAAATATTCCCAAAAATATAAGTTATTCATTGAATTAATAGGTAAGTAGGTACCTACTATGGTTTTTTTTCCATACAAAAGAACTATGTATACCAGCTGTGAATCTATGTAGAAAGCGAAATATTTGAATAGAGACCCCAAATTTATTTATTTTATATTTATTTAATATACTATTATATTCGACACCACATGAATAGAAATAAAATAAAACTAAATTCTTACATACTATGAAATCACAAAGCACAAATATATCAAGAAAGAACAATTGCCTATCTAAGGGATGTGGACTCGCCTTAAATAAAACCTGTACTAAATAAAATTATGCTGTTTTAGACCCCTTCAGGATGAAAAAGTCAACAAAGTACTCTTTCCGACCTTATTAATCACGTGGAACTCATATACATGCACCAAAATTCCTCGATCTCTTCATATTTGCCGATCAACGTCGATTATAGAAGTTGCATTGGTTAGTGGCGACTTTTTGGCAGAATAGTTCCTTGTAAGATAAGGGAAATTAAATACATAAAAAATGAAATTCATACAACATAAAGTGTGAATATTAAGTAGCTACAGTGAGGGTGAATCTGCAAGACAAAGGTCCGTGGGCCTGTACTCTGTCCAACCATCAAAAGACTTTGTTATAGTCTGGTTTATAAAACATAAGCATCTTGCTTAATGACATCTTTGGTTTTATTCATAGAGGCTGTTACAGGTTTTAACTAAGTATTGATAAGCTAATTCAATAGATGTTGACATTGAAAAAACCTTTTATCTTTCATATTGATCTTTTTATTTCTTTTCTTTTTAACGAGAGGAAAGCGTCTTAAGCTCCCTGTTCGGTACCTCGGGGGAGGACGAAAAGTACCCTTTTCGTTCCTGTTCCTGTCGGGGTCACCGGCCTTCCAACTCAACGCGTGGAACTATTGTTCGCTTGGCTGAGTTGGATCCCGAGACAAAATCCTACGCCGGCATACCGACAAAAACCTCTCGATGTGCATTTTGGGCGGTACGATAAATCAGATTGACTAACTAACTTGATGCTTATATTAAATACAGATAAGTACATATTCGCGCATTGATGAGCCCGCATGATACTCGTTGAAAAGTGAAGAAAAGATGGCGATTATCTGTCACTAAAAGACAAAACTATGGCAAAACCGATGATTCCAAATCAGAATTTTATAGAATTATCCTAAAACTCGAACACTTGCGTGGTTTAGGTCCTGTCCGCCCGTGGTCAGGGGTCGTAAGATTTACTCCTCGGGGTTTTCTCTTCGTATAAAGCGACCTAAAGGGGTCATGGGGTCGCATAGCACACTGCCAGTCTACATCTATTACTACGTATTAATAAAAGCGTTTCTTTCATGAGCGGCAGAAAGTGTGAATGTCAAAAGGTGTAAAATAGGAAGCATATGCGCGCATCAAAAATGTAACACAGTTAAATATGACACAATCGTAAATGGCATGGGGTGAAATCGGGCGCTCTAAATGCGCGTGATGTCTTTACAAGAGACTTTAGCCAGTATACCGCCATAGGCTTTCAATAGGCGGCCTACAAACACCCACAACATTCTTCAAATCACCTCCTTACACTGAAAGGATAGCTTAGAAATAAAAGCGTAATTTCAGTATAGAATTGTAAAAATAAGTAGGTACGTATGATGAATTGTACAACTTAAATTAAACATTTTCCAATTAGCTACTATAATATAGTAATATTAATAGATTTCCATTGAATATTTGAATATTAATTATTTTAAATAATAATATATACTAAATACATACTTGTACGGGCTAGCACGTACATTTTTCATATTCAGCATTTTACGCGACACCGATGCGTTTTGAGCAGTGCGTCACACGAACATAAAGCGGTCGGTCGCGCGTACTCATCCTATCAAATTGTAATCTATCATTCTATCATTAATCTATCATTTCTATCAAATAAAATCATATTTAAAAGTCTATCATTTCTATCAACCAAAGCTTGTACGGGGTTTCCGTCTTAGCCCCTACAATACTTGAGTTTAACATAATATTGTTGCAGCAGTTTAAACCCTCTGAGTCCTGAGGCTGTGGATTCCTTGTCGCATGAACTTTCTTGTTGGTTCTTTACTTGACTTGTTGAGACTTTATGGGCACGCGTTCAATAATAAACGACGAATTAAATCTATCAGTACTGAAAGATTCAGGGTGTTTAAGATTTGTTGTGTAGTAAAATAACCAGTAAGTAAACAGATTGCTCCACGGCCTCCACCAACAGTAGGTACGGGTGACAAGTCACAACATCCCGTGCATCTTAATCGTCCATCCATCTACCAGCTACCTACATAATAATTTAAAGATGGCACAGGTACAATTAATTATTGAAATCATTGACAGTGCGTGTTAATAGTTTACTTTATGCTAGTTTTACAATCTGAATATGTCATATGTATAAGTTTTTTTTTCATATATTTTTTTATTGTGTAACAAATACATATCATCATCAGCCCATATACGTCCCACTGCTGGGCACGGGCCTCCTCGACAACTGACTTTACGCCTTAGGGTTTAAACAAATACTCATATTTTTTTATTTAAAAAAATAATAATTAAAATTTATGTGAATTTTCTTAACAATTACAATTACATATAAAAACATGTTTTAGGTTTTTTCTTTTCATATTCTTAACTACTACATTTCTGACAAAATATTAAACGAATAAAAAAAAATAACTAAATCATTGTACATAGTACTGAAATATAATGTACAGCCATCTATTAGCGAATAGCATACCTTATAATATAAATGAGTATGATCATAGTGACGTCAGTAACTAAGAAGCAACTCCGTGTCGTGCTCATGACAGGCACAAAAATGTCAAACAAATACATAACATTCTAGCGACAAACAACAGCAGCTGTTTAATCATTTTTTCTAAGATTCCAATTAACATTTGCAACAGAATATTAGTAAACATCCAGTTTTTCTACCATGTTACATTTGTGTTTCTATCATATGTTGCCATCTGTTAGCAAATAGCAAAGCTTCATCATCAGCCCATATACGTCCCACTGCTTTACTGACATCTAGTAGTAAATAGCAATACTATGACAAATATTCTTAAACTATTAGACTAATCATTGAAATAAAATCAATAAACCTCACTAGATGGCAGGCGTAAATTTCAAAATAAAATAAAAACATTTATTGATATTATTATTTATATTATTACATAAAAATTTACATCTGTGTAATCTAAAAATTGCCATTAAAAATATTATAGATTAATTCCTAGGCCTAAATTCATAACATTTACGTTAAAGATTATTTTTAATAGACATAAAACATGCACGATGGGACATCATCATCATCATCAGCCCATATACGTCCCACTGCTGGGCACGGGCCTCCTCTACAACTGTGAGGTGAGGGTTTAGGCCTTAATATGGGACATAATATATATTATTATTTATAATAATATTATTTTATCGAACAGCAGTATTAATCAGTGTAGCGACATCTAGTGAAGTGTGGCGATACTGCATCAATGAAATGTAAGCTGGTTAACTAAGTACAGAAAAAAATCTTAATTTACTACTAGATGGCGTACGCAAGCACCCCAAAAAGTCTACTTAACTCTTTAAAGTTAACAGTTTTGTATTATGTTTTTAATTGATAAAGATTTGTCTTTGAATTAAATTATATCAATTACTGGTTGGTATATACCTGCTGGTAATGGGACGTATATATATGTTGATATAGATAGACAGACTGACTCCACATTCTGCTGCTCAAGCGTGCACCTTGTGATCAAGAAGTCCAAACTTTGATTTTAAGGTCGAGAAAGGTGTTGTTGAGTTTTTTTTATTAGAACAATTTCTGTAGCAGCACTGGAAATGCACCGAAGGTACGGCAGTTTAATTGTTCCCTTTTATGTGTTTATAAAATATCTGATGAAACGTGGTTGTTATAAAAATCCATTTCCGCCTTATTTTACACTTTTTTTGGAAATTGGTAAAGTAATTTACCTTGTTTGAAATTCTGACAGCCTAGAAAGAAACTAACTGGGTATATCACTTAGTATTTAAAATTGCAGTAAAAGTAGCAATTTTAAAATTATTATTATAATCAATAATCATCCAATTTGGACTGTCATGGGTACTCGTGAAATAAACAGAGCCGAGCAGAGTCATACCTACGGTTTTCTTTTACAAAATTCGTAGTTGCAGTAAATGCAGCGCACCATTTTTTTGTGTGATGAAAATGTAACTTACATGAGTGAAAAATATCGTCTACTAGGTAGGTACACAAATCTATTTGTAGCCTCATTAGCGATGCTTTACATTTTGTGGTTTTACCATTATGTTGCTCATAAAAACTTTCGAGAACTTAGTTTAATTCGAGCACCCAGATACTTATTATGGGGATAGTACCTATTCAAGCATCGAAACAAATAATTTAATTATGTATGATTTACAAAACGCCGACTGATAGATCTGCGTTTCTATTCGTACGCCAAAGTCAAGGTCAATATTATAAAACATTATTCAGTTGCGGTTTGAATGACGTCATTATCAATATGGTATTCCCAAAATAATAATCTTATGTTTTACCGATAACTTTATTTATATCTGACCACGTAAATACCTACGTCAAATTGTTATGTGCGGGCCGCATACCATGGTCTGAGTCACTGGCTGATCTTCACACATTTCCAAAGTAGGCAAAACTGTACTCATAAGTTAAGACTTTGCAAGTAAACCTCGGCGCTTCGCCGAATTTCCTCTCCGTAAAAAAGTATCCATCATAGACTACCTTATACCTCGTGGTCTCGCGGCTCAAGTACGTGCTGTGCGATCTAGAGAACTTGGGTCGAGCAATGTGTTGCTAGGTTCTACTAATTGGAAATTCTCATGAACAGCACAAAGACTGGTAATATACCTTCCTGAAAAACGGCAATAGGTGAAATGTAAGAGCAGATATGTACCTACCTACTTCTGGCGACCTCTTCGAGAAATATAGGTGTACGTGTGTGCACGTTATCATTATTATTAAACCTTTTAAACTAATTTTGTTTTTTTGTATGTTATTTTTATTTTTATAATAAATGAATAAATTGTTTTTGTTTAAAGTGCAGATTGCGGCGTCATGCGCACGGAGTTCGCTCAAATGTTCTACCGATGAAATTGCCGCCGAGTATCGGTTTGCGGTGTATTGTTTCTTCATGATGTCTGTATTTGCAAACGTACCAAAATAAAACTATTAAGCTGAAGTAAAATTAAAACCTTACTGGTATTGTATCACTTGTCGGATTAATTTAATCATCATCATCAGCTCATATACGTCCCACTGCTGGGCATGGGCCTCCTCTACAACTGAGAGGGTTTAGGCCTTAGTCCGCCGCTACACACAAACAACAATATTTTTAATCCACGTGTGTGATTTAACGTGGAACGTCCATATCAAACGCGAGTTAAATACTTCGCAATAAATAAAGTATAATTTATAGCTAGGCAGTTCGGGAACTTAAACGGCTCTTTCCTAATCCAACATAAGTGATGAATGTCGTATATTATTCTCGTATGTACCTAAGTAACAATTACACTTACGCTTACGGAATATTTTTGCATTAAATCGATTCGTCGCACAACGATTGTAGGTACTCAAAAGAAGTTAATTAGTAAAATAATCGTGTAGTGTCCGTTTTCATCGTAAAACTTATAAGTATTTAATACTGGTATCTTAAAGAATAATTTTGCTAATATAATGAAAATCCTAAAGATTACGAGTAAGTAGTTACACAACATAGGCAACAGACATAAAGATAGTACTGACTTAGATACTGTGTAAAATTAAATTTATTTAAGTTACGGAAAGAAAAGTTACGGAGAACTATTGTTGTTAGAAATCTGTATGACAGCCCCGTGGCGCAGTTGGCTAGATACCAGCTTGCGAAACGAAAGGCCAGGGGTTCGATCCCCGCACCGAGACAAATAGATATATGTGTAATCTACAAATATTTGTTTTGGGTCTGAGTGTTTTTGATACCGAAATGTTTCTCGTTCTTCTGATACCCACGGCACAGGACTTGTATCCTAGTGCGGGGTCAGAACTATGTATGTGACTGTTGAGTGTAATTATATTTTAAAATAATAAGGTGTAGGTATACCTCTCATCGGAAAATAATAAACCGCGGTTTATGTCAACGAACATATTAACATACCTCGTATCCCCGCTATCCCAGTGGTGATAATGTTTGTTGACGTAGTTAGTTTACTGATTTGAAACGATAACATGAACCAGTACAAACTAGGTAGGTACCCATCATTCAATTACTAATTCGACAAAATTTCACAATTTGTACAAAGAGTTGTTGATATTATAAAAGTGTTAATTGTTCATAATGAAATAATGTGACACAGGATCTTGCGCAACGTGTCTAAAATGCGAGCATGATTATCACGCAAGCGAATTGTGATTTATACAGGAGAGAATTCGGTGGAGAATCAAGGCGGCAAGATTCCTTTTAATAAACTTTGTACATGGCCGGAGACTCTACTGCTGGCCACGGAACCTTTTTTAAGTTTCATCTAAATACAAATAATATTGTATATTTTTCATGGTACTTATATATAAGTACTAACTTTACACATACATAAGTACATAACCTCACGCCTGTATTCCCAAATGGGTAGGCAGAGGTTACATTTCTGCACCCACATTTCTTCAGGTATGTATCAGTCCCACGTAATAGGGGGCGATTGCCGTTTTTCGGGCACACTTTCGTGCTGCTACTGAGAATTTCGTAATGAAAAAACCCAATAATACTTAATAACTAATAACCAATAACTTTTCACATAGATCAATATATATAATTACTTGTGTCGTATACGTATACGTCGTCGCCACAATCGAGTCGTCACTAGTAGACTCTAGGTGCCTTTACGGTTAATACGCTTTACCTGATGAAAAGTTACATACACCACATTAAAATCAATAAAAAGTGTTGATATTATTATTTATAAGGATCAGCAACTACTCTTCTATTTCACTCTTCACTTATATCCATTCAAAGGTTGTCTTGAAAAAATGGCCTCGTGCGATAAGACTGCCATTTGACACATATGTCTCCAGCTACATTATGTCCATGTGTACAATAAAGTATTACAAATCATCTAAAATACTCTAGACATCGTCTGTAATACGTCGTGAGTTCGTCAACTCGAGTAACCATATAGGGCAATAACACTGACGGCAAGCAGTCTTGACAATCTTCCTACTACGCGTGTAATTGTCTACCTAAATTGTGACCGTGGTAATTTTTGAAGCGGATTTGATTAGGTGACGTACGATCCTAACAAAAAATGAATTCTGGATCTCGCAAGCCGACACAATTATGGTGTATAATCTAGATATATAAAAACACCACAATCATAGTGGTGTTAAAATATTAGGCTTTAAGTACGTAAGTCTAAAAACCCTACCTACGTACAAAAATATCAAAGAAGATCCTTTATGATTTATTAAAAGAGAAAAAACCTATTCCAAAACAAATTAATATGCAATAAAAAGTAAAAAAAATAATTGCATTTGGAGTCGGTGTCAGCCAAGGTGGTTTATAACTACTTACCTACATAGTACATAGTTATATGTAGATGAAATGTGCTTGTGTCGCACGCGCGACTTGACGAACGGAGAGGCGCAATGTCGTTTCAAGATCGCAGATATTGTCACAGTATATTTTCGTATAAAAGTTAATTTGTATATACAATATTTTTTAAAGTATTCTTGTATAATTATTGCTATGTATATTGTAGTGTTACCTTGGCTGACACCGACTCCAAAAATAGCAATAATTGTTACTACGTTATATTATCGTAATAATTTTATTGACTTTTAAGTAGTGTAATATTTTTCATTTAATTTTACTGAGGAGAATTTTAAAAATACATATTTTGATCATTGTTGGTATTCATAGGTAAGTGTTAGATTTGAAGTGGGTAGCATCTCGATGGAGTCGGCCCGGGCCTGGCTGAGTGCCAGTTCGGGTTCCGGCGGGGCTGATCTACCATCTAGGCGATTCTGCGGGTCAAGGCACAAGCGGAGGAAGCGGTGGCCCTAGACATCGTCAACGCTTTTAACACCCTGCCCTGGGCCTGCATCGAAGTACCACGTGGTGCCACCCTATCTCAGGCGCCTGGTGCACTCGTACCTATCTAACAGGCACGTGGTGTATCCAGGCGCGGTGTTCCGCAAGGGTCGGTTCTTGGGCCCCTTCTGTGGAACATCGGCTACGACTGGTTGCACCGTAGTGCCAACCCTCGACGTATTCTGTTACGGATTACTGGGGATTTTGGTCGGTATACCGTTTTAGAGATTTTGTTAGGGACCCAGCCAGGCATTAACATCTGTGTGGATGTCAACGTCACCACGCGCCTTGCTGGAAGGCCCTGTCCCAGGGCTGGCGGGAAGTAGAGCCACAATCAGCTTTCCCCTCGAAAACAAAACAAAAGTACTTAAGTTGATTATTAAGTTATAGATGAATACGCAATTATTTTTTTACGTTTTAGTACATATCAATTTGTTTTGGAAGTTTATTTTTGTTTATTTTTAGTGAATCTGAAGTACTCTAACTAATTTGTCTGAATATGGGTAGACCTACTAAACGTGCTGTTCATATTTGATGGCGCCGTTTAAATGAAATTGATTACAGACAGTTAGAAATTCTGCCACACAGATCGCCTCTTTACTGTAAGCCGTTAAAGAGTTTCATTGATCTTCATATTCAACTACGACAATTACTTGACCATAACGACGCAACGTTACGGTAGGTAACTCAAATATCTGGATAGCCTATAAAAGTTGCTCCTTATAATTGAAGAGCTCAGTTACTTTTTTATGGGTCCCATAAATCCCATATGGATCAGAACCTAACCAAATTCTCGTCAAACTACCCTTGAAGTACATACTTTCCAATAAACATTAATTCATCGAAATCGGTTGGTGTGATATTGAGTTATTCGGTCATTTGTCGCGCACGTAATGCAAATTTAAGACTTATATGGTTTTCTCATGGATGCCATGATCACAACTGGACTAAATTGGAATGGGATCAAAAAAAATCATCAAAATCGGTCTACCCAGTCAAAAGTTCCGAAGAGACAAAAAAAATACAGTCGAATTGAGAACATTCTGCTTTTTTTTTAAGTCGTTTAAAAAAAAAGAAGGTACTTCAAGAAAACATTATATGATTTTGTCACGTGTTTACAGGCTATATCGATCACAAAAATGGTTTAGCCGTTGTGGTCACAACTAAACAGGTTGTAAACGGGCCGGGTGATATCTCCAAATACCAGCTAACTCATAGTTTCTTTATGCGAAGTCAGGAAATGAGCAATAGTCTATCTTAGTCCCTTCACTGCACTTCATACACTTCCACCTCTCCGCATTTTAGCGTTTTTCGCTGTGTCGCTAAAATCGTCATATATTATCTCCAAATCTACAGACAACTACTTACCTACATACTTAACTTAACCTACTTTACTTAACAGCGAATTCGAGATTTTTTTTTCTTTCCTCGCACGGCTCACACTTAGCAGCCAGACCAGAACGAGCGAATATTTTATTGTGTCGAATGATGAACATATTATTCCTCGAAACGTCTGCCAACCCGCACTAGGCCAGCGTGGCGGACTAAGGCCTAAACCCTCTTAGTTGTAGAGTTGATGAAGATTATTCCTCGAAAGTAGATACACTAACTACCACTATACCACTAAGACTATTTGGTCTAGTGTTTGGTTAACATTTATTGCCACGCCCGCAATAGATTAATAAAATTAGCACTAACAGATTAAGATCTCTTGTCTTTTAAGGAAGGGGGAAGTAAATCACACAACAACTTCTAGGAAAGGAGTTTTTTTAGTCTTACATTAGGATTTAAATACATATTTGATTAATAGTATAGGATTGCATTAGTGGTAAATTGTATTTTTTCTAAAGACAGCTTCCACAACTACGTCTTTTCATTCCAGTACCGTGGGTGGTTTGGAAGAAATTGCAGCTAGCGATAAGGCCGCCTGTTGTAGCTATAATTTCCCCCCCCCTTAAAGTTGTATATCATTCATGTTGTAGGTATTCTTCTGTATCATCATCAGCCCAAATACGTCCCACTGCTGGGCACGGGCCTCCTCTACAACTCCTCCTCATCTGAGAGGGTTTACCACGCTGGCTTAGTGCGGGTTAGCGGACTACACACCTAAGAAACTCCTAAGAACTTTTAGGTGTGCAGGTTTTATCACGATGTTTTCCTTCTCCGTTAAAGCAAGTGATAATTCATTGTGAATACACACATAACTTCGAAAAGACAGAGGTGTGTGCCTGGGGTTTGAACCTGCGACCGCCGAAATTCTCGACCGCGCGCCTAAACCTCGAGGCCATCACTGCTTTTTTTCTTCTTCTGTATAGTGAACAAAAAATATATAATAAATAAATAAATAAACTCGGCAGTGTGGGTAAGGAAGCTAGGTTTATCTCCCGCAGCATTGACCCACATGCCCGTGTATTGTGCTCTCAAGTTCAACATGAACTGTCAACATGCTGAAAAATGTATGAAAACACACGAATTAGCGACATTGTGCTCGCATACTTGAGTAGAATCATCTGATGATTGTATTTGTTATTGAGTTAAGTTATGGATATGGCATAATATGTATGTCTCTTATTTTTATGTAGAATCTAGTTATAGTGTTTTTTTTTGTTACGACAATTATACGGTTAAGCGTAGGTACCTATTTCTGAGTATCGATAAGTATATATTAATAACGTAAGTTATTAATCGAATAGATTTTATTTACAACTGTACCAATATCATTGAAACCATCAGTCACTCATCTATATAGGTTAGCGTGTTTAACAAACCATTTTAGTAAGCAGACAAAAAAAATCCCGTATCATTTTTTTGGTATCGTGTATCTTGATATTCTTTTCCTAGCAATAATAATATCGGTCCACTGATCTTGAAGAGATGTCTGTTAATGGGGCTTCCGGCTAAAAAATAAATTACGTGTCTAGGATTTGATAAGATTAAATGCCACTAAATGGCATTATATAATCCTCGAGTCTTTTACACATTCCAAAATAGACAGTAGTAGTACAAAGACAGTATATATATGTATATACAATATATAACAAATTATATATTGACCTTTCTAACAAATAAGCATGGATAAGCCTTGTTATTGAGCTGACACTTATATTTGCCGAGTCCACGTAATATTAAAAATTCGCACATCCCTGCTAAGCATCACGCAACGAGGTTTCGCGGCATCTTTATAAAACAGTTTGCAAACACGGCAGGCATTCCATTTGCCATCATCCCATGGCAAAACGTGCTTTAAATTTTAAATTATTTGGATGTGTTTAAAAAATAAATATGAGTTAACACTCAAAGTATAAAACAACTATTTTATAAATAGCCAGTGACTGCGACGTCGGTTTATCAACCCGGTAGCCTCTTCGCCATAATTAAAATATATTTTATGAGTTAAAAACAAAAACATATTCATAAAAATAATAAGAATAAAATAATTTATAATGATATTATTAAAATGAAATAGTAAAAGCGTAAGTAGGTAACTTTAAAATTGGAAAAATATTGTAAAATTGGATTCCACGAGAGAATAAAATCAAAATGGAGTCCAATTGGACAGTGAATTACCCTCGAATGGGGCTGCGGTCCCCGAACTTGACCAATACGACTGTGAACCTGCAAGAGAGTTTCGAAATCGATTTGGAAGACACCAATTGGATCTTGACATCCTCATTCATTATTTTTACTATGCAAACCGGTAAGTAATATTACTGTTTTTTTGTCATCAAATGCATCATATTTTTATTAAGAGTCCTCATTCTAGAAAGATTTTAATTCCAGCTACAGAAGTAATTGTTAACTTAAAAATTAGAAAGCCTAATTAAACATTGTTACCTGGTATTAACTATGCCTTTGTAAAATTTAGGAAATAGCCTTTTTTATTAAAACAAACATTTTTAAAAAGGAAAATGCCATTACATTAAAACTTAGTAGGTATAATCTTATATCCGGAAGTAACTCTGTCTATTACATCAACACGCATTTAGAATGATGTTTTAACTAAGGCTAGATACATACTTTTTGTGGCATATATATAAAAACTGATGGGAGATAAGGAAGGAAGAAGTGGAGAGTGCAAAACGCTTTTATTTTTATTTATAATATGCACCCAGATAAAATTTACGCCACGTCACTTCACGTTTCTTTTCCAGTTCATTGCCAGACTTGCGACGAAGTGCCATTGCCATCTAACTCATATTATATTTTTTTATTCACGGTTCTTATAAAAGGATGTATTACTCATAAATGAAAAGATATCCGTAACGTTATACGCAAATAAGTGTGCAAATATATATTTGCCCAAACTGAGAGGGATTGCTATAATTTTTTCAATAGTAGAATTATTGAAGAGATAGTAAAAAATAAGCTTATTGGCGGCAAATCCTAGTATTTATTATTTTTGTTAAGAACATAACTATTATAATCGATTCTTCAAAACTACTATTACTATGCTCTTGGGCTCTTTCCTATATACGCTAAAACTCCCAGAAAAAAACCAGCATAATTAAAAGAATGTCATCATCATCAAACTGCTTGGCACGGGCCTCCCCTACAACTGAGAAGGTTTAGGCCTTAGTCCACCACGCTGGCCTAGTCAGAAAAGTCAGAGGTGTGTGCCTGGGGTTTAAACCCACGACCGCCGAGATTCTCGACCGCGCGCCTAAACCTCGAGGGCATCATTGCTTCAAAAGAATGTCAAGTGAAAAATTACCTGAGGTACTTCGAAACTCTTCTACGCGTTATGCTGTGTAAAATAATGGCAATAAGAAAATTTGATGTAGGTATTATTTAAATTATTCTCAATCATCTTATATGAGAGCTGGTTTTCCTCAACTCCTCCAACGCCCGCACGTGATAGTGCAATGACTCACCACATTTTTGGCTTTTGAAATACGTCTTGTTTCTGCATTGCTTATTCTACGCCGATAAAAACTGTATAAAACATAATAGTCACAAAAAATGGGAATTTACAATTAATGATCTAACTACGCAAACAACATTCTCTTGATGAATTCTTGTTGTGTTCTTATAAGATATCCTTGATCAACATCAGCCATGAACCAAATTTGGCCTCACCCAAAGGCTTCTTAAGCAGATATATTATATAATATCATCATCATCAGCAGCCCTTATTACGTCCACTGCTGGACATTGGCCTCTCCTATGGCACGCCACTGGGCTCGATCTTCGGCCTTCCTCATCCAACCGCTGCCAGCTCTCTTGCGAATATCCCCACCCCACCTAGCCAGAGGGTATTATATAATATAGGTACCTATCATCATTCATAAGCGCACCCATCGATGTCCTGTGGTCTTTACCAGGTTGTTTATCCTAGATAGCTGTCCAACACGACATGATACATACCATTAAATACGATAAATAAAAATGTCGCCTTAAGACGTCTACTCTACTGATATTAGATTTTTTAGCCGTCTCAAAGATTTCTGAGATGGCTTTGCCACATCCAAAACCAGCTAATTAAAGATTCCTCCAAAACATAAAGAAACTAAGGTAATGGCACTAGTAGTAGACCATGTACCTGTAGTTGACCACCAATGCACATAAACAGATAAAATAAGAATTCGCGGCATATTTTTAAACTAATTCCATATTGAGTAGTCAGTGCTGTCATGTGGTCTACGAAGCGCGCAAACTACGACTCCATTATTTTCAAATATTAAAAATAGCCTCCAGTTGTTTGTTGATTGACGCACCGTAAATCTATTATTCGTTTTTTTGTCATAATTTTCTTAAGGATTGAAAAAGTTTGAAGTTAAATATTAACAACTTTGTCACCTTGTTGATGATAAGTGTTTTGCTTTTCTTATTCGTTAGGGATTAATTGAGGTAACAGGGTATTTAAAATACGAAAATTTGTTTACAAGATTGAGATGTGGGGGTGGTCCACTACTGATTCCGTTTTAGCACGATTTTCTAGTAATTGACCAGGATGGTCAACTTCTGATGAATTTCTGTATCATGTAAATGTACTGTACGGAATAATATATGAAGGGCATCATCAATTAGAATTAACTATTTTATTTACTTTTACAATAACTTAATTTTATTTAGTAGTTGACCACCTTTATTGTAAGGTACGATCAGTTACTAAAACCAAATTTTCACCTTGTAGATGTCTGGGAAAAGGGGTACATTCCTAAATTATACTGAAGCTGCAATGTTCTCAGCAGTAAATGTCGTTCGTCTTCATAAAACACCCATAAGAACGGCTGAAAAAAAAAATCCTCTCACAATAATGATGGTGTTTTGGAAACCACAATGGAACCATCGGCAACTGCGGTACATATTACTGTTGGTGACGAACTAGTGCTAGTGACGATCCCAGGATCACCAGCAATTAGCATTGCTGATGACATATTTGAAACCACTCTAGATCAATTTGACATCATAGGTCCTAACGATATGCTTGAAAATATGCGTAAACTTTCAACTACTGTTGTCTGATTAAGAATCTGACAAAAGCCTCGGCAAAAAGTAAATGTTGAATTTGTCATATTTAAGTACGACATTGAGGTTTAGGCACGCGGTCGAGAATCTCGACGGTCGCAGGTTCAAACCCCAGGCACACATGACTGACTTTTCGAAGTTGCATATGTGTGTATTGATAAAGAATTATCACGCACTTTAACGGTGAAGGAAAACATCGCGATGAAACCTGCACACCTAAAAGTTCTTAGGAATTTCTTAGGTGTGTAGTCCGCCAACCCGCACTAAGCCAGCGTGATGGACTAAGGCCTAAACCCTCTCAATTGTAGAGTAGGCCCGTGCCCAACAGTTGGACGTATATGGGCTGATGATGATGATGAAGTACGATAATAACTTTTATCCCGGAAAAGTACTTAAAGCTATAAAAAAAAAACAGCTACAATATCATCGATGAAAGCAAATGGTCGATTGTGGAAATGGCCAGAACATTTATTAACGAGCGGGGGATGTTATTGTTATTATATTTCAAATAAAACGCAAAGTTGTCTTAATTTGCCTTCTTATTTAACAAATAATTAAAAAATCTGAATGGTCAACTACTGATGCAAAACATGGTCAACTACTAGTTTTTAGGTGGTCAACTACTAAATCTCTTATATTAAGTTTTATTTTCATTTTTTTACTTGAATGCAACCATTGTACAAGAAAAAATACTAGCTCGTTTCGTTAAAAGACTTGCACAGAGTTAACAAAACAAAACACTCATTGAATTCGAATGATGATTAAAGTTAGGCATTAAAAAAGAAATTTCTGTGTCCTTAAGTGGTCAATTACTAGTGCTATTACCTTAGGGACAGTCGTTAAATATGCCGTTATACTTCGATATCACCATGTCGGTCTCGTTTAGCTGCGACTTTTACTTGAAAATTCAATTTTTTTACTTCCATAAAAGAATCAAGACAATGGATGAATATAAAACTTAAAAATGTATTAAATTTTATATTGAAATTAATAATAAACCATCGATTTGAAGGCTAGATATGGATAAGTAGGTACTATAAGACGACAGTTGTTGAACATCAGATCACAAGGATCATCGATCAGTTTTAGAATAGGAAGTGGAAAATATATCTGGCATACATATTTACGTTATCACACACGCGTGTGAATGTATCGAACCAAATAATTATAACTTTAGTAAATACCAGGCGATAAATCTCAACATGATAATTGTCCCAAGAATTCTGGCGCAGAATGTAATAGCTTACTTGAGCTATTACCCATATTTTGAATAAAGATCAGTAACTAAACTAACATAAGACACCATTTTTATCGATAATATTGATCAGAGTAATTTTAAATAATTAAGTAACATAGTCGCACCAATGACAAAATATTATGAATCTTATATGATGAAGTTCGTGTTAGCATTACCTACGTACTATTCTTATTAACAAGCTTCCTTGGTTTGTGAAAACGATATTCACACATGCACGTGCACGTTAAAATAACAAAACAATATATATTTTATCATGATGATGATATAGGTACCCTAATAAACATAGATGAATTAATTATATATATTTTACAAAATAGTAAAAAATATATACTTAACCGTTTGTGCAACTACCGTGACAACAACACATGCTTAAAATTGCATCTTATATGAATTCAGCAAAATGCGTGCTCGCTCAGGTACATTTCTTCTTATTAGATATCAATAGTTGATTTTTTTATTTTACCATCCATTACCTGCAGCTTTCAACATGTTTTCAATCGATTTTTAGATGTACCTAAACGATAATTATAATTATTGTAACAAGGAAACTTATTCCGAATTTAAAATTTCTAACACGAATGTTCCGTATAATTCTGCGCAATTTGATACATTTACCATAATAATTACATAAAAAAACACTTATAAACGTTTTTTCTCCGATCAAATATATTTTTCTTATTTTCTCATGACATTTGCATAGGTACAATATGTTTTGTTAGCGTTAGCTAGGTAAGTTATAAACCATTAAGAAGGAACTCCAAGGTCCTTCGTGAGTCAGTTAAAGAAATTTCTCTTAATAGCTACTAAATATTATCACGAGGAAACAAAGTTGCCGCTGAACTATTGCAAAAAGAGGAAAATGAACATCTTGCGATAACATAAGCCTTGATTTCACAGCCTTGACTTGTTACAACTAGACACTAACAAGTTCTTTCCTCATTGCAAATTCAAATTCAAAATCAAATGCAAATTCGGTTTATACAGAATATACTTACTTAAATTATTTGTAAAATTTCAATATTATAAAAAGCGAGGCTGTTGTACATAGCTTTTTATGTGTTATAAATAATATAATTTTACTGGTATTTTTTAGGTTTTGGCATGTTAGAATCGGGATGCGTGTCCATAAAAAATGAAGCTAACATCATGATGAAGAATTTAGCTGACATTTCACTAGGAGGTAAGGGGGAAGTACATTTCTTATTCAACAAAATTTGATAGGAAGCTACCTTGAACTGATTAAGATTAAAAAGTTGTCAACTTTTCCCTATATCACACTTTTATTGTTGTGCGGCTGCTATTTGAATATCGCAACTCCAAATTCAAATGTTATTTGCCAAAGAAACCTTTAAATCAATCTTCAATCCATCGTTAACAAATTCCTTCTGTAATAAGACGCGTGTATCATTCAATTATTTTTTTCAATCATTTCATTCTTGAATTTTTCCTTAATTCGTAATCTTAATACCTTCATACATATATATTATGATTAATTAAGGTAATGTTATTTAATTATTTTTGTATTTTTTTCCTTCACCAGGTCTTACATACTGGATTTTCGGCTACGGCATGTCTTTCGGCGAAGGGACATATTCTAATCCATTTATAGGAGTGGGTGACTTTTTGGTGGATCCTCCGGTGGGAGACGCTCTCATGGGACCGGTTTTCGCTTCGTTTCTCTTTCAGCTGTCTTTTGCTACCACAGCTACAACAATTGTAAGCGGCGCAATGGCTGAAAGGTTGGTATTATCATAACTGAATTAAACTACCTGATGATAAGCGCAGTGCCATCTCGAACTCATAGACTGTCACCGTCTTCTATTCGAAAATATTAGCCAGAAAGCTAATTATTAAAACACCTGGCACACATATCTATGTATCTCAGCATAAAACTTGTATTACAAATGTAGGTAAATATTTATATTTCTATATTATTACTAGGTACAGACAGTTGAATAAGACTAGGAAGGAAATGTCAGCATGCCGAACGTACCGAAACTCCGATTAGACTATCATACGTTTGACAACCAATAGCAGCCCTTTATTTTTATTTGAAATTTTTATCATTGGTCGAATGTAATCGTAGTAGAATGAATAGGTGACAGACAAGCAGCGACACTCATCCCCATGCAAAATACTCTCTATTTCCCTTCTAATCTTATTCAGCTGTTCTGTGATTAAAACTATACACAAAAAATATATTTGAAGTATTGATTTATCTCTTTCAACAGATGCAACTTCAAAGCATACTGCATGTTCTCGTTCTTCAACACGATAGTGTACTGTGTGCCTGCGGGATGGGTTTGGGGCTCCCACGGATTCCTAAACAAGCTTGGAGCTGTTGACATCGCTGGTTCGGGGCCTGTTCATCTGATTGGTAAGTTGAGATTTTACTTAGTCAAAAATGTTCCTTGCGGCTTTTCCATGTCAGCTTACCTAGTAAGCATACGAATTATACTAGAGATTTGCCGATTATGACTTTGGCCGACTGGCCGACTAGCTGGTGTTTTTTTGTAAAAAAAATGTGCAAAGATAATTAATATTGTTACTGGTCCAATGTTCATTAAAGTGAAATAGTGCAATGAAAATTTAATCATTTCAAAAAGAAAATCTCGTGTATGGATGGTTTTTTTTAACAATTGGACACTGATTTTCGCAATGTTAAGTGTAACCAATGCCAAATAATAATTTCAAGTGGTTAAGAATGCATGAATGAAATGTTGTTTTGTTTGTTAATAACTGTCATAGATATAATTTCCTTACAAAGAATTGTAAAAACTGATTACCATAGGAAAGGTTATTTTGCGTTACATTTCAAATTGTCTGATTATAAAATGAAAATATTAATAAATAATCAAGGTATATTTAATGTAATTCCGCCTCAGTAATATTTATGATATAACTGATAAATATATACAAAGTAAGAAGCCGGATAGTCGGCGCTGTTTGCCGAATAGTCACCGACTATGATAGTGGCTTTACCGACTAGTCGGCACATCTCTAAATTATACCTAAAAATTTAATTTGGAAGACATACCTAATATCTCTTGAATAAATATTCAGCACCATCATCTGCCCATATACAATATACATCCCATTGCTGGACACGGGCCTCATCTAAAATTGAGAGGGTTTATGCCTTAGTCCACCACGCTGGCCTACTGCGGATTGGTGGACTACACACCTAAGAAATTCCTAAGAACTTTTAGGTTTATAGATTTCCTCACGATGTTTTCCTTCACCGTTTAAGTACATGATAATTTATTGTGAAAAAATATTGAGTAATATTAATACCTTAAAACATTGTCTTAAAAAATTCTATGACGATCAACTCAGGTGGTGCATCAGCATTTGCCTCGGCGTTAATGCTGGGGCCCCGACTCGGAAGATACGCCCGCGGTACAGCGCCTCTGCCCCTCGGCAACCCTGTCAATGCTGTGATGGGCACCTTCGTGCTGTGGTGGGGATGGCTGGCATTCAACTCCGGAAGTACTTACGGGGTAGGTCAATCTTAACTTTTGCTATTAATGCGAAAACAACTTTGTATTATCAAATTATTTACGACAAAAATAGCAAAGCGTTGACGATGAATTTTGTAATATTAAAGGGTGGAACACTTTATAGGCTACTTTTATTCTGAAAGAATGTTAGGTTCCTGATGAGTTATTTTTTCATATTGTAAAGGTGCGTGAAAAATAGGGATCAATAAAAAATGATAATGAAGATCACGGTCCTTTCATTCACCTATATATTTTTTAATTATGCTTAATGTCGTACAGTCGCCCTCAAATGTCATTTAATCAATAACAAAAAATATTACTGTCTATTTTTATATTTTTAAAATTTTTGAATACATATACCTATCTACCTGGAGTACCAAAAGGACCACAGGAAAAAAGTGATAAGAAACCGTAAAAAAGCGGTAGAACCAAAATTTATAATATTTAGAATTATTTCAAAAAGATGTATCTTAAATAATATATTCGTGATGGCCTCGAAGTTTAGGGACGCGATCGGGTTCAAACCCAAGGCACACACCTCTAACTTTTCGAAGTTATGAGTGTATTCACAAAGAATTATTACGTTCTTTAACGCTGAAAGAAAAAGTCCGTGAATCCGCACTAGGCCAGCAGCGTAGTGGACTAAGGCCTAAACCCTCTCAGTTGTAGAGGAGGCCCGTGCCCAGCAGTATATGGGTTGATGATGATGATAATAATATATTCAAACAGCTCCATACTTACGTTTTGCGCATTTAAAATAAAATCGATCAAATCAGTACCATATTCATCATAAAAGCGTGGCACGTGAGCGTAATTACGTGGGTCTTTTTGTTTCAACTCATTAATAATTCAATGTGGTAATTCCACGTTGTATTTAGTCTTAGGGCAACGCAGATTGGCGCCACCGTGGCAGGTCTTTTTTTTATCATAAACTTTTACTTACATAATAGATGACATTCTAAGACGCATAGGAATGATCAATGAACCGTCGCCTATACGTCTCTAACTTATACCTTGGACATTGTGGTATACTGAGATTATAAAGATTAGAATATACAATATATTGGATAAAAAAAGTGTGTGTGTGTACTTATGTACTACACGCGTTAGAAGTTATACTTCATACATAAATAGATATATATTTTCTTAAATAAATAAAATAATCAAAACTACTTAAAATTAAAAAAATATGTCAATCCCTTTTTATTACTGTCACTATTCTACATTCTTAAAATTTAAAACAAACTTTTTCTGAATAACTTTTTGGTGTCGGTGTGCGCGCGCATCGTAAAAAATCACTCTCATCATTTTTCCCTAACGCGCCAAAAGAAGTATAACTTCAAAAATATAAGACGCATCAAACGAAAAAATAACACAAACAAGTCTGAATATTGTGTGTATTTATTTCGAAAATCCAATGTATTCGATTCTCACTTCATAAATTGGTAGATAAGCGTCACATATATACATTTTCATTTAAAACGACGAATCGTTTAAAACTACACTCAGCTATGTTTGGAATTTAAATTAAGGTCAAATTTGTGCTTCACTCGTATTTTTATAACTTAAGCAACGAATTTATACAAGTAACTACATGCGCCAATGGAGATTTTTGTTACATAATCTTTAACGACCACAACACAATTAAAAACACAATGACTGGTTTTTTTTTTAATTGTATTGCAGATGGAGGTAAGGGTTTTTTAATTAATTTTGGCCGATTATAATCAATTCCTGCATCATCGTCAGCCCATATACCTACGTCCCACTGCTGGGCACGGGCCTCCTCTACAACTGAGAGGGTTTAGGCCTTAGTCCACCACGCTGGCCTAGTGCGGGTTGGCGGACTACACACCTAAGAAATTCCTACGGACTTTTAGGTGTGCAGGTTTCATCACGATGTTTTCCTTCACCGTTAAAGCAAGTGATAATTCTTTGTGAATACACACATAACTTTGAAAAGTCAGAGGTGTGTGCCTGGGGTTTGAACCTGCGACCGTCGAAATTCTCGACCACGCGCCTAAACCTCGAGGCCATCACTGCTTAATGCAATTCCTGCATAGGAACTTTTTATTATATTTTACCTACTTATCTATGTAGGTAATTAGATAATTGCGATACTAAATTTGATATAAACGATGTCAGTCTTTAAGTAACCTTGTTATAAATCCTTGCATAGGTAAACATGAATTTTCCGACTTAATAAAATCTCAGTAGAGGTAACCCGTATTACATACTGAATAAGTGTAATAACGAATAAACAAGGTAACAAGCACAGTCAATTAGTTTCGATCCACGCTATTTACTTATGCATTGTAATTTCATGGTGATTGCCACTAAACGTCTGTCATTTTGTAAATCAGCGCATTAGACAAAATGGTCAGCAATTTGGCGTGCTCGTTCCGTCTAATTGATTTGTTTTTATCGTTTGCAAATAGCATTCATTGTACTGATTTAAAATGCTAAATACACTCTTCGTTCATCGTTTGTTTAGGACATGTTCACGTCATCGGTAATATTACCTTCATGGAAAATATCTATTTCATAAATATAACAACTTGTAAGATAGATTGTCTGGAAGAGATCGCAGCTAGCGATAAGACAACCTATTATGCCTATACTTATTGTCTTCATTGTTTTCTTTCATGTTGTATTTATTATTGTATATAGTGTACAAAAAATTATATAAATAAATAAGATATTATGGTTTTAAATATGGTTTGAAGTAATGTATTCAGCAATGTATTAAGCAGTGATGGCCTCGAGGTTTAGGCACGCGGTCGAGAATTTCGGCAGTCGCAGGTTCAAACCCCAGGCACACACCTCTGGCTTTTCGAAGTTATGTGTGTATTCACAATGAATTATCACTCGCTTTAACGGTGAAGGAAAACATCGTGATAAAACCTGCACACCTAAAAGTTCTTAGGAATTTTCTTAGGTGTGTAGTCCGCCAACCCGCACTAGGCCAGCGTGGTGGACTAAGGCCTAAAACCCTCTCAGTAGTAGAGGAGGCCCGTGCCCAGCAGTGGGACGTATTTGGGCTGATGATGATGATGATGATGAATGTATTCAAGGTTCACGTGGTGGAAATACCACCATGATAACCAAATTCTGATCAAATCCAAGGCCCGTCCAAGTACACGTGTAAATACGCCTAATTAATATGTAATAGGTATGCGCAAAGCAGTGATGGCCTCGAGGTTTAGGCGCGCGGTCGAGAATTTCGGCGGTCGCAGGTTCAAACCCCAGGCACACACCTCTGACTTTTCGAAGTTATGTGTGTATTCACAATGAATTATCACTTGCTTTAACGGTGAAGGAAAACATCGTGATAAAACCTGCACACCTAAGAAATTCCTAAGAAATTTTTAAACGACGTGTAGTCCGCCAACCCGCACTAGGCCAGCGTGGTGGACTAAGGCCTAAACCCTCTCAGTTGTAGAGGAGGCCCGTGCTCAGCAGTGGGACGTATTTGGGCTGATGATGATGGTATGCGCAAAAACTTACTGGATATTAAAGTTCACTTACATTTGACACAAAAGAATACATTGTTATTCTAAAACCGTATCGTACAAAATTAATGGTTCCCACGTTAACCACGTACCTACGTACAAAAGACATCACAAACTGCCGCAGAATACATTTAACGGAATGAAGAATAATATTTACCCTTGCAATCAATCTTTCCTACTGATCTGTTATCTATGACTTCAACATATTTAAATATTTTGGTAATATTTAAATGTAGGTATTTCGTAAACATGGATCTTTGGCTACCCACTAGCCAAGACATACATAACCGCCAGAATAGCGACTACCGTGCTTGAGGAAGATATCCATAATGATATATATTTGTCATTTTTAATTAGGAACGAAAACATAACCGTATTTGTAGCCGCTGGTAACTTTCAATATACGAGTATACCTACGATCTTCTGTTGGTCAAGACCATAAAAAGGCAAGATCAATTTGATAGAAAACCAACGTTTTAACAAATAAGGAACCGAAGCTTAGATGAAATGTAATTTCAGCTAAATGAACTATTGAACTTTACCAGATCATACATGCGAGTGTTTTTTGTATCACCGAGTAAAATATTGGTTGTAATTGTAGGTAAGCGGGGCTAAATGGCAATATGCGGCGCGGGCTGCCGTAATGACCATGATGGGCTCTTTTGGAGGAGGATGCTTCGGTCTACTGTAAGTAAAATTTTACAAAACATATTAATTATGTAGCTTAAATAAATCCAATTATTAGGAAAAGTTAAGAAAAAGGACTGCCTCGTGGTCTCGCGGCACATGCATGTGCTGTGCGATCTAGAGGTCCTGGGTTCGATTTCCGGATCGGGCAAAGTGTTATTGGGTTTTTCCATTAGGAAATTGTCAGTAGCAGCACGGAGTCTGGAATTGTGCCCGTATTACAGCAATAGGCTATTACGTGGGACCGATACAATACTGGCGAAATGTGAGTGCATAAATGCACCTCTGCCTTTTTTTTTTTTTTTTTTTTTGTTCTCGAGGGGAAAGCTGTTTATGGCTCTACTTCCCGCGCCAACCCCGGGGGAGGGGGGGCGGGAAGCGTATGTCGGGGTCACCGGTCTTCCAGCCCGGCGCGCGGCGACGTCATGTCCGCGCAGGTGTTAGTGCCGGGCTGGGTCCCTAACAATATCCCTAAACCGGCATACCGACCAAAACCCCCCGGTGGCCATCTCCGCGCCGAGTGGGGCGACCACGGTACGTTAGCGAGAAGCGCCAACCGTAATGCCGCAGCCGCCCGGTGCGCTTCCGAGACGTATTTGTCTCGGCCGTCTCGGAGTGTGTAGGGGGCGCAGTTGCACCCCCACTAGCTTGGTTCGGGCGCCCCGGTTGTGGATGGGCGCCCGCGACGTACACAGGCCACAGTGCCGCCGCCCCTCTCGGGGTCACTTTCAGTGAGGACGCGCCGCCCCCGCAGCGCGCCCAGCGACCCCAAGGGCCCCTTTGAGTCGTCTTTTACGACAGGCAGGGGATACCGTGGTGGGATTCTAACGCCCCCTTGCCACAGGGCAGAAATGCACCTCTGCCTACCCCTTCGGGGAATACAGGCGTGAGGTTATGTATGTAGTTAAGAAAAAAATATTGAATGGCACAACCAATTAAGTACCTACTGTCAAAACAGTTACATAATATAAGTATGTTTTTTTTATTTTATTTACAGGTTCACCCTTACGAAAAACAAAGGAAGAGCGGAGGTTATGGAATTGATCAACAGTGTTTTGGGATCACTCGTGTCTATAACAGGTAGCTGCCGTAATTTCTACTCAAGATTTAAGTGTATTTAATAACGTTTTAAAAATAATGGAACCACAATATCGATCAGTCGTATATCTTAGTCATGAAACATGTTATGCCTAACTATAAACAAGACTTAAAAAAAAAGTAGAAAGCAAGAAAAGTAAACAGACCTGTGATTGATTCAGCCCATATCATTTAAAATAATTGTAATCCAAAATAACAAAACAAACTTTGCTGTACTCCAGTACAGAGAAAGAGACATTTTAATATCGTATTTTTACCAGCTGGCTGTTTCCTGTACCGCGCCTGGGAGTCGCTACTAATTGGTTTCATTGGAGCTGGCATCGCCAATGCGAGTGCGCTACTCTTCGACATGATGAAGATTGATGATCCAGTCGGTGCATCTGCTGTTCATGGCGCTTGCGGAATTTGGGGTAACATTTTGCTTACCATTTTTCAAACAAGAACTCTTACACTGCCCCCTTAGTCTTGTGAAATTCGAAAGTTTCTTTACTTTTATTTCTATAATAATAAGAATGAAACATAATCGCCCACTCTTTTATTTACCTACTCTTTTTTCGACATATTTAATATCTTAATTTGTGTTTTCTGACAGGTGTTATAGCTGTCGGTCTGTTTGCTGATAATCCTATCCCAATGGAGACAACGAATGGCAGATCTGGTCTATTCAAAGGTACGATTTAGGCGTGATTTTTAACTTTCTTCAGAAGTATACACAACGATTCCAAAACATTGGCAACTAACATTTTGTTTAACATAAGAAGGTTTTACTTACAATTTTGCTCCGTGATAAGTTTAGAAATAATGTCATTTGTAAAGTAATTGAATTTCTTGATGATAACGTAGAAATTGGCTACAAGCCGAGTACATAAAGCAATGCACATAGAAATATTTTTAGAGCCGGTATCTATAAAATACCTAAATAACAAATGATTTCGTAAAGTTTGTAAAAGTAAACTTCAAGCTATTTTGTGAAATATAGAAAAAAGCGATTACATGTAAAATGCTTCATAGAAGTCGACGATAAATGTCGTTTTCAGAGATCTAGCAGTAATTATGCGATAAAGTACAATCCATGCTGGATTGTTTTCTGGTATGAGATAGTAGTGAAGATTTTACAGTCAACGCTATTTAGACGACGTCAATGCATCAAAAATATCTTCATATACAATTTGCTTCTAGGCTCTCTGTGCCAATGAGTTGTTTGAAATTGGTATTGTTTTCATAAGGTGGTGGATGGTACCTCCTTGGAGTGCAGTCGCTGACGGCAGTGTGCCTGGCAGCGTGGGGCATCCTCGTCACCATGGCGTTGCTCTGGATCATTGATAAAATAATGCCAATACGAATGGACCCATACGATGAACTACTGGGGGCCGATTTGACGGAGCATCGCATCAGACATGGCCAGGTGAGAACATTACGAATATAATTGGGACGCTGTGTACGTATCTACAAGAAGAAAAGAAACACCAAAACTGCTACATTCTATTACGAAAACCTTAAATTTAACTAATAACAAATATTTCATGCACTGTTAGAATTGCAGTATGGTTCAGTAGCTATAATAATTATTCTAGTGGAAATCACAGTGAGCAAATTTACAAATATATATAGCAGTATGCGATCAGAGTTATGTTTGTATTTTTTATAGTTTATATTATTTAAATGTTTTTTTAGGTGGGAGTATCTCGGGCCGTGTCGGCACTACGCCCTTACCATCGGTCTAACAGCATTGAAGATGTCGGTGGAATAGGCATCAATACTGGACATAGCTTAGTTGTCGACAAAATATACGAGGTAAGTTCTTTAAACGCTAACAGTAAGTAAATACAAAATTCATACGTTTGTTCAAGTTTGGCAGGCGAGCAACTGGACCGATGACCAAAATTCATCGTCAATCTTCTTAATTAAAAATTATCTTTATCAAAAAGGTGTGTTAGATGGATGGTGAAAAGACAGAAGACAGGTAGCAATCTTGGCTTGCGGCAAACTCAGTTACCTTACGAAGCACAAGAGCAAAGCTTAATAAACGCAGTTTTAACATAACTAGACAATCCAAGATATTATGATTCATCCTTGATTTGCATACGCATTAGACACCCCTTTCCTTATATTCCTGTGCAACAGTGATCCTACTCAATCTTCTTGTAACTTTATCAACTTTTCCGTCCCGGTGCTAACGTAGAACACCCCTACTATCAAATTCTGAGAACTGGTGTATGCTTAGAACTTGAACATCTCATATTCGAAACACAATAATTGGTTTTAGATAAGGCTCGACCGAGATCTCGGTCTCGGTCTCGGTCTCGGCATTCTCGGCTACAAATCCAACCGAGAATTTGGTCTCGGTTCTCGGCTAATTACAGCCGAGATTCTCGGTCATGACCGACATTGTAACTTTGTTCGGATCGGCATTCAAATTTTACCGCAGCGCAAAGTCGATCGGTGTAAGTGCGTGAGAGGCTGAATTGTGATTGGTTGAAGTCCCGTCTGGCGAACTGCGGCCGGCCGCCTTTGCCCCGTTCGAGTCTTTCGAAGTCCGAGTTCGAGTCTGCGCCGCCTACTAGCGTAGCAAGTGAACAACTCGACGGTCCCCAAGAACAAAATCTTATCTGCAAAATGCTCTAGTGCAGTATAGAGTCTTTAAATTAAGTGAAAATATAAATATAAATTACTCACTCACCTCAAAAATATATATTTGAGAAAAAGAAAATTATTTCTTAAAAAAAATATATTTTTGATGTGAGTGAGTAATTTATATTTATATTTTCACTTAATTTAAAACCTTTATACTGCAGTAGAGCATTTTGCAGATAAGATTTTGTTCTTGGGGACCGTCGAACTGTTTAGCAAAGCTGGACAATTTATTACGAGAGGCGACACTCTTTGAAGGGCGAAAATGCCGAAAAATTGCTTTTTTTATGTTATAATATAATGTTATTTAACTTTGATTATTAAAACAGTTAATTTTGTTAAATAATTAGTAGTGTATTAAAAAGTTAACAGTATTAAAAATCAAAAATTTCACTTCTTGTATATTCTCGGTCTCGGCTCTCGGTCTCGGCCGAGATATCATTTTATTCTCGGTCTCGGTCTCGGTCTCGGCCGAGAACGAAAAACCCATCTCGGTCGAGCCTTAGTTTTAGAGCCTCATTAAGTCAGTAAATGGCGCAAATTTTTGTATTGATAGTATTCGTTGATCTTGGAAATACGCTACTAATTATATATTTAAGCTGGTCTAAGTCATCCCCGATACGATAGTTTTTTTTGGTACATAAATAACCTCACGCCTGTATTTTCCGAAGGAGTAGGCAGAGGTGCATTTCTGCACCCACATTTCGCCAAGTATGTATCAGTCCCACGTAATAGGGGGCCAGCCTATTGCCGTTTTTCGGGCACATTTCCAATTTCCAAATGGAAAAACTTAATAACGACCCAGGAATCGAACCTGCGACCTCTAGATCGCACGGCACATAATTGAGCCGCGAGACCTCGAAGCAGTCAAATGTTTTGTTTTGCTTAGTTTATTATTTTTGAAGTTATGATGAGCCATGAATAAAACTTCAATGTTACGAAAGTTTTTAACCAAAATAAATAAAATGAAGTTGGTTAAAAATAAATACACCCAGCAGTCACATGCATAGTTCTGACCCCACACTAAGATAAAGTCTTGTGTCGTGGGTACCAGAATCTACGAGATAATTTTTGGTCTCACAAAAAACCCAGACACGAAACAAATATTTGTCTCGATGCGGGGATCGAAGCCGCGGCCTCTCATTTCGCAAGCTGGCGTCTAGTCAACTGCGCCACGGTGCTGTCAAAAATTACACTTATTGAGGATAGGATCAATGCATTTTTGAATTTTAAAATGATATAAAGAATTGTTTTTTCTAGGCCAACAAGAAAAAGCAAAAAGGAGCTTGGACTGGCAATCTCCAAATGTTCACGAACAAAGGCTTTGACGAGGACCAAAATAATGAAACTGGATCTACTTCCTTCGTAAACACTGGAATACTGAACAAAGGTCCTGGCAATCCCGAAAACGAACTCCACCGAACTCTAGACTCTATGGCCGACGAAATAAATGGCGGTAGTTTGAAAAATGGAACACCTAAATTCAAAAATGGCGGGCAGTCGTCGCCCGTTATCCCGGAAAGTATAAAGGGAAAGAAATTTAAAGAATTAACTGCAACTGAATTGGAAGAATTAGGTGAAATTAATGCTAGTCAAGACAGATTCAGGCATAGGTTCCAAGAGGGCGACTATAAAAATGACGTTATAAGAAGCGGAATATCAACAGCTAATATAAGATGGTTAGATTAATCAATGTGATATTATTTCTTTTAAGAATGTAGCTGTATTGTTTTTAAGACCTTATTTTTATAAAGTAAATTAGAAAAAATAATAATAACAGAACGAGATATAAGATTTCTTAGCTAAGAAAACTTTTGTCATCGTTTATAAGTTTACAACTTATAATATTATACATCTACTGATTAATAGGGGTGTGCGAATAATTCGAACTTACAAATTATTCGTTCCGAATCAAATATTAATATTCGGATTATTCGATTTTACGTCTGGTGGCAGCCCATTTCAGGAGGCTTCGCAAGGCCCCTTTAAGTGCGAGGTCGTGGGCGAGGGCCCATCTCACGCCACACCTAGCTACGAACTGTGGATAGGAAAAAACCATACTAATTTATGTATGAAAGCATAAGCTAAACCTTATATTATTTAAAGAATGAAATAAAAATCCTATCACATTTTCCATAAAATTTACTTTTAAAAAATATTAAAACATTCGGAGAACAGAATATTGCTGCCAAAGGAAAGACAATACTTTGAATTGCATGGCGTTATTACATATTATCACTTCGCCGTGTTAGTACAAGTAAATAAAATAAAACAATTATTTAAGGCAACCCTGACGTAAATTAATTAAAACAATCAAAGCACCTTAATGTATGTATCTTTGAGAATATATTAACATAGCGAAGAGGTAACAATACGATGAATATAAATAAATACGACCAACTTTTTAAGTGTAACAAGCTACCATATTAAAACAGACAGTAAATGGGTGTTACCCACTCCATAATTGCTATTTGGGAGAATACCAATATCCTCCAGCCATCGCATTTACTCCATAATTCGCAAGAGTAGTTTTGCTTCAGTTTTTTTTTTGTTCTAAAGTTCAGGTCTAATTCGTGAGATAATTTGCCAGCCCTCATCCTCCCTCTCTTTGGTTCATTTATGCATAATACAACAACTGAGCACGAAATTCAAGACTCTGTAGTCTATTAGCTTAACACTGTGGTTACCATTAAGTGCGACATGGCTACTGCACCATCCCAGTATATAATTACTCAACGGCAACGAAATTGGCATAGTTCAGAGCATTTTCAAAGATAAGTTGTCTTCTAAGGGAAAACCTACTTTATAAGATGGAATTATTGTACCAATGGCTAATCTCAGTGGGCAAAGCCTTAAAACTTTTGACAGCCTCGCCAATATCCTCGTTGTGTACGGCTAAAGTGAACAGTTTATACTCTTTCTGCACTCTGCTGGCTGTCGTATCGCCTGTCGCGTACAAAGAGTCTGTGGTTCTCACTGGCATTATGATTTCTAGTGCTTGAAGGTGTTCAAACGCCTTTAGTATTACAGGTCGTGGAACTGACTGAGTAGATGAGTGGGCGTTCGCGAATTTTGTGTACCTGAAAATAACAAAAGTGAGGTCAAACCTATTGTGATACAATAAATTAAGAGCTGGCAGACATGATATAAATATTTGTTCTGTTGCTACTAACGTACAGAGATGGATGAGCAATGACAACATTCGAGGTTTCTATACACCAGAGCTGGTGGCTTGGCATCTTCTTCATTTTGCTCGGATGGTAAGTCCACCAAGCTTATTACACCACAATAGAATGAAAAACTTTTACTAAGACTCGTTAATTTATTCTACATGCAGAGAAAACAATAAAATTACCTATCAAACATACTGAGACTACTATAACACAAAATCAATTACCTGTGTAACACCATTTCAAAATTCATCGGCTGGCCATCGAATATATCCATGCCGTGTTTCATAGCGATGACCAGAGACAACTCCAATATAGACAATGACTGTAGTAGTTTCACTCTATGCTCTGGTGCCACCGTATTGTCTATAATAGACACGAGATCGCCACTATCAATATACGGCTTCTGTATCGATAGCTTGCAAACTAGTTGAAACTAGAAAAAAAAACATTTTACCGTCACAGACAGCTCAATAACAAAGAGGTGGCATCATATTTTTTTTACATATAGGATTTATTTTTGGTAAAGTTGTAACAAGCAAAACTATCACGAACTTTATTCAATATGAAAACAACCCACTTACCAGAATATTCCTAAAGACTTGCTCATTGACAGTATAGTAACAGAGTTTTTCTAAACCATCAAGAACTTTCTCATCTTCGATCAAATTTTGTACATGTGCATTCCAATCTTCTACAAACGCCGGATCTAACTCTGCGAACTGCTGGCTGTCTATACAACTTCTCTGCAGTACTTGTTCTGGTACAGAGTACTCCTCTGTGTCTGTGTGCATCTGTTCTTCTGTAGCAGCTAAAATATTAACCTGTTTTCGACTGGGTAATTCTTATTACCGTGGACCAAGTGACCACTGGGATGACTATTATACAAATAATTACGATTTATCAGAATCACATTAACATAATGTAGGTTTGTCGATTTCAAATCGATAAAAACTCTGTGATCCAATCGACGAATCCAGATTCAGATCAGATCCAAAAAATCCTGGTTTGACAATGGGACAGATGTTTGGATGACACTCAAAAATTTCTCTAAGGGTTACGATCTTACGAATCCGAGATGCCTTTCGTAGATTAGGACACAAAAATTGTATCCTAGCATGAAATAAAATGAGTTTGACTATTTGTATCCATTTAAAACCGAAATAATTTTGTTACCCGTAGATTTTCTAGCGCCTCTTTTCTTCTTCTTAGGAGAGTGAATTATTTTTTGACCAACACTTCCGGGCATGCTCAATAACTGTTGTAACACGTATTTAAATGTATCGACAGGGGAGGATGGCGCCTCTGCTTCTGTAGTTTCATTTGGGAACATGAATATGTGCCGATGTGAGAACCGCGACTTCACTCTCTTTTCAAATAGCTCCATTACATCCAATCGATTTGTTATACCTGTGAATTAGATACATGAAAATAATTATTTATTATCCTACAAGCAGTAGAACTCTTTGGTAGTTTAGTTTACAAAAATAAAAGTATTAAACAATAACTTTGTTATCGCATATCGTAAGTAGAATCGACGATAGCTGATTTCATGGTGTCTAGCTCTATTATGTGCATATGAACTCTGCTTCTTGTCTTTTATATGATTGGCAAATTAAGGTTCCTTATTTAAACGTTAGATATTATGGGTATGGTGAGCTGCATTTAGGTAAAAATATTGATATCATCATCATCATCATCATCAGCCCAAATACGTCCCACTGCTGGGCACGGGCCTCCTCTACAACTGAGAGGGTTTAGGCCTTAGTCCACCACGCTGGCCTAGTGCGGGTTGGCGGACTACACACCTAAGAAATTCCTAAGAACTTTTAGGTGTGCAGGTTTTATCACGATGTTTTCCTTCACCGTTAAAGCAAGTGATAATTCATTGTGAATACACACATAACTTCGAAAAGTCAGAGGTGTATGCCTGGGGTTTAAACCTGCGACCGCCGAAATTCTCAACCGCGCGCCTAAACCTCGAGGCCATCACTGCTTATTGATAATAAAACTCAAATGATAAAAAAAATTACATAAACATGTATATTAAGTTCTCCACGAGATTTTGGCGTACTTGATATCTACTAAGCTAAACTTTCTATGGACTACTTAACTTCCCTCAAACATAAGCATGTACGAACTCTTCGTCTGCGTAGGCTATAGTAGATAAATAGGATTTCATATAATTTGAAAAATATTAAAACAACTCTACTCAAAATACTCACCTATAACGCACATAGGCGCTGATTTTGAATGTGTAACATCAAACAAGTTGTAGAGCAGTGTCTGAGTGATGCCACTGTGGCAGAACATGTCCACTTGTTCTAGAAGGAACACCATGCTTCGACATCGACGGTCGCTGCCACTCTGGAGACAACTCAGCAAAAATGATAAGTTTTCCGCAAAAGTACCAAATACTCTGTCACCCACTGCGTTTTCTAGTTGCATCTGAAATAAACATATACAAAAATACATAATCCCATGCCTACATCCTGGAAGGGGTAGAGATATACATATCTACACTAAGTTCCGCCAGCTATTATAATTATTATTATTTGACAGCGCTTTTGGCGCAGTTGACGAAACACTAGCTTGCAAAACGAGAGGCCGCGGGTTCCATCCCTGCACTGAGAGAAATGATTGTGTGATCCAGTCCCTTGTAGTTTCTTATACCCATGACACAAGACATGTATCTTAGTTTGGGGTATGTATGTAACTCCGGGCGGCTGCGGCATTACGGTGGGCGCTTCTCGCTCACGTACCGTGGTCGCCCCACTCGGCGCGGAGATGGCCACCGGGGGGTTTTGGTCGGTATGCCGGTTTAGGGATTTTTGTTAGGGACCCAGCCCGGCACTAACATCTGCGCGGACATGACGTCGCCGCGCGCCGGGCTGGAAGACCGGTGACCCCGAAATACGCTTCCCGCCCGCCCCTCCCCCGGGGCTGGCGGGAAGTAGAGCCATAAACAGCTTTCCCCTCGAGAACAAAAAAAAAATGTATGTAACTGTTGGGTGTATTTATTTATTTATATCTGAAGTGCGACATATTAAATGACGGTATTGTTGCCTTTTACTAAACACCACCAGAGTTTATGTTGCTACTACTGTATCATAAATTTCGTTATCAAAAAAGCAACACTGTAATACAACACTGGACTTATGGATCACACCGCCTATTTATGCTGCAGGCAGTGACGGTATATCCATAGAATCAGGATATTCTCATTTCTATGTCATGTATATGGCAATTAACAGTGAAAACATTGTAATGAAACCTGCACACCTAAAAGTTCTCAGGAATTTATTAGGTGTGTAGTCCGCCAACACCAAAGTAATATTAATGCCTATACCCAGGGCTGGGCAAAATACATGCTTTGCTTTTATTGAAATACAAATTACAAAATACTGTATCGCAAGTAATTAAAATACGAAATACAAAATACATTTAAGTAAGGTATTTGAAATACAAAATACAGTATTTTAGCTATTTTTAATTGAAATACAAAATACAAAATAATGCATATTTATTTGTTTTGGAATAGTTTTTTTTGAAGGCGGTTTTTGTTTTGTTATTGCAGGTCCTGATGAGCACAAACTTAATACTGAATGAAGGCTAAATGTAATTTAATAAATGTATTTTGAGTCTCGTATTTTGGAGGCTCACACCCTATTATATGGAAAGAAAACCCTAGTGGCAGAATGTGGGTGCAGAAATGCACCTTTGCCTACCCGTTTTGGGAGTACAACTTGAGTTTATGTATTTAATATGTATAAATCATTAGTATTATCTTATGATTTTGCACCTGAGCTGTGATGGATTTCAGAGCTATTTTGTCATCATGATGTATTTGGCCATTGAGTTTTACAATAATGGCATCATTCACAAGGTCCACTTCTGTGTTCAACTGATGAAGTACTGAATTTAGTAACTGAAAGCAAAATACCAAATAAAACATTAATATTTCCAGTAAAATTTACAAAAAAATACAATAATGTAATACTACAAACATAGCCCACATTATATTCTGCTTTGACTAGAATTGAAGAAAAGTATTTATATTTATGTCTAATAATGATCATATAGGTTTGTTAATTGGTAATGTTATATGGCAATCTCATGACAATCAGCCACTCTCCGACAGCCTCTAACAACTTATAGCGGAAAATTATCATTTTCTCTAAGAAACCATTCTACATTGTTGGCTGCTACTAACTATGGACACTTAGGAGACAAGTGGAACAATCACTCTATTCTGACTAAACCTTATTAACTCGTCAGTTGTCCTCTAATCACTTTTGTGTCTAGCTTTCAATAAGGGCAGGTAATAGACGGTTCCCTTCTATGGTTTTTTTATTTTTTAAACATGTTTCTTCCTAATTTTGATAATATCCCAAGACAGATCATACAGATTGACTGCCTCGTGGTCTCGCGGTACAAGTATGTACCGAGCGATCTAGAGGTCCTGGGTTCGATTCCCGGGTCGGGCAAAGTGTTTTTGGGTTTTTCCATTAGGAAATTCTCGGTAACAGCACGGAGTCTGGAAATGTGCCCAAAAAACGGCAATAGGCTCGCCCCCTATTACGTGGGACTGATACATACTTGGCGAAATGTGGGTGCAGAAATGCGCCTCTGCCTACTCCTTCGGGGAATACAGGCGTGAGTTTATGTATGTATGTAGATTATACAGCTAAAATAAATAAACAAAAAGCTTACTCACCGTTGTTTTACCACACCCTCTGGGCCCTATCAACAATGCTGAATGTGATTCTCCATGAGCAACCGTTTTCTTTATTAAATCGTAAATATGACCTCTTTCCTGGTCATGCCTTCGGAATGTCACATCATCTTCAATTATTTTTAACTTCAAATATTTTCTTATAAGTTTTATTTGGATTGCGCTGTAGTCCCTATTCATTAAATCTCGCATTTTATTAAATGATTTATTACCAAATAAATTAAAGAAATCCTCTGAGTTCCCGCCCTTTTTATTTGTTGTGTCAACTGTCAACTGTCAACTGTCAAGTCTCAATCAACCAGTCATCTGTCAATTATCATTTAAAAAAATGTGTTCAAGTCAGTGTCAAGTTGACACTGTCAACTGGCATAATAATGACGTTCATGTCAACGCATCAGTACGAATGAACGAATGATAATTTCAGTATTGATTCGATTAAACTATTTGCCTCTAAAATCATACTACCAATAAAATAGGTAAATGAAAAAAGAAAGCAATTTGCGTACTGCCACTGCGTGCTATCTATTTTATCTATCTTAAAATCAAGATATAACGCATATCCGCGCATGCGCTAACCCATGGTCCTGTCTGCGCAATGTGTGAAATTTAACAATCGATACACAAAATGCCATACATGAGATGCGCGTTCCAAGATAATACTAAGGATATACAAAAAATGTACTTTGACATACATATTGTTTTGAAAACTATAATAGTATGTGGATGTTGGGTGTAGGTGGCGATGATGGGTCACCGCAATGATGAACACAATCCACTTGTAATTTGGTTTATTAGCAGTCACAACAGATAGGTACAGTACAGCACAATACAATAGTACACACAACACAGTTCTTAACTAAAATAGTTCGTCGCGATCTATATAGCGAACGTGGTTTCGCGGGAGATATAGACGCGTAGATACGGATCGTAGAATAAGTAGTACGGAGGTGCGCGCTATGGAAGCCAAAGGCGGACTAAGGTCACGCGCACGTTGCCGCCAGGGTCCGGCCGTTGGTAGGGTCGCTCTGCGATTGGTGCAGGTACGCAACGCGTGTGCGCAGGCGCACGATCATGCACGAGCGTCTCCGAAGGCGCTGCGCGTGGTGTGGTTCGCACATCGTGCGTTGAGTAAGTGTGTGTGTGTGTGAGGTAGGCTACACCACCCCCCTCCAGAGACCGTCAAGGGCGATAAAAGTCCGGGAATTTAACCCTTCGTCCAGAGCGAGTTCTACGTATCTCTGTAGAGGGGGTCTCTCCCTCGGCTAATATGTAGGCAGGTTTGAGGCGGTCTATCGAAACCGTAATCTCCTTACCCTTTACCAGGAGAGTAAATGCTTTGTCGCCTCGAGTTATTACCTTATGTGGTCCGGTATAGGGAGGTTGCAACGAACCGCGTAATGCATCTTCCCTAAGGAATACAAAATCGGCGGTTTGAAGGTCCTTAAAGACGAATACACGGTTTTGACCGTGCCTTGTAGCTTGGACGGGTTTGAGTTTCTCGGCTATAGAGCGTAATCTTACCGTGAAGTCGCTCAAATCCGTATTTGTGTTTTCACTGGGATGAAAAAATTCTCCAGGAAGCCTCAAGGTCTATCGTACTGAAGACACGACAACCAGTTATACCCTGTGCAAAATCCTGGATATGCCTGATAGGATACCTATCCGGGATGGTCCGGGCATTAAGCCTCCTATAATCGCCGCAGGGGCGCCAGCTATTATTTTTATTGGGCGCTAGGTGCAGCGGTGATGACCAAGGACTCTCGGAGGGTCTAGCAGTGCCATTGGCTAGCATGGCTTGGAATTCCTGCCTTGCAATCTGTAATTTATCGGGTGCTAGACGTCGAGGGGTACAAGCTACTGGCGGGCCTGGTGTGGTACGTATGTGGTGTTGAGTGTTGTGTTTAGTAATGCGACATGTACCAGCTGGCCTAGTTAAATTTGGGAAGTCATTTAAAATTTTGTGATAGCGCGTCTCTCCAGTCATTACTTTTACAGAGGAAATATTTTGTAAGTTACGGGCCGTTATTGCGCTAACCTTAAGAGTTGTAGTATTGTCTATAAGTTTCTGATTTCGACAGTCTACCATTAAATTATAAAATGAAAGAAAATCTACACCTATAATACATTTCGTAACATTAGCTACTACAAAACGCCATGAAAAGTTTCTGCGTAAACCGAGGTTTAGGTTTAAATTGATGTAACCATACGTGGTAATGGTCGATCCGTTGGCAGCACGTAGCTCGTAGTTTGTTGGAGCGCGACGTTCACGAAGCAGGGAGCGTGGATAAACGCACAAGTCGCTGCCGGTGTCCACCAGGAATTGAATCTTGGAGTTTCGGTCGGTGACGAATATGCGACCGCTTACATTCGCGCCGTTGTCTGCCGCCATGGACGACTGCTCCCGTGGTTTGAAGCTCGGCGTCCGTGGTTTGGTGCAGCTGCGGCGTCTGCCAGAAGATCCAGGCTGGTGTCGTCGTTCAATCTCCTTGAGCATTGCTTTGAGTTGCTGCAACTGCTTGCGGAGGTCTTCTATAGCGCTTGCTGATGTATCCCGTTTGTCATCTGTTATGTTCGCCGAAGCAAATAATCCCTCTAGCTGGGCACACCCTAATTCAGGCTCGTCAGGGTGAAGAGACGGTACCCGCAGGTCCATTTGTAATAATTCCGTATGCGCGGTCATTAGGCTGGTACCTGTGCGGTGTGGGTCGTCCTTTTTGACCTTGATGGTCGCAGAGACGGCGGCGCAGACACGTGGGGCGACGATTTCTTCCTTCGACAATTGTTCTGCCGGGGTCACCAATGTGGATGTTGGGTGTAGGTGGCGATGATGGGTCACCGCAATGATGAACACAATCCACTTGTAATTTGGTTTATTAGCAGTCACAACAGATAGGTACAGTACAGCACAATACAATAGTACACACAACACAGTTCTTAACTAAAATAGTTCGTCGCGATCTATATAGCGAACGTGGTTTCGCGGGAGATATAGACGCGTAGATACGGATCGTAGAATAAGTAGTACGGAGGTGCGCGCTATGGAAGCCAAAGGCGGACTAAGGTCACGCGCACGTTGCCGCCAGGGTCCGGCCGTTGGTAGGGTCGCTCTGCGATTGGTGCAGGTACGCAACGCGTGTGCGCAGGCGCACGATCATGCACGAGCGTCTCCGAAGGCGCTGCGCGTGGTGTGGTTCGCACATCGTGCGTTGAGTAAGTGTGTGTGTGTGTGAGGTAGGCTACAAGTACAATCATCCGCTATTTATTAAAGGGGTCTTCAATTTTAAAACTCTTTACAATTATACTTTTCTAGAAAAAAGACAAATCGACAAACTATTCAATTGATTTTAAAATGCCCTATGAAAGCAAAAACCTACGATAAATTATAATATCTAATTATGAGTTTAAGTTAGTTTTACACCATGGTATAATGCTATCGTCAGAACATAGTCTCACTTATATTACCTTGATCTTTATGTTGCGTCTCTTTTCAACATTTCATGAGATTTAACATTCCGTCCTACTCATGACCTTAAACTTTGCAGATTTACTGTACCCCTTGCGAGATACATTTCGTTAATTGTATTTTTGTTAATTCCAAAACAAATATTAGTTGCATTCTTTGTGTGAAAAACTCGTTTTATTTCACAATTTATTGCGTATATTAAAATAGTTATTTTAATGATATAATTAACCCCTTTGATCTTCTGCAGTGCCGTTTTTACCTTGGTGTTGCGAAATACAGTGAAAACATGTTACCTACCATGCAATTTCTGTTTTTTATGTGGTGTTTTTTTTAATTGTCATATTAGTGATAAAGATGACGTACAATAATCAAATACAGTAAATATGTGGGTTAATGAGTGCAGCAGGTTTTGAATAGTTGAATTATTTATTGCAAATTTGCACCCAACACGAGTCATAAATAATCACAATGTAATTTGTATAATATTATTTTGATGTTGACTTGCAGCTGTGTGCCACTGCTTTATGTTTTGGAGTAAATTAAAGGACGCATATTTTCGCTTACCGCTTAAAAATTGTAAGTTTCCTATGGACAACTTTTTTTTTTGTTAAGAACATTTACATTTTTCAGCACGGAATTCTTTATTTCATACTGTTTACTACACTAGTTTAAAATTTGCAAAATAAAAATCGATAGTCACTATAAATCGATTTAAATAATATTCTAAGCATATTAAAGTGTGGGAAACAACAGTGTTTCAAAGTAATTATTAAAGAAACCTTGAACCGAAGGTCCTTGGGTCATAATTACCTACTATTCATTGGAGTAGCTATTGCATGATAGAATTAAAACAAATAAGAAATGGACTTTTCTTAGTTTGATTTCAAAATTAAGTCAGATGTTTTTTTACATAATTAAAAATCGACCCATTTTTCATGTATAAAATAATCTACAATAAACATTTGTCAACATTTGTTCAGATAATGACAAAACACATCTAATCGATATTTACGTATCTGTTAAAAAAAATATTTCTTAAATTAGCACTTCACTATAATGTTTTTAACGTGAAGTTGTTCAATTGAATCCCATTCATTCCAATTATTATGCTACAGAATGTAATAGTATGTTGCAATTTGCAAACAAAACATTAATAATTCTAGCTGTCTCTATCGCGTTAGGCTTCGTGATTAAATGTGAAAAGGATAGAAATAGTAATGTAATCCTGATTATTAGAAAATCTAATTTAGTTGTATAGTATTAGCCGTATAGATTGCTTTGTTCATAGCATTTGTTTGTTATTGGATTATTTTTTGGATTTATATGTAAAAATTAAGCTTATTTTCTTTCTTAATGTGAATAAACTTAATTTATTTCAGTGATCTATGATTGAATCGTGAGTTCACTTTTTATAAAAGTTATATGAGTGGTATTTTATTATTGTTGGAACATCTTTACTTGTATGCTTATCTTTGTGTTTATCGATTAAATATTGTGTGTTTAATTAAATTCAGCTTGTTTATTAGTTAATTTTTTAAGTTATTGGAGGCTATTCGTTTTTTTAAGAGACTGACGTTTATTATAATAACTTAATTTCTACGGGAAATGAATGACGAATAGTGATAAATTGTACCTACCTACCCCAATTTACCACCGCGATAACCACGAAGACGTGCATTGTTCTTGTTAGATATATTTTAGAAACTAGTTCATTTACACGGAAAGACAAAACGTATCTGCGCTAATGTAATAAATTTGCTATGATGAAATAATCAGGTTATATTTTGTTGTGTGTACGAACTTGTTGCTTTTAACGTAACTTAATTAAACATACCAACGTGTTTCAACAGTTTTGTCACAAAAACTAATATATATTGATTACCATCAATCCCCACACATTTTTTGCGAGATTCAAGTCTTTTGCATATATTACTAAGAATGCTTGTATCTTTGTGTGAAGTCAGTAGTATGTGTGTAACTGTTTTATTTTATTTTTTTATTGCCTTAAAAATAATCTGGAAAAGTTTTTATCTTTAAATTCAAATAGGATACTTCACTATATAATAATGAGCATGACTAATAAACAACAACTTTGATTTGTTTATAGAAATGTGATGTCATAAATTATTACTGATGCAATTATTGTTGTAAAAATTAGTCACTGCAGTTGAACAACTAGGCTTTCATTGTAACTGTTTTATTAACAGTTATTAAATACACAAAGATCCATACATAGGATTGTTTTCAGATGTATCACTCATACGGAAGTCACCGTGACAGCATAGACCCTGAACATAATGGCGGAGGAACAAGCTTGGTTGGTGCGCACCCGCTCTGACTCTGAAAGCTCATCAAAGCTCAGTTTTGGCTCCATATCCCGTACAATGACCTACACTGAGCACCGGCTTGGGGGTGAGTGTAAGTAGGATACATTATTTTAATCTCTAAGGCTGTAGTTGAATTTGTTCTATTTCTAAAACAATAACTTTGACTATTCTCAAAATTAAACCTGGGACATTAAACTAAGAACTTTATCAAAGAAGTTGCCAATTAGGCATAGTGCCAGTTCAGCCCGTTTCCGTTGTAGGTTTCGCAAGAGAAGCAACAAGGGATGCTGAATCCAGATGGATTGAATTGTTTGTGTTAAATTTTCTGTCTGTTTTAAATACTGTTAAATTGTATTATTGAATATGCAAGATTTAAATTACCTATAAAACATATCACTAAACCTCATGCAACTTCATAATCTATTAATACTGTTGGAGTTTACAAGATTCTCAGTCAGTATTAGCGGCCTATGCAAACTTAGCATGTTACATCTTATTAACATCTTAATCTTATTAAATAAAAAAACATTTGTAGTGTTTTTTTAATAATCTACACTTACAGCAACTAACACTTACATTCGAAGATATTTCGTTCCAGTATTAAAAAACATACGTCGGATAATTCACAATACTTTCCGCATTTCCGACTGTGACGGTATAGGATTAGTTTTGTAATACGATTTATGTCGGTTACCTAATGAGCAGGCACCGAGGGCGCCGGCGAGCCTGGCAACGCTATAAATATGGCAGCCAGCCCGCCTGACAACATGCCAGATGGCAACGAGAGCGGTGAACTCCTAGACTACAACGACTCGAGCGTACTGGAGCAGTTTCACGAGGATGCACTACGACAAGTAAGAATATTTAAACATTTCATAGCCTAAAGTACTACTATACAATGGAAGGTATTTTCTGATGGATAGAACGAAGAAACGGCTATAAACTTACTTGTGGTTGTATTTCAACATCTATGAACCACTAGCATAACACATGTTACCTCCCACATAACAGACTGCGAGCCTATAATACATACGGGCACGATTCAAGTCTCCTTAGTGCTATTGAGAATACCCTAAAAACCCTAATAACACTGCACGGCCCTGGAATCAGAACTTCTGGATAACACAAATCTTTGGGTATTATGGGTAATGGGTTGTGAATTGTGATACTATAGTGGCATGGTACCAAGTGGGCCGCTTGCCTGCTTAATAAATCTCTGAAGTAATGAAAACCCTCATTTCGTTGCAGGCTGGTTGTGGAATGGCGCAGATGCGTGTGGTATTCGCCTCTGCGCTGGCGCTGGCCGGTGCATCGTTGGAGCTGGCCGCCATACCCTTTGTACTGCCCTCGGCCGAGATTGAGCTGTGTATACTCCCACACGAGAAGAATTGGCTTGGTAAGTGTTTTCTAAAGGTTTTTGTATTATTTTGACACAAGTTCGCTTGAAAGCCTGTGACAGTACACAGATGCATTTCTACACCCTCGTTACAGACTACGTGCCGCTACCGAGAATTTTCTAATGGAAAGGCCTAGTGACACGTTTCATCCCAAGAAAGTACCTTTGTGTCCCTTGATCACGGCACGAGACACCGGGGCATAAGACCATCATCAGTCCATATACTACGTCTTACTGCTGGACATGGGCTTCCTCTACATTTGAGGGGGTTTAGGCCTTAGTCCATCACGCTGGCCTAGTGCGGGTTGGCGTACGGCACACATAAGAAATTTCTAGGAACTTGTCAGGTTTCCTCACAATATTTTCCTTCACCGTTAAAGTATGTGTTAAATAATTGTGAATACAAACATAAGGCATGTGATAATATTAATGAAAACATTTTAATAATAACACGTGTAAATGCATGGTTCCTTGATTATTTTTGCTAATATTTATATCCGCGTGAAGTGAATGGATCGTGTGTTTCTGTAGTGATGATCAGCCTGGTGGGCGGGTCGCTGGGCGCGGTGGGGTGGGGCGCGCTGGCGGAGCGGCTGGGGCGGCGCCGCACGCTGCTCTCCTGCCTCGCCGTCAACGCGGTGTTCGCCGCCATCGCAGCCTTCATGCCCACATACGGCACCTTCATGATGGCCAGGTGAGTTTTCACAGAGTACATACAAAACAATATTATCAGTACAAACCTATAGGTCAGCTCATACTAAAACCAATTGAAACAGTACAATTATTGTATTCGCTTGGATATAAGTTCTTATGTACAATTTTTTTAAATTTCAATAATGACCTATAACGTAGGCCATTCTGAACAGAGAGGATATAACGTAGGTTCTAAGTAATACTGGCTCTGTTCAGGATGGGTTACGGTAATGAAAAAGATTGGCATAGCTGCATTTAATGGTGACAGGTTCTAAATGCAACGCATCAATTTCGTTGAGATAAAGAAAGAAAACATAACTGCCTAAAACAAAAATTCGTCAAGTTTGAAGCGAAAAAATCGATCGGTGAATGCCAACCACATGTTTTGTTGTTGTGACATCAACACATTTTAGTTTGTAAATTATTAGGTATCATTTTTGCGGTCACCGAGTTTATATCGGAAAGCAGCACCAGTTATTCATAGTGGAGATGTAGTGAGTGCATAATGTGTTGATGTGGCGAGGTTCTGCTCGGCGATCGGGTCTGGCGGCGCGCTGGTGACGGCGCTGCCGTACTGCGCGGAGACGTGCTGCGCGGCGTGGCGGCGCGCGGCGCTGGCGGCGGCGGCGGCGGGGCTGGCGGCCGGCAGCGCGCTGGCCGCGGCCCTGGCGCGCGCGCTGCTGCCGCCCACCGGCGCGCTCGCGCTCGCGGAGAACAAGGAGCACTTCAGCGCCTGGCACAGGTGACACGACTCCACACCGACTAAACAACGTGACAACCATTCCTTAGTCCAGTGACTTTGGCAGAAGTCGTTTTACTAACAATAAGTGCAGTTGCAACCCGCTAGCTTGTGGGCGCTCGATATTATTCTCAGTCTATCGCCGTCCACTGCTGAACGAACCTCTTGAGCAGCCCCCATTCATCCGCTACCCGCCACCTTTTTCAAGTCGTCAGACCATCGTGCTGCAGGACGTCCTACACCACGTCTGCCTAATCGATATTATAACTACAGACAAATCGTGCCAGCTCTCTTTGTGCTTTGCCTTTCATAGAGACGGTGTCGCTCTAGCCGAGATACTCCAAGAACGTTTTAATACACACAAAAGTGATGGCTTCATAGAATCAGGAAGCCTCCATAGTCAATACCCCTTTAATTCAACCTACCTTATGATAACAAAAAAACCTAGATTTTGATACAAAATAAAATAAGGAATAAGAACTTTGTTAAATTATCACTTCAATACACATACTTATTTAAATAAATCACAGAGTTGTGATAAAATTTCATAAGCAAATCATCAAGTCATTACTTTACTTGAAAAAATGTTTCGTACCAGGTACCTATTGCTATGCACGCTGCCCATCCTCGCGTCTCTCATCAGTTTGGTATGGACACCGGAGTCTCCGCGGTACTTGCTCGACGTCGGCAGGGAAGTCGACGCCATGGTCGTCTATCAAGTAAGTACACGTAGAACATTTCGTAGTAAAAAATAAAGTGAGGAGATTTTCAAATAAAGGAAATACCCATCATAGTTTTATAATTAACAGAATTTCCTTTGATTATCTCGGACAGAAAGAATATTTCTCTTAAATATTACTACATTTTGTAACGTCATAAATGATTTAACAGAGACATAGCAAACTGTTTTTACCTAACACAAAGTAACTAACGATTTTAAGTTCTTTATAGTTTAAGCGCATTATTATTCCGCAGAGCATCCACAGCAGTAACCAGGTGCGCGTGTGCGGCAAGTCTAGCGGGTGGGGTGGCGGCGGTGCGGGGGGCGGGGCGGGCGTCGCGCCCGACCACACCGGCGAGGGGGGCGCGGGGGGAGCGCGGCCGGAGCTCGCACTTCCCGGCAAGCGACGCCCCCCGGCGCTGCTCCACGTCAGGCACAGCGTCAAGATGGTACGCACTTGTATAATTCTCAGCCTATCGCCGTCCACTGATGAACAGTCCCCAAGTAGGTGCCAACCATACCGGTCTTAAGCAGTCCTCCACTACCCGCCACCTTTCACAAGAGGTCGGACCATCGTACTGCAGGACGTCCCACACTACGTCTGCCTAAGCGCGGTCTCCACTCCAACACGTGTCTGCTCCAAGCACTTGTATACCACTAGCTTATCCCCACGTAATCAGAAATGCAATGTCTATACCATATGAGCATTGCCCTCGGTTCATGGTGCGACGCTACAACCACGAAATGGTCTGCCGCCGAGCCGGAGTGTCCGCGTACCGTATCACAGAACTGGTCAAATATAGGAAAGCCCTGGACTCTTACTTACGACTGGTGGAATCTATTCTCAACCAGTTAAAAGAATTTAACAACCAGACCCCTCCTTAGCCACAACCATAACATTGCCCTGATCAACACACACAGCGCACATGGTCTAAATTATCTAGCTGCCAGGGGCGGAAATACGCCTGCGCGCGACTTTTCCCCCGTGGCAGCACAGATCTAATTTACTGAACCCCGACAAAGGCAGGAAAATTGTATCAAATAGCGAGATCCTGCCTTTTGCCGGGGCCCCCCATTAAACCACACCACTCACCAGCGACACACATAACGCACAGCATTTATATAGTTAATAAAAAAATAAAAAAAATGTCTATACCAAAATTCATCAAAATCGGTTTAACGATTAGGCATATGAAACTAACAAATTCAAAACAGGTGATTATGTGGTACAACTAGGCTGTCAACCAAGGCATTATTTTAAAAGACAATATTATAAAACTTTAAAAGTAAACGTTGTTTGTAAGTTAAAAAAAGTTGTTATTCTGAACTGCTTAGATTAGATTTAGATTTTTCGATATGCGAAGGAAATGAATAATAAAAAATTTGAGTATGTTGTGTTGCAAAATACATACATTCGATTTTAGATTAGCTTTTGATATAAAATTTATGTCATATACAGCTTGAAATAATGCTAATATAAACTCATTTGTCCACAGTTCTGGCAGACATTTTTCCAACTGTTCTCAAACACGTACAGAAACACGACGCTTTCGTTGGGTGGAGCCTTGTTGTTTTCGACAGCGATACAAGTAAGTTTTATAAACCCATAACATGTACAATGTACATGTATCTAGTACAGAGATGATAAGGAAAACGTATCGGAATCACCGGCTTTCCAGCAGCTCTCTTGGCGCTGAGGATCGAGAGGCCACCATGAAAATTCCAAAGCCCATCTAAAACAGCAATTTGTCATTAGACTTTGCCGTTGGCACTCGCAAGGCCAACATTTGAAAACTAATGTCCTAAACAGATAGTTAATAACAAAATAATGATGTCCTCCACAGTTCTATCTGTCGTCGTACATTCCGTCGACGGTAGTGGCGATGGAGACCTCGGAGTACGAGGCGGCGAAGCGCGTCATCGAGAACCGCACCGTGGTGGACGAGTACTACAACGGCACGCTGGAGAACGTGCACTACGTCAACGTGTCGTTCGTCAACTGCACCTTCCGGGACATGCTCATGTCGCACGTCGCCTTCAAGAACTGCTCCTTCGCCAACGTCGCGCTCTACAACATCCAAACGTCGTATGCCACCTTCGAAGGATCGCTCTTTGTCAATAGCACGTGAGTGTAACCGGGTTTCGTGCTTGGAAATAATGTATGTTTGTGGTAACTAACGTTGACGACGAACTCAGTAGTTGAAATGTTTATTTTTAATTTACACGGAATATTTAGTTATGCGGTACAATACGCTCGGCATTTATTGCTTAGCCAATCTTTCCAAGGAGATTGGTATATTGACAATTTATTCTTCTAGATATAAAAATATGAATAGCAAATGCGGTTCAAAGTACATCAAGATAGGTCACACCGCGTGTAAAAACGCTTTTCTTCAATCTGTCTTACCATACGGTGGATCTTTAGCTCATTTGCCTTGTATGGCACAAGATAGACAATTGCATAGTATGCAGTGGCGGTACTTCCATAGAAGCCCGAAAGCGTTACACGTTACGAGTAATTGTGTAATGTGTAACTTATAATTGTTTATAGGCTAGGTGTGGTTTTGTGCTTGTATGCAGTACCGCCAGTGATAGTGTGGTGTGTGTGCGCAGCATCATCGACACGGAGCTGGTGGTGGGGCGCGAGCTGGACGCGTGGTGCGAGCTGCGCGGCACGGCGCTGCGCGGGGTGCAGGCGGGGTGCGCGCGCCGCGCCGACCTCACCTCGCGCCTGCGCGGCCCGCTCGCCGAGCGCGGCTGGCTCGCGCACGCCGCGCTGCTCGCCGCCCTCGCCGCGCTGCTGCCGCGCGCACTGCGCCCCACGCGTGCGTCACGCTCACTTGCACCTCACATATACATACATTTGTCTTACACTAGCCAGATAAACATTTTATGAGCATCGACAGGCTAAAATCAAACTCATGTTGTGTATTTGATGAGATATATAAATTACTAGCTTTTGCCCGCGACTCCGTCCGCGTAGACTACAGGGTTGGGTTCAGAATGAAAATAAGTTGTAGTCTATTTTACTCCACAGAGTCCCATTTATGTCCATATCAAAAATCGTTTACATCGGTCAAATGATTAAATCGTGAAAGCGTAACAGAAATACTCGTATAGTTACAGTCGTCTACACGTCGTTTCATCATTCTAGCTTCAAAAATGACGAATTTCCACACAAACTTTCACCCCTATTTTTATTTTACCCCCTTAAAGGTACATTTTTTTACAAACTTTGAATGTCATATTTATTTATATCTAATCAACAAAAATAAGTCTCAAGCTTCTAGCTTTAAAAAAGACAATACTTCCATACAACTTTTCATCCCCCCTTAAAACCCTTTTTCCTTGATAAAAAGTAGCCTATGTCCTTTCTCAGAGTCTAAACTATCTGTGTACCAAATTTCATTTAAATCGGTTCAGAAATTTTAGCAGTAAAGCGAGACAGACAGACAGAGTTATAAGGATTTAAAAAAATAGCCTATGTCCTTTTTTAAGGTCTCATTTTTGTCCATACCAAAAATCATCCAAATCAGTCAAAATGGTTTAGGTGTGAAAGCATAACACAGGCAGTGTTACTTTCGTATTACAATATATGCTCATCCCACGGGAACCCTTCATATTCCCGGGATAAAACGTAGGTTATGTTACTTCATAGTGTCCCATTTATATTCATACCAAAAATCATATAAATCGGGCGAATAGTATAGACGTGCAAGCCCATTCCCACGGGAATACTACATTTTCCGGGATAAAAAGTATCCTATGTTGCTTCAGTGGGTCCTATCTACCCTCATACTAAAACTCATCTAAATCGTCAAATGGTTTAGGCGAGAAAGCATAACACAGGCAGCGTTACTTTTGCATTACATTATATGCTCATCCCACGGGAACCCTACATATTCTTGGGATAAAATATAGTCTATGTTACTTCATAGGATCACATTTATGTCTGTAAAAGACTTCATTCATATCAGTCAAACGGTTTAGGCGTAAAAGCAGAATATTGACAGAGCTACTTATACCCATTCCCACGGGAATACTACATTTTCCGGGATAAAAAGTATCCTATGTTCTTTCCCAGGCTCCAACCTATCTGTGTACAAAATTTCATTTAAATCGGTTCAGTAGTTTTAGCAGGAAAGCGAGACAGACAGACAGACAGAGTTACAATCGCATTTATAATATTAGTAAGGATTAACAAAGAATTAACAATAATAATAATATTCTACGTTAAGAACATACTCCCATTCTACTTTAAAATTAATATGAAGAAATACGTTATAAACTTCAAATGTCAATATTTCGAAAATGACTTTGTTTGGATTGGATCCTTTACGTGTAACTATGTCCAATTATGCCAGACTGTTAATCTTCTTTAATGTTGGAAGCAAACTGATAACCTTGATATGGATTTTCAAGGCAATCCACCAGAAAGCGATATTTTACTGTCGGTGTAGTAATAAAGCCTTGTTGTTCCAGTGGGTCTGTGCGTGGCGTGCGTGCTTCTGTCGCCATTGCTGTACGTGGCACAGAGCGAGACAATGCTGTACTTAGTGGAAGCGGTATACTTGCTGTTCATCACGTTAATATTTTTTAACGTGGTCGCCAGCGTCATAGACATGTACCCCGCTAACTTGAGGTAAATTTCACGTCACTATTACACAATTCTGTCTAAATATAGTATTGTACTGTCAGTTTTTCGTACAACGTCAGTGTACCTAACCGGTCCCAAGTGCAATCTTTTATTTCGTCGCGTATAGTTACTTTACTAAAGTAATGTGGCTGAAACTCCGATATCACTCAGATGTACGGCGAACGGCGTGATAGTGGGCGTGTCGCTAGCGGGCGCGGCGGTGGTGCGGGGCGCGGGCGGGGGTGCGGGCGCGGACGCCACCAGTGCCGCGCTGGCCACCTCGCTGTGCGCACTGTTCGGAGCCGCCGCCACGCTCTCCGCGCTGCCCACGCACTAAGACCATACCCCCCCACCTACACTACATCGGGTACAATGCATCTTATTTCAAATTAATAAATACTGTAACACAGTCGACTGTTAAATTTGTCGCCGTGTAAATCTGTCTCGACTCAGTATGTATTAGTATTAAAGTTGGATGCACCTGGCTGATTGCATTGCATATTATCGATTTCAAAAGCCCTTATTGTTAAAGGGAATTATTTGTTCGATAATTCACGTTCGTATAATGCAATGCGGTCCGCCTTAATAAGTTACAGCATTTATTCTCGGATGAACCATTTTTAAATACAATAGTAGCTTTTTTACTGGACTCTGTCAGCGGTACTGTTAAACCTGTATTTTATATGTAATATGTTGCGAAATTCAAAATGTTTAATAAGTTGATATCGCGGAGTTTTTGACAAAATGGAATGTAATTTAATTCCAAGTATAAAAAGACAAACTAGAATAATATACTAATAATAGAAGGAATAGCGAAAGTTGAAAGAACTAACACATTTAGACTTGCCATGTATAAAATGAACCAAAGTGAAACGACTGACAAAAAATACTCGATTATGTCATCGGTTTTACGGAATGTGAGGTACAAGATACATTGGTAATAAATTGATGACGTCATATTAAAATTCGGATATTAAAATATCACGTATGCATAGCAATCTAATATTAGACTAACTTGACTCATGCAGACCACGCTGTCTTAACTTCCAAAAAAATAAGTAGTCCCTCTCATGACTGTAATAAAAATGGACTCGCACCACCAATGATTTTTTTCACAAAAAAACGATTAAGTTGTCTTGAAATTTCAGAACGTTTACCAGAAACTTTATAATATCTAAGAGATTCTCTCCCCACACATTTTTTGTTTTAATGACTGGCCTGCCTGAGTCCAAACCTCTTTGGGTAATATTTATGACAAGTTTAAGTGCCAGAGAGGCATTTTTTTGTAAATATATTAACTTTTAATTTACTTGCGTACGCGACTTTTTCTCATTCGTCAATCTTTGTCCAATATATGTGCCTCTTACAAATAGAATAAACACCTGACAAATAAACCACATGTATCCCTAAACAATGAAAAAGACAATATTCTCTTTGTTTACTAATTTAATTAATAAATTCGGAAAACCCTTTGTATCTATAAAAAGTCGCTATACAAATGACTGCATAGTTGTAAAAAATAATTATTATATAATATTTCAGTAACTATAGATTTCGCTACGTGTATTGTACCAAAATAGTAGACAATGTTAAGTCTTGCAACACTACTACAGGAAAAGGACTTTTAGGCAGCTCCATGAAATAATATTACAGATAATTAATTTTACTCTTTTTTTAATTCCAGTGTACAATTTTTAGGCTTTACATTGTGTGCTATGAGGTACTAAAATAGATTTAATTATAAATGAAACCGACTGAGTGACTTTTCGAACGTTCAACAGTGTTGCCATATAAATGTTTTATACCTTAAAATATGGTAGTAAGTTAATTATTATCCCTTCAAAATGTTATTTTAAAATTTCAATTACATCATAGAAATTTTTTAGTTAGTCATTTATTTCACATTATTGTGTTATGCTAATTTTTCACTTAATATATTTTATGTGTCATCAAAGTAAATTGTGTAGTGCTAAGATTTAAGAATGCCATGCCGTGGTATTTTTTTGTCGTCTCAAGATGTACACATTTACAGTACTTGATAATTGTAAAAAAACGTTAATAATGCTGCCACATTCAATTAATATTAAATAATTACAAATTTATAATAGCATAGTAATGGTAAAACTTAAACTAATTATTTGGTTTCAAATTTTTTCATTAGGATTTGGAAGTATCATAGAATTTTTTTTAATGCAAAATTAGTTAACAAAACATATTATTGATCAGTTAATTGTAGAATGGGATTGCGCTAATTGTGGTTAAACATAAAATCTAACCATAACCTCTTACATGTATATTTCCCATAACAGAAATGTAGAAGTCATACGTCCAAAAAAAAGGTTTGTATAGTCCCATTGTTAACTGATCATGACAAATAAACATTTCTCTTCACGACTAGACGGATTGTGATGCAGATGTGAACATATCGTTTGGAATGAGGGAGATACTACGGTTGTATTATTTTTCTTATTGTAACTAGGATAAATGTTATTGTACCGATTGAAAGTGTGAGTTATCAACACGGTTGTTGCTAAAATCATTTTATAAGAGCTACGGAACAACGGACATCACATATTATGTACAACTGAATCTGAAGTTGTCATGCGTAAATATTTGTTTTGCGAACAGTGGAACCTTTAGTAAGGAATATGTAATTCCAATAATGGATGGAGTGAGAACTATGGCTGTAGGCAGTATTTCTAGATTGGCCAATCGGTACTATCTTGAGCGATTAAATTGTCGAACAAACATGTTCGTACATTTCAAGAGGCTTTCGCCGTTCGTGACAAGTGGATAATCACATACTTTTGTGTATCGTTGAACATTATATTCAATTTTATTACTTGTAATTAAAAATCTAGTCAAATATTTCAAAAATTTCCATAAAAAAAAACTTATATTATTTTATGGATTAAATAAAGTTTTATTTATTTTTGGTTCAACAATAGTTGTTTTAAATCTTACCATATTTTACTATTAACAATGCTTTCGCGCCGAAGTATGTGATAAAACCATAAATAGTTATAAATTAGCATATTGCCATATCGTTTATTTTAAGAAATATCACATAGACTGCTTTTAGTTTAAAGATTTATTTTAAAGACGTTTTTTTCATATACTCGTAAATTTGAGCCACATGGCCCTATTTAGTATATAGAATAAAAAAATATGTATAATATTTTTTATTAAGTCTAGAAAAAAGTGTATCATTGAATTATGACAGCAATATATTTCTTATATTTTTTAGCATAACTAAAGCGATGAATATTTTTGTGGATATTTTTGCTAGGTTTTGGTAGGTCGGCATCATCGGGTTAATGATTTTATACGTTCTACTAGGGTTTGGTGTTTTCAATGTAATTAACCATAATGACGGTTTTGGAAATGGAAATAAGAAAGAAACGAGAAATTTAGACTTAAACACGCTATTTTACAACGCAGAATATACTAGTCTGAGTCTGGTTGTAGTCTGAAATACAAACATGAAATTGATCTCAAAAAATGATTTCATTGGTTTGTGCCATTACATAATTTGTTATTATCATCACGGTAACAGGAAAAGATAACTTAAGTTTATTTCCTTAAATTAATTATTATATGATTTATAATCATTTTTATAAAATAAAAAATATAAAGGCTACGCGTAATTTGTGAACTTCTATGTTTTTAAAAAATTATGCAATAAAATACATATGTATGTATGTACAGTCGGAGTTCTGTGTTTTTCTAGTACTTTATTAGGAAATGTAGGTATATAAAATTATTACTATTGGTTGTGTGTTGAATGTAACTGTTTTTTCCCTTTATACCCAGTGAATTTCAAATGTTCATTGGAACTGGGGCATTAAAGCTCTTGAATTATCATTATGGTACATATGTATATCTAATGGTCTCTTTCACAACACAACATTAACCGTTTTGGCCGATACCCATATTAGACTCTTTCACACTTTTAAGTCGATGAAAAGGAGAATCAAAAAGAATCTGTTATTTTTGACAATAAATTATTGCAATTGAATTATTATATTCCATTAAAGAAATTAACTAATAATTATTTGAATATTTAATAACTTTTTGGAATTGTAAATGTCCACGTTTATTTAACCGTTACTGGATCAACACACAAATTTAAACCATGTTTGATCGTATTGTATCACTTTGTCATTTCTCTATCCATATGCTTGTTAGGCAAATTTATCGCCTTTTAAATTACATTGGTCACACTTAGGGCACATATTCAAATATAGCTACACCACAATCCATTCCAACGTAATTTAGATATATTTAAAATTCCTTAATTGTTAATTGGGTAAGTGCAGCTAAATCTCATTGAACAATATGAGTCAACTAGTAAATGCCAAGCCGGCTGTGGTACAATTCAATCATTGCCTAAGAAACAATAGACATGGCTTTAAGCAATGCTGTATTATGGTCTCTCTAATTTTATTTTTTACATTCTAGGACTTTTATATCATGCAACCAATTGATAAATTATCCAATGCATCAGATTTTTTTTCATGTCATATATCTCTTAATGCTTTTTTTTAGCAAAGGTATAAAAAGCTGTTTAATAAAAATAGTGTATTATTCATTTTTCCTTACGAGTAATTTAAAAATAAAAGACACTTTTTGTCATTAACTTAAAGTCACATTCGCCATAATACCTATGATTATTTTGCAAGCTGCGTTGTTTTTTTACGATATATTAAAAATTATAAGGTGTAGATGTATTAAGGACTTGCTGAGATGTAAGTATATCGTGACTTACGTACACATTTTTAGAAATATATAGTATTTTAATTATGAACGACGAATAAGTCTCAAAATAAGACTCATTTCTGCAGTGTATCCTGACGGTTTGATTTAGTGGCTTGATTTCGAGATAAGAGCGTACACACTCTTTAAAAGAGGCAAGAATTCGTGATTATTCCGGATCCGTGTGTGTTAATGGGCGGCAGTGGTCACTCACCAACACGTGAACCGTTTGCTTCTCTGATATAAAAAGAGTATTACAATATATTACGTCACACTTCGTCAATAGAAACTGAATTATTTTTTTTATTTTTTTAATATGTCTGTTTTAAATTTATAAATTTAAAAGCTAACTCCTAAGTCACGATTTACTTAATAATAACTTAATAACAATATAACGGGGTCCGATAAAACGATATCAGAGAAAGAAACATTTAATATCCGAAAGAGACTGAGTATAACGCAGTAAAGAAAATATGAGAGAAAGGTTAGGCTACTTGGAGATTTAGCATGAGCATGTCCTTCAAACAATCTTATTAAAAACGGGTAAATACTTTGCTCTATATGTCTGGTGTATGTGTATGTAAGGGATATGCTTGTGTCAAAATCAAAAAGGTTATAATTGGGAAGTTTAAGGTTAATCGTGTATGTTGTAATCTTTTCAACTTTTGAATGTAATATTTAAAGTGTAATTTTTTGTATGTAGGTTGGTATGGTATGTTCCAAGCGAATAATATTAAAATAAAAGAAACAATTAATTTGTATTCTTGCGATGAACATGTATAGAAACTATGGACCTATACAATATAATAGTATAATTTAAAAGTCAATCCAATTTTGTTGTATCATAAGTTTTGATGTTTTATATTATTCGCTGTAATATACAGGGTGTCCCAGCAGTCGACGATAACCCGGAAACGGGGAATAGCCCAAGTCGTAAGAGTTATCAGAAAGATATTAAAAAAAAATATAAGTTATGTATTTAGAAAAATATAGGGATTTCAAAAAAATCTAGAAAATCTGTGACGGTTTTTTCACTACTGTTGCTGCAAATCTCTACTTTTTTAAATTATTATTTTTGTTATGTAATCCTGAATAATGCCTCTGCAAACTGTTATCCAACATTTAGAGCCACCTTGCTATACTTTGGAAGAAAATGACATTGTTTACCAAACCGCATATTTAAAATTAATCATACGCCCAAATTTAACTGACTGCCCTGAAAAAAAAATGTACTGCGCGAGTTTGGCATGTAGCTTTAAAAGTTGGCGCATTTAATAAGGAATCTAAAATGGTATAACACTTGCTACATTATTTTTTAAATGTGGCACAATATTTTTTTATTTTGCGAAGAAACCCATTTGATCAAATTTTCTTATTAACTAAAGATGTTTCTATTCGGCTCTTCGAGACAGCAATTTTAAGATACTATTTGAGTGAGATGGAGAGAATCGTTTTACGATGTGTGAGCGAGACAGATAGTGACGCTAGTTCAGTTAGAGAATATTTCGATTAGGAATACCGGAGTAAATGGATAGGACGAGCTGGCACAATCCAATGGCCAGCCCGTTCACCTGACTTAAATCCTTTAGGCTATTTTTTACTGGGGAACGGTGAAAGAAAATTTTTGTTTCTCTAAGGTGGCTCTAAATGTTGGATAACAGTTTGCAGAGGCATTATTCAGGATTACATAACAAAAATAATAATTTAAAAAATTAGAGATTTGCAGCAACAGTAGTGAAAAAACCGTCATAGGGTGTAGATTTTCTAGATTTTTTTGAAATCCCTATATTTTTCTAAATACATAACTTATATTTTTTTAAATATTTTTCTGATAACTCTTACGACTTGGGCTATTCCCCGTTTCCGGGTTATCGTCGACTGCTGGGACACCCTGTATTTGGCGGCTAACGATAAATTGGAAATTAAGCTTACAAAGCGAAAACATTGGAGGAAAGTATAGCAGTTGCAATTGATGGAAAATTGGCGTGGATCCAAAGTTTCTGGAGTGTAATCGCTTATAAAAACATGGAATATATAAGATATAACATGCCAACTAATAAAAACTCCAGAAAATATAATGTAAATGATGCAAAGCCAATCGTAATTCATTCCTCGTTGTATCGTCATCTGGATCCTTGCCCATGAAAAGTGTCTGTAGAAGATAATGTTATGCTAAGAGTGTGTAAACGCCGTAATATTGTTATGTAGCGTTGTGTGTGTAGACGTATAGACTGAATATGTATCGGGAATAGCGACATGTAAATAAAAACGTATCAATAAATGCATTGATATTTACAAAATATGTATTTTATTTCCTCAACGCCTCTGAACTGCTTAACGCACTGAACGTATTTCGTAGAATTTCTGATATTTTTAACAATAATCGCATGCGGATCCCACTATGATACTGGTAAAAGACATGCCATTTAAGTTTTGTATATTAGTATTAGGTAAGCTTAAAATTTTGCAAGAAAAGGACTAATACTGGCGAGTTAATTTAAAACGAGTGTGTTAAATGATTAAAGCACAGAAGTGAAACGTAGAATGGAATAACGGGAGAAGTAATCAAGGATCCTCATGGTAAAGAAGAGACAGTTTGTACAATAAATAATAAAGATTAGCTTGTGTCTTAGGAATCCTTTATTGGTATAAATGATTAATATACTGTTACTTATCTCTTAATTTAATTTATCATAATATATCTATTGTACATCGTTGCCTTTTAAAATAGGGTCCGTATTCAATATAGTTACAAAAATATCAGTGAGAATAGATTAAAAAATATATAATAAATCTGAAATGGTGCGTTTCATATATGAATAAAATACATAATATGTATGTTTTTAAATCTAATAAATTCCGTTGAAAATAAATTCGATGCTTTAATGATTTCGCTCTTTTAGGAACAAAAAAATTACCATTTCTAAACAAAATCACACCATTGCACGAAAGTCATTATAGCAATGACTTAGGAACCAAAATAATGTAATATTTATTTTTGCCGCTATTAATAAAGGCAACGACATTTGCAATTAGCTTATAAGAAATTCTTAAAAAAACAACTTAAAAGTGCAACTAATACATACATTAATGTTTTAAGAATATATTTGGCTTGTTTATAATAACAATAAATGAATTTTCATTGTACTATCTTTTATATGCCTCCATAGCACGGTGAGCTAGAAACTCACAGAACAGTTGAAAAAGACTAGAAAGGAAATGTCAGCATGCCGAGCGTCTACGAGTAGTCTAATTGTATTTCTTAGTAATTCGGGTTGCGTGTAATATCAAGACTTATAAATGTGTGACAACCAATAGCAGCCCTTCATTTTTGTTTGAAATTTTTATCATTGGTCGTGACAGAATGAATAGGTGACAGACATGCGGCCACACTCATCCGATACAAAATACTGTCTATTTCCCTTCTAATCTTGTTCAGCTGTTCTGTGTAGAACCTAGCTGTATAATGATTGTTACTCCATTAATCGTAAAAAATGTAAGACCGAGTTCATAGATATAAAAAACATATATATGACATACAATACATTTAATATTATCCTACTATTTTGTAATTAAGTTCTTATTAGCAATAGAGCAGTACCCAGGTTCACAGTCGTTATTTATAATACGCAAAGATTGGACAGTGAACTCTTGCGCATTTAACGTTCTTCAACTAACACTGCAAGAAATTAAAAAATTATAATATTTAAAATCTCTAGTCCAAGACTGTTTTCATGTAAAATGTTAGGAATAGAAGTGCTTTCCGCGATATCATAAGTTGCTTAGCAGTAAAAAACATATTTTATCTACGGCCTACTTTACCTACTTGAATAAAATATACTCAACAAATTAAACATTGATGCATCAATTATCAACATTTAAAACACACACACAGGCACGAGCTAAAAAAATAATAAAATGCTTTATGCCTCTTCTCTCGCGCAGAAAGCAAAGCAAATGAAAATTCATTTACGTCAGCCAATCCACTTGTGTTAATTCGGTGGCCTTTTCAAACATATCGACCATCCACCGAAGATTCCGATGCTTCATCACCCTTTGGCACGCACAAAAGAAACTAAATATTATTTATTAGAGCCGAATAAATAAAGAATAGCAGATCTTGCATTTCTATAAACCATAGGTTTCCAAAGTTAATTGGAAACACTTTCATATAAAAATATATAATGTGTCACAACTCTCCTCTGACGCTTCTCAATCCAATCACACTGATCCAAATAACCCCACACTTTTAAACCGATTTCAACGTTACTCTCATGCTTTTACTCCGACTTTCCACCCCCATCATTATCAAACGACCACAAATAACCGTCTTCTCTAGTTTTATGCAACATTGCTTTTAAAAATTGGCCTTTCTTTCCTGCGGATGTATTCAGTAACATAATAAATACGAGTAGCACTACATTAATTTGTAAATTGAATCGAGTTTTGATTTTTAGTAAAAAGTTATGAAAAAAATATATGCAAAAACTGTGTATAAGTTCTGCTGTCCACTCATAACATATCGCATAAAAACTTGTAAAGTTTTGGTTATAATATAGGTATCATATTAGGAGTATCAGCAAAACTTTCGGCAAGTGTTGGGAATATGACACGAGTCCAATAACCAAGTTATGACGTCATCCCAGGATTATTATGACACTAGAAATTATTATTAAACCCTTATAATATTTTATGGCAAGTAATATAAAAAAAAAACACGTAGGTATAATATAATAATATGAGTAGTTTTTTTGCTTATCTTATTTATAGATTTAACGTTAACTCTATTTAGCTACTCGGGAACATGTTTGGAAACAATATTCATGCATACATTTACGACACTGCTGTTAATGTTAGTGCTTAAAACCCACTTTTTTTTATTTTTTGTATTATATTTTTTATCAACTTAGTTCATTATATTACACTCGAAAATTAATAACACATTGGTCCATTAAAAACATCAGACTATTATTGATATGGGTTATTTGTAAAAAAAAAGAATGGGACTGTTATATTTAATCATTGAAGTTGTTTATACATTATACAGGTTAATTGCAACTCTTGCAACCCTTAAGCCAAAAAAAAGTATTGACAAAATCAACCTTGTTTTTATATCCTAGTCATAATATTCGCTTGTGCGTGTGTCTATTATGCGTAAGTTATTTGCCACCTCATCCAGAAAGGTTTATATGTGGCACTTAAGCGTGTTAGCAATGAATTGAGAAATTCTGCGACGATGTTAATGTGGGTTTCTTAAGAACCTAAGATAAAAATATGCAGATGAATATTTAGTAGATTATTTCCTCGCCCAGAACAAATATCTATTTTGAATCTCGGTGTTGTTTATACCGAGCACTAAACGGTTCTGAGTGTGGAATCAAAGCTATGAGTGTGTAATTTTGGCTGTATATGTATACTAATATCTGCAAAATGTATCTAGTAACAGAAGAGACCAGTGCGACCACGTAAAATATTTCAGTTCCCTTAGCATAAAACTTTAAAATAGATTTCTAGGAAACTGTCCCACTTCACGTGTAACATTATTTATTAATATTCACCAATAAGGTAACAATGCTGCAATTTGTCCATGAAACATATCACGTTCTTCATACTTTGGAAAATATAACACTAAAAGCTCGAAACCACACTTTCGGATTCAGACAAAATTGCTAAATTGTTTATAATGAACGTGACTGTCTCGTGGTCCCACGGCAAAAGTGTCTACCATCCGATTTAAAAGTCCCGGGACCAATTCTGGCTTCGGTAACAGTGTTACTGGGTTTTCCATTACAAAATTCTACGCAGCATCATGGAGTCCGGAAATGCGCCCAAAAACAGCAAAAGGCTCGCCCCCTTTTGCATGGGACTTAAACCATTAACCAATCTCCCGAAACGTATGTATGTATTTCATATCCTTCCAGTTTCTTCAACAGATATTTACCGCCATTTGGTTAGACAGAGCTGCTGTTATCATTGATGTTATAAATTATTGACATTGTATCATTATTACTTCTAAGATTAACATAATATAGATCTTATCAATAGATTAGAGCACTAAGCTCGTCGACATACCTAGTAACTTTGGTTAAACTTAATTAATCAAAAAAGCACAGAATTAGCTCCATCAGAAAACGTAAGACTTGCTTGGTACTAGACGTTAAAGCTACACTTAAATGTATAATTCTAAACTATGATGAATGAGTAATAATAAGGTAAACACCATGGCAGTAAAAAGTTATTAAGTTTCTATACAGAAACTGTCAATTTCAATAAACAATCCAGATTACTGTCTCCGGATCGTCGTCAAATCATAATCAGTGAGAATAACTTGAGTGTCACTTTCTCCCCAATCTTTCAATTACTGTGATCGATATCTGAAGACACATATAAGGATTGTTTATTAAACTCACCGGTATACAAAGCTCGAGACACAAATCTACGCTTACAATTATAAAGATGTGATAATGCGCTCAGATGAATATAATTAATTCATAAAGTTGTATAGACAATGCGCAATGATAAAATTCTTCAAGTCGTAGAAGAGAATACCGTGCTCATAGAATAACCTACACTTATTGCTATGTTATATTTAGATGAATACATCATTAGCTATATTATATTTATTTCAACCAATAATATTAGTGGCTATTATAAAGCCATAGTCAATGTGCTTAACAGCATAAGTCATAGGTACATAAACTCTACTTGAAGCATTTTTAAATGAACAGGATTTCAGTAATTGACGTTAAAAACATAAACAAGGTGAGAGTACTCAAATTAATAACATATCTCAATGATATTCAAATAACAAAGTCTGTCTAATGACCGATCGCCACTTAATACGTCGAAACGACGTGAGAAATATTTTAAATCCATCCATGAAACACTATCAGAATTAGAAAAAGACCGATTTTATTTTATTCTTAATACGCATGTTGTTAATTCAGAGTTTTCTTATTCGTTACAAGATATTACCAACAATAATACGCTAAGGGTAGTTTAATAAATGTATCAAGAAATTTGCATGCGTTCCTATTTTGTTCAATAATGAAAAATTTTTAGGTACAAGCTCATCGTAAAGAGGATTAGTTAAAACATGTAATCAGGTGTAATCAGACCGTGATCGAAAACGAAGACAAGAAAGGTCTGTTTACACTATGTATTTATACATTTTCTGGCACATATTCAATCCTTACTTGTCTTCAATTACATTCAAAGCAAATGTATTATTTTATTTCATTTTATGATGCAAATCTGACGACACATAGTCTTTTATTCACAATTAAATTCTGTTCTCAATTAATATTGTACCTTAAAAAATTCAAATATATGTAGAAAAATGCAAAAGGGTCATTAATAGTACAGAGACAATTTACGATATATCCATAGGAATACTAAGATTAACCTGTTCTTAGACATTTAAAAGTAACTACACGTGAAAAATTAACATGATTAAATGCGAGATGCTATTATCATACAATCACTAAAATATCGTATTTTTTTAAACGTGGAAATGTAATTTTGAAAAAGATTAGTATTATAAACACTCTGTATAAGCTACACGTCAAAATAACAATCGATAACAAAATCGTCATAATCTCCGAAACAATCTATTATGCCTTTTTTTTTGCACAATTACGAAAGAAAATGATTTCATTTTTAAAATAAACTCGTAATTTAATTTTTTGAGATTAATATTCTCTAATTGAAGTCCAAATTTTATTTACTACATTTGGAAATACTCTAAATTTATAAAATAAAACATAATAAAAACAACCCAAAATACCTGTCGGGGCGATAATTTTTTGGGCCACCGACACAATGTCAGCGCCGCATTACACTTAGTCAGTTCACAAATATGATCCATAGATAATATTTTGACATGTTATTTTAATTAAAAAGCGCCAATGAGATTAATCATAGGCTTTAAATGGTCTGAAACTTTTCAGTTAAAGATTCTTAAAACATAAAAACGTCTCTTATGTATCTCTTGCCATTTTACTGACATGGCATGACGTTCAAGAAACGTTCAATGCGTTCTCAAGTATTAAGAATCTAAGCAGGTCATAAACTACAAAACTGCAATAATATAAGGACGTACATCGCACAGTAACTACGTCGTAAAAAAGAAATCACAAAATGACGTAGAACAAGGGCAAATTTAGGGATCGACAAACTTCAACGCATAGCTGATAACAAACTGGTATTTAAATTTTCGTCTCCCTTCGGTCGCCTTTCTGCGCTTTCTGCACCCTGTAACAAATCAATCAAGTATATTCAACACATCTTTCCTCCATCGGCCTACGTTTCTTACTTTCTTACTATAAATATTTGTCCCCGTTACCCACCCACGATTTTTCGTCACTTCCAAGGTTTATTGGTTGGTAAAAGGCGAGGAATTATTTAATCAATATGGCATTACTTCAAGCAGCTAATCATCGTATTTTTAAATACTTCTAGAAACTACTATTTTGGCGATTCGAACTGGATTTCAACTAGCAATGAAAAGTGCATGCACAAAAATTAAAAGTCACAAGAGTCCTTACATGATGCTGCCGTTAATGTCTGGCAATATTTTCAGCTTGATCCTTATGTTCTTGTATATGTCCACCATGTCTTGGCGGACTCCATCGTACTTGTTGTCCACGCAGCGAGATATTAAACCGAGGAATATGTTGATAAACTCTATTTCGCGTCGTGTGAAAGGTCCCAGGAATCTGAACTCGATGTAGGTCGGACGCAACGAGAACTCCCTGAAGTATTCTATGATGTTGGTGACGGCTGCGCTGTACTGAGTGGGTTGGGCGTGCGGAGAGTCTACGATTTTCTTTGTAATGCTCTTGAGGAACGGATTGGTCGCGATCGGGAGTAGACTTTGGTCGTCGCTCTCTTCGGTGGGTTCGGGGGGTCTCTGCACCCTGAGGTCATCCGGTGTCACCAAGTATATATGACTCGGAGCTTCTTTGAATACGCTCACTCGGCTGCAAAATCAATACTCTTATAAACATAAAAAATATTCAAGTTGTTATTGCATAAATATTTCATATAACATTAAAAAAAACATCAGACCCGTGAAAAAAAACCACGCAATTAAATTCAATTGCCATTGATGATTCATTTACAGAATTAAGACGAGAGAACTATAGATATTGGGATTACTATAGAAAAGAAGAAGAAGAAGGGGTGAATGTGGAATGTCGATGATAAACAAGTATTAAAGTAAATGGTTCCACCATTTGTTATTCATTACAAAGATATCATGATCCTATTATCTCCACTTCGATTTTATTCTTATATGAGAAGCAGCTACGCTGCCATATTATGTTTCTTTGTGTTGAAGACGTCTCTGTGCACGGACTGCCGTCTACTTCAAAGTAGTCAATAACGATTGCCGTTGCGATCAAATAGCGTTAAGTACTTGTAATTTTTAAATACAAACTGAGTCAAATCATACTTCGAATCGACTTCGACTTCATATAAATGCAGATTTTCGCATTCTACGCGACAGCTGCAATATTCTTACAAAAAAACACATTGTATATTCAGATTGACACTCACCGATTGGGAGCGGCTCCCTCAGTGAGTGTGGCGAGCATATAACGATTATGCTCGTTAATTTTCTTGACAGTATCCATTTGAGCTACATTGTCGTAGTCTGTAGAGTTCTCTCCGTTTATGACCTCGTTTACAAGGCAATGGATGCGTTTCCTCTCCTCCTTCCGCAGCGTCCTGTGGAACATTATCTCCGTCTCTGTGTCGTTCTTCACGAACTCCAATATGTTGAGGAGCACGTTAGTATTGAAGTTCTCCATTTTCAATTCCTGTTGCGGCGGGATAGGTTTGAAACAGTTCTTGTCTTGCATCGGATTTATGTTCTAGAACGAACAAGAACTCATATCATATGAACCTAATTGCTGATACGTTTAAAAAAAACAATTCGCATTGGAACAAAGTCTATTTTAATTTATTTTAATGCAAGCCCATACCAAAATATAATCTTTAGGCAACAGAATTGAAACTCATATTAAATTTATATTTTCTTTTTTACACTATCTATTTTCTATGTGATTATGTGCTTCAGTTTGTAATTAAACAAAAAAAACAATATAGCATCATTTCATGAACAAAATTCGCAAAAATTAAATGCAATCTTTTTTTTTACACTGTAATTTAAACACTACCAAATATGGAAAATCTACCTATCCTAAATACTACATAACGCTAAACAATCGCTATTTATTTGGGTCTCACTCACTACAGATACAGACGTCGAGACCCGTATAATATGCTAGTTAATTAACTAGCAATACTTACATACACAGTGTGAGATCCTATGGGTTCCAGCATTCGCTCTGCCGCTTTAGCCAAATCTTCGCCATGCCACCCCCCGTTTCGCACCATACTGTTAATAAACATAATTTATCACTTTCTGCATATTGGCAGGCGTCTGAAACTGAAATCTAAGACAAAGCGTACATACGTGTACCTACGATTCGCCAGCTGTTTCATTAGGCCTATATAATAGGGGCGAGCCTATGTCTACTATATGTTACTAAGAATTTGCCGATGAAAATCTAATAAAAAAAAAAAAAAAAACAAATGACCATCCCGTGAATAGAATCCAAAACCCTTCAGTCACGTACATCAATTTAATGACTGCAGTAGGCCCAACGTTTCCTCGACAAATATCAATACTTTGTTCTTGTATTGAGAATTTTCTAACGGAATATTCTAATTATGCGGCCCAACCAGAGAGTCCTTCGAGGAATAGGAACAAATTTGAGTAGTCAACAAATTGTATACATACCTTTCAACTGTACGGTCTATTGATGGACGGTTAAAATAGTTATGCATCCGATGAGAGCCGTGCGTCCGGCTACCAATCGGTAGGACCATCGGGGTACGGGAAGATTCCGATACCCTCTTCCAATCTTCCACCCAATGTTCGCCCAACATCGGGGCGATCGTTGAATAGTAACACTCGTAATTTGGATCTTGGGGGGTAGTAGTGAAGCTGAAATAATTTATTTCCTTTATAAATTATATCATATGACAACTTTATCTATACAAATAAATAAAATTGGAGTGTCTGTTTGTGGTATTAAAATATCCGCTTTTTAATAAATTCATATGAATGTATATGATAAAGGTTCATCTCCTCAGAGCACTTTCTACCATCCCAATGAACCAGATCCCATATGAGCATTGCCTTTTTATATGGCGGAAAAACTTTTAAGCTGCCTTTGCAGAGCTTTGGGATGACTGAAAGGGATAAGTTGTTATCTCTGGCTTTCAAGTCGAACACACACTTTGTTGTTATGCTCAGGCCGTCAGGCCTATTGAAAACCTATGTTCACATTTAAATGACTAGTAAGGCACTCTTCACTTCAGAAACTGGTGAAATGACACATACAAAATCATGTCATCTTTGCTTGCAATGCTTATGTGTATACTATATCGGCTACAGTTTTTTAAGAATATTTCTAAGTTTATGCTTGATCTCTCATTACTCTAAACATAAATGCATAATAAACAAATATTAAGTTTTTCTTATGCTTTTTTTTAAAGCATTTTACTGTCCCAACAAAATATTACATGACAAGAGTCTACCAAATCTTCTCACTTTATTCACTAAGTCACTAAGAACCAAAAAAAGGGAAAGGAAGGAACTATCCTGCAACAACATAAAAAAGATTTGAATTTGCACCCATTTTGGTTTGGTCACCCTTACTATCTGTTTTGAAGAAGAATAAGGATGACATAGCAATGAGAAAACACCATGGGTAAGAGTTCAATTCAAAGTTAGCACATTAAAACAAACAAAACTTTAAAATAGCTCTTAGCTATTTTTATACAAATTAAATGTTTTATTTATTAATATACTTAATTTTATATTAACAATGGATTTTTGTTTGTCTGATATATAATTAGGGAAAATTCTTTGTTAAAATGTAAATAAAACAAATAAATTAATTTAAAACCTTATAAAAAGAACATCGGGGAGATCCTTAGTCTAATATATTTAACTCACGTGTTATTTTTAGTTCGAAGAATTTTATATCGCACAATGAAATGATATAAACATTACTAAAATATTATACTCAAATAATCAATTTGAAAGTAAATTACTTACTCCAAAGGATACTGAAATAACTCAGGATCTTCGTACAACGAGTTTCGTGGAATAACGCGCACATTTTTTGGGTTAATCATTGCCTCTTCATAAGAACTTTTTTTTGGATTTTCGCGCTGCTTATAAGTAAAATTTCTTAAATCAAAATTGTTTGTATCGTAATATTGAGATCTCTGCCATAAATTGTACGTATCAGGATACGTTTCCTGTGGATTGTCTACATAATCCCTAAAGTTATTATTCATGATTAATATTATTAAAATTTAAAAACACCACAATTTCACGCGTCGTTAGAAATACGATATATAAACACGCAGCGAATAAAGCAAATAGAGTTAAAATACAAGTGTGCTTTCTGTTATCTTGCAGTGACCAGTGATTATAATTTTAAAACGCTTTGAGTTCGCAGTTTGCACAAATAATATTTTTCGCCCACAAATCTCCGTAAAATTTGTTTCAAGTACCTAATGTAATTGATTAGTGATCATCGGTAATTAGACAAATATAGCAATATAGGGACTCTTAGAATCAGAAAGAAATAACAAATAGCTATGCTAAAGATGCCAGCTTAGAGTACATGCGAACTTGATGCAAATTGCATTTTTTTTTTCTTTTTCCAATTCTCGCATATTTTTTTTGGGAAGGCAAAGGGTTCTAGCCCATACAGCCTCGTCATAGTTAAGTTTAACATAAATAAGTATGAATTATGAATGATGATTATGATGAATGATGAAAGAAAAAGGGAGGGAAATTCTCAAACTGGAGGCGCGCCCCCCGTCCCTCCCACATACAACCCTTAATCCCTTCACTACAATAGTGAACAGAGAATCAAGCACCACTCGTCGATATTGCACACATCGCATCCGATTCAGCCCTCGCCTCCCCCCAACCCCGTCCTACCGCATCGGTGGGACCGTCCCACCTGGATCAGGAGGCTCCTCCATCCTCTATTCCTCTCGCCAACAATCACCAGAAAAGACAAGACTCACCAGATACAGCGCGACAGGGAAGAAAAAAGGGAAAACTAAATCAAACACACCACACACAACATCGACAAGCAACACTTAATTCCCTGTTCACCACTATCAAGAAAAAAATTAAAATTATATGTGAGAAAAACAAAAAACGCGCCCTCCATTCCGAACACTTCCCGCCCTTTTTTGCAAATTGCAATTGATTGACAGCCCCCTACTAATTTTTATCACGTCATCTAAACATGAAACAAGGGAATTATCGTCCATACATCCATAATAACTTCTTTCTTCAATAATATATTCTAGAGAACTACAGATATGTTGAAGGAAGACAACTACGCTACCTGCTGTCACATTTATAAAACTCTTGGGGACAATATTTCAATTAATTTAATTTCTTCATTGCAACGTATTCGTTAAGGCCCCATTCGCACGGGAGTTTTTTTTAACGCGCGTTAAAAAAGCGTTCAAATACAACAAATGCATTCCCAAGTATATGTTCACACGACAGCGTTTTTAAAACGCGACGCTTTTTTATCGCGCAGTGTTGCATTTTGAATTTTGGGCGTTGGAAATAGAACATAATATACTACTTCATACTATTATTCACACGTGCGGTAAAAAAGCGCCGGCGTTGCACTGCCGAGTGCTACAGTCAGTACTACTACTCCTCAGTGCGCAGCGCGCTGTTTTCGTAAGCGGACGTGTCTTGTTTATCTGCGTTTGTCAATGATGTCGTCATGATTAATTTCGTTTTAATAAATATAATTGTAATTATTTTACTTATCTCAGTGTAACAACCAGCCGTTGTACAGATGATATCGCCAAACACATGTTGGTATCTTGAAGTGTTATTTGAGGGCCCACTATTTTCAACAATACGTCAAATGTTGCCATAGACCAGGGTTTCTCAACGTGGGGTTGGCCATTCGACGGAAGGGAGTTCGCGACAAAATATATGTAATGGCGACTCGACGCTTAGCAGGAACGAGCGGCAAACATATTGGCTACAACATACATATATGTGAGACTGGATTTTGACACCTGGTCATGATAAAAACTAAATAGACTTGACATCAAGTCAGAATTAAGGTTAAAATTGTCCAAAATTACTCCTAAAATTGACATCATTTGCGACAAGAAACAAGCAAGAAAATATATTTGTTTTGGCATTTTATCTTTTATTGAAATAAAAACTTTATTTTCTTCAGCAGACAGTTTTATAACTTTCTTTGGGGATTAGTTGCTTAAGGGGTTCGCTGTCACCTGGAAACTTTAACAGGGATTCGTGAACCACAAGTTTGAGAAACCCTGTTATAGACATTCGAAAATAATTTTAAAAAATTGCAGGCAAATCACTGCCCTTTTACGTATCTCGGCTCATTCAGAGGATGTACCCAGAAGGTCTTCTGTTTCCTTTTTCGCCTTCTAGCGACAGAAACCGCTAATGCTACTCATTTACCGCTAACCAGTCGCACGTCTTACCAAGGCGCGAGACGAGACAAGAGTGATTTAAAAGCGCTCGTATGAACACTCAAATTTAAAGCGTTAAAAAAGCGCCAACGCTGGGTTTTAACGCAACGCTTTTTTAACTCCCGTGCGAACGGGGCGTAAACAGATATTACCGTGCCCAGCAGTGGGACGTATATGGGCTGGGGATTATTTGTGAAAACTATACTCTAAACGAAAATACTTGTAATGACGCAAACATTTGTACCATAAAAGATATTGCTCCGTTTTTCGATATTAGTATTCCTCCTCATTTAAGCAGTTGTTTAAAAATAAATACTTGTTTACTTTTAACATATTTATTGATCTACAATATTCATTTATACAAAGACCACTATACAAAGTAACACATTAGACAAGCATTATCGCAAAGTATAACACTAAGAATAAAAATCATAAGAAATTCTTACATTTTATATATTATTATCCTTAGTAAATTAACACATAAAATTATTTTATACTCATCCAATGTCTTACTTCTATGTTTTTTCTATTCTAACATTCAGTTGATAATGTTACGAGGACTAATGCATGCAGAATAATAACAACTTTTCATATAAATATACACATAAACAAACACTTTGCAAGTTGAATTTCTAGTGAATGCTGCATGAAATTGTATACCAATATTCTCTCGTAACAATATGCCAGCGGTTTTATTCGGTCATCCAGTAGAAGCGAGAGCCCATTCTGGGAGGTTTCTTCTCTGCATCTTCTGGTAGAGCGGGAGTTGGGTCAGGGTAATGAGGTATCGGTTCTGGCTGTGGTTTCGGTCTGAAAAAACAACAATAATTAAAGAAAGAACTCTTATGTAGAGTATTTTTCACATTGATGGTAATATAAAAAAAAGCTAAACAATTTTTTTTATGGGTTAATAATGGCAATTTTTGCTCGAAATATTGTCAGAAAACAACATTTTATTTCTTTCATAATCATAATCCCTTGTCATTAGTTGACACTATTCAAATTGCACTATCAGGGGATGTGTAGTCTTAGTGCCATGCTAATCAAGGAAAAATACTAGAATTTACATGAGAAGGGGTCTCATATGAATATGAAGTACAGATTTGTGATAATTAAAAGAAACCTGTTGCATTGACTACCTCTTAGTGTCGTGAACACGAGCTTCAGTAAAGTATCCAAATGGAGGACGCTCAATATTAAGCTTTTCCAACATACACTTGTCAAACACACCCTGGGTCTTGCGGCAACTGAAACAGGACAAATTGGAATAGCAGCTTGTCAATTTCAGAAATCTATATATACAATCTATATATGTAATCTAAATATACAATTTTTTTTTTAAATGGCACTCTCTTTGCTCCACATGCATTGCAATTGAATCCTTTCACAATCAGGTCATCTCTAAATTTTAGCCTTCGCAATTAATTCATCTAAAACCAAAGAGATACACAAACAATGATGTACCAATGGTTCAAGCTAAGATGATAAAATCATATGCTGAATATTTACTATAACACCCAAATCCCCTAGCAACTAAACTTCTGACACCAACAAGCAAAAATAAAATATAAACCTTTGTTTAAAAATATGAATTGTAAGCATTAGACTGTTAAATAACACTGATTGTGGATGGTACCAATTTGCAACCAGATATGTACAGAATACCATTAACAATTACTTACAATTGGAAGCTATAGTCTCCAGAGCTCTTGTCAACACAGTTGGAGTACTGATTAAATTCTTGCAAGCATGTCTTCTTCACCTTGCGAAAAAATTCCATAGTGCAGGCAGTCACCGCACGACCCTCTGCAAGGCATTTCCTTGGGTCCTTCTCCTCCATGCGGCATAGCATAAACTCCTATAAAAATCATCACTATTATGAACAAGGGCAATTTTCTGTAACATCATAATTTTGTAAATTATACAGAAATTAAGTAGGGGAAAAACAGTTTATCTTAAAATAATATTGAAACATCCCCCAACACACTGCTTGCCATATTAAAGATTATTATTTAGCAGCTATTAACTTTTGTTATTTACAAAGTGCAAAATTTACATCTGTATACATATTGGCTATTAAAACTACCTGACTACCTTCAAATCAAATTTATTATTATTTAAAACCTACCTATTACTATGTAATAAACAAATTATAATGAAGGGATAACCTTAAGCTGATAGGGTTTTCAGACGAAGACCTGTTTCAAAGTCAAATAAGATAAACGTAAAAAATAATAGCATTGTGTTGCATTAAAAAAATTCCTGCAGTAGAACTTAACTATTTCATGAAATCATTGACAAACATAATTTTTCTTGAGAATGGTTACTTAAATTTACCTTATGTTATAACTAGGCGTATGATACATAGGTGTCCTAAAAAAATATCTAGTTCGAAACCAAAACATAACCTCTATCACTATATAACGATTATGCAATCAATTTTATACTCATTTAAAGCTCACAAACATTTCTGAATTAAATTGTGGGCGAAATATTTTTTTAAATTTATATAATAAAGTTTTAACTTACATTGTTAGCGTGTTCACAATATTTTCCCAAGTGGAAAGAACTGGCGATTAAAGTAGAACCAGTCAGATTCACTTCAGGCACCGTCAATTCCGACTCTTCGGGTAGGATGACATCGCTGGTCACCACCATGTTTATAGTTTTTCAATTTTCACTGATAATTTTTTAATTTAACCAAAATAAATATTAAAATTCCTTCCACAAAGTCCGTGGAAGAAATTTGTCAAAGTAAGACAGCTAAATCGTTAAGCCTAACTAATTTCGATCTGTATCCAAAGTCTCGTTCTATTACATACAAATAGATAGAGATACACATAATCCAGATGTTTATTTAATTTAGTGGGACTGTTTTTTGACATTGACATATATGAGTTTTATTTTACCTTTAGTAATTTTAGTGTAAGATATTTATATTTTGAGGCTTTTATAATTAGGATATTACAAAATATAAAAAATAAATAAAAAAAATATTTAATGCATACATAATTTTTATTGTTCACCTTAAATGACTAGCAATCTTACATCAGATGAAGAAACGTTGGCCAAAGTCAATTAATATTAGAAAATTAGATTATCTTTTCATGTTGTCTGGTTGTTTTCCATAGAAAGTATTGCCTTCTTCTGCGCTCGTTGCTTGAGGGTCATCTAAGTAAATAGTAGTCATTTAGTTTTACATATTGATTACACGGTGTAAAATTGCGGACATAATGAGTCGCCACCGTTTTCCATATATTTCTCTCTTAGAAGAAAAGCAAACTCTCTCATTAGTAGAGGAGGCCCGTGCCTAACAGTGGGACATATATGGGCTGATGATGATGATGATGATGAGAAAAATCATCAACCTTTAATTAAATAAAAGAACTATTTGCCATTGCAAGTTAGATTCGAATTAAGTCTGATAACTTTAATATTGGTATTTATAAATTGATTAGTACCTTCATACAGTTCGTTGTTTCCGATTCGCCATGGGTAAAGTTTTGGAATATCGTAACGATTTTCCTGTGAAAACAATAGTTATAACAGTAATTCAATGATATATGTACTTACATTACATGCTTATGAATGGTGATTGTCTGGTACTTACCGAATCATAATTTCTTCTCCCCATGCGTGGTATGTTCTTATTACTTCCTTTAAAAACGTATCCCATCATTCCCTGATCAAAAGGACTAATAGCTTCATTGCTTCTTCCTACACGCGGTACGTTATTTGGTTTAATAAATGAACTTTCAACTTGAACATACAAACAAATAAGACCGAATGCTACCAACATCTCACTTAATTTTAATGCCATTTTATCAAATTGAATTTTAGCGGGAACACGTTAGACCAACAAGTGATGTCTGTTGTTTCTCGATAAATTTTTGAGTTTTATACCACACAGTTTCGATTAGTCCCCTATTTTAACCGATTGTATCCAAATTATGTGATCTGCCGTGAGAATACTAAACAAATTTTAGATTTTCATCTGTCTTTATTGATAGGGGTTCATTGATATTTATCTTGCGAAAGTATCAAAAACGTTCATGAAGATCTTATAGATATGATAATTACCCACAGTGACAATGCTCGTGCTGGGAATGTGATGGTCTCGGAATCAAACCCAAAAACCTGTAATTTTCAATGTTTCGTATTTCTATACATGTAACATGTGTCGTAAAGATATATGTATAATACATACTTGGGTGTTTCCAATAAATAAAATACATATAAAAGTAGTGATGGCCTCGTGGCTTAGGCGCGCGGTCGAGAATCTCGGCGATCGCTGGTTCAAACCCCAGGCACACACCTCTGACTTTGCGAAGTTTTGTATGTATTTATAATGAATTATCACTTACTTTAACGGTGAAGGTTTTACTTCATGATGAAACCTGCGCACTTTAAATTTTTTAGGAATTTCTTAGGTGTGTAAGCAGTCCACCAACCCGCATTAAGCCATCGTGGTGGAATAAGGTCTAACCCCTCTCAGTTGTAAAGGAGGCCCGTGCCCAGCAGTGGGACGTATAGGATGGGCTGATGATGATGATGATGTGTTTCCTATAATAATAAAAATAAAATAATAAAATACGAGGAGTATTTTATTATTTTTATAACTAGTGATTGACCTAGGACGTGTCGATCGCTATGCTATCGCTACGAAAGATATGCTTTTAAAGATCAGATATGATAAAAGTTAACTATCAAGCAGCTTAACTAACCATCTGTCCATACCACTACAGTTCCAACATGTTATCTTTTCCAAATAAACTTAAATAAACTTAATAAACTTATACAGGGGATATTGTGGAAGATTCTGACGCCCCTTTGCCACAGAGAGTGCCTATAGCAGCCTGGTAATATCATTTACGAAAAAAAATATTGCGCTTTATTCCTTTGGCAAAAGGCCTTTGGCCTTCCATAACATTTTTAATGATAAAAGTTCGTGTTACTAGCATAAATAAAATATTGCTATCTCTTTTTCATCGAAATATCTGATAACCCGAAACTAGTAATATGGACGCTAGTTTAGGGATATCGGAAAAAATCAATATATCGACATATTAAAAAATATATATCGATATATCGGTATGATATGATTTGAGTACGTACTCAAAAATATGCGCACGTTGAGAGTTGTCGACAAAAAAAGATAATGTTAATTGTTACAAAGAAAAAAATAATTTGTTTTAGGATTTTGATCATCATCATCAGCCCATATACGTCCCATTGCTGGGCACGGGCCTCCTCTACCATTAAGAGGGTTTAGGTCTTAGTCCACCACGCTGGCCTAGTGCGAATTGGCGGGCTACACACTTTTAGGTGTGCAGGTTTCATCACGATGTTTTCCTTCACTGTTAAAGTACGCGATAATTAATTGTGAATACACACATAATTTTGAAAAGTCAGAGGTGTCTGCCTGGAGTTTGAACCCGCGACAGTCGTGATTCTCGACCGCGTGCCTAAACCTCGAGGCCATCACAACTTCACGATTTTGATACCTTTTCGATACTTGGAATTTTATATATCACTTAAAAATATCGATATATCGAAAAAATAATATCGATATTCTTTCAAGTTTCAACAAACCTACGCTAGTTTCTGTTTGCTCGCCTATGTCGGGGCTTTTTGAATATATTTAAAAATATAAATCTTTGTCAATATGTGAATTAATCTGTAATATTGGAAAGATAAAAGACTATAACCAGAATCGCTTATAATATTGTTCTATTATGTGTTAGTTATAAGTCCTGTGTAGTGAAATACTTGGATCTCATTTTTATTTCTATAATTCTTATTGAGCATGGACAACGAACCAAAATCCGTGTCTTCAAATGTAAATAAAATAGAAATGGCAAATAACGATTATAATAAGCCGATATCGGCGCAAATGGACAAAGATGTTAATTTGAATATTGATGGCAAATCTTATTTCGATTTCATCGTTAAAGGCTTATCAGAAAATGTCCAGGAAGAATGTCTCCACGACGTGCTGTCGTTTCTACTGAGCGATAGGACTGAATTACGTTTCCCTGACGCATCACCTCATGTAGAATTATTTCTTTTAAATATTTTGAAAGATTTGAATTACCTAAACTGCAAACATTTCAACAGAAGATGCGCCCATATGTCCATGCAAATAATTAAAGTTTTGGGCAACAATAAAAATGTATATAAGTGCATCAGTGATTACGAAAATGTTAACGAGAAGAAGTAAGTTTACTTTGTAAATATTATAGCCTGCACCATTTAAACATTCTCCTGTTTTAGTGTAATATATTTGGTTACCATTGAGTCAGACTTTAGTATCTGATTTTAAATGCCATCTGATATACCTAGCTGAGCTTTCGAGTTCCTTTATAGAAAAAAATAAAATGGATCAGGACATTGGACCCTAAAACATTTTAATCTCAATTATCAGAATATATTTAAAAATGGTTTACAATTAGTATTAATTTTATTGTTTGTGCCCAACAGGATTTTTTTTGGTTGAGAGACATAATATTATATGAGATACGAATAGCCGGAAACTAATAAGGAATCAGATTTTGTTTCTTGTGAAAGCATGAGATCATTAGATCAAAATTTATAGCAAGCTTGTCTTGTATGTCTCATATGTTTCATAATGTTTAATTTAACATTTACCATTGCAGCTATTAACTTATGTTAGTAGCATCTGATTTTTTAATGTTAAGGTCTTTGAAAACCTATAATTTTAGCCTTAATATCGGATACATAAGAACAAGGATTGAAAGATATTTTGATATGTATCATAAAGTATTCATCAGTATTAGTAAATTAACTCTAAAAGTATAGATAAATTACATTGAAATAATATGGATCTCTATAAAATTGAAAATTGACAGTAAATTTTAAATCTAAATTAGTACTATTCAACAGTAGAATGAGTTTAGGCTGATATTAGAATGCCTGATTTTAATAAAAGACCAACATAACATATAGTCTGGTACAGTGGTGGTACTTCCATAGAAGCCCAAAAGCTTTACATGTCAATTGTGTCATGTATAGTTTATAATTTTTTATTGTGGGGTTAAGATATTCTGATTTATATTTCATATTGCTTTTGTCAAAAAAAGATTTAAAGATTAGAGATTATTATTCAGAATTTTGTAAGGCATGCTAGGCTTTTGGGCTTCGATGGAAGTACTGCTACTGGTGTGGTAGTATTCATTTAATCTATTCAAGATTTTATATAAAATGTGTTACTTTACATGTATTACAGCTGTTATGTTATATTTAGTGCCCTAAAAATACTTATTTATAAAATGAAAATAAAAACTAAAAATGATCCATCATTGACAATATTAATACATTGTTGATGTTTATGCATATAGGCCGCTATTAAGATTTTTAGGGCATATCCCTGTATAAAATTTCTTTAGAAATGTAATAAATAAATACACCCAACAGTCACATACATAGTTCTGACCCCACACTAGGATACAACTACAAGTCCTGTGTCGTGGTAGAAACTACGAGACTTTTCGGTCTCACAAATAACCAGACCTTGAAACAAATATTTGTGGATCACACAAACATTTGTTTCGGTGCGGGGATCGAACCCGCAGCCTCTCGTTTCGCAAGCTGGTATCTAGCCAACTGCGCCACAGGGCTGTCATGATTAGCATAAATTTAAATATCAATTGAAAATCTTTGCTAATATTTGTATCAGAATTTGATCACTTAATAAATGAACTACTGATTTAAATTTAGGGAAATTATTGTAATAGAATATCATCATTGGCTTATGACATTGGATTTGGTATGAAAAATTCTAAAATAGCTATTAAGCACTTCCATTAAAAATATTAATTTGATAAATTTTCAGATCATATTAATTTGGCCCTATCACACTACACACCCGCCACTGTAACTCCTGTGCTCCAGGATCAACAGCAGCACACACAGTATTAACAAAGAGCAATGAAGCTCAGCAAATCCAAGGGGACCTAGTTTGTCATATAGCCTCAATCAGAAAGACAATATAAAGGAGGAGTTGGAAAACAAAGAGTTGTCCACTTCCCTTCACAACTTTCTGATCTAGAAATTGAATTTCTGATTGGAAATTGTTATTTTCTAGTGTGGCTAAGATGTAGTCACATTTTCATTGTTTTGCAATCTGTTATAAAGACTACTTTAATTGATTTTTGCTTACTGGTAATTGATATTGTCTATTCAAATTTTATGAATGTACTCTAGTAAAGAATATAAAAATAAAAAATTATATAATGTATAAGTAATATACTGCAGTAACTCTGTCTGCTTGTTACACTTTCACACCTAAACCAATGGTCAAATTTAGATAGTTTTTAACATGGCAAAAGATGTAGGCTACTGTTTTTTATAACTCCCACTGCTTCAACGGAGATAATTAGACCCGGCGCCCTGCCCTGTGGCAAGGGGGCGTTAGAATTCCACCACGGTATCCCCTGCCCGTCGTAAAAGACTCTTTGGGGCCCTTGGGGTTGCTGGACGCGCTGCGGGGGAAACTGCACCCCTTAAAGTTCCGTGACGACCGAGACGATTTTGTCTCGGAGGCGCACCGGGCGGCTGCGGATACATTGTGGGCGCTTCTCGCCCACGCACCGTGGTCGCCCCACTTGGCGTGAAGATGGCCACCGAGGGGTTTTGGTCGGTATGCCGGTTTAGGGATTTTTGTTAGGGACCCAGCCCGGCATTAACATCTGCGCGGACATGACGTCGCCGCGCGCCGGGCTGGAAGGCCGGTGACCCCGACATACGCTTCCTACCCCCCTCCCCCCAGGGCTGGCGGGAAGTAGAGCCATAAACAGCTTTCCCCTCGAGAAAAAAAAGTGCCACTGCTAAATTATATTACATATTTTTACATCTTTAACTCCAAAGGGATTGGCTAAAAGGTTTTTTTTTTATATGAGTATTGTTAATAAGCAATGTTAAACTTTAATAAAAAAATAATTAGTAAAAGTCAAATTAAAAGGTAAAATTCAATAAATATGGAAAGTGAAACTATTGTGATTTCTTTACACTGTTCTGCTTTTAAGAATATCCAACTTGGTATCTTTGTGGAACTAACTAAGCAGTAATAGTAAAATACATATAAAATCAATAAAAAAATCCGCCAGTAAAATTTCCTTTTCATATCACCAGTAACAAATATGTGTAGCTTAACAAAGGACTGATTTGTACATTACATTATATTCTCAACAAAGGCAGCTTTGTGTATGAAAGGAATCATGTAATGTTGTCTGAATATCATTTCTTTTGTTGCAGAGTCCTGGTTTATAAGAAACAATTTATACCAAAGACGTACGAGAAAACATGTTGCGATGGAGAGTAAGTAAACATTTTGGTTAAATTGTTTTAAATGTAAATTGTTTTTTTTTTTTTATTGTTTTGAATGATAAGTGCAAATAAAAGTATGTGATGGTGGTGTCGAGAATTCGACAAGTAGTGTACGGCGAGATCAACTAAGCAAACGCGGGTTCGAGTCCCAGGCATATGCTATGACAATTTCAATGCAAAAGGAAAACATCAAGGGGATAAATGCATAACTATGAGTTCTTAAGCATGAGAAACCAGCCACCGTGGTAGACTAAGCTCAACCTAAATATGAAGACCCTGTAAATTTCTTTAATAATCGCAGTGAAATTATTAATGTTTATTAAAAGAAATATGTATTGTCATGGTCGCTCCGCTTGACACTTATATCACTGCTTAAAGTGAGCGACGAATGTAGGTATATAAAAATTATCAATCCATACTATCCACACTAATATAATGCGAAATAACTCTGCGAAAGTTTGTTTGTCTGTTCGGCTTGCACAGCTATGCCATTGAAACGATATGTATGTTTTTTTATATGGTGGTATATATGATATATGGTGGTATATAAAACCTTGGGAAAAGACATAGTATAGGTACTTAATTTAATATAATTGCGCGCAGGCGAAGCACGGACCCACATCTTGTTTTACCTTATGTAATCTCCAAATATACTTCCTAGTAAGAGTTCACAATATATAATGATTAATGAATTATTCATATAAATAATAATAAGTAACCAATATTGGAAATATAAGACGTCTTGAAAAGCTTTAGATACTTGAATATGTTAGAAAATAATTCATTAGTGTCAAATCGATAATTTCTAGAAAACTTAAGGACATAATAGTATAGTACAATCTAGTTTTCGCTATACAGCGAGAGTGTTGTGGGTCTCAGTAGCACCTAGAAACTGCGTATTCTATATCCTTTTATTTTTCTTACGGTAACGGAAATTGACGCAATTTCACTTAATTGTACCCAGTTTGGTCTAAATGTTCTAGCCTTACTAGTTCGCAATTATCTACATAGTATGTCCAATTGTTCGAAACTCGATATACAGAGGCTGATCACGAAACACAACATACTTATGTACTGTAGTGAGTTCTAAATTTTGCGATGGTATACGCGTAGTTAAACTTTCCAAATATTAAACCTTATCAAATATTTACGTCTAAGTGATCAGGTACAAAAGGAAAGGGCGTAATAAAATTGTTAGGTATTAAACATTTTGCCTCTTTAGTGCTTGCTGCACCACGTCCAACCTCAAGTCCATAACAGAGAACTTGCACAACGAGTGTCCCAACCACCACACGCACAAGGTGGCGCAGACGTTCAAAACTCGATTTTTGAAGACCACACTGCGGTTCATAAAAGACGACTCCAAACACAACCTCAAGTATCCTGAAATGTCTCCCATGGAAGCAACCTTCGTGTACTCTCTGATAACGAGGTGCAAGGAACAGAAAGACATGGCGCCAGATTCTTACTACACACCACTGAGGGAGGTCATGCAGATTTTCGGCTTAAAATATTTCTTCGAGTTGTCCTACATTGACACCTATCCTAACGGGAAAATGTGAGTATGAATATAAAATATTTTGTCAATTGTCACTGTTAATCAGATAACGTCTTTGTTACGGATAATACTTAGCAAGTCGATGAGCTATTCCTCAAAATGGTCACAGAAACGTAATTTCTGTTAGGATAGTAGTTATTTGTTTGAAATAAAGAAGTATAAAATTTGGTTAAAACCGTGATACATGCAAAAATGCATTTACTAAATCCATCTTCTTAAAAAATATGATGTCAGTACTCTGCATTAAAACACAATGCAAGACTCTGATGGCTCAAATTACCACTAATAAAAAATTTCCAAAAGCAAAGCACGAGCTTTCCAGTTAGATATTAATATTCTGATATGGAAAGATAGTAAAACAGCACTGAATCGCAATTGACTATTAACTAGTTCGAATAGGATCTAGATTTTCCTGCTTAATACCGATATCATTAGCTTATTCATTATCATCAGCCCATACACGTCCCACTGTTGGGCACGAGCCTCCTCTACAACTTAGAGGGTTTAGGCCTAAGTCCACCACGCTGGTCTAGTGCGGGTTGGCGGACTACACGCCTAAGAAATTCCTAAGAACTTTTAGGGTTGCAGGTTTCATCACGATGTTTTCCTTCACCGTTAGAGTGCTTGATAATTCTTTGTGAATACATACATAACTTCGAAAAGTCAGTGGTGTGTGCCTGGGGTTTGGACCCGCGACCATCGAGATTCTCGACCGCGTGCCTAAACCTCGAGGCCATTACGACTTAAAGCTTAGCATTAGCTTATTACTCGGGTGGTAAAACATTTTTAGGCTGTTAGAGCTTGTTTGTTTCTTATCTTCGTCACAATTATCCCTACCCGTTGCTAGTTTACCCACACTGAACAGCTACACCTGATAAAAAAAAGAAGTTTTTTCTGAAGTCTAAAAGCAAAATTCGGAACAGAGCGTACATTCTTTAACTCTTCCATTGGCTATCCAAACTTGTCATAACGCGGTTAATAAATTAAATTGCCAATTATGATTATGTTTATTTATATTGTAATTTGTATTCTAGACGTAAACTATCTTATTTTTGTTAGGATAACGTCTGCGGCGAACTTGGCTAAACACGGGCTTTCGATACGAGAGGCCACAAATACATATTTGTTTCGGAACTTTGTGAGTCCAAAAAGTCTTTCATGGTTTCTGATATCCACGACACAAGGCTTGTATCTTAGTGCGGGATCAGAACTATGTATGTGACAGTTGAGACCATTTATTTACATTTTTTTTTCCATTGTTACCTATAGGTCGTTGATGTTGGAAAAGATCCCGAGGAACATCAAGAGTCTGATAGAAGGTGAAAAGGGGACCGTGTAAGTATGACACGCATGGCGCTTAGAAGAAAAAAAAACTAATGTGAAAATCGTGCTTAATCCGCCCTGTTGTCTCTGTAATGTGTTTCAACAAAGGAGAATTTAGGATCATGCGATCGAGCTTTATTTCATCCGAGACCAATATGGTGGGTTTTCACCCTACTCTTAGCCAGTTTAATCCACTGAATCACACTTCACTCCGCAGCTCCTCGTACTCGTAATACCCCACTGCACCTTACATACCATAATTTATAGCATTTCACTCCAGTCTACCATTACCTTCCCATTCCCATCTAGACTATACTGTTGCAATGTAAATCATTATATAATTGCATGTGTTTGCCACTTAGCTATAGTAAACTTATTTACTAAATTTATTGTATATGTATATGTGTATATTATATTATTGAAAATATGTTTTCTCTTGTTTAGTAATCGATTCAGGAACATGAAATACATCAAACAGCCCAAGTCGCGCACCTCGGATGAGCACCGGTAGGTTTCTAATAGAATAAGGTTAGGCATTTCTGAGCGGTCGAACGATGTATCACAATTACCATAGTACACTATATCGAAAGATTTAATTAAACAGTTGGTGAAATTGGCTTAGTCTTCTGGTCTACTTCGGATTTATAGATGTTACCTACTCGAGAAATTGTTTGTAAAGAACTCTTGAATATGCAAATTATCTCCTGATGTTTTCCGTTAAACATACTGTATTTAGAAAGACATTGGCATTATGTTTTCATTTTGACAGAGCTGGTAAAGTGGTATCGAGACTGAAAAGTTTGAAGCCGGAGAGCAACAACAGGCTGTTCAACGCATTCCCAGCCACGCCGCGGGAGGATGACTGCTGCAGGTAGGTTGGGGGGATGGGGTCAAGTTTCTAACACTATCAGTGGTAAAATATTAGTCAGTCATAGTCAAAATAAATATAATCTTTATTCAAATAGACTTCTACAAGTTCTTTTGAATCATCAATTTTAATCTATAGCCTATTTAGAACGTTTTATCGCTGCACTGTGGAGAAAAAACTGGAAGAAACTCCTTCAGCAAAACGAAATGTCTTTTGTTTATTAAGAATTCAGTAATAAATTTACATTTTTAATTGTCAGAAAAGGGCGGGAAGTGTTCGGATTGGGAGGCGCGTTTTTTGTTTTTCTCACATATAATTTTTATTTTTTTCTTGATAATGGTGAACAGGGGATTAAGTGTTGCTTGTCGGTGTTGTGTGTGGTGTGTTTGATTTATTTTTCCCTTTTTTCTTTCCTGTATCGCTGTATCTGGTGAGTCTTTTCTGGTGATTGTTGGCGAGAGGATGGAGGAGCCTCCTGATCCAGGTGGGACGGTCCCACCGATGCGGTGGGACAGGTAAGGGGGAGGTGAGGGGTGAATTGGATACGCTGTGTGCAATATCGACGAGTGGTGCTTGATTCTCTGTTCACTATTGTAGTGAAGGGATTAAGGGTTGTATGTGGGAGGGACGGGGGGCGCGCCTTTCAGTTTGGGAATTTCCCGCCCTTTTTCTTTCATCATTCATCATCATCATCATTCATAATTTACACTAATGAAATTAAATTACTGAAGACTTGGCAGCATGGTCTTCGACCTTAGCCGGTTCCTCGCGGAACAAAAAAATATTAATTGTCATTATTTCAATTTTACATCATAAATGTCATAACGATACAAACTGTAGCAACAAAACAAAACTCAATTTACTAACTCCTAGGGCTTATTATCTTCAATATAATCTGCAATTTTATAGTACTTATGCTTTTTTATAGAGTTTATCTTGATTGAATTGATTCCTTAAACTTTTTCAAGAGAAGCACCCTAATACCCTTCGGAAGTTTATTATAGAAGCGTATACATTGCCGGCCCATAAAAGAGTTATTAATTTTCCGGAGACGAGTTACGTGTTGAACGAGATTGCATTTGTTCCTAGTATTTTTATTGTGTAGGTATATTATGAATTTTATTAAATTGATGAAAATGTTTTTTGGAAATAAACTAGGTTTTGGTATATGAAGTGTCTAGTGACAGTAAGAATATTTATTTTCTTAAATCTTTCTCTAAGTAAAGCCCTGGGACCCAGATTATAATTCCATACGACATACATAAATAGCTAAAATAAACCATTCTTGCCGTTTCTTCGTCAGTCAGACGTTTGTCTATAATAGGCGATTATTGTTTAAAATTGTCATGGCATCGATCTGCAGCTTTGAGCTGAAGGAAATTAATATGACACAAAGTCAATACGTCTGATAACGAATGGATTTTAGTTATAAGGTAATATATTATTATTGGCAGAGTGCACGAGGAACCAGAGGTGGAGGCGGCCGCGTGCGCCGCGCCGGAGTTCGAGACACCCAACCCTATAATGACGAAACGTAATCGCAAGTAAGTCAATGTTTTGAAAAATTATTTAAAGTTTCGACGATAAAACACACAAAACGCGACAGGGCCAGGCTTTAAGCCGGTTGGTGGAAGAGAAGTCTTCCGGCAGTTTTACCTTTCTAAATAAACCAAAGATTAATTTCGTTGCGTTAACGATAAGCCCAGAGGTTTTATACTCGTTTAGGTTTAATCGAAATTCAACGTATTATGAACACCGCCCTTTTCTTTAACGAAAGGAAAGCGCCTAAAGCTCCCTGTTCGGTACCTTGGGGGAGGCCGAAAAGGGTATGTCGGGGTCACCGGCCTTCCAACTCAAAGCGTGAAATTATTGTTCGTTTGGCTGAGTTGGGTCCCTAACCGAAATCCTACGCCGGCATACCAACTAAAATGGCTAAAACTCTCGACGGCCGTCTTGCGCATTTTGGGCGGTGCGGTAAATGTTAGGCAAACGCCCTTAATTGTTTCCCGTTGACGCCCAGCACTCTATCTAAATGTGGAATCCTCTGCGATAAAGGGATTTCAGGTGTCCCCCACTTGGCCCTATTTTGGACGCTCATTTGGTGTGAGAGTCTGCGACATATACGAGACCAAAATAATAATAAAATAGACTAGAACTTATTTTCTTTCTGAACCCAACACTGTAGTCTACGCGGACGGAGTCGCGGGAACAAGCTAGTTGCTTGATAAAAGAACGCAACTACAGTCGCAAATAGTATTTATTAGTTGCTAAGGACTACTTCTTTTAAATACAGACCCGTGGCGCAATTGGATAGATACCAGCTTGCGAAACGAGGCCGCAGGTTCGATCCCCGCACCGAGACAAATGTTTGTGTGATCCACTAATATTCGTTTCGGATTTGGGTGTCTGCGAGACCGAATACTCACTCGTAGTTACTGATACCCACGACACTGGCCTCGTGTCCCAGTGTGGGGTCAGAACTATGTACGTGACTGTTGGGTGTATTTATTTATAATATATAAGTATTTGTTTTCTCTCGCAGGGGTAAATTAGCAAAGGGCAACCAGAGCGCGCCGGAGCAGCCAGATGTTGCCGGCACGTCGCGGGCGTCGCGCCGGGACTGGAACATGGACAAGAGGACCAGCACGCTACTCCAGGCCATGTCCGTGCCCATCAAGAGCGACAAGGCCATGAAGTCAGTACACATACACATACTCTGCAACACCTTGGCATGTTTGACATATTTATTTAGTATATTAACCGCTTAAATCGACATCATCCCATGGCAGAAGATTAGACCGGCCCCCCGCCAACACCGGCTTACGTAGAAGCTACGGACCTCCTGCCTCTTTTTTTTAATACTGGTCATTTCGAAGTAACCTTTAACAGACATTTGCGATCATTCTGGATCATTGGACGAACGACCCATCTTACGTCACCGGTTCTGTGTCTTGGCGCACAGCTTGTGCCGTGCAATCTCTATAAATTGATTCGGGTTGGAATCACTGGTCGGGCAGTGGCCAGTGTTATTGAATTATTCTACTGGGAAATTCTCATTAGGAGAGAGAAAAACGGCAACAGACTCGCTTCCTATTACGTGATACCAAGAAGCCTAATTTCAAAAGGATTCAAAAAGCATCTGCTTATCTCTTCAAGTATGAAATTAAGTGTATTGTTTAAAAAATGCTAAATAATTGTCAGGATGATGTACGGCATGGGGTGGGACGGCGGCGCGCTGGGCGCCCGCGGGGACGGCATCACCGAGCCCATCATGCCCAGTCTTGATATCGTAAGTACAGCCCTGTTTTCTCTCTTGTTACCAGCTAGATGTTAGATAAGTGATAATCATTTTTCTGACAAAAGTTGTAGTTCCAGTAATAAGCCATTTCTCAATAAAACACAATTATGCCGACCTGATGATATACTTATTAACGCTACATCTAAAGTAGAATAACGACGTTAAACTTGCGAGTTACTTGCCGCTTGATACTCTCTAAATTTGATTATTTCCAAACACCGTACTTACCATCAGTTCTTATTCAATTGTGTTTGTGCCTGTTGGATGAATTTAATTATTAAAATAAAATTATTGTTAACGTAGCGTATTGGATTAAGTTCAAACAATTCAATTAAATTCCGTTTGATTACAGAAAGCGGGCGCCGGTTTTGGACACACGTCCTCTCCCAAAAGGCAACCCGCACCCACCAACCTACCCACTCCCCAGAACATTCAGCAACCATTGGTAGTAATACCGGGGGTGGTGATGCAACTGAACGAAATAAAGAATTTTGCTGTTATTAAAAAAGCGCCCAATCCAAAAAACCGCACGGAATTTCGCTTAGAAATATTCTCGTGTATCCTCAATTTGATCAGTTCGGAGGCAACCGTGTTGGAAGTGAGGTTACGCGCCGCCATCACTAAGAAGGACAGGGGGTTCCTTCATCACACCGTGCGCGCTGCCAACGAGAGGCAAAATATAGGTATCAATGAACAGGGCGGGTTGAATATCTGGGCCAAGATCTTGGACGAGATGACCAGCAACCCTGATCTGCATATCAAGTTGACCGTCGGGAATGATAAAACGTAAGTATTCTGTTAAGTTATACAAAGACATGTAGACCCGATAGGGAAAGGAATATATATAATATATATTCATTTCCACGGTACAGTCGCTGACCAATTTTTTTTATAAATTTTGGTATCAGTTGGTTAGGACCTTGGTGAAGAATTTAGATAACTTTTCATAAAATTGCATAATAAATAAATAATGGTCTAGCGGTACAAGTATGTGCCGTGCGATCTAGAGGTCCTGGGTTCGATTCCCGGGTCGGGCAAAGTGTTATTGGGTTTTTCCATTAGGAAATTCTCGGTAACAGCACGGAATTTAGAAAAGTGCCCGAAAAACGGCAATAGGTTCGCCCCCTATTACGTGGGACTGATACATACTTGGCGAAATGTGGGTGCAGAAATGCACCTCTGCCTACCTCTTCGGGGAATACAGGCGTGAGTTTATGTAAATAAATAATTAAAACATATTTGCTTTCAGAAAATTAATTCTCTCGAAGGACGATACCCCGTACATGTCGAAAAAGAAGAAGAGGAAACTGCAAAAGAAAGCTTGCATTCAAAGCATCCCTACACTACCTGAGGGCAACAAAAAAGTGATAACAAACGAATTCCTACGCAATTTGTCTGACACGTATATTGCAACGTTTGTTGGCACGCATGTATCTTCCAAGGCAAACACTGGTGTATCGTTCAGGGTGGCAATTCTTCTTCATATATTGGAAATGGTGAAGAACAACCGCGAGCAGACCGAAATCGAATTTGAAAGGCTGATGAACGACGCGGAACGCGATTACGTGCAGAATACGGCCGTACAAGTTGGCATAAGGAAGAAACGCGGTGGATCTAGACTGGAATATGAGCTACTTACCGAAATTAAGGATCATATTGAAGGCTTCACGCTGCGTGTAGAATTCCTAAATGATCAGAAGTAAGTTTATATTTTACTTGACTTTGCCCGCAACTTCGTCCGCGTAGACTTCAGGGTTGGGTGCAGAAAAATAATAAGTCAATCTAAAAATTGTCTCACAAGTGCCTAAAATGGCACTTGCTGAAGTTAAAAAAAAATCTATGTCCATTTTCAACGTCCCGTTTTTACATACATACACATACATAAACTCACGCCTGTATTCCCTGATGGGGTAGGCAGAGGTGCATTTCTGCACCCACATTTCGCCACGTATGTATCAGTCCCACGTAATAGGGGGCGAGCCTATTGCCGTTTTTCGGGCACATTTCCAGACTCCGTGCTGTTACTAAGAATTTCCTAATGGAAAAACCCAATAACAGTCCCGTTTTTATCCATACAAAAAATCATATAAATCGGTAGAATGGTTTAGGCGTGGAAGCGTAACAGACATATAGAATTACTCTCGCATTTATAATATATATAAGATCCATTCCCACCGGAATACTACATTTTCCGGGATGAAAAGTATCCTATATTACTTCGGTGAGTACCACCTATCTTCATACCTAAAATCATTCAAATCGGTTCAGTTAGATCCAGAGACTACTCCCTACAACCTCACAAACTTTACCTCTTCATAATAACGCGCACTCCAGTGATAAAATCGTCGTAACTATTAAAATATTAATTATCGTCTAAATGATGTAGTGTAAAAGACGAAGTTTAATAAAAGTATTTATTTTGATATAAAAATTAATGTTACTACCAAATGTGCATTAGAAATAGATTATCAAATTTTTTTTGTATTTATGGTTAATTGTTTTGGCGATAATGGTTTACTCATAAAAGATAGATATTCGCGGACTTTTTTCTTGGACTAATTAAGATAAACATTTTTCTTATACATTATAATATACGTGTAAACTCTACAGTTTTTGCAGCGTAAGACAGAATACCTCGCAGATTTTGGACAATTCACACAATATCTTTAAAAATTATAGCCTATGTGTTATTCTAATGTATAAGCGATATTATTGTAAACTTTCAATAAAATCCATTCGGTTAGTTCTTGCGTAAAAGAGCAACAAACGTTCACACATTTATACATACAAACATTCGCGTTTATAATATTAGTAGGTTGTTTTAACTAATCATGCAAGTACTTTTGAAAAAACGAATTCGGTTATTATTTATTATAATAATTTTGTTACAGAACATTTATACTCCATAAAGTGGACATGAAACACTCGGTCAATATACCTCGTGACATATCTTCTATGACTTACAGTACTGACGATATTGATAAAAATGGGGCCTCTCGCTGTTCCGATGATTCTGACGTGTGCAATGATGACATCCTAGATATTGACGACGACGAAGAATTCGAAGATATTGGAAACAATGAAGTCAGTGAAGAGTTAGTCGGAGTCCACAAAGAAGATACTAACAAGGGAGTAGAAACACCTGATGAAATCTCGTCATCTAGTGATAAGAAAAGTGTGCAATTGACTACAAATAATAAGGCAGAAAATATAATATCAGGTGTATCACAAGACGAAAAATTATCTAAGAAAAGAAGATTTGAAGTTCTACAAACTTTTAAAGGTTTAAGTAAAATCGAAGATTGTATTATGAAAACCGATGTGCACGATGTCGAAAATGATTTAGAATGTGAGGACAAGAAATTGAAAACTGAAGATGTTATGGATGATGAGGAAAATAAAGATGTCATTAATGAAAATGGTTTAGCGACTGATTCTTTGCAAACCGGTGGTCAAATTTCGCGAAAAAACCCAGTAGATAATATTTTAGAAAACGATTTACATTCAAACGAAAAAACTATGGAACTTGAGTGTGATATAATTGACTACGAAAATGATGACTGTAAGGGTTTAAAGACTGTTGAAAAAGACTTGGAAAAATTACCTGAAGAAAAGACACAAGAAGAAGTTATAGAAGTATTGACTACAGACATAAGTAGTTTAGAAAATGATGCTGCATCAAATATACTTCAATCAAATTGTATTGAAGTGGAAAAATTAGACGCTAACATTGAAGAAGAGCAGCCAATAGTAATTGAAAATACAAATATAGAAGCAAATATTGCTCAAACACCAGTCACTAATGATATCATAGAACCTAAAAAAATTAAAACTAGCAAACCTAATTACCTGAAACGTGTTTACTTAGTCCCAGAAAATTATCCAAGAGTGGAAGTAAATACAGAGTTCGCCAAAAATATACAAATTTTGATTTCAAAGCAAATCGAAAGTAGCACAGACTTGCCATTACTGAAATGTCATGGCGTTCAAAATGGCGCTCTAGTGTACAGTTGCTACAGCGAAAAAACATTGCAGTGGCTGGAAAACGTTTGCGTATCAAATGACATACGAATAATTATCCCCGTAAACGACGAAGTGCGGTACAAAATGTCGTTGAAAATGAATTCATTCATAGAATACAGTAGCGCGAAGCTGTTCAAGATGCTGCAACTGTACAACGAGGGATTGCCGACGGAGCAGTGGACAGAGCTTAGCGTCGAGAAGGGTAGCGAAACGCTCACATTCACAGTGGAGGTGGATGAAAAGTCCTTAAAGTATATAAAAGAATCGAATTTCACACTGTTCGCGGGTATAGACCAAGTGCAGTTTAATGTTATATGGAACTAATATCATTAGGTATTGTAGGTTTGTAATTTATCGGTCGATGGATGATTGGGAGGGGGCCCGATTATGTCCAATACCGTATTCGTTATTTGTTTTTTTAGTTACGGTATGTGACATTCCAGTATTATCTAATTTATACTTTCTCAGTTGACTAATTCATCACGTTACGTAATGTCAGGTTTTTATTACACTTAAAATAAAAAAATTGCCCTTTAACAAAAAATGGTATCCGATTTAAAATTCAGCTAATAAAGCTGTAAAAAAATGTTTATTTTTATTCACTCTTTTTGATCTATAAGATACCTAATTACACATTGTACATGACTACATTCATAAAACACTACATGTTCTTTTTTGAAAAAAAAAATGCCAGTATTTTATTATGTTTAATATAATATTTTTCAGATTAATCATTATTAGACACAACATTTCAACGTGAATTTTCTTTCATTATGTTAAAATGTATTTATCTATTTATTTTTCCACAGAAAAACTAAATAGTATGAAGCCGATTTTTACATGATTATTACATCATTAGCTAAAATATAAAATAATTTTTGGATTAGTTAGTGAATTTTTAATACAATTTTCTTATAAGCACAAAATTTATAAATATGTAATCTTTTTAACAATGATACAGTTTATCCCCGATCATCCGTCGACTTTAAATGTTTTATGTAAAATATAATATATTATAAACCTTTTAAGAACATAATCGTATTAGTAGATAAAATCTGAAAATGGTCTCAGTCGTTTACGTATTAAATGTATTTATGCGATGTCATTACTGTCTATGGAAATATTCCAAAAACTATAACGTATAACTTTATACATTAGAGATAATAATATGTAATTGTTCTATTTTCTTAGTAGTTTTATTGATGTTTCGCTTAAAGGTGTTTTTGAACAATGCTTTTAAAGCGTAAAGACCAAATTTAAATTTGGTACACGTGTTATCTAAGATTACAATTTTTTTTGCATGTTTGTTTTGTGTTGTTTGCAAAATTAAATAATTTTCAAATGCTTTTCCAACGATAGCTGTCAGTGGCAGCTCAATTATATTAACGTTAAGTCATTCTGATGCCTTCGAACCTCGTCATAGATAAATCATTTCATATTAATAATACATTGTGCAGATGTTCATCCTAGTCGATCATTGACATATTTATTTCGATTTTGTGCTTAAAATTAAGTAGGTTTCATTTCGTTTTGGCACAAAGTATTTATATATTATTCATTACTGATTACATTAGGTGATTTAATCGATGTCTAAGAATAAGTCTTGTGTACGTAATTCAGTGTTAATCAGCGTAATTCCAGCAGGAATGTTACCAATGTTCTTTATTATTAAAAAAAATAATTTAGAAAATATCAGTCAGTTTTTAATGCGTATTTTGACAAAAAAAGTGTTATTTATAGATATTTGGATTACAATATATTTTATGATAAAAAATTTGACAATATAAAGAAAAAATAAAATAAAAAGTATTGATGCGTAAAAGAACATAGGTAACATGACAACAGCACCCAACATAGTAACTCATTTGCGTTTAGATTATGATCTGATGAGTCACATAGTTGTTTCTTTTATTTTTATGCGTATACGATGTACAGTAGTGTATTCAAAAAATATACAATTTAGAAATCATAAGATGTTTTACTGTTACTATTCAAATTACACAGTGCATAAATACATTATGGTTTGTCAACTACTCTGCACTAAGAACTTAGATATACGTAGAAGGGAATAAGACAACTTGCATGATGTCTTGATGATAGATAAATCTAGCCACGATGCATTGAAAAAAATATACTTATTGACTTCATTAATGTAATGTCTGGATACTCAATCATGATATCAAGCCAGTAATACCGTTCAAAAGAAATCTAATTATTCCGAATAAATATTAAGTTTATGCAAGTCCGGTTATTATCGTTATGGCAAAGCGACCTGAGAATAGTTTGAGATTTTTTGATGAGATTTGATTGACTAAGAACAGTCAGAATTTGACAACAGGCGGAATGACGGCAACTACGGTCCTGTTCTCACACAGTTTGCAATCTATTTCCCCTTACTTTACACTATTATGCGGGTCTATTGGCATTAATGTTAACGATACGCTAAGTCCTAAGTACTGTAGGCAGGAGGTGACCGCGTATGTTGGCTAATAATTCCGAAAGCTTAGTAGTGCGAATATACGATTTTCCGAAGGTTTTGAAATGCACAGAGTTGGTGTGACCACGACTCGGTAAGCTTTAAAATGAACATAAAAAACGACAATGTTAATGCGTTTTTTTTTATCCAATAATAAACTGCATTGAAGTAAACAAGTAATTAATATTATATTGACAGTCATGATATGTTTATTTATAATTTATAGTACACGATACGTGAGTTGGAAAATTTCTTTAATTAATCTGTATTTGGAGACCTAGATATTGTAGATATTTCATACCAATATGTAGGACAGTGCAAAATATTTGCACCAACATAGGCCTTATCAACGTAGGTCATGAACTGACACTAAGGTTCACCTGCCACAGTCCTTAGTTTCTCTCAACATGAAATACAATTAATATTATAAAAGATCACGTAGGTAGTAACTTATTTATTATTTGTTTTTAAATACCTAATCATTAATGATTTAATATTCCTACAAAAGTTTTAGCTGTGATTCGTACAATCAACACCAAATTTTATGTCTATCTAAACTGGCTATGCTTTTTACAACGAGAGGAAAGCGCCTTAAGCTTCCTTTTCGGTACCTCGGGGGAGGCCGAAAGGGGGTATGTCGGGTTCTCGGGCCTTCCAACTCGGCGCGCGGAACAATTTTCCGTTTACCTAAGTTGGGTCCCTAACCAATATCCTATGTCAGCGTCCGACTAAAACCTCTCGGTGGCCACCTCGGTGGAGTAGGACAAAATTAAAAATAGATACTAGCGCATTTGTGTAGAAACTATCCGCTTGTTCTCTGTATATTATTTTCTTGGTCTGTGATGCTTTTTCTCATGCAACAGCCCTATACAATACCAGGCCCGCCGCAAGTGGGCGTGCAAAGCGTGCACCGCACTCGAGCACGTCTAGGGGGGCGACAAATCGAGCGATGCATAATGCAATCAAGTCATTGTCATTATACCCATTATGGGGTACCTTAAGTAGTATAAGAAATGTCATGACATTTTGGATACAAGAATTATTAGGTAACCTATGTTTTTTTAGTTGCAAGGTGTAGGGGAGGGGTTATTTTCGTGTTTGCAAGCGGGCGTTAAAGAAGCTAGCGGCGGGCCTGTACAATATGTATATATACAATTTAGTATATGTTACTTTGAAGCAATAACACATATCTATCTATATTAATTGTGCAATGACCTATTTACTGTTTATACAACAATAATTAAAAAAGTGAATTAATTAAACTTCGCAATTATTCAACGGCCATAAATGAGACAACTCTCATTTTCTGTGAATTATAGGTATAGATTGTAGTACTGAAATAATACACTCGTTTCGGACTTCATAATTAAAAAAAACTATGTTTTTCATTCTATTGGTGGTTATTCTCGTGTTAATATATATACGTGGTACCTCCAATTTCCATTATTGGAAGAAAAAATGCATCAAATATCGGAAGCCTGTGTTATTTTTCGGAAATAGTTTCAAGAAAATTTTCCAAGTGATTAGCCCAACGGATTTGTTAGTAAAGATATACAAACAATTTCCTGGAGAAAAATGTGTTGGTACTTTCGAAGGCAACTCTCCAACTTTAATACTTCGGGACCCCTCATTGGTAAAATAGGTGCTAGTCACAGATTTTCATTATTTCTACTCAAAAGGCATGAACAATTGAACATGCATCACACAGAACCTTTGCTGAACAACCTCTTCACAGCTGATGGAGATATGTGGAAATTGTTAAGACAGAAGCTGACTACGGCATTCACTACTGGAAAACTAAAATTAATGTACCCATTAATACAAGAAAGGGCTCTAAGAATGCAAAATATCGTCTCCGAAGCATCAAAATGTGGCACGGAAATAGATGTTCGGGAATTGATGGCGAGGTACACAACGGATGTAATTATATCCTGTGGTTTTGGAATCGATACCCACGTATTAACTGAAGGTTCTTCATCAATATTCCGTAAACTTGGGCGTCGTATATTCCATATCAGTCTCCGCGATATTTTCGTCGCTTTATCTAAAGTTTTGGTTCCAAATTTTACAAAGAACTGGTATCTTTTCGCACCAGAAATTGAGAAAATGATGGAAATTGTTATCAAAGATGTCATCAATGCTAAAAATGTAAACCGTTCACCTAGAATAGATTTTATAGACATCCTGATACATTTACAGAAAAAAGGAAAAATTATAGGACATTCAATGGTCCAACGAGACGCCAATGGACTTTCAAAAAAGGCTGAAATAGTCGTGGACAACTCTCTTATCACAGCTCAAGCTTTTATTCTTTTTGCTGCAGGGTATGAAACATCATCCGCCGCTACAAGTTACTTATTACACCAACTTGCTTATCACCCCGCAGAACTCAAAAAGTGTCAAAGTGAAATAGATCACGTCATCCTGAAACATGGTGCATTAACTTTTGACTCCATAAAAGACATGATCTATTTAAAAGCAGCTTTTGATGAAGCGATGAGGATGTACCCTCCAATAGGTTTTGTAACGAGACAATGCACAAAAAAATATACGTTCTCAAATATGGATTTAACAATTGATCCTGGTGTGGTGATATTTGTACCAATTCAAGCGATACATAATGACGAAAATTATTTTGAAGAGCCGGAAAAGTTTAAGCCCGAGCGCTTTTTGCCAGAGAATGCTCCCACAATAGAAAAACACGTGTTTTTGCCATTTGGTGAAGGGCCTAGGACATGTATTGGTATGGATTTTGTGATAATCACTAAGAAATCCTCATTAACCACATAATTCACCATTACATAATTCATCTTATCCACAGGATCTCGTTTAGGCTATTTGGAATCCTTGACTGGTGTAGCAACAATCTTGAGCAAATTCTCCGTGGTACCATCACCCAACAGTCGACGTTACCTTATCACGGACTCTACGACCGCTTTAGTACAGAATATAAAGGGCGGAATACCTTTGGCTTTTGTACCAAGGCACTAGTATTTTAAAACAGACTAAATTTCATTTAAACTTTATTTAAAACAAAACATTATTCAAATTCGTCACTACGGTATTTTATTTAACTTAGTCCTTATAATATACCATTTATTAAATATGATGTATGTATAAACGGCTGAACCTTGACTGACTGTTGATTGTTTTTTATAGTTTCTGGATGGTTTATTTTCGAGCATCTTTGGAGTATAATGAAGCACAAGATAAGGGTGTGCACAGCATAAAATCGTAAACAGCGTTAAAAAACGACTTAGAACAAGAGAGAACTATCATATCGGCAAATGATTGCAGGAAGCAACGGGTGGGCCCACAAAATATTAATTAGATTTGCTTTTTTGAGTAGTATACACGTGTATACATAACAAAATTAGTTTTATTTTCACCCGAAACATGTAATCCAGTAATTTTAAGGTGCCTAATACTTTTAGCCAATTTACATCATCATCAGCCCAAATACGTCCCACTGCTGGGCACGGGCCTCCTCTACAACTGAGAGATTAGAGATTTAGGCCTTAGTCCACCACGCTGGCCTAGTGCAGGTTGGCGGACTACACACCTAAGAAATTCCTAAGAACTTTTTAGGTGTGCAGGTTTCACGATGTTTTCCTTCACCGTTAAAGCAAGTGATAATTCATTGTGAATACACACAATATAACTTCGAAAAGTCAGGTGTTCCTGGGGTTTGAACCTGCGACCGCCGAAATTCTCGACCGTGCGCCTAAACCTCGAGGCCATCACTGCTTCTACAATTTACATATGTATATTAAATGCTTTCCACTTCGAAAATGATAATTATGTATTGAGCGAACATGGCAATCATGTGAATAAAAAATGTTAAAACATATTATAATTACTAATAAATATTTTTTACAAAATCTAATATCGCAAAAGTTTCATGCAAAATTGTATTTTAATTCTTTCATCCTTTAAAATAAATAAATAGTGATAGACTGTCTTAGATTCTATGGCATAATTGTGACGTGTTATTGCGATGTCCTGGGTTCGATAGCAAGTGTGCAGAGTTGTTGGGTTCATCTTCTAGTACATACACACATATATACATATACACTCATGTCTGTACCCCCGATCGGGTAAGCAAAGATGCATTACTGCACCTACATTTCGTCAATATTTTTTTTAACTGCACCTCTTATGTGGCATTTAAACCCAGCTGTAAAGCCATGACTGCTTATTCCTTAAGGAAACAGTCATGTCTGAATGTATGTAAAATAAATACTTCAGTATGTGATAGTGAATTGACTTTATTAGAAAAAGATAATTGCTTTATTTGCTATACAAAAGTGTGTTGCATTGCTTAAAAATGTATTTAAGTGTCTCTAACTCATTTGGAGCTATCTTATCTAATCTGGTCTCAACCATCTGCAGCAGCATCTAGTTTTATCTGACTGACAGTCAAATGGCTCAGATAAAAGATCTAGCTAAAGAATAAGGCATGATGGTCCAAATTGAGATAACATAGCTCTAGATGTCAGATTTATTAAGCTTGAACTGGTACTTCCCCTTCAGGTTCAGTACGGGGCAGGAGGCCTCTAATACTCAAATCGTAAACCACTTCTTCTATTTTCTTAACTTCATACTTCAATCCATCAAACCTTTTACGCAAAAAGTCATTCTTGAGATTCAGCAACCTGTAATATAAGACAGCAGATTATGAAACTAGTAGATGAGGTGAATATCATAGTGGTTTACAATATTATCTTTATCATAAGACTTAGATTATGGAACAATATACTATCATAACCAAATTATAATAAAATGGTATTTTGTAGTAACATTAGCCATATGGCTAATGGACCATATCCATATATATTTGAAATTCTATAATTACCTTCATAGATTAATTAATTTTTTAAATATTTTACATTCATTGGCTTCTTTACCACAAGCATAAAGCTTTATTGGAAAATTTTGTTGTCATTAATCCTTCATAATTTATTGTCAAATCAATACATTTTTATACCTGAATCCTGCATTGAGTTCCATCACAAACTTGGAGATTTGCAGAGGCTTATTGTAATCACCCCGAGTCACAGCATTTACTGCTAATCTTGACTGCAACAAAGAGTGATGGTGTGACACTTTAAAAATTATAAAATTCATATTACTTATACTAATTAAGTACAAAAATGTATATAGATCTGACATCAGTATTATTGTTTGGATGTAAAAAAATAGCACTTACCAGTTCTGGACACATTAGTAATACTCCTAGTAGATAGTCTTCAATATCTAAATGGAATCCTTCTTTTTCCTCTGTTGCACTGACTGTAATAAAATAGGAGGCATTATAAAATTCACTTCTATAATGAACTGTTGGGTTTAGTCATGTTATTTTTTATAACTAAGCATTTCAGGATAATGCAATCGTTGTTTTATCTTTACTTTTTGATATCTTAGAAATAACATATTATTATCATTACTTAATTGGTGTTATAACTAATTTAAATTGATCACTTACTTGAAATAATAAGTATTTTAGTAACCATAACTGTAGTTATAATTAAATAATAATTAACTTACTCCCAAGAATCTCTGCAACAGTTTCATGTGTTGCCAGGATGCCTTGTTCTAACCATATTGTGAGAGATATCAAAAAACAATACCGCTGAGTCATTATTCTCCACCTATCTTGATACCTGAAGGGAAAACAAAAAAATATTAGGATACAGGCATCAGTTAATTAGTAATTATTAATGGAATCTAAAATGGTTTTACAAATCAAAACAGAGGGGCTTAAGTAGAAACAGTCTGAAAACCATACCAACCATGTAATAATGGCACTAGTTTGCAAAAAAAAAACATAGCAAACACATATAGTGGACTCCTGGTAATCTGACAACATTTTGCAGGGCTGTGTCAGATTATCAAATTGTCAGATTTTAGAGTACTGCCGAAGACCCCCTATAGTCCAATTTTTTTTATAAGAGTACCTTGTAATCTGACAAATTACTAATCCATTCTATACATTTTATTATAAAATTAACGAAATAATAACGAAACAATACAAATGTACATACTAAAATAATCAAAAATTATAAATCCGATCAATTTAAGATGCATGAAAATATTCATCAAGTATTTTTGGTTTAACATTGTTAAAACGCGAGACCATTTTGGATTACAAGGGGTGCCGGATTAGCAGGGGCCGGATTACCGGGAGTCCATTGTATTAGACTGTGATAGATTACTTACTTATAGTAATCTTTGGCAGGCACAGCCTCTTTCAGTCTCCCATAGCCTTCACGAGCCTTTTCAAATAACTCGCGGACTTTTTGACATGCTGGCATAACTACAAACAAAATATTTAAAAGTACATGTGATAACAAAAACCCATAGTCATTTTGTATGCGACATCTACAAATTTAAAACGTACATATTCAAAACATTCCTACTTAATAGTAATATATCTTCTAACTTACTACCAGATTCACTGTGATGTATAACTTGCAGCGTAGTTGTTGCTTCCCTGGATATCTGGTCCACTTCTTTACATATTACTCGAATAACCTGAAACGTAGTTTTCCTATATTTTTCAATTTGCCCACGTTGTATATCCATAATACAATAACGGAATAATACCTCTCGCAGTTCTTGATCTTCTTCAATACTCTTTTGAAAATCAGAGAATATCTGATTGATTCTAAGGTTTTCAGACATTTTTATTTATTTTTGTTGATACCTATTTTAAATCAACAAATCAACTATACGTCAAACTCAAAAGTATCTCTAGCGGCTACCACAGACTAGTTTTAATTTTTCATGGTACCTACAAATTATGGAGGGTAAAGGTAAGGAGTGTCATCTCATATGGTAGAAAATTGAAAAAAGTGTCCAGCGGTCAGTTGTAAATAACAGTTCAAAAACCTTCCAGAATGGCGCTGGTGTAGACAAAGGACATGGTACGAATTTAATATTATTGTCGATTAAAGTAGTTACCTAATGGAAAATGTCAACAACTTGCATAGTACAAAATAATGTAGTAAATATAACCATAAAGAGTTATTATGAAAAACGCGTGTAGCTAGAGTGATTTTATATCCTGATTTGTGAATAGTACATTTATTTATTTCCGCTTCCTCTAAAATGTATGATGCTGATGCTAATGTGGCGCCCCCAATTTATTACTTTTTGACGGACACTTTTGCATGTACAAGATAACACTCCTTACCTTTACCCTCCACACTACAAATTTACGAATGTGCTGTGTACCTATAATATCTAATTGTAAGGCCCCTTTCGCACGGGGTTTTTTTTAACGCGCGTTAAAAAAGCGTTCAAATACAACAAATGCATTCCCAAGTATATATTCACACGAAGGCGTTTTTATAACGCGACGCTTTTTTATCGCGCAGTGTTGCATTTTCGATTTTGGGCGTTGGAATAGAACATATGCAACTTCATACTATTGTTCACACGAGCGGTAAAAAAGCGCCGGCGTTGCAGTCAGTGCGCAGCGCGCTGTTCTCGTGAGCGGACGTGTCTTGTTTATCTGCGTTTGTCAATGATGTCGTTATGATTAATTTCGTTTTAATAAATATAATTGTATTTTTTTAAATATTGTTTTACTTATCTCAGTGTAACAACCAGCTGTTGTACAGATGGTACCTTGAAGTTTTATTTGAGGGCCAACCATTTTCAACAATATGTCAAATGTGGCTATAGACCAGGGTTTCTCAAAGTGGGGTTCGCCATTCGACGGCAGGGGGTTCGCGACAAGATATATGTAATGGCGACTTGACGCTTAGCAGGAACGAGCGGCAAACATATTGGCTACAACCAGGGTTGGGCAGTATTTGAATTACTTGTAATTGAATTACAAATACGTATTTTGTATTTATATATTAATTACTTTCTTAAAATGTAATTTGTATTTCAAATACGTGAAGGCGAAGTATTTTGTAATTAGTATTCCAAATACTCGAGGCTACAAAATACATTTATTAAAATAGATTTAGCCTTCATTTAGTATTAAGTTTGTGCTCATCAGGACCTGCAATAACAAAACAAAAACCGCCTTCAAAAAAAAAAAACTATTCCAAAACAAATAAATATGCATTATTTTGTATTTCAATTAAAAATAGCTAAAATAGTGTATTTTGTATTTCAAATACCTTACTTAAATGTATTTTGTATTTCGTATTTTAATTACTTGCGATACAGTATTTTGTAATTTGTATTTCAATTAAAGCAAAGCATGTATTTTGCCCAGCCCTGGCTTCAACATACATATGTGAGACTGGATTTTCTCACCTCGTCATGATAAAAACTAAATCGACTTGATACCAATTTAGAATTAAAGTTAAAATTGTCCAAAAATACTCCTAAAATTGACACCATTTGCGACAAGAAACAGGCAAGAAAAGATATTTCTTTTGGCACTTTATCTTTTATTGAAATAAGTAAATCTTTATTTTCTTCAGCAGACAGTTTTATGACTTTCTTTTGGGGGGTGGGGGATTAGTTACTTAAGGCTTAAGGGGTTCGCTGTCACCTTGAAACAGTAACAGGAATTCATGAACCACAAGTTTGAGAAACCCTGCTATAGACATTCGAAAATAATTTAAAAAAAAAAGTGTCAAAAAACTGCCCTTTTACGTATCTTGGCTCATTAAGAGGATGTTCCCAGAATGCCATCTGTTTCCTTTTTCGCCTTCTAGTGACAGAAACCGCTATTGCTAGTCAATTAGCGCTAACCATTCTCACGTCTTACTAAAGCGCAAGGCGAGACAAGAGTGATTAAAAAGCGCTCGTATGAACACTCAAATTTAAATCGTTAAAAACGCCAACGCCGGGTTTTAACGCAACGCTTTTTTAACTCCCGTGCGAACGGGGCGTTAGTCACACAAACTTTGCTGTAAAAAAAATTTCTTTTGCGTTTAAATTTTAGAACCATTTTTTATACCTATCTTTTTTTACTATAATTATTGTAAATTCTTTATTTTTCACCCTCCTGCGCGCATGTTTAAGACAACAGTTTAAAAAAAAAGAGTTGATCGTTAAAAATGTTATACCTGAATATTTGTAATTTAAAGGGCAATTAAGTGTGTTTAAATATCTTTAGGTGACGACAGGTGTAATTAGTGTACCTATATAAAGTGAAGCTGGGTGCCATAACTGGAACTTATTTAACTTTCGTTGTCATACCTATGTGGTACATAGGTGCTGATTAGTCGGACTTAACAATGTGAAGTTAGGTTCCATTAGTGGAACTTAAGTTGCTTAGGTACCTTTAGTTGAAGTGAGTATTCTTGGTGACCTGAATTGACGTTAAATACCATAAAATTGTAGAGTGCAATTATGTGCATTTGCAATTTAGTTGCCGTTAATAGATGTTGATTAACTTTAGGTAGATGCCCCGAATGGAAATTATGTGGCTCTAAAGTGATAACAGGTATTATTTGTATTTGTAGAACCTATGCAAGGTATCATTAATGGATCATAATATGTAACGTTAAGTGCAGTTATTTGACATTGAGTACCTTTTTAAACCCCCGACGCATAAAGAGAGGTGTTATAAGTTTGACGTGTCTGTGGGTGTGTATTTTGTCTGTGGCATCATAGCTCCCGAACGGATGAAGCGACTTAAATTTAGTTTATTATGTATTAAAGGTGAGTTATGTGCGAGTGTATTGAGACATGTTTGATGAAAATCGGTTAATCCATATGAAAGTTGTGGCGGGTGAAAGTGGGGAAGAATAACCGAATATTTGCAAAATGCAAATATACTCGAGTGGGGTCTCAATCAAATGATAGCGCACTGAAAGAGAATATTGATGACTTAATCGAGAGTGTTCTTAGCTTCGTTTGATGAGAAAATTGGTGGTGGGAAAATTGGGACATGGAAATCCGATTATCAAGTGAGAGTATCAATTACTACCTACATCTCTGTCTTTGCAATTCTGCTAAAGATGATTTGTCATGTAGGTTAGCATTTAATTTAAATATAATGTATTTACAACTTAACAAAGTCTACATTATATTAAGTATGTACCTATAAAGAGTATAAAATAAAAAAAAAAATAAAAAAATGAAAACCCCCCGACACATAAACCTAAGTTCCCTTTAAAAAGGAAAAATAAAAAAAAAAACCTCAATCTTACAGTACGTAAGTATTTATTTTTGTTGTTTTTAAATTAATCTATGTTGCTTAGTTAGGTAAGTAAGTAATAGACTATTTTTGTAATTAAATTGTTAGGTTTGAAGCGGTCCCTCAATGCGACGTATTTTTTTTTAGAATTACTAATAAAGAAATACGTACTTTAAGATTGAGTTTTTTTTGTTATTTTTACATTTTAAAAGGAATTTAGATTTTTTTACAACTTATAAGACGCAGGGGTCATTAGTAAGTACCATTAAAAGTACTGTGATATCATTTGAGATGACGATTGGAGACGTAAATGGCATCAGGTCACTTTCTCCACAATTTGGGAATGTTTGTGTTATCCATTTATTTATTTTCCTTCTGAGCCTAACACTGAAGTCTACGCGGACGTAGTCGCGGGCAAAAGCTAGAGTTCTAAACAATAGAGTTGAAAATAAAACGCGGAGTGACTTCTATCAAAATATTTTTCTGCCTTTTTTGATTCTACTAAAAGACTAATCTCATGAACTAAACTGGCGCGGGATCGAGAAGTCGTCTATTATTATTATATTAGTATAACTATAATATTCTGACTGCTACAAACTACTACTTAAATAGTCGTGTTATTTGGTCTTTCCATCAAAAAAAAATTCAGTAGCAGCACCGATTCCGTAAATGTGTCCGAAAAACTGCATTAGGGATGTAAAAAATAATCAATTTTTATAATAAAGCTTATAGAATTTTAATTAATCGATTATTTAAATTACGTGTTTAAATCGATTTTCATGAAAAGCGCTGTCTATGCGACGGATGAGAGAAAAAACTGACATTTTGGATACATCATACAATAAATTTTTATATAAGAATGATTTAGGTAACTTTTTTTTATTTGTATGGTAGGGCGTTATAAAGCATGTAGATTTTTGAATAATACAAAAAATCGATTTTCATTAAAAATGATTAGGTATTTCTTTTTATGAAAATCGATTTTTGAAAAATCGATCAGTATTGAATTAGGAAAAATCGATTTTTATTTAATTGATTCTTTTCCATTAAACTCACATTGTGGATCCTATTATGCATGATTCCACAAATATGCAAAACATGTAGAAATGTATATCTGCCTACACCTTCCAGACTAACAGATGTAAAACAATTAGAAGTATTTTGTCCTAATCAACATTATAATAATGGCATTAAACATTAATATATTTTATTTTGATTCTTCATACATCTTGATAGTATTAGAAATAAAAGTATACCTTTTTGGACTATTTCCAAAAAATACAACCAACTCCAGATTCAATACTGATATCTGTTCTAGCATAGAACATAATGAAGCATCATTAGAGCTTTCTAATTTTACAACTTAAACACAGCAAAAAAAACTGCAAATTCAAGAAAAAGATTTTTTATTTTTTATTTTATGGTTATCATTCACATCTCACAGGCAGTTCATATAAAATTAACCAGGTGGCCACTGCATCTGGCGACCCCCCCAAAATGTGAATGTGGAGGTGGTAAACACTTTGAGCACCATTTTTTCCATCATTGATTACAAGTCTAAAGCCAGACTTATCAAGACCTTCTTGCACAGCAACCTTGCGAGCAGCAATTAGGAGGCGACCTGAAAAAAAATATAGTTTGAATAAAATTAAGATATTATATTTTACTAGTCTGTTGGCATATAAATACTGATTTTATTATACCAATACTGTTGTTAGTATTTCAAAGCAGTAGTCATCTTACATTATATGGATTCTACCAATAGGGAGATAAAGGATCTAAGTATTTCAAATTCTTATAACAAGCATTTTACAACAACAAATGGCCACCAGCACAGTGAAATTAAATTGTTAATTTTAATTTATATGAGTTGGTTATTTTTCATACCAAGTAAATGCTCATCAGCATCCTCAGCTTTAGATAACTGCGAGATTGGTTTTCTCGGAATCACCAGGATGTGAGTTGGGGCTTGAGGATTCACATCATGAAATGCCACACACTGGAAATTTATAACATATCATAATTTTTATTTTAATAGAAGCTTGAACTCAATCTTTTAAATATTAACAATAGACAATAGTTGACTCAGATTTAAACTAATGCATGCGGGTTAAGCCGGTGTACTTTAATCAATAAAAATAAGTAGAAGTGACGGGCAGTACATATGTACCATACTATGTACGTAGAAGTGCCTATGTACCGGAAATATATATTTTTTTGACTACCGATTTTTTGGTATACAATTCTTTAAAACTATTTTAGTATATAGGTATATAGGATATGTAAAAAAAGTAGTTGGGAAATATAACTGATTAAATATATGCAAAGAGGTCCAATAAATACATAACCAAATTTAAAACAGCTGATTGAAAATCGGAAGGTAAATAGATTTCATTCAATTATATTTTTAGTTTTAACTTACTTGATCGTCTTCATAGACGAATTTAGCTGGTATTTCTTTACGCAATATCTTTCCAAATATCGTATCTCCGCCGGGAGCGGCAGATTGCGCTAGGTCTACTTCGCCGCCGGCCATGTTTGCAATATATTTCTTTGCAAAATGCAAACTGCAAAGTGACAATTAGGGATGATCGATATTCATCGATGTTGAAGAAACATCGATGTTTAGCTGAAAAACATCGATGTTTTAACATCGATGTTTCGACTTCGATATCATCGATATATCGATGTTATAAGAATAAAACATCGAAACGACGAAACGTCAATTATTCTTTAGGGCGCCATCTAGTGTTCGCAAGACAAGCCGAACGAATAGTTATTTCTTTGCATTTCTCAAAGAAAAAAACAAACTGATAACTAAATACATTAGCAATAACATTAAAATATATCAATTCAACTGCGAGTACGAGACAACATTTAACATTATCCTTTTCCTTCCTTTGTGTCTGTCAACGCGCGCGTATTCTTAAGTTCTTGAGTACGTACACAATTCATACCGATATATCGATACTTTTTAGTAAAAATATAAATATAGATAGATATTTTCAAATAATATATTTACTTTATTGCATTTTCCAACATCCCTACCAAAAACATCGATGTTTTAAGACATCGATGTTTTTCAATCGATGTTTATCGTACATCGATACTTCTGGTTCGATGTTAACATCGATGTCAACATCGATGTTTTTCTAACATCGATTATCCCTAGTGACAATTCTTAGAGAGCGTTTCGTTATTGCATATTCATATATAGCTTAAATAAATGCCGTTTTAATTAAATATTGATATTAAACATTTGCTTATTGTACCCAGGAATTTATAGATATTACTTAATTATCGTCAATATCCTACTGGTTAATGCCAAAACTTTCCATTAACCCAGTATTCCCCGTCCCCAGTGTCCTATTTTTAGGACACTATATTCAAAATTTTTTTTAGTTGTTAGGGCTCTTATTTTATTATTTCTGATGAAATTCATATTTTCAGACTATTTTTCTAATAAAATAATTTTCTTTCGCTGTAAAAAATGTAAAGGTGATTTTAATGTTTTTTTTTTTAAATTGATAATTTTAGTCGACTAAGGAAGAGCATTATGATCCGACTTCATATATCACGAAAGAAATAACTATTTCGTTTTCTTTCTCATATTGTTTTTTTTTACTATACTACGAACTTAATTTATATATTTCATCAAAAAATTCCAATGTTTTCGATGCTTGGGTAGTAATGGGTTAAACTCAGCTTGCCACATTTGCCGCCTGACGACCATTATGCGTAAAGAACCAGCACTCATTGTAGGTAAGTACCCAGGAATTTGTAGACATTTCATAATTATCGTCGATATCATACTAGTTAAGGCCAAAACTTTCCATTAAACTCAGCTTGCCATATATGCCGACTGACGACCATGATGTGTAAGGAACCAGTACTCATCAACTCACAGTAATTCTTCAATATCGAAAACATAGTAGGTATGTACAGCGGCTATAAATTACATACTTACCTAATGGTAAAAAACAGGTGCAAAGACGAGCGTAGCGTAGCGACATAGGTAATGGCTTAAAGTTAAAATAAAAGCAAACGAGACTAATATAAAAATGTAACAAAGACATTGAGTATTGAGTTACCATATATTTTCGTAACTTTATAAATTCTTTAATTATTTAAAACTAAACTTATTTAATATCTGAAATGGGCATAAATTATAATACATGTATAAATAAAAATATATTTATTATTTACAAATTAAAATAATATAAAGTAGGTAAGCTTAAAATTATTATTGATTCAAAGTCTCGCTCCAGGTCCCATCGGCCATAACATATGATGTAACGCTCTTCCAAAAACATGCAAAGAGTTAAGTGTAACTGCTCGATGGTTTTCGTCTACAACCACATGATAACCATGTTTGGGTAAACCCTTTTGTATCGCAATGTTCTTTACTACGAGTAGTAGGTGTCCTGCAACAACAATAAATTGATTTTACTATATTAAATAGGTACAGTTTACCTTTCAAACCGGCATTTTAACTGAACTTCTCCGCGCACGCGGCCAACTTGTACCTGGGGGTTCTCACCAGTGGCGTAACTATATCATCTGAGGCCCGTGGCAAATTCTTTGGATGGGGCCCTCCCAGTAAAAATCATCAATTTGTTATTTAATTAAATAAAAAAAATATAATTTTAAATTACTTTGGTACAAAATTATGTTAGGTTATTTCTGAGCTAGTGGCATCTTGGGCCGGGACCCCCTCGGGTCGGGGGCCCGTGGCATTTTGCCAGTCCTGCCACTCTATAGTTACGCCACTGGTTCTCACAAAACTTTTAACTATGCTCTCGCTAATGCGCACACACCAGAAGTATGGAAAAATGCCACTTTTCTTTGTGTAATTACGAACCTAAAAGCCTCCTTTTTCAAATTTATAAACTGTTCTCTACGGCCATTTCTTACTTAAGGCGGTGATTCATGGACGCTTACACGTGGGTGTGGACTGTGGGCGTCAGATAAGAGTAGCATAATACGATTTATATGCTGAAAGAATATATAATCAAAATCCGGCATTTATTGCCTATGTAAAATTATATTCTAAGGTTTTTAAACGAGTTTGTTCTGCTGCCAAAGCAATATTATCTTAAAAATAAAATTAAATCAGCCACAAATGTAATACAAGCCACTTTTGGAACATTATCAATTCTGAATCGGGTAGGCACACAGCACACCACAAAGAATTTAGTATAGAAATTAATAATAAAACTGTTTCAAAAGACACTGAAGTGGCCACTGAATTTGAAAGATTTTTTACTAACATTCCAATAGTAACTACTCAACATCTTCAGTCGTCTTGTAGGTGTGCTGTGTTACTTCTGGAAGATAATGTTCCGCAATGTGACGCATTGTTTGAATTTACAGCGATTAGTCATCATGATATCCTTAAGGCCTTTAAAGAAATTAATAAATTAATTTAGACATCCCCGTGGCGCAGTTGGCTAGATACCAGCTTGCGAAACGAGAGGCCGCGGGTTCGATCCCCGCACCGAGACAAATGTTTGTGTGATCCACAAGTATTTGTTTCGGGTCTGGGTGTTTGTGAGACCGAAAAGTCTCTCGTAGTTGCTGATATCCACGACACAAGACTTGTATCTTAGTGTGGGGTCAGAACTATGTGTGTGACTGTTGGGTGTATTTATTTATTTATTTAATAAAAAAAGACTAAAGACTTGTGGGGAATGTCAGTAGTTACAATATCCTCTATAATCAATATATATTATAACACCTCACATGGCAGCTGTGTTCAATCGTTGCGTCGCATCTGGAGTGTTTCCTGACTTGATGAAGCTTAGTAAGGTAATACCACTTTTTAATTCTGGTGATACCTCAGACCCTTCAAATTTTCGACCTGTTTCTGTTTTAACAACTCTTAGTAAGTTATTTGAAAAAAATATACTTAATCAATTATTGAACTTTTTCAATGCAAATAACTTACTTCATCGGAAACAGTTTGAATTTACTAAGGGTAGATCAACTATCGATGCAGGGGTTGAACTTTTAAAAACTGTGTTCAAGGCATGGGAAGAGTCGCGGGATGCTATTGGCATCTTCTGCGACTTGTCCAAAGCCTTTGACTGTGTCAAACATGACATTCTTGTCAGGAAGCTTCACCATTATGGCATTAGAAACGGAGCCCTCAATCTTCTGACATCCTATTTGAATAAAAGAGTTCAGAGGGTTGACGTAAATGGAAAACTTTCTCCAGGATCGTCGGTTACCATGGGATGCCACAGGGTTCAATTCTTGGACCTTTTTTGTTTCTTGTTTATATAAATGACTTGCCTTACTACGTTGAGAGTAAAAGTGAAATAGTATTGTTTGCGGATGATACATCTTTAATATTTAACGTGAAAAGACGTCTTGATAATTTTGACGAAGTAAACAATGCACTTCGTAAAGTTGTTCAGTGGTTTGATAATAATAATCTACTTTTAAATGCAAAAAAAATAAATGTATAAAATTCACAATGCCCAATGTTAAACAATAAAAACCACTGTACAAATAAACGGCGAAGAACTGGATCCTGTTGCGTCAACCACATTTCTGGGCATTACGGTGGACGCAAAACTCCAGTGGGGACCGCACATTCAACAATTGGCAAGTAAATTGAGTTCAGCGGCTTATGCAGTAAAGAAGATCAGACGTCTGACTGACGAAGAAACGGCAAGAATGGTTTACTTTAGCTATTTCCATAGCCTTACTTATGTCCTATGGTATTCTTTTGTGGGGAGCAGCTGCGGACATTAATATACTATTTTTGTTGTGCAAAAAAGAGCCATTTGGGCTATTTATCATTTAGGTCCCAGGGCTTCACTTAGGGAAAAATTTAAGGAAATAAATATTCTCACCGTTACTTGTCAGTTTATATACGCAAACCTCACGTACGTCCAAAAAAATATTGGTCAATTTCATAAAATTTGTGATGTTCATAATAAAAATACTAGGAGCAAATGTAATCTTGTACAACACGTAACTCGTCTCCGGAAAATTAATAACTCTTTTATAGGGCAATGTATACGATTCTATAACAAACTTCCGAAGGGTATTAGGGAGCTTCGTTTGAAAAAGTTTAAAGAATCGATTAAAGAAAAACTATATAAAAAAGCTTATTATAAAATGTCAGATTATATTGAGGATAATAAGCCCTGGGAGTAAGTAAACTGATCGGAGGTTGCTGCAATTTGTATCGCTATGACATGTATGAGGTTAAATTAAATATAATAAATAAAAATGTAATTATAATTAAAAATTATCATATAAAAAAAATTACATTTCGTGTTGCTGAGGGAGTTTCTTGCCGTTTCTTCTCCACAGCGATAACACGTTTCGAAGCGGCAATAGTTTTAACAAAAACTTACTTGACGATTCAAAAGCACTTGTAAAAGTCTATTTGAATAAAGGTGATTTTGACTTTGACTTTGACATAGAAGGCCAATAAACGCTCCATGCTTTAACATCAAGCTCCAAGACCGTGGTCGCAATGTGAAGATTCGATATACAACAATAAGTTCATGACATTGGGACTACAATTGTGAAACTTAAATGGAGTTGGGCGGGACATTTGGCCTGGCCGATCAATGGGGGTTGGTGTAGGGCAATCAACGAGTGGTGACCGAGGCAGAGCAAGCGCAGTGTTGGCTGACCAGCAGCGAGATGGACGATCTGGTGGTCCCATCGTGGATAGGAGTGGCCAACTAGGATAGGTAGAGGCGAATGGCATGCCAAAAGAGAGGTCTGCTATTCAGCTTTTTACTACTACCATATTATTGCATATTTTGCAGTGAGTGAGATTGCTGATGGCCCAATTTGCTGGTCGTTGGATATTCTTATTCGGTTGGGTACGTGATGGGATCGCATGCCAGGATCAGCCTGTATAGTTTTGATATTGAATAGGTTAGCATACCCTTGAATAAAGGGTAGGGATAACGTGATCGTTTCTTCTAGAGGTGGGCGAATATGAATGATTTTACTAATTTTGACAAATACTAATTTTGATAATCGATTATGAAATTATAGTAACTAATTGTTTTTCATAATCGAATGACGTTACTAATTTAATTTGGATTACTAATCTCGTCGAGACTCGAGTAGGTCTTGTTTTTTTTAGACATTCACTTACTATACCGTGATAAATCGTCCAAAAGTTTAGTTAAGTTACAAATTTTGTTCCTTGTGAATGCAAATTAGTCATTGGACATACTTCGAGACATCTTCATAATCGAATGATTTCATTAGTAATCTCATAATCTGCTACATTAGTAACTACTAAATTAGTAATAGTTATAATCGAGATACTATACGATTACTAATATTAGTAATTACTAATTTGGATCCAAATTAGTAATTACAAATTGTCATAATCGAGATATCTTGAGACATCTTCATAATCGAATGATTCCATTAGTACTTATATCTCATAATCGCCCACCGCTAGTTTCTTCGCAGTTGATACTTTATTTTAACCGTATGTAGCCCTTAGGTACATTTACAAATTTTCACGTGCCACAATGATTGTTTTTTTTCAAATTTAAATGACGCTGTGAGAACAAACCCTCTCAGTTCTTCAAAATACATTAAATTCTTATGATCTGATTGCCGTATAACACGGCAATTGCCGTGTCAATGGCGACCCTGTGGTGAACCCCACTTTGAGAAAACCCTGGTATAGAGAATAGATCAGTGGGAGCCAAAGACAGAGGCAATAGTTTAAAAAAAATAGTTTAATATTGACGATTCAAAAGAACTTGTAAAAGTCTATTTGAATAAAGATGATTTTGAATTTGAATTTGAAAGGATTGTAGATGCGATCGGCGTCCGGAATTCGGTTACATGAACTGACCCACTCAAAATTTAATGAAAAGGCGCGTTAATTATTTTTAAAATAAGTATTTGTTTTTTAGATTTCGTTCGGTGTTGAAAATATAGTATTTTTGCGTACTATATATTTCTTCAACAGTCTAGTACGCCGACCCGAAATATAATACAATACTATATATTATAGTACGGTTGGCAACCCTACATATATGGGCTGAAAATGATGTGAGGACAAAATTATTGGAAAATGTCCAATTTATTTAAGACATTTTACACTATTACTAAACCATCGTCGAAGTTGTAAGATTGTTTTTACTTCCGTGTGAATATTGCAGCTTAGAAGGAGATTTGCATTCTAAAATTTATTTTAATAATTTGCTTTTATCTTCAAACAGAATGTGCTATGAAAAGGGCCACCACATTTGCCTACCACCTAGCACTTAAACGTAAAATTGATAAATTTTCTGACATGAGTGCTTTTTTTTATTCATCACAACGCGGAAGACGTTTTTAGCTATACCAATATGTTTTGCAACTCGGCGAGCCACGATCAGCAAAACATATGTAGGTACATATTTTCAAAATAACAATATTTTTATTAGGTACAACTTACAAACAATTTTCATAACATATCGAATTGTGCTGAGGCAAAGAAATAGAGAAGTTAAGCTGATTTTATTGTATAAAATATAGTTTATTGTTATTGCATTTAAGCCTTATAACTAAAAAAATATTTGGTAAAGAATAGCAGATGGGTTTGCGCACTTTTATTTAAGTGTATGATATGAGAGACGGTTAATAAAACGACAAAGGATTGTCGGGTGGAACCCACCTGCACGAGAGCTTCTATTAATTTGCATTAGCTAGATACGTACCGAGTAATTTTTCATCTTCAACTGATGCTTCTGATAGCCTGGGTATGACTTTTTTTGGTACAACTAAAAAATGTATAGGGGCTTGTATGTCGTCCTCTTCATTAAAGGCTACGCACTGGAAATACAAAAGAAATACAGATAAAGAGGGTGACTTGCTTTATAGGACATTATTTAAACGTTTCCTTTGTACTCGTACCTATCTTCGTTCCATATAAATAAATAAGTACACCAAACAGTGATCTTAACCGTTTTGAATCTACACCAATATCGTTGTCGTGGCCACCAGACACTAGGAGTTTTTAGGTGTTGTGAACACAGTTCGAAACAAGTATTTGTGGGCCAAAAGAATTTGCTCGGTGTGGGGATCGAACCCGCGGAGGCTCGTATCACAAACTGGTATCTATCCAACTGCGCCACAGGGGCTGTCATACAACGATAAAACGGAATGAGTAGTATAATTTTTTTATGTATTCGTTATTTTATTATAAAAATAAGTATGTGTAGTATAGAGGTACACATTGTTTGTTGTTTTTCTTTTTAAATGTGACTCAGTGTAAAGGTGCACATGTGATCATGTTTGGCAGTAAGGCGACCTTGCATGTAACGTTAACATTATGACGCCGCTGTTTTATTATAAGTAATTCTTTATTATTGTTCTGTACGTATGTGCACAAATTCCATCTATATTACTACATTAATGGCCGAATACTGAAACGCTAGTTAATTTGAGGGCGACTTATATTTAAGTGGCTGTTATAATTTAAGCGGTATAGGTACTGAAACATCATTTATCGGTTTTAAGACTGTGATTAACTAATGCCTACTTAAGTTTCCATAAATGACAACATTACCACAAAAAGTTCTTTTACATGACATTTTTTAAGTGGGTAGATATATACCGCTTAAATCATAACAGCCACTTAAATATAAGTCGCCCTCAGATTAAGTAGCGTTTCAGTATTCGGCCATAAGTCCATCAAAAAATATTCTGGCCGAGCCATTTAATGTTGATCAATAGCAAAATTATATTTAACGTCATTTGTTTATGCTATTCCATGATCAGTTACGAGAAATCCAATTGCCAGAGATTTGTGGAACGAAATAAAGCAAGATTTACCCCCATAACAAAAATAAAAAAGATAATTTTACTTACATGCTCATCTTCATATATAAATGTTTTTGGCGGCTTTCCTTTAAAGAACGGTACGATATTTCCAGTACTAACTTCCATAGCCATGATGGCGAGCGTTCTATACTGAAACTTGTTCGATAATAATATTTGTTTACCTTATAACGTTGAACTGAGACACGCGTAACTGGCTAAATATTATCTAATGTAAAATCGGAACACGTTTGTTTGTATGTTTTTATAACGTGTGACAGTTTTTAGACTTCACTAAATTAAAAATTACACCAAAATAAATATTTCCAAAGTTTTCTACGTATCTGACTATGAAAAATCACGATTAGAACTCGAAATTGGTAAAGATTTTACGTGAAATGTAGGACACGATGCAGTAAATTTACTGTGTGATATCAATCATATCATTCCGGGGACTACAATGAACACATAAAGATAATAAAGATATGACTAAGTCATTATCTTTCGATTATATTTGTCAAGTACCTAATACTGCCATGATGAATATGTTTCAAGGTGTTATAGATTAGGTACTAATTTTACCTCCGCAACCATATTCTTTGTGCAAGCATTTCGCAACTTGAATTATTTAGTCGCAGAAATAAAAAAAATTAAGTTCTTCACTTTACGTTATTTATTCCCTCTACATATTATTTAACAATACTTTACGAATACGAATACGTTACAATTTAAATTCTTATGATTTACATTTATTTATGTATTCAAAGTAAAATAAGGTTTATGTACCACATCAAATGGAATTTGATTATCTGTCTACGTTTAATTGGATAAGAATGTAGTGAAGTTTATGCTGGTGTTGGTAGTTGCATTTTGTCTTCACATAAATTATTTTTAAACCAATTTGAAATCACTTGCAAAATAGTGTTCCTTCATAAAGGAAATTTATTTATGCTTTATATATATTTGCATAAAGGCGGACTTAATGCCTTACGCATTCTCTAACAGTTAACCTTTGGATTATGCAGAAATAAAAGGTAGGTGCATAAACAACCATAAGGTGAAAACAATAATAGACTGCCTCGTGGTCTCGCGGTACAAGTATGTGCCGTGCGATCTAGAGGTCCTGGGTTCGATTCCCGGGTCGGGCAAAGTGTTATTGGGTTTTTCTATTAGGAAATTCTCGGTAACAGCACGGAGTCTGGAAATGTGCCCGAAAAACGGCAATAGGCTCGCCCCCTATTACGTGGGACTGATACATACTTGGCGAAATGTGGGTGCAGAAATGCACCTCTGCCTACCCCTTCGGGGAATACAGGCGTGAGTTTATGTATGAATGTATGAATAATAGATAGACCAACTAACAAAAAAATATATATACTAACATATATAAACTGATAAATAAATAGATATACATACAAATACACATATAAAATATATGCAATTTTTAATATATACACATACTTAAATAAATACATACAAAAAAGAAAGAAAAAAAAAACATACATCATATTATTTATGTAGGCTATCAGTAAATTAAGTAAGTTCACTCCTCTTAAGATGAGATATAAACTGGCTAAAGAATATCTAGCATAACTCAGTCCATTTGTAATAAACAGCTTGGCACTATACATACACTGCCTTGTACAATTATTATAATCTGACACATCAATTAACCTCAGCGCTATAGCTGGTTTTATTTAACTTTAAAATTGGGTCTTTGATATAAAACAGCTTATAACAAAACCAATAATATATTAAACATTACATAGGCTTTATTACAATGCACATATTCATATAGGAAATATATACAATGCATCACAGTCTTAAACGGCTTATGAGTACAATAATTGTAGTTATATTGGGCAGGAGCGGATTCAGAAAGTGACAAGGGACACTGACCCATGTTGAAATGACAACATTATTAACAATTAATTGCGTTGAATCAACATTGTTATTGAAAAAGACACCGAGAAACAAAGCGTATATACTTATATACGCTACGTACTAATTTGAATATATTTTTTTATTTCATCACTGAACCAACAATTACGTTCAAAGAAATTTACAATGAGCCCATACTTGACAATAACTTACATTACCATACCACATATTATGATATATTATTACAAATTATATCGATATTAACAACTAATTATTTTGAACTAATATTTCACTAAAACAATTGAATCTCCCATCATATATTTTTGAACGTGATATTTTAAGAATCAGTACTGACATTCAGTTTTACAGCGACTTTGTTACGAGCTACATGAAAAAATCTTATAATGGCAATAATTCGAAAAACTTTGAATTAACTTGTAATAAAAATTCTAATAAGTAACTTCATATAGACAAATACTTAGTGTTTAAACTATTTTTAAGTCATTCACTACCAAAAAAAGTTGTAGATTAATAATAAATTTATTCAGCGCTCGACTAAAGTTATGAAAGATGGAATGCATCTTTAAAGAACAGACAGGAAAAGGTGGATAAATAAATATCAATTATCGAAGAGACTGGTATAAATATGTTTTATGATATTATTCTTTAAAATAATGTAGATATCAACAGTCTTTCGTTCCGAAGATTGAATAATGCGTCAAACAACAAATAACATCCTTTAATGAAATTTCAAACACACTTTCAGAGTTCACAGGTTGGAATTTTCTAAAGGCTATATAATATTTTATAAAACGTACATTATATGAGTTACTAATATAGTAGAATATTATAATATAATTACATTTAATAATATACCATTACATTATACAAATTAAATTAATTATATATATCACGGAACATTAATTTAACAGCCGTAGGGCATCAGTCAGAAATGAGACCGAGTTGGGTAAAATTTATGAGGATTAAATAGAAGTCGAAAATATATGCATTTTTAAAAATTTAGAGTGCAGTTTGATATTATCCCCGAAAAATAAATGTGTTATTGATAATAATATGATTCCGCCGGAAACATCAAACTGCAAATATGTAGATAAAAACTGACCAAAAAGAAGCAACTGAACATTTTGCAACCCTTTCTAGCTTTGATGTTTTTTTGTATTTCGTATCATTGCGAAATCTACATTATTATAGATCCAATATTTTCACATTAAATGTCAAACCATCATTATACATACATAAATAAAAAAATGAATATTTGTAGAACTCGTGTCATATAATTTTACCCAACTCTTGAACAACCATGGCAGCGTCGAGGTTCGTATATAATAAAATTAACATGTAAATTGCCGATATATGTGAAATGGCCTTATAAGGACTTTAGAACATGACGGACGCAAGCGTGAAATATCTAGTCGTAGGTTTGCAAACTACAATTTTAAATTCGACAGTTTCTGTTGGTCTTGTCTCACATTGCTTTTTATTCTAAATAATGAGTTAGCTAAACATATCATAAGTCTAAAACATTTGCTAAATCGAAGATCTATGATACACTGGTCGCTAGACTAAAATGTCCATCTTTTTTACAATCATTCCACTGGACCAATATTGTGGATTGAAAGAGGCTCGTGTCCGTATAAAGATAGAAACAAAAGAAGACATCCTAAAACTATGACGGAGAATTTAATCTCATTTATTTATGAAATTCTGATATTCTATAACAAAGGAATCATAAGAGTAAAATATTTTACTAGCTATCAAATTAATAATAGTGAGAAAGATTTCGGAAGTGCATTTTATTGAATATATTTGAATACATACATATACTTATTTTGTGACGTCATTTTTAAAATTACGCTTCACAACGCATCTTAACTAACTCAAACTCGAAAGCTTTCGTAGAATATATTTTCATGAAGGATACTAAGTAATAACAATATACACCCTTTATGAAGACAAACTCAATTAACATTGAGTTAATTTACCCGCTGGCGCACAGTTTCATAGATTAATGAAATGAACGTAAAATCAACTTATTTGTAGTCACCACTCAATAAATGATTTATTAGTAGGAGTTATTTTTTACGAAGACTAGTCTTTCTGAAACTGGGATTAATATTATTTTCATGTGCTGTATTATTACGCAAATAAAATTTTATAAATTCTTATCCATCTTGCATGTAATTTTTGACCCCCATCATATGTTTTTGAGTACGTATATTGGGATATCAACTTGGTTAGAATTTTACACTAGCAACCAAAGTTTTTTTTAATGAAACTACGGGTAACTTAGACTTTGTACAGTATTTATGGGTTGATTGTTGAAATAACACCCTTTGTCTTGTATTAGACCGGCTTGTATATGACTTTATCACAAGAAAAATATATATTATGTCTAACAGTCAATACGCCAATACACGTAGGTATAAGACATCGGATGATTTATTAATTTTTAAAAATTTAATGTCACGCGGATTTCTTTTCCATTTAAATCAGGATAATTTAAGCCAAATATCAGTCATAGACTTATGACCTCGTCTTTTAAAAAAATTCTTCTAAAATGGGTATTCTATTTACAAATTGAGAATATGTTAAATCCGCGTGGCACTATGTCGTGTGAGCATTAGTCTAGTGTAGTGTTCCTCCTGCGCGGAGTGTGTGCGTTCGCTAGCCCCAGGCGGGGTCGTACTTGCTCCACTGGTAGTCCGGCGCGAGGTACACGCGGCGCCCGCGGACGAAGCACGTTATGATGCCGCGGTACGCCGTGCGAGGAACTCCGCTCTGACGACACAACAAACTCCTTTAGCGTCCATGAAGCCCTGGTACTTCTTACCCGGTTGTGATAGGAACAAGATAATTTTAGTATAAGATAAAAACAAAATTATCGAAAATTTTGGGTTGTATATTAAATAAATAAATAGAGAGTTGTCGTTAAATCGAGTGACGTTACATGGAGTTTACACAGTATATAAATATACCACATATAGATACGTTACCGTATCTCATTAAGTTTAACATCATGAGTACAAGAGACCTGACGGATCATACAAGCAATTACTAGACAGCAGAGATCCAACTTCTCGTTTCACGGCTCTTTTCTCTTATTTACTGAATAAAAATATTACCAACTCACGTATTTTTTTAACACCACAAGTTTTTATTAAACAATATAGCGACGTTTTTAAGCTTTTTGAGAATAATGTCTTTTTCTATTATAGTTATATTGTTTACCCTGAAATCGTCCATGAGTCCAAGCTTCTTTGCAGCTCGCTGGTATGTCTTGGCATTGGAGTAGGACACCCGTACAGCCGTGCTCGACGGGCCCACCCCAGCCGCCACGTCCTCCGCGCTCATCTCAGGGAGAGAGTAAACGATTGACGTTAGCGAGTCGTCGTACAAGTCCTAAAATAAGCATAAAAACACCATTGTAAACAAAAAATATTTCTGTAGAGATGAATGAAGAAATGTTTGAAAAATAGTAAAAATAAAATTAGCAAGACACAAGACATAATAAAGTATCTCTAGATTAATTAGTGTCGTATTATCTTCTACTGTGTTCCCTGTTTATTTATTTTTTGTAGAATAACATTGACATACAGTATGTTACAAAAATTACCTAATTAGTCTAGAGATTTTGCTAGTGAGGTATTTTATTTACACCTGTATTATTTTCCTTTATTTATTTTAACTAAATTTTTACATTTTTAAATATGAAGTTTTATATAGGTATATTTATACCCGCAGATGGCGGGGTCTACGACCCAAGCCACCGGTAGTTAGGATCCAAGAGTTAGAAACTGCCTCACGATACGTGCCGTGTCCAATAACACTGCTTTTTGTATCTGGGTTTTGGCCCAACAACCGATTGAGAGCCTCCGAAGATGTTTGTCGAGGCTCTTTGGTATCAACCCATTAGCAGTAACGACTATCGGAACAATGACGGTTGAGTCTACATCCCACATATCAGTAAGCTCGTGAGCCAAATCTAAATATTTTTCTTGTTCGGCTTTTACAAGGTTATCATCATGGATAGTAACATCAACCAACATTGCCCGGCGCGCCAGTCGATCCACTACCACAAAATCAGGCTTATTTGCAACAATAGTCCTGTCTGTGATAAAAGATCGATCCCAATACAGCGTTGCATGACTATTTTCGAGAATCGGATGTGGGACATATTGATAATATGGAACTTCGTCAGTCACAAGGTGGTATCAAACGGCAAGTAGTTGATGTATAATCTTGGCTACTAGATTGTGTCTATGCAAATACTCGCTGTTAGCAAGATGCGAACAACCCGAAATCACATGCGTGTCTAATTAATACACCTGTATTAATATTAAAGTCAACATTTATTTGTATATTGTAAAACCTCGAACCAATTATTATTGTGTCGGCCTATATATATATATATATATATATATATATATATATATTTTAATTGAGTAAAGTTAAAAACGCTCAAATAACTAAACAAAAATTTATGAATGTCGTAGAGTAGAGATAGAGGACCAAAGCCTATTAACATGAAATAGTGTTAGTACTTAGTAAGTTAGTAGTTAGTACTCGCAGTTTATATTTTTAGATATGAAAATACTAATTGATTTTTGATTTTTTTAAATAAACATTTATTCGGCCAGGGGCCGTTACAAACATAGATTAACTTGAAATTACAAAATGTTAACATTACTGAGAGTAAATTAATAACAAAATACACGTGTAGACGTTCGGACAGAGCTACCGCACTGTAGACCGGCCGATGAGTGAGTGTCCGATGCTCAGCAGCGCCCGTTTTATAGGCAGCCGACGTGATGACGACCTCAGCTACCCCCCCGATATGATTTTACTTCTAACAATAATAATATATACCCAGAGAATTATATGGGGGACGGCGCGTACGCAGTCCCCACTACCAAAAATTACGCGTCCGAGTTACCCACATTAGGGGTAATCGCAAGGGTCAACCCAACCGCAGTGCAATGGATAGGTCTCGCCCTGGGGGAACCGCCTACTTGATCACGGTGTCCCCTACGCCAGGTAAGTATGATTTCGCTACCGAGCGCTCGGGTATTCTATAAACGACGGAGAATCTTGACACCGCGATGTAGAAATGCACTGGCTCCATCTATCGGGCTTATGAATCAACTACGACACCAGCAACAGTAGTGACATCTATGAGACTATCTATGAAAACTAAGATAATTTACCCTAATTAAAACTGGTTTTGAACGAAATAGTGTGTATCATGATTCATGCTTAAAACCGTTAGAACTTTAAAACGGTTTGTATTTGTTTTTACTAAAAATTATATTCTGTCATCACAGTTTATGCCCAAGCAACAAGTTTAACATGTATTCGAAAACACTACACCACTACTTACCACCAAATAACATAGTTAGTTTCATATATCAGGATTAATGATTAGAATATAAATTGATTAGTATTGACTATTACTTAGTTCACTAGGTAATAGTTAGAAAAACATGTAAAACTACCGTACCTTGAGCAAATACGTGAGGTTAAGTTTGGTGAACTCGACGAACTCCGTGTTTAGCTGTATATTGCGGAGGTGCATGTCGAAGAACAGCCCTTTGCTGACCCCAACCTGCGATATACACCTTATATAAAGTATAATATGTAGGTGTTTTCGAGTTCACGACTTATTTCTGCATTGTACAGACACTTTTATTTGATTTGTGACAGTAATCATCGCGAGGAACAGCGCATGTCAGACTTTTATTCGCTTAGAACTTATTTGTATAAGGCTAGGGTAGTAAACCAGACCACCATCAACGGTTTAGGAGCCCAAATAGGTTCAAGTTCAAGCCGCATCAATACAATGTACGATAAAATTTTAATGTAATGTTCCTTAGCATTACAACATAAAACATATTTTTAAGAAGAAAATATATTTTTGGAATTATAACTAACTTATGCAGTGTAAGTTATTAAGTAAATGAAAGAACTCACCTTCCCGAAAGAATATGTTCGTGATATCTCAGGCCGAATGCATGCCTTTCCTTGTGTATTCTCTGGGTTTCTCAACCAGTCGTCAAAAAACCTTTAAACATAAATAAATATATTTTTTATATCCATTAAGATTTCTGTAATGTTAACAAATAAATATGTTTACAGTAATCAAAATTGCTATGTGGTTATTTTGAATCCTATAATGTACAAACATTCAAATATTATGAATAAAAATAACATCCTATGTGTATTTGTATTTTTATTTTATATACTAATTGCGATTTTTTTGTTAAATTAATACCAAATGAAGCCATCTAAGCAATGACGTTACAGTACATACGCTTTAGGCCATTTAGGCTCAAGCTGTAGCCACATTTCCTGCCTGAGTACCCAACCCAAGCCTGGAAAGAAGTCAGTTCTGTACAACAGCTCGGGCCTCGACATGTCTATCACATCCTTCTTGCCGTTGTCATTCCACGCTGATATACACCTGCAAATATGTGACATATTTGTCAATTAATATCATGATACATGGTATGCGAATTAAGGCCGAAAGGATGTTCGTCAAAGTCCACGACCAAAACATAAAACATACCATAAACTTGGATCCTTGTGTAAAAGAGGATATGTTCCGAGGAAATATTCGAAAAAGTCAGGCGATATGTCAAGGTCATCTGTAAACAAAACATTTAAATAAAACTGAAATGTTAATGCCTTAATAAAATTAAACATTTATAACGATTGTTTTTTTTCAATAACGAAATCGTTCTGGGTTATACGAGTATTTACCATTAGTGTAGGTTCATGTACCTAAAGTAAAGGAGATGGTTCATTTTTAGGTTGATTTATCTCTTAAAAACTGAAGTATACTGCTTTCCATACAAAAATTAAATTTTAAATCAACACTTACCTTCGACAATGATAACCGCCTCATGACCCAGCGTTTTAAACACATAATTGAGCGCGAACTTATAGTGCCGCGCTATCTTGTAATACCCCCTGTATTTAACCTCCGCCCTTGGCAGGGGTATCTCCGAGAGGTCAGGCTGACGGACTACCGCGATAGATGAATCTGCGTTCGTGAAGCTTTTTATTACGTGGTACGTGGCGTTGTGGCCGCAGTCCTAAAATATGACGGTCATAGGATTTTAACGGTGAACAAAAACATCATCTGTGCATCAGAGTTCTCATTTTTCTTTACAATGCTTAGGTTTGTTCATTCAATTACTGAGAAAGTTTTCTTTCATCGTGCGCACAAGAAGGGGGGCGCATATGGATTATCATAAGAATTAGACTACGAGGAAACGTTAACGAACAAAAAAGTCATTACTTGCAAGTTGTAACATACGTTACAATATTTTTAACTTGTTACATTTACAAGTGATAAATAAATACATTATGTATATAGCCCTAAGGTACAGTATAGGTACCTCATTAGTCATGTCACACCTCTTATTCGTTAAATTGTATTCCATACAGGTTGTTTACACGATAAGTTTTAATTTATAGTTTAAAACTTTAAGCAGGCACAAACAAAGACTCGTGAAAAGATATTCGCCAATGTAAAAATATGCTAATTTTCGACCTAGGATACACATCAAAAATATTTATTACGGAGATACCCGTATATGTATGTATATGTGGATAAGGCTTAATATAGAAATGAAAATATTCTTTATACGATTACTTATTTTCAAGAAAGTTGCGTTGCTCAAAGAAATAAATATCCTGTATGCCATTAAAATCTTAGTATGATCAGATGTTGTGTATAATTTTTTAAAGATAAGTTGTATATCTGGGCAATTCTCATCAAATTGGGAAATTAAAGTCTCGACCTATTAGCACAGCTTCATATGCATTAATTATGTGTTACTACAAGTTGTAAGTCAATATAATAAAAAATATTTAATTTGATAAGTTCATAACATATAATATAGAAAGTGTTTATTATAAAATCATTTCCACGTTTCGTATTTTTTTAACATAGTTTTTAAGATAAATATGAAGGACTATTACTTTTAAATAAACTTCACATACTTACTTGAAACTTTAAATTACTTCTCTAATAAATAAATTTTTTGAAACAAAAAAAAAATTGTTATCCTAACTCAAATTTCGTAATTTGATGAGAATTACATTAATAATACGAGCCCCGATGCAAAATAGTTCGTCTTGTATTGAAAGTAGTGCAAAGCGTAAAATATAGAAAGTAAATATTGGTAAAATAATTAAGAACGATTAATAAAAAGTAGACCACAATTTGAGGAACATTTAAGTTTATTTTAACATAACTGAAATTATTTCATGACTTTACATAACATAAAAAAAATTTAAAAATATTCTAAAAACAACGCAAAAGTATTCGTCTACCCCTGTCATTCACGCAAAATAGTTCGTCTACCACTTAGTTGTGTCGCCTTTGCTCTCGATGACAGCTTTAATGCGAAGAGGCATGGTTGCAACCAACGCTGCATACTCCTGAGGCGTAATTAACTCCCAGACAGACAAGAGTTTAGCCTTTAAGTCGTTCTTCGATCTTGATGGATTTTTAGGGATAATTTTATTCATTTTCCACCATAGGGTTTCGATCGGGGACAATTCCAGGCTGTTAGGATGGCCATTCGATTGTAGGGACGCTTTTCGCCAGTAGCCACGTCTTTGTTGTCCTTGCAGTATGGCAGGAAGCACCATCCTGTTGAAAAATGAAGGAATCTTGATGCTTAAGTGACGAAATAGTAGGTAAACTCTTTTCCAAAAGGTTTTGATACCTCGCAGCTTTGATAGAACCATCCACAAACTGCGTACCACCAACACCTTGTGCAGACATGCAGCCCGTATCATAAGAGACGCCGGAAACTTCACTTTGCGTTTGAGACAATCAGTATGAAATGCCTAATTTTTTTCCAATACACTTTTTTCCTTTCATCGCCGACTGTCACTTCAAATTTGGACTCGTCACTCCAAATGATACTACACCACTGATCGGAAGTCCAATTTAAATGATCACAAGCAAACTTCAACCTCTTTTTCTATTGTACAGCAGTCAACAGTGGTTTCTCCTTGGCGGTGTAAAATCCGTAACCCATTCTTTTTAGGACTCTTTTGCAAGTATCAACTGAGACGTCTTTGTGAATCATGTCCTTCCATTGCACCGTGAGTTCTCCAGCTCGAGCACGATTATTTTTGATAATTTTCTTCAGATTGTGTTTTCTACTGCACTTGTGATGCGTGGTCGATCGTTTTCTTCAAACAAGAAGTCGTTCTATTCTTTTTATAGTGCAGAATGATAGATTAGACTGTAGACTTGGGAAGTATCAAGTTTTTAGATATTTGGTAACTTGATTTGTCAGCATCGACCCCACAAACTATTCGCTTTCGAAGCTCTTCACACACGGGTTTTCCACGACCCATTGTTATTTGAAAACTAATAAAAAATACTGAAACTTTTAGAATTTATACTGTCACTTGACAAATGCCACAGAATTACTTATACAAATTTAAATTATGCAACATAATTGTACAAAGAAGGAATAATCTTATTTAACTCACCGATAGACGAACTCTTTTGCATCGATTAACAATTATACGAACTATTTTGCTTATACCCTCTTCGAATTTAAAACAGGATATGTATAAATTTAAAATGCTAAAATAGTTTATTGGTTTATAATTAAAAAATGGCATAAGTAACGCGACATGTGATAGTAGAACAGCTTAATATTATTTATATATAGATATACAAAAATAATGAAGTTAGAAAAAATCTCACAGAGAAAATTTCACACTAGACGAACTATTTTGCATCAGGGCTCGTATATTGTCAGAAATAAGTCGGTATGGGTGGCAACACTGCGTGGGCGGCTGGATAACGAGCGCGGGAAAACGACACGCCTACGCTTGTTTTTTATCGGCCCAACCGTTTTGACGTTTCTTTAGTTACGGCACCTGGCCCGTGGCCGAAGAAAAGTTTCAATCCTAATTTTTACTGTTTTTCAATGAGCGTTCAATGCTACCTATTAGACTATGCAAGTATTTCTTAATAACCACATAATAAAACTTTTGTGCCTACCCACATAGCAGCGCTACAGTGGAAAGATTATTTTCAGCTATAAATATTATGAAAACCAAATTAACCAACAGAATATCCACTACAACTAAAGGAATATTATACACAAATCCGAAATAATTGACGAACGAATTGCAACTCATTTGAAGCCACACACAGAAGGGCACATAAATAGATTGAATATTAATATGTACGAATTTAAAAAGGCAAATTTAGAATCAATATTTTAATAATAACAATGTACTCGTATGTGAGTAATAAAAGTAGGTGATTGTTTTAATTACAAAAGAAAAATATAAAATCTGCCTTTTTTTTCTTAAGCTCCTGTTTTCTACTGCTTTTTTATTAGTGAGCTGCTGTTTTTTTGTTTCTTGGGGTTGGCAACACTGAGTTGCGACCACCTAAAATTATTTTTAATAGCTAAAGGATTATTAAAAGCTATGAATTATGATACTACGCCGCGCAGGCAGCGGCTGTCATGAATGTAATGTAATGTAGGTCACCCCCAGTGTTTCCAGATACACTGTAATTATAGTAGATTTACTGTAATTCTACTCTATTTACTGTATACTGTAACATGCGGAATACAGTGTATGAAATTATTGTATTTTTTGTCGATACAAAATCTTCTGATAAATCGTAATTCTAACACTTGATCTTAAGAAATATTAAGGTAGTATAAATAATAAAAATAGTTATTACGCAGCGCCAAATAATATAAGATTCGTGATTCCGTGTGGGCTTTAATTTGAGTCGTTTACATTTGGCATGATATTGTGTCTATTATTCGTTGTTCGTTGTATGTAAATATTGTTTGCTCGGTTTTATTGGACTCGCCTGATTGTCCGATTAAAAAGTTTAAATATGCCGAAAACTAGTTCTGAAAGTAATGAAGCTGTACAGTCAACTCCAAAAAAAAAAAACAAAGAAGCGACAATATAAAGAAAAGTTTAGAGATGAGTGGTTTGTAGACAATGAACTAAAAAAATGGCTAAAACGTGATCCCAAGGATAATTATCGTGCAATTTTTGTGTTGTTTAATGCGTCAATACTGGCTGATAAGGGAGCGATTAAAACACATGGGAAGGTTGCAAGCACTTATACAGGACAAAAACTACTTCGCAATAGTCAATTGCCACTGTGTTTCAAACAAAACCGGCTAATTAAGTGACAGCGAATAAATAAAAACGTCTAAAAATGTGATTATTATTTACAATTTTTTTTATAGGAAAACACTGTAATTTTAACAAAAATATTGTAATTTCAAATAGCCTACACTGTAATTTCAATTTTCCAATCTGGAAACACTGTTCACCAGTATTGCCAACCCCAAGAAACTAAAAAACAGCATATCACTAAAAAAACAGGGGAAAACAGTAGCTTAAGAAAAAAAGGCAGATTTCATATTTTTCTTTTATAATTAAAACAATCACCTACTTTTATTACTCACATTATTTTTATTATAATATTGATTCTAAATTTTCAATCTCATTTTCCTTTTTAAGATCGTACATATTTATATTAAATCTATTTATGTGCCTTTCTGTGTGTGGCTTCAAATGAGTTGCAATCGGTTATTTCGGATTTGTGTATAATACTCCTTTAGTTGAAGTGGATATTCTGTTGCGTAATTTGGTTTTCATAACATTTATAGCTGAAAATAATCTACGGTAGCACTGCTATGTGGGTAGGCACAAAAGTTTTATTATGTGGTGATTATTAAGAAATACTTGCGTAGTCTAATAGGTAGCGTTGAACGCTCATTAAAAAACAGTAAAAATGAGGAATGAAACAGAAAACAGGGTCGTCAACATGAAAACAGCAAATCTACAGTTAAAACAGTAGGGTTGGCAAGACTGATGGTCACCCCGGTACCCGTGTTACCCTTTTAACGGGTCACGTAATTCGTGTATTAATGGGGGGACAGCGCGTACGCAGTCCCCACTACCAAAAATTACGCGTCCGAGTTACCCACATTAGGGGTAATCGCAAGGGTCAACCCAACCGCAGTGCAATGGATAGGTCTCGCCCTGGGGGAACCGCCTACTTGATCACGGTGTCCCCTACGCCAGGTAAGTATGATTTCGCTACCAAGCGTTTGGATAGTCTATGAACGCCGGAGAATCTTGACACCGCGATGTAGAAATGCAGTGGCTCCATCTATTGGACGAATATGAAAGTAGTCCCAGTATACATAGTATCCATTCACTAGTTTACCTTTTTTTGTTTTTAGACATTGATTTTTTACATCATTGGTATCGATGTTATCTACCATCACTTATTTTCCTATACATGCGCGAACTTACCAATGATTTAGACATGTTTGTTATTTTGGTGAATAACTATATATTCTTATTATAATGAGTAAAGTGCCGATGTGGAAGTCTAAAAATATTGAAGCTTTGGGTGGTGTCACAATTATGGGATTAAGACAAAAGCTGCGTTAAAGGTAGTTTAATGGTCAACATTACTGGGTATTTAAGCAGAGATTTATTAAAATTACAATGAAGAGCAGATATCGCATAAATGTGATAATGGCGCAATTTATATTACCTATACTAATATTATAAAAGGGTAAAGTTTGTGTTGTTGTAGGGGGGTAATCACTGGATCTACAGAGATGATTTTGATTATAATTCTTTCAGTGTTGTAAAGCCCATTTATCGACGCAGGTTATAGGCTATATGATATATATTATCATCACGCTACGACCAATACAAACGATTTTCAAAAAAAAACCTCACAGGCAACCATTCAAATATTACGACAAATAACGAATACATTGCAATAATATTTTATAAATACAAAAGCGATATAATGAAAACTCTTTCATCCGTAAACCAAATACATATTTTACAACTGCAATTAATAGCATTTTATTAGCGAGCGATAAAGCGAGCTCATTTTAACATAGAACAGTAAATAGATCTTTGTATGGCTAGAGAGAGCTAGGTTTATCATTCTTGTCAGTAAAAAAAATAAGTAAATAATAAATACACCCAACAGTCACATACATAGTTCTGATCCCACACTAGGATACAAGTCTTGTGTCGTGGGTATCAGAAACTACGAGAGACTTTTCAGTCTCACATACACCACCCCAGACCCGAAACAAATATTTGTGGATCACACAAACATTTGTGTCGGTGCGGGGATCGAACCCACGGCCTCTCGTTTCGCAAGCTGGTGTCTAGCCAACTGCGCCACGGGGCTGTCAATGCATATCATTTGAAAATATACTTACTTGGCTCACAAGAATTGGGAATGTGTCTTTGTTGGGTCTGAATTTGACCAGGTTGTCTAAACACCTCTTCACTGTAACTCTGTCGCAGGCTATTACCAACACCGGTAATATAGGATCAGCCTTAACTGCAAATAAACAAATGTGTCCATTTAATCCATAACAACATTATATTGTTATACAAGCAAGAAATCTATCTATATCAGCCCTGGGTTCCGGCCTCCACTACAGCTTAGACGACTTAGGCCTTAGTCCACCACCCTGGTCTAGTGCGGATAAGCAAGAAGTAGTCTTAGTATAGTAATACATACATTGAATCAAATTTTAACAATCGAGAAATGCGATTGCTCACAATACCTTACACTCGAACCATAAAATTCTAAAAACAATCAGATATATACATGTATTTATTATGTCACAGCTATTTTTTAACAACTATGTAAGGACCAGTAATTCTTTGAAAGCATTATAATTTTATTAGCTGTAAGAAATATTTATATTTGATCCTTTTTGGGTAATACCCGTGGTGGTAACACGTAATATGCAGAGCCCGTGTTCAATCGTGAGACATTATGGGCTGATGTAGGGAGTACATAATTTTGTTGTTCTGTTACGATACATACATTACGAAATAAATACTATACTTATCATTTTTAATGTACTAATTATATACTATCAGGTATTACATACTTAATACTTTTGTTTTATATTCTTATTCCATTATTCATAGGAAATATTTATATATGTACATCTAAACGTCTGGTAAAAAAATCTCTTTTAGTCTTCCTACAGGCTTTTGATCATGATCATTCCTAAGTTCAGTAGTTTTTTTTAACCATGACGTGCAAAATTATGCTTTGGGATTCATGTAGACCTATGGGCAAATTTAAGAACTCATCCCGAACCCGCCCATCGCGTCGTCGCAAACATGGGGAATCAGAGTAAAAACCGGCTAATCCGACACTCCTCGGGGTGAAATGAGATTTCGTAGTTAATATAATCTGCGTATAATATGAGAGTAAAATTAAATTTTTGCGTCTCTTTCTCAGTTGACTAGTGTAAAAATCTGAAGTAAAATTGTAACCAGACATCGAGTAAAATCATAACGCATGGAGCAACAATACTAAAGTCGGCTTACATCGTACCTTACTGTAATAGAGGTAAAAGCAACAATTAAAATGCCCACATTTTATGTCACTTGATAAGAATATAACGTGATTGCTAGGCCATGTGGCACGAATAAGTGATACGGCGTTAATTATATGTATAGACATAAAGATAGGTTGGCAATTGTCATAATGGTTGTTATAGTAGTAATAATCTTATTACTGTGAAAGCAAATGTGAGTTTGTACTTAACCGATCGGTACGAAATTTCGCATACCTACATGTACTTTTGACTTCATGCTTCCAAAATCCGATCAAAGCCGTGAGCATCAATGGTCAGATGCATACCGATGTTAGTATACGATATATACGATATAACAGCAATTTTTTTCCCCGACTAGAACAATAAAATTTCGCAAAAAGCCTTAGCTGTTCCTTTCAGTCAGTGACTAACCGAGGACGGAGATTGATTTAAATCGATTGTCAAATTTGTGAGAATCGCATGGTGAAAAAATATTGTTACAATTAGTCGCAGGACGATGACCCGCGACTAAATAGAACTCTCATCACGCACCGATGGGAATCCCCAATTTATTTGCAACTTGTTAATGTGTTCTCTCTCTGTTTCCAGGCAATAAATGTGTTTATCGACCATTTGTGTGTAGAGTATGATTTTTAAAATGTCTTTAAAACATGTACTTTTTTTTAAATGAAGTGGACTAAAATCTAAATCGCGACTTACTTCGTTGCAAAAACAGCTGCATAAATAGAAAACTATATATAATGTTCAATGTAAAAACTGGAGCAATCAATTGAATTTAGTGCAAACTGATATCCCAATCAGTTTCTGTAGCCAAGATATGTCCGTATATTGACACAGATGTTAATTTATATCAAACATTCTCAAATGTTGTGGTTGCCGTTTAGCTTAATACTTAACACTTATAATAATTTAGGTAAGATGTGGTACATTTAAATTGCATGAAAGCAGTAAAATAGTTAAGAAATATTTGAGGGCTTGAAATAAAAATTCTTTATTAACATCCTCCTTTAACCATAATATAGTTTAATGCACCATTTCTACTATAAAGCTACTAAAATGCGAAGCAGTGCTATAAAACAAAAAATAAAACAGATCAACGCAAAAAAAATTAATGATGGATTATTGAAGAATTCTAGTACAAATTAAGTCTTGGTTTTATAAAAAGAATATGAATTAAAAGTTTTATTTAGTACTGTAAAAGAGGTCTTGGGAAATTTGACATTTTTATTAACATTTTTTGTACTAGTCATTAGCAATGTTTTTCAGGGTGTTCCAATTACAGTTTGTCAATAGATTCTCCATTTCTTTTAGAATTTTGATAATGTGTTGAGCAGTGGCGCAGTAGTTCTATAGAAGCCCAAAAGTGTTAAACATTAAATGTGTAAAGATTTGTTTATAATTGTTTATTGTGGGCTCAGGATATTCTTATTTATGTCAAATTGCTTTAACTTTTGTTGATATTTAAAGATTATAATTATTTACAATTTTGTAAGGCAAGCTGGGCTGTTGGGCTTCTATGGAAGTACTGACACTGCTATCTTTGCATTTTTAACATCTATGCTAATATATAAAACTGAAGAGTTTATTTGTTTGGTTGAATGTGCTTATCCTTTGAGGTATTTGTATGATTAAAAAAATTGATTTGTGTGTTTAACAGTTAATTTATTGAGGAAGGTGCTATCATCATGCCAAGACCAGTGGGGGTGGAGAAAATATTCCTTTTCTAAAGTATAATAAGTGAGAGTAGAAGGCTTGTAAGATACCTAAATTAATTCCAACAAAATCACTTTATATAAAGAAGAAAAATACCATATTATGTGACTGTGTCACTGCAAAAGGGGCAACACCAAATATTTTGAGAAACGCTGGTTTAACATATAAGTAAGTGCAATACACTTTATTGTTTACTTAGTAATAAAATAGTCATAATAAAATCGTGTGAAACAACATAATATTCTCATTTCACACCTGAACAACCATAATCCCATTAGTGCTGTTATCAGCTGAATGCTTTAATCATTTTACCAGTTCCATTTTCATGATTTATTTTGATTAAATAGATAGAATAATACCAATTGCATCTTTTTATGTTTAATCCATGTGCCTTTTGTTTACTTTCGACAAATCTCTTAATCAATTTTTTAAGAACAATATATAAAAAATATTTATTTTAGCAGATAAAAGTTGAGCTTATTTGTGCTGAAAAATTCTAATTATTGTGTACAGAGATTGTTTTCAAAAAAAGTGATACTAGATTGACAAAATATACGGCATTTCTTCGATAGCATCATCAGAACACTGTTTTAGCAATATTTTTTTCAACAAAAGATTATAGAAACATAGCACAATATAAAATTGTCCCAAAATATGAGAACATATTTTTTGCTTGGAAAACAATAATTAGTCTGATACCTTTAACTTCTTCCATATTCTCTACGTCCTCTTCTTTGGCATGTTCAGTCTTCTTTAAATGACTCCGAACTTTATCCAATAGCAAGTTGCTATCTTTAACCTGCTCATCTAACTTCTTTTGAAGTCTGTTAATCCTATTCTCCATTTCTATAAGATTGTTCTTGCGCATCGCCGACCTCGGCACGTCTATTATGGAGGAGTAAGAAACGAGGAAGAGCAGTAAAATGCATACGCCACCGCCGAAGAGTAATTTTCTTAAATTCACGCGCATTTTTTTGTTTATAATTGTTAATTGCCGGTTATTTAACACGTATAACTTTTATAACAACACTACGTATGTTAGGGCTCCCAACACGCGAAAGAGAACAGTTTATATCGTAAAATTATCATCTCAAACAAAATCAGTATCAACTTTTAAACTAAGCGATAAATAAATCACAGAAAATAACTCCAAATCACTCTTTTAATTGTAAATAATATAAAAATCATATTTTTTCTTTAGTTTGGTTATCACGAAGTAAATACTTTAATTATAATATTGGCAATAAAAATATTTTTTTATAGAGGACAAATCACAACAAACACTCCTTGCATAGATGGACACGTCAAATAACAAGTGACGGCCAATGCAAAGTGTGACCAATGCTGAAGTTTAAGAATTGAACGGTGAACACAGCCAGGTTTTTTGGCTAATCGTAACTATTTAAAAACTTTATCTATTTCAGTGCTAAAATATTTAAACAGAAAAAAATAAAATTGACTATAGATTTTTTTTAATGTAGCGATCTATTAACGTTTTGTTTCTACAATATATCATAACATTATACGTCACACTCTAATCGGAACTTTTCGGCGGGAAGGTAAATGATGATGTTTTATTTTGTTTGCAAAGTCTGCGTTATTAACAAAAGTTAATGTAAGATGTATTAGCGATAAGGTTTGTACTTACTACTTACTTACTTAAGACTTGATTAAAAAGTTATTTTAAATCACATAATTTGCATTATATTTTTTTCCTCAAGAAAATTATAAAATTAACAAAGTTTAGAAAGGAGGTAATATTTAGTACCAGACTTATAGATTGAGCCTAAACCTAAACTCACTCTAACTACACGCATTTTTCATAATAACTCTTTAAGGTTATATTTACTACATTATTTTGTTCTACGCAAGTAGTTGACATTTTCAATAAATAACTACTTTAGTCGACAATAATATTAAATTCATACCATACCCTTTGTCTACACTAGCGCCATTCTGGAAGATTTTTGAACTGTTATTTACGCTGACCGCTGGACACTTTTTTCGATTTTCTACTATGGGAGATTACACTCCTTACCTTTACTCTCCATAGCTATGCCTCTAAAGACCCATTTTTTTATGTATTACAATTAATATTTTTATGATGAAGGGCAACCACGGTGTGTAGACGAGAAGCATATGACGAAAAGCAGCAACTCATGGCACTTCTAAGATATATACGTCTTGGCCATCTCGAAGAATGGGATAATATAGTTATATACGCTACATTAGTTATAGTACGTTCGGGGTCCGGTTGCCCGTTTGGTTATGGATGCCAAGCTCGGACACAGGGGGGTCACATTCGGCGAAGGCACACCCCAAGATACAAGCTACCTCTAAGCAGGAAAAAATACCTCTAATGGAGAGGTTCTAACGCTCCCTTGTCTTATATTTTATTTTATTCATAGGGGCACGACAAAGTTATAACACCACAGAACAGTTCAATAAAACTAGAAACGAAATGTCAGCATGCCGAGCGTGCTGAACCTACGATTAGACTATCATATGTTTGACATGGCCGCTTCTTAGTAATTCGGGTTGCGTGTAATAACAAGACTTTAATAAATGTGTGCCGAACAATAGTATCCCTTTATTTTTGTTTAAAAAAAATAGGTGACAGACAAGCGGCGACACTCGTCCAAATACAAAATACTGTCTATTTCCTATTCAGCTGTTCTATGTATAATATAGTACTTAAGTACTTAATGCTCAGCACGATGTCCAAATAGAGCATTAAGTGGCGACAGACTCCATCTTTCGTCACTCTATACCAACAAAATAAAAAATGTCTTGGATCCTCGAAGTCTAGCCAGAAATTAAATTCTAATCGTGCATTTGCGATCTATATGTACAAGCTCCCTGTAGGTAATAGCGGGCAAATCTATTAGGTACCGTTTACTTCACAATTTCCCAAAAAAAATCTGCCCTATCCGGAAATTGAACCCGGACCTCATAAGCGACTTCACGAATTTATACTGCGAAACTTATCCAAGACACCTATGTTATATTTTAATTATTTTTTATAATTATGTTTTAAATTATGTTTAATTTATTTTGTTCGCATCTCTGTTCGCTTTAGAGTTTTGTCAAAAAATATTTCAAATACCTGACTTCTTCAGAATATATTGCTATTTAGGTATCTATGAAAAATTGAATCACCGACTTAGGCTTTTTTGGTTCAGCCCAATTATGTCCCACTGCTGGGCACGGGCCTCCTCTACAACTCAGAGGGTTTAGGCCTTAGTCCACCACGCTGGCCTAGTGCGGGTTGGCGGACTACACACCTAAGAAATCACTAAGATCTTTTAGGTGTGCAGGTTTTATCACGATGTTTTCCTTCACCGTTAAAGCAAGTGATAATTCATTGTGAATACACACATAACATCGAAAAGTCAGAGGTGTGTGCCTGGGGTTTGAACCTGCGACCGCCGAAATTCTCGACCGCGCGCCTAAACCTCGAGGCCATCACTGCTTACGTAGGCTTTACATATAACAAATTTACTAATGCATTTATAATGATACTAGCGGCCGAGAGTTCATCTACTTATCTCCATAGCAAAAGTCATCCCAATTAGGCATAACACATCCAGACTTTCGCATTTACAATAATTATACTTGTACCTATATAGACTATTAAACATTTTTTCTTGATCGACTGAACTGGCTAAAACTTACCGACTGACTGACTGAATTATCTAAAAACTTACTATGACTGTAGAACATGACGCCTAAGCCTTAGGCCGTATTAAGGCATAACAAAGCTACCCAATGTGCTACATGTGTTAATTATTAATAGTTCGGCGCGGCATACCGAAGCAATTTGAAAGCGTTCAGGTCGAGAGGTCGTGAGTTCGGCATACCAGAGTAAAATATGCGGAAACCGCGCAACGCCGACATGTCAAACATTACATTTCCTTTTTGGTGTTCCTTTGGAGACTCTAAATATTTATTGATAACATTATGTGTTGTTCGTAAATTAAAATAGTAACGTAAGTATTTTGATTATATAATATGTATATGTCGAAGCGTCGACGCATCCCCACTGTGGCGTCCAACATAGGGTATAAATACAGCCGCTCGATCGATAATGATTCATTCTCGCTCGGAACGCCGGACCGAACGGAGCTCTGTACTAAGTTTTTGAAATTACCCCCAGAAGTTTTACTGTCACTATTAAAAAAAAAACAATAATGCTCAAGACCCTCCGACATATACGTATTTTATGCCACAAATTAATAATTATTGTTGTTTTGTTACACACACTTACTTCTAAATTTATATACACTACACACACACACACATAGGCAATAAGTTAAAGAAAGCGTTTTAAGTTTAATAGATAGACCACCTCGCATAAGCCACAAGTTTTGAGTTCTGTTTCAGTTTGTCAACTATTCACATACCGGATAGACGATTTATCCGCTATATATAATGAGAATAGAATACAAGAAACAATATAATGTTTAATGAAAACAAATGGCTTTAAAGTTACCAAGAAAACATAAAGTAAGCCGTCTGAAATAGGTATGTATCAAAATAATGTGCAGATACCATAAATATATAAATAGGCAAAGAAGAAGACATATATTTAAATAAAATTTAATAAATCTACGGAACCAAGCCAAGCCAAGTAGTTCTCACAACCAATTTCTCACTAACTACCGACCGCATCCATCACGTTAGAAAAAAACATGCGTGGAAAAAACAAGCGCCACCGATCCCCTAATTATGACAAAATATGTCGGCTGAACAAAAAGACGGCGTTCGCTGTTTTTGTCCGATTAATTTATTGATTTTATTACTAAGAACATTTGTTTAAGCTAACGTTGAAACTGTTAAAGACGCGAGATAATTTGAACGGACGTGTGCCAATTGATAGTTTTTATTATTTAAGAAAATGGCATATGCTGTGATATGGGGAATAAGTTTTATATTTTAACGAACGATAATTATCACCCACGATTATTAAGCATGTGCCGTGCGATCTAGAGGTTGGGTTTTTCATTATGAAATTCTTAGTAGCAGCACGGAGTCGGGAAATGTGCCCGAAAAACGGTAACAGGCTCACCCCCTATTACGTGGGACTAACTTACTTGGCGAAATGTGGGTGCATAAATTCACGTCTGCGTACCCCTCCAGGGAATACAGGCGTGAGGTTATTTATACCTATATTTCGGCATTCGTAGGTAAATTGGAACGGAAATAAAAATGAGAAAATGTAACAATTTTCCAAATCTAATTCATATTTTTATAAAAGTATATTACGATGCTGACAAAAATATATCAACATACTTAATATAATATAGATTCTCCAGTTGCTTTAAATAAATTTGTAAACTATCTTAATTTTGCGTGGACCTTGGGCTTGTTTTGAATTATAGTCTGTAAACAACATGTGTATCTACTATTAAACATGAATTACTGAAACTAACAAAATATAAATAGTATTTACTTTAATCATTGTTCTAAAAATAATTATTACAGGTACAAGCTTGACGAAACCCAGATTGCAATTAGGTACTTTATGTTTAGTCTGGAACTGTGCCCGAAAAACGGCAATAGGCTCGCCCCCAATTACGTGGGACTGATACATACCTGGCGAAATGTCCGTGCAGAAATGCACCTTAGGCAAAGGCCTACCCCTTCGGGGAATACAGGCGTGAGGTTATGTATGTACCTATGTATGTAATAGGTTTATTGCACCTAGCTCTAAATGTAAAATCAAGAGTTTATCTATACTAATAAAAAAAAATTGAGTGTCTGTTTTGTCTGTCTGTCTGTCTGTTTGTTCCGGCTAATGTCTGAAACGGGTTGACCAATTTTAACGGGACTTTCACTGGCAGATAGCTGATGTAATAAGGAATAACTTAGACTAAAAAAATATTTTTTTTTTAAAGAATCGGCTGTTAGGCGGAATAAAGTTCGCCGAGTCAGCTATAAATGCATCCATATGCATGGATGTATACACGGTACATATACCAAAATAACGTTTTTTACAATTTTTGGCCGTCTGTTTGTTCCGGCTAATCTCTGAAACGGGTGGACCAATTTTAACGGGACTTCACTGGCAGATAGCTGATTTAATAAGGAGTAACTTAGGCTACTTTTAGTTTATAAATTTTCTTATTATAAATAATTAAAAATAAATTTTCCGCGCGGACGAAGTCGCGGGCATAGCTAGTTAAAAAATAATATCAGATTAAGAAGCATTATGCGTTTGGATCATTACGTTTGCTGCCCTTTAGTATCTAAGTACCAACATCGACAGACAAGAGTGAGATTATGTATGTACCTAGATTTATGATAAGTGGCGGCCACACGCAAAATATTTTTATTTATAAGAAATCCAATACTTTAATGTACAGATACAAAACTACCTTTTTTTTTAATTAAAATTTGTGATATTTTAAAGTTAAACCCTTAATTAATTATGTATGAATTGGTTTAAAAATTACATGATATTGTTATACTTATTTCAGTCCCTTGCAAAGCTTATAAAAACTTTAAAATCGCGGAAACCATTTATAATGCCCATTTTAAAGAGCAATGTGCTTATAATTACAAAGTATCATCTAAATCACTGTACAAAACAAATGAATACATCATGCAACATAGGAGCCGGTCACGTGACGCTTCCAATTACGAACGCTAACTAAATAATTATCACGATTAATGAGAACGAACATATATCAACGACATCCCTTCAAATTTATTCCAATTTGAACGCGGGAACGACGCACGCGCATCCGTCAGTATCCCCGCCCACTGCTCTCCCATTGGCGAACGCCTAATTATATCCTGGATACAGATCTTCATGAGCTATTTGCATCTTTTAAATCTGCTGAAATTAAGTTCAACTTTAAGAATGCTTAGTTAAAGTTGAAATTGTAGCGTAAGGCCGTAAACTGAAATGTCATTTTCAAAGACGCCCATTAGCTGAAGCTTTCCATCTTCATTCTGGACAGACAGATCACTGGCAAATGATTTTGTGCTTGAACACATGCCATAATCATCTCTAAAGTCAAAGCTATAAAGACTGTAATCGTATTATGATAAGCCTTCTCAAAAGATGTTTCACATTGAAATCTGTTAAAATTCCCGACTCGAAATCATTTCAGCGGTCCAATTGACAAAAACGCATCGTTAGCTTTAGTTTATTAGTTTAAATCGTACCGTTTGACTTACACCGTTGATAGAGATGTGTTGAACTCCTAAAATTCAGTTGAGATACACAGTGACATGAGCTCCACGGTGGAAACTGATTGTGCTATGGACGTGGAAGAAAACGATCCGAAAATTGTAAAGACTGATGCCAAATTACCCTTTTCGATTGAAAATTTGCTCGCAGATAAAATTAATAATACAGACAAGATTACACACAGTGAAGTGCAACCATCGACGAGTGTTGGTAGTAGTTATTTCAAAGATTTCAACGCTAGTGAATTAGGTAATTCGGACGATGAAATTAGTAATGGTAGTTCTGAAAATGTCGATGTCGAAAGTTCAAACGCAGGTGACGCTCCAGAATTTGTGGATATGAAGACAAATGACTATCAATCAGGTATTTTAATTTAATTTTTCCTCTTAATTAAGCGTAATAAAAAATTTGCATACCGAACATCAGGTTCGACGTCAGGTCGAAAGTCTAGTTTCTAGTCATGTAAGACTATAAAGTTTTTTTTGCAATTTGAGTAAATATTTAAAATTAAATAGAATTTTCTCATGTCTCATCTGATAAATTAATGAATAAAAATGTGTCTGCCACACAATAAAATTGTCATTACAAAAGATAATAACTGCAATAGATTATAATTCTTGGTTCAAAATATAAAAACCTATATCTATTATATTCCGTCGGGATTTTTTTTTTAAACAATTTAAATATAACTTGCGAATGTAATGTAGGTACGTAGAGTAGAAACCTTCTTCGCAATCTGAATACAAACCTAGGTTAAATTTATGTTTTGATTTTTTGGTAGTTCGTTTAATTACTATGGAATCTTTGTTAATAAAAAAACAATGTACCTGAATTGCAATCCAATGCAATATAATTCTTTTATTTCTTGTAACTCATGGTTAAATAATTTTTTTTGGATATAAGTTAATATATACATAGGTATATGTATTTTATATATAGGTAATAGTACCTACAATGTAACTCCGCTCGTTTAAAGTAATATACATTAAATCGCCTAAACGCGTATAAAATTACAGTAGAACCTCGATTAACCGGACTAATTGTTGTCGTTAGGCATTTGGATACCTAATCGAAAATCCGGATATCCGAATGTATGAAAAAAGCGTGCTTTATGCATATTATGTAGTATTAAGTATATACATAATATTATGTGTTTATTAAAAAAATGCATATCGACTTGTAGGTATTTTATTTTTGGTTTTATAAAAAACAAATTGGTCGCGGTTGGTGGTCTAAATAATCGCGAATGCGTATAACTGTGGGCCGGATAACCGCGTTTCTACGGTATACGAAATTGGAGCTTGATCTTGTTTCCTGAAGTTACGGAGGCTATGTAATTCATAACTAAACACCTACTTACATAATATCGAAAACTACTTATAAACCATACCATATAAACCAAACATATATTATAAACGTTTTGACGCCATGACTGCTGAATTTGTTTCAATGAATTACGGTACGGTGATAGATTGGATCGTGGTGATTTTTACAGGTTACTTTTATTCTTACCCTTTAATATTTATTGCCTTGTGCAATGTGTTATTGAGTTTTCCATTAGGAAATTCTCAGTAGCAACAAAGAGTCTGAAAATATGCCCGAAAAACGGCTATAGGCTCGCCCCATATTATGAGGCCGTATGTACACCTGGCGAAATGTGGGTGCAGAAATGTGAAATCTGGGGAATACAGGCGTCAGGATGTATAAGTGTGTTAACATTAATGATTGACAAAATCTAAATCATGGCTAGCAAAATTGCGGAATAAACCTTGTTATGTTGAATCGAGATTAACTCGGCAATACAACAACTAGGTATTATTCCTCTATTCTCGCTATTCTTCCAAGCGGAATTAACGAACTGGACCAGGAGTTGCTCTATATTACTGAATTCTGCTGAAACTCATTCTGCTATTTGGTTGACTAATAACAAAAAAACTGATTAGGCGAGGAGGACCGAATATCGAGTCCAGTGGCGTGCCACGTGCCATAGGAGAGGAGAGGCCTACGTCCAGCAGAAAAAGGGCTGTTGGCGATAACTAGAAATAAAATACATACAACCGCATTACTAAAACTAAGTAGGTACTTTACTTACTAAAGAGGTACCTATATTAAAATTGTCCAATGACATTCATTCACTCTAATTACGGTAGTGATAAAGGTGCAATGGAGGGTGAAGTAAGTACCTACTGATCACCAGATATCGATCTACTGATAAATACTAAGTAATTTTACTTTAGTACTACCTGAACAAAAACTTACAACAATATTCATAAAAACGTTATTTTTGATAACCTACGAGTAGTTAACACATCCGGTACGACAAGATGGCAATAGGATGAGTTTAAAAAAAAATATTTAAAGATATGAATAGATATCATATTCACCTCATCCACACAGCGATGAAACACTTAAAACAATAAATCAACGAAAGCGGATCTCGAAGTAACGTGAGAGTGAGTTATTATTGTAAAAATGGTAAAAAACTTTGTACACTTGACGCCTTTACGCGCCATTTGACGCCACGCCATGCACACAGAATGCCGTTTTTTTTTTGACACCAATTAACATTTAGTAAAATTAGGTACGACACATAACTATTTGAAATATATATTTACAAAAACGTTTTGCAATAGTTTAGTGCTAGCAAGACAAACAAGACAGTACCTACTCTTCTTCGTAATTTGCTATAATTATAACCATCCGACTCCTAAATATATGTATGTCCGTTGGCCTTAGTGTAAACCAATGTTACCTATACGGCAAAATGAGCCGTGCAACTTGCAAATTTGTTGCATACAGAAATCAACCTGCGTTTGCGTGAAATGAATCCTGTCATGAACTTACAACCTATAAAGCCTTATTATTGTTTCAAAGTAGATAAGAAACGAGAGAGAGAAAAAGGAAATATATTTTTATAGATATGTTGCACAACAATTTCAGCTGATGGAAAGTGACGATACAATTTTCCATGCCAAACGCTTATTTAATATGTGTAAATACTTTACGACTCTAACTTAATAATATACGTCGAAAGGCAGAAAAACCAAGAAACGCTTCTGTTCGTAACATAAGAAGTATTCCAAAAGTCCTTGCAGTCAATAAGTCACGGTCTCACTAGATTAGCTAATTTGTCATATCCTAATAATAATTATCATATCTGTTGTGTTAATTGTCTGTAGATGTCTTTATTTATAGATTGGTATGAGAACTGATTAAAACGCTTTCATTTTTTGTCGAGATTTTTTTCAATGTCACGGTGTTTGTAATCACTGTGGCTATTGCCTTAGTTTTCGATCACGGCCTTTATGCAATGTATTGTATGTATTTAGTAAATCTGAATCCTAACTCCTGGTATCCCGGCAATAGGCTCGCCCCCTGTTACGTGGGACTGATACATACCTGGCGAAATGTGGGTGCAGAAATGCACCTCTGCCTACCCCTTCGGGGAATACAGGCGTGAGTTTATGTATGTATGTATGAACAATTTCAAAACTAAGCCATCAAAATATAATAAGTACATAAATAAATAGCTGTTTTTATCGATGTGCGGTAGAAAATTATTTATTTTCTGTTTTGCACCCGTTGATTACCGCTTAGATTCACAAATATACTTTATGCCGAGAAGTTTAAAATATACGAACCGAGTAAATTTCAGTCCATTCATTCACTCTTCGGTGCACTAGCCAATATTTAGGTCATTTGCGGTTAACTCTAATACACAAGGTTATTAACCGCTGCACGCTCTCTGGGGCCAATGATTTACTGCCGAATTGTGTTTAGCCGGATTATTAACCAACATACATCATCATCATAATCAGCCCAAATACGTCCCACTGCTGGGCACGGACCTCCTCTACAACTGAGAGGGTTTAGGCCTTAGTCAACCACGCTGGCCTAGTGCGGGTTGGCGGACTACACACCTAAGAAATTCCTAACAACTTTTAGGTGTGCAGGTTTTATCACGATGTTTTCCTTCACCGTTAACCCTCTATCACTCAAAAACTTGGATTCAGTTGATTTTTGGAATGGAAATAATAACAATAAAAATAAAATACCCGTATTTCTGGTTTTTTTTTTTTTTTTTTATATTTGAAAAGATAATTACATAAAAAGGGTTTGTTGCTTCTGGGCAACATTGCATTAAAAGGTCATAATTTATAGTAGTGTTATGAGATATGAAAGTTTCTGAAACAATTTTTAGTTTAGTGTAACATAGGAAAACCTCGCAATTTTCGCACACATCATTTGTAAGTCCATCACATTTGGGAAATTTACAACTAATTTTGTTATCCAACGATTGTGGCCAGTGCCCAATCTGGTCGTGGCGTATGGCTTTAGGAGGCACATGCAGAGCAGGTTCTTTATGCTTTTTAGCTTGGATCTCGCTCTACACCGATCGCGGACTAGATACACTTGGTGTCGTAAATTCTTCATTTTACAATGTGCAACCTCCTGACGAAAGCCTACTGATGATAAGCGACTTGATTGACGATTTTTGCATTTAGAAACCCTTTTGTAAAGTATCCATGCATTTGCTATTGTGAGATCCTAATAATGATAAAATGATAAAATAATATGCTACTAGCATAGGCCATCGTTCGCTTCCCAGACATATTTTGTGTATGCTCATGATGCTCTAAGAAATCAACATCCCCTATGTGGCGACTGTACTCTTCGACCACATGGGGGCGCTTTATGCTCATATATGAACGTCCCCATACGTTTGCCAGACTTCGTACATCAGTTTCAGGTTTGTGTGTAGCAAATATAGAAGCCTAGTTGAAATTTTTATTTTGTTTTGAGACACCCGAAAGTACTATTAGAAACGTTTTGCACTTGATACAAATTTGTCTTTCTCTTGAGTAGGTCATTTGTAAATAGGTAGGTATTAAAAAAACTGCACGAGAGTATCTAGCTCAAGACGATCACCTGATCGTAGCACCCTAGACCCTGGTACCTGGCACTTGGCACACCAAAGATAAGTTGCTCTACATTCAATTCCAAATTATTTTTCTCTCCGCGTAAATTCAGTTTAGCTGCCTTCTCTTTAGCGACTTTTGTTGCGATTTTGGCTTCGGAAAGCAGCTGTACTCTCATCTGCAGTTTTCGTGCTCGAGGAAGCGTTTCCGTGATTTTGTAAAGTTTCTACTGTAGAATCACATCAATGTGTGTCCACATCAATCACATCCAATTCAGGAACTTAATCGGAATCGGCAAGGGCGTCGTCATTGTAGCCCAAACCATCTTCACCTTGTCCACCATCATTTAGCGCAATATAAATGCCCTTATCATCAAGAGAGCCCTTACGAACATCCTATAATATTAAAAACTACAGTCAATATAATAGGTACCAAATTCTGCCCTTATCACCTGATGTAGCCCACAGTCTACAAACCTATTTTCGCAAAAAATACATAATAAAACGTAAGAAGTATTCAAAACGAATATTACACAAAAAAGTTCAAACACTCACCTCTCTTGTTTATTCATATAATAAACAGAATATAATTATAACATTTTTTTATTATTTTTTGAAATTGTAGTCAGCCGTCACCATTAGAAAATGACAACAGTCGACAAACGAATTCCTATTTACTGCGTACAGCGCTTCCTTATTGTTTTCCTTGGTACAATTTAGTAAGTTCGGAATGTAGACAACCGGTGGCAAAGCATGTTATAAAATCAATTTTATTAAATCTGGAGGTGTTTGAACGGTATGTTGCCTACAGTCTACACTATGCTACAGAGGGTTTTAAAGCAAGTGATAATTCATTGTGAATACACACATAACTTCGAAAAGTCAGAGGTGTGTGCCTGGGGTTTGAACCTGCGACCGCCGAAATTCTCGACCGCGCGCCTAAACCTCGAGGCCATCACTGCTGCTGCTGCTAATATATAGTACCTATTGTACTATATTTCGGGTCGGCGTACTATATACTGTTGAAGAAATATATAGTACGCAAAAATACTATATTTTCAACACCGAACGAAATCTAAGAAACAAATACTTATTTTAAAAATAATTAACGCGCCTTTTCATTAAATTTTGAGTGGGTCACTGGTTCGGTTTCAGTTCATGTAACCGAATTCCGGACGCCGATCGCGATGCCTGGGGTTTCAACCTGCGACCGCCGAAATTCTCGACCGCGCGCCTAAACCTCGAGGCCATCACTGCCTTACATACATCATACATACATGCATACATATGTATGTATCTCACGCCTGTATTACCCGAAAGGATAGTAAGAGGTGTATTTCTGCAACAACATTTCACTAATTGTGTTTTCAAGATGAAAACAGATCAGAAAAAAGAGAAAATGCTCCTAAATTCATAGAAATGCATGAGATGTAGAGTAAGTAAAAGATGTGTATATGTATGTCAGGATCGTAGCCTATGGTTTGTGGCTCTCAATTGTGTTTACTTACGACTAATATATTCGGGTCGGAGCTCATTTTGAGATGAGATCGAACTATTTTGACTGGAATTAGATAGATTATAATACGAAAAGTGGGGGCGTTATCTCTAGTGTGTTCAGACCAAAATAGTATTTCTTGGAATGATATACCTACATAGATCCATCTCATACTACAATGATCTCGCATCTGGATCGCAGCAATGACTTCGTTTGAAAGTTCCTAGAGGCAAAACGTACATACTTTAGACGGAGATGCGTAAAGACGACCCTTTAAGTATCATAAGTATATCAAAGAAGTGTGTATTCACAATGAATTTTCATATAATTCGACGGTGAAGGAACATCGTGAGGAAACTAGTAGGTACATCTAAAAATTCTTACGAATATCTTAGGTGTGTACTCCGACAACCCGTACTAGGCCAACGTGGTTGTAGAGAAGGCCCGTGCCCTCCAGGGGGACGTATTAATGATTATGATGATATCAAAGTTTGCTATATAAATTGGTTTAGTAAAATCTCAACAACGGCTTGAAGTCTAAAAGGGCTATAGACGATTTATAAAGCCCAGGCAGAAATACTAATGGTTTGTCCGGATTATCAGTAAGAGATATTTTTCCTTTAACTACCCTAAAAAAAACTCCTACCTTTTTTAGGAGCTAAAAAATATTCAACAACGCTTTTGTCAAAAAAATATGTTTTAACTTTTAAGTTTAATTGGTTTAATGTTTACGTGCTGAAGCTTAATACAAAGATCATTTGACTTTCTAGAGTTATTGTAAAATCAAATTAAAACATTATGAAAAAGTTTTAATTATTCTATAATTTCGCGTAGTTTTGTGTTAAAATATGTCAAAGACAAAGAATAGCAATGCGGTCAGTAAAGGAAGAAGTCAGGATGTATTTATTGGACATCAGCATTACTTGAAAATACTAAAAATAGTATTCTGGATTAAACAATTCTTCTTTTAATGCAAAACACAACAAGTGCTAACTGTAGCAAATCTTATTAATACGTTTATACAACAAAGTTTTTTAGTTAAAAAAAAATACACAGTATCCATCTGGATTGTGGCAACAGTAGGTATTTCTCTTTCTTTCTTATATTTATCATTGTTCCACTGCTGGGCACGAGCCTTCTGTACAGCATAGAAATGTTAGACGTTACTCCACCACACTGGCTTAGTGTGAATTGGCGGGTTGCACATCTATTAAATTCCTGATAGAGAACTTTTAGGTGTGCAGGTTTCCTTAGAATTTCATTCACTATTATGGTGAGTGAAAATTTATTTTGAAAACACACGACTTCAAAAAGGCACAGATGTCTGGGATTGGTTCTGCGACCGCCGTGATTTTGTCTTAACTTCGCGCCAAATCCTCTAAGCCTTATAGATGTACTGTCTGCTTTATTCTTTCCAAACATACAACAACAAATGCCGAAAACAGCTTGAACGATTGAGCCGGCTCGAGGGGGATGGTGCTTCTAAGTCACAGGAAATTGACGTGAAGCAATACCAGTACTTTTTTCGGTTAATGACATTGCTAGAAGCCTTATCGGTGGCAGAGTGTTCGGGTCCGCTCGGATAGAGACCACCGTGCACTACTTGTCAAATTCGCTATTCGAGTACTGTACTTACATCTGGTTTGCTTTAGAACAATACATAACTGTTTTGGGTGGTGAAGGATGATTGTAGCCATTTCTTGTAAGTGGACCTTTTATTTTGACCGCACTACGGAAGTATCTTTGCTAGTAATCGATACGATTTTTGATAGAAAATGACAATTTTAAAAAGAATAATTTTATGTGAAACTTCTATAGTACTACTACTACCCATACGACGCCAGGATGAAGGATTGTTCTCGAACAGTCTTAAAATAAAGTATAAACCATGCCCACAAAGGGACTCTCATCACTCATGCTGATACGGTAGGTAATGTACTTAGGGCCTGTCAAGGGAAACTATTTACTTGCAGATATATTTTTATAGTCTCTATACACACGTTAACCTCACCTAGGGATCGAACCCGGGACCTTTAGATCGCACATAGGTAGGTACTTGTGCCGCAAGACCATTGTCCATATATAGTTATGTATCTAAATATATAGTCTATATGCTATACCATTTACGTCCGACTATTGAGCACCGCTGTATGTTTTCATTGAGAACTTGTGCACAAAATGGAATGTTTCGCTAAAACTTATGCAATTTAATTGACAGTTGTTGAACAATTACGTTATTTTGAAAATCCAATATGGGCGCCGCGATTTACAGTGACGCACGCGCCTTCCCTCGTTAATAGAACTTTACAGCTTTTTAATGAGGCACGGGCACTTACTAAATTTCAGGCGGCAGACATTTCTTTCATGTTTATTTATTTTTTTCGTCGCACCACCGTGAATGATTGCGGGCCGAGTGATTTAGCTAACGAGTGCCCGGGACGCGTGTGCATTTGTCTTTTCGTAACAAATTTAGAAAATGAGACATCACGGCGCGGTTTAAGCGAGTTGGGAAGGGTTGCCGGTTTTTTATTAGTTGCACCGTTTGTGGACAGAACGTAATTAATTATATCGTTTAGGTACTATTTTTTCTGTATGACTACCATCTCAATCGGTGCAAGAACTCATGATTCTTACTTTTACTATCGTTTTAAGATAACGTTAATTAAACTTTTCAAGATACAAAAATTACCTAAATTACTAACAAAAAAATTATGGTGAGAAATGCCACGATTACAATCACAATTCATTATTCCCTTCATCGCGGAATAGACCCACGCTTTTCAGTGATTACTTTCGAACTAACCCGGCCTTCATTGTAACACTTAGGTACTTGCTGACAATTTGAAAAGTATTTTTAATTGATTAGTTGAATAACGATCATATCGAGTATTCCTACTCTTGTGAAATGAGTATGACTGTTATTTTAAATTTCTGATCTCACGACCGTTCAAAATAACTTGACAATGAATACGAAAATAAAATAATTTTAACGATGTTCATAATGTTCGGCGATAAAAAAAATCCGAAATTTTTGTTTACAAAACTGCCATCCCTGTGACTGTTAGTGCGCGTAAATCTAAACAGTTTTATTAGTATGCGTGCGAGGAGCGTCCCGAGAGCAATTCAAACGGCTAATTTGAATCCCGAATGGCGGTAACACAGAAACATTTCGAGTTGCTTTATCATTGCCAGCTCATAAATAAATAAACGTTTTATGATTACTTTTCTCGCGCCAATAGCTCGTTATAACGAATTATTAGGTATTTAAAATAACTTAGTAATTGGGGGAGGAAAAAATATTATGTTATACCTACATTTTTCCCAGCATAGACGTAGCTATAAAAACTCTTTGAAGATAACATTTAAAAGTATATATTTTCTTGTATTAAAAAAGAACAAACCCCACAATAAACAATTAAAAACTAGACATTACACAATTAACGTGTAACGTTTTTGGGCTTCTATGGAAGTACCGCCACTGATATATTTATGTAAGCTAAGCAGTTTATAAGTTAGTATCATATTTTCTTTAATAGGAAAGTGTTCTTAATAAGTTTAAGGATGGGACGGTTAGGCGCGCATGGATTTATCCAAATACAATAGAGGGTTCGAATTAGCTACTATTTTTTTTATTTCGTGAATTTACTATTTCACTTATTCTCAGGTACTCTACCCTTTTAAATTACTCTGATTCTGTGAGGAAGCGTTCTATTGTTGAGGCATCTTCTTAGCAGTCGCGGGATTAAATTCCGCATTTTAAACTTTTCGGAGTTATGCGTGTACCTATATTGTTTATGACCCGATAACACTATAATGTTATTGGGCTTTTCCATGAGGAAATTCTTAGTAGCAGCACGGAGTCTGGAATTATACGTTAAAAACGGCAATGTGCTCGCCCCCTATTACGTGGGACTGATACATACCTGCGGAAGTGCGAGTGCGGAAATACAGGCGTGAAGCGTATGTATGTTGTGTATTGTTTATGAATTATTGCGCAACTGAATTTCGAATTAAAACATCGAGAGGAAACCTGCAGGTCTGATGGTTCGTATAAGGGAAAATTCTCCAGAAACCAATACATGTACTTATTATGGACCACACCAGCAGCCAGCAACTGAATTAAATTGCGAAGCGGCTGATGTTAGCTGATGTATCTATTTAAAATTTCATAGAATCATAAAACTATTTAAATTTTTCAATCTTCTCTGCTCAGATCACGAAATCATTCATGCAAATTGAAAATGCGTTCACCGATCTGCTGTTTTGCCATTCATTTTCCATTCAACCACGATGCGATAATTTTAGCCGGTAATTAATTTATCTGGTACATGATTGCGGACGATTTGATCGATCGTTTGTTCCAAAGTTATTTTCGTCTCTATTGTTTCTTATTTGCATTTTGTTAGTGATGTGATTGTGCCGTGCTCATTAACTGACTATTATTTCTAAATTCACAACATCGATTTCGTATCAATTTTTTAAGATACGACGTTTTTTTTTAATTTGCTGCTGCAGACTGATTAACGGAACATTGTTGATTTTACACAGGTCCAAGTTTTAATAAGAACGTTGTCAAATCGCAAGTGATTCAGTATTTTCTTCATTGATTTAATTTAATTTCCCTATTTGGCGACTATCATTATATTAAATAGCTAAATAGCCTCAAAGTTATTATGTCCTCCTATGGGCAACGGCGTATTTCAAGGACGCGGTGAAAAAGTAGGATATTAAGATGATGGTCATATTGAAAATATACAAACTAAGTCAACCAATCCAAGAGAAGCTACAGCAAATACTTTAGGAGGCCAAAAGGTTTTTTTATCTGTAGTGGTAATTTTCATGAACGGCAGCCCGTTAGAAATTAGTTTTAGAACTTGAGAACTACCTACCTTCTCTATACAAGCAAGTATTAAGCAAAAAAGAATCAATCATTTGTTGCATTCACACTTTGTTTACTTTTGCAACAAAGAAATTTGACCTAAATTGTTCCAAAGAGCCAAGAACAATATTTGTCGCTGCAACATCTAATTCGGGATACAAATGCATACGACTTCAAAATTATTTGCAATCACTATCTAACAACACATCCACGGCGTACGGAAGTCATGCGGTAGAAAATTGCGGCGGACACGACGCATCGTCACCTAACAGCTATTTTCAATAAACACCTCCCCGCCGTGAGTAATTAGTGGCGATATATCAACATGTCATTGTTCCGACGCGCCCGCCATCTTAGATATCGGTCGACACCAACACCACCTATTGAAGCACGCACTAATTAGGATAGGGTTGGGAATCAACATGCTCGGTTGTTGATGTCGATAACTTTTATATTCACGAAAACGTTAAACGTATGTAGAGCGATCAGCGATGCTGTAATTACCTATTGTATTGTCTTACAAATAGGCCGGTTAGGCTGAGGTAATACCAGTAATAAGTTTTATCTATTTTAATATCGTCCCACTGCTACACTGTCCGCTGACCCAGTGCAAACTGGTAAACATCGCATGGTGAACATAAACAAAAAATTCTTAAAAAAAACTCTTCTTCGCAATTTTTATTCACGACGCTAAAGTGCTTATAAGAATACACATACATTTAAGTTCGAAAAGTTATAGAACCCGCGCCATAATGATACCTTGGTAGACCGTGCGCGTAATCCTCAAAGGCACACATAGAAGATATTTATATAAAGTTAATCAAAAACTTAGTATTAAAATTAGACAATATTTATCGAATTTCTATATCCGTACCGCACTTATGAGAACCAAAATATACATCAATTTAATTTTGAACCGTAACGACATTATAACAATGGAACAAGGACCATAATCCCCGCCCTTTCATTTTCTCTACTGAAAATATATTTTGTCGTACAGAATGAACGTTTCAGCCATTTATTATGGTTGAAGAAATTACACGGGGAACGATGTTCAGTGTTGTCTTCTTCTTAATGATTTAACTGCAGTAAGTGTCATCTTTAAATGTTTTGAAAATGTTTCAACGACGGAGAAAAAATGGATATCCGGCGCTTAAACACTATTTTATTTTGCAACCGCTACGTATATTTCTAACATGAAATATATTAGAAATATACCATTCTAATCTAATAGTCTAGTCAACAAGTTCAAAAACTTTGTTATACATGGTTGTTTTTGTAATTTTTTGAAGTTTTCGAAAAAATATATAACGGTTAATATTATTTGTTTATAACAAATTGTTAAGTTAATAAACAATTAAATTATTTATAAAAAAAAAAATTCTGTTATTCCATTGAAAAGGGTCAATGTTGATTATTAAGAATAAAATAATTTCTTAACTAATTATTTAAACAATTGAAATATAAAAAAAACGATTATAAACAATAAAAAGAAATATTTAAGATTTTTTTTTCTTTTTTAAATCATCATTTTACCTTTGCAATAAGATAGTAAAAAATTTTTTTTTTTAAATCGCAAAATAGTCTATTTGTTTATAAACAATTTCCTCACAAATGACGTAACAATTTTTTTTCCAATGTTAATTACTACCTATATTAGATGCAAAAACAGCAATAATAAGATATTACCAAAAAAAAAATGTTTTGATAACATTTTTTAGAAATTTCATTTTTAGTCTATTTAAAAAAAATATAATTAACAAAATAATAAACTTTAATAAATTTTTTTTGCATAACTTTATTAAGTACCTAAGTAAGAAGAGCTCCACGAAGCGAAATATTTTTAGACTAATTTTTGAAACTTTTATGCCGTAATTTATAAAAACAGAGATTGGAAAAACATTAGTTAATTAACAATGGTGTAACTTTTTGAAAAGTTGTCAAAAAAAATATTTTTGGCCGTGGTTATTTTCGTTCAAGTGTCTAGATTACACCATAATTTATTCAAATTTTTAAATTGTTATTTAATATTAGAAATAAATTATTTTAGGTGATATACCGGCTTTTTAGACGACGCGCCTATGCCGTAACGCCCTCGCGGAGCGCTATTTCCAGCGTTAAATAAAAATTATAAATAATATCGATAGAGTTCCGGGAGTAAGGACTTTTTTATTGGAAATTTCCTCCTCTTTCAGGATCTTTTTTCATAATTCCTTATATATCATTATTTTAAAAGTTATTAATGAAAAACTAAATACCTTCTTTTTTTTTCTTATTTTGTTAATAACTATTGCAATTTTTTATGTGCTAATATGCCCTTAAAAAACATTTTTCTAGACGTCATTCCGAATCGAATGAGGTATGGCACATATTTTTAGGAGCTTTATTTCTATTTAACACGTTTTTGAACTTGTTGACTAGACTATAAATATAATTTGATTCAAATTGCCAAATAACTTATCGTCGCTAGAAGTCAAAAAAATGTCGGGTTTCAAGGCAACATAATAATTATGCCATTTTTTCGTAACCGCGTGTACCTACTATAAAGGATTTAAAAAACACGGAACCTTGCACACTTGACACTATACGAGTACATACTAGAAATACTTCGATCTACCAAATCTTTCGTATATGTAGGTACATATAGTTTAAAGGTTTACATATCCTTTAAACGACGTTGAAAATGAAGCCGTCTTACCACTTCAAAGCACCTTCTGCAGTTGCCTGTATTTGGCTTGGTGGTCAATTCTCAATAAATTTCAAGTTTGCTTTGTATTTTTATTTTTCGTTTCCACAATTGTGGTATCATCCAATGGCGGCGTTACAGGCGGATTTCTTTACCTTGGTATAAATATAATGATAAGTATATATCAACCTAGACTTTTTTGAGAGTAATTGTTAGTGAAATTTAATTTTGTCGAACAGGAGCATGTTCGTCGCGCGGCAAACGCGCTCGTACGGCGTTCAGCGCGCAGCAAATCAAAAGTCTGGAGGCGGAGTTCGAGAAAAACAGATATTTATCTGTGGCTGCTAGAGGAAGACTAGCGAGGCAACTCCGTCTCACTGAAACGCAGGTATGGTAAAAAAACAATATCCATCTAATATATATTATATATCTAATATATAATCTAATATAAGTAATAACATTATAATAAAGGTTTAATAAAACAATCTTTAAAAAAACGTTTAGTCGATTAGAGCTTACCAATCTTTTTTATAGTGAGATTTCCTGCTTGGAGGAACATCGGTTATTTATTGAATTTCGTCCTCCCATGCGAGACGCTGTCTCCCGTCATTCTTTCTATTATACCTGGAAAACCACTAGGTTATACCTACCCTTTGTCCAATCTTCCGTATTGCTTTTCTCCGCATAACCTTCCAATCTCTAATTAAGTTGCCTCTAAAACGTCGGGGAGTTAAAATTATGGAGGGTAAAGATAAGGAGTGTTATCTAGTACATGCAAAAGTGTCCGTCAAAATGGGGGCGCCACATTAGCATCAGCAACATAAATTTTTAAGGAAGCGGAAATCAATAAACGTACTATTCACAGTTCAGGATATAAACTCACTCTAGCTACACGCGTTTTTCATAATAACTCTTTAAGGTTATATTTACTACATTATTTTGTACTAAGCAAGTAGTTGACATTTTCAATAAAAAACTACTTTAGTCGACAATAATATTAAATTCATACCATGTCCTTTGTCTACACCAGCGCTATTCTAGAAGGTTTTTGAACTGTTATTTACGCTGACCGCTGGACACTTTTTTCGATTTTCTACTATAGGAGATAACACTCCTTACCTTTACACTCCATAGTTAAAATTAAAGCGAATACCTACGTCAACTAAAGTTACCTATAAAAAAAACACCAAGAAGTTGAAACCTGCTTCATATCCCAGATTCTGATATATTTAGGTATTCTGACACATTTAGCAATAAATAAATAAATCTTATTTTCAGATAAAAATCTGGTTTCAAAACCGACGAACCAAATGGAAACGCAAATATACGAACGACATAGAGTTATTAGCACAGCAATACTACAGTAGTCTTGGGATTGTCGCTCCTAGGCCTATGTTTGTGGGCGACAGACTGTGGGTCTTCAACTATCCTAACAGATTACCGCCAACGCAACAACAGCAATGGATCAAATCAGTTACACAAAACCACATTTTGGAACGAAACGCGTTTAGAAATTTGCCAAAGCCAGACATGTCACCATTTTTAATTCCCCCTCCAACTTCCTTTCCGAATGACCGATTTTTGCCTGGTAACATTAAGATTCCCGCGCAAAATCGTTTAGTGACGCGGGAAGTTTACAATAATATGGCGACGGCCCAAAGAACTATTGATACTTATAAAAACAATATTTTAAGTCACAGTACACCACCACAAGAATCAAATATAGATCACTTGCGAAGACTGGAAGAAAATTTTAGTATTTAAGATGTTACTATCATCTATTTGTGTAAAAATTGTGCTAATAAACTTATTACTGACTATAGCAAATACTGATTTTAATTTTAATCCAACTTGTTTGCCTATAATTTCTAATTGAAACATAACATACAATGTTGAAATGAAATGAAATGAAATTGCTTTATTTGGTCACGTAGGCAATCAAATAGCACTTATAACAAGTCAATACAGAAAAGAAAAATCTTTTATTATAACATAATAATTTAACTATGGTTCATTTTATATAATTTGTCCAAAAATATTTACGGTTTTTTTTATAATTTATTTTTAGTTTTCATCAGGAAATACATAATATCTTATTATTATTATTATTTTAAAGTAAATAACGAGATGGACCTTGTCTATTTCCGAAACGTCACGTTACATTTATTTTTGCACGCTAATCAGTAAAAACAAAAATTCTAACAAAAAAAAAATAACCTCACGCCTGTATTTCCCGAAGGTATAGGCAAATGTGTATTTCTGCACCTACATTTCGCTATGTATGTATAAGTCCCACGTTATAGGGGGCGAGCCTATTGCCGTTTTTCGGGGACATTTCCAGACTCCGAGCTGCTACTGAGAATTTTGTAATAGAAAAATCCAATAACACTGCCCGACCCAGGAATCGAACCCAGGTCCTCTAGATCGCACGGCACATACTTGTACCGCGAGACCACGAGGCAGTCGAAAAAAATAAACACCGCCTAAAAAAATTGCAAAACAATAATAATGAAGGTGTAACTATGCTAAATGTTTTTTAATGTTTCATCACAATGTCATCATCATCATCATCAGCCCATATACGTCCCGCTACTGGGCACGGGCCTCCTCTACAACTGAGAGCGTTTAGGCCTTAGTCCACCACGCTGGCCTAGTGCGGGTTGGCGGACTTCACACCTAAGAAATTCCTAACAACTTTTAGGTGTGCAGGTTTTATCACGATGTTTTCCTCCACCGTTAAAGCAAGTGATAATTCATTGTGAATACACACATAACTTTGAAAAGTCAGAGGTGTGTGCCTGCGGGGTTTGAACCTGCGACCGCCGAAATTCTCGACCGCGCGCCTAAACCTCGAGGCCATCACTGCTTTTATCACAATGTAACACGCTTTTTTTATGCTCGCCTTGGCATTGGGTCATCCATCTAATCAAAGACAGAATCCACATTCATAACAAACGAACTATATTTCTCAAAGGTGGTGTCGCATATACACGTCTACCAAACCACTACCACTTACCACCAAAAAAAAAACGCCCCACTGCATGTATGCATGTAAGACGAATCAAACTCAACGCGGTTGTGTCGCTTAATTGCTGAGTTCCTTTGGCCACCTTCCAGTCATCAGACTCTGGTTACCATTGAAAGACAAACTACTCGTCAAGACGATTCAAATAAACCCAAACTCGCTGAGGTTGTGTCGTTTCACTGCGAAGTTACTTTGGCCACCTTCCAGCTCCATCATCAGATCAGCACCATGTCATCATAATATTGCAGTGTCACGCGATTTACACATAATATATGCAAAATTTCAGCTCAATCGGTGACCGAGATGTGGATCAAATTTAATTTTCAAGATTTGATGGCAAACATCGGGACAGGTTAATAAAAGTTGTAATAAAAAAATACAGCCGAATTGAGAACCTACTCCTTTTTTTAGAGTCGGTTAAAAATGAAATTACTTCTTCTGAAAATCTTGTTCGAATAAGCATCTATGATACACGCAGTATTGGAATTCCTCCCGTTCTACTAAAGCAATTGTCTTGACAACCTGAACAGCTGAATCGAATAATCACAGCAGTCTAACGCAGCCAATTTATTACCACCATTTAAATTCCTTTAAGTAAGTGCTTTAAACTTCTAAGGATCGCTATTAATCGTCTCAATTGGTGCTTATCCAGAATCATTAGCTGTCAGATTGACAAGTTTAACGCCTAGGTCTTCTTAAATATAGACAAAATATTTCCGTTCTCGGAGCAGTTACCATTTTCCAGACTCCGTGCCCTGCTATGGGATAGAACCACGTAATCGCTCATTAAGTAAATACACTTTAAATAAATAAAAATCTATGCCTTGTCATATTTTGATCAAAGAACCATGCCCCGATTTGGGCCATATGGCGTGCAGCGATAATGTTTATAACAGTGTTTTACTTTAGGAGTGTGCATTTTTTTAGTGCTGTGCGCCGTACTATACCTACTTACTAGGTATATATAAAATTAAAATTATTATTTAAAATCTTCTTTATCTGAACTATAAAATTCTGATGGTGGAGTTATTTGTACATATTGTGGTGTCTAACATACCCTAAAAACCAGATTACAGTTATAACGTGAACACAAGTAGGTACCTACCTATGTTTCGTGAACCTTTCTTACAACTACGGTAGTAAGCTTCTATTGAATCTTTACCTACAAATATTTTTTTTCTGCTTATACATAAACATAACTATTTTATTTTATTGATGTGTCTATCAACCCATAAAAAGCAAAATCAATTGCATCGCTGTTGGTACATATTTCAATTCTTTATCTACCAACAGAAGCTATATATAATATGTTCGCCATATTACGCTTCGGCTTCTTTTATTTGGTAGCGTACCCAAAGCTATTAAATAAACATCTATTACATAGATCTGGGTGTTTGTGAGACCGAAAAAGTCTCTCGTGGTTTCTGATACCCACGACACAGGTCTAGTATCCTAGTGTGGAGTCAGGACTTTGTATGTGACTGTTGGGTGCATTTATTTGTTTATTATTTATCATTCTCTGAGAAAACAGGAAAAACATTTCATTAGTAATTGAGCGAAATTATTTTAGCTTGTGATTAAGATTAGTTTCTTTTACGATTTGTCCTAACATGTTCTTTTGATTGACATATTAGACAACATCATGTCAGATTAATTATTACTTGAGCATCAACATCCGAGATGCATCTTACATAGAATTCGTTATGAATTGCTGCAGCATTTCGTGAGTCCTGCATTAAGTGTGGCAACATTTTTGTTTGCCAAACATGGTCAAAGTATCTAAAAAAAGTCTACTGAACCGGCTCCACGACGTATCTGATTTTAGTTAGGTAGGTAATTATTGGAAATGGCCTACGTTTCTGCATCCGATGCACCCTGCTGGCTAGCAAACAATTAGCTTTGGCAATTAGTCGATAGTGGAATAATCTTCAAGCATCATTGAAGTATTTTATAAAAGGGGTGGACCCTTGTAAGCCCTGGAAATGACTTATTATTCCGCCTATCCCCGTCCACTGCTGAACGAAGACCTCCCCAAGTAGGCGCCAACCATCCCGGTCTTGAGCAGCCCTTATTCATCCGCTACCCTGGAAATGTCTTATAACTCAACACAAAATAGAAACTAGTCTCACGAAAATCTTGTAATACATACCTATTTCTAATATTTATTTTTTTGAAGATTCACTGAGTCGTCGATAGGTTTGTCTGGGTAAGTTTTTTTTAATGAAACTTCAACTGCGTATTTAGTATTTCTATTAGTAGTAAAACATGTACCATGGAAGTCAATAAAATTCATAGAGACTGCGTGACTTCTGTTGTTGTGTAGTCTATCCTGTATCTTTTGACCATATGACTTTTCACAGCTAAGCTAGCGATTCAGTGTATTGTGTAAAAGATTTTATGGATGTAGTCCAGTCATTTTAGGCATTTTAAACCCCAATCTGCGGAAAAATTCCTAATGAGCTGAATTATTGTATACATCATTATTACGGCGGCGTTGTCATGAAGATGTGAAAAACGACAATGATATCGTGCCGGCTAAAAAAAGTTATAAAGCTCAAAAGGTCACGACCATTAACACAACTGTTATTTATCGTAACCAAGATTACTTCCGTTCCAGTTCCAGTTCTAGGTTTGATTCACTGGTTGGGCAAAGCGTTATTGGGTTTTTCCAATAAGAAACTCTTTTTAGCAGCACGGAGTCTGAAATCGTGCCCGAATAACGGCTGTAGGCTCCTCCGATTACGAAGGACCAAAACATAATTGGCGAAATATGGATGAATAAAAAATGCACCTCTGCCTCCCTCTTGGGGAAATAGAGGCGTGCGTGTGTGCGTATGTAAAAATGAACATATCTAACTGATATTGCCCGATCTGTCTTTTTATGTGTACTTAGGTAGAGGTTTAACCAATTTTTCAGAGCAGGTAAACTAATTTACATCTACTGACATAACCTCTCATGGAAAGATAGGAAACATTCCATTTCCCCCATAAAGTAATCGTATTTCCGAATTAGCTGTTTATGTCCCATTTCAAACAGACCGAATATTCAATATTCCAATATGTAATTTTTAGGAATTAGGATGAAACACAAAAGAAAATAATAAGAATACCAACAACAATACTGGATCGGAGCTAAGTGGAATAGGTTGTTTAATACTGAAATAAAATCGTAAAGGGGTTTTAAATACATAATTTATTAGTATGGTACAACAGGTTTTTGAATGATTCACGCTGATACAGAATTTCTTACAGTTACAACGAAGTGTACATAGATAAATCCGCTATTTCAAATCAAATATATATGTCTAACATACCGCGATGGGCATATAATACATAACTGTTTTATTTTTCTTTTCTATAAATAATTATAATTTCACCGATTTGTCCCTAAAGTCCATTCCACTCATACATAACACCGTTTTTTCAATATAAAACATAAAAAATAAAACTCACACATTCATTTTCTATGATTTTACACTTTTTAGTTCAAGACAGTTGCCATATTTGATGTTGTTGCAATTTTTTTAAGTAAATATTTACTGTTAGACTTATATTCAGCCACACTTGCAAAATATTCGACATGGTTCGAGTGAAAAGCTGACACCTCAGCTGTTGACATTGACGAAAATTTCGTGTCAATGTTGCCAGGTACAAAAACATTTAGTAATAGAATTATTAAACACTCCACGTCAAAAATCGATTTAGGCATAACTTTATTGTCCTTAAACTTTTAGACTGCACGTCTAAAATTAAATCGACATTTTACTGGCCGGAAACATGTTTCTAACCACACATACGTAGCACTCAGGGAAAGTCTTTAATTTCTATTTTTTTATAATAGCAACTGTCTGGATTCCGCCATTCGCATGGATCGTACGGCAGTTGAGTGAGAGTTCACCATATTGTTTGTATTTATATGTAGAATTTATGTATGTTTATGTATGTACGCGCCAGGCTTAGCTAAGTCCTTATCAACACTTCACTTTACTGGTGAGTTCCGCGGTGCTGCTTTATGGTACCTGTAACATTAATTGCATTTAGGAAACCTGCTATTATGACTTAGTTGCGATTTTTTTTGTGTCAATTACTTTATAGACAAGGTCTATACCGACGACAAGGCTTAGGAAGACGACTAGTTCCATGCTTCAAATAGTATAAGAATGACTTTGTTAATATGCTTAAATTGCCAAATGCCAATGTACAATATATGCAAATTAATTGCTTAAATTGATCATGTTTTCATATTATACAATTTTACTAAATATAAAGGTTTTGTTAGTGAATAACGTGAAATAATAATACAACCCCAAATTTTTTATCGTTTAAATTTTGGTTATGTGAAGTGATAGTGAATTTAAAATCTTATGCTAATATGCTCTTAAATCAAAATGTCAATTTTTTTTGTCCCATTAGGTTATAATGGACTTGTGCTCAAGCAGCATCTTGCTGCTGACTTGCTCCATTGCCCAAACGCAAAGGCAAAGTCCACTTCTACAAAATATCATAAGAGGAACAAAAGATAATGTAGACCAAATGTAAATGTTATAATATTATGGTAGCTGTATGTTTTATACCTGTATGTGTTAAGTGTGTAAAAGTAAGAGAAGTGCGTGGCGACCTGGCTAGCTGTCGTCCTGCAGCGAGGTGAAGCGGTTGCCGAGCGCGAGCGTCTGTCGCGCGCCGGTGGGGCGGCTGGGAGGCGCGCCGCCGCCCGCCGTGCTCCAGCCGCCGCCGCGCTTGCCCGTCGCGCCCAGCACCGGGAAGTAGTCGTCGTTGTGGATGTCGGGCGCGTGCTTCTGCAACACAACCATTCATACTAAATATCCATTTACAATCAATCATCATCATCATCAGCCCAAATACGTCTCACTGCTGGGCACGGGCCTCCTCTACAACTGAGAGGGTTTAGGCCTTAGTCCACCACGCTGGCCTAGTGTGGGTTGGCGGATTACACACCTAAGAAATTCCTAAGAACTTTTAGGTGTGCAGGTTTTATCACGATGTTTTCCTTCACCGTTAAAGCAAGTGATAATTCATTGTGAATACACACATAACTTCGAAAAGTCAAAGGTGTGTGCCTGGGGTTTGAACCTGCGACCGCCGAAATTCTCGACCGCGCGCCTAAACCTCGAGGCCATCACTGCTTTTACAATCAATACCAACACACATGGCTTTCTTCTAGGTAAGCGCACTTTATCGTAGGCAGTGTCATCGCTTAACATCAGGCGAGGCGACTGTCAAGCACGAGCCTATTACACAATAATAATTAGCTTATGCCATTGTTTTTCAATTACGCCTTTTTGTGGTAGGTGGAAAATATTATGGAGTAGGATCTAAAATATCTATTTCACATAATAAACACACAATGAAATTAAACTTAGTCAAGATGCTACGTTTTCTGTCTAATGGAGACCCAGGCCCCAAATAGCTGTGCTTCTCATAAACGAAAACGAATAGGATGCTGCCAGTATTTAATATGCTGGCATTCTAAAAAGTCAGTATTTATTTTTATTTTTCATAAACTATATAAAAGAATAGAATCAAATGATTGGTTGTACTTACGCTAACCTGGTTGCGCCTCTGAGAGGTGTCAGGTGCGCGCACGCGAGACGCCGGCGGCACGTATGCTGCAGCCGGCTTGGCATCGCGCGGCTTCTCTTCCACTGGGGGCGGCGGCGGGGCGGGCTGCTCCACGTCTACCTGCTGGGGAACCAAAAGATGTCTTCAATATAAATTGACTACCAGTTTGGCCTTGGAGGAAAGTTTATAACGAAAATGTTTTTACCCAAGGTTCCATGTATATTCTAATAATCATACCAATTATAATCATTTAATTGGTGAGGAATTTTTTGAGTTTACTCATAACAAAAAAAAATACTGGTTATTTTATTATCATAGAAAAAAATAATGTTTACATTGTAGTTTCTAATAAGAATATCAGCACCAAAAGTAGAAACTTAAATAAGATTAAGAGTAATAGTAATAATGATGCCTCTCAAAAATAATATGCATATGCATTGTAAATTGTTACTTACTACTCAAGAATGTAAATTACAGCACATTTTGATAACTTAAAATATACAAATGACTTAGTATATATTATGTATAAAAGAAATAGCAGTATGTGAATTATTTTGTTGACAACAATAAATATTTGGAAGAGTGCATTTACTTACAGGTTTATTCCAGGGTCCCTTGACTTTTCCACCTTCGGGAGCAGTATCCTCGGAGGAAGAATCGCGACCTGTATCAGGAGCGCCATTACCACCCTGCAACACCTGGATTTTCAACCCAGTGTAGTCCTTCACTGGCTCCTGATATTCTTTCCATTCCTCTTCTTCCTGTAATTACATTCAGGAGACCATGTCAAAGGTGATGATAATTAGATGTACGTTACAAAATCGCCTTATGTGAAGACAACTAGTACTCATTTTTATTTTTTTTGTTCTTGGTGTACAACAATGAATAAAACCGGCCAAGTGCGAGTCGAACTCGCGCACGAAGGGTCCCGTACCATTATTTACAGCTTGGTGACGGATGGACAGAAAGACAGTAATAAGTTAGTAATAGGGTCCCATTTTACGCTTTGGGTATGGAACCCTAAAAAATAATTTGCTTATACATTCATTTGGAAAATAATGTGAATAAGAGAAATTTCAATATATTAATTTGTATAAAATAAAAAGTAAGTGATAAATGCTACAATACATTTGAATTTAATATAGTATACATTTTCAGTTTAATATATGCACATGATAACAAATCAAATGCACTTTTTTAAGCCAGCAAAATTAGATTATTTCTTATCACATTCACTGTTTCTACTCTTAACTTCAAGAATTGTTATTGAACCAAACAATGTTTGTATCAAAAAATGTTTTTATAACACAATTAAAATAATATTATTTATTCTTTCCTGATTCCTGTAGCGTATTAGAGTGACTACACTTTGTATGAATATAAAAATAATTTATTTGCCTAAATATATTGTATGCAGTATTTATAAACAAATTGTCAAGGAAAATATGTTTTAATAATAATGTTCCTGCCATAAGGACATTTGTGACATAGACATTCAAACATGTTTTTCATGATTATAAAACAAGTCATCAATCAAGAATCACTAGGTATCAATACAACTGCAGTTGTCTATGGAATCATAAATATAGTTCTTTTGTTATATTTTACCATGTCAGATAACCATTACTCATTCAAGACCCTGTTAACTTATATACTCTGCAAAATTATCTACAGTTTACCAATTTTTGAGTGTAAAGGAAAATTATATTATGAAGATGAGATTTTTTAGATAATCGAGTCAATAGCAGCATCTTTTGTTCAATATTTGATGTTTATTTAAGTACTGTTGCACTGTGCCTATTAATGTTATGGATGAAATTTCCATAATTTAGATATTATTCTAGTAGCCTTGAATCTTCTCATCAAAATTATTTTAGAATTTATTTAGTATTTCGAATGTTCAGACTAGCACACAGCATGTATACTAATAACATTGGTTATGCTTTGAAACAAAGAATGAATGTTTTGTTATTATATTGTTAGATAGCAGAACTATATTCCTTGCAGAATTTGTTTATTTGATAAGTAATATGAAAGAAGTCTTTCAAGACTTCTAAGCCACTTATCAGTTTGTTGTCAGGATATAAAGATGAAATATTGTTTGTTTCTTATTGCAAAACAGTAGTACAAATATTTTATGAATATTGTGTAAACACACATATGTTCAATAACAGCTTTGAATCAACCACTCTGCACAATACTATGATAACTTACAATTGCAATTATGCACAATGTTATGTGTACAAACCACATACCTAACTTTAAACAGACAGATATAAACACTATAATGATCTTACTTTAGTTACTTCTATAATTTTCCTCTACAACAATTCCTGCACTATTGGTTATTGCATGTACTTCCAATAGATAGTAGATGTTTATGTTTTTATATGAGATTCTTATCCATTAGCTTAAAACAATGCATTATATCTTGTTTTACTAGAACAGAATTACAGAAAATGAAGTAGTTTCAATTGCATATATCCCTTTATTACATATCTGATGGCGCGATTACGTGGCGCAGTTGGCTGGACACCAGCTCGCGAAACGAGAGGCCGCGGGTTCGATCCCCGCACCGAGACAAATGTTTGTGTGATCCACAAATATTTGTTTTGGGTCTGGGTGTATGTGAGACCAAAAAGTCTCTCGTAGTTTCTGATACCCACAACACAAGACTTGTATCTTAGTGTGAGATCAGAACTATGTTTGTGACTGTTGGGTGTATTTATTTATTGTTAAACATCTTTTTCCATCTTCAACTTTTAAATTAACTCATAGCTATATTATAATAAATATCCAATAAAGAGGTTGGAACACACTACTCCTATCATACAACTTATACTATTGTTATAATTACACCTGACTCATCAAGCAGCTTTGTTATTGTTACACTGAGGCAATTGAAAATAATATCTATCATTTAACAAGACATAGCATATCATGCACTTAAAAACTATGCCAGTAAATATCTAGATAGTGTATTATAAATTTCATTGACCATGTTTTTATTGCCAGTTATTGTGAAGAGCTCACACACTCATCACATTTTTTTTTTCTTTTTTTTTCTGTCCATTGATCACTACATTCTGTCACCTACTGGGACATTTAATAGTTGGCTTGTCGGGGTCTGTAATGACATGCTCGGTATGCGAAGTCACATCCTACTTTACTTTACTGTGATTTAAGTATGTCCTGCGGTACTCTCCGTTTTAGTCTATGAATTGCGTGGGTTTCCTCCATCAAGACTTTCCCTAAGCGATTTGGGTGGTTTGTGATCCTTTCTTGCAGTGCAGAGATTCCAGAACAAAATGCTGGGAATGGTAACCAACACTCCCTGGTATGTGACAAATGAACAGTTGCATCACATCCTTCAAGTGCATACTGTCAAACAAGAAATTTTACAATATACAAAAACCTAAATCACATTTTGAATATACATTTGTGCATATGTTATATAGAATTTTGTAATTCAAACTTTTAAAACATTCCATTGAACAAAAAGTAAGTGGACATTGACACAGCAACATACCTACATGAGTATTTAAGTATATTTTGCAATCATAACAATTGATATCAGTTATTAGCTTGATAGAGTTTACTTTTATATCTTTCAATTTTTTATTTCTAGAAATTCAATAATAATATCATGAAAAAAAATATTAGATTCACTTGAAACATGGTTAACATGCTCAATATTTATCACTGATTAATAATTATAATCATTTAAGTATGTTAAATATTAATGTCACATATAGTCCTCATAGAAACACCTGTTCTAATAAAAGTTGTCTATTTTTATTCATTCTGAAATACTTTTTATCAAAGAGTTTCTTTTTTTGTCTTTTTGCACATTCAGCATATATTGTGAGGCTAAAGGTGAGATAATAAAAATTCCTTAATAATTCATTTTGTTTCTGTCTATATAAACATCTGATCTTGCAGCTGTGTTTGCATCATTTAGATCTAAGTGTACACATTACTTTAATTACAACAATTTTTTTGCAATAAGAATGTCACGGAAGTTATGAGAATTCAGAGAGCAGAACATACTATTGTCACATTATGTATGCATAATGATAATTCCTACATGAAATTGTGTTAAAAAGAATAGGTTATAAATATTTTCATTCAAGTCAATATGGATATTTGGATCTAAAAGATACTTGTTTTAGTTGGTTAAATTTGTTGTAATCTATGTTATCATTAAAACGTAATTGAAGCTTCAATAGTAAACACACGAAAAGCAGTTGTACAATGACACATGTGGCTAAGCAGTTTAGTTACTTCTCGTGAAATATTCAATCCATACTAAACTGTGAGCGTTAAATAAATATATGTTGCGTTAATTATTATGGCTGTATTGATTATAATAAGTACATGTAACGCATTATACGCAATTGAAATGTGGTGGAAGTAGATTGTCGATCTGTCACAAAAATTCACTGTTAAACACAATCAAAACCAGGTCAAATAGATCGTGAATGCGTTGACTCTGCGTTAGTCACAGCATTAAAGAACAAATTTTTACTAAAGTAACAGAAACTTGGTTGTTCGGCACGCGAATATTACTACCAGGGGGTAGCTGACTATAGTTGTTTTAAAATCAAATACTTGCCCCAGCTCTTCCCGCCTCATCGCCTTCCTGAACCGGCCGCTCCTTTTTCGGCCGAGTTTCAGTTTTCTGTTTGGTATCCTCCAACTTTTTAGCTAACTCATCTGCTGTCGCGAACTTTTTCACTTTCGACTTTTTACGATCTTTCTTAGCGAAGAAATCATCCAAATCGGCCATTTTCAATTTTGTATAAAGATTTATTGGCGCTGTTAGGTTAATATGGTAATTACAGCAATATTAGAACGAAACAAAAGGGGAAAATAGGCCCCTAAATGTGAGACGACTGCTTTGGCAAGCGTGGCCGACTGTTTCTTTTTTTTAAAATGGCAGATCGAATGTTACCACACTTAATTTAATTCGTCAGACAGTGAATTTATTGCCATAGCTGAAACCAAAAAATATACCACTAAGAAAACTTTTTAATCTTCTTTAATTTCACAATATTCCTACTAATGCTTATTTAAAATTGTTGAATTGCAATATACCTAAATAAACATTTCGGCATTTAGTTTTAATTCTATAAAATCTATAAAAATATATATTTGACTTAATGCCTATGATAATATGTCTAAGTATAATATGATTTCCAATTAAAACGATTTCAAAATTTAACTCCAAGTTATTCAAAAGTTTCGTAGATATTTCATCCGGACTAATCTGGACACTGGTTTTTAACAACATAATGTTAAATTCAAATATTTGTGGGCATCTTATAGAATTTCAGAAATGAAAGATTTAAAAGTAATTGTATAATTTATTAAATAGCTACCCGATGGTTTTAAGTGTCCCAAACATTAAATTTTGAAATATTTTTATTGCCCAATGCTCAATTTTACTCACACTTCCGCTAAAACCTTCATACTTCAGACATATTGCCTATAAAGCACATATGAGAAATAGGCAAGAAATTGTAGGTATAGCCAAGCAAATACGCACGTATTACACATAGAGGGGTAATAACCAATATCAGGTCTACTTATCAGTCGGACACTTTAAAATCAAATATCCAGTCAATACGTTATCTTATCTTCCTACCTAGCATTAACGTACAAGATTCACTACACGAATATTCCTAAAAATCAAAATGTTGGGACCGGTGGCAAGAATTTCCAACCGTTTGGGACAAAATGTAATGAAAATGAGTATTAGGAACGGCTCCCACGGAGGAATTCCTGGAGAGGTAAGTAACAATAACTTATTAAGTTACGTAACTTGGTAACTATAAACCACAAGCCTGATATTTTAATCTACAGTATACCTAAATATAGCCCAATATTAGGATTAGTAGGTGAATGAAATCTTTTTCTAAAGTCTCAATCGAGAACGCAGTTTTTTCTTTGGTATAGGTACAATTTTTTAGCCTGGTTTGTAAACACACGTGGATTATTAAATTTAGGATAAATTAAGTTGCAACTAATAGAGTCACAAGTATTGAAACGAAAAAAGTTTATAAGTTATTATATAGTACGTACGTAAACGTTGAACCTTTTTTATGATTAAAAATATTTTATATATGTATTTAAGAACACTTTTTTTTTCATATTTTAATTTAAATCATAACTTTTCAGAACCTGCCCTTCGATATCAATAATAAGGCTAGACTGACATTCCACATGTTCTGGTTTTTCGGAACTGCATTCGCCGCACCATTCGTTGTCGTGTGGCACCAGATGAGGAAGAACGCTGCTTCCTAAATATTTCCGGTAAGATAATTATTATTTATGAACATTGCCGAAATAATATTTTGAAGACTGAAATTATTTTATACATGAGTACTAATGCCATCACAATCGCAATCATTCGCTGATGTAGACTTTTTGTTCCAAGTCTCTATTTCTTATTTCTTAGTTTTTTTTTTTATTATTTTGTCTAAACCGAAGCTTGACTAAACTATACCATTTGAACGGACAAGGTTTATTGTAATATTTCACGTAAAACTGTATATAGTGTAATTCAAAGAAATTCCTCATTTGTATATTACGAGTACATACCTAATAATATAAAAACCCTAAGCCACATAACAGTACATTACACTAACGACAATTAACCCCATCCTCGGTGCGAATTTTATTTGACACTCTGAGCAATGCATCAATTTTCAGCTGAAAGAAGGGAGCAAGGAAGTCTGGCGACGATGATCCATGCGATGACGATATTATGCTTATCTTAGAATGATATTCCCTTTATAAATACTGAGTTCTCATGGATTATATACATACATCGCTTATAATTATTAAACTTGATAGAGAATCATTTAGACTTAACGTTGGCATTCAGTGGTTGGTTACTATTGGTACTTGTGGTTCTAACACAAAACGAGTAAACTATTGTGGATTCCACGTGTTTTAAATAACGCTACATATATTACTCAAGGATTATAACCTTACGTAAAGGCTACATGAGTGCGACGGATAGTTTCAAATATTTACGACGCATTGTTTCTAACTAGCGCGACAGTTCAACTTACAAAATATGTTCTCATGACTTTGAATACATACAGGCCCGCCGCTAGTTTCTTCAACGACCGCGTGCAAACCCGATTATAATACCCTCTACCTTACGACTATTAAAAAAGGTTACCTACCTTAACATTTCTTGAATCAACTTTCTTGTATCCAAAATGTAAAGACGTTTATTATACTTAATGTGGGGTGGGTATTATGACAATGACTTGAATTATATTATCAATCGCTCGATTTGCCCCTCCCCACCCCCTGGACCTGGGAATAGAGCTTGGGATCTCCAGGTCACACGGCTCTCACGAGTGCTTCGAGATTCCGAGGCTCTCACATGCAGTGAATGTACCCAAAAAACTTGACTTAAATTCAATTGACTCGCTCCCTTTTACATGGAATTTATAAATTGTGCTTACTAAAGGTCTTGAATTCGATTTCTAGTTCCCAGTAACAGCGCGGTACTTATCTGCTGTTCTGCGGACCCCTAATACGTGGGACTTAAAACGTAATTAGCGAAGTGTGGGTGCGGTAATGCACATAATCAAACGGTTTTGGGCGTAAGAAATGATCTATTTATAATAATCCGTAAATATCCCCCAGCTGGGTACTGGCCTCCATTACAACTGAAAGGGGTTAGGTGGTAGCCTACTACGTTACCCAAATATTATCGGGCTGCACGTTTTGTAGAAGATTAAATTCTTTGTTGAGAAAAAACATTTAGGCGTGAACCCGCGACTGGCGAGATTTTTGTGTCTACCGTACTCCTAAATCTAAAAGCCAACTCATCGTGTTATACGAGTATATAAATCCCCTGAATGGTATATTTGCACACTCAACAGTTCTATGTATCATCATCATCATCAGTAGCCTTTCTTACGTCCACTGCTGGGCTTAGGCCATAGGACACGCTACTGGCATATTGCCGGTTTTTGAGAACATTCACAGACCCCTTGCTGCTTTTGAGATCTTACTAATAGAAAATCCAAAAGCACTTTGCACGACTTGAAAATACAACCGTGTCCTTTCGATCGCATGTTGAACACTCCTACCCAGGGATAATAAAGCAGTCAAGTTTCAGGCTTTTTTAATTGTTTATTAATGTTAAAATGTCTAAAGAATATTTTTAGCAAAAAAAATAAGCAAATAATTGATATTCGAGTTCAGGTAGGGCTCCTTAGGGCCTTCGTATTTTTTTTACGTTACTTTAAATACTAACCATGTATTTTACCAAATGCGTTAATTAGCCTTCTTTTTAACTATAACATTCTAAGTTTAAATACATATTTATAAATGGTTTTATAAATATTTAAAAATAGGATTTTTTTGTTAATTCCAGTATGTATATCATAGTTAGTCTTTTAGCAAAATTGCCTTTTATTTCAAATATGTTTTATATTTATTGTTTCAGATCATAGTGCTGGTAATCTAGACAAATTTTTTATGTATTAACAGTGAATAATGTAGATAAAATCTCAAATATATCACATTTCTTAAATTTGTAGTTTTATTTCGGCATATAGGTATGGATGCGTTTATAAAATCTACCATTTTCTAACAATTAAATGAACGCAGTAGTAGCTTTTGAAAAAAATAAGTTGTCGCAAAAATCGAATTTCCTGTCTTCTGTGTGCACCTATTCGCTAATCGCTTGTTTGTAAGTCGACGGTGAATTATCAAAATGTTCGCTCCTCTGGCTCGTATCTCCAATAAGGTTGGCAGGAATGTGGTCACCAACTTCGTGAGGAATCATTCTCACGGTGGTGTTCCTGGCGAGGTAAGTTCCAAATTCAAAATTTGTATTACATAATCAAGTTTTTTCTTTATTATTTTGAATTTAACTAATGTCAATTAAGAGATATAATTTGGGTCTATGCTTCATTTGTCTGCAAATATAGCTAAAATTAAATTTTATTTTTCCTGCAAGTTTCAAAATTTGAGAGGTTAAGTTAGATTTATATAAAATCATGAGAATTACATCAAGCGATATCTTAAAATTGCCTCATTATTGATATTTTAACTTATCACAATCATAAAATCAGGTGACAATACTAGAAGGATTTTTAACTATGACTATATGCTAGCAAGTGCCTGATGATGAAAACATAAAGTTGCTTTTTATTCTGTTACCAAGACTATTATTACTGTCAAAATGTTGCTGTTAAAAAAATAAAGAGGCGTTTTCATTTTATCTCACAAATTGTTTATTTTACATAATAATAAACTGTTTCAATTAAGTATGCATGTAACATTTAGTTCAATAGTTATACATTGCCAATAAGTGTTGATTACACCACAAAATGGTGCAATGCAGTATATTTGGGTATTAGTATGTCTTAAATGATGTCAAATTGTTACAAATATTCCCTACACAAAGAGGAAGTATGTAATGAAATTAAAATAGGGTGTGTCAAAATATTTTCTCAAAACATGTTCACTGCTTCAGGCTATAGATGTTGAAGACTCGGCTTGAGAAGATCTTATAACACAAAGTCCTCAGTCAATATTTTCTATTGAATAAATTGTTTCTGTTTTTAGAACTTGCCGTTTGACCTGCACAACCGTCACAAGCTGACCCTGTACTTCATTCTGTATGCTGGTTCTGGATTTGCAGCACCTTACCTCATCACCCGTCACCAGCTTCTTAAGAAGTAAATGCATTATTATTATGTTTTGCATTATGACTCATTAAAATTTACTAGATCTTTAGTTTTAGTACAGAAGTTTTAACATCCAAATACAGTGTAAACTCCATGTTACTTCACTCGATTTAACGACAAACTCACTAAAATGTTGAAATCATTTGACCTTTATTGGTTTAGCTTGCCTTCCATACAATGATTTTTCTTCTCTCTATTTAACAACAACTCTATAACACCATAAAATGCAGTCCCTTCAGTGTTGTTATATAGAGTTTACACTGTATTTACTTTTTATAAACAAATCAGATTTTCATATGGTTATACAATATACATGTAATAAATAGAAACCCTGTCCTTTATATTATACAGTTTTGTTGTAAATTTGTACTTTTAAGGTTTTGTTTTCAAAGATAAAATATTGTTCAGAAAAGATTTTGTTTATGTATTATATTTATAATATATAATAATTTTCAATTCCAGGTAAATCATCATGCTTCAAGAATTCCTTGTTTGAAGATCTATTATGTTTAAGTTAGAAATGTGTATATGATATAATTTATGATTCAATTAAACATACTGGTTTAGAATCACTAAATGCTTTTTTTTAAAGTTACATAACATCCCCATGCCAACATTAGTATTTATGGTTAGCACCATGTAATTTTATAAGGCAAAGAGATAACAATGCCAGAATTGTCAATTGTGTGATTGATAATTATTTGTTTCTAGTTTGTATTTTTAGGATAATGAAGGCTTTTAGTATCTAATACTAATTATATCCGACTTCTGCTTATAAAGTAATACAATGAATGTGTAACACTGTAAAAAAGTACTAAAAGCCTTATTAAGTGCACTCCTAGGAATGGTTTAATAATGTACAGGGTGTATTCAGACCATGATCGGAAACCATAGGTATAAAATGTATGTAAGGAAAACTTCAGTATTTTTATTTTTGTTGGGCAAAAGTTAATTGACAATTATTTAATTGTTAATTGCTGCCACTGCAATTAACAATTGATCAATTGTTATTGTGAAAATGACAATGAACAATTAATTAATTGTTAATTGCAGTGGCAACATTTAACACCAACAATTAACAATTAAACCTAAGAAATTCCTAAGAACTTTTAGGTGTGCAGGTTTTATCACGATGTTTTCCTTCACCGTCAAAGCATGTGATAATTCATTGTGAATACACACATAACTTCGAAAAGTCAGAGGTGTGCACCTGGGGTTTGAACCTGCGACCGCCGAAATTCTCGACCGCGCGCCTAAACCTCGAGGGCATCACTGCTTAATTTATTTATTTGTATATAGATATATAATCTACATACTAATAAATAAAATTGAAGTGTCTGTTTGTAATATTGAAATAACCACTTTTTGATGTATAGGTACACGGTTCATATACCAACATAACGTTTTTTACAATTTTTGTTTGTCTGTCTGTTTGTTCCGGCTAATCTCTGAAACGAGTGAACCAATTTTAACGGGACTTTCACTGGCAGATAACTGTAAAAATGTAAAAAAGAGTTACTTAGGCTACAACTTGGGGGTTTTCCCCCTAAATTTGGGGGGGAAAAAATGTGGACTGGGATTTTTTTAGGGGCTTTATATTTTTAGGGATTAATCCATCCCCTAAATGCTAAGTTTCTTTAATGTCAACATGTATGATTTTAAAAAGTCAGAACCAGAATAAAATGAAATAATATTTGACGTATGAAATAATTTATAAATAAAGACTATTAAAGAATATTGCAGAATATTATTATTATTTACAACATGTTATTTAGATAATTATTAGAAAAAATGCAAACAGTCGAAAAATTATGATACGAGTGAGATTCGAACCTACGACCTCGGCTTTACGCGCCACGCTCATATCCAATTTTTTCTAATTCGTAATGCTAATAGCTAATAAAATTAGAATTGGAATGCCTAACATGAATGTGTGGTATATTTTTTTTTTAGGGGGTTTTCAAATAATTGTGGCGATTTTAGGGGTTTTTGACTTTACATTTAGGGATAAATATTTTTGGGAGTTGGTAACCCTGAATACAACTGTTGTCAGTTGTGTGATAAGTGATTGTGTTGGGTACTTGTGTCGTGTCGGCTGAATGTTTTCATAATACTATTAGTACAAATAAATAACTGTGAATTTTAATAGTTTTTACTAAATTATTAATTACAATGTTATAACACCACAACAACAGTAAAATATCAAATGTATATTTAAGTCACCGGTAACCTAGCTTATCAAAATGCCAGAAACATCTTGCTATATACTTGATAATGGGGCATATACAGCGAAAGTGGGCTTTTCCACGATGGAACCGAAGGTAGTACCAAACTGTATAATGAAAGCAAAATCGGAACGACGTCGCCCGTTTATCGGATCACAAATTGACGAGTGCCGGGATGCGTCAGGACTTTTTTACATATTACCTTTCCAGAAAGGTTTTCTAATTAACTGGGACACACAAAAAACGGTCTGGGACTACATTTTCAGCAAAGAATGCTGTCCCGTTAACTTCAATGAGATACCTTTAATAATTACTGAGCCATTATTCAATTTTGCCTCTATACAAGAAGCCATGACCGAAATTTTCTTTGAGGAATACGAATGCCAATCTCTTTTACGAATTAACCCTACTGATCTTGCTGAATATCATTATAGAAAGATAAATAAAAATCAATGCACAGTTGTGGTTGATTCAGGATATAGTTACTCATACATAGTCCCTTATATAAAAGGAAAAAAACACCGGGAAGGCATAAGAAGAGTGGATGTTGGTGGCAAGGTGTTAACTAATCATTTGAAAGAAGTGTTGTCGTATCGCCAACTCAATGTCATGGATGAAACATATGTGATAAATCAAGTTAAAGAGGATTCATGTTTTGTTTCATTGGATTTTATGAATGATATGGAAATTGCTAGAAAGAAAGGTATAGTAATTTATATAAAGTCAATAATGCGAGAATAATATAGCAACAAACCCATCTGTAATTTGCTAATTGCTTAGAGACTGGCACTAACATCTGCCCAGACGTAACATTTTTGCATGCAGAGCTGGTTGGATGATATTGCCAACATAGTTTTACTGCTGTTGCTTCCAGAGGGCTGCATTGAATATCAATAATAGAACTGCTATTGTAATGGGCACCAAGCAATTACTTTCTTTTTAAGTATGACCACACTTTTCTGTGCATCTTCTGTGTATAATATTAATATCATAGTTATTTTATATCCATGTACCAATAAATTCTCAAGTACATCTTCAATTTGTTTCAAACTAAAATACATTGATACAATGTTTTGCAGGACCTGACAACTCAATAGTCAAAGACTATGTCCTTCCTGATTATACTACAATTCGTCGTGGCTACCTTCGAGATGTAGTAGCACCTGAAGAAGACCTTGAGCAACAAACTTTACGGTTGAACAATGAACGGTTTTCCATACCTGAACTGCTTTTTCATCCATCAGATGTGGGAATACAACAGATGGGTATTTCAGAGGCTATAATGCATTCAATTAATGCTTGTCCCGAAGAAAACATGGAAAGTTTGCTAGAAAATATAGTTTTGTATGGTGGTAATGCTATGTTCCCAGGGTATAGAGACAGAGTTTACAACGATGTCCGTGCATTAGCATTAGACCATTACGATGTGAAAGTGACTTTGCCTGAAAATCCGATTACATACGCCTGGGAGGGAGGAAAGTTCTTGTTCAAAAATCCTGACTTCTACTCCTTTTGTATGACCAAAGAAGAGTATGAAGAAGAAGGCAAGGCATTGGCATTCGAAAGATTTGACATATAGCGGCGGAAACGAGCGAGGAGGTCTCCAGAGTAGACCCTCGCTCGTTAAACTTTAGCATGATTTCAAGCTGGCATTTTCGAACGGAATAAAGTGAATGTAAAATGTGAAGTACTATTAAGTGGATTGAGTAATGATTGATATTGAATGTTCAGAAATGGACTATTGTAATGTTATTAACCACATTGGTTTAGAGTTAAAAAGTATCCTTGTTGGCTCTCAAGTTAAATGCATACCTACTTTCATATTTACTTATAGATAATATAATTGAATATCAGAACAGGCATAATAAAAATGGTTAACTCTAAATAAAAAATTATATGTACGATGATTTCTTTAATACGAAATGTCTCAGTATAACATTATAGGAAGTATATTTTTGTGTAATTTAACTCTGATAACTGAGTCACTTCATAGCTCACAATTATAGCATAGAAATAAATATACTCTTTTCAATAAATCTCGACAGTACCATAATTTCTTGTTATCATTTAGACTAAACTGCCATTTATATCTTAGTAATAAGCCTATGTTAGGTTAGTATAAAAAACTCGGTTTGGTACTTTGTACCTGTGTTTGTTATGATAGTTTCCTGAACGGTGGCTCTACATATTCCCACGCCTGTCTAGTAAAGTGGTCCGCCTTTACTATCAATAGACTTTCGAAATTGATTTGAAAAGTTATATTATTTTCTCCATGCTTTGTATGTAGGTATATGTATGTAAACGTGAACCTTTTAGATTGGGCCGATCTTGTCACACTGATTCTTCCGATCATCATCAGCAGCCCATACCTATACGTCCCACTGCTGGGCACAAGCCTCCTATACAACTAGCGTTGCCAGGCGTCCGGATAAAGCCGGACATGGATAGGCTTTTTGATTGCGTGTCCGGTTTGTCTGGCTTTTGTTAAGCTTTCTACATTTTGAAAACGATCGAGCGCAGGCGAGTCGACTGTCGGTCGCTCCTTCAGGCCGCAGTACCTTAATTTTTATTTAGAATTTAACAAGATTTATGATAATCAAAAAGCTTGATTTTACATAATAAAAAATTATCGTACCTAACGTAATCGTGAAACGCGCAAATACAGCGATACAGACGCGCAGTAGTCGCTCGTAGCTTATACGCTTTGATCAGATCAGTTTTACAATGCCGTCGGTTGAGACTACACTGCTTACGCTGGGTTTAGCACTGCTTTAAAAAAAGAAAAAAAAAACGTAAACATAAATGACTATTTACGCCAATGCCCCTTCTCCGTCCCTTCGTACGCGCTTCCAACGAGCAGCGAGCGCGCTTCACACACTTCACACGTTTGTATCGCGTTTTACGCGTTTGAATCTATACAAACGCAAAAATCGGGATCTACGGCGCCGACGTCGGTACGTTTTAAATACCTACGCCGTGTGCCAGGGCCCTAAGTTGTTCTTTATAAAATTAACTTTCTACCAGTGAAAGTCACGTCAATACCGACCCAGGCGTTTTAGGGATTAGTTGAACTCAAAACGACTGCCTCGTGGTCTCGCGGCACAAGTATGTGCCGAGCGATCTAGAGGTCCTGGGTTCGATTCCCGGATCGGGCAGTGTTATTGGGTTTTTCCATTAGGAAATACTCCATTAGCAACACGGAGTCTGGAATTGTGCCCGAAAAACGGCAATAGGCTTGGCCCCTATTACGTAGGACTGGTAGACACCTGGCGAAACGTGGGTGCAGAAATGCACCTCTGCCTACCCCTTCGGGGAATACAGGCGTGCTGTTGTGTATGTTGAACCAAAACGAACAAGCAGATAAACAAAAACTATAACATTTTGTGTATGGTATTTATGATCTTTTATTTGCATGTATTTAAAATTCTGTTATTTTAAAATTACAAAGGTTATTTTAAATTTTTATTTTCATTAAAAAGATTCTTATATAAACATTTTATTTTTCCTTTTTTTTGTCAATTGTTTTAAAAAACAAATTCTACGTACTACCTTTATCACGGAATTATTTTAAATATTAAACTAAAGAGGCTGTAAAACCATTCGCATCATTTAAAATTATACTAGTAAGTTCGATCTGTCAGTATAATTTGCCGTGATAAAATGCGACATTTGCCAATAGTTAATATTTGTCGCAAACTTTCCACCACACCGCCTTTGCGGCGCCAACCACGCAGTTTGGTGAAACTTAAGAAGCTTCAGGCGGACTACCAATGTGAAGATGGGCGCCCTATCTACTTGAAGGGGGGTTTTGGAGATCGAGTCCTCTACAGCGGAACCCTAGTAGGTTGTGTTGTCGGAGTCATAATGGTGTTCCTTACTTTGTATGATTTTGCCAAGCCCCCGTCTTGGAAACAACCCTGTTAATGGGAAAATTGTTCAATAAATTGATGTGAGAGTATGTTTCTTTTATTTAACCCACCATTCTTCGTAATAATTTTCAATTGCAGTAAATAAACTTGAGTCGTCTAGCAAGAGATAATAAAAATTATTTCTCCGCGGCTGAAATTTGGGACTCCCCGGGTTGATTTTAATTTTTCAAATTGATTTCATTGGGTCATTAATCTTAAGAAATAAACACTCAAGCTTGATCCTTTCTAAAAGTATCGTCATAAATCAATAGAGCAAGACTAACCACTGCTAATCTTTATTTCGACGTAATAATTATTCGTTATTGTGTGTACAGCCCGCACTAAGCCATCGTGGTGGATTAAGGCCTAAACCCCCTCGGTTGTAATAGAGGTCCTTGCCCAACTGAGAGACGTATATGGGCTGATGACGACAGACTTATACAAGTGGCGATAAAGGAAACATCTGTAAATTAGCATATTAATTTATTAGTGCAATAAGGCATTCATCACATTTAGTACACTCGTACACGCACGCGACGCGATTCCGCCCCACCGAAATGCATATAGAAACGCCTTCATTACCGCGCAATACTGGGTTTCTAACTAAAGCCTGCGCCAGTTAGGGAAACAAAAATAATATCATCACTAATTCGCTGTCACTAAACCAATAATTATTATACAAATTTAAAACATGAAAGCAATTGTCTCAATAAAATAAAGTTGAAAATTCCGGTCTTCCAGAATAGACTGTTTTGCACTGTCTACGTTTTCTGATGTATTTGATGAACTTGTCCATCCAGATTTTGGTTTGTCTAGGGTTAAACAGGTTTCTTCAAATCTATGATTTATTTTAGAATAAACAAATATACATTTTCATTTGAGACAATAATGATTAATTTCATCTATTCTAGGCTTAAGAAATAAATACTTTCATGTTTTAAAAATTCATATCTATATGGTTGTATTTAATTAACATTAAAAACATTTTTAAAACAAATAGACAAATCCAGATAAATAAACACAACAAGAAATTCTATCAGGCATTATATTAATTTTATTCTCTAAATATTATTTAATAATAATTCCTAGCTAACTAACTTGTGATCAGGAAAATCCCAGTTGCTGTAATTACAAATATTCATTTTTATAATTACAACTTTTTTATGGTATTATATTAAGTATTAAAAATGATACTCCACATACCAAGGTGAGTACAAAGTAACAACATGAGCTATCAATGTTATGATTATTCAATTAGGTTGTATAAATTGTGCTCAATACAAAAATACACTTTATGCTGTGTAAGTTATTTCCAGAAAATATTTGTAAGGCAGTACTTAAAACTGAAAAATTCTCATGGCGCAAGCTTTAGATACTAAACAGAATAAATAAAGCTATCAAGTACCTCCCTCATACAAAGCGCGGCACATTGTCATCGCAACATTAAAGTAACATTTGTAAGTTAAGTGAAGTAAAGTTATAATATTATTATTCAATGGAGTCGGCTGGCGAGCGCACATCGTCTATCTTCAGGATCATCTTGACGAGCTGCGTGGCGAGTGCGATCTGCTGCTTCTTCGAGTGGAGTGATTCAATTACATTCAACGCCTTCATGTCGTTTGAATCTGAAAAACATTTACAATGTATCAGTGTACAATGTGTTCGCATAAACTATGACTCATTAATAATAAAGCTTTATTTCCTTACACCTAGTTAACATTAGTTCTAAACATTATTTCTAGTGTTAGTATTGTACTTATTCTAGTTTGTTAGTATATTATATTAAACTGTGTTAACGCGTTTTGATGTAAGGACCGCTCTGGCGTTGAAAGCCTTCTCCATGTATTTCCCACCGTGGCAACTTTGTCATAACTCCATCTTTTACTACTATGACTCATTACTATTGTTAAATAAAATATTATTATAAACTAAAGCATTATTATTATGATTTAATCTGTATATAAGTCCTTATAATACATTTAATAAAAATATTAACATATTGGATTAGTGCAATTTATATAAACAGCATGGGAAAAAAGAAATATCAAAAAAGAAGTTTACGAGAAACTAAAAATTATTTTAAAAAATATGTTTAGTGCATAAAATTCAAATGTTTAACTTCCAAGGTCTTGATTTTTTTATACTCCTAGTCAACCAATACATTTGCTTACAATTCACTTCGAGCCCTTACCGGCGTTTTATCGCAACCGACAAAAACCAAATTGTACAGGAGAAGGTATTTTTTAAATATTTTTAAACAGAAATGTGCCAGTAAATTAAAATTTTACATATATGAATATTTTTTAGATATTTACATATATCAATGAAAAAAAACACAAAAATAATTCATATTTAAGCTATTTATGGCGCTTACATTATTTTTGCTGTCATAAACTAAGGTTAGTTTGGCGTTTACGATAACAATATCTGTTAACATTACTCTGTTTAAAAAACTATATTTGATAAATAAATAGACATTTTAAAAGGGTTTAAAATGAAAAAGTCATATTATAATTGCAAAATATATTTATTTATATTAAACATTTGGATGTGAGGTGATTTGAATTGATTTGAGGGTGAAAACCGGCAGTGATAACCGAATGGTTAGAGGCTCATTGAATATCAATGTCCAATAAGAAAGGCGTCGCCTGATGAAGTCTACGCTTCGACCTACTCGCGCCTATATCCAAAACCCCGAGAGCTTTCAACTTGAGCTGTCAAATCGCTTTGATTGTTTAAAAAAAACGTTGCAGTGGACAAGCTAAAGCGGTTTGGTAGAAGCTGTCCATACGGTGGGATCTAAGTAGATCTTTTAGATCTCGCCGTAGAGATAGACCACAAAAACTCTCGGTCCACACTCTTGACTTCATGGCCGAACGTCGATCTATGACACTGCAGTCTTCCGATGACGCCGAAGCATATCGTCGGCTCAATAGACGGATTTAGAAGTCCTTGCGACACGATGTCCGTGCACGCAATACTGTGAGCATCAAAGACACAATTGAGGGGCACGGGGGCTCCAAAGTGTTTGCAAGAGACTTATCTATTGGGCAAAGACAGTTGTCTAGGCTGAAGACGGACGACGGCCGCATAGTGTCGACGAGGGCAGAGTTATTAAGGGAGATCGAGAGGTTCTATGAACAGCATTACACCTCGGTTGCCAAACCGACTATTAGCTCGGCCGAAGAGCCGAGAGTCGAGTTGATCCGCTACTTTAGCGATTATAGACCAAATAAAGCAATTTCATTTCATTTCATTTCATATCCCGGACATCAGCCTGTGTGAGATTGAGAGGGCCCTGAGGCAACTTAAGGGGGGAGCCTGCTTTAGAGGCTTCAAAAAAACGTTTTTTTTATTTTTACATAAATGTCTTCCCAAACTATCCAAGAATGTGTCCCTAAAATTTCAGAAGCAAATTCGAAATATTTCCGGAGTTACAGAAGAAATAGTGAGCAAGCGTCGAGCAGGTATACGAGCGGCCGGATCGCTCGGAGCGCGCGCGCTCTCTGCCCCTCGATCTATTGTACATATTATAATCCAAAGGAACTAAGGGTCCTTCGAGACACTATTAACTGTTAGTAGAAGGTCATTATGGAGCTATGGAAGAGATAAAAGTATGTATTATAACGGTATATATGAGCTGGCTGTGTCAGCTTGAGTAAAGCTACATTTAGCTTTTAAGTTCAGTTTAGATTTGTCTTTCGGCACGTGAACATCTTGAAATCATGCAGAGTTATCCAAAAGCCACGACAATTGCCCGGAAGGCGCCGAAAGCTGGTGTGAGTGGCACAAAGCTGAAGCGACAAACACCCTGGCTGCTTTTAAACATCCACCACGTCTAATTGACGAACATGTCGAGAAGCACATTCGTCCTGTGTACGAGGAATTATCTAAGGATGAGCTGCTAACGAGGTGTTTAGATGGAAACACACCAAATGCGAACGAGCCGTTCAATTCCACTGTGTGGCGCATCACAACTAAACACCTTCACTTAGGCATTAAAATCGTTGAGATTGCTGCCTACATCGCTGGAGGAATTTTCAATGAAGGCTACACTGCAGCATTGAAAACCAAGCAGTTACTAGATTTGAAAATTGGACAGTAATGCAAAAATTTCATAAAGGGAGCCGAAAAGGAGCGCGTCACCCAACAAAACAGAAGCGATTCATTTTCAAGTGAAGATGCCAGAACAGCCCGCAGACTCGAACATCAGGGCGCTAACCAGTTTTTTGAAGAGTCTGAAGGGCAACTCTATGGACCAGGAATCGCTGATTAGCATATTAATGCGGTAAGTTCAAGAAAATTACGATTTTTTATTTACGAAAACTTAGACGCGCGATTTCTCGGTTTTTCATTTTTACGATTTTACCTAATTGGCGGGAAAGATAGGGAAAAAATTAAACGTCCTATCGAAACGAGACAAAATGGATTATATTCGGGATTAAATTCTCTTCTAGTTGAACCTAAAAAACCTTAAGAAAGTTAAGACTAAACCACTTTTTAAACAATCTAAAGTTAATTTTTGTTCCCCAAAAAAAAAGTTTTTTTTTGATTTGCGAAAAATTGTTGGATTTTTCGCTTTCTGTTGAATTTTCTTGGTTTAACTAGAAGCTACACTATTGAGAAATAAGTTATTTTTTGGGTTCTTTGTTTCAGATGGATATTGCGACCTGCATCTTTCCCGCCGCACGACAAATGCACACTCGAGGCGCCTCGGCGAAATGCTTGTACCAGGCATAATATTACATATATCTTAATGAAAAAAATTGAGAAGACTGTTGAAATATACAACAATAAAACCTGAAAGTTTCATTTCAATCGGATATTTCTTTCCTTCCCAAAAAAAATTCTCTAAAAATAGATTTTGTGAAGCCTCTAAAGCAGGCTCCCCCCTTAAAAACAACAAGGCGCCGAGTGAGGACGGAATCACTTCAGAGCTTCTGAAAGCGGGCGGAACGCCGATACTTGAAGTCCTTCAAAGGCTCTTCAATTCCGTTCTCCTCTAGGGCTCAATGGCAGAGGCGTGGAGCAGGACCGTGGTGGTACTGTTCTTCAAAAATGGCGATAAAACTTAGCTGAAGAACTATAGGGCCATCTTGCTCCTGAGCCATGTTTATAAGTTGTTTTCGAGGGTCATCACAAATCGTCTCGAACGCAGGTTTGATGTCTTCCAGCCTCCCGAACAAGCCGGTTTCCGAAATGGCTTTAGCACTATAGACCACATCCATACGCTTCGGCAAGTTATACAAAAAAAAACGAGAAATATAACTTGCCGCTTTGTTTAGCGTTTGTGGACTATGAGGAAACCTTTGATACGATCGAAACCTGGAATGTGCTAGAGTCTCTCCTGCGGTGCCACATCGACTATCGGTAAATCGAGGTGTCGAAATGTATATACAGCAACGCCACCATGTCGGTCCGAGTACAAGATCAGAGCACGTACTTACATAAAATGAAGTTTTTTTCTCTTTAGTACCTGACAGAAGGAAATCCTTTTGTCTTATCACACCCTAATCCCCAATAGTTTAAAAAAATATGATTTTTTTCATCTTCAGTAAACAAGTAGGATCGTTTGCGCTACAAAAAATCTATTATGCTAATCTATATTGCTATAACTTTATAACGATTTTCTTTTTTGGGAAAATTTCGACAGGGGTGGGTCCGTTACGGCTTAAAGTAGTAGTTTCGATAAAAAACGCATTTTCGACAAAAGTGTCGTTTACGATAATTTGGCGGTAAGGGCTCGACTTAATGATTAATTGACTTAACTACTGCACAGGTTCTCTGGATATTTAGAATACATGGAGGTAAGAGGCAAAGTAAGAATTATTGGCAACCTCTTTCATTATTAGACAAAGTGAAATTAAATTTACTTTGAGACATATCTGAGAAGGCGTGCGCGGGAGGTTTTCGTAGAGGTTTCTGATGATGATAAACTACAATATGGTCACTAAGTACTAACCTTTGCCCATGCAGTCAATACCCAAAGTAGGATTGTTTTCGGCTACTTGCCGCGCCTTCAACTCTGACAATGAGTCAATTGGTGAGAGACCACTGAAATCACAAAATACAAAAACATGTTAGACAAAATTTTTTTTGAAACAAACAATAAATTATGATACTTTCATGATAGACCCCGACATAACGCTTTCGGCCTTCCCCAAGGGAACCGAAAGGGGAGATTAAAGCGATTTCTCTCGTTAAAAAAAGCCTCATATCTCGGCAAATTATATTAAATGTGGCTGTTTGTGACAGGATTAGCGTAATGACCTGTTCTCAGCGAGCGCGAGTGGGATGGCCTCGAGCGCGTCTGCGAAGGCTCTGAAGGCGTACTGGTCGAGCGACGCCAGCTTGTCGGCCTCGCGCGCCACCACCAGCGAGCACGACACCTCCGCCGCGCCGCCGCCGTACACCACGCGCGAGTCCTGCACAACAACATGCGTTACTTTTACTATATTAGTCTTCAGCTTATTTGTTTTATTCGAATATTATTCCAATTAAATAAAATCACTCATAATTCCTTTTTCTTTAACTTTTACAATTCTTTTTTCTTTTATTAATAAACTAAGGATAACCACCAATAATTGTTGAAAAAACATTCATTACAAACAAGATGACTAAAGTTTTTAAAGGATACATTACCTGCACAAGACTGCGTACGATGCACAAAGCGTCGTGTATAGACCGCTTGGCCTCCTCCACGATCATGCGGTTACCGCCGCGCATCAGCAGTGTGACGGCGCGGGAATTTGAGCATTCCTCAATCACCAACATCTCTTCTTTTGACGTACCAAATGCTGCGAGAGCACAACCACTTATTTTAGGCCATGTGTACACAGAATATTGAATGTTGAGTAACATTTCTTATGAGACATTAAGACTAAAAAATCAGCTTTCTGCAGTTCTTGTTAAAAATATTATTCTGCATTTGGGTGGGTGTAAAAGTAACTTTGTGGCTAAACAAATGTATAAGAGATGTATGATATATAAAACACAGGTAGACTTACTGAGTTCTCTGACAAGACCGCAGGTTCCAAGTTTGTCTGGTGTGAGTTCTTCGAACCTGGGAACTATTCTGCCTCCTGTGGCAATAGCAATGAGCTCCATCTCAGGACCTCCTACCCATCGCACGGCAGGCAGACCCTCAGCCAGCAACAAGTGGTTCGCCTCGTCATCGAAGCCCCACTGGCAAATGGCTAGTGTCGCTCCTGCGTTCTATAACAATGCAAATAGCATATTAAAGAAATAACACAGTGCATATCTTATATTCAGTTGTTTTTAGTATAATATTATGTACTTGAGAGTATTTTTTTTAGCAACAAAATTACTTACCTTGACCATCCGAACTATTTCCAAAAACTTATCATGCTCATACTTTCTGAGATCATGATAGTCTTCCACAGAGCCAACCAGCAGCTTGTTCTTTGTCTTCGGCTTCGGCGGCTCAAACGGACACGCAAGGATCGCTAATTTCACGTCCTTAACATAACAAAAGAAACAGATCATTTAAATATTTAATTGCCTTGTAACATACATTTATGTCTCATAATATATTTGTGAATAATTAACTATGATTAGATTACATGTGTCAGTTTTTACATTAAGTTTGTAAATAAAAAATTAAAATATTTTCCATGATATTCAGCATTTTGAACAATAGCTAACAAAATATGACAAAGTTCTTTATTTATGTTTATAGCTTTTTCGCAGCTATATATTTCTACACTATGACAATATTACTGCATAATCATAATTATTGTATCAGGTTATGTCAGTCAATTTCTTTATTTTGAGATTTATTTACTTATTTATTGTTATTGTGATACAGTAATATGGGAATGAGATACTATAAAAAAATATGTAATATTGCCCTCTCATATTGGATATTTTTCAACTGTGCAAGCAATTTGATAAAACCCAATGAATTGCTTTGTGCATCACATGAAAGTAGAATGAACAGTGTCCCTGCATTTACCTTTAGCTGTTTAGGCATCTGAGGATGGCTCATGGTCTTGTCGATAACGACGCCATGGACCAGCTTGGAATCCTCCATGCGCCCACCCACTTTACCCTCCACTTTGATGAGTTCAAAGTTGACATCACGAGCTTCTAAGTCAGCGACAGCTAGAACTGCCTATAAATAAACAATAAATTAAATCTTGTAAAATTGTACCTATACCTGTAATTGTAATTATCAATAATGTAATCATCATCTTCAGCCTATATACGTCTCACTGCTAGGCACGTGCCTACTCTACAAATTTAGGGTTAGGCCTTAGTCTACCATGTTGGTTTAGTGCGGGTGAGCGGAATACACACATAAGAAATTTTAGATGTTTCCTCACAATTTAGTATTGAAATATGCAATAATTCGTTGCGAATGCACACATAATTACGAAAACTCAGAAGCAGGGTTTGGACCCAGCTGCTGAGATTTTTTTCTAGACCGCGCGCATAAACCTCGAGGACTTCACGACTTGCATAATATAATCCATGTCATATATTTATCGTGTATGAAACAGAAAGAGGTTATCATAAGAAATGATAACATCATGCCATAATTATGCTTTACTTTTTTCATGGATCCAACTCTCATTACTCTATTATCTGGCAGGAAATATAATAAGAAAGGCAGGCATTAAATGACTACTGTTGTCGTTTTTTGTCACTGACTTTTCATTAATTAGACATAGTGTTGCAGCTTGTTAGAAATAAAGTAAGAACCATGCAGCCGTGAGTACAATTCGCGCACACCAAGATAAATATTTAAGTGATATATCAGAGTTAGGACTATGAGACATTTTGTAGGTTTACTCATATAATTTATTTATTTTTAATTTACTCACATCAACAGCCATCTCTGCCATCAGTCTGTGGCATTTGACAACAACTTTGCTTCCTAAGGTTGTCATAGCAACCTTAATGAGGTTCTCCCGGCTTCCTTTGTTAACAGGGAAAGCTTCACTGATGCTGTCGAGATGGGCGAGGGCTGTCGCAGCTGCCATCTCAAACCCATCAGCTATGCGGATTGGGTGAATGCCTTTGTCTAGCAAGTTTGATGCATGCTCCAATAAAGCACCTGTAAAAGAAAAAAAGAAAATATAACAAAAAATTATTGTCTAAAAAATCTTTTTAATAATTGTTTTAGCCTGAAGGATGGTCATGGCCTGGGCTGAAACCCAAACACATGGTTTTGGACGATATGTGTGTGTTTGCAATTAATTATCACCTACTTTAACAATGAAAGTAAACATTGTGAGAAGACACTTAAACACCTAAAAGTTCATAAAAAAATCCTAGGTGAGTGTAGACCGCATGAAGCAAGGCTGCTAGACTAAGGCCCAAACCCTTTTAGTTGTAGAAAAGGCCCTTCCCTAACAGTGAGCTGATATAGATTTGAAAAACGTATAGATGATCATAACATGTTACAGTAAACATATTTTCAATTTACATTAACAATTGCTTTAAGACTTCTATGCCTTGCAACTTCTTAGATTTGGCTTTGTTTGTATGCACAGGTTGAGATTGATTTACTCCACAGGTACAAATCAAAGTTTGGAATGTATATGTTAATAATTGAACAATATGTGACTCAATCTTGAATTCAATGCTCATTTAAATTATCAAAGTAAGATAGAACTTACCAGCAAGTACAACAACACCAGTGGTGCCATCACCAATTTCATTATCCTGACTCTTGGCCAACTGCACAAGCAATTTGCCAATCTGGTGCTCAACATCCATCATATCCAGGATAGTTGCTCCATCATTTGTGACTGTCACCTCACCATCCGAGGATACCATCAATTTGTCCAAACCACGGGGCCCAAGGGATGTGCGAAGTATGCCGGCAATTTGCCTCGCGGCTTGGATATGTGACTGGAAAAATATATTTTTTTCTTATAGTTTTAAATCTTATTATGCTCTTACAACAAAAAGAGTTAAGTAGTTTTTTTTTTATTATATTATTGCATTAATTGCTCATTGATTGTGTGTTGTGTGTTTACAATGCAAGCATCCAGAAAGGATAACATTATTTATGTCAAATAAAATTTACATTTAAAATTTTATGACTATATACCTAAAATGGGCACCTCAGACACAGCCAAGGTAAATTTCATGGTAAATCAACACACTATGTGAAATTTTAATCATCATTGGTGCCCATACAATTTAATAATAAATTGACCAATAGCACCATAACGAGATTTATCTTTATAATCGGAACCTCAATATCATGAAATTAAATATCGTAAATATAAACGAATATACGATACAAAGACAAACAAAATCAAATTATGAATCGTTCACCATTAATAATATGAACTGAAGATTTAAAAACGAAAAAGACAAATTTAATTATGAACATCAGTACAAAGAAATAAGTATCCGAAAGCAATCATGTGATTCATCAACCAAAACACCTGTATAAAGTTTCTCTGATTTCTCAATAATTAATCTTTGTATGAATATAATTTTGTTAGGTAATGTGATTTTCAGTATGAAAAAACAAATGAAAGTCTAGTTTCATTGATAAATTGCATTTTTATATATTTTTTCTCGATATTTATAAACGAATGTTTATATTCTAGGTTATATCTTATTTGTAGCAATCAAATTTTGTTGGAGATACCAAAATTATTCGTCGTGATTTATATTATTTTCTAATAAATTAAAAACATAAAATATAATACAAATAATAGGAAAATCTACCTTTAAAGCATCTATACCGGTAATTCTTTTCTGCCTATCCTGGTCTTTTAAGATTATAAATGGACGGCCATACTCATCGAAGGCCACCGCCCCAGGGAACAGGGCCATTTTTCAAAATGTTATTACTTCACACACACGGGATTAAAAAAGATTAAATTTTAGAGACTCAAGGAATTGGGAAAACAGAAAACAAAATGACAGCTGAAACCGATGAACTTCGGGTTTGAGTTTGACAGCCAATCTACGTTTCGTATGTGTGTTTTAGTATTTCTAGCGATATGGAGCAATCCGTTCTTTTTATGAGTGGGTTTTTAAACATATTAGAAATGTTAATTATATAGGTACGTACATCCAGTGAACTTACGTTGTACTTCCGTGGATTAGAGTAGATTAGGGGAAGGGGAGGCATGATAGGGTACTTAAGGAAAACACAAAAATACAGCATAATTACTATGTTTATAACATTTATTAAATTATATGGTACGTTACGTTATTTATCTAACTATTGTTTGGTACAGTCTTTGCAAAATCAACTTATCACATTAATTATTGACAAATGTGATAAGTTGATTTTGGAATATTGTAAAAAACCATCTTGCCCCATAGTATGGGGTAAGATGGGGTAATAAAATTTGAGCATGATTACGAAGCTAATTATTCTCACAAAACACAGAAATGTGTATTTTCTCCGCATCTTCATTGTCCACGTCCAGCAATCATTGTGAGCCCAACGTCCACAGAACTACCAGCCTGCCCATGATTCTGATAATTTCAAAAATTGCCGTTTACGTATTTTCAATATAGGCAAATGGCATTTTCATAATTGCACTTTTGTATTTTGTGCTTTGTTGTGTAATAAACCAATGTAACGAGTATTTATTTAGGAATTTTAAAGAACTCATGCCCAAATTCGATTTTGCTCCAGTGCCCCATCATACCCCGTACGCAATACCCCATCTTGCCTCCAAAGGTGACGTTGAACAAAAAAAGAAACTACAATAAAATGTTTATTGTATTCGTACAAACAATATACCATATCCAAATAAACAACACTAGTAATAAAATATCAAAAATACACAAATGTGGAGACTATAATTACCTTAAAAAATGACCTTTGACCTTACACAAAATTAGATCGACGAAACGTTAAAACGGTTTTCCGTTTGTAAACAAAAGACGCCTTGATTACCACTCACGGTTTTTCTCGCACTGATCGTTGGTCGCATGAGGCTTGTTATTGGCTTATTGCTTTCTATTCACTAACGTCTAGTTTCTTGTATTTGTGCGGTACCCCGTCTTACCTCGAGACCCTATCATGCCCCCTTCCCCTAATATTTATTGAAGGCATGAAGGATCCGAACGGCACAGTAGGTACTTGTTCTATAATTGCTGATTCACTCTGATAAAAAGCGGAGATGGAAAGCTAGATGGCTAAAAAAGATGACAGTTTCCGCAAAGTATAAGTTTGACGTCGATGTGTGTGTGTGTGTGTCTGCTGTGGCATGAGCATCGTAATAAATGGATCATTCATAACATACAATTAATTTTGTTTCAGCCCACTCAGTTACTACGCAAATTAAAGCTTCACTAATATAAATGAAGGACTGTTCAATGAGGAAAATATTATTAAGCCCCGAAACACGCACTAGAACTATAATTTTAAAGAGAATGGTGTAGGTATGTGTATTTGATGTGTCTATTCAAAGCCAACTCAATATTTGTTCGCGACCCCATAGTTTAGAAAATGCTGCCCTAAGGGAATGTTTCGACTATACATTGTAAAGTTCACTTGCCTGGAACTGTCTCCGGGATACTAAGTACAAAAATCGGGTCCGTGATTGTGGTTTGAAAATGTAACAATTATTAGACACAAACATAAATACGGTTCCAACTCATTTTTGCGACAGTCAGGGGTTATCAAGCCATATAATTAAACCCATAAATATTCAGTGTGAGTTTACATATAGAAAGAAAAAATAGTCCCAAATAGTACTTTTATTGTTTGAAAGTAAATAAGTCTATATACATTCCTTTTTCTGATATAAACTTTCAGGCTGCTAAAGTTTTAACTTTGGATCCACATCAGTGTGTGCGAGCTAGCCGCATGGCTATGTTAATAGATACTTAAAACTAGGAACAGTTATATTAAAGAAGTAACTCAATGCTGTTGAAGGCTTGCATTTTTACATTGTCAGCTCCTGCAAATAAAATAATATTTTTTTAATGTCTTTTCTAAAATGTTAACATATGGATATGGTAGTTCTATATAAAGTGCTAATTATGATTTCAGTTATAAAATGTGTATGGCTTACCATAATAGCATTGACAATGTCCGATTGGTTGTTTCGCAATGCGCGTACTGCCTTTGCTCGAGACACATTTGCTTGTGACATAACAATTTCAACATCCTTCTCATCAACTCCGGTCTCATCAACACCTTCTTCATCTTCCTCTTCAGCGATTGGCGCCACAGTCTGTAAAATTTACAGAAGTTAGGCTAGTACACATACTATGACAATGCTGTAAATAAATCATACAAATATATCATCATCAGCCCATATACGTCCCACTGCTGGGCACGGGCCTCCTCTACAACTGAGAGGGTTTAGGCTTTAGTCCACCATGCTGGCCTAGTGCGGGTTGGCAAATATATAGTATTTCTGAATAATACTGTTAATTTTTTCAAATGCTATAAAGTGGTGTTTTATAAATTCCACTTAAAAATTGTTTTTCTAGCAATATAATACATAGGTCACAATAATTCTAACAAATCAGGTTGTGGATGTCTTTAACTTTTTGTATTTTCATGAATTTACTAAGTATTGGACACTTACTGTGCCGGCTGCAGCAGCATCATTGCCAGCAGCTGCGGTCTCTGGTGCCTTGAACCTTTCAGCAGCAGCCATGGTGGCTTGTTGTGACAAGTCTTCAATCTTTGCCTCACCAAACACAATGTATGTGTCTGAGTGAGGATTTTTGTAAACATCTGGAGAGTTGATAACAAATAAGATGTTCTTTGACTTTCTGATTGTCACCCTGTTGACACCTTGTACCTTGACGGAAATGGAGAACAGTATTTTTGATGTGAGTTTTTCAAAAAATGATACACTAACTTAAGCTCTTGCTTAAAATCTCACAATTTCAAACCATTAATATAACAATTTTAAACAAAAAATAATACCAACTAAAAGTGGCACACACATGCTACACACTAAAATAGATTAACCCTTAAATGCATGAATTTTTTTTATTAACAAAAATATATTATAGGTAGTATAAGTAGTAAATATACCGAAAAGGTTATAAAATAAAATGTATATTATGGATTGTAGATATTTGGCACCAATATGCATTTAAGGGTTAATTCCCCCTTTACCAAACTTCCATTGGTAAAATTATTCATTTGTTGTTTGGTCTTAATGAAAAATAAAATATTATGCTACATATATTTTTCTATTAAATCATTTAAATCTGATTTTTATGCAGATAATAGTTGCAGGTAGATTCCAACAGTATTTGTTTTCTAGATTTGATGACCATGTTCAATAATAATGTATATGGGTTTTGAATAAATTGATTAGCATATCTAATCAAGACTTACCGGCTTAAGTCCAAGTTTGCTCATAATTTTGCGGGCCTTTTTCTCTCCACGGGACTGTTTGGCCTTGGACACAATGTCAATTCCCGCAATTGGGTTAGAGATTCCGCCAGTGCCTGGTGCACCTGTAATATGGACATTTTTTGATATGTAACACCAAATATTAGAAAACTCAACATCATTGTGGCAGTGAATAATGTTATCATTTTTTCATTTCTATATTGGGTAAATACAATAATTTGTTGTTCACCACAAAATGATAAAATGTTATCTTGTGTGACACAAATGGTGTACTATAATAAAAAAACTTTAACTTACTGATGTACACAAAGATATAATTGTAGATGACAGCCTAAGTAAATAAAGAAATTTACACATAATAAATTTTATCACCCTTAGATAAATTTTGGCATAATTATGTAAAGCATTTTTGATTGATATGTCATAATAATGTTACCACTTATGGAAACAGAATAATAGAATTGAATGTATTTGGTAAGAAGTAATATCTGGGGTGATAATATATATAAATCATAGAGCTTTATTTAAATATAAAAACGCACCAGCATCCTCAAGCTCTGGGATGGTGTCATCGGAATCACTGTCAGAAGATGCAGTCTCTTCTTTGCGTTTCTCCGTCATGGATGCAGTTGCTTTGTCTAACTCGGTCAGTTCTGGCATCTTTTTATTCTTGTTTTTCGGAATTGTGAATAAGGGAAACTGTTCCTGGAAACAGAATAAATAGATTATGAGTTAGTATGATTTTGTTTCTGCTTTTACACTTTGATTTGAAACTATAATTTTGACAGAGACCATACATTCAATTAATTTTTAATAATGTAGGTTTACAATGATATCTTTTATCCTAATTCTCTGGATTTTAAAGCAACTTAGCTGCATTATTAATCCAATTTTTTTGGATGTCTGTCCAAGAAAATAAAATATTATCAGGGAGTGAATGCTGTAATAACCAGCCCTTGGAAATTTCATGGAAGTTGTACTCAATGATTTATTTCATTTTATATGGATTATAAAACATAAAAACAAGTATAACCATTTCCTTATATATAATTTACAACAAAGAATTATTTCTTAAACTCTCTTATTTAATAATCTTAAATCAAGATAAGGCATGACTTAATAAATTGTCTATTAAATAACTTCTTACAATATTTTAACACTTATTGAGGAACATTGATTTTAGTTTAGTAATTAGTTTACCTAAATCACCAAAAACATGGTAGGTTAGTATAAGTGATATAAGTGAATATACAATGAAAGTTCTCGTAGAAACACTTAGTTCTTCAATCAATCATACAGCACACAATTTTAAACAATGTACTATAGAGCTTGAATATAGTTTACTTGGACTTTTAAAATTTCAATGTTTAAACTATAAGGCTGCATAGCACAAATATAGGTTTGACATTTGATATTTTCGATAGTACACATCACACACAAATATTTCTCGCAATACTTATATTAATTTCTCGCAATTATGTATATAAGTTGTACAATAACATTGATTAAATTTTTGTAGGTACTTCGTTAATTCTTAAGCCGCAAATACAGGCGCGGGTTTTGACATAACTCCGGCATTTAAGAATAAAATATACACAGATATACACTTTAAATATACTTATAATTGCTAAGATTAAATCGTTTAGCACAAAAATATCAAGATTTTATTAAAAAATTAAGATTTATCTACCTTTTCAAAGGAATCGGTTAATTTAAAGAACGACGGAAATTCGCGTTTTCTTTGACAGAAGAAAAAAAGGATGCCAAATATCATAGATTACAAACTTTGTGTTACATCGACAACAGAAAACTTTTATTAAGAAATTTATCATAAAAATCTACCATTCATTTTATCTCTGTCTAGTGTCTAACTTTTGTCTAACACTAAAAAAGTAGGTACCTACCTACACATTACTTAATAACATCGAAGGCATATTTTACCAGCTTTTCCTCAATATCGTCTTCCTTCAATTTTAGATGATTTATTCGTATTAATTAATCGATATTCAATGCAGATTTTATTGCGTTCATCATAAAATGCTAAATTATGTGAGTAGGTTCAAAAATTAAATGAAAGTTCAATTTAATCAAGCGTTGAAGACATAGGTAGGTACTTTGCTGTGAACATTGTATTACAATTTTATGTACCTAGGTACATAAACATCATCTATATTCTATAGCAGTGACAGCAAAAGAGACTGAAACCGATTGAAATTTAGTTCTCAAAAAACTTAGCATATGAAATGTAGAAACATTAAAAGATTGTTTAAACTTTGTTTCATCGATAACTTGCTGTTCATGCTTACGGATAACATACAACTCTATTCTGTATTCACTTCACTAGTAGTCAGTCATTACAACAACGAAGGAGTAGGGTGTATTAAACTATTTCTCTTTGTTTTTACTAATTATCTACCGGATTATCTCAAAAGAATAGTTTATTTACAATTTATACATCTGGTATTGGAGTTTTATTGAAAATCGATCATGATTAATACTGTGAAGTGAAACCAATTTCGACAATATCAATTAGTGGGTCCAAAGTGCGTTGATTATATTTCTTTTGTGATAGTGATTGAAAAGTGCCAAATATGTCTTTGGAGGAGAAATTCAACGCGGCGGTGAATGTTATACGCAGCTTACCGAAGAGCGGTAAGTATATCTTCCACATTTAGGTTTGATCTATTGATTTGTTCTGGTGTTAATGTAATGATTGTTTATTTTAACGATCGAAAATGATACAAACATTTTGTAATATACCTATGATAAAAGACTTTAACAGAACCATGGTTTCCACCCTTTTAAGCAACAAATGATCAAGTTGACCATGACACAATCTAACTTATAGGTACTGGTTGAGTTCATATTGCTGTTTCGTAAACTAAAACATTTTTTACAAGCACATAATAATAAAAAAAATATTTTAACAACAAAAAGTGTGTATAGGAAGTAACAGAGGCAAGTCACCAAGTTAAAATGGTCCTATTTTAATAGCTTTCACTGTACACATTTAAAATAAATTATTTTAAAACTATCTTACAGATGTGGTTTGGTTTTGTATTTTTCACAATAATAACCTTTTATCACAGTAAAAATATTAAATATATTTCCTATCAATATTTGACACTAAGATACCTTACTCTTTATAGTTATAGTAGAATAATAAATATTATTAACATGAATGTTTTGGGTTATGTCTGGGTTTGGATTATGTGAATAATGTGTGTCAAATGTTGAAGTCATTATTTTAAATCATATTTAACTGGAATAGAAAGGATAGTTGAAATTTTTATTCCAATTTCTCATTGTGGCAACTTTATATTTATAAAACTAAATATATTGTTTTCTTGTGCAGCTTAAATTTTTTCAACAAGCCTACCCTTGCATCTATTATTTTATATAATAATATAATATTTAAGTACTATTTTATCCAGTTTCTAATATACTTTTAAAAACCTCCATGTTAAAATTGGCAGACAACACAGTATGGATCCTCACTGAACTTAATACCATGTCATCAAATTAAAAACAAATGAGTTATGCATAACAAACTTTATGCCCACAGTTGGCACCTTTTTTTAGAGCGGGAAAGTTGCATCTTTATCGGTACAGCCCTGAAGGAATAGAGATGGGAAGAATGTGTAGGGGTCATCAACCTTCCTGTCAGGCTTTGCGGAAATGCATTATCTACACAAGTGTTAATTCTGGGGTGGATTACTAACTGAAACACACAATAGGGTAGGCCCTATAATGAGGGGAAAGCCCTTTTAGCTACCCTTTCTGTACCTTCTGTACCTTGTGGGAAGAGGTATGTTGGGGTCTCTGGCCTTCCTACTCGGCGCGCGAAAAATTTTCTGGCGTCTCAACTAAAACCCTGCTTTGAGGGCTTGGATCCTTCAGCGAGTGCCGACGCCATTGCCGACGAGATCAGATTAGGAATGGAATACTATATTCCTTCCTCTGAAATCGCCGGCAAGGGACGCGGACGCTCCTGGTTCAATCGCGAGTGCGCCGACGCTGTTGGTAATAAACAGGTGGCGTACCGCGCTTGGATCAGAGGTCGCGCAATGAAGGATCCCAATTTAAGTTTACTCAAAGCAGCTTATAACCGTGCCGTCAAGGCCTGCAGGAAGGCTTATGTGAGAGCGGATGCTCAGCGCGTCTCTAAGATTGGACGTGCCTTGGCAGACCATCCGACGAGCAGCCGTGCTTATTGGAGTCTTGCTAAGGCTGTCCAATCCAATTTCCACTCGCAATGCGGAACGGCCTTAATATCCTGGATGTGGATATCCGCTGCGATCTTAATCCAAGGACCCACATCGAGGGTATTATATCCGCCACTTCTCGCAGGGTCGGAATCCTGAACAGGGTGCGCAGGTTTCTCACGCCCGCTCAGCTTTTCCGCTTATACAAAGCGCAGGTCCGGTCGGGTATGGAATACTGCTCGCACCTCTGGGATGGTTCCGCCAAGTACCTTCTCGATGCCTTAGATGGATTGCAGCGGCGTGCCATCCGCATTGTGTATGATGCAGACGTTACAGCCAACTTAGAGCCGCTACACTTGCGCAGGGACATTGCCGCACTTAGCGTGTTCTACCGTCTGTAGCATGGTGAATGCTCTGAAGAATTGTTTAACCTTGTCCCATCCTCTCCTTTCCTCACCAGAACCACGCGTGCAGGCATGCGAAGCCACAGCTTTGTGGTCACAACAACCGCGGCTCGAACTAAAAAGTTCGCCAACTCCTATTTTTGCCGCACCATGAAGCTGTGGAATTGTTTGCCGGCTCACGTGTTCCCTCCTTTTTTTTTTTTTTTTTTTTTTTTACGAGAGGAAAGCGCTTTAAGCTCCCCTGTTCGGTACCTCGGGGGAGGCCGAAAAGGGGTATGTCGGGGTCTCTGGCCTTCCAACTCGGCGCGCAGAACAATAATTGTCCGCTTAGCTGAGTTGGGTCCCTAACCAAAATCCTACGCCAGCATACCGACTAAAACCTCTCGGTGACCATCTCGCGCATTTAGGGCGGTTTTGCGGCATCTCAGGGCGAGAAGCGCCCCAAATGGTCCGCCTCCGCCTAGCGCACCGTCCGATTATGGACTCCTCCAAATTGGGAGGGCTTGAGATGCCCTCCACTTACGCTTTTTGGACGTTCACCTCTTGTGAACGTCCGCGACAGTCAAGCGGTCACGCCCTCTGCCGCAAATCTCAGGGTTGCTGCCACCGTTGTGTACCGCCCCCGCAGTACGCCCAGCCTCCCCAGTGGCCCCTGTTAGTCGCCTCTTACGACAGGTAGGGGGTACCGTGGCGGAATTCTTACGCCCCCGATCCACAGGGCGGCGTGTTCCCTCCTTCCTATGATCCTGGATCCTTTAAGCGAAGCGTGAAGAAGCATTTGTGCAGGCCGGCATAATTGTATATCGTTTCTCGCTGGTCGGTATTATTTTCTTGGACTCCACTGTGCTTACCATTAGGTACAGGTACGGTGGAGTCACTTTGCCGTGCCAGTATAAAAAAAAGGCCTGTTTTACCTTCAGGCAATCATGGTGGGTGGACAAGTAGGAACCACAATGATCAGATTCCAAAGATTCCTAGTAGCTTGTGGGCCCACAACTGACACAAGGCATCCATGTTGCTTCTCTACCTGTATATCACTTTCATTAAGATGTCATTAACCCTTATTAAGTAGCCTTTAGCATTATTAAGTTAGTAGCGTTAGCATTATTAAGTAGCCTTTTATTATAGGCCGCGGGATACCTTCGTGATGGTTAAATTCCAATCCTCTTTTGCCACAGTGTAAAACTAAAGGAAACTAATGTCTTCCTATAGCACTTCACATCACCCACCTATATCTAATATAAATTTATTAGCATAAAAAAGAAAGCAATAATTTATCATCCATTATTATCACCCTAGTAGATCTCCTACTTAACTTTTAAGAGGGTTCAGGTTTTCTCCATAATGATGGCCTAGTGCTAGTTAGGGAGCTTCAATGAGTCCGAGGTGTAGGACTCTCGATCGTCCAACCTTGAGATGTACAAGGTGGAATTATAGACATAGGCACCAATAAAGTGTGTAAAGAACATTTGATACCATATTTATGTATTAAATTAATAGCTACAATATTCTATGAACTCGTTGACGAACTGACTACCAAGTCTTGCAGCGATCTAGAAATCCCGGGTCTCTTTTACGGATCCGTGTAAGTCTTTGGGTTTTTCAATTAACAATTGCTTAGTCTGTATATGCTTTTAATTTAACAGATATGTACTCAAATAAATTAATATCTGTTCAACATATTTGTGATGTTAACATTATGAAGGACCATTCTAGGCTAACAAGATATCTGAGTGCAGTGCAGTCAGAGAGCCAATGAGTGTTGTCATTGTCTGAGTCAATACATTAGCATTGTATGCTTTGAAATGCAGCTTGCACTCGCGAGTGGATTAATAGGATAAACTAAAACCTATTTTAAACCTCTTTATGCACATCGCCTACTACTAACTACTACTATTCTTTTTTTAAAGCTTACATGCAAAAGTAATTTAGTTATAATTTATTATGACTTTGTGTGACAATATGACAAACCAAATACCGAAATAAAGTTGTTTGTTAAACTTCGTACAATATCAATTCAAACACAAACAAGCAATCTCGATTTTTAATTTTAATCACTTAGAGATGGATTACTATAAAATTCAATGCCGTTTTTACACATGCCAATTTGTTATAATATGTAAGCTAATTTCTATTTACAATCGCATTTTTTTTTTCATTTTTACTGTCGACTTATGACTATTAAATAAAAAGTAGTACAATCTTCAAACTAAAATTCACAGCTTTATTTTCCATACATCCACACTATCCACCGTGGTCTGTTGGCACAAATGTGTGTCGTGCGATTTAATGCGTCCCGGGTTCAATTCCCGGCTCGGGCAAAGTGTTATTGGCTTTTTCAGCATGGAGTTTGGAAATATGCCCGAATATCGGCAATAGGTTCGCCGAACATTACGTCTTACAACACCATTCCCTTAAACAATTTGGGCGATACAGAAATGATTGCAAACTTTGACCTCAAGAAGTAACGCGAGGCCCATCAGTCTTTAGTTCCTTATTTCCTCCTTTCAATACGCAAAAGCAATTCATAAGAAATCACTTTTGGCTTGTTCGAGTCGCATTCGATTTTTATAAATATTAAAAAATATATATTAAGTAACTTAAAATATGACGGAACGCGATGAGTCAGTGGTTGCTCTATCAATGTTACCATCTTGCGGCTAAGTGATGTTACTTCACCTTAATGTCTTTACATAATGCGATGGACGCCGTAATGACGCTCTCGAGATCACTTCATTACGAGTATCTAATTCGTATTCAGAGAGACGAGGTAGATATGAAAAAACTCGGTGAAAATTCCATGACAGAGAGCCATGAATGAGTCAGGATTGTGATAAAATAGTCGCTGTTGACCTGTGTTCATTTCATCATTATATACTTTCGTAATTTCATAGCTGTATCCCCTAAGGCAGCGATCGGCAACGCGCGGCCCGTGAATGTTTGCATTAGTAAGCATTAAAAAAAATTCTATGGGATATGATATGACCAATTATTCATTGGTGTTACGTAAAATCTAGGGTAAATATCACAAGTGCGGGCCCGCATTTAGTTTGCAGCCCTTGCCTGCCAAAAGGTTGCCGATCTGCCCTAAGGTAACAGAGTTGTATTTTTATGCCCATGTTTTGCTAACTGTTTTAAGTTCCAGGTTATAGACTTATAGGGTGTCAGCATATAGCCTATTGTATAGCACAGATTTGGACCGAGTTGTGCTATTGAGAATTTTCAAGCTGCAAAAAACAATAATACTGACGGAGATAAAGCCCATTACACGTTTATCCATTCTAATATTCCTTACAAACATTCTCGCCACGGCTTGGGTACAAACACTGCCTCACAGTTAGACTTCCTTAAGTAGTTGTATTATAGCCGTAATTCGTAACTCATTCAGTTCTTTCTTCTATTCTTAGACATACATTTTAAAAACCAAAAACAATAATAAAAATTCTAATCTAAATATTGGTTTGTCATTTTAAAATGAACTACTTTCCTCACTAGCTTCGCTCAATTGCTTTTTATAGATTTTTTTAGACTAGCAGCAAATATTTTGGTCAGGCTACTCGATTAGTTGTAGGTAGAGAAACAGGCCCTTAATATTGTATGTAATATGTATACAATATACACAGTATATTGTAGAATCCATCCATTGTTGCTACAAAGGAAAACTGGTACGTCATAATTGTCCATCGTTAGTTAAATATGAATTAAGGAGACGTTTGGTGTTTTTCCATGATGCGCCTTCTTGTTTTGCATGGCCGTATTAGAGTCAACGAACTACTAGATGCCCGTTGTTCTTTATATTGTTTTTGTTCCATTTAACACTTTCGTACTGTTCATCAATATGTATGCAGTTAGATATTTTTAACTATGGCTTCAATAGTAAAACTAACTTTAGTGCCGATCACACTAGTGCGTCAGTTTTAATTAAGATACAATTTTTTACAATAAAAAATAATTTATGGCACTCTACAGATATATAACCTGATTTATGGGTTGTTGCCGTTGGTCAAGTCTGCATTTGAGAGTGATTATTTTTCAAACATGTATTAAAGAATTGTGTCGGTTCTTCCACAGCAATTTGACGCTATCTCATAGAAAGTCGACTAGAAACAATAGCTTTGCCCTTATTTGGTAAGACAGATTCCAAGTGATGGAGACATTAAAGTAATCATGAGTCCTTTGTTCATTTCATTTACTAAAAATGGTATGGTTTATGAAATACATACTTTGCAGAACCTACATAAAAAACACGTTCGTGCATAATAATATGCGTTTATAATGTTCGCTTTTTCGTCAATATGGATGCAAGACAGATCAGCGGAATTTTACCGGTTTGTACCTGTTATTATAGCTATAGGTAATTTCTTTTAATTTGAGTGACCTTTTAATCGCTTCTTAATCAGTTTTGCATTTGAGTATCTCCACAGAATACATTACAAATCCAATATAGGTAACTGTTAATTTTTTCGTCATTTCCAAACTTTTTCATCGACTGCATAACACTCGCGGTTCACGAGTAACGCCTTGTGAGACTGTTGGCTCTGCGTGAACCCGTCTATTCATGCCTAGGTGCAGTAAAACATCGGTATCGAAGGTCAGGATACTAACGGCGACCGTACAAAAGATCAAAATGATTGCCACATAGCTTGCCAAATGGTGGTTACATACCTTTCTCTCTTTTCCAAGCACTCAATGCATAGTGCCTACAAAGTTGCCAAACTTTGTTTTGCAACGTGTGCATTAGCGTCGAAGGTTTCAGACCTTTATTTGGTTTGCAGCTAGAGGCTAATGTTATGTTGCATCTAAATTGTTGTTAAAAAGGATACGATCAATAATACTATGACTTTATTGTCTTATGGTTCATGCTTGATGGCTTCCGTTAGGATTGGTTTAATTTTATCAGTAGTGCCTTTAAGGATTTTGGTTGTATATTAATTTTTAACATAAGACTACTATCATGCAAGTCTTTTAACGGATGTCCAATATTGAAAAAAATATTTTAGTAACGTGTTATTTATAAGTTGCTATTTAAAGATTCAAGCCGTGTCAGAAAATATCTTAGAATGTACGTCCCTTCTATTGGCATCATTTTATGTGATAGTTTCATTATTCCGTGCATGTACCTGCTCCGATCTACCGCGTGATGTGAATGTTTCATACGCTTGATTGTGTAATATCGCTTCATGGATATTTTATATTGTTTATTTTATATGGGACACCTTACACTGATTGTAAATAGGTCTATCAGTTACTTAATTATATTATCGAAATGGTTTGTCGGACGATCACTTTCTCTCTCTAATCTTGCGTGGTTTGTATTTTATAGTTTTGAAGGTCATGGGAGCAATTGATTGCACTACCCTAGTAATCGTATAGTTCTGTTAAAAATTATGAAACAAATAATAATGGGGGAAATATCAGTTTGCAAACTTCTGAACATGTCTCCGAGCCTATAATTAAAAATAAAACGTTAACTGCCTATAGTTCGTCAATAAAGTAGAATATATCTACTTAATACCGTCCGTTGAGCTCCTCATAACATACACAGATTATAACGGTAGCTTTCAGAACGACTCTGCAACATTGTAAATATTTATTACAGGTTTTCGAAAGACCCTAGGTTTACGTGTTAGCATTTTCTCTCATCACTAGCCGTGAGCACGCATAAATTTTCTATCGACATTTTAAAAGCATATTACCATTTTCACAATTTAAATTGTATTAATTAGCTCGCTTGACAGTCATTTCACGCTTTTAAATTAGGAAAACTTTTTTTACTAGTCGATAATCTAATTCAATAAAGTAAGTATATTTTTTTAAAGAAGACCTGAAATTACTCAATAAAAATTGCATATAATAGGATTTGAGAAACAGAACAAAAGTCAGTCCATATACAACAACAATGAACATAGACTTGACCCATGCCATGCATAATACATTTTAAATAATAGTAAATAGCTCACAGCAATATGACTAGTGCATTATTTAGAAAAGTATGAAGTATTTATTGATAATTCCGAATTTCTTTTCAAAGAAGTAAGGACATATAAATTGCTTTCATGGATATATTAAGTAATATTAAGTAAAAAAGCATCACCTGCCTCATCTCATCTCTGCATCACCCTAGGTTCGACTGGAAGTGAATGCCTTAGGCCTTAAGTCCACCTATACAAATTTTGTACTAAGTGTAAATAAATAAATAAAAAAGAAGTTTATGTGAAATATGTATTATTGTTACTCGTCGCCTTTTAGTACTGCTTTACGTGTTTAATATACATATTTCCACAAGGTAACAGGAGTCCATGTTTATAACCAAACCATGTGAACGCCAACCAGTTTCATTCAACGTAGTTTTAAAATAAGTCAAGCAAAAAAGCGGCACGGCCGTACTATATTATTATACTTTTCTCGAAGCAACTCAGGCCATTTTCGACACCCTATAACTTCGTTGTGGATAAACCTAGAAATCTGCATTTTTAGTCACCAAGCAAGCATAGTATAAACTCTGTATATTTCAAATTTCATTCAATTGGAACCCGTAGTTTAAGAATTAGTCAAACTTCGAAAATTTGTCACTCACTGACCGATCATCAAAACTCTAAGGCGCTTCTAGCCGACATAGAAGCTTCAAATTTGGAACACAATTAGTGTTTAGTGTATAACGTAAGGAAAAATTAAAATATCTTGCAATTTCGGTCTAGTTTTCTAGATACACAAACTGCATAAATAACTTTGTAATCCCATCTTATATATAAAAATGAATCGCAAAATGTGTTGGTAAGCGCATAACTCAACAACGCCTGGACCGATTTCACTAATTCTTTTTTTGTTGTGTTTGATATTGTTAGGAGAAGGTTCTTATGAAAGAAAAAGTTAAGAAAATTGCGAGGAATATGGTAAAAACAACAATTTAATTTTCTCATATAAACTGTTCTACCTAATATTCTGTCAAACATTTTATGTTTATCCCGTCAATATGGTTAATGGTCCCCTCAAATTAAAGAACGTATTTAAATAAAGGTTTTGAATCGACAACATATATCCAGAATATTCGAATAATTGCGTATTTTAGATTTTTAAAATGTAGAATAATGTCAGTAATAAAAAGGGATTGACATATTTATTGGTTGTCAAATATTTATGCGTGCGTTCAGAAATGTATTTTTAAACTCCTTGGTTGTACCTGATTTACAAACGAAGGCAGGTTCGGTAGTCATCACGCTTTGAAATCTAAAACACCCACAACTATGCAATGGAATGCGCTTGGTGTTAAAAAAATTGTTGAGTAATGTTATTCACGTGACGATACTGAAAAGACAACTTAGAGATGAATTGGTGCTTGAGAATTCATCAATTAGATTGATCTAAGATTTCATTGATCCTAACGGGTATGACCATTGAGTTCAAACGAATTCAGTTCCCGATTCGTCAAGCCTTCGCAATGTCGATTAAAAAAAGATGTTTGTGATCTTTTAGACAATTAAAAAATATATTAAAAATGTATATCACAAGGTGCATCATCATCATCAGCCCATATATGTACGTCCCAATGCTTGGCATAGGCCTTCTCTGCAACTGAGAGGGTTTAGGCTTCAGTCCACCACACTGATGCTTCAATGAAGAGAATTAAAATCGACTACATCCCATCCCATATGTACATGTTTAATTAAATCATGACTTGCGGAGACACGATTGATGCATTTAATTTTCGTACTTATTTATTTCTGTATTTTTATCTCAATAAAGTGCTGAACTTAATATTTATTTCCATACAACCAAAAATAAAATTCAGGTAATATGTAAATATGTAACATTCAATGACTGTTAGGGGATACGAAGTTTTCTGGGTCAGCTATTATAAATGTTAATGTTTTGTTTGTTACGCTTTCACGCCAAAACTACTTAACCGATTATCATGAAAATTTGTACACATAGTCTTCAGATATAAAAAAGGACATAGGATTCTTCTTATTAAAAAAAATACGGAGGATAAAAGAATTGAAAAATGATTTGAATGACTTTTGGTATGCAGATAGGTGGGACCCACCGAAGTAACATAGGTGGGAATGGTTATCCTTACTATTATATAAATGTGAATGTAGGGATGTTTGTTACGCTTTCACGCAAAAACTAAAATTTTGGTATGACCATAAATGAGACCCTGTGAAGTAACATAGGCTATGTTTTATCCCGGGAAAATGTAATGTTCCCATTGGGATAAACATATTATTAAAAATACGAAAATAACTGTCAGAGTTTTACTTTTACGCCTCAACCATTTGAATTGATTTGGCCTTTTTTAAATTCAGTAAGTGCCATTTTGGGCACTTGAGGGACGATTTATAGATTCACTTATTATCTTTCTGCGCCCAACCCTGAAGTCTACGCGGACGGAGTCGCGGGCAAAAGCTATAAAAATATAAAAATTGCCATTACAAAACAGGTGGGGCATTTCACGTGAAGTGGACATGAAAAAAAAAGTGAGGTCTTCAATTTTGTTTATATTGCGGTCAGTTATAGTGTTTATAGATGTAAACATGCATACACATTTTTATTTTCGTGTGATGCTTATTTTCCCAGTTATGGGCTTCCGAAGATTTGACAAAATTTGAGACAAGCCATTTTTGGACGTTGCGGTTGGTATCAAGAAATTTATAAAAAAAAATAAATGGAATTGTTTCAAATAGTAAAAAGGATGCTCTTTCAAAGGTTTTAGGATAAAAAAAAATAATTATTTTTTAGTATAGAAAACCGGAAGTCAACATTTCATATAAGATTTTGACAAACTTCGACCCTTTTAATTTTTTATATTTTAACTTTAAATTAAAGCGTCACGATTATACATTATTCACCAAAACTTGTAGAATGGGATCACCATTAGTTTAGAAGTTACAACAAATAAAGTACCATCATAGAGGTGTCATACGTACGGTGCGCCCTATCCAGAGCTCACTAAAGTGAGCCAGTATACACAATAAAATAAAACAATGCCGGATATGAGGTTCTATACATAAATATACACATGGACTGCATGAATCGAAATTGATTTTGAAAAAAAAAATTACGCATGTATTGTTTATTTTCAAATTTTTGCAATTTTTATTATAGGAACGAACATTTGTCATTTTTACCATATGCTTACTTTTTATAGAAGACTAGCGTGAACACTTAGTCCCAAGAATGGTAATCGTAATCGTCGTCATCGTCATCAGCCCATATGTACGTCCCACTGTTGGGCACGGGCCTCCTCTACCATTGAGAGGGTTTAGGCCTTAGTCCACCACGCTGGCCTAGTGCGGGTTGGTGGACTACACACCTAAGAAATTCCTAAGAACTCTTAGGTGTGCAGGTTTCTTCACGATGTTGTCCTTCACCGTTAAAGTAAGTGATAATTCATTATGAATACCCACATAACTTAGAAAAGGCAGAAGTGTGTGTGGGGTTTGAACCCGCGACCGCCGAGATTCTCGAGGCCTAAACCTCGAGGCTATCACTGCTGGTAATAGCAGATTCAAAACATTTTATTTGAATACTTAGCGTAATTATACGAGTAGAGTTTCAGTCAGCGATGATTTTGCTAATTCATACTGTACCTATATACAATATACATACATAATAATTATTGTAGGTGAATGTAAAGTTGCACAGGTTGCTAAACGTTTCAGACTGCTTTTCAGACCATAACATGGTCCCTTTCCATGAGATGTAGCATGAAAATTACTTTGTGCAATTATATTTAAAGAACAAGTGCTAGTTTCTACAATGAAATTGCAAAAATTTGAAAATAAACAATACATGTAATATTTTTTTTTCAAAATCAATTTCGATTCATGCAGTCCATGTGTATATTTATGTATAGAACCTCATATCCGGCATTGTTTTATTTTATTGTGTATACTGGCTCACTTTAGTGAGCTCTGGATAGGGCGCACCGTACGTATGACACCTCTATGATGGTACTTTATTTGTTGTAACTTCTAAACTAATGGTGATCCCATTCTACAAGTTTTGGTGAATAATGTATAATCGTGACGCTTTAATTTAAAGTTACAATATAAAAAAATTAAAGGGTCGAAGTTTGTCAAAATCTTATATGAAATGTTGACTTCCGGTTTTCTATACTAAAAAAAATAAAAAAAAATTTTTTTCCTATAAACTTTGAAAGAGCATCCTTTTTTCTATTTGAAACAATTCCATTTAATTTTTTTTATAAATTTCTTGATACCAACCGCAACGTCCAAAAATGGCTTGTCTCAAATTTTGTCAAATCTTCGGAAGCCCATAACTGGGAAAATAAGCATCACACGAGAATAAAAATGTGTATGCATGTTTACATCTATTAACACTATAACTGACCGCAATATAAACAAAATTGAAGACCTCACTTTTTTTTTTCATGTCCGCTTCACGTGAAATGCCCCAGGTGTTGTTTTTTGAGTTATATGTATTTTTCAATGCTAAATCATAAAAAAATAAAAACAAAATATGTCCACAAAATAAAAAATAAAACTTTTCGGGTTGGACCACCCTAGCTAGGGGTATAAAAAATAGATAACCTATTCTCAGACTTACTGAATATACATATAAAATTTCATTAAAATAGGTCGAGCCGTTTCGGAGGCTGTTTCGAACTGTGACACAAGAATTTTATATATATATATATATATATATATTAATTTGTATATCGATCAAAGCAATGACTGTTATACGTATCATTATAATTTTTCAGTGCTATTATCATTTATTTACATTTTAATAAAAAAAAAATCAAATTAAAATGGTCAGTATAAGATAGAGGTTGATCGTAGAAGGGTGAAAATTTATGATTATAATAATTTATCAATGCTGAATCATAAAAAATAAAGAAAATAAAGTCAATAGAAAAAAAAACGTACCCCTAAATGTTAAACCCTTAAATGTTGACCGATTCTCAGACCTACCTACAATATTTCATAAAAATCAGTCGAGCCGTTTCGGAGGAGTTTGCCAAAAAACACCGCGACACGAGAATTTTATATATATGGCAAAACAACGTTTGCCGGGTCAGCTAGTATAAATATATAATTACATTTGCAGTGAATGAATCAGTGTACTTGTATATATAAGATAATGGAATTATAGGTGTAGACAGATAAGTAGTGATGGTATTGAGGTTTAGGCATGCGGTCGAGAATCCCGGCGCGCGGGTCGCGGGTTCAAACCCTAGGCACGCTCATCTGACTTTTCGAAGTTATGTGTGTATTAGCAATGAATTATCGCGTACTTTAACGGTGAAGGAAAACATCGTGAGGAAACCTTCATATAGGGTCAAGTAATTTATTATTAACTTTAACTGACTGTGCGGCCCTAAATATTTCTAACTAACGCAAAAAATAATTATTATTTTCAAATAAAGAAAAAGACGCGGCTGCTCTCGTCTCGTATGTAGAAGAGGAAGACTACCTTCAAAAGTAAGCTAAACTAATGAGTTTTCGTTTTCTGTCTAATGAGACAGAGAGTGGGTTTTAAGAAAATTCGTTGTTAGTACTCAAGAAGTAGAAGGTACCGAAAAGGAAAAAAGTAGGACTATCTACAAAAAGAAATGACATACATACATACATAAACTCACGCCTGTCTCCCGTTAGGGTAGGCAGAGACTATAGAGCGCCAAATGCCACGGTCCAAACACACCACTTTCGCTTCCTCCACTGACATTATCCTCTTCATGCATGCACGTCGGTTTCGAGGACTCTTTATATTGCCCTTTTTCAATAAATTACCTATCTGCTCTTTATAGGTGCACCTGGGCCGTCCTCGACCGACTTCACCGTTCACTTCCGCACAGTAAATCTCTTTCGTCATTCTGCAAACATTCATCCTTTCAATGTGGCCAAACCATTTTAGCATCCCCCTTTCAATTTTAGTCACTACATCGACTTTCAATCCACATTTTTCCCTTATCACACTATTCCTCACTCTATCTACCAATTTCACCCCACACATGCTTCTCAACGCTCTCATTTCAACCGCATTTATTTTGCTTTCATGCTTCTTCTGCCATACCCAAGACTCACATCCATACGTTAGTGTAGGCACCAGGACTCCTTGGTGAATCGCTAGTTTAGCGCGGTCCGATATGTTTTTACTGGCCGCGATGGAGTACAAGGCGCCATTAACACTATTACCCAACTTTACCCTTCTTTCAATATCTCCTTCACACTTACCATCCCTTGTGATCACAGAACCCAGATATACAAATTCATTCACTTGCTCCAGCTTTTCATCCCCTATCATTATGCTGCATTCAGTTCTGGGTTCACTCCTCTCTAAAATCAATACTTTCGTCTTACCTACATTCACTTTCATACCTTTTCTCGTTAATGCCGCATTCATAATATTCACCATTTGCTGTAGCTCATACTCTGATGACGCAAGAAGAACTTGATCATCAGCGTATAAGAGACATTTAAACAGTGACTCATTCATCCTAAGACCAAACCTAGATTCTTTCAAGTCCGTCAGACAACTATCCATTAAGAGGTTAAACAACCATGGCGACGCCACACAGCCCTGCCTGACACCACGTTTGATGTCAAACCAGCCTGTGCAGGCACCATTCAATCTAACACAGGCACTTGATTCCGTATATAACGACCTCAACGCCCGTATCAGACTGTCGTTCACCCCATACATAGACAGTGTTGACCACAGTTCATCCCTCGCCACACGATCATAAGCCTTTTCCAAGTCGATAAAGGCGCAGAAGACCTTCTGATGTTTTGCTAAGGCCTTCTCTGCTATGCACCGAAAAGAAAAGACTTGATCCACGCATCCTCTTCCCCTTCGGAAACCACCTTGCACATCCCAAATTTTATCTTCTGTCACACGAATAACTCTATCAATCAGAATTCTCGCATACAATTTTCCTACCACGCTAAGAAGGCTGATACCCCGATAGTTCTTGCACTGCTGCGGTGATCCTTTCCCTTTAAATAGTGGTACGATAATGGCCTTGCACCAATCACTTGGTACTTGGCCATAGCGCCAACATTTGTCAAAGAGAAGGCACAGCAGGCTGACAATAGTATCACCACCTCCCTTCAGCATTTCTGCCGATATCCTGTCTAATCCCGCTGCCTTTCCAGCTTTCGCACATTTAATCACATTTTTTATCTCAGTCATCCATGTGTCTATACTAATATCACTTTCACTTTCATCTTTCATGATCATTCTTTCATCGATCTTGTATTCGAAAAACATGCAATTTCTTCCCCATCCTTAAATAGACTTTCAAAATATTTCTTCCATTCATTCAATATTTCCTTTGGATCCCTTATAACATTACCATTCTCATCTCTTATAACTGCCACAACAGATTCTCCTGCTTTACCACGAACTTTTCGGACCATGTGCCAAAATAACTTTACATTTGTCCGAAAGTTAGCAGAGAACCTTCTATCATACTTCTCCTTGCATTCGTCCTTCTTTCTTTCAACAACTTCTTTCGCAATCTTCTTGCACGAATAATATTTATTTTTTGCCATGCGTTCAGTACCATCCATAAAACCTCGCATTCTACTTCTAGCCTTTGCAGCTAATAAGTCCACCCATGCTTTACGTTTTTCACCTACCACACGTTTCACTTCAAAAGAAAAGAAATGAGATCCAATAAAAAACAAAACTTGTAAAAAAAAACAAGTCTCGCAACTCATTTCTTCTACCGTAAAAAGTTTGAGATCCACGTGATACCAAGTCGATGAATTTATTCAGTCCCCGTTTAAGGGACCTTTTGTCTTAAGTTATTATGCACTTAGCTTACCAGACAACATCTTATAGTGACCATATCAATATTAAAAATCTTTTATGTTTTAAATAAAATAGTTTTACTTGGCAATCGCACTAAAAGTGAGATACATCGTGTTTTCATGCGATTAATTAAATAGTTCAGTTGTGTCATTCGGCCGCTGTAAGTCAGACTGATTGTAGGTAGGGTCGTTACGAATTACACTGAACTCAGGTTTGTCTAATTGTTTATTCCTTACTACTTACAAAACTAGCAATAGTTTAAAAAAATAGTTCACTAAGGTTAATAGGAAATATGAATTATGTTCTGACAAAATACATTTTAATATTATTACTATTGAATGTTATCTTAATGTATAATGTAATAAAATATATTAATTATTTTAATTTAAAAATCCAAATAAGTTTAGATTAGAGGCTAAGGCCTTTATTCATATAATAAAAAACTTAAATTTTCTTCACTCTGGCGCGTAAAACATTATTTTGCTCGAAACTGAATTATACTGGCCGAACCTAGAACGCGAAATTACTTGTGCTGGTCACTAATGCACACTCGAACCAGTTTCACCAAAACACATGTTGAAAAAAATCAGACTTGACTAGTTTTTTTTTTAAACAAAACGAATGTAAAATTTATGCAAATAGTTAGGTAGTATGATCCACACTTATCAATAACATTATTAACCTATTAAATTCGATAAATAGCGAAAGTGGTTTCGGAGATATAGATTTACAGTTTTTTGGTATCAAAATAACAAGTCCTCAAGGCGAGCGATTGACTCCGCGAACCGGTTCGTAAACTTGTAATGCAAAACAAGTTTTGACATATTGGACAAAATGTATTCCAATAGATCACAGGAATTTTAATTGTTTCATATTTTGAATGAAGATATAAAGGGGTATCACGAGATTAAGTTAAGAGAACTGTCGAATGAAGAATATTCTCGAAAGTTTTTGAGATGATTGCAATTGATCAACTGTAGGCCAGTTTTTACCCAACGCGGCGACATTGTCTGCTAATCTGACTGAGTAATGTAGTGTACATGTTACATTATGCATTTAGGGCATATTTTTCGCTTCGAATATATTTGGTATGTACGGCAAAAGCTTTTACGCAAATCATAAGAAACAACATGAAGACGTATCAAGGAGAATTAAATTTTAAATTTTTTATAGCCTGGTTTTAAAGCTAAAGAATGCTTACTTTACACGGTATAGGCGATACTCTAAATAATCTGCAGTATATAAAAATATGTAAGTAAAAATAGGAGGTACTACTATTATTATATTGAAATGGAAATAAAGATTCTATTTACCTAGCACTTTCTGTTTGTTTAGCCCAAGGGATCCTCTGCTATTCAAACACCTTCCCCAAAGACGTGAACAACTACTTGTTACATACGGCCTGCATCCAGCGATCATGTGGTTATATCACAGTCCCGTAACTCGGTAATGACTAAAGTAAGTCCTTCCCTCTTTTCTGGATTTACTCAAACGTCGGGAACGTGCCAACTGCCTACGAATCCGGAAAATGATTAAATTTATTTTAACAATGGTTAAATTCATATTACGGAATATTTTATCTCGTGATTTTTCCATGCAAAGTGAAATAAAAAATGAATTTTACAATATCAAAATTCAAAATACAAATTACCACCTAGTAATGATATGTTTATTGGTAATTTAATCTGATATAATAGTCGTGATGGCCTCGAGGTTTAGGCACGCGGTCGAGAATCTCGACGGTCGCGGGTTCAAACCCCAGGCACACACCTCTGACTTTTCCAAGTTATGTGTGTATTCACAATGAATTATCACGTACTTTAACGGTGAAGGAAAACATCGTGATGAAACCTGCACACCTAAAAGTTCTTAGGAATTTCTTGGGTGTGTAGTCCGCCAACCCGCACTAGGCCAGCGTGGTGGACTAAGGCCTAAACCCTCTCAATGGTAGAGGAGGTCCGTGCCCAGCAGTGGGACGTATATGGGCTGATGATGATGATGATGAATCTGATATTCATTACTTTATCTCATTAATTGTTTATGATATGTAATTACTCGAAAACATTGCAGCAAGATAATTTACTTACAAAAATAAAAGGCAAGCTTGTAAAATGTATTGCAGTTTATATTATTGTTTCAATTGAACAAAACAATATTGTGTTCATTTGGTTACTTTATTATCTTTGTTTATCGCTAACATTGTAAACATGTTTACAAATAAACGAATGTTTTATGGACGAGATACAGCGGTATCTGCTAATTTAACTGTTTTATTATTCGGAACACGATGCTATTTCCCGATTAAACAAAGCAATTACTCCGTGTTCTTCCGCAGTAAATGGAGGGGCTTTTTATGCCCTTAGTAGCTGGTTGGTCGCATGATCGGTGTTGATTGTAACTTGGTATTTATGACACTACATAAAATATAAGTGGTCTTGTCGGCTATGTAGATATATGAGGAAAAAGAGTTTCTTAAAAATTGATGATGACATTGTAGAGTTCACTTTGGCAAAATCCCATTTAAATCTTATATGAGTGAATTACGAATTTTAGATCGCATAATATGCAGTTGCAGTATGGTTTTATCCTACAAATTTATTAATTGTTATTTAGTATTATTGCGACCTTTTCAACATTCTAAAGTTATTTTAGGTTTTCAGGCACATTCTTCAGCTATCCGATATGTCAAGTTATAATATGTTCATGTATTTCTGAAAGAATGCAAAGACTCGGCTACGCTATGCTTCGATCGTCTCAATTTGGATGTTATTATAAAATGCTCTCATTACAAATTCATTGCAGTTTGTTGTAGAAATATGTGAGATATGTATTTTTTGTGCATGTTTACGTTTTTTTTGTTCCCGCGAAATTACGTGTTTATGTAATTGCATAACGTATGAACGAGGTCGAGAGAATTTTAATAGTTTGTTTATTAAATTTGCTGGATTAGTGTTGAGGTCGCGAATATTTTAGCATACATTATTTTTTTCTCGCGAATGTTATAGTTAATAAATAAGGTTTCTTCGTCCGTTTAAGCGGCAAATAGAAAGTTTTATCAATAAAACGGTAAATAAATAAAGGGTATAAAAATCATCAATACGTAATTCTGAAATAATAAAAATAAATCGTTATTTATTTCGAATTACGTAGCGCAGTTTATTTGTTATATTTTAAACTATTTCAATACTTATATTTAAATATAATATATCTAAAAATTATCATTTTTGTTTGTTAATTACAAACAAAAATGATAATTTTTAGATAAATAAAAACAAAAACAGTATCGATAATTTTGGGTATGGACATACATGTACATAGATGAGAACTTGGGAAAGGATATAGACTATTTTGAGCGAAGTGACTCCTAACCGCTAATAAGTAAATACCAAAGCTAAAAAAATATTTAGGCACTATGGACGAAAATTCTATTATAATGTTTTGGCTTAGGTACCAATCCGTTTTTAGCCTAAATTTGTAGCCCATTTAAGTGTTTAATAAATCAATGACACATTTTATGGTCCTCAATGATTCTTGAAAATTTGGTCTAATTATACTTTTAAGAAACATTTGACGTCGATTAAATTGTTAATAACAGTGGGATAAAATAACCCACTGAACTGGTTTGTGTGGTGAAGGGCGGTTAGTAGCCTGTTTCGTTGAATCAACACCGGAAATTTCTAGTTAAGTATTTTGTTTGTTAAATCGTATTGGTGTAAAATTTAAAATTAATAATTCTATAAAAAATAGTTTTTCTGCTTGTGAGGGATATTTAGTAAAGTAGTGATGGCCTCGAGGTATAGGCGCGCGGTCGAGAATCTCGGCGGTCGTGGGTTCAAACCCCAGGCACACACCTCTGAATTTTTGAAGTTATATGTGTATTCACAATGAATTATAGCTTACTTTAAAGGTGAAGGAAAACATCGTGATGAAACCTGCACACCTAAAAGTTCTTAGGATTTTCTTAGGTGTGTAGTCCGCCAACCCGCACTATGCCAGTGTGGTGGACTAAGGCCTAAACCCTCTCAATGGTAGAAGAGGCCCGTGTCCAGCAGTGGGACGTATATGGGCTGGTTATGAATGATGAAAAACGAATGACTGAGGGATATTTGCGTAAAAAACAAAGTAGTTTTTCACCATAATAGTGGAAAAAGATTCAATAAATATTATAATATTAATATAAATAATTCCTTCTATTGTTTCGTTAGACTACATACATACATACATAACCTCACGCCTGTATTCCAGAAGGGGTCCGTAATACTGCATTTTTGCACTCACATTTCGCCAATTGTGGTTTTGTTCCACGTAATAGGGGGCGAGGATATTGCCGTTTTTTGGACAAATTTCCAGACTCCGAGCTGCAACTGAGAATGTGCTCATGGAAAAACCCAACAGACTAAACTCGAAACATTGTAATATTAATAAAGCATAAGTCTAATCCGCTGACCAATGTGTGTGTATATGTACATGTAGTAATGTCACAAAAATATGTCATTGATAAGTTTGGCTTCGAATCAATGTGTGCTTATTTATCATAGTATGTAAAATATATAATATCAAAATATATACCGGTGGTTTGTATGATATAAGTTGAAACACAGCTTGTAGACAAACATGTCCGTCTTCTTGTCTGTGACGTCAAGGCCGATTATTTGATAACCTTTGGTTTAACTATACCTATTGTTACAGTTGCGCATATATCAATTATGATGGTTCAAAGTGCAACAGGACAGACTGCATTGTATTGTGTTTCTACTAAGTATATCAGTCGTTGTTGTTTTAGTCAGATTAAAATTTGTCCAAATCTATAAACAAGCTTTAAATGAATGGGATAACTTAAAGCGTGAGGCCTTAGATGGATTTCTGAGGCCATTACGCGTAACCTAATATCGTGGCCTAAAAATTACGATCCATTATTTATATACTGGAATGACAGTTAAAGTTTTATTGGCATAATATTTTTATATAGGGTGATGGGCGAAGAACGATAGTCATATGTCATTAAATACCATTACCTTACTGATCTGCTTATTTACTCAATAAGAAAACCCAAGACAATGAGTACGCTGATATGATTTACAGGTCGATGAATTGTATCACTGTACGCTCCTGTACTCCTGTCCTGTACTCCTGCTTGCCCCATCCTTGCACAAATCTAATCCCATTCTCGTTGGGGTAAGCAATAACTATAGAGCCACGTATTAACTCTCTTTCGTCTTTTTACTCCTATGTCTTTGGTATAACAATTGCTTCTTATACATCCTCGGTGTCTTGATTTATTGCAGTCATGTGCCAAAATTTGTTTCATGATCATACTCTTACTCTTCCCTATTTTATGAAACCCCATGAAAGAGGTAATAGAGTCATCTTTCTTTTCTTTTTTTCAGGTTCATACCAACCAAGCAATGAGCTGATGCTTCGTTTCTACAGCTACTTCAAACAGGCGACAGAAGGACCATGCGAAAAACCTAAACCGGGCTTCTGGGACGTGGTCAACAGGTCTCTATACCTTCTGTCTTTATCTTTTTAACGTTACGTTATAAAACTGATTCTTGTAGGTAGTTACATAATTTTGATATTAAAGAAAGACAAAGGTCACTGTGGAGACATTCCTATTATAGACGTCGACGATCGTTAAGTGAATATTGATGTGATCACTAACAAAGGGTTGAATTAAATGATTAGAGTTCTTATTTGCATGTTATGTATTCAGATATATACGTCTCGTTGCTTAGTACTAACCTTTTCTTTGGTTAAGTGGCTTTAGCTTTAGTATATAACACTACCCCAACGATTAGGTGGATTATGTATTAATACCTGGAAAACAAAACATTTTGAAAAGAACGAAGGCACCTTGACTATTATGTTCGAAGCCACGTCCGACAACTCTATGTAACGCTGCTAAAGAAACTTAAGTTGATACGGCACAGTTGATCATAGTGTATTTGGGAGGCCGGCGTAACGGTTGTGCCTAATGACAGTTGCACACTTCACGGTACTCTTCGTGGTTATTTGATAATTTACTTTCAAATCTGCTGTAATTATATAGCGGAAACAAACAAAACACCATCGTTAAGAGCAATTTGTTGCATAAAAACTATTATGTAGTAATAATGTCAATTTTGTGATATTTTCATACTACCAGAAAAGTTGGCTGTTGTATGTACAGTCGGGGTAAGAAAAGGTTCGTCACCTTAAGATCTATTTTCGTGTGCACAGTATGAGCGGTAATCTGCTTACCGATTGAGTATGACATATTGCATCGCAATGTCATTATATGTCGCATCTAGCAAAGAGTAAAATAGCGTTTAAAACCTATAATAATAATAAGAAGAAGATAGAGTAAAATAATATATACTCGCATCTAGTAATCCTCTAATTGTCCCAGTCGGCTGTCGGTCGCCGTCTATCAGGATGATAATTACCAACTTTTCACGAAACTTCATAGCCCTTCGCGAATGCTTGTGTAACATCGATGATTAGGACATTGTCTTGTCTCTTATAACAGAGAGTGCATAATAGTAATCCTACTTCCTAGTTCCTACTAATATTATAAACGCAAAAGTTTGTGTGTATGGATCTGGCTGATTTCTCTGAGTTATGGATGGATGTTTGTTACTCTTTCACGTAAAAATTACTGAACGGGTTTGGATAAAATGTGACACACAGACAAAATATGTACTGGAATAACATATATAATTCTTTTTATCCCAGGAAAACATAAAATCTCTCGGGAACGCGGGTGAAACCGCAGGACGGAAGCTAGTAGTAAATAAAATAGTAAAAATAAATAGTAATTATGGTAAAATTTATTTATTTAAACGAATCTTATTTATTTTATTAAAAACGAGTATATCTATTCGCATCAATCACAGCTTTTAGTCGCTGTCGCATTGATTCAACAAGGCGAGAGCATGATATGTGGTTCCTCTGAAGCCCTCCCAAACATATTGGCAATGTTCTACGACAGCTGCTTTGATTCTCTCATTATTTATCCACCGCTGCACCATCAAACCCCATAAATTTTCGATAGGGTATATATCCGCCGATTTTGCAGGCTAAGGAATCACCACCACTCCACGGTGCCGATGGAACCACTCGTTCACGATGAGAGCTATGTGGATACGGGCGTGTCGTGGACATAATTGAACTCCGTTAGTTCAAAATAACGGCCGAATAATATTACAAGCGTTTTTCTTTTAAGATTGCAATATATTACAAGAAAATATATGACACTGACAGACTTTGACAATTCAGTAGAATATATCATATCTAATTTAAATCTTGTAATGACTAATTAGGCCATTAAAAAGGTTTCATGTTGATATGAAACTAGACGTAGTTCAAAGATGTTACACTATTTTGAACCAAGTTATCATACCATGTTAGTATAATTTTATATGCAGTTGTCTGCTTAGTGCTTTAGTTTCAAAAGGTACAAAGAGTTTACGACCCGGTAAAGGAATGAATTTGAAAACTGACGAAGGTTTTCTTACTCTGACTGTACATATGCATAGTATAATCGATCCCTATCGTTTTTAAATCTGAAAAGTTAAAGTATAAGCAAAAAGGAATCTTTAAAAATCAGATCGATGAATCAGAGATGTAGACGTTGTCTACTAATTACGTCATAAAAGAAGAGCTATCGAGTTTTCCATGATCAACAAATCTCAAAGTTGGCGCCTTATCAAAGGCCTACTTAAGAAGTAATGGTCTGAAAATTGCTTTCGAATAATACGTGTCGCGGCTCTTGTGGTGAATTTTGAACAGTATAGAAAGTTAGCGGATGTCATGCTTAATAAGGAAGGTGAAAGTGTTATTATGTAAAGATGTTATGGAATTCAGAAAAAAAAAGGTCTCACGGTACAAGTATATGCCGTGCGATCTAGAGGTCCTGGGTTCGATTCCCGGATCGGGCAAAGTGTTACTGGGTTTTTCCATTAAGAAATTCTCAGTAGCAGCACGGAGTCTGGAAATGTGCCCGAAAAACGGCAACAAGCTCGCCCCCTATTACGTGGGACTGATACATACCTGGGTGAATGTGGGTGCAGAAATGCTACCCTACCTACCCCTTCTGCTATGTGCTATCATATTATTTTAAAGTAACAGCCAAGAACTTGGCTAATAGACTATGCTCTATTGAGCGGATTGATATAAATTCAGATTATAGTAATCTGAATAATAAGACATTTAATTTAAATTAGTTCATAAGACAACAGAGACAAACTCTGGCTATATTAGTAAATTGAATATAAATTGTAGCAATAATAAACAGGCTATTAACATGGTACACCAAAATATACAAGGACTAAAAAATAAAGAACTGGAAGTGGAATTATTTCTGAATTCAAATAACATTGATATTTTATGTATAACTGAACATTGGCTAAAGTCCAATGAGTTGATGTTTAACTTTAACAACCATCATGTTGCTAGCACTTTCAACAGAACAAATATGATACATGGAGGCTCCTTAATAATTTTGAATAAATCAATAAAGTTTAAAGAAAGACTTGATATAGTTAAACTTTCTGTTGAACGTGTTACAGAAATAGCTTGTATTGAATCTGGTCAGTTTATTGTTCTAAGTGTATACAGGCCACCTTGTGCATTGCTTATATCATTTATGGAAATCATGGAAGACGCTTTGCACAAAATATGTAATTCAAATAAAGGAGTGATTATCTGTGGAGACTTTAATATAAATATACTTGAAAACTCACAAGCAACTATAAACATAATAAATCTTTTTAAATCATATAACATGATAAATGTCTTCTTTGAGCCAACAAGAATCACTGCCACAAGTGCAACATGTCTAGATAACATATTTACCAATGTTAAAGTTATTGAAAGTACTATTATTAATAGTTTTGATTCTGATCACTGTGGCCAGTTGGTGTCTTTACCTTTGCATACATGTAAAGTATCAAGCAAAAGTATTACATTTGTTCCTATTACTGCTAGCCGCTTAAATTGTTTTAAAACAAATATGGAACAAAATCTACCTAAGTTGTCCTCTCATAAAGATCCGAACAAAATTTATGGTTCCTTATTTAGTCATATAAATATGGAACACAATAAAGTTTTTAAATCAAAAACAATTACTTTGAAGAACCGTCTGACATTTAGTGAGTGGGCAACTACTGGTATATTTAAAAGCCGAAATAAATTGTATGATTTATATAATCAAAGAATGTTTAACCAAAATCCGGCTTTTATTACCTATGTAAAATTATATTCTAAGGTTTTTAAACGAGTTTGTTCCGCTGCCAAATCAATGCATCTTAAAAATAAAATTAAATCAGCCCCGAATGTAATACAAGCCACTTGGAGCATTATCAATTCTGAATCAGGAAGGCACACAGCACACCACAAAGAATTTAGTATAGAAGTTAATAATGACATTGTTTCAAAAGACACTGAAGTGGCTGCTGAATTTGAAAGATTTTTTGGCAATATTCCAATAGTAACTACTCAACATCTTCAGTCGTCTTCTAGGTCTGCTTTGTTACTTCTTGAAGATAATGTTCCTCAATGTGATGCATCGTTTGAATTTACAGCAATTAGTCATTATGATATTTTAAAGGCCTTTAAAGAAATTAATAAAAAAAAGACTAAAGATTTGTGGGGAATGTCAGTGGTTACTATATCCTCTATAATCGATATTATAGCACCTCACATGGCAGCTGTGTTCAATCGTTGCGTCGCATCTGGAGTGTTTCCTGACCTGATGAAGCTTAGTAAGGTAATACCACTTTTTAAATCTGGTGATACCACAGACCCTTCAAATTTTCGACCTGTTTCTGTTTTACCAACTCTTAGTAAGTTATTTGAAAAAATTATACTTAATCAATTATTGAACTTTTTCAATAAAAATAACTTACTTCATCGGAAACAGTTCGGATTTACTAAGGGTAGATCAACTATCGATGCAGGGGTTGAACTTTTAAAAACTGTGTTCAGGGCATGGGAAGAGTCGCGAGATGCTATTGGCATTTTCTGCGACTTGTCCAAAGCCTTTGACTGTGTCAAACATGACATTCTCGTCAGGAAACTTAACCATTATGGCATTAGAAACGGAGCTCTCAATCTTCTGACTTCGTATTTGAATAACAGAGTTCAGAGGGTTGACGTTAATGGAGAACTTTCTTCAGGATCGTCGGTTACCATGGGAGTCCCACAGGGTTCAATTCTTGGGCCGTTTCTGTTTCTTGTGTACATTAATGACTTGCCTTACTACGTAGGGGATAAAAACGATATAGTGCTGTTTGCGGATGATACATCACTTATATTTAACGTAAAAAGACGTCTCGATAATTTTGACGAAGTAAACAATGCACTTCGTAAAGTTGTTCAGTGGTTTGATAATAATAATTTACTTTTAAATGCGAAAAAAACTAAATGTGTTAAATTCACAATGCCCAATGTTAAGCAATTAAAAACCACTGTACAAATTAACGGTGAAGAACTGGATCCTGTTGCGTCTACTACATTTCTGGGCATTACGGTAGACGCAAAACTCCAGTGGGGACCGCACATTCAACAATTGGCAAGCAAATTAAGTTCAGCGGCATATGCAGTGAAAAAGATCAGACGTCTGACTGACGAGGAAGCGGCAAGAATGGTTTATTTCAGCTATTTCCATAGCCTTATGTCGTATGGTATTCTTTTGTGGGGAGCCGCTGCGGATATTAACACTATTTTTGTTTTGCAAAAAAGAGCCATTAGGGCTATTTATAATTTAGGTCCCAGGGCTTCACTTAGAGAAAAATTTAAGGAAGTAAATATTCTTACCGTCACTTGTCAGTTTATATACGAAAACTTAATGTACGTCCAAAAGAATCTTGATAAATTTAATAAAATTTGTAATGTACACAATAAAAATACTAGGAACAAATGTAATCTCGTTCAACACGTAACTCGTCTCCGGAAAGTTAATAACTCTTTTATGGGGCAATGTATACGCTTCTATAACAAACTTCCGAAGGCTATTAGAGAGCTTCCCTTGACAATGTTTAAGAAATCAATTAAAGATAAGCTTTACAAAAAAGCATACTATAAAGTTTCAGATTTTATTGAAGATAATAAGCCCTGGGAGTAAGTAAATTGATCGGAGTTTTGTTTTGTTGCTACAGTTTGTATCTTTATGACATTTATAATGTAAAATTTAAATAATGTAATGAAAAAAAGACATATATTGCTGTTTTTTAAAGAAAAAAATGACATGTCGTGTTGCTGAGGGAGTTTCTTGCCGTTTCTTCTCCACAGCTATAACACGTTTCGAAGCGGCAATAGTTTAAAAAAATTAAGATGTGTAAAATTGACGATTCAAAAGAACTTGTAAAAGTCTATTTGAATAAAGATAATTTGACTTTGACTTTGACTTTGACTTTGACTTTGGGAATACAGGCGTTAGTTTATGTATGTAAAAAAATATAAGTTAGTAAAAGTCAGAAACTTTTCGTGTCCTATAACAGCAAGGATTGTAGGTGCATTAGAGATTACAATAATTAATCTCTTCTAATTAATGGAATCGCAATAAATATTATCTTAAGTAGGTGCATACAATACTATGCACATTTTATGTAAATCATATGACAAAAAGTAATAAAACATAAAGCTTTATGCTGATATATGTGATTTGTGTGAAAACAAATTTATTGCCCTATCATAATTTATGACGAACATGAATAAATAAACAAATGTAATATTGAACAGTTACTTATAATCGTAAAGATGATATATGAAATATGTCCTGTGTTATGAATATTAGAATGTAATTGGGATTTTTCGGTGCAAAAAAATAGAACTAGTTGTTTTACAGTTCGCACGCCTTTTTGCTTATGTCATTGATAAATGAATATTTAATATAAAATACAGGGTGTATTCAGACCGTGATCGGAAACAAAGGCAGGTAATAGCTAAGGAGATTACAAACCCCCTGGCGTTAAAGAAAATTCTGACAAAAAATAAAAAAAAATACGTTTTCCATACAAACCGAGTACATTTAATACCGATGGTTGTATGGAAAAAGTCAAAATTTTTATTTTTTGTCAGAATTTTCTTTAATGCCACGGGGTTTGTAATCACCTTAGCTATTACCTGCCTTAGTTTCCGATCACGGTCTGAATACACCCTGTATAATTACCAAATCGATTTCCTATAATCCTGAGCCAACACCATCGATCCTTGGTAAATTTATGTTAATAAGATAATAGTAGCTGCGAAGATTGCGATCGATCAAAATGTGACTTATTGTGTGGTGGATTGCTGTATAATCATTTTATTAAAAAAAAATGATAATTGCTTTTATGCATGAAAGGTATAAATCAATATACAGATCGAAACGCAGGCGAATGTTAACCATTTTCTAATGAATGTAGCTGTAAAATTTGACCTTCGTTAACTTGTTTTTTTATGTTATTCAAGTGGAAAAATGACATGAAGTAGACGATATTTAACAAATACTACCCGTGATATAAAAACAATTAATATTTATTTAAAGCTTTATTCTACACATAAGATAGAAATTACAGTAGACTAAATTAGAACAATAGCGGTCTTAGCACAGAAGGCGATCTCTTACACACAACCATGGACCTAAATCTCCAAATGTAGGAAGAGAAATGAAAGGTTAGTTGTAAGTGTACGAGGTAAAAATAAAAAATAATAAACATAAAACAGACATCATAAAAAATAAAGTTAAATGAATAGTTTTATCCTATGCCAAGTACAAATACTAGTAGTCCAAGTATTAATGTGTATAAGTAATTATTAATAAATCAATCACAATCTATCTATCGATCTATCTCAAAAATATCAAGTCAGAGAGTCACAATATAAGTCATCTGTAAGCGTACGTATCTGCCAAAAATCAAACGGATTTGTCCATTTTACTATCGATCACGGATATCCGGATTAATATTGGTAAAAAAAATATCCGATTATAAACCAGACTGGGGTTTTCACCCTTCGAAAAATACAAATCATTCTGCGAAATAAATTATTTAGATGAAGTGATTGAAAACAAAGCTTAATTCCGACCAAAAAGCTGTTTTCATAATATGTTAGGTCTTTAAGATACTTTGTTGGTTAATACAATGAATTTTTTTCAGAGCAAAATGGGAGTCATGGAACAAACTAGGGAATATGACACGCGACGAAGCCATGCAGGCGTACGTCGACGAATTACACAAAGTATGTCATATACTAATAATTATTTATAATTTACGATACATTTAAAGTAACTAAATATTCAGGGTAGTTAGTAGCGGGGCTCCCACCAAGCACTTAATGTTTATTTGGTCCCGTACGCTGATATTTGTATGATTTAGTCCATGTAGTATGATTTAGTTGGTGGTCAGTTTATACTACAACAGTTTCAAAATATGTTATCGCTGAAGAAACATAATTCATATCAATTCTAACTAATACCCTAAGGAAGCATATCCAGCAAGCAGTTTATTAAGTCATTCAGCACCAGAAAGCAGTGGTTTGCTGTGAACTATCCATGTTACGGCTTCAAACCATAATTTAACCGTTATTATTTATACGTATTTAGCCGTACGTAAAATGTATGTATTTGTGCAGATAGTGGAAACGATGTCATACAGCTCTGACGTGGCGTCGTTCCTGTCGGTGGACGACGACGACCAGGGGTTCCCCAACAGCGACCTCGAGCTGGTCGCCGGGGACGTGCTGGCGCGCGTCAGATCCGAGCACAACACGCCTATATGTAAACCATGCTCATTTATTTTTGCTTAAAAAAAGGTCCACCGTATCTTATAACAGCGCCTTCAATTTGCAAATTAGAATTAAATATTTGTATGACTGCTTCGTTGGTGCCCAGGTACCAGCTGGCCCGTGCGATCCAGGGACACAATTTCGATTTCCTCATCAGGCAATGTTAATATAGCGATAAATACTCGCAAGTAACACAACAGAAGTATCCTCAAGTTTGTGGGAATTAAAATGAAGTTGGCGAGACGTGTGTATAAAAATACACCTCCCGGGATACAACAGTGCTTGTCATCAGCATCATTATCAGTCTGTGTCTGATTACTGCAGGCAATGGCCTCTACAATTGCACGCCACTGTTCACGATCTTCTGCTTCAGAGAAGTATTTTTGAAGAGATTCTATATTACTTTGTGTAACATCCTTTGGTCATTTGGGGTATCTTATGATTCGAAAATAGTCTCGGACATTGAATTGACGGGCTGCACAAGAACGGGATAATTGGCGCTTACTTAGTGACGCCTAAGTGCAGATACGCTAAGTATATTCTTTGGCCTTCTAGATCGTTCTATCGGGTGTATATTTGTGTTTGTCGCCAGGCTCGCGGTCAGTGAGCGGCGCGTCGTCCCCGGCCCGCGCCGCGTCGCCGCCGCCGCGCGCGCGACACGACTCCGAGGACGAGTACATAGACACGGTCGATGTTAGTGTTGTACGTACGCACTATACTAACACTACTAACCACTTAATATCTCTTTCAATATCAATTCTTCAATTACGTTTTCCAATGTCTTATATTAACCTACAACACAGTAACATTTCTTGTTCATTATTAACAGTCTTATACTTCCATCTCTAATGTCATACGATGTCTAATATTTTAATAACAACTTTGAATACATAGAAATTACTTGGAGTAATTGCGTTCGTTGTTATTCTACTAATTAAAAAAACCTAACTTCATTCTTTTCAATATTCATTAAATTGTTTGGGGGACTTCATACACTATTAAAATTACTTATGTTTATTAATGTTCTCCTATTCACCTTAGTCATTTCATTTTCTACGAAGTTATCTTTTATTTCTATTCTTAAGAGTCTTGGGGATTGAAATAAATACAAATCATTTTATACTTTTTGTACAAAGCTAATTCTCTTGCATTTCCTGTTAATGATATTCGGCTGGTTTTTTTTTATTATAAAATTTATCGATTATGTGAATGTGTGATATTTTTAGAGTGAGCCAGAAGCGCCAGTAGCACAGCGAACCGCTCCCAGACTGAGTAATGGACACGCTCACCAAATCACATCTCAACTTACACGTGAGTATCTGCCTTGTATTAGCCTTTTAAATTTCAAGGTGTTCCGTAGTCCTCTTTTATTGTTAAAATTGAATAAATTAAACGTTATAAGTCAGCATTTTTTGTCGTCTGGTGTGGACTTCACATGTTTTCGTAGAGGTTTCAAAGTAACATAATTTAACACAGACATTTGAAGGTCAAAGGATGGCGCTTAAGTTTGAACAATCTTAAACTATAGTGTATTAGTAGTATGAGTTATTATTTAGTCTGATGGATTACCTTATAATAGGTCAAGTATTAAAAAAATGAGTAAAATTATAAAAAGAAATAAGAGAAATAGTAATAATTAAGACGTGATGGCCTCGAAAATTTCGACGGTTGCGGGTTTAAACCCCAGGCACACAGAAGTCAGAGCTTCTCGAAGTTATGTGTGTAGTCACAAATAATTATCACGTACTTTAACGGTGAAGGGAAACATCGGTGTGTAGTCCGCCGACCCGCACTAGACCAGCCTGGCGGACAAACGCCTAAACCCTCGCAGTTGTTGAGAAGGCCCGTGTCCAGCAGTGGGACGTATATGGGCTGATGATGATGATGAAGAGAAATAGAATATTATGGATTGCTTTATATAAGCCTGCTTATAGATTTGAAGGTACTCGAGCAACTCCCCGGCACGCTTGCGAGGTTGGAAGCCGACGTCGCCGCGTTACGGAAAGCAGTCGAAGGCGACAGAAGAATATTGGATGTAAGTCGTGTTGGATCAGTAGTTATTTCATTTTAATTTTTTAAAATTAAAATTAGAAGGTGGACTGAATGACTCATAAAGACAGCGGGGAAATTGGCACGGCAAATTAAGCCAGGGGCATCCGATAATAAGTGCAGTGTGGTCTAAGCAGAGTATTGTTTGGCAACAAGAAAATAACTATTTCTTACCAATGGACACATCTGAGCGGACTTGATGGGACTACGAACTAGCGGCGACTAATAAAAATGAACACAGGCATAACGTGCTAAAATGGTTTGGCCAGGATGAATGTTTGTTGAAACCGACGTCCATGCGTGACGAGGATAATGTCAGTTGAGGAAGCGAAAGAAGTGTGTTTGGACCGTGGCATTTGGCGCTCTGTAGTCTCTGCCTACCCCAACGGGAGACAGGCGTAAGTTAATGTTTGTATGTATTATGGTACGAATGTATGTATCAGTGGCGGTACTTCCATAAAAGCCCAAAAGCCCAGTTTGCCTTAAAATTCCGAATAATAATCTTTAAGCTTAAATGTGTATTTAATTTAATAAAAAGCAAATAGGCACATGAATAAGGCCTAAACCCTCTCAGTTGTAAAGGAGGCCCGTGCCCCACAGAGGGACGTATTTGGGCTGATGATGATGAGGAGGCATATGAATGAGAACATCCTGACCCCACAATACAAATAATTGTTTAAATATAAATAATATAAAACTAGATATAGGTATGATCGATGTTAGAAAAACATCGATGTTGACATCGATGTTAACATCGCACCAGAAGTATCGATGTACGATAAACATCGATTGAAAAACATCGATGTCTTAAAACATCGATATTTTTGGTGGGGATGTCGGAAATGCAATAAAGTATCGATATTATTTGAAAATATCTTCAATATTGATATTTTTAATAAAAAGTTTCGATATATCTGTATGATTTGTGTACGTACTCAAGAACTCAAGAATACGCGCGCGTTGTCATAGTCGTCGACCAAAAAAAAAGGATACTGTTAAATGTTACAATGAAAAATGTTAATTTAAAATATATATTTTTTATTCTTTGAGAAATGCAAAGAATTAACTATTCGTACGGCATGACTTGCGAACACTAGATGGCGTCCTAAAGAATAATTGACGTTTCGTCGTTTCGATGTTTTATTCTTATAACATCAATATATCGAAGATATCGAATTCAACACATCGATGTCAAAACATGAATATCGATCATCCCTAACTAGATATTAAACAATTGACGTGTAACGCTTTTGTGCTTGTATGCAAGTACCGCCACTGCACTGGTATGTGTGTGCAGCAAGTGTCTCGCGGCTGGCGCTGGCCGTGGCAGGAGCTGAGCGCGCCGACGCTGGCGCTGGTGCTGCTGTGGCCCTTCATCGCGTACAGGATCGCCGCCAGGAATACTCGCAGGCACACATAACAAGTCAGTCACACTCGATTACTCACTCATTCATTACTTCCCAACTAGCCAATGACGCGGACGAATCCTTATAAGTGTTAAGGGGAAGTTTATCAAAACTACGTTGTGGTACAATGTCTTCTTAACTGTTAAATAAGCACTACGTAAAAAAATTGTGTGATCTTATTTTAACTTTTTAATTTACATATTTTTTCGTCTAATTTTAAATATGTTATATATATTCTATTATTTTTAAATAATAGTATGCTCGAATAACGAATAGGATGTTAAAGAAAGTACTGTTTGTATATAATGTTAGAATTTGCATGTGAAATTAATTATGCAGTACGCCTATATTATTTATGTCTAAAAACCATTTGACGGTTATCTGGTTGTAAATAAATTAGTCTTTAACGGCTCGCAAGAGGTCCTGTTACTGATTCGCTGATAAGGTTTTATGAAAATATTGCAAATAATAAGTTATTCAATCACAAATAACATTAGTTTTGTATGTATCATAATTTGGTAAAACATACTTACTACTTGAGTTTATTGCAAACACCAAAAACAAGTGTCAACTTACGTTATAGTTTATTTTGACTTTTCTATTATGGCTTAGTCGGGTTGTTGGTATTTTAAGAAATGATTTTAATAACTAATATTTGTGTTTTTCCCCAGGTGTCATAATTACGGTACAAACGGTGGCTTAGGCGTCCCATGCACGATCAGTCGCCGATGCCTCATTCGTATTCGGATACATCCGACGATATTACCACGTGAGGTGGATGGTATATTGTTACAGTTGTGTGAATAAAGGAATTATATAAGGCATGATAGGATAATAATATAAAGTCATAATCATAAATTAATATGCTGTACCTTCGAATGCGATAATTTACATATTGATAAATACGTACAGGGTAAAGTGACCGTGATCAAAGAGTAAGACAGGTAATAGTTACGGTGATTACAAAAATATTGACCCAATAAAATACATATTTTTTTTCCTAATCACCGTAATAATGTTTTTGATAACGTTCTGCTAACACCTGTATACACATCCGCTTCGTTTGAAATGGGTCACGTCTTATTTTACTCTTCGTGGTGACTAATTTATGATAACTAAGAAATTGCTATAATTGCGAAAAACTAAGGACTGTTTTTGCAAAGAAAACATTTACACGTAATTATAGAGAATGACAAATATTATCATCCATATTGACCCTGATATAAATACCTTAAATATATCTGTTAAAGAATGAGACATCGCACACATCATCATCATCAGCCCATATACGTCAAACTGCTGGGCACGGGCCTCCTCTACAATTGAGACTACACACCTAAGAAATTCCTAAGAACTTTTAGGTGTGCAGGTTTCATCACGATGTAACTTCGAAAGGTCAGAGGTGTGTGCCTGGGGTTTGAACCCGCGACCGTCGAGATTCTCGACCGCGTGCCTAAACCTTAAGGCCATCACGACTTGTCATAACTTTGACACGACTTGACATCACACACAATTGTAACAATATCGTTTGATTTGGGACGGGACTGAGAGCGTAGCATTACTCACAACGAGAGGCTGTGGGCGTTTGGACATGAACTATGGGTATTGGTTTATCATTGTAACAGTCTTAAGTTCAAGTCAGTTTCGTGAATGTCAGTGGTTCTCAACGTTAGATAGTACCTATAAGCCGGTATAGGACTGTTACTCTAAATGGAATATTAAAAGAACTACGAAGGTCATACACACCTCTCCTTTTTATAATGGTTTAATACATACGGGGTGTATTCAGGCCGTGATCGGAAACTAAGGCAGGTAATAGCTAAGGTGGAATTCAAAATTTTTATTATTGTCGGGATTTTCTTTTACGTCAGGGGGTTTCTAATCACCTTAGCTATCACCTGTCTTATTTTCCGATCACGGTCTGAATACACTCTCTATAAATGAAAAAATGTTTTGTCTTGTATCTTACACTGTTTGGCTCATCTAGACGTCATCAACGTAAATAACATTGAACTGAAATGAATTAATTAATTTAATTGATTATTTTAATAACAAAGCAAGGCCCTTAGTGCAGTGTTATCGTAATATGATGTGATTAATAGTTTAGTATGGACTATGTTCGACAACCACTGATTTTCACGAGCTTTTCATTCCAAACTTCAGATGTTTTTGCACATCGTGAAAGTTTTAACGGTAATCTGAATTTGACGTGATAAAGTTTTATTTTATATTGTGTTTCGGCCACCAATGGCGGTGCGACAATTATGCTATTAACGTTTTTTTAGCTTTGACTGTACCTTAAATTGTTTCAAAATTACAATATTTAATCAATATATATGTAATAGACTCGACTTTTAGTGGTACATCTAAAAGAGAGTGGTGGTGAAATGAATTTATTTATATCAACCCTGATCCATTTCTTTGGTGGGCATTTGTGCAATTCAATAATTTAGAGGGGTTGAGCTTTAGTCGACAACTCTAGTCTAATAAAGTTTGCTGGACTATCAATTATTTCAGTTTATATGATGATCAAAAAATATTATAATGTTAAAAAAATTGCATATCAAAATTATTATCACGTGTAATATTTTTTGCCGACTGTACTTTAATTGCGCTCCGCCATTGGTCGTCGATGTTACTTAAAGAATTTATGCGTTGTTACCTATATTATTATTATTTTCATACATTCGTCAGATAAGTCTAACGTTTATTGGTAGGTTTATGTGTCGGTATGTGTAATTTGTATGTGATATGTAGTTATTATTATTGATCCGGACGGTCACATCAATGTGCCAAATATATCATAAAATACTATAGTGAATGAAAAGGTCACAGTATATTTGGCATGTTGATAAAATCGTCCAAAACATTAGTGTAATTTTATTTTTTCGTCTCGATACACCACACCCACTGAGTCAATGTAAATCACATATTTTAAGGTTTCTACGAAAAGTGCATTCCCACTGTCCAACGTATTTACTGTAATTTATGTAAATCATAACTAATCTACCCTCGCTTATTATGAAGTTAGAAATGCATTTATATATTTTGTATATACATACGTCATATTGAATAAGTGGTAGGACTGACGTGTCACCAACGTGCAAAAAAGCATTAGGGAGGTGGAAATGTACTTTTAACACACTGTTTAATTATATGGGAATAATGTAGATAAACAATTTGGGAGGAAATGTTAATGACGCTGAACGGAGTATTCACCTGGACGAAGAGAATTGTTCAATTTTGTTATTAATTGTAATAAAGGGGATTTTTAAAAAGAAATGTTTTATTTATGTACCCTTGTTATTATTATTAATAAATAAATAAGTAAAAATAAATACACCCAACAGTCACATACATAGTTCTGACCCCATATTAAGGTACAACTCTTGTGTCGTGGGTATCAGAAACTAGGACTGTTCGGTCTCACAAATACCCAGACCCGAAACAAATACTAGTGGATCACACAAACATTTGTCTCGGTGCGGGGATCGAACCCGCAGCCTCTCGTTGCGCTAGCTGGTATCTAGCCACCTGCGCCACGGGGCTGTCAATTTATTGGTATCCATATTCCTTAAGGAGCTCTGAAAGGGCTCTCTATTTTAAGTCTGATTGGGCTGGTCTGATTATTTCTGTCCTTGTTTTGGTTCATACACAACTATTTGAAGTAACTAACCATAACTATTTACCATTAAATACACAGAAAGTGTAATTATGGAGAGAATTTTTTCTCTTCATCAGCTCATATTCGTATCACTAATGGGCACGGGCCTCTTCAAAAACTGAAAGGGGTTAGACCTTAGTCCACTTCACTGGCCTAGTGCGGGTTGGCGAACGGATCTTTTCTCAAAGTTATTTTATTGAAGCTAAACGAAAGCCTTGTTACTGTACTGCCTTGACTGTTAAATATATTATATAAGTCGATTTTACTAACTCGTGGGATACATCAAATTCTGTAGAAATAAAACAACAGTATATTTTATAAAAACATAAGTCATATATTTCGCATGTTACGTTCGTAAGTCGGTAATATCAACAAGCTAATATCGGTTCTTTTGAAGCGCGCACGATGGATTCACGCAATGCAACCACGAGTTAATCATACTTGTACAGTACCTAACATTATTCATGGATAATAATATTTAGATATGCCCTTTTTTCAAAGATCGTATCGGAAGAGATAGTCGTAATCGATTCTTGCCAATCGATACTGCATTGATTACACTGCACATATTTATTATTCAAAATATACATGCAACATTTTGTATTATACATCCTAAGGGTGTTTATAAGAAATTGCGTAGAGCAATAAGACCGCCACTTGTTTTTCATATTAAGTTTAATTTCCCAATATTTTGTATTATAAGCATAAGAATGTGAAAATAAATACAGGCACTATTACTGACTATTACTGAGTAGACTAGCAAGAAACGGATACGCCTATCGTTCAATAGACACTATGTCGGCCTGTTTGCATTTTGCTAGTTCCAAAATGTTCTAATGTTGTTCAACACAACTGTAAAACTTTGCCATCAATATTAGGCACATGCCTATCCTATATAAATAATATCTTTGAGGGCATCACCAAACATTCACATCCACATAAAGTACAGAGAACGGACTTTAATTTTCAAATTTCAATAACACTAGCATTAAACGTCTCCAATATTTCGCACAAACCTAGCCAATCTAGATCTAGGGCACGATATAAAATATCAAAAATACACAAAGGTAATATCAAAATTTACTAACCAAAGGAAGACGGTAATTTGTAAAAATAGTCAATGCATAATTGTTACCAAATCATACGATGCCATAAAAGGTGTACTTTGGAATAAAATAATTTCAATAGAAAATAATGCGTTAAGGGCACTTTACAACGGTGAATTGATGAAGTTATAAGAATTCTTAACATCTCTTATTAAAATGATATAATGAGTAAAAATTTAACATAATTTAATAAAAACTACCAGAATATACAAAAATATGAAGTGATTTTCTACTTAAGGATCGTCCTAGACCTTCGTGGAAGGATATTTATGTCTAAATACCACTGAGATTTCAAGTTACTCTAGAGAACTGCAATGAGATTTTCATTTACACCAAAATGAATAAAAAAAATATTAAATACAAATAGCAAACCAATGTCCGTTCTTTGCACTTGAATTTAAATTTTTCATTTATATAAACATCTGTGCTCCTGGTCATAACATAGATTGTGAAAACATCGTTATTCGCTACATCAATAGAAACATACTCATTACTCATTATTATAAATAGGTGCGTACAAATATAGTTGTTTCAAGTTTATTCAGATTACATATTTCCCATTCAAATTGTTTGAGGACCCCGAAATAAAAATCGGTGTTTTAACCGACTCTTCAATACTTGGTTGAATTAAATTCGTTTAGGAAGTATAGAAGTTCATCATCATCGGCCCATATACATACGGTCCTACTGCTGGGCACGGGCCTCCCCTACAGCTGAGTCTTTAGGTCTTAGTCCACCACGCTGGCCTAGAGCGCGTTGGCGGAGTAGACACCTAAGAAATTCCTAAGAACTTTTAGGTGTGCAGGTTTCCTCTCAATGTTTTCCTTCAACGTTTAAGTACGAGATAATTCATTGTGAATACATACATAACTTTGAAAAGTCAAACAGACTTTAACGTTTATAAATAATACATTAAAGTATTTTAGCTTCCGAGGTCAATAAATGGTTATATATTTTTACATTATGACTAGGAACACAGATATTCGTGAACAGTACGTAAACTAATTTAATTTTTAAATGCGTGGTATAGCGTATAATTAATGATTTGTACGTGATACTAAACAGTATGGAATCGTAATGAGCTTATACGATAGAACAGTTTAAAGATTTTGACACGGTTGCCACAATAATTGATAATTATTTTTAGTAGGAGCAACATTCTTACTATAAAATCTGTTGAAATGGCAACACCTAATAGATTACAGGGCAGAAATATATAATTAACCCCGATTTCTCAATACCGAGCGATCCAAAATATTAACCAATTATATAGTTTTATATTGGATGTGATTTTATTTTATTATTATATTACACTTTGAACCAAACTGCAGTAACCGCCATGTAAGCTCACCACAACACCACACGTAATGAAAACACTGGATATTCTCTATGCATTACAGATAACAATTTTTCGATAAATTTAGTACTCTATTTTGTCTAAATCCAGGCTATTTTTATTATATGTGTCATAAATGCATCTGATATTGTTCAACTAGCGAAATATATTATGTTTGTAGTCGTTACTTACTGGTCCTATTTACAATGGCTCTTTAATCCTACTTTTTGTTATATTTAAGATGGCGATAAATTTCTCCGTCTTATATTATAGAGCCTTTATAAATAGACGCAGCTACACTACGAAAGGCATATACTTTGGAGTTATACAAATCACTATTTCATAATTATGGAATGATAAACAAATTGCTTGTCAGTTTAGATGAAACGGGTGTGTATATCTCAAAATGACTAGAAGGTACAGAAAAGAAGTACAACATTTATTTTTATTGAATGAATAGTATGAGAATTTTCTGCTTTATTTTGAAGCATTTCCCTGCTAAATTGGGGCTTAAGGTTTTTCCAACGGTAAAAAATTTCAAATGGCTTTTAAAAGTTGATCTTTTCGACATTTAGAAGTGGGATAATATTTCAATGTTATTTTAAAGGCATATACACCCGCCTCGTCCATAACCATATAGGTACGTATAGTTAATACAAAAATGGTGTTATTTACAAAAAAAAAACTTTAAACCTATTTGTTAATAAAAACAATATCCGTAAACTTAACTTGACGAAAAAAAACAAATTATAAAACCATGGCCCACATAATAGGAACTTAAATAACTATGTACAAAAAAAATCACATGTAACAATCTTAAAAGAATATAATGACACTTGCAGGGGATTACTCGGTTGTATTGTTCGGTAGACATCATGACTGGTATAAAAAATATTTAGCAAATTGTCATAACTAAAGTGTATAAATATAAATAAAATATTATTATATAAATATAAATAAAATATTATATAAAATATTCTTAAGGACGACCATCCTAGTAAAAAACAATAGATATTATTTCGAAGGACACACAATATTGACATTAATCCTCATAACACAAATGGAAAGTGCTTTTGCCGCGGTCATCTAATACAGGTATATATTCTTTGTAAAACGAAAATATAACCTAAACAAAACGCATAAAGATCGTTAAGTAGAAACTTCAACAAAAACGCAATAAGAAATACAACGTTGATCACAGACATTTAACATAAAAACATACCATTTACGAGTAAGCCTGCAAGTGTTAACTTAAAAAAAACTGGAAACTTCATAGTAATATGCTAATGACATTAAAAATATGGAATATAGAAAAAACTCGGTGCACGAACAAGCGACATAAATTATTCGAGACAATCTAACTACAAACGTGTGAGGTAACTTTGCATACGCGCTAACTTGTTGACGCGACGTTGTGAAGTCACACAGTATGACAACTTCAATCAGTCGGATACTTTTATCGCTTATATTGTATCAGCCTATATATGTACATATGTCCAACTGCTGGGCACGGGCCTTCTGAAGCAAAAAGGGGGTTGATTCCATTTTTTATCATTTCAAGACGACCTGGACATAACTGCACTCTAACTGGTATATATAAATTTGGTATTTTCGTATCTATTTCAACCGGGCACATCATTGTTTCCATAAATAGACTACAGTTTGCAGCTACATCACTTTTTTTAATTAATGGGACATTTAATGTTAGCAATGTACATACAAACGATTTTTGCAGTAATAAATATAGATAAAAAATAAATAATGTAATTAATCAGTACAAAGGTTTGGAAGAGATAAGGCAGTGTTCCTTCCTTGGTTGTCACCACTTGGAGCTTAGGAGATTTATAAATTCACCTAAATCAGTACACTATGGAACAATCAACTAATCTTTCGTCCCTTATTTATAGTTGTCATACTGTGGCACCTCAGTATATTGTGAATTTTATAGCAATATATTATAACTAACAAACCATATAAATGCAATGGGATGACACACAAAACAGATTAATTATCTTAATAGCATACATTGTACGTTCTTAGGTTTGCTAAAACATCTCTCCCTCATAAGGTTGTATGTCCACCTCCCTACTAAAAGTCCATCTACCCTACATAATACAATAATTACGGTTCCTACCCATAGATATTTTAAGTCAGTGATCAAAAGGAAATATATGTCATTGTAAATAATAATATTGAAGTCTAATTGACTTTATATATTTTTTCTAATATTCCATTTTCATATTAGACACGTTCGCATTTTATAATTCATTTTTGATAACCAATTTAATCCGCTTATGACCACTGAGACACATTAAAGTATGAACGTTCCACTCAAGTCAATATTACCCGAAATTCACTATCTATGATCCCTACGATGGACATACAACCTCAAACACCATATTACAAACTATTACCAAACATCATCCTGTCGTCGTACAAACTTAGCCTGTTGCATTCGCTTGCCCTGCCTTTCTGCAACACCCTGTCCCTCCTGGCCCTTCGTATGGCGACAGGCAAATCCCCTGGAGTTTTCACCCTTCCGGCAGGATTCTGGAGATTCACATCTCCGGACGAAGCAAATATCTCACTCACCTGCTCCAACGAATGCTGCCGCTTTATCGATAAACTTTTCAGCGACGGTTTGGGCGACTTCGGCGTTTTCTCAATCTCGAATTTGAAATCCGTGTCGATTTCTCCGTTTAATGCGGCCAAATAAACAGGATTATCCCCACTGTAGCCATTCACGAGATTCTCCTTATCATTTGGATCGCTAAATTCGTTGTCGAAATTCGTGTATTTGTTTTGGAACTTGTTGAAAGTTACCGCTTTTGCTTGACTAGTTTCCTTGAGTACCTCGTTTTGGTATTTAGTCTCTTGTTTGGGTACGGTTTGCATTGTGATTTTGGAGCCTCCGTTCTCCGATAACAGCATTAGGTGCTCGTCTTCGCTACTCGAGCAATCTGAATTGAGCTCGAAAGGACTGACTTGGTTATAATTTTCTTGGTTGTCAATATATTGGAGTTCTAAGTTGATACTGGCTCTAGAAGACCTGCCACTGTTAGAGTTGTTTGTGATGATCTTATTGTCGCAACTGAGTCGTTTCTTGAGTGTTGAATCTTCAGACTCTGAGTTGGATTTGAACATGCTCTGCGATGACATTGACGTTCGGACTGAATGCTTGTTCAGACTCTCAGAACTTCCCCTCGAAGTCTTGCTTCTCATTTCCATGAAGTCGGGAGGTTTGGCTTTTGGGACAATCACAGCGAATATTTGATTGGGAGTTTTAGCTTCGTTGTCGCGAGCCGGCAGCTCTTTGAAGCCTAAAACATTATTTTCTGACATCATTGTAGGCGACAATGTTTTATTCGGTGGCGACAAACACGGCGCTTCAAAATTGTACTGATTTTGATTCAACACTAAATTATTTGGCCTGTTAAACGGTACGTTATTTGGCTTGTCGGTAACTACAGATATTTTAGTCTTTTGAACACTCTCAGGCACCAGTTTCACTTCAGTCTCCAATTTGTTTTTGTTGAATTTCTCGAAAAACTTTTTTATTCCCCACTTTGATTTGTCAGGTTTTTCTTGTAGTAAATTCGTTTGTTTCGGTCCCCTGGGGGCGTCTTGGCTGCTGACGTCATTTGGAACGTATTCCAAAGGTCTCTGGTACGATCTTATCTCGTTCATACCGGAGTTTTCTTGTACTTGTAGTCTCGTGTGCGACACTCTCGCTACTGATAGGCAGTTTTCCTCTACATTTTGCACCCTGGCCACGTCCATTGGTGCTGTGATATCCTTCAAGCTCTTGTGAATGAGTTCGACGGTGTGCTGTTGTTGCGAGTTGTGTGTGTTCCGTTCGATGCAGGCGTTTCTCCCGATGTGCGGTTGTGGGTACAGGAGAGGCGTACTCGCGTCACAAGTTTGGGCCATTGTGCAGTTTGAGTTTTTGTCAATCTCCGGAGGGGATGCGACGTTACTTTCACCTGTACAAACAAAAATAAATACACAAATAAATTCCGATTTGATGCCGTTTAACAAATGAAATAGAAAAAAGTAATTAGCGAGAACAATGTTGGTCCCGTCCAATCGGGCCGAAAGCCACCGTAAGAATGTTATCGTTACCACCACCAAAAATCCCCACCTTATCACCTTATGGTGTCGTCACGCTAGGCTCCGCTCCTTCGTCAGGTAGTGTTTCTAATAATAATCATTAAACTACTAATTTGAAGATTTTCCTAAATAAATATTACATAATGATTGGTTATTACCTGGCGGATTTACATTGGGATGCAAGTTGTTGTCGTGTATGAGCGGCGCTGGTGCTTGTAGCATCTGTTTCAGTTCAGCCATACGTTCTTCCACGCAAACCGCTGTTAACCTGACGAAGTGAATAATATTCTTTATGCTTTAGTCCTACCAAAAGGGAAGCTTAATTCGTCTTCCTCTAGTAAAAAAGACGTAAAGTATAAGAAAGGTAAACCTAAAGTATAGAGTTTTTTTAGAGCTATATATAGACAACTGTGAAGCTTTAGCACAAAATTTATACACACTTACATGAAGTTTCCACTTTTTTTTTTGTTTCAATTGCAGAAATCCTGAGTTTTATTTTACAGAACACCATACTTATTTAATTATAATTATAATTATGGACTGCCTCGTGGTCTCGCGGTACAAGTATGTGCGTGCGATCTAGATCTTTTATTGGGTTTTTCCAATAGAAAATTCTCAGTAACAGCACTGCCGAAATGTGCCCGAAAAACGGCAATAGGCTCGCCCCCTATTACGTGGAACTGATACATACCTGGCGAAATGTGGGTGCAGAAATGCACCTCTGCCTACCTCTTCGGGGATTACAGGCGTGAGTTTATGTATGTATGTAATTATGCAATTTTATATGTAAGTATATATTCGTGAGTAAATGTTTTTTTATCATTATTGTAAGCACCGTCCATTTTACCAGATTTATTCCTCTCCTTGTCTGGTTGTCTGGTAGAGATCGCTCTTAGCGATAACACCGCCAATTTATTGCGCCTAATTATAATGATGTTTTCTTTGTGCTAATGTTTTTGTTTTTATGTGGTGTGAAAAATAATAAGTTTATTGTTATTATTTAAATCATTTTCAATACAGATTCAAGACGTGTATATCAATTATGTGTTAAATAACTTGCCTGGCCTCAGCGTCATGGTCCCAGCACTCGTCGCAGGTGTCACAGGCTATCTTGAGCGCACGCGCTTCGGAAACAGGGCCTTTGGGCAGCGGAGGCCGCGCCTTGTTGCGGGACACCAGCGTCTGAACAAGTTGGGATAGTAAACGAGTTGGTATGAAGAATACGCAATTGGTATTTCTTCAAATATTGACAGGGTTCGAACGGATTTTTTTATTTTTTGTAAAATAAATATTTACTAAGGGACCTTTCAAGTATTACGTAAGCAATTTTTTTTAGCAATGCCCGCAAAAGGAAGCAAATATCATACTCCACCCTACTATGCTTACGTAATACATATTTTTTTATTTATTCTGGGTTTTTTTCTTACACAAGAATTCGAGACAAAATTTTGTAAAGAATTTGAAAAAGGAATGCCTACGTAATCACCATCTAGACCCCCCTATTCCCCGATGTCATGAAAAATAAGCAAATTAAAGACCCCCTCCCGTTATTGCTTATGTAAGTAATACTTGAATGGCCCCTAAAGCATGTGACTTTGCTCAGCACCGGGACCACCCCATGATCTTTGGGTGAAACTTTTACCAGCTGTGGACGTTTTTCGGCTGATGATGATGATTATTCCGCCTGTCATAGGGTATGGCGTTGGTAGTGTACCTGCATCTGGTGCAGCGTGGGGTGGTGCGGCAGGCCGTGGTGGTGGTAGGGCGGCGCGTAGGGCGGCGCGGCGCCGGCGTGCGCGGGCCGCGTGCGCCACAGCATCTCCCACAGCACGAGCGCGAGCGCGAACACGTCGACGGCGCAGAGCGCGGCGCGCGCGTCCCGCACGTCCAGCGCGCCCTCCAGCGCCTCGGGGGACAGGTAGCGCACCGTGCCCGCCTGCACGCACATACCGTACTAAACTACCATCACAACATTTTGCCTTTATCAGTGGCGATACTTCTTTGCCTGATGGGGTTGGTGTGTCATGATGGTGCGTGTGAGGTAGAACACAAATGACGAAGAACACTTGTATAAACGTATTATATTTTTGAAAGCATATTAGGTATGCACAGTACAACGTTCAGAGAGCGACTGCCCTTATTACAAATATTATTAATGATGAATCTAATATTGATATTATTGCATCACCCAAAGTGGTGTGATTGCTTAGTGGGCAATTGTCTATAAAAGGTATCTAATATGTAGCCATAGAAGCCGAAAAGCCCAGCTTGCCTCACAAAATTCCGAATAATAATTTTTACGCTTTCAATCTTTATTTAACAAAAGCGATGTAACATATAAATGAGAATATCTTGACAATTATAAAGTATAACGCTTTTGGGGTTCAATGAAAGTACCGCCACTAGTAACTATATTATAAACTATTTCTTGATTGGAAAAGAGCAACACTAGAGTTTCTTCTCTAGTGATGACTGTCTTCCGAACAAGGTGGTATACTACATTTTGAAAAGACTGAATCTATGTGATTTATTTGACATTTTATAGATTCAATAAATATTTCATTTCATTTAGAGACAAGTCAAAAGTCTTAGTAGAAAGTAGCGTAAGAAAGAATTTTATATAGGAGTAGGATAGCGATCCTGCCTGACTGCCTCGTGGTCTCGCGGGTTTCATACCCGGGTCGGGTAATGTTATTGGGTTTATCCATAAAAAATTCTCAATAGCAGCACGGTGTCTGGAAATGTGCCCGAAAAACGGCAATGGGCTCGCCCCCTATTAAATGGGACTGACACACACCTGGCGGGTGCAGAAATACACCCCTGCCTACCCTTTCGAGGAATACAGGCGTGAGAATATGTATGTATGTTGGATAGGGATCCAGTGCCAATTGAAGAGTTATACAGCCTGGACCTTTTTATGTCTTCAATCTCATAATTGTGTAGACTCCTAAGATGTTTTAAAGCGAAATGCTACTTTACTAAAACCACACTGACACTCTCTGACACTCCAAAAATTATCTTCAATCCCTTTGCCGTGCAAGTATAAAAAATATTGTTTTTTTTTATTCCACGAATATGATTACCTCAGTAATTCTGCTAGGTGTAGTGTCCCGCCTGGGATGTATGGCCTGCGCCAGCCCGAGGTCCGCGAGCCTCGCCTCTCCGTTGGCCGAGATCAACACGTTGTTGCTGTTCACGTCGCGGTGCACCACGCACGGCTTGTTGCCGCCTGGTGAAAAACAAAACATCACGTTAAATCCAGTACAAAAGCAATCTCTACTAATTTAAAGTATTGCACATGCAAAAAAAAACTGTTTTAGCTACTGAAGGAATTTTTAAGGAAATTTATTTAAAAACGTGCAAGTGTGAATGTCGGAGATCCAATTTGTTGTTTGTCTGCAATAGTAAGTAACGTAAAATACCATACCATCAGTATAAAAACGAATCGTTAAATAATTTTAATATAGTAAAATAGCTTATATCAGATCGTTGCAATTCGGTAAGTATTCGCAATGAATTATCACGTACTTTAACAGTGAAGGAAAACATCGTGAGGAATTTGTATAGTCTGCCAACAAATAGGCCAGCGTGGGGTCGCACTTATAAAGAAGGCCCATGCTCAACAGTGGGAAGTGTATGGGCTGATGGTTACGATTATCGGTATGTATACTGACTGGGCGAGTGCAGGTGCGCGAGTGCGGCGGCGAGTCCGTGCGCGAGGTGCGCGAACCGCTGCCAGTCGAGCGTGGTGGCGGCCAGCAGCGCGCGCAGAGACATCGCGCACAGCTCCAGCACCACCAGCTGCTCGCGCGCCCCGCCCGTCAGCGACGACCGACACTCGCTGCCTGCACACACACACACACACATACACACATACGTCACACGCCACCACCACCTTCACCCAGTGGCAGTACTTCCATAGAAGCCCAAAAGCCCACGTTGCCTTACAAAATTCCGAATATTAATCTTTAAGCTTTATATCTTTATTTAACAAAAGCAATTTGACGTATAAATGAGTATAACCTGACCCTGCAATAAAAAAGTATAAATTAAACATTACAAATTAATGTAAAACGCTTTTGGTCCTCTATGGAAGTACCGCCACTGCCTTCACCATGGATCTACACTAATATTATAAACTACATGATACATGTCCTTGATACGTGTATAAAATATTTTTGTAATATAATGAATATGTGAAAGAGTTACGGTACCACCTGGTGGGCATGCAGTACTTCAAACAATACAACTGAGCATCATTTTTGTGAATAGATATTTAAAAAAAAACAACCATAGAGTTTAAAAAAAAGCTTTTTTTGAAAAATATTCGATCCGAAACATATTAAAACCTTCTCTGTCAATTATATTGGAGCACATAGGCATTAGGCAGCTTTAATGTCTTACTTCTGTGTAACAGTGATGCCCGCGCATCTTAAAATTTCACTCTCATCATTTTTTCATAATGCGCCTAAAGAAGTATAACTTTAAAAACATTTGCCATTAAGACATTGCGGTTGAGGTATCATTCTTGACCATTAGTAGTTATCACTTACCATAGTATCGCAGTAAATTGGGATGTGAGAGATTGGGCAGTGTGTATATGGCCGCCTCTTTCTGCCACGCACTAGAGTTTGAGTACAGCTTCACAGCCACAGGCGTCGAACCCAGAGATCCTCGCCACACAGACCCGAATTTGCCTTGTCCTGATTAAAAATGTGTAAAAAAACTGCATTATTTCATGAACTTACATAAATGCGCATAATATGTTCCAACTGCAGTAAGAATTTTTATAATATAAGTAATATTCATACACTTATTTACCTATATGTTCAATAAGTGTGAGATTATCGACACAGAGGAGTCCAGTAGCAAGCGCATCTGGTCCGCTGCCCATTATATCACCTGAAACAAAATATATTTGTAAATAATTACTAGTATTATGAATGCGAGAGCAAGTTATATTAATCCAGGAAAAACATTGCAATGTTTCTAATAAATATAAGATAGGAATATTGTATGTAGCAGTTTTAGTCCTACAATAACAAACACCCAGACCTCAAAAAAACAATTTCCAGCAATGCTCCTTATGAACTACGGCTCTAAAGCTGTGAATACAAATTAATCATCCTACATACACAATTTGTAAAAGAAGGGTAGACTCAGTAAATCTTACCTTTCTCAACATCAGCTTCATCACTCATATCATCCTTGTCGATCTCAACTCTCCTGCAATAGAATTTCTTCACAACTACAGCCATCACCATTATGGCGACAAGCGCGAGTGTTGCCGAGGCTATGATGTTGGAGTAACTAGGCTGTTGCGATGTCGTGTCCATCGTTGACTCCGCCTTCATTGTCACTGTCTCCTCTTTTAGTGATCCTGCAATGGAAAGGTAGCAACAGAGATGAAGTCAAAAGAAATGTCCTCAAGAAAACTAATTAACATGTGAACATGTTCAGGAACTCAGAAATCCCAAAGGGGGTTAAGAGGCTTTTAAATTTTAAATGGGCAATGATGTTTTCTGGATTATAAATACTAATAATTATTAGTATACATCTACAAAATTTAAAGAAATATGTGAAGGAAATGTGAAATGTGTTTTTATAAGGATAGAATGAAATAAATAATCTGTGCAAAATGCTAGCCAAGAACACTCATATTGTATGCATGTACTTACTGAAATCGTCATTGCAAAAGCTTTTTGAACAGCAGCAGAAATTTGTTCCAGGCAAGTGATCACTACCTTTAGTGCACTTATCGCAAGAGCTCTGTCCCCGAGTTTGTGATGACCACCAACAACCTACAAACACAATTTACACATTATGAACAACCAAAACATAGGATTGACAATATAACATCCAACATTCAATCACAAATAAAGAAACTAAGAACATAATAATATGTAATTGACATAAATGATCATGTGGATTTCCTATGTTATGTAATTTCCATATATCTGATGTTCTTTAATTGTATCAGTTCCCCTGTTTATTGTTTTTGTGAATGGTGTATACCTTGTCCAAGTACAGTGATGTTCCCTTCATCATGCTTCAGCCAGAATGTGTAGCAGGAGGCGCCAGGGTCAGTGCAGTGTTCTAATTTCAATGTTTCACCATTTGGTAGCTTTGTTTCAGAGATGGGCCCAGTATCTGAATAATCAACAAGGAAATGAAATGATTGTCATAAGTAATCTGTAAAATAACAAATAAAAACTAACCAATTTATATAGGTCTTGTTTTTTATTATATTAGCTGTATCTGCTGGGTATTGAATATTTTTATAAATCAGGACAGAAATGGTTACACATAAACCTGTGACTCATGAGAGTGTGTAACAATTAGGTGGTAAAAAACAGGATCATATAATTGTGTTGATTGATGAGATCTTTAAGTAGTTCTTACCCATTAGCACTTTATTTGGATCTAACTGTTACCATCAGGTTTCTAGTGTGATCTCTTAACTTCTCAATGTCTATTTCAAAAATAAGTTTTACTAAAAAAGGTTTACCTTTTTTTAGAAGCACATTCATACAAAAATCGTAGAGAGCTAAGCTACCAAATGAGGTGATATTTTTAAATCTTATTAAAAATAAGATTAACAGAAATTAATATTTAATATGATATCATACCATAATTCTTGCTCTCAACTGTCCATTGATCATTTTTTTCCTCATCATAGGATGGAGTGACACTAATCGCAACATTGTGCCTTTTGTAGATACATGATATAGTTGGCCCTACAGTAGTTGGTGCAGATGTGACAATCATGGCAGCCTTCACTTTGTAATCCTTAATATCATTTGGTAATCCATTTTTTACACTTTGATCATCTTTACCAGTATTGATAGCTTTCTTTTCAATTGCATTAATAATGTTTCCTTTTACAGATTCAGATGCAAATTGATTTAAATTTGGAATTCCATCAGAGTTGGAAACAAACTCATTTGAATCTGGAATTACTACACTTCTCTTTCTTTTTAACATATTCCTTTTGTAGGACAAGAGTTCATTACTCCATCTCTTGGCTTCAGTATTTTCATCTTTTGGATATGGAATGTTTATACTCCGTTTTCTGATAACTTTCTTTTTTGGCCAGTAGTGTATATCATTATAATCAGATTGCGATATTTCAAGGCTTCTTTTACTGACATGTTTATTATCTTGCAGTGGCCAGTAGTTATTGAAATCATTATTATTCCATTGAATAGTTCTCCTGTGATGGTATTTTGTGAATGTCCTCACGTAATGTAAAGGTTTCGCCTGGTGAATGCTATTTCTAGTTTCTTGAGATTCTTGAGGCCGGGAGGTGAGAACTTTTGCCGTGAATATAAATAAAAATAATACTATGCACTTGAGCAAGGGTGTTACCCTCTGTGTCATTAAGCCTTCCATTTCTTATAATGCATAAAGTATTATAGTCATATTTGAAAAAACTTCATAATTACATGCCGCATAACGTAACACAACGTAACTAAGACACTGCAGCTTTTATTGATTTTATTCTTAACTGTCATATGGTATAGTGTTTGTGTAGATAAATGTTCGTTCAAGTCTATTGAAATAAGAATATGGGTGGTAAATAAGATTTATTTAAAAAATTATATACTGATAGTATTCAATAACAGGTCTGAATCGAAAATTTTAATAAATTAAACTAAATCGCAGAATATATTTTTCATGTAAGTCCACTAGATTCACACTTTTATAAAGTACTTAACTTGATTTTTCAAAGGTCGATTTAGGTAATTTTATTTGTAAATTGCATATGCAGTTTATGGAGTAACAGAAGGAAATTATTTATTGCGGACACAACATTTTACATGAAGAATCGATAACATGTTGACAAACACAATTTCGCCGACATATTGCGGACGTTCCGTTTTACAATATAGTAGCTTATTATCTAATATCTAACATGTGCGGATGTATTTCGGGAATACAATTTTTAATTTCAGATGGAATATAATTTATATACTATCTATATAATAATAATAATAATCCTCCAACCGATTTTCGGCCATGGCGACCACTTCTGCTCCGTTAAGTCCCTCGTCTAGCATGTGCTCTAGCATGGCTCACATAGCCGATTTTGTTGACAAAGGTGCGCGCACACTGCGGACACGTTAGAGCACCATTTCTATAATTGTAGGTGATAGCCACTGGTGGTCGGGCTTTCAGGAGATCACGCTTGGCATCCTGCTCAGTACGCCGATGCAGTTCAAAGCTATGAGCTTTGCTTTTGACGCGCGATCTCCACTCATCACGATTTGATGCTAATTCTTCCCAATGGGAAGGATCTATGTCGCATGCCCTCATGTGGCGCTTAAGCACATCCTTGTACCGCAAGAGTTGTCCGCCATGCTTTCGCTTGCCTTCCTGCAATTCACCGTAAAAGATGCGTTAACGACCCTCTCCTCGGACATGCGCCTCACATGGCCGCACCAACGAAGTTGTCGCCTCATGAGATACGACTCAATGCCACCCACATTGGCCCGCCTCAAAACTTCTGTGTTGCGCTCACGATCTGCCCAATGGATGTTGAGGACAGAACGGAGACATTTGATGTGGAAACGGTCTAGCTGTCTAATGTGGCGGCGGTACGGGGTCCATGTTTCAGCGGAATAAAGAATGTTGGGCAATACTATGGCCATGTACACAGAGACCTTTGTAGACAGCTTGAGGTCATGCGAACGAAAAACCTTATTGTTCAGCTTACCAAAAGCTCCCGCAGCAGCACCGATCCGGCTGTTAATTTCGGCATCAATATCGCACTTTGATGTTATCGTGCTCCCCAAATAACGAAAACTGTCCACTTGCTTCAAGAGATCTTCACCGAGTTTTATGGTCAGTGTCTCACGACCGTTGATGTCCAGAGACATCACTTCCGTCTTTTTGACGCTGATCTTCAGGCCAAATTTGCAACATTGCTCGTGAAGATTCGTCACCAGCAGCTGGAGATTTTCAGGGGACTCTGCTACAAAACACAGGTCGTCTGCGTACATTATATCATGCACGTCGACGAGAGATATCTTCGTCTTGGCCTTCAGCCTAGAGAGATTAAAAAGTTTGCCATCTGTTCGAAAGCGAATTCGGACTCCTTCAGGAGAAGATTATATACTATCTACGTATTTGTTAAAACTATTATATATGCACAACGTGAAATTGTACAATATACCATTTAATTTTACATAAGTTTGATAGGTTTTAGTTACTGGTAGGTACCTACCTACCTACTTTAGGTATCTCATTAATGATTGTTTACTTAAACAAAATAATTGATATTTTTTTAGTTGGGCTGTGTGGATGTTAAATAACAATTATCTAGAGTCCTATTAGAAAATAAAATGAGTAAAAGTTCCAATGACTAGGTCTACTAGGTAGTCAAACTAACTATGTTCATTAATACAATTATCACAGCTCTAGGATAGTCAACCTCTATTTTTTCCGCTGTCAAGTCACAAGTGTCAATTCACAAATATCACATCACAGTTGTCATTCCAATTACAAGGGAGAATTATCGGCAAATATTAATTTAGTAGATATAATAACCAAAAAAATCCACAGTTTTACATAAATCAACTTTTATGGTGTCATTATACAAGTGACAACTCAATAATACCTATATAAAATGTCTTCCATGGCAGCCGCAGAAGAAATTGATGAGGCAAAGGAGCGGGAACACTTTCGGGCGGTTGTCTCAGCGTTCAAATACTATAAGTAAGTATTGTACTGTAATAAATAAGATTCAAGATACTCTAAAATAACACAAAAAATGTAATTCTTTAAAAAGCCGCACTAAAATGTTAAAATGGGATCTATAAGTAGATAGCAACAACCGAATCGGCATTCTAATTAACCTATTTATTCTAACAATAAGTTTCTTTGTTTACATCCTGCATACATTTGTGCAGTGGTCTGTATTCCATCGTGACAAGGTTCTGTTTTGCGTAGCTTTTAAAGTGGGCAAATTCGATTTATTTGGTAAATGCTTGTTTAATTCAAGTGTGAGTGATAATTGTATTGTTCCCTCTATTTGCAGTGGCAAGTTGACTGTTGGCATCGGCAAATATTATTTTAATGTGGTAGATGTTCCACTTCCAGTACATCACATTTTTATTTTGTACATGTTTAAACTAATATTTTAAAATATAATTTGTTATTTTTAGTAATAATTTTTAATAGTATTTATTTGGGCTGTTCCTAGGGTGTACCATGAATTTAAAGAAAAGATAAAGTATTTCTCTAAAGGTCCTAGCATATATTTGCATTAAATATATCATTCTTACCTTTTATAAATATCAGACAACTTACAAAAGTCCTGTAAAACAAACACTAATAATAATTGGCCTTGAATAAATAGTGACATATAAAATGGATTAATTAGTTTTATTTAAATATAACATTATATTATTGATATTTCACACCTTACAAATGATTTATGCAGATATTAATAATCTATGTAAGAAATCTATAAACAATGGTTTTCCTTATTTGAGTACTTGGCACAATAAGTAGGTACAGTAGTATATTTTTAATGTATTTTCACTTGGTGTAATTTAGATTGTGTGGTATTAACTTAATGTTTATATTATTACTAGCTTTTGCTCGCAACTCCATCTGCATAGACTACAGCGTTGGGTTCAGAAAGAAAATAAGTTGTAGCCTTTCATTGAAGAAATACATATATTTTAAACTGAAAATTATTCAGTTGGAAGTATAACAGATTACAGAAATGGTGATTCTGGTTTATGCCAAAAACACAAATATGTCTTTCTAATTGTCTGTTGTTTTAATGGTGAATGTAAACAAGCTTCAAGTAAAGCAGGTCTGAAAAAATTGCATCTTTTTTATGTCTGTTGTTAACATTTCTCTTACCGTGTCCCATAAAGGTTTAAAAATATAAGAATAGTAAGTAAATTCATGCTCACCAGCTATGGTGACCATTATGGTGCTTTTATAATGTTTACTTTTTTACAGACTATGCAGTTTGGATCGCATACACAAATCAGAGAACATAATAGCACTGCTTCCGACGAATCACCAACGGCGTCTAGAGAAATACAAGTCTTATCTTACAAAGTTCAAGAAATGTCTTGACACAAACAACAGTATTGTACACCTTATTATCAAAGATGTGGACACCATGTTCCAGAACATTGATCGTATAGACATGGACGTGCCTGGGAGCAATGGAACTGAAAGTTTTGGATGCAATTATAATAATTGCGAGATCGCGTCACAGAAACAGCACAAAATGCAGCATGACGTTGAAAAGGTAGTTTCTAAATTGTTGACTTTTTTAAACTATATTAACTACTATAGTGACCCACGAGGTTTCAAGTGCGTATGTAAACTGTATGTGTGCAGCACGACTACCCTTGATGACCCCCGTAGTCTGACCCTGAAATACCACCTCGCTATCGAAAAACTAGGGTCACGGACTTCTCGATTGTCGAAAGATTTACGATTATTACGTTATTTATATAGGCGATGGTAACAATAACAACGTGGTTTTGCAGGTGCAGTCCGTGTTGAAGAATATAGTTCGTGATTGGAGCGACATGGGAGCAGCCGAGCGCGAGCAGTGCTATACGCCTATTCTTAATGAAATGGATGAACAATTTCCATTAGATGACTTCAGGTATCTATACTGGTTCGATGGTTGCATACATAGTATAAATAATAAATAAATAAATACACCCAACAGTCACATACATAGTTCTGATCCCACACTAAGATACAAGTCTTGTGTCGTGGGTATCAGAAACTACGAGAGACTTTTCGGTCTCACATACACCCAGACGCGAAACAAATATTTGTGGGTCACACAAACATTTGTCTCGGTGCGGGGATCGAACCCGCGGCCTCTCGTTTCGCAAGCTGGTGTCTAGCCAACTGCGCCACGGGGCTGTATATCATCATCATCATCAGCCCATATATGTACGTCCCACTGCTGGGCACGGGCCTCCTCTACAACTGAGAGGGTTTAGGCCTTAGTCCACCACACTGGCCTAGTGCGGGTTGGCGGACTACACACCTAAGAAATACCTAAGAACTTTTAGGTGTGCAGGTTTTATCACGATGTTTTCCTTCACCGTTAAAGCAAGTGATAATTCATTGTGAACACACACATAACTTCGCAAAGTCAGAGGTGTGTGCCTGGGGTTTGAACCTGCGACCGCCGAAATTCTCGACCGCGCGCCTAAACCTCCTGGCCATCACTGCTTTTTAGTATATACAAAGATGAAAATTGGAGACGTCGTGAACAAGTAAAACTTGAACATCTCTCTGAACAAAACTGTGCATGAAGACCTTAATGAAAGGCGATCAATATAATACTAAGTGCATTGGAACTGCGCATAGTGGAGAGTAGTTAGCACAATACTTGTTATCGCCCTGGTAAACACCACAGTACGCGATGTTTAAAGTCAGTTAGGCATTTTTGTGTTTTGAGTCTTTTTGGTGGTCTTGACTACTGTCAACAAAATTACAAGTTTGTTCTATAACAGCAGACTTAGAATTTATATGTGCATTCATAATAATTATTCGTACTTTAACGGTGAAGGAAAGCGTCGTAAGGAAACCTGCACACTTTGCTGGTGGTAGGATATTCGTATCCGCCCGGATAGCGACCACCGTACACAGGGCGTAAAACCCGCCATAGTGGCACATGCAAGTGTGCCGCGTTCCGGGATCAGCCAGTGTATATCCGGTTTTCGGGGGGGCTTCAATCATGGTGAAAGGATGACCGTGCCGGCATTTTTTGGTTGGTTTGTCGCGGTCGGTCCTTTGATCACCATGGCATTAGTCCCCCAAACTTCTTCACAGTAAGGTGAAGAGGTATTCGGCCGGCATGATTGTGTCGACCAACGGGAGACCATCATCTCTCGCTGGACGGCACTTTTTCTGGACTCCATTGCGCTCACCATCAGGTGCAATGGGGTCACTTTGCCGTGCCAGTATAAAAAAACGGTGGACGGAGCCCTAAATCCTCTCAGTTATAGAGAAGGCCCGTGCCCAGTAAGGGGACGTATATGGGCTGATGATGATGGTGATTATGATGATGATGATGGTGATGATGATGATATGCTATAAGAAGAATATGTGTGTGTGTCAGTGACCGCAGCCAGGTGAAGGTGCTGGTGCCCGGCGCGGGGCTGGGCCGGCTGGCGTGGGAGATCGCGGCGCGCGGATACACCTGCCAGGGGAACGAGTTTTCGCTCTTCATGCTGTTCGCCAGCAACTTCATACTCAATAAGTGCCCTGAGGTGAATTTTCGCAACTATTATCACCCCTGCATCGTTGGTCCCGTCGCGGAAATGCGGCCGAGAAGACCCGAATTTGAATACATGCGAGACTTACATGGGTCTTAAAACACCTAGCGAATCTTAAAAATCCTTTGCACACCTCTTCTTCTTCTCTCTTTACAAGCATAGTTTCGACACCACATAAGGTACAAGTCTTGTGTTGTGGGTATCAGAAATTATTGGAGTATTTACTGTCAAACAAAAAAAATATACAAAAAAAGGTATTTTTTTAAAATATCTATGGATCGAGCAATAAAACACATTAGATCTCGTGAAAGACTGCATGAATGAACATATTTTTTACTTGCCTCTAGTCTCACAGGCTGGTGTATAAATCCCACAACGGACTTAAGCAGAGTCATAATATTTCTGTTAACATCGACAGCTACGCGGCACAATTGGCTAGACAACAGCTTGCGAAGCGTAAGGCCACGGGTTCAATCCCCGCACCGGGACAAATGTTTGTATAATCCACAAATATTTGCTTCAGGTCTGGGTGTTTGTGAGACCGTAAAGTCTCTCGTAGTTTCGTATACCCACGACACAAGACGTGTATGTTGGGTGTATTTATATATTTATTTTATTTATTCCCCAGGCCAACAAGTACACAGTGCATCCGTGGGTGCACCAGTACGTGAACAATGTGACGTGCGAACACCAGCTGCTGGCGGCCACGTTCCCCGACGTGCGGCCCTCCTGCGACAGACCCAACAGGAACTTCTCCATGACCGCCGGGGACTTCCTCAGGGCGAGTACACGTCACTCACATAGCGCAATGGAACTTCAACTACAAATTTACTCATGGACATTGGCGGTAAACATGAACATGGGCGAGGGCTCAGTTTAGGTGGAAAGTTAAACATTTGATGTTTGAATATGAAATAATTATATTGTATCGTTGGTTCCACGGCACAAATTTGCACGTGAAAAAAAGTGGGTCTGGGTTCAGTTCCCGACCTGTATGACATTTACCAGTACTGATACGAATGTGCTCAATAAACGGCTAATGGTTCGCCCCATATTACATGGAGTGTTATGTAACATAACGTGGATATAAGTAATTCAGTGGCGGTTCTTCCATAGAAGCCCAAAAGCCCAGTTTGCCTTATAAAATTACGAATAATAATCTTTAGGCTTTATATCTTTATTTATCAAAAACAATTGAACTTATAAATGAGAATATACTACCCAACAATTAACAGTTATTTACTAGACATTACACAATTAACATGTAACGCTTTTGGGCTTCTATAGAAGTACCGCAAATGATAAGTATATGCTTCTACCCACCCATTGAGGGATGCAGGCGTGATTATTCATTGGTTATTTGTATGTGAAGGTGTACACGAGCTCCGACGAGTGGTGTTGCGTGGCGACGTGTTTCTTCATCGACTGCGCGCCCAACGTCATCGAGTTCATCGAGAGGATATACACCATCCTGCGCCCGGGGGGAGTCTGGATAAATCTGGGACCCCTGCTCTACCATTACAGGTACACAGTAATTCTATTTAATATTAAATAAATAAAAGTACAGATGGCCTCGAGGATTGCGCGTGGTCGTGAATCTCGGCGGTCGCACGTTCAAACCCCAGGCACACCTAAAGGCTACTAGGAATTTCTTAGGTGTGTAGTCCGCCAACCCGCACTAGGCCAGCGTGGTGGACTAAGAACTTAACCCTTAGTTGTAGAGGAAGCCCGCGCCCAGCAGTGGGACGTATATGAGCTGAAGATGATGATAATGATGACCATGATGAAAGTGAACCGTATAGTCCACTGAGAAAGAGACCCTAATGATTGTTACTTTGTTTCTCAGAAAGAAAAATATTTGGACTAAAGATGTTAATGTGTTTTTTTGTTGGCAGCGACATGCCAACCGCAAGCAGTATTGAGCCGCCTTATGACGTCCTGCTCGACATCATAGCGGACGTCGGTTTCGATATACTAGTGAGTAAACGCTACATAAGGAAATATTAAAAAGATTATAAAATTTACCTTTTGGGGTTAGAAAGGTCGATTCTGGACGGATTAATATTGGTCTGACTCTGACTTGCAAATATTTTTTCAATCAATGTATGAGTGTAATTTTTATAGTGAAGCCACAAAAATAGTGTACAGTTTTTGACAGTTGGATTTACTTAAAAATAATAACTTTTATAAATTTTTACTTGTTACAGAAAGAGAAGACTGGTGTGAAAACGAAATACGCACAGAATCCCAACTCAATGATGCAACACGAGTACGACTCTGTATTCTTCGTGTGCAGAAAACCCATTTCTATGTAATTAAGTTGCAACTTTTTTGTTTTTGTAAGATATTTACTGTAAACAAGTGTATAGTATTAAACAGGGCCGTAGTCAGCATGGGAATGTATGAGTCAGACCCCCGATGAGATTTCTATACGAGATTTCAAGTGTGTGATTCAAGATGAATATTATTGTTATTAATTTTGTCTTTCGTGAGTATAGATTACATTTTATATAAAGCTTAGTTATTTGATTTTTTACAAAAATGTGCCTTCATACTATTTTTGGTAATGCATTTTTTTTTTTCACTTTCTATTGCGGCTGTTAACGTAACGGTTACGTTAGGGCAGTTGAGATGGAGTATTGATAACTTTTAGACACTTATTTCACGCTTTTTACTGGTCTGAGTATAGTGAAATATTGAAAGGATAATCGTAAGCTGGAATTATGATTTATGTAATTTAGTTCGCAGCTTGTATAGTAAGTAGGTTTGTATAATTAAAAAAAACCGCTAGATGGTTTAAAAGTTGTTAAATGCTTTAACTGTTATGCTAACATAGTAAGTAGATGAATTAGGCAATAAGGCTAGAATTATTCTTCGTAAATTGAACTGGCTACGGCCCTGCTCTCTGTTATTATAAAATATATAGATATAAGGCATTAGAATAAACTCAGGAGACGTTTGGCGGGATGCCAGTAGCAGCTTGATTGAGTCGTGTTGATTGTATGAAGTACGAGTTTATGTAAGAACTTCAGTAAAGTTTCTTAACAATAATTGGTTAGAAAATGTATTTAAAAAATGCAGGTCGTGAGTTTATAGGTATATTTGAAAACTTTAGTAAGATATGGATCTCTCTTGCGACAGAATTCATCAAGTCATTCATTATTGTCTAAGTATAAGCAGAGATCTTCACTCATGTTCAACCAACTATGAGGTGAGCCTATTGCTCTTAGCCTGGCAATTAACCAGACACCAAGGTAATGATAATTACCTAATGGAATTTCCTTATCCGGAAATCAAACCTAGTGTTTTGATTGCATGCGCGAATTTATTCTGTAGGACCAATGAGGCAGTCAAATATATGTATCGGCTCTGGATATAGTGACTTCGACAACATACCTAATTTTTATTACGTGACATAAGACTGTATGTAACGTTTTGGGGCTACGAAACGTGGCCCTAAAATTACGCGTTTGTAGTGAATAGAGTAATTAAAAAAGTACATTTTAATCTTGTTAACTTTCTGTGACGCATTTCTCTATTTAATTTGTTAAGGTAAGCGGCCGCTAGGTATTAAAAAGGAATGGAGATTTTGATTGAACCAAGTGGACGCCTAGAATTAATATTATGTAATTTCGCAGTCTAAAAATGTTGATGTATGCGTATTTTAGTCCAAGTCTTGTCAAGTTTTCGGCCTAACGAGTATTATTCTTTTGATAGTATTTTGTTGTTATTTGTAAAGTACCTTCATACATTTAAAACTCACGAATCCCCTGGATCTCATATCAACAGAATACGAAATTGATTCCAATATTTATGTCGTGGAATAATAGTCTTTTGTGTATCGTAATATGCATGTTCGCATTTACTCTATTTGATAAGACTTGTATTCTTTAACAGTTAAGTACACAAAATTATAATTTTATCTATGCAACGTTTTTTATTACTTCCCCTTGCCTTCTGTAAGCTGGCGGGATATTTGGAGGGAGGGTACACAGGAATCGTATCCCTTAGACCCCCCAGGTTGGTTCGGGCCCCCGCATTGATTGCCCTTGAGGCGGGCCACTTGTGCCATGTAGATAAACTGAACAGATTTGTAACTAGTAATCGTAAATTCAATAACACAGGAATGCACTTACTGTGAACAGGCTCGCTGCTAGCTTCTTCAGCGCCCGCGTGGCAACCCGAATATATATATATATATATATATATATATATATATATAAAAGATTTTTACCTAAATAAGATTAATCTTTTACCTAAAAAAATCTTGTATCAACTTGCTTGTGTTTCTTGTACTTAAGGCGGGGTGAGTATTATGAAAATGACTAGTAGCCCAGTTATATTAGGGATTTCATCTCGAAATGAAAGATAATAAGCTGAAAATTGGTAACCTTTGTTTTGTTAGTTAAATATAAATAATTAAATAGAAATAATTAATAATTAGTACATAAAAAATGGGCATTGTATAATAATTATAATTTTTTAGTGAGTAATTGACTTTATACATCGTACTGATAACCGTCACTCACCCTTGACCTTGCATAAGCCCATAAATGACTACGCTGCGCACTCTGCGCTCCATCTCAAAAATGGTTGGTTGTATGAAAAAAAAGTTTTAATAAAAGTTGTAGAGAATTTTTTACTCTACAACTTTTATAATAAATACAAATCTCATTTGAGCAATAGGAACCGAGATATTCACAAAAAAAACGATTTTGATGACCTTTGAATATCTTAAGACGCGGACACGATAGCAATGGTGACTTTTGATACAATATTTAGACCGACAAAACAAAGGTTTATACCAATTTTCAGCTTATTATCTATCATTGCGAGGTTGACCCTTTTTTTTACCTAATATGACTGGGCTATAGAATTACATTACGAATCGCTCGATTTGCCGCCCCCGTGGACGTGCCGCCCGCGTGCGGTGCACGCTTTGCACGCCCACTTGCAGCGGGCCTGACTGTGAATATTTATTTGTAAGTCCATAACTTTGGTCAGTTCTGATAACCTTTCCTACATGTTATTATTATACTTTTCCTGCTCGGTATTTATTAGTTAGTATCCACATATCGTTCTCAAGACGTCTCGTCACTGTCAAAGAAATGGATAAATCGCTGTTAATTATTATCCTTTCCATTTTTATATTATTATGCTGTGTTAGTGGTGAGTTATTATTAACTGTAATTTAAATAACATTTGTCGGACTAATATGTTAAATGCAGTGTGGTAAAATTTAAATTTGATGTGTAGAATACTGTCAATAACGTAGGTATAAATACAATTTTTTTTACAGCTCGGCAGCCTGGAGTCTTAGAAAGAGACTTCACTGCTGAACCTATTATTACCAGTAAGCGTTTATAACTTTTTTTAAATAAATTCCTTGAAAAAAATTTCTTGATAATTGATTCGCTTTTTGTCTTTTATGTTTTTTAACGATTAACCTTATGCGGTACGTTAAATGACGAATTAATAAGGTACATATAAAGCAATATAAAGTGTAGTTACACCATTAGTGTAGAAAGGTGTACCGTAACAAAACTTCCCAGGAACAAATCTTCTAAAGTACAATTAAAGACCTGAGGATATTATGTCATGTCTCATGTAGATTCCGAGACTTTGTATTAACAGTATCATATTATCATTTTGAAAAAAATCTTAAGAACGTTAATTTATTAACTCTAAGCTTTTTTTTTTCAGATATAATTAGCCACAAAATGCTACAGTATCGTAAAGAAATGTTACAAAAATCATACAACTTGCCATCGAAAATACCGAATCAGCAAGCTAATATTTAACGTTATAAAACTGCAGAGAGATAACTACGCCCTTCATTGTGTTATTGCAATTCGAATTTATTGTATTAAAACTGCTCACCTACTATTATTAAGAGCATCAAACAGTAGATAAGATGATGTTGACACTTAAGTTGAATGTTCTTTTCAAGTGGGTCGGGCTAGAGGAAAGGCTGAAATATGGTAATAACCTTACGCAATTCGCCTGCGAAAATACTAATTATGAATAGCCGGATGGGCGTTTTTAATTTATCCTATCTATATTGGTATAAACACAAAGGATACACCAAGTTTTTGTAGATATATCTTTACATATAAAAATAATGTCTCAAAATATACAAGTATACTAGTTAAGCAATTTTGTATGTTGTCAGTAATTAAACAACAAATTCAATCAGTCATTGTTTTATTCAGGTATTGAATATAATACCTGCCGATTTTACTTATGTCTTCATTAGAATGGTTCATTTTAGCAAAAGTAAGAAATTGTCTCCTCCATCGCAAAAGTTTCTGTGGGTTCACATTATGAATGAAGCCAGGGTCGAGGACACATCCAGGGTAGTCAGGGAACTTGACTTCACCATCTATGTTCAACTGTTTAGCATCCAGAATCTGTTTGGATATGGCTTGGGTGACTTTGTCCAATTCATACAGAAAATTTGTTGATGTTAGCGGGGGCTGAAAGGGAATAAAATAAGTAAGGAATAACACAATTATTTCATTTCGATGTAGGGAGCCGTGTAACTGTTAGGGGGTATGCATAATACAGGGGGTGATATAAATAGAAAAAAATTAAAATTGGTGGAGATTGAAAGTGACATCTGATTTTTTTTGTACTGAAATAAGACTTAGACTTTATCTACTATATAAAAATAAGTCGGGTTTTCCTCCCTGACGCTATAACTCCAGAACGCGCGAACCGATTTCCACGGTTTTGCATTCGTTGGAAAGGTCTCGGGCTCCGTGAGGTTTATAGCACAGAAAATTCAGGAAAATTTTCGACAGAAAAGCGGGAAAATCTTTTTTCACATACAGCGCCATTTTTCTCATATAAACTGTTCTACCTAATATCCTGTCAGACATTTTTTTTTATCCCATCAATACGGTTAATGGTCCCCTCAAATTAAAGAACGTATTTAAATAAAGGTTTGGAATCGACAACATATATCCACAATATTCGAATAATTGCGTATTTTGGATTTTAAACATGTAGAATAGTGTCAGTAATAAAAAGGGATTGACATATTTATTGGTTGTCAAATATTTATGCATGCGTTCAGAAATTTATTTTTAAACTCCTTGGTTTACAATTTACAAACGAAGGCGGGCTCGGTAGTCATCACGCTTTGAAATCTAAAACACTCAACTATGCAATGGAATGCACTTGGTGTTAAGAAAATTGTTGAGTAATGTTATTCACGTGACGATACTCAAAAGGCAAGTTAGAGATGAATAATTGGTGCTTGAGAATTCATCAATTAGATTGATCTAAAGATTTCATTGATCCCAACGGGTATGACCATTGAGTTTAATTTTTGTACTTTTTTATTTCTGTATTTTTATCTCAATAAAGAGCTGAACTTAATATTTATTTCCATTCAATCAAAAATAAAATTCAGGTAATATGTAACATGACATTCAATGACTGTTAGGCGGTACGAAGTTTGCCGGGTCAGCTATTTATATTATAGATGTGAATGTAAATTTGTTTGTTACGCTTTCACGCCAAAACTACTTAACCGATTAATCATTAAAATTTGTACACATAGTCTTCGAGGTATTAAAAAGGAGATAGGATAGGTACTTCTTATTAAAAAAACGGAGGGTAAATAATTGGACAATGATTGAAAAAAGATTTAAATGACTTTTGGTATGCAGATAGGTGGGACCCACCGATACATCGGTACATCGGTACATAGGATACTTTTATCCCGGAAAATTTAGTGTTCCCGTGGGAATGGTTATCCTTACTATTATATAAATGTGAATGTAATGTAATGTTTGTTACGCTCTCACGCAATAATTTTTTTTTTTGTATGAACATAAATAAGACCCTGTGAAGTAACATAGGCTATGTTTCATCCCGGGAAAATGTAATGTTCCAATGGGATAAACATATTATAAATACGAAAATAACTTTCAGAGTTTTACTTTTACGCCTTAACCATTTGATCGATTTGGGTGATTTGATGTGATGGATAAAAACGGGACCTTAAAAAAGGACATAGGCATCGTTTTTTTAATTCAGTAAGTGCCATTTTGGGCACTTGAGGAACGATTTATAGATTCACTTATTAATTATCTTTCTGCACCCAACCCTGTAGTCTACGCGGACGGGGTCGCGGGCAAAAGCTATAAAAATATAAAAATTGCGATTACAAAACAGGTGTTGTTCGTAGAAGGGTGAAAATTTGGGGTTGTATGTATTTTTCAATGCTGAATCATAAAAAAATAAAAACTTAAAAATGTCCACAAAATAAAAAAATACTTTTGGGTTGGACCCCCCTTAACACCTAAGGGTATAAAAAATAGATAACAACCTATTCTCAGACTTACTGAATATACATATAAAATTTTACTCTATACAGATTTTGGCCATATTTTTTGTTTCAAAATTAGAATGGCCATTAAAAAAATAGAGGTTCATCATAGAAGGGTGAAAATTTAAGATTATAATAATTTATCAATGCTGAATCATAAAACATAAAAACGTTAGGTCAATAGAAAAAAAAAGCATACCCCTAAATGTTAAACCCTTAAATGTTGGCCGATTCTCCGACCTACCTACAATATACACATAATATTTCATTAAAATCAGTCGGGCTGTTTCGGAGGAGTTTGCAAAAAACATCGCGACACGAGAATTTTATATGTATGGCAAAACAACGTTTGCCGGGTCCGCTAGTATAATCTAAAATTTATTATAAAGATTTCTCAGGTTTGCAGATGTTTATATAATGGGTTTTGTTATTGCAATATTGGTGATTGTAAAAATGTTACAAAAAATTGGGAGGGCTATAACATTTCATAAATATATTAGTTAACAGATGTATCTTACATTTTGTGTGCTCTGGTTTGGTGGTGGAGGTTTCTTTTCAAATAAAACTTTGTAAACATCTTCCAGGTCAAGTTTATCCGTTGGTTGCACTGTGAACAGAGGACTATCCCACCTGTTGTTGGAATTTGGCTCTTCAAACCTGAAATTTATTAACTCAATAATAAATATCCATAATAATCCACTATTTTCATTAATAAAATAAACTTCACAGGGCTTTTCAGTCTCAATAAAGTCTAGGCTCAAATCAAAATATGTAATTTTGGATCTCAGAAAAACATCAAGACAACTATCATCTGTTGGTTTACAGAGAGCTCTTCCCATACAGAGTCACAAATACTTTTATATAAGGACGGATCTGTTTTGGCTTTCATATTTTTCGAATATTTTTATGAAGTGTAAGAGGAGAAATGACAATATTCATTTTCATTAATATGCTAACATAACATTTTTTTTTGTTTATACCTTAACTTTGTTAGTGCATTAAACACTTCTTCACTATAAGGCACAGGGGTGATTCTTTCACAAGTTTTATCATCTCCATTTTTGACATCATCTGTAGCTTCTCTCAGTTTGTTACTTTGCCACGCCTCCTCATAGTCTCTAATAGTGTAGACTGTACATTGTGTGGATTTTGATGCTTTTGAAGCACAGTAAAGCTCATATCGGAAACCTGTTAAAAATGTGGAGTAGAATAAAAGGTTAATTACTTCTATTAAGTAACACTTCCTGATGGTGCGGTCTAATCAGAGCAGCAAGGGATGTGAAGCTGCATTTTTACAATAATAGGAGCCCTTTCATTGATTTACAAATTTTAATACACATAGAACATGAATTAAGAATTTCTTAGGTGTCTAGTCTGCATACCTGCACTAGGCCAGTGTGGTGGACTAAGGCTTAAAAACTCTCATTCGTAGTGGAGGCCTATGCTCAGCAGTGGAATGTATTAGGGCTGATGATGATGATAGAACATGACCTAAGTCATTTCCTTTTACCTCACTTTACTGTGCCAATTATCCTATTCTTAAGCAATCTTTTTTTTGTGTATGGCTATGAATATATTTTTAAATAAATACACCCAAGAGTCACATACATTGTTCTGTCTCCACACTAAGATACAAGTCCAGTGTCGTGGGTATCAAAAATTACGAGACTTTTTGGTCTTACCTTTGGGTGTTTACCCAGACCCGAAACAATATTTGGATCATATAAACATTTGTCTCGACGCGGGCCGCGGGGATCGAACCTGCGGCCTCTCGTTGCGCAAGCTGGTATCTAGCCAACCGCGCCACGGGACTGTCTATGGCAAATATCGTCTTATTTTTATTTAATTATTATATTCTTAACTTACCTTTAATGTAATTACTGCCATCGAGAATGACTACATTATCTTTACCAATAAGTCGTAAAACTTCTGATTTCAAATAGCCTCTTACTCGTTTTTCTTTCTGCGAGTCCAAATATGTGGAATTCTTCTCATAACCTAGTTTAGTTATAGCTTCATCTTCACATATTATTTCAACTTTCTTCCCATGTTTATTTTCAAAATACTCTTTTAATTCCAAGGCTCTAATACTTTTCCCGCTTACAGGAGTTCCACAAATTAAAATAAAAGGCATGATTTCGTGTTATTATTTTAAAAGTCTTAAAAACACATCTGGATCTGGTACAATACTGTTTTGCTTGGTATTAGTCATAGAAATGAAAGGGATAAAATATGCAATACACATGTGAATGTAAAAGGATAGAAGCGACTTTTTCATGCTTGAAATATGTAGGTATATGATTTATATTTATAGTAATGGAACAATATTTCATATGTCACTGTCAAACGTTACGTACGTTTAGGATTAGAGATATGAAAAACAATCGATTGTAGTAAAGATCCATTTCTATCTTTATATAATAATCGATTTAAATGATAGATTGAGATTCTAAAAAAATATATTTAATTATGTGGAAATACCGATTAGTATTTGATAGATTTTTTTTTGTTTAGTACCCATACCTAACTTTTACTGTCAATTCGTTTTATATTGAAACATTGTATAGGGAAGTCGATTCTTTACAAAAAATCGATTCTATTTTTCAAGTTTTCATTTGTAATATAAAATAAAATAAATTTTATGAAAAATCCAAAAATAAAACACGCTATATAGAAAATCCAACAAAAAAACAGAAATTTAAATATAGAATAGTCTAAATAAGAAAAAAAAGTAAAAAAAGAGTGGGGTGCTTTTTCAGAATTTTTAAAATGATAATCCTTCTACTCAAATCTGTCAATAAAACATTTATTTTTATTATTATTGACCTATATATAATTAAACCCCACGTTTTTTATATGCTTTATTAAAATTGATTATATTTTAATTTAATTTTTTTCAATTGGATTTACTATAAAATCATGTTTTTTTTTAAAAGGGATTGACATATTTATAAGTAGTCAAATATTTGTAAGTGTGTTTAGAAATTTATGTTTTGCAAACTAAGAACTATGTATGTGACTGTTGAGGCATATTTATAAGTTTTACTTCAATCGTATCGTCTAAAGCCCACTCGTATTTTTAAAAATCAGGGCTTTAACCGGCGACACCGTAATGTAACAGTACCTTCAACTAATTGTAAATAAATTTATTGTTTTTACAAAAAACAAATCGAATGGCGATTTTCAAGGGTGAAATATCGATACACTGAATCGATTTAAAAAATCGATCTTTTGGGCATGAAAAATCGATTCCTCGATTGATCGATCTCAGATCGACATCCATCACTAGGATACGCAGTAGCATATAGTTCGTTGTCGTTACTGTTTGTTATGATATCTATGGTTATGATATTTTTTGCTTAGATGTTTTGTGTTTACAAATAATTACGACACATGATAACATTTTACAGTTTTCATAAATCACTAAATAAATTTCATGAGGTTATAATAGACGTTACATCATAGTCACCACAATTATTTTGACTTGATGGTAACTGGATACACATAGGCTGATCTCGGTACGCGTCCTACTTGCGTTTGTATACACTATTGCATGTTTAATATTTTATCTTTGGTGGTCACTATCCGTACGAATACGATTTTACAGTCGGTAAATTTGACCTCAAGCAGTCTCGCTCACAGAACGAAACGCAAAGCTGGCATATTCGAACCAGACTCAGAGCTGACAACCTTGTGCCTCTATGTAAATATTAACGATGGTGAAGAAGCTTTACCAAATAGACTCAGGAATAGCAATATCATCATCATCAGTCCATATAGACAGCCCCGTGGCGCAGTTGGCTAGACACCAGCTTGCGAAACGAGAGGCTGCGGGTTCGATCCCCGCACCGAGACAAATGTTTGTGTGATCCACAAATATTTGTTTCGGGTCTGGGTGTTTGTGAGACCGAAAAGTCTCTCGTAGTTTCTGATACCCACGACACAGGACTTGTATCCTAGTGTGGGGTTAGAACTATGTATGTGACTGTTGGGTGTATTTATTTATTTATTTATTTATATACGTCCCACTGCTGGGCACGGCTTCCTCTACAACTAAGATGGGTTAGGTCTTAGTCCACCACGCTAACCTAAGAAATTACTAAGAACTTTTAGATGTGCAGATTTCTTCACTATGTTTTTCCTTCACCGTTAAAGTAGGTACTTGATAATCACATAACTTCGAAAAATCAGAAGTACATGCCTGGGGTTTGAACCCGCGACTGAATATGTAAATAAATAAATACACCCAACAGTCACATACATAGTTCTGATCCCACACTAAGATACAAGTCTTGTGTCATGGGTATCAGAAACTACGAGAGACTTTTTTCGTTCTCACATACACCCAGACCCGAAACAACTATTTGTGGATCACACAAACATTTGTCTCGGTGCGGGGATCGAACCCGCGGCCTCTCGTTTCGCAAGCTGGTGTCTAGCCAACTGCGCCACGGGGCTGTCGACAATGCAGTTACAACAAATTATTTGCAACCGGTATTGATTCTTTTTTTTTTACAAAACTCATATTCTAAATATTAAAATAGTTTTTATGATGATAAGAGCTCGGCCGGTAAACGTGTAAAGTATAAAAAAAGTATGAATTGATATACTGACCTGAGGCTAAGTATGTGGAAACATAAACTATTTCATGGCAAAGCAGTTTTTGTTCCTCGTGATAATACAAATACAACTGACATGTCGCTTGTCAAGTTGAAATCGTAAAAAGCGATAATTAATTATGATTTATAGAATGCAACTTTTAGCTGTACAATAGGTACTATTATGAGAGAATTATGTTACATGACTATATATTATTACGATGAAATGCGAGACACCAAAATCACAAAATGGAAATTGCATGATTATGTATGGATTGGCATATTTGGATGGCGATCAGGCTATGAGTATTGAAGCCGTGGGTTCAATTTTTTTTCGACATAAATATATATTTTGGCTTGGTCCTTACGAACTAGGAAAGTTTTTTCGTAGCATCTGATATTCACCACTCAAGACTTGTGTTGGAGCTGTGCGCGTTGTTAGATATTTATATATCTTAATGCAAATCTAAATACCCTGGAAGAAAGCATTTGTAACATATGAATGCACGAAGCGATTGATAAAGTCGTGATGGCCTCGAGGTATAGGCATGACGCGTCGTCGAAAATCTCGGCGGTTGCGGGTATCAAACCCCAAGCACACACATCTGACTTTTCGAAGTTATGTGTGTATTCACGTTGAATTATCACATAGGTACTTGAAACCTGCGCACCTAAAAGTTCTTAGGAATTTCTTAGGTATGTATTCCACCAACCCGCAGTAGGCCAGCGTGGTAGACTAAGGCCTAAACCCTCTCAATAGTAGAGGAGGCCCGTGCCAAGCAGTGGGACGTGTATGGGCTAATAATGAAGCGATTGATGAAAGTGGATGAAGCGACAATACAGTAAGTCACGACCAAGCAATGTGGGGATTCATATTTTGCTCACTATTTGCCTGTAAAGAGTGTGTGCAACACATGATTTTGTAATAAGATATTTTCGACAAGCATTATCGTACCGTGCCGTAATATCGTAAGCTGGCGCCAGTGACCTAGCCCATTGGTTGGGCAATTACCAGCTGTCACACGCGGCTACTTGCTAAAAAATTGCACCGATATGTTACAAGCTTATCTGTGGGGCGCGTGTCTTGTTTCTTATCGTAATATGGAGCGATTACGTCGCACAGAATTCCGTATATTTTTGTTCACTGTAAGAGAGATGGAACCGACTCGAGTATATAGATATGCTGCTGCGATCATCGCTATTGTTTCGAAAGTGGCTTTCTTACTTGTCGTACAATATAAAGGATATCCAAAGATAGAGAAGAAAACTGAAAACAATTGAATACCGATATACAGCTTCTACATTGTACATATATTAGCAAACCTTGTAATACATAGATGAATAATTGTGTTTGATAACCCGAAATACTATTGGGTGCAGCTAGACAATAAGCGCCCACAAAGTGCGTAGACGATGCATATAATTTACTTTGAGCAAGTACTTACATACGACTTGGACCGCGCGCAGACCCTATTCTTTCTACGGCAGGCAGAGGAAGATATCAGATCTTATACGTTCCACTTGTGGGCACAACTAAGAGGAGTTAGGTCTTAGTCCAGAGGACTAACGTTATTTTAATAAATTACGAAATTCAATAAATATATTACGTAAAAAATCATCGTCTACGGCTACGCCATGGAAAAATAATTGCATCGCATCTATCTGCTTTGATTTTTACATATCTACATTGTTTACCGAGACAGACTGGGCTGATTAAAAAGTCCTTATCGCGGAACCCCAAAAGTCAAATCAAATAACGAGTACAAATATCTAATCAATCAATAAGCGAGCAATGCAACCTTCTGGAGACAGCTCAATGTCGCCCATAACGTGTATGTAATAAATAGTTTTACCAACTTTTTGTGTCGCCGCAACCGCTCTACCGGAATGAATCATGCTCTTACAATCGCATTTATTTTCTACATAAGTTATTAATGGCAAGAGTTAATTAAAATTTATTTTGACTCTTTATTGTACATTAGGAGACAATGAACAAAACTAATACACAGTAACAGAGGGAATCACAGTACAATTGGCGGTCTTATCGCTCAAGGCGATCTTTTAGAGACAATCATACGTTGGAATAAAGAAGGAATAGATATTCTTATTTCAATAATATCGTAATTTAGTTCAGTATGCCAAGATCCAAAGGAACGAATAAGAAAGTCATTACTCGATCCGAAACATTTCGTTAATGTTGTGGCAGTAGGGGACCACGAAGCTGTAGCTCCGAACAAATTTTCTACGGTCGTTATGAAGGTAAGCTAAGGTTGAATGACTCTTAAAACAAAAGAGCCTTTGCCAAGAACATGCGAAGCGAAAATATGGTCTCAGGCTTAACTTTTGCAGTCTATCTATAATCTGTGAAATCCAAAGTGAGCCATAAGTTGTGGGTGCTCTAGACCAGTGTTTCCCAACCTTTTTTTATGCCATGCCCCACCTTAACATTTCAAAACTTTTTGTGCCCCCCTAACCTAATTTTTTGTGCCTTTTTGTTAAATTTGTCACCGATATCTAGTATTGCATTTAAATAATCCATAGTGAAAGAGTTAAAGTCGTGTCGAGTCCATTTTTAAATTGCCCCCTTAACTATCAAATTGCACCCCTGTGGGGCGTGGGCCCCACGTTGGGAAACACTGCTCTAGACTTTCAGGGTGAATATAAAGCTTTAAGACAATTGATAGTAGGCGGTGATTTAGTGGTCACGAGTTTGTATACAGCTGTAGATTATAATTAATTGTCCCGAATGAGTGATTGTTTTATTTACCTTGATTTTATCTATTTCACCCAATTAGGGTTAGAACTCAAGGTATCTCTGAATTTTAGATTTTTTGTTAGTTAAAGGAATAAATTGTAAGAAAATTTGCATACTTGAGTTTTGTCAACGAAAAATTTTGTAGATATGTAAAGTTTAACCAACGTCGTAAAGAAATTCCTAATTCTTTCACAAAATTATAATAGGTGACCTCGGTTTAGTAGTGGGACATAGAGATGGGTTGATATAGATTTTCCTTATAGAAGTTCCATGGTTCGACAACATGTATCTTTTTATAAACTGAGTGCTTGTTTTTAATCATCATATTGTAGATTATTATCAGTCATGTCAACACATGTCGTCACATGGAATTAATCTTGTATCTAACGTGTGTTATTGCTGGCGCCACATCGTGCGTTCTCATAATTAATGATCCATTCACACTTTGATCTCGATTGAGGCGTGTCAATGTGTTTAAACAGCTGTTTGTTTACGGATACTGCTACGTTGATTGTGCCTAGATTTCTGAAGCTATGTTATGATTTTACAGAACGTCTTTGGAAGTGGTATAACCACAATATAACTAGATTAGACAGTTAGAACGGAAATCAGTGGAAGTCTTGTATTATACTATATTTTTTTTCGGGAATGATGCTTATGTATAGTCAATCTCAATCCTTATTTAACATACATACGTACATAACCTCACGCCTGTATTTCTGAAAGGATAGGTAGAAGTATATTTCAGCACCCTCATTTCACCAACTGTTTTTCGTCCACGTAATAGGAGGCGAGTCAATTTCTGTTTTTCGGGCATATTTCCAGACAGTGCTGATACGGAAGATTTCCAAAAATCCAATAACGCTTTGCCCGACCCGAAAATCGAACCCGGGACCTTTAGATCGCACAACACTTAGTTGTGCCGCGAAACCACGAGGCAGTCGGTCAGATATTTAAGTCGGTTTAAAATCTATTATCCTCCATATATTTTTTGTATATCACTTTTGATTATCCATTATGATTGACATGCAGCGCTTTTGGTGTACAAATATTGTCGAACCTGCTCAAGATTGTGGTCCGCTCTGCGTGGTGAGCGGTGACCGTCGCACCGACCGCACCACGAGGTCGGTACTCAACATTCCGTATACGAATTTTCGCTCCACAAAACATTAAGTTTTGCAATTAGAATGGACTTTTTATGAACTCGTTGTTTTTGGATCACAGGCCATGGCTGTGACACGGCTGTGGGCGGGTAGCATTAACCAGCAATAAGGTTCATTAATATTTATCTGCATTTAATACGTGATAATGAATGCGAGAATAAATTAATTAAAATCAATGTTTAGTATGGTAAGTACTCAGTTAATAATTGGACAGGTATTGATTATATCGATTGTCAAATAGGACATAGGGAAGATATGAATTTGTTTGGCCCTCATAAATAAATGTGTCTATTTCCCGTGAAGCGGATCCGTTAATGGACTAAGAGTTTTAAGGTCCGAGAAGCTAAGTGTGATTCCAACAGTTAGGGAATAAACTGTTACTTTAAAATATGTATATACGTAGATAAAGGTATGCACGCATAAATACTTACATAGTACGGAATCGGTTTATGAAATCGAGGTCTAATAAAAAAATTAAGACGCCTCTGGTGAAACGAGGAAATAAAAAAACAATCGAATATCTCAGGGTTGTATATAATAATATCTGTACTTACATATCTACTGATACATATATATGCACATGTTGCTAAGTACATCATTAATATTTAAATGTGGAATATTAATTCATAGCAAATTACGATGAGCTTATCTCACGGTTCAGCGTTTTAAGGAACATGCACACTATTTGCGCTCAAACTTCAAATCTTACATATACTCTGCATTCCCGAAGGTAGAGGTATATTTTTTAACTCACGTTTAAGTTGTTTTGTTTTAAATACCATGTAGTAGGCGAGCTTATTGTTGTTTTTCGAGAATATGTGTTTGTGTTGTCTCGTAGTTTCTGATACCCACGACACAAGACTTGTATCTTAACCTTTAACTAGTGACGTGTAGTCTCACAGGCGTCGCGTGTTTTGCAAATTCTTAGAATTGACCACTTCTCCCTGCTTGCGGAGACCCAGCGTCTTAGTAGCTTTTGTTTTAGTGCTAAAACGACCATCGAAGAAGGCAAACGCGTTATCGGTTGTTTTACACTTAAGTAATACGAATTAGAAAATTGACCGTAGCCTATGAGGCTACATGTCCCTAGTTGTCATACAAATACTTTTACGATCTATTTCTTAATGTTTGGTGCAAAATGGCAGAAAACACTAGGAAACCTACTTCTCCTACGAATTCATCAAAAAATAAAAAAATACGAACATATGACCCATCGTTTGAAGAGGAATTCAATGTCCTCATGCTGGCTTCAGACCAATATGACAGTGAATGTGATATTGACGAGTTCTTGGTTTACGATCGTGAAATTTTACATCTTCGTGAAAGTGATCAAGATAAAGACCTAGAGGATAACATTCCAGAAGAGGACCGATAGTTCTGATGATGACCAGCCTCTTTCGGAATTACAAAGATCGAATTATTATTACAATGTTCTCGCCCTTTTTGCAAAAAATACCAATGATTTTATGCCAAATTGAGCGGGTGTCAGAATTTTTAGTTTTAGTTTTTATAAGTGGTTTTAATGTTTTTTTGTTGCCTCTAATATAAGATTTTAAGAAAAAAGTGTTGAATTTGGCATAGAATTTATATAAAGTCTATTAAAATGGTAAAAAGGATCTCATGTCAATTAAGGCTAAAAATTACCACTAATTGTTAATTATAGTTTTTTTTCTAAGTAATCATAAAAATATGATTGAATTCATTTAAATTTGTTTTATTGTATACCAAGAGTTAAATACAAACACGATTTTAAATCATCCACATGCAATTTTGACATTTTTTTAAATTTCGAAGTAGTAGCCTGTGAGACGTCATCAGTGGCGGATTTACCAGCAGGCTGAGTAGGCTGAAGCCTAGGGCGGCAGATTTTAGGGGGCGGCAAATTTGCCCCAATTGTATTTTTTGTCTTACAGAAATAAAAACCGCCTTCAAAAAACTATTCCAAAATAAATTAATATGCACTAAAAAGTAAAAAAATAATTGCGTATTCTTATTTAACATAATAATCAACAAACTTTTTCTCTTCATCAATATGTAGTTACGATCTATGTGCTTACCATGCAAGAAGGTAGGTAGGTAGGTACATATCCACTGCAAATTTAACTGAACACATACCGCTGAATAATAAACAATGATCAAAATATTTTTTAGAGTTCTACTACGTAAAATGAAATGAAAAATATTAGACTACTTACAACTCAAACGAATTATTACGATAATATACTGTAGTTACAATTATTGTTATTTTTGGAGTCGCTGTTAGACAATGGAGATTTGTAACTACATATGTACCTATGTACGAAGTTATAGGTGAGATGTGCTTGGTATAACTAGGTATTCTGTCGCAGTATATTGTCATTCGTATAAATGTTAACATGTAAAAAAAATATTTCTTAAAGTATTCGCGTATTATTATTGTTAGGTATATTGTAGTGCTTCCTTGGCTCAGCGAATCAGTGGAGCTGTGTATAGAAAAACGCCAATTTGAAAAAAGAAGAACAAGAACAGTTTATCAGTAAAACGATGAAAATTTACAGTTTTCTTAAAAAGGAGAAGCAGTATTGTAAAACCAGGTACTTCCACCACATGCAGTGATACACTACGATCTGAAAAGCTCGGAGTTCGCCTGTGAACGCTGGTGTACCTCAAGGTTGTGTGCTATCCCCGATTGTGTTCCTTCTGCATATCAATGACCTGTTACTTAATAATAACATCCCTAGTTATGCGGATGATAATACCGTCGCGGGGATGCCATATATACTGGTCGCGCAATTTAATTCCTGTCAGGAACAAGTCAATGAGTGCCGGAATAATCGACTATTTGTTGGATCAAGCTGCAGACTGGGGCGACCAGAATTTAGTCCGAAACTTTGGATCGTGATCCTTGGGGGCGGCCGTGGCACCACACAGAAATGTCGTGCAGTGTCCCACAGGGGTCGGTCCTTGGGCCCCTTCTGTGGAACATCGGGTACGACTGGGTGCTTCGTGGTGCCAATCTCCGGGGTGTCGGTGTAGTTTGTTACGCTGACGACACGGTGGTGACAGCGTGTGCCAGAATCACCGTGTCACCTTTCCGGAGGCCGTCAACCTCGCCGCACTAGGCACAAGCCACGTGGTGAGGAGAATTCGGGGGCTGGTCCTCGCGGTGGCCCTTCAGAAATCCAAAGCCATCTGCTTCCACGGGTCCTGGAAGCAGCCACCTGCAGGGGCCTATCGACGATAGAGGGCGTGGATACCCTATCCACTCCACGATGAAATATCTTGGTTTCGTGTTGGATTGCCGGTGGAATTTTTGCGCCCACCTCGGCAGATTAAGGCTGAAATTGATTAGGGCAGCGCGGCGGGTGCGTTATCTACTTTGCTGCCCAATCTCGAAGGTCCCGGCATCCCTTGCCGAAGATTGTTCGCCGGAGTCGTGCGATCAATGGCCTTATATGTTTGCCCTGTTTGGGCCGAGTCCATAGGCTGACGTTGCGTGGCCCTTCTGCGGCAAGTAGTAGCGCAACGGATGATCAAGGGCGCGATTACCCACGAGGCGGCCTGCGTTTTGGCCGGTTTCCCTGGGATCTTGACGCCAGGGTCCTCTTGTCAGTCTACCACTGGCGAAACGAGGCGTCTCGTCGAGGGGAACGACCGGCCCCAAGAGAGGTAGAGGCTGAAAGGACCTCCCTACGCCGTGGAGGAGTGGCGTTCCAGGCTGGATAGTCCCATGGCTTGTTCGTCGCAGCAGTGCATCCTGTCCATAGCCAGTGGTTGGATAGGCGCCACGGTGTGATGACGTTCCGCCTGTCACAGGTTCTGTCGGGACATGGTTGTTTCGGCTGGTTCCTGTGGCGGGTGACCAGAAGAGAAAGTCCGCCGTGTGTGACCACTGTGACAACTGCCCGGAGGAAACAGCCCAGCACACTCTATCAGATTGTCCGGCCTGGGATGAAAATCGAAGCGCACTCTACGCAGCCGTCGGAGCAGACCTCGCGCTTTCGGCCGTGATTCCTTCCATGGTCGAGAGTCAGGTGAGAGAGAGGTCATGGCAGGCGATGCACTCCTTCTGCGAGATTGTAATGTCGCAAAAAGAAAGCGCGGGGCGGGTTCGTGAGCAGAACAATTCCGCCCGCCGCCGCCAGCGGAGAATGAGGCGCCGGGTAACCGAATACGACTGATCCGGCGTTTCCGCTCTGTGCATTGGGGGCGTAAGAATTCCGCCAAGGCATCCCCTGGCTACCGAATGAGGCGACTAAGAGGGGCCCAGGGTTGGCTGGGTGTACTGCGGGGGCAGTGCGCCATGACTAAAAGTAACCCCGAGATGTGCGGCAGAGAGCGCGGCCTCTTGACTGTCGCGGACGTTCACAATAAGTGAGTGTCAAGGTGAATGGAAGGCATCTCAAGCCCTCCCAATTTTGAGGTGTCCATAATTAGATAAGGCGCAGATCCAGCCTCATGGAATTTTGTTCTCATCTCTAGACTGGAGCCCCTCTCTTCCAGCTTCTTCCATTTGACCGCATTCAACGACGTGCCCCTCGAATCATCGATAGCCAGATTCTTACTGACAAAATTTATCCCCTGGCATTGCGAAGAGACGTTGCGACTATTTGTCTTGTATCGCATTTACCATGGGAAGTGCTGCAAGGCCGGCAACGCACCGATAATTTCTTTGGTATTATGGGTGTTCATGGGCGGTGTTGACCACTTGACATGGTGGCTCACTAACACGTTTGCCGTTTTAGTCTTTTAAATCTAAAATATTTTTTTCACCTTTTTTTGTCTGTGTAGAGCAGTAATTCCCAAAGTGGTCCAGGTGGACCCTCAGGAGTCCACAGTAGCCACGGCGGGGGTCTACGTTGGGCGTGACAAAAAATGGGGGTCCACAATCGTAAGCGGGGGTCCATGAAAATTATTTTGGTTTCGAACTAAAATGTTGCCTTTACTTCTCCTATCAATAAAGGCAGATTCATATTTTAAAATTGCATATTCCATAATCAGTACAACGCGTCTTTTTTTTATGTAGCTGCAGGGGGTCCACCGGATCCATCAAAATTTTGAAAGTGGTCTATGAAACAAAAGGGTTTGGGAACCTCTAGTGTAGGGTATCGAAATGCAGAGGTCAGAAGGGGCGGCAAAATTTGAATAGCCTACAGGCGGCAATTGTCTTAATCCGCCACTGGACGTCATGTCCCTTAAAGTGTTATAAATTTGTCATGTCCCTAGTTAAAGGTTAATGTGGGGTCAGGACTATGTATGTGACTGTTGGGTATATTTATTTATTTATTCATGGCATGAAAATATTAAATTAGCCTAATATTTTCTAAAAACGAGCAATTTATGTACAAAAATTCATTGGAATTAGTTCAGCGGTCTGGTTTACCGTTATTACGTGATAGATATTCGTTGCTATGTTTATTATTTTCGTCAAATTTTACTGGTTCACTGGAAATAAAATAAGTATTACTACCCAAAACGATGCTTCCTCAAAATTGATGCAACCGAAGAGTTGAATGAACAAGTTCCTTAGCTTGCACATTAATCATGTTAATCAGCACATGTTCTAAAATTGCACGTTTTTTATTTCGCCATAAGTGTCAAGGTTTCAACAGCAATTAATACCAAGGCGATGAACTTAGTATCATGGCTTTAAGATGTTATGAAAAGAAATTGGATTTAATTTTCCTTTATATTCTGATTAACCTTCGTTCACAATATTAATTACGCAATTTTGTTTTTATTTGTGAAATTCAAAAAGAAAGAAAAGAAAAAAAGTGAGTGTCGTATTTGTTTGAGAAAGGCTTTTTCTTTTTTTTATGATTGGTAAATAATATATTAATTGTGAGTTTAAGTCGCGTCATGTATGTAAATGTGCCTCAAAATTGGTATTTTGTTGTTCAGCCGAAGTAATTGCGTGAGATGCTCGGAATAGTACACGTTACTTTTAGTTCCGTTACGTGTCAAGGTTCCAGGATTATTGAGCTAATGTCAAGGATCGCCAAAGTTCTGAGATCACCCTAGACGTTGGAATGTTTCATATACCTTCTTCACTGGCATGGCACAAAAAAAGAATAATTAAATGATGTTTCAGACGTGTTAATCCTCAAATATTAGAAGCCATTTTGTGGGGGATGTTTTTTTCAAATCATGAAACATCCAATTCGAAACTGAGCCAGAAGGTACAATTCTTTTTTCTTATTTATACTATTCTTAATTCAAATTTATTAAGAATTATTTTCTATTTTTTAGTTGGATTTTTTATAATGTCTACTAACTTTAGCGTTGACCAGACTCGACAACTAACTACAATAGAAGTAATTCGCGACTATATCTTGAAGGGTTATGAACAGTCAGGTTTAGTCCAACACGTTGGTTATGTGCAAATTGGTGGCGAATGAATAAGTATTCATACATACATACATAAACTCACGCCTGTATTCCCCGAAGGGGTAGGCAGAGGTGCATTTCTGCACTCACATTTCGCCAAGTATGTATCAGTCCCACGTAATAGGGGGCGAGCCTATTGCCGTTTTTCGGGCACATTTCCAGACTCCGTGCTGTTACCGAGAATTTCCTAATGGAAAAACCTAATAACACTTTGCCCGACCCGGGATTCGAACCCAGGACCTCTAGATAGCACGGCACATACTCGTACCGCGAGACCACGAGGCAGTCCAGTCCAGATAGGTACACCAAAAGCTATTGGTGTATTATAATTATTGGTGATGATTTAAATAAAAATAACAGTTCCTGAACAGGAGTTAACAGGAAGTGGAATAGGAAGATAATCCCATCCCGGCACCTGATATGTGACCAGATAACATGAGCATTCGCGACCGCTGCGCTGCGGTCACTAGTCGCAGTGCACCGCGAGGCCGCGCCGACCCGACCTTCACGTACTTATTAGTTCCGAGTCCGCACCGCACAATAGGGCATAAGGTACTTTAAAAAACGATAATAGTTTTATTTTATTTTAGGAGATTATGAATGAGTGTCTAAACGTCTTATATTTGTAGTTTAAAGTACGGAAAGCATATAAAAAAGTGTTTGAAAAGTCATCGTAAATGTCATTTATTTGTATTGAAATTATGACTTGTTTATTCCAGTTTATTCCAGACTCCTTAACCAATAACACATTTGCCCGACCCAGGAATCAAACCTGGGACCACTTGATCGCTCGGCACATACTTGAACCGCGAGACCACGAGGCAGTGTCGCGAGCTTGTATTTCCAATTCCGGTTCAATAGTGATTAGGCAGGCACAGTCGAGTGGAATATAGAGTAGATAAATGGTTGCATACAGCCATCCCCGGATCAATAGCGATCACATTCTAATTGTGGCGGGATTATATTTGTTGTAGTGTTAATCTCGCGGGTGTCGGCCATCGACCTGCGACACGCGCCCGCGCACACTCCGCACTAATCGTTTATACCGCCTCACTATGTTTCGGTGCTTAGTCGCTTTTATCTTGGGTAAGTTTATTTATTTCTAGTGAAAAATATTTATTAAAATATTTCTATAATTTGTTGTTTTTTTTTTGAGTTGAAAATATAAATAATTGAGTAAAAATTTAACAATAATTTTAAACAATGTAAATAAATCAGTACTTATGTACATAATATATTTAAATATAATTATATACTTTTATTATTGACATAATAAAATTAAAAATAATACTAAAGAATGTTTTTTTATTTATTATCAAATCAATAATCATATTATAATAAATTTTATTAGGTACATACTTACTTCGGTTAAAGTTTAAAATATTTTAAAGATCTTAAGTGGTAAGAAATTCAAATTGCATTATTATTTAATTTAATTAGACAAGATTTAGTTTAGACATGCTGGATTTGCGAAGGTAATAAAGCCACAATAATTTAATTTTTAATTATTTTATTGAAAGCACAATCTTGAGTAATTTTATTGTGTCAAATTCTACATGACTTGTCTTAAGCTCGAATTTTTTTATAGTATGCATCACAGTATGACTGTTAAGGGAGAAATCAAAGAATTAAAACCAAAATTGGATTGCCTTTACAATGAAAATTTATGGGTCCCGGGTTCGAATTCCGGTTCAGGCAAAGTAATATTGTTTTTTTTTCATTAAGAAATTCTCGAAGTCTACAAATGTGCTAGAATAACGACAATAGGCTCGTCCCCTATTATCTTAGGCCAAGAATAAAATTGGTAAAATGTGGAGAAACACTCTCTGCCTAGGGTAGGCTAGTATAAGCGTATGTGTTTAACCATAGAAAATATCAAAGTGTCAAAGTTGAGTCGAGACATTAGTAGGAACCAGTGTTGTGTGTTTTTGTGTAGTTTTCTGTATCCCCTTTTTCATCCTATGTGCCTTATTTCAGTTTAAAAAAATTCACTAGGAGGTATTGTTAACACCCATTACGCTTATTATCCCTTGAAACTATCTTCAAAAAATATTGCAATAAACTAGACGAGAGTTGCTTTACGTCAGTGAGTCAGTGGTACTATTCGAGCTGGTCCATGTGTATTTTATATAGGTAAATTTATCAACACCCTTAATATCATCCAAATCAGGCCAAAGGTTTAGGCGTGAAAGGGTAGAAGAGTAACTCTCGTATTATACGTTTCGATAATATTTTTTGCTTTGAACGATATTGATACTGCTAATCATCTCTGTACCACCTTAGACTGACAGAGAATGGCAGATGGTAAACGTCGGATTGACTCGAAATTTGGCATACTTATCAAGGACCGATGACAATTCATTATTAAAAAAACAAAAACACGCTTGTATAGAAAATGCAACTAAGAAATAAAAATAATAAAAAAAAACGCTGTCAGAAAATCCAACTAAAAAATAGAAAATAAATTTATTTTTTACACTATTCTTAATTTAAATTTATTAATTATTATCTATTTTAACTTGGATTATTCTACGGGAATTTACAATAATAATGTTATTTTCAGTGTCGGTATGTGCCAGCCAGCAGCCGTACGACTACTACCACGTGTTGCACTTGCCGCACGACCCGCCGCTGCACCCGGTGCTCGCGAGCGCGCCCCCCACGCAGTTCTCCTGCGAAGGTCGTCCCAGGGGATACTATGCTGATGTATACACTGGGTGTCAGGTACGAATCACTATTTTTTCTTCCTAGGACGTCCTATATTTTCCTATATTATTAACTAAATGGGTATGACAGAAGAAGCATGAAAGTATAATTAATGCAGAGCGCTAAGAAGCATGTGCGGGGTGAAATTGTTAGATAGAGCGAGGAATAGTGTGGTAAGGGAAAAATGTAGATTAAAGGTCTATGTAATGACCAAAGTTGAGAGGGGGATGCTAAAACGTTTTAAGGCTAAAAGGAATTGAAAGGATGAATATTTGCAGAATTACGAAAGATATGTTCTGTGCAGAAATGAGTAGTGAAGTCGATCGAGGACGTCCTAGGCGCACTTATAAACATCTCAGGTTTTATTAAAAATGGGTACATAAAGAGTCCTCGAAACCGACGTGCATACATGAAGAGGATAATGTTAGTTGAGGAAGCGAAAGAAGTGTATTTGGAGCTCTACAGTTTCTGCCTACCCCAACAGGAGACAGGCTCGAGTTTATGTATGTATTATTAACTAAATATTTTTCCTGTATTTTTATAAAGAATTTCAAGGCTTAAGTGGAATAACATCTGTAAAACCATTGAGGCGGTTTTAGCTCGACGCCAACTTTTGAAGAGACAAGCCGCGAGTTTGATATTTCCAGTGAGATAAATGTACTTATAAGTGATCGACAATTATTTGTTTTTGGTTGAGGTATTTGTGATTTCTGATGCCTATTATGCAATATTTCCATTTAGTGTGGGGTCAGGATTATGTAAGTAATTCTTAGGTGTATTAAAAAAATATTCTTTAATTGATTGCTGATAAAGACAAACTCACCCGAAACCAATGTTTAAAAATAAACACAGTTTTGTATTGTATTTGGGCGGTTATGCTAACACGCTCTCGTTCGTTTAAGGTTGGCCTTATATTTGGAGAATCTATGAACTATGCCTGGATGACTAGAATTAGGTAGCTTTTGAGTTCGTGACAGTATTATGTTGCTATGGACTATGAAAGCTCGCAAGCGCGTTAATATCTTGGGAATGCGGATGTAAGCTCGCATAAACACACACGCACGAACGCACATTATGATAAGACATCGCGATAAGATCTTTAGAGACGTCAAGTGTTTGAGTCCTTCATATCTAGTAAGTTAAGGCATATTTTTAGCCAAGTTTTGCCGCGAATAATGAGTGACGATTACAATTAAAACTACGAATGGAAATGTTGATCGATTTGTATTTGGAACATAATCTATGATTTATTGAAATGATCCCAAGAAATCTGATTAAAAGGCCTTTTTTTAAATAAACTTAAAATATCAAGATCACTAAGTAACCCTTAGCCACTCGAAATTTAAATTACTCGCATGCAGCCCAAACACCAAAACAATTTGAACTGACAATTTAGTTATTAATTAATTTTCACACAATAATTTTCGATTGCTTAATGCGGCCTAGTCAAAACAGTTCCTGTAAAGAGGAAGCCTAACGTAGTTTTTTTAAGCCCACGACGTAGAAACTTTATTTCAGCGGGACAGGCACTGTGAGATAGATCGTTAGTTATTTAATTTAATTTTGTTACATTATTTTAAAAGTAACTGTTATATTCCAGGCGTACCACTTCTGCTGGAGGCAGCATCTAGTCAGCACTGACCTCTGCACCAACGGAACGTTGTTCAACGAACAGTTTCAGGTATAATATACATACATCGTCATCAGCCCATATACGTCCCACTGCTGGGCACGGGCCTCCTCTACCATTGACAGGGTTTAGGCCTGAGTCCACTAGTGAGGGTTAGCGGACAACACACTTAAGAAATTCCTAAGAACTTTTTGAGGTGTGCAGGTTTCATCACGATGTTTTCCTTCACCGTTAAAGTAAGTGATAATTAATTGTGTGTGTATTCACAATTAATTATTTACATAAGTCTTGATAAATTAGAGAGAAAGGATAATGGTGTTGGTTTAATTGGATTTGTCGCTATGAAACGTTGAAACGATTAGAAAAAAAACGTTGTCAAACGTACGTCAAAGTTAAAATGAGAATGTTAATCAACAGTCCTTTTTCAGGTATGTGACCACTTCTACAATGTCCGTTGTGGATCGCCGCTGGAAGATTTATAGTATTTTATTATTATTTAATAATTTATTATTTATTCTCTACTGTATTACATAAAAATACAATACAAGTAATTGTATCTAATATTTTAGGCAGCTTATTTAAAACCGTATTTAAGTAATTTCTTAGAAAAATGTTTCTTGCCATGTTTTCATTGTATAAATAAAAAATTATCACATTTATTATTAATTTATTTTTTTATTATAAAACATTACATATAGATGCAATATGATGTACGTTATTAAAAAAATGATTGTAAACTGATTTCCTTGAAATGTTAAATGAAATGTACAATAATATTTAAATTTATTTATTTAGCAAAAATACACAAACATATCACAATAAAAAAGAGTATTATTTATTTACAATACCTGCAAAAAGGTAACCTGCTGTACACAATTTTATCCTACGAGTACATAGAACATATAAAGAAGCATTTTTCAATAGTGTTGCCCAAAAATAAATGTTTGGTAATTATTTTATTGTTCAATGTATCCGTAATATCTTTTTATGTGTTTTGTGAGTTGGAAACATCAATAAAGCTAGCTAGTTCTTTGATGTATCCTAAGATGGGTATGAGGGCGCTTTTAAAGTTTAGGTTAATAAATGTCATATGTACAATATTTGTACATAAACAGTAGACTTTTCATAAGACTATTCTTACAAGTCAAGTTCTCCCATGTAAATTTTTTTGGCAGTTTAAAATTTGGCAGTGCTGGTTGATCAATAATCTAAAGTGCTAGAATGGCAAGTCTCTTTGACTTGCCTTTTGCCAAGTTGAGTTCAAAATTTATAAAACATTAAAAACTACGTATAATTGTTGTTCATTGTTGAAGGTGTAAATCGCTTAATACGTTACAATCAAATTTAGAGTCTTTTTTTATTCCTCTTCCATTCATTCCTTCATAGTGGCTGAGAAAATGTATTGTAACATACAGGGTGTATGCAGACCGTGATCGGAAACTAAGGCAGCTAATAGCTAAGGTGATTACTTTTTGTTGGGATTTTCTTTAACGCCAGGGAGTTTGTAATCACCTTAGCTGTTACCCGCCTTAGTTTCCGATCACGGTCTGAAAACACCTGTATATGGCCTGTTTAAAAAAATCAATTTTTGTTATCCTTGTATAGTAATTCGTAATGACAAAACTAATGACATACTCCAAACTGAGGTTTTAAAGCCTACCAACAAAGAATAAGCAGAAGAGAAGTGTCAGTACGCTACTGCTCAAGATTGTGGAGGCTCCCGGAGTGTCCTTTTTCTTCATGTCAATCACGTTGGTGTTGGTAAGTCTCTCCACTTCGTCCATAATCCTCTTCTCTTCTAGAGAGATGACGACCGCGGTATTGATCGCTTCCATGAGAGGGTAGTTTATGATTCCGCGGCCGAGGAACCTCAGCTCCAGATTATCGTCCTTTATTATAAAGTATTGTCCCTTGAACGAAAGGTTTTCTGAAACAGAATACAAAATCATGGTTAGCCTTCGGAGTCAAGAGTAATCATGGGTAAATATGAAATTTTAAGGGTTTTTTTGTTTTTCTATGTTTATCTATCCCAAAGTTAGAGTGGGTTAGGGTTTTTTTAGTTCGTTTGGTTGACTGGTAACAGATAGACAATTTAATACTAATATTTAACATCATCATCATCATCAGCCCATATACGTCCCACTGCTGGGCACGGGCCTCCTCTTCAACTGAGAGGGTTTATGCCTTAGTCCACCACGCTGGCCTAGTGCGGGTTGGCGGACTACACACCTAAGAAATTCCTAAGAACTTTTAGGTGTGCAGGTTTTATCACAATGTTTTCCTTCACCGTTAAAGCAAAACATATTATCTAACATAAATAAATTCCTTTGTACTTACTGCTGCCGGATCCTAAGCTCTTAATTGCTTTCATGACTAAAGGATCATCCACCATCTTCTTGTATCTATTTTGGACGTCGACTTGTGCGTCTTGTTCGTCTTCGCAAACACCTTTTGTGTCATCAGTGTCAATACTCCAAACCATGACGCCTCCCAGACCGTAGTCTACAGCCATCCTGAGGGAAGATACTGTCCATAGCATATAATTGAAATTAAAAATCTTCCTAGTACTAATAAGAGAAATCGTCGAAACTAATGCGAATGCTTCGTATAAATACTCCCAACGGTTACATACGAGTACATAGTCCTCACCCAACGCTAAGACGTCTTGTGTCGTGGGTATCTGAAACTATTCGGCCTCACGAACACCCATACTAGAAACAAATATTTGTGGATTTCACAAGCGTTTGTCTCGGTGCGAGTTTTACAAGTGCGCCATGGGGCTGTCGTATAATTACCGCGTGGGGAAAAACGTTTCTGTCCATTAGGGCGTTAGACTATAAATGTGCTTTAAATTGGCAATAAGCTTGTAAAATATTACAAGGTTCTAAAACACAGCAGGTGAACAAGGGCGCAGAGATTCATACCTCTTCAGGTTTGTGAGTTCTGATTGAGTTTAAACTTAATAAAAACTTACTTGACTTTTAGAGCGATACTCCTTTGGTTGTCGTAAACGACGACCCGGTCACCATCACGAATGTATGGGGTCGCGGATTTCTCATCCCAGAAGTGTTGCCATGACGTGTTATTCTTTAAGTCCATGCAGATCTGCATACAAGAGGGTTTTTATTGTACTTTAATAAATTTCCTAAACTATAAGGTTGTCCTTGGAAATCCAATTACATTCTGTTGACGGTCACCCTGTCGTACCTTGAGTGGTACAACTTTGTGGTTTTATTCTAGGCACTCAAGCTAGAATGTAAGATATAATTTACTAAGATTTTTATTAATTTATTTTCTTTTACATTCATATCTAGCTTCAAGGAAATAATATCTAAGGAATTTCTATGATATTATACGTTACCATTATATTCGTCACAAGAAAACTTGGTTTTCATATAGGTACATGATACATTCTAATACTAATATGTTCTAGTTTAAATTTAGCCTTATTTTTTTCCTAAAATAAATTTATCCGTGTTCATTACCTCATTGTATCCCATAAATCCTTCTTGACCAATATATGGACCCTTAAAACCCGTTGGTTGTGCGGGAGTTTTGCCAAAGACAATGTCTTTTGTTTCCGGGTCTTTAAGAATGAAATTTCTTCCGTATACTGGAAGTCCAAGAACAAGTTTGTAGGGAGACACTCCGTGGGATATCATGTATTTAATTGTGTATTCCTGGGAACAAAAATATTAAACATAAATAAATAATTTATTCAAAAAAAGTAAAATAATATGTAAATAAATAAATACACCCAACAGACCCCACATTAAAATACAAGTCTTGTGTCGTGGGTATCAGAAACTATGAAACTTTTCGGTCTCACAAACACCCAGACCCGAAACAAATACTTGTGGATCACATAAACATTTGTCTCGGTGCGGGGATCGAACCCGCGGCCTCTCATTTCGCAAGTTGGTTTCTAGCCAATTGCGCTAAGGGGCGGCCAAAAATGTAAATGTAGGTTATATAATCAGTCACTGATTATAACACAGAATCAGCCGTTTACAATCGCTTTGGTTTTAAAATGTCAAGGACAAATTAATTATATAATCGTATTAAAAACAAAAGCTACACGTTTGCTCACAAATCTGACACTCGTATAGTCACGATAGGTTCATAGATTCGTAAAATCATGTGAGAGTCACCATGTAGTTTCAGTATTTGTTTTGGTGTGTTATTTAGCCCGACTATAACAGCTTGCGTTTGAGGTTGACAGGCCGGATAAATCGATATATATATTTTTTCATATCATAAATGTGTCAAAAAAATTCAGGTAAAATTGCAATGTAACAATTACTTGTGTAATTGCTAATAAAATACATCTCATTTTTCTATAAGTCTACAATTTAGATGGTATTACATTCTATTAGTTAAAAAAATACATTACAATTTGAGATTGAAATTGTAGATTATATATGACTAGCTTTTGCCCGCGACTCCGTCCGCGTAGACTACAGGGTTGGATTCAGAAAGAAAATAAGTTGTAGTCTATTTTATTCCAGAGTCCCATTTATGTCCATACCAAAAATCGTTCACATCGGTCACATGGTTTAGGCGTGAAAGCGTAACAGTCATATTGTTATTTTCTCATTTATAACATACCAGGTAAAACCAAGGAGTGTAAAAATAAATTTCTGAACGCACGCATAAATATTTGACAACTAACAAATATGTCACTCCCTTTTCATTACTGATTATTCTACATTTTAAAATGTAAAATGCGCAATTGTTCGAATATTATGGATATATGTTGTCGATTCAAAACCTTTATTTAAATACGTTCATTAATATGAGGGGACCATTAACCGTATTGGCGGGATAAACATAAAATGTTTGACGTACGTGACGCGTACGCCAAAATAGCCCGCAGATAGCAGATTTTTCCCGACTTACTTGACAATTATCGTTATATTTTGGACAATTCACACACTATCTTTAAAAAGTATAGCCTATGTGTTATTCTGATGTATAAGCTATATTATTGTAAACTTTCATTACAATCCATTCGGTAGTTTTTGCGTGAAAGAGCAACAAATATCCAGATATCCAGACATCCAGACATCCATACATTATTACAAACTTTCGCGTTTATAATATTAGTAAGATAATAACTTTTTCCTTAAATATTTGAATTAATAATCAGTTTTTTAATATTCAAGTGGCCAGTGATGAATAATTTTAAGCGAATGACGTAAACATCTGCTAGCCATATCATTACATTTTTTTTTACTGTCCAATATAAAAAAAGGCTTACCACACTGAGAACGTCATTGTCATCAACTCCTCTTAAAGGAGCATTCGCTCCCACAAATCCATCCCAGGTGCCGTGGTAGTCATAGCACATCATGTGGATAAGGTCAAGGTACCTGCTGAGCTTGGTCATGTCATAGGCTGAGTCCATGGTTTCTTTGCCAGCTCCGAGGGCAGCGGTCAGAATGTAACCTTTGGACTCAAAAGCGTCTTTCAGTTCCTGGAATGGAAATAGCGAATATTTTGATTAACGTTTCAAATTCTGCTCGTGGGGGTTAATAGAGAATTAGGTAGCAAGCAAAGTTAGTGTTTCATCATTGGCACAACCATTTCGGCATGCATATATGTTTTTAGAGATACGTTTAAGAGACTCAAAAATATACGAAGCTATAAAAGGGCTAAGTACTATTTTTGACGCGAATAACATGTGGTTCCGTTATGCTTATATGAGGATATAGAATTTTGAAAAAAAATCAATAAATTTGTCGTAATATACACCACTATAATCTATACTACATCTTGAAACAACGACAGAAATTTAGTTGAAACAATAAATGAAGAACAATAATTTATTTACCCTAACTAATGCCACAAAGTTGGCCTTGTCCTCTGGGATTCCGCCTCTTTTGGTGGGGAACTCCCAATCCAAGTCGAGACCGTCGAACTTGTAGTGGCTGGAACAAATATGAAATGTTATTTGGTAGTTAGTTAGGGTTGTTAAAAAGTTATAATCTACAACGAGTTAGCTTTGAGCAATTTTCATAAAATGTATGTAAGTAAAAAAAATATTTTCCATAAAAATATTACTTCATTTCCATTGAAATATTTCGTAGTTTACATAAAAGACTTTCAGATAAACTAGAAATAAATTAAAATAAAACACTCACTCTAAGAAAGCTACCACGCTGTCCACAAATATTTTCCTGGTCTCAGCTGAGGCAGACATGTTGGAGTATTTCACGGAACCCTCGTTCCAGCCTCCTATGGCCACGGTGACCTTCAAATGAGGGTAGGTCATTTTCATCTCCACGGCTGTCTTGTACCCGCGCAGCCCGTCGTCGAGGTCCAGCCAGGCGTCTGAAAAATAGAAGGATTTGCGAGAATTTATAGGTTAATCCAATAGAAGCTTCTAGGAGCTTAGAAGTCGGAATTGCCATATCAAAATGTAGCGTTAAAGTTTTTCTAGAATATGACAACAACATTTCTGAATAATTAGTCAAAAATAACCAATTTATGTCACAAAATGCCTGAGGCGTATTTCTACAATAACGTTTCGCAGTTTATGTTTTTAAGTTCCACGTTTTCAGGGGTCCAATTGGTCACTCTTTACCGGGTACATTTGTAGACTTCGTTCTGTAATTGAAAATGTCCAAATGGAAATCTTCAATAAAACTTAGCCGATCCCTGGGAGCGAACCTAGGACTCCGCCATTACAGATCAAACGTCGTAGGACTGGCTAAGTAGTCAAGTTGAATTTTGTCGATTGTAAAAATATTGCTACTTCAATTCTATGAATTTTGTGGAGTTATTATTCCTATATTTTAAAATACAGCAGTGTTGTTTATTTTGTCTAGATGTCTCTTTCCTTCCTAATTTGAACTTTTATTCTATTTCCTACAAATTTAGTTCTGGAGTTGCTGAATGTATTAATTAGTAGGCAATGGTTCCCTAGCTAATAAGAATCATTTGATTTTTAAGCTTACGAAAAAAGTTAAAATACTAAAGTGTCATAAAGTTTACCGTGTGGTTTGATGGTGTTTTTCGTTTCATCTAAAGCCGCGAACGAGTAAACGAGATGTGTACAGAGGGCCGGGTCGAAATCCTTGAGATCGTACTTAACGGGCCCTTTGCGGTAAGTGGCCCATGTCGCCACGTAGCACACCACTGCCTTGTTGTGTGACGGACCTGAAAGAAAACAAAAAAGATTTATTAAATACTTTAATTTATTTATTTGGTATCAAACAGAACATTTTTTAATATTGGCACAATAATGACGAATCCGTACTTGACGATAAGCATGATATTTTCCGAATAAGCACCAAGAGGTGAGATATCATATCTCGTAAGTAAAGAACAATTTATTGTGTTGTCGCCTTAACTAGTTAAGGGTAGATAAATAATAATTGATAACATGTTTGTCGGTAGTTTGAGATGTTATTGTCACGTTATGGTGGGGCGGTCTCTTTATAAGCACGTTCAGTGCTAGCAGGAGTCGATTGCTGTATCAAGTCTTCGGTTGAACAGACCGAGATTATGTACCATAGTGTTATTGTATATATTATATTGTGTGAAGTGTAATAGTTATGTGTTATATTGTGTAACTATATGAATAAAGATGTTGAGATAACATCAGAAGTGTTCCGAAAACCACGCCCGTACAGCGAAACTACAAAAGAAAACAGGAGTATCAGGTTACGAGAGCTGCGTCTCCTGCAGTAAGTAGAAATGTTATTTTTAGCATCAGTGCCACTACAATTTGATTTGATTTGAGATTTGATTGGTAGAAAATATTGAAATGTGAACTAATTTTTCTAAACTAAAGCAAATACTACGAAAACGTGGTATGATATACTTAAAAAAAAAATGTGTACCTACCCATTAAAGATTAACTTGTGATATTTGAACAGATTTGGTCATTTAGAACTTGCATGTAGGTCTTAATTTACATTAAAGATATAAAATCAGATTCATTGTAGAAAAAAAAAAACGGTTTCTGACATATATGAGAGAAATACACGTAATAAAAATAAGTTAGTTACTTATAAGACCAGACTCCAAAAGATCAGCAAATCCTTGAAGTTACTGAATACACTTTTACAATAAAAAGATTAAGGAAATAGTATAGACAGTTATATAACAAAGCATACTATAAAATATCGGAATATATGGAGGATAACGAGACCTGGATATAATTAGTAATTATTGTAATCTCAAGTCTGACTGGGTCTCCTTCAATGGATATAGCTGTATATAATTCAATCCGTGCTTGCTGAAATGTATGTGCTTACGGCGGCATCGTGTGCCGGGTCGGTCGCATTTTATTCTCGTATTCAATACAACAGTGAGATTGTATTAATGAGCTGCTCAAATTCGGAAAATTTAATCTTTGTATCAATATCCAATCTTTTCGAGTGGAAAAGAGCAACACTAGTTTTTTTTTTTTTTTTTGTTTTTTGTCCGTTCTTCTCTAGTGATGACTACCTTCCGAACAGGATGGTATATTAAATGTTGAAATGACTAAATCTAAGTGATGTACGAGTATTTGACATTTTAGACTCAATAAATATTATTCAATTTCATGTTTCATTTTATTTAATTAATGTGGACAGTTTAAGTCATAGTCAATTTAATTTAAATCAACCTGTTTTATTGAACGGATCTTGAAATAGACACTACACATTATTTAACTTCATATTTTTGTTGAATTATTTGGTAGTTTAATTTTAAATTAAAGAAATTGTAGTGAAGATAAAAGAATAATGTATACACGTATAGGACGGTGTTACTAGATCAATCCATATTTAATGTATATTGCATACTTAGTAAATCAAGATACCGCTGAAGTAGTGACGGAAAAGTTATCTGAAACCTCGTGTGTAGCACGAAATTGTATAGGTACTCATTTGTTATAGACCATACCGCTTGTCCGAATCGAAAAAGCTGGTTATTCGTGAAATTATTTATGAAAACAGACTTCTTTGGGCGCATGATAGCAAAAAAAAAAGGAGTGAAATTTTAAGATGCGCGCGCATCAGTGTAACACAAAAATAAAAGGGTTGAAGCTGCCTATGTGCTCTAATATAATTGATAAGCATGCGTATGTATTAATTTATTGATATAGATTAAATATTATCATTATTTATTGGTTATTTATAATATTTACAACGAAAAAAAAAAAAACTAAATTATAAAAAAAAAAGCGATAAAAACAAATCGAACATCAAATTAAAATATTACTCCTTACTAATATTATAAATGCAAAAGTAACTATGTCTGTCTGTCTGACTGTCTCGCTTTCCTGCGAAAACTACTGAACCGATTTAAATGAAATTTGGTACATAGATAGTTTAGATCTTGAGAAAGGACATAGGCTACTTTTTATTCCGGAAAAGGGGTTGAAAGAAGGGATGAAAGCTGTATGGTAGTATTGTCATTTTTAAAACTAGAAGCTTGAAACTGATATTTTAGGCTGTTGATTAGATATAAATAAACATGACATTAAGTTTGTGAAAAATGTACCTTAAGGGGGTAAAATAAAAATAAGGGGTGAAAGTTTGTGTGGAAATTCGTCATTTTTGAAGCTAGAATGATGTGTAGACGACTGTAACTATGTATATGTAACTATATGTCTGTTATGTTTTCACGCCTAAATCATTTGACCGATGTAAACGATTTTTCATATGGACATAAATAGGACTCTGTGGAGTAAAATAGACTACAACTTGTAGTCTACGCGGACGGAGTCGCGGGCAAAAGCTAGTATTTAATATTTATTTAATGATGTATAAAGAAAATACTTTCCTTTAAGCTACATTTTTATAGAATTTATTCGTTGAAGCAATACCTAATAATTCATGTAGATTTTGTAATCTATACTTATTTTGATTTGTACTGTCTGGTAATTTAAAAAGTAATGATCTTTCGATTTGTGACGTTTGATGTAAAATTATTAAGAAGGATTGAGAAATAAACTTTTAAAAGTCCTTAAAAGTCCTTTCATTTTTAAAAGTCCTTAATTAGTAAAAAAATAGTCCTATAGATAAAAAAAGAGCCTCACGAGCGTACATAAGTAAACTCGCCTATTAAAAAAAAATGAATGTTAATAAAGTAGTTCGCCATGCACAAGATCTTTTTCTTGTTGGTAAATGATTAGATGTGCTAAATTAATTAACAGTATCCTATATCGGAAGGTTTGATAGATATAATTGACGGCCTGTAATTGTTGTATATTACTCGAGTTTGGTTATATTAAATTAAAGCTGAGGAAACTGTAAAGGCAAAACGGCGTTTATTACCCTTGATGGCCACTATGAGTTTAAAAAGACACAATTCGGTCTTAGCAATGGGCTTGCTGATTTACAAAGACTTATGAACACTGTGCTTGGGAAATCGTGAGATTTGATAGAATTATTTGCTACATTGATTTTTTTTGATGGCTACTTTTTTTTAGAGTAAAATTTCTGTAAAAGGCATTCGACCTGCCAAAAAGAAAATGCTGTAATTTCTAGGTCTCGTATTTTTGAAAATTTATAAAGAACCTAAGTTTTAGAAATGTTTTATGGTAATGGGGTACAGAACAGTCTACTGCTAACTAAATTAAAATAGAGTTGCAACATAATTATGTAAACAGACGCCAATCGTGACGGTGTTGGTTGCATTTTAAACCATGCTACAAATAAAGGTGAAAAACCAATTTATTTTTATAGTGGATAAATCACAAGCGAATGATGTTAAATATACCAGGAAGAATGTTAAAACAAGAATTCACTTTTGAGATAATGTATTAACAGGAGACACACATGGCAACATAGATACATTAAGTAGAATTTTTATTTGCAATAATTACCTTGCTTTTAAATGTTTGTAAAATGTGTAAAAGACTGGTTATATCAGGTATATTGGCAGGAAAGGCCGAGCGTAATTGTTTATTTTGTTTTAATCGATCTTTAGGAAATCAGTGTAAAGCAAAACTGAGTATGGTGTAGTCCAAAAAAAAAAAAAAAATGTTTTTGAGAAGTAATTACAGCAAATCATGGTTAATTTACTTTTCATATACACGATAGAAAGAGATCACTATTTCGGATCCCAAAAAAATTAAGAAAATTTTGGACTAAGTATATTAAAATAATTGTCTTTAATTGAAGTATCGAGCCACGACTGATACGAACTAATGGGACATGAGAGAAGGAAATACTGACCATATGACTTTGATGACGACGAATGATTTTGATTGAACCGTATGACTTATGAACCATATACCTAAAGCGTGATAATGTAAATTTAGTAACGTGAGTTTTATGATGGCGTACAAATGGTCCAGGATGTTGTCAGGTATTTGTAAATCTTGTGAAATCCATGACAAATACTCGATGTTGTCTAGTGCTTTTGCTTCGATTGTGTTTTGATACCCAAATTATGCTATGACAGTATCTATCCTTGTAAAATAGATCTGTTAAAGTTGGATTTATGGTGATATGCAACTAGGGTTGACCAGTGGCAGCGCCTAGGGGAAATCGCAAGTTGAACATTTGTACAGTATCTATCCGTGTAAAATAGATATGTTCAATTGCGGTGATATGCAACTAGGGCTGGCCAGTGGTATCGCCTAGGGAAAATCATAAGTCCAATCGTTGAACATAACTGACCGTTGATGGAACAGTTAAATTACTTGACATGATTGAGTAGTTTCCGATCTACTGACCGTTGATGGAACAGTAGAGTTGGAAATACTCAAAATTGGTCGCTATGTATTTTGGATTAAAAACACTTATTATTCTGTTCTCAGCAACCGCACCAGACTAAAACGCTATCCGGGGACGGATGCGTGCGCAGGACGGCCGGATGTTGTCGCCTTAACTAGTTAAGGGTAGATAAATAATAATTGATAACATGTTTGTCGGTAGTTTGAGATGTTATTGTCACGTTATGGTGGGGCGGTCTCTTTATAAGCACGTTCAGTGCTAGCAGGAGTCGATTGCTGTATCAAGTCTTCGGTTGAACAGACCGAGATTATGTACCATAGTGTTATTGTATATATTATATTGTGTGAAGTGTAATAGTTATGTGTTATATTGTGTAACTATATGAATAAAGATGTTGAGATAACAATTGTAATAGAAAATATACTTAATAGTTTGATTTACATCTGCTTATGTGTTTAATAATAATTTGACTATTATCTTAATCTTTTGTTCGTGTCTTTGTATGTAGTTTTTATCAAGTAGAAAAATGATGATGATGATGATTTTAAAAAATAATCACACCTTCGAAATTTTACTTATTTTAGGGATGCAAAGTAGCACTAACGTGGTGTGCGTGTTTATTCTGTACAAAAATTCATCAAAATCGTTTCAGTGAGTAAGTTGCCAAAGAGTTATAATCATAAGGATTAAAATAATACAAACAACAAACCAGTCGTTACTAGTCAGTTTAAATTGATTTTGGACCGCACTCAACATTACGAGGTATTACCAGGTACGATCGTTTTTTTGTTACTACGTTTACTTTGTCGTGTCAGTAAAAAAATAGCTCCAAATTTTTGGCTTGCACAATATTAAGTAAAGATTCGATAAAATAGAAGACATCATTAATCATCATTATCATCAGCAATATACTGTTATCCTAAAGTACAGTAATGTATTAATAATTTTTTTATAGTTTTCTTGTTATTAAGTTAGTGTAAGCAATTATTGGTACCATAAATCTCAAAAACTCGTTTATGTGCCAGTAATTATTTATAATTCTTGAATAATAATTATAATTAATGACGATAAAATATTTGTGGTTATGAAGTTCTGCGCTATAATCATTAAGGAAAATGCAACTATAAATATTGTTGTCGTATCCTTTACAAAAATAACTTATCCTGCGCCGAATATTATAATGCTTGTAGAAACAAGTTTACCTTAAAACCCTGTTTGGTCAAGTTTTGGACGACAATATGTTGCTCGAAGGTAACTACAAAGCTGAAACTTTTATACTTTTTATATTGCCAATGTATTTATATACATATTATATTAATATATTTACTATTATAACTACTATTACATCATATTCATTACTTCTTTTCTTCGCAAAAAATATATATAGGTTTGTGTATATAGGTCTATGTATGTTATGTATGTTATATAATATCAAATACATACATACATAATCTCACGCCTGTATTCCCCGAAAGGGTAGGCAGAGGTGCATTACTGCACCAACATTTCGCCACGTATGCATCAGTCCCACGTAATAAGGGGCGAGCTTATTGCCGTTTCTCGGGCACATTTCCAGTCTCCGGGCTGCTATTGAGAATTTCCTAATGAAAAAACCCAATAACACTTTACCCGACCCGGGAATCGAACCCAGGACCTCAAGATCGCACGGGACATACTAGTACCGCGAGACCACGAGGCAGTCAGTCATAATATCAAATATTATATAAATATATTAAATGTTATATAGTAGTCTATGTATGTTGTGTATCATCTCTTCATCACCCTAGGTTCGACTGGCATTAACTCCACCTTTACAATTATTCAATTGAATAAAGTGTGAAAAAATAAATGAATAAATACTTCGGCCCTATTACAATGTTGTCGAAGTCTGTATTTTTTCGAATAGAGAGCAATGTAAGCAAAACTGCACGCAAGAGAATAATTTTTATTTAATTTGTAAAACTTAACAATTACAATTATTATATTATACTCGTATATACACCGAAATAAGAGACGAGTGTAGAACCAAGCCAAATATAAGAACACTATACAAAACAAATTGTTACCTGCAACTCCGTAAGTGAAACTTTAGATTCCAAAAGGAATATTTCTTCCCCGTATTGGCCATATTTTTTATTGATGCTCCGCTTCTATTGGTCCTAGCGTGATGATACCTTCATAAGTTCTCATCGCCTTCCTCGATAAATGGGTTATTCAACATATTTTTTTTAAACTGCCTGAGTGTACGCCAACCTAGCTTCCGTTTTGTCACTTGTTCCCTCATTGAAAATCAGCGCTGCAATACCGCGCAAGCGGAATTGCTTCATATAGCTGAATGAAGGGACCATTGTTGGCTGTGTACATTAAAGCTACTAATTGTTTTCTTTGTATTTTATCGGATTGGAAAATAATAAAATCTTTTTCTTTCAAAAGTATTTTTTCTATTCGATCCAGTCGTTCCTAAGACTAGCGCATTCAAATAAAAAAGCTCTTCAACTTTATAGATATAGGCTGAAGGTTTCTTTTACTGGCACTTAATTGTAACTACACCATCTTGTTTTAAATGCATTGCAGTACAAATAATCTCAGCAGACAAGAAACGTTAAGAATGACCTTCAACGTTCGACACAATTAAGTCGACCTGATAATAGCCAGATACATAGACAAAACCGTGAACGTGACACACATATGTGATACTACTGCGAGATTTAAATTTTACGTACATTGATCGCTATCAGCGCCGATACGAATTTACTACTTAAATTGGGCCACCGAATGAAACGCAACACTATTGTCTACGTTGATTGCTGGGAGATAGTGGTACTGCCACGATGAGAGCGCTAATTAGTATCAAGCAGGCTACGTCATGGCTCTGCCAGCTGCATTGTCTATCTCTTCCAAACCACGTATTGGATTGGACACTTTGATTTCAACACGTTTTTCCATATCATTCCGATATTTTTGTAAAAAGTTTGTACCACATCGATCTGCATTGATAATGTGGTTCTGTCACGGATCAACGCGCTAATTTGTATCAAGCAGACGATGGTGTGACTCTACCAGTTATCGCATTCTTCTTCCGAACCACGCAATGGTTTTTAAAACGTTTTTCCATTATCATTCTAAGATTATAGTAAAAACATTGTACAACATCGATCTGCTTTGAGATAGCGGTACTGTCACTGATGAGAGCGCTAATGTGTACCAACCAGACGATGGCGTGGCTCTACTAGCTATCGCATTCTTCGTCCGAACCACGCAATGGTTTTTGAAACGTTTTTCCATTATTCCGAGAATTTCTTCTGAAAAGTTTGTTCAGTAATATAGTGGTGGTTTCGCGGCACAAGTGTGTGTCGTGGGATCTAAGGGTTCTGGGTTCGATTCCCGGGTCGGAAAAAGTGTTATTAGGTTTTTTCATTAAGAAATTCTCAGTAGCAGCACGCAAATGTGCCCGTAGAACGACAATACTTCTTATACTTTACTTCTTACTTACTTAAATATTATAATTAATCATCAGCCCATATAGGTACGTCCCACTGTTGGGAACGAGCCTCCTATACAACTAAGAAGGGTTAGGCCTTAGTCCACAACTCTGGCACAGCGCGGGTTGACTATATCATGATGTGAGTTTAAAATCACAAAATAATTGTGGATTAACACAATGTTGGGCCTCTAGTGAATACGGAAAGTAGATGCGCATAATATACATGGTGAAGATTCGAATGCATTTGTAACTTATGCGTCATGCCGGACAGCGATAAATACCACAGTTCTAGTTTATGATTCGAGTATTAAATGTGCAGTAATTGTGTCTAAAATATAGAAATTATTTTAATATGTATACATACTATTTAAGTAGTCTGATAAATATAAGAATACCGTTTTAAATAAATATAACAAGAAATTATGTGACAAAGTAAGTCAAATACAGTGCCATTTAGCAAAATGTGGGTTGACATTAATTTAAACATACCGGCCTAATCAGTTGGTTTTTAAAGCAAATAGACGAACAAAGAGTTATAATGCATTAAAACCTCATTGATTTTTTTACTACTAGCAATGTAAATTTACTTTTTTGTATAATAGATGGCACATTTTGATTTTGGAACATTGACCATGACATTGTTATACGAGTATTGTGCTTCAAAATGGCGGCGTTTCAATAATAGTAAAGACAGACAATTTTAATAAATAGCAGCGAGGCGCTGATCGAATAATGTTAAAAAGCATATCCAAGTGCTCCTGATTGTACACTATTAAAGAAGACTTATAAGAAGATGCTAAGCTAAGTATTCTTGCTTTTCAATTCTTCAATAAAAATATAGGTACTGGCATTCGTACGTGTAGAAGAGTTGTAAATGTCTTATACATAATTCACCAGTACGTGAGGTAAATAATTCGGTAATGCTAGGCGATTGTTGTTTGAATAAAAGGCTAAGTACATTACGTAACACGCAGACGTGTTTAGTAACCGCGTGTGATAATGTTTACCATTTACGTTGAGAACGGATTATCGTAACTTGAACGCTTTCTCAGAACACCAATGTAAAACAACTAGCAAGTGTTATACTCTTTCATTATTTTAGTCGAAGTTGGTTAGTATCCATTATGGTTTCCGTAAATTCTGGGAACTGAAGAGCCACTTACATACTCGTAGTGTATAGTAAAAGGGATTGCTGTACCGCGATTTTGTTACTGACGACGTCTGCCTTGTGGTCTTGCGGCTTGCCTATGTGCCGTGCTATCTGGAAGACCCGGTTTCGTTTCTAGGATCGGGAAAAGTGTTATTGAGTTTTCGATTAGGGAATTCTCAGTAGCAGCACTGAGTCTGGAGTTGTGCCAGGGAAAAGGCTATAGGCTCGCTCTCTTTTACGTGGGACCTACTCAAATTGGTTGAATATGGGTGCAAAAATACACCTGCACCTGTGCCTACCCTGTCGCGAAACACAAAAGCAAGTAAAAGCGTCAATAATACGCGGGACAAAGTTCTCTAGTTACTAGAAACAATGCAGTGGATTTTGATGCGGCTTTATAGTTTTTTTGAAGGATCTCTGTAAGTTCATATTGTAATGTATATTATATTTTTCTCTATGGCGTGCGAGTTGCAAGAAGTAATAATCACAGTTAGGTTTTATAACACAAAGTCAAAGTCAAAATTATCTTTATTCAAATATGTAGACTTTTACGAGTTATACGAAAATAATATCTTTTTAATTTAATTTTTTCAAGTAAATCCAGCGGCTTCCAGCTGTATGCCTTCGATTCTTATATTGATATTTTTTTCTAACAAATTTAAAACTTATATTATAAATTTAGTAATGCGGTATTTCCAGACTTGAAATTCGAATTTGAATAATCAAAATAATTAAGTGACGAGCGTCGTCCACCCTATGCGTTATTGTGACTCATGTACGTGATTCAATTCGGGTATTGTTCACGAGTGAGTCACTTGATAGGGCTACAATTTTTATTGTATTATTATTATGTATAATACGTAGGGTTGCCCATTGCTTTATTTAACGTATTATAAATAAACAAATTTAGCAGTCGTAGTAGTTCCGGCTCCACTGAAACAGGAGTGAGGTGGTTGTAAAAAATTATTGACTTTTCATAATGACCAAAATTGAAGATTTCTTTCTATTATACACAGTCCCATAAACTACAACAAGTTTAAATTAATAGCATAGTAAACGTTTTAGCTGATTAAACGTTGTTTAATAAATTTTAAATCACAATGTTTTAGTAAACTTATGTAGGTTTATATTTCTGTGGATTCTTCACTTATATTACGTTTAACCCTAGTTAATAGCATAAGTGTCAAAATTCTCCTGAGTAACGGCGATTTCTATCCCAAGGTTATGAAATTTTAAATTATCGGTGTTTGTGAGACTGAATAGTCTCTCGCAGTTTCCAATTTTCATGACGAAAGACTTGAATGGCACAATATACCCACAATATTATGTAGGGTCCGAACTATACGACTGTTGGGTTTACTAATTATTTAGTACTTATACTATTATTTCTAACTACTTCCATGTGTAATTACCTATACCTAACGTTCTAGCTTTCCTCATAAGTTATTTAAAGTCGGATTAACAACATTCTATCAATGTTGTAGTTGAATTGTGTTTGTCTCTCATATGTAAAGTATAATAAATGCTAAATGCAAATCTTCCATATTCAATGTTGCATCTTAATATTTGCTGAAAATTACCGTGACATTTCAATAGTAATAATTAATTAAGGCATTAGTAGAGAACGTTGCGCGCTGGAGTTTTATATTCAGATTTTTACTAGTAAAAGGTCAAACATTTATAAATATCGAGAATTTTATACATCTAAATATTTTTAAATAATATGATAAATTTATTGTTGTTCCCGCGATTTAATTATGTGTGTATCGTCTGATCTAGATGTCACGGGTTGGAATCCCAAGTCGGGGTCGCGCAAAGTGCTATTGGGTTTCTTCAAGATAACTCTTAGTAACAACTCGTAGTCTGGTATTTGCCCGAAAAATTATACTTTCGTATAAGCAAACTCTACTGCCTACCCCTCCTACGCCCTATTCCTCCATGAATTTAAAGTGAAGCGTATTTATTAAAATGATTTATCTGGAATACAGATTTCATCAAGATTTTTTTTGGCTCTGCTAAATTGGTCTCTTTTACATGTGTCTCTTTTACGAGTATATGGTACACAACAATATTCATACGGGTGACTCACTGGTTCGCAAGTTTCCTTAAAGCAGGGCGAAACTCGTTTGCTTATTATTTTGTGCGTTACTTGTCTTGTATAAGATTAATTTTTTATAGATTTTAGAGAAAATACGCCACCACACGACGCCACAGTCGTAGTATATATATAGAAGGGATTGCTCGACTTTATATTTTGTATCGGGACGAGTGTCGCCGCTTGTCTGTCACCAATTCATTCAGTCAAACACACGACCAATGATAAAAATTTCAAACAAAAATGAAGGGCTGCTAATGGTTGTCACACATTTATAAAAGTCTTGATACACGCTGTGCTAATTCTAAAATAATATTACACATATAGGAGATGTAAATATGAACCAAGTTAATAGTATTGCAACGAAAACTTATTCAAATAGAATACGTTATCTATTTAACGCAATTACAACATGGAAACACAAACTTATTATGTGGTTTATTTTTGAGTACCAAAACAGAATTGTTTTTGAATGTATGAGACATTTTTTAAATTCTTATAAAGGATAAACGTGGGCTTATCTACATAGTTTTAACATGCTTTAATATTATTTTTGTCATGACCTTACGGCCACCTGTACCGGCGGGTAGAAGAGGTTATTTTGTCGAATCAAACATAATTTTGCACCAAACTAAATGTCCGTTGACGCTCAAAACTCGTTTAAGGTCATCAAGTAATTGTATATTGATAATGAATGCATTTCCTTGAAAAATATGTATTATTATTATTGGTAACGACAGACTCTACTATGAAAAATATATTAGTGTGGCATTTGTTAATAATACTTATTATAGAATCGTGTTTTTTCGTTCAATGAAAGAAGATAATGAAGTTGCTTGTCGGCGTTTCTTAATCATATTGTTAAGAAGTAGGTCATAGATTATATTTTAAAATGTTTTAAACATTTTATTAAAAGATCGTTCATTAATTCCACGTTTCGGCATTTACACAATAAGGCAAAATGATTAACAAACAAAGATGTGAACTTTTTACATCAAAGCATATTAAAAAGTTTTCATGTGAATGAGATATTGAATTAAACTCTGCAATTTAGTAAATATACACTTATTAAACATGCAAGCCGGTGCTTTCTCTTTGTATTGCAAAAATATTGTTAGTTTAGAGCACGGCACAGTCATAACACCTTTCACTTACCTGTCAAGGTTTGTGCGTCCAAAATCGGCGCCATGAGGCCAATGAAAAGGAGCAACATCTTCTTATCCACCATTTTGATTATACCGTCTTTGAGAAACAAAAAAGTAATGTAAAACTCTTTGAACAGGTATGAAAAGTAAACTTTTTAATAATTCAAACTTAGAATCACGTCGTCCCGCTACGGGGACATTCTCGTCTACTGCGCGCGTTTGACATTTTGATACGTTTCACTGACTCGTGGTCGAATAATTTAGACGAATTTCAATCTTATAACCCATGTATTTAAGCTCAAATTCTCTTACTCAGAGCTTTCTATAGTGATTACTACGGAAAGCAAAATTACGCAAAATTAAGCTTTACATCATTGGAATAACGTTTAATATAAAAATTAAACGAAAAAGAACTGGTTTACTACTATTAAAATACCAGTTTTTATTTAACGTTCTACGCGTGATGCCTCTTGTATTTAATAGAGTGATTTGCGAATACTGGACTGGTCAAATTTGATGGAACATTTACGATAAATTAAATTCATTGGTGTTTTATTATTTTTACTTTAATATTACTTCAATGAGTTCGAACAGTAGAAATAAAAAGCAGCTCTCAGCGTCTGTTAGATCTTTTCTAAACGTGATAGATTTTAGCGGAGGTTTAACTGGCAGTTATGAAATAGTACAAGCCCGTAAATCAGTTTATTTACGGACTTGTCGCTTTTTAGTTTTTTTTTCGCATGACTTGGTGCTTGAATAGCATCATAAATAAAACGTTCTCCATGTATTTATGTTCCTGCACATGTTGGAAAATAAAATTATTAGTCTCTAAGTAGTAATTGTTTTATTTAAATTATTGTCGCAACGTTAAATATTGCGCTACTTTCGGTTATTATAAATCTGTTCATTTGACTCACCTAGATTTGAATAAGTATTGTACAAACTTTAATTGCTTACATATAAAATTGTTTATCGGAGTAAAACTTCAGCTGGCAAAACGGCAATAGGGTCGCCCAGATAACGTGGGTCTTAAAAGAACAAGATAAAAAAAAGAGACATTTATTGCTATTTAAAAAAATGACATATTGTGTTGCTGAGGAAGTTTCTTGCCGTTTCTTCTCCACAGCTATAACACGTTTCGAAGCGGCAATAGTTTAAAAAATATTAAAAAGTGTAAAAATGACGATTCAAAAGAACTTGTAGAAGTCTATTTGAATAAAGAAAATTTGACTTTGACTTTGAACAGATACATACAACTATAGTGAAAATTCGACATAGCGTTAAAAAATTTACATTCCATTAATCAGCAAAACAATTGGCAAAGGATAAAAAAAACACAAATAATTTAAATTTTATTTTAAAAACAAATATAACAATAAATTAAAGGGAGATCAAATTGAAAAGCGATATTATACAAGTGGCAAGTTAAGCGATATTGAGGAATAGGAAATTATTTCATGTTAAGGTCCAGAATATACTTTTTACTTGGTGATCATAGTGTTTACAAGAAAGCTAGAAAGATTTTCAAGTGTATTATAAATGCAATGACGAGCATTTATTAATGATGATGATAATAAAAATCAAAATACTGACTTTTTTCTTTATCCTCAACAGAGTTTGTGACTAAAGTGGTCTAGAGATAACTGGACTAAGGGTATCTGAAAGTAGGTAACAATCTTGCCTTTGAGTGATAAACTCCAAGCAGGACATTAACCCCAAATATATCGATAAATATGTACACCCCATATGATCGTGGAAAACAAAAACACTGGGGAATTATTAGTCTTACAACATCATGTTGTTTGACTGGGTTTAGATGAACTGCGTGATGAATTCTGTCTGAGTGGATGAATGTTCGAAAAACTGACTTATTTTTGGTTGGAGTGGTATAAAATGTTAGTCTCGGTATTGCTACAAAAATCTATTTTGTGCTCTGTGATTTCACAGACAAATTTAAGGCAAATTATTCTCGTAAAGGTGTGATAAAACATCTTAAAGGCTGCTTCGAGATTGGTGACTCAACTGACTATGAGTCTCAGAAGTCAATGTAATTAATGCTTGGTGATATGACGCCGCGGATCCAGTTGGCAGTGACCTTCACATTATGATAAATACCGGGCTGGTGATCCACGCCGCAACCAAACCCAGCGGACGTGATACCCACCAGGTAATACCTGCCGTTGTCCAGGACTGTAAGGGGACCACCGGAGTCACCTGGAATAAACAAATGGCTAACTACAACCTACAGTAATAGTTTAGGTGGTTGCCTCAGCAAATAAAGAGGTTGACAGTCAAGGAACAGATTTCTCTGCCCGTCGTGAAAGGCGACTTTTAAGGGCTGTTGGAGCCGCAAAGTGACCCTAAGCGTTCCTCAAGGTACGATGGCGTGTAACGCCGTGGGTAAAAAAGGTAGTATATTTATTTTACTTTACCTAAGCAAGCGTCTTGATGTCCGTCCGAATGTCCAGCGCATATCATCTCCGAATGGATTTCTACTGATATCTGCTTACTTTGGTGCCAGTTAATGCATTGTTCTTTGCCTGAAAACAAACATTTTTAAAGGTAATAAAGGTTTATAAGAGCCACAGAACAGCTGAATAAAATTAGAAGGAAAATAGACAGTATTTTGTATTGCGACGAGTGTCGCTGCTTGTCTGTCACCTATTCATTCTACGTCAAGCACACGACCAATGATAAAAAAATAAAAAATAAAATGAAGGGCTGCTATTTGTTGTCACACATTTATAAAAGTCTTGATATTACACGCAACCTGAATTACTAAGAAGCGGCCTTGTCAAACATATGATAATCTAGCCGCAGGTTCGGCATGCATGCTGATACTTCCTTTCTAGTATTATTCAACTGATCTGTGATAAGAGCTAAGGGTTCATCTTCATATAATTAATATGAAAAATCTATACAATTTAAAAAGTTCTGATTTCATAATGCTGACAATTATAGTCGTATGATTTGCGTTTATGGTAAAAATTACAATGATTTATCAACATTTATGTGTATCTTGATGTATCCGCAAGCGAGTTCTAAGATTAACCATTGCCCTATCTGAGTTTTAGAAAGAGGATGAAAATAAGAGTTTTTAGCTATTACGTTCACAAATCAAACGGGACAGCATAGCGATTGCTTTACTTTATTTTTTAAAATAAAGTAAACCTATTTCTACTATACTTCGAACTTACTACAGGCTTTACCGGTTTTAAATACTGTTCTCTCATTGTTGATTAAACTATTTGTTACTCTATAGTTTCACAATTTTGATAAAACTTAATTTCCTTTTAGCATATGTGATGTAAAAGAGTCCTAATCATTGAGAGGACTAAGGTCTTAGTCCACCACGTTGTTTTTCTGCGTGTTGACGAACATATACTTACTCAGAATCGGCACGGTAGCACTCCTCAGCATGTTGGTCCCTGTGTGGCCTGTAGACGCATCAGTTTTCCCCCACCCTGCTATTACTCCAGATCTTCCACGCAAGTCCATATCATAGTCAGGCAGGCAAATGGGCAAGATATGGCTCATGTATTGGATGGGACGCGACAGCTTTAGGAGTGCAATGTCGTATCGATCTGGTTGCGTAATGCGGAATTGGAAGAGTGGATGGAGAATCTTTTGAACGACTCTGGAATATGAAATAATTGTTACAATTAAAATAAAATATATATCTACGGTCATATACTCTTTTGCAAAATAATCATAGATTGTATCCTATATTCAATGTTGATTTAACATCATTTGTTATATTTTATTTAATATTTTTGGTGACAAAATAAGTGAGTGCCTATGAATATAGGTGTATTCAGATCGTGATCGAAAACTAAGGCATATAATATCTGCGGTGATTACAAATACCGTGACATAAAAAAAAACCCGACAAAAAAAGAAAACGTTTTCCTTACAACCACATAAATTTAATATCTATGATTGTTAGGAAAACGTTGAATTTTTATCTTTTGTCGAGATTTATTTTAACGCCACCGGATTTGTAATCACCGTAGTTACCTGCCTTAGTTTCCGATCACAGTTTGAATACAACCTGTATATATTCTCAGCCTATCACCGTCTACTGCTGAACGTAGGCCTCCCTAAGTATGCGCCAACCATCCTGGTCTTGAGCAGCCTTCATCCGTCCGCTACCCCCCACCTTTCTCATGTCGTCGGAGTTTCGTGCTGCAGGACGTCCCACACTACGTCTGCCTAAGCGTGGTTTCCACGGTTGGATTAAATGGGGTGCGAATAACATCTCACGTGCTCAACTGTCAACCGTACCTGCACGCGCTACACCCTGCAAGCTAACGGATGTAGCTCTGGCGGCCGACTAATGACGGCATAAACACTCGTATATGCTGGAATGCCTCAAATACCCAAACCATCGGTGGGCAACAGCACCGTCAGCTAAAGTATTCCAGCCACTGCGGTCACCAATCCGCTTGTCAAGCGTGGTGACTATGGCAAAATCCACCAAGTGAGTGTCTATACTATCTTGTATTTCTTTATGCCTGTGGTTTAAAACCAAAATATTGAGTTCACTCTTAGTATTAACATAGCTTTAGAAATTGTTATATGTTATGTAGATAAGAGAGGGCGCTAGTAACTCCTTTAGGAGGGCATAGTATATTTTCCCCTTTCATTATATATTTTATATTCCATACAGTGTAATTATTATTAGTTAATATGTTGTTTGACATTGTTTGGTCATTTTAATGTTGTGATGGTCGCGTCTCAATCATTAATATCATCGCCATGACCCCATATATCTACGTCTCCCAGATAGGCATGGATTTATACTGCAATGAATTGACACTATCGATGAATTTATACTGCAATGAAAGAAATAACGGAAAAATACCCCAGCTTCCTAGCAGTATGAGCACCGGCACTGGTGTCCAAAGCGCCTAACCATACAGCGATGTCGCGCGGCCGCGCCCGCGATACACAATGTGCCGCCGTCGCCACGAACCAACGGGACACTAGAATAATAACAATGGGAAACTATTAACATTAGTCAGCTTATTTAATGTGTTTTGAAAATAGCTTAACAGGCGGCGAGCCTATTGCCGTTTTGCTGCAAAACTGGAAAAACACAGTAACACTGCCAGACAGGGAATCTAACCTCTAGAACGCAGGAGACACATTTGTGCTGCGAGATCCCGAGGTAGTCATTCATCATTCATCATCAGCCCATATACGTCCCACTGCTGGGCACGGGCCTCCTCTACAACTGAGAGGCTTTTAGGCCTTAGTCCACCACGCTGGCCTAGTGCGGGTTGGCGGACTACACACGTTAGAAATTCCTAAGAACTTTTTTAGGTGTGCAGGTTTCATCACGATGTTTTCCTTCACCGTTAAAGCAAGTGATCATTCATTGTGAATACACACATAACTCCGAAAAGTCAGAGGTGTGTGCCTGGGGTTTGAACCCGCGAGCGCCGAGATTCTCGACCGCGCGCCTAAACCTCGAGGTCATCACTGCTTGGTGCTTGCGAGGTAGTCAGCTTAAACTTAATGAAACAGCTTATTTATTTATTTCATTCTAAATTGTACTACGTGTAACACAAACTGCGGTCTTATCGCTGTTAGCGATCACTTTCAGACAACTCAGAAAATAGTAGTGAATATAAATTACCACTCGGTCATGGCGTTTAGCGTAGCACAAAAAAAAACAACGACCCCGCTAAAGTTTTAAATAAAGTTCGTCAAGCAAAATTATATTGTAAGCATATAAAACACTTGGATGGGATTTCATAGTAAAATAATATTGGAAAACTTTACCAAGGACTCCGCCGCATTGAAACTCTGATATTCTAACGTGCGCTTGCCACGGAAACTCGGCGAATTTTGCCTCTCGCCCACCTATGATCCTTTTCTGCAATATTTTTGTCGCTGGCAAACCACAGTCCACCTGAAATAAGGAATACACACGTAAATGAAAAGGGTGTTTTTTTCAGTTTCTACGTGTTTTCAGGGCACACAGGTTCTTGTACATTATCAATCAGTTTGATGATTATAATAGACATCTAAAGCAGTGGTGGCCTCGAGGTTTAGGCGCGTGGTCGAGAATTTCGGCGATCACAGGTTCAAACCTCAGGCACACACCTCTGACTTTTCGAAGTTATGTGTGTATTCACAAATAATTATCACGCACTTTAATGGTGAAGGAGAAAATCGTGATGAAACCTGCACGTCTAAAAGTTCTTAGTAATTTCTTAGGTGTTTAGACCGCCAACCCGCACTAGGTCAGCGTGGTGGACTTAGGCCTAAACCCTCTCAATTGTAGAGGAGGCCCCAGCAGTAGGACGTATATGGGCTGATGATGATGATGATGGGTAGAAAGACAAGGTAAAGAAAAAAAAGACAATACCTGATTTATTCGAAATGTTTAACATACCTGTGTGACATCATCGTCCACTCTTCTTCTCAGAACATTGGCCGGCACGATGCTCCTTTGGGGAACTTGGCGCAACTTCGGCGGAGATACTTTGTACTTCCATTCTGATAATGGTATACTAAAAAAAGAGAGATAAGAGATTGACAAAGACATGAAATGTTAATTTATCTGTTTGAGTATTTGTGCCAGTGAAATTCGTGTATATATGGAAATTGTAAATGCAACTGTGACACTGGAAAACTCCTAACTTGTAACATTAAAATTCTGGTAAATTAAGTGTTAATTTCAAGTTTAGAAGTTTTTTTTGGCCACAATTAAGAGTGCAACATTTCTTTTTATCAACAAGGTGTTCATTAAATTCTGGTATATTTGTAGAAAGTTGTATGGATCAATGGAATGTTTCATTTTACCTGTTGTCGAGTTCGCTTCTGCTAGGCGAGGTGGTTTCTGGAGGGATGCAGCAGGAGAAGAGCCAGCTGCCCCCACAGCCTCGCACTCGGGTGCCTCCACGCAGCCAGCACGTCAAAGTCAGCGTGCACGGTCTAACCTCAGACCCAAGGTTGCAGGTAGTCGGATAGCCCAGGATCGACGCCAGCATTCGACTCGTTAAGCCTGGAATAGAAAAATGTAGGAAAGCTTTTTAATGTGTCCTTATACTACAAACATTAAAGTTTTATCGTCTTTTGAAATAAGGTCGGTTTTATCAGCTAGTGGGTCTCTACTGCTGAAGATAAGCCTTACCTAGGGCTACCAAGGGCAATGCAACAGGAAGTGTAAAGCTTTGCTTGCCGCATACCGTATAAAATTGCTGTACGTTTAAATGTAGGATTTTTAATAAATAAACCAAAAATATCTTTTTATAAACTCACTTTCCACAGCATTCGCCTGCCCGCTGACATTCAAAATCATCAACGGAATCAATACTCTGGTACTGAGCCGCCATCTTGACCGCCATCTTGTGTTTCGCCATTTTGAATTCGCTTCTTTGTGTTCAACGCGCGTGTTCCTTCGACGATTAAGTGTTGTGCGTGACCATATCTGTTTCTCTGTGCGTGCGTCGTCTTTCACCGCTGACATTGCGCTATTGTCAATTTGTATAGTTCTGACATATCGTGTGTTGTGATGACCCGCTAAATTAATTTATATCTGGAATATAAAATTAATAATTTAAAAAACGTGATATGGATAATTCCCTTGGAGAATCAGGAGCACATACTTCTCCGCCCTGTGGATTGGGGGCGTTAGAATTGCGCCACGGTGTACCCTACCTGTCGTAAGAGGCGACTAACAGGGGCCACTACACTATGATTAAAGCAACCCCGAGATTTGCGACAGAGGGCGTGGCCAATTGAGTGTCGCGGACGTTTACAAAAAGGTGAGCGTCCAAAATAGCGTAAGTGGAGGGCATCTTAAACCCTCCCAATTTTGAGGGGTCCATAATTGGACGGTGCGCTGGGCGGCAGCGGACCATTTAGGGCGCTTCTCGCTCTGAAATAAATGCCGTAAAACCGCCCTTAATGCGCGTGATGGTCACCGAGAGGTTTTAGTCGGCATGCTAGCGTAGTATTTTGGTTAGGGACCCAACTCAGCTATGCTGACAATTATTGTTCCGCGCGCCGAGTTGGAAGGCCAGAGACCCCGACATACCCCTTTCGGCCTCCCCCGAGGTACCGAACAGGGGAGCTTAAGGCGTTTTCCTCTCGTTAAAAAAAGAAAAAAAAGGAGCACATACTTCGGATTTTTGAAGCTTCTTGTATTAGTATTTGATAGAGTCCCTGAGAGTTGTAAGTTTTTAGGAGGTATATGAAGTATATATGCCGTCATTAGCCTAGCATGGTAGCGTTGATAAATGGAATAATTTTGTTAGCGTTTAGGGACTTCCAGTTAAAAATGTTCGCATGAGTAGTTGGGTCATTAACTTAATATCAATCCACTTCGTTGGTGCGTCACGCTTACATCCTAATGATAGAAAGATGTTAATTATGTCACTATAGAAGACTCCGAGGCTGAAATCCAGTTACCGGGTCGGCAGTTTTACCATATCTAACTTAGCAGTCTTTTCTCTATTCCATGCAAGAATAATCGAAAAAGCCTCAATTCCAGGGACTCTATCTATGGTCCACAATTAAAATTGTTTAGCCTTAGCAACATGCTTTATGGTCGTAATCAATTATCAGGATTTACACCTGAGATTTTGTTCCGAAGCATCAAATTGCATCACAAAGGAGTAATATGCAAAGATGTGTTGTCAGGAGGCGCGTGGGGTCGTGGCCCACTAGTTCATCGGAGCGTGCACCGCTTTCGCTCCGTTTAATTGCCGTGAAAATCCCGCGGTGCTAATTGACAGTTTAGGCCTTTCTCGTTATGGCTATGACATTGTAAAATACAGAATTATGGTGTTAAGATTCTATTTTTTATGGAACTCGGTAGAGAAATAGGAAGGTATTTATATGTATATTATTGAATTGTGAGTACGATAACAAGCGTATTGTTGTCAACATAAGTATCTAGCGTGCGATGGAGAGCCTGAGATAAAATTCCAGATGAGGCAAAGTATACGTGAGTTTGTCAGTTAGGTAATTTATATAGGAGTCCGAAAATATGACTGACAAACGGCAGTAGGCTTGCCATAGCGATATGTGCAAGTATTCAGAGTTCGCGAATCTCATATTGTATACATATCTGGTTACAACGGATCAGGTTTTTGGTTAGATTATTCTCTTCGGATGCCTTCATCTCTGTGCCGTCACTTTGCAGTGCTTTTCAAATGGAGATAAAGTTCTGGCAAGTTATTAACAGCATAGATGAAGAGACAGACAACATAATAAACCAATAAAATTTTTAGCTACCACGTCTGAACTCGATTCCCCAATCGCATATCGCAAAAATATAACACAAGAGGTTTCAAATAAGAAGTTTGATTTAAAAGTAATATACTGTATTTGAAAACACGTCATGCAATTTCCTTTATTCTCAAAATAGATCATATTTGAAACCTGAATGTAGATCTTATGCCCATAGTTTAGAGGTGATAATTGTGTAAATAAACGGCTATGGCGCCAACAGGAATCGTTTAAGATCAGCTGTTGGGTCAATGACATAAAAAATCCGGTTAAAAATGTAAGCCATGAAATTGTTCGAGTGCGGATTCCGAGAATTTCGATTTTACCGTTACTCCATTTATTTAAGTAATATTATAAGTCATTGTATCAGTATTGTTTTCTCAATAACATGTAATACAATATAGCCTACATATTTGAAGTTAAATATTAATACACTGGTGCAATTATTGACGTAGGCGATGAAGAAGCGGCGGTTTTAATTATAATAGGAAAAGTGTTATGAAGTTTTACAGTTAGGAAATTCTCAGTACTAGCTCAGAATCTGGAAATGTGCTCGATAAACGGCATGAGGTTCGCATTTATTACCTCGACTCACGCTAGGTATTTATGATTCAGGTGTCTGTGTGTTGTATAATATATTGTACAATGTTGTTGGAAAAATATTAAAAGGGCTACATACTTACCATTTCACTTAATACTCTTCTGGGAATTTTCTTTTGGAAATCAAGACGTTGATTATACTCGGCTGCATGGCATTTAAAACAAGAATGTGGTAACTGTAGCTTAATTGCTTCATCTTAATGTATAAATGTGCATATGCATATTTGGTGTACAGGGTGTACACAGGGTGTACACAAAAAGACCGTGATCAAAAAACTAAGACAGGTAGTAGTAAGGGTGATTACAAACACATTGATATTTAAAAAAATGCCGACAAAAAAAACCTTTTCCTAACAAGCATAAGTATTAAATGTATTACGGTGTGATTAGGAAAACTTGATTTTTTTAAATTTTGTCGGAATATTTTTAAAGTTAATGTGTTTACCTGTGTGTGTAACTTTTGCCTGTCCTAGTTTTTTGATCACGGTCTTTTTACACGCAGTATATGTCTTTCGCATATGTACCCTTGAATATATTGGTAGAAGCATTTTTGTATACCGATGTTTCAACAATTACTACATCATCATCATTATCATTATCAGCCTAAGGAAGTCCACTGCTGAACATAGGCCTCCCCTAATGACTTCCATAGTGACCTGTTGGAGGCAGCCTGCATCCAGCGACGACTTGTTTTGTTGAACCTGAACAATTACTACATCGAATACATTTGGCCTGCTGATAATAATATACCATCAAATATATTATTAGTAAATGGTGAGCATTGGGGAAGGCCTATGCCCAGCAGTGGGTAAATATGAGCTGAGAATGATGATGAATGATTATTATATTTGCGAATATTATCTATTTATGTCCATATTTATGTTTTCCTTTTGCTACGATGATATTATACTAACACTTAACAGAAAAAAAAAGTTAGGACTTCGATAATATCACTCACTGAATTAAACAGAATAACATTACCTTATGTCGTTTTATATCTTTTTAATTGTATTACTCACACATTCATAAACTGATAACAATAAAAGCAAAAAAACTTAAACAAAAAAGCTTTTATTTAAACGCTCTAAAAAGAAGAAAATAAATTCTTCCTTAAAAATTTTAACTATCAACAATCAAATGATTCTGAATGAACTCAATTAGTTCGAATATTTGTGATATTGTATCACAAGTAGATGGTATTTGGTTACTGCACAAAATATCAGGGTCAGTACAGTCATAGGAGAGTGGTAGCAAAAATAATAAAAATAAATAAATATTTGAATATTGTGGAGTTATTCCTCGCAACGAATGCAATATATCACTTTAATTTTGCTCGAAAGTATTTTGAATATATTTGCAAAATTTAAATACTTTCTTTTATGTGTTTTTTTTTCTAAACATATCATAGATGGTAAATAATTACGCGTCGCTCGGACACACACGCTTTCGTTTTTGTTATGATGGGGATAATTTCTTTTATAATGTAACTATTATGTGGAGAATGTTTATATGTTTTTAATGACAGTTACGATCACAGTTTATTCCCCTACAGAGGATCGCTTTCGCGTGACGCTTCAATCTTTGAAGATATTTATTAACAATTAAATTCATGCCATGACTGCGATGACTTTGAACTAGGCTCAGGAGATATGTTAAAAAATATGTGTAAAAAATACTGTTAGATATTTTGTTTTTTCGATAATACTTCGGGAATGAACATTTTATCACGATAACCAATGTGTTAATTTAGTTTTTAAGCAAAAAATATTTGACTTATGGTGATGGAATCTCTTTATTGCACCATATCCGTATTTCATTTTATCTCAAGAACAGAAAAAAAAACGCTTGAATTAATACATGACTATATTCCCGAATGGGTAGACAGAAATTTATTTTTATATTTATATCTCGTTTTTCTAGCCGTTTTAAGTCACATGTCCTAGAGGGCGAGTTAAACGATTTTTTCCGGCATATTATGCAAGCTTTGGTTGTAACAAAAACTTTATCCTTGTCCCGATACGGGCACTGAATTTGCGACTATCAATTACCCAGTTGGTTCTTAACCATCTACGCCACAAAGGTTGTTAAACACATGCAAAAAACGCGAGAAGCCAGTATATTATGCTCTCGCATAATCCGGTCCATTAATTTCACATTGACAGTGAAAACTGGAATATTGAATAATGCCAAACGGAACGTATATTTTGATACTGTAGAAAGCTATATGGCGTCATACCTTTTGTGACACGTTCCTTTGTGAGATCGTCTCTTTGTAATTTCAACTTCGCTTTGGTTTCTTTGGGGAAAGTCATTTACATTAAAATTTTTATGTATTGCTAATGGAATGCATGATAATTTGTTTTTATTTTATTGGGATGTTTGTACCTCAAGGATAATGAAGTATGAAAAGAAGTTATAATGCATCGATCCTTAATGAATTACTACGTATATGTAAGAGTCCTCCACATGGTATAAGTTAAAGTATGGAAAAATCAACTATTCGTACTATCTTTGTGGACGTCCTATAAACTCCTCTCAATGAAGGAGTAGGCCCGTGCCTTGTAGTCAAACAAATATAGCTTAATATTGGCATAGTACATAATAAACAGAATGGGACATTAAAGGTTAATTTCCTGTAACATATGTAATTAAGTTACGATTGACTTGTTTCCTCTTATATTATATATTCAACAATACACGAAAATCACCGCTAAGAGCAGTGGCACTATACAAACCTTATAAAAAATATATGGACTCAAAGGAGTTATTTTAACTCAATTTTGCACAGTGTATACACAAAGAATTGGCAGTGGATATACTCGTATATTTATTCTATTATAAACGAGAAAGTTAGACTGTGCCTTAGTGCCTCAACAACTCAGTTACTAATCTATAGCTCTTGGGTAATTGCCTTCATTCTTTTTCATATTGCCTCGTGGTCTCGCGGCACAAGTATTTGCCTTGTGATCTAGAGGTCCCGGGTTTGATTCCCGGGTTGGGCAAAATGTTATTGAGTTTTTCCATTAGGAAATTCTTAGTAGTAGCACGGAGCCAAGAAAAGTGACCGAAAAACGGCAATCATCTTGCCCCCTTTTACGTGGGACCGATACTTACCTGGTGAAATGTGGGTGTAGAAATGCAGCTCTGCCTACCCTCTCAGGGAATACAGGCGTGAGGTTATGTATGTCATCATCATCATCATCAGCCCAAATACGTCCCACTGCTGGGCACGGGCCTCCTCTACAATGGAGAGGGTTTAGGCCTTAGTCCACCACGCTGGGCTAGGCCTTACTAAGTTGGTGGACTACACACCTAAGAAATCCCTAAGAACTTTTAGGTGTGCAGGTTTTATCACGATTTTTTCCTTCACCGTTAAAGTTATAATTCATTGTGAATACACACATTACTTCGAAAAGTCAGAGGTGTGAGCCCTGGGGTTTGAACCTGCGACCGCCGAAATTCTCGACCGCGCGCCTATACCTCGAGGCATGTTATGGTTATGTATGTATGTACTATTTATTTTTATTTACCTCAAGTAATTCAAATTTGTGTTCACTTTACAATATTTGGAAAATAAAGAATAATAACACATACAACACTCAGGATATATCATGTTTAGGAAGCCATTCGTAGTTTTTAGATTTCAGTTAGCAACGCTCTCCATCTAAAAGATACGTTGATTCTTTATAGTATAACATAATACATATTTATCGATAGAACACATACAATCACGCTTGTCTCCCCGAAAGGGTAGTCAGAGGTGCATTTTTGCACCTATGTTAGGCAAATTATGTTTGCCACACGTAATGGAAGACGAGATTATTGCTGTTCGTACACTTATCTAGTGCTTTTTGTGGAATGTTGACATGATTATTTTTATTTTATTTTTAATCTCCATATGGATGTGGCTATCACGAGATTTCGAGAAGTTTTGGTTGTCATGTTTTGAAAAAAAAAACACTTCTACAAAGTTTCCTTTGAGATACCAATCGCTTCCATGTATAGTGTATGTAGGTAGTATTATAATTATTATATTATTAGTATTATAAACTCGTGCCTCGTGGTCTCGCGGTACAAGTATGTGCCGAGCGATCTAGAGGTCCTGGGTTCGATTCTCGGGTCGGGCAAAGTGTTATTGGGTTTTTCCATTAGGGAATTCTCAGTAGCAGCACGGAGTCAAGAAATGTGCCCAAAAAACGGCAATAGGCTCGTCCCCTATTACATGGGACTGATACATACCTGGCACAATGTGGGTGCAGAAATGCACCTCTGCTTACCCCTTCGGGGAATACAGGCGTGAGTTTATGTATGTATGTGTATGTAGTATTATAAACAAGAGGTAAAAACACTTTTGAAGTATTATACGTCTTATGGAAGCCGCATATAGATCTATATTAGCTCATATATGTACGTCTCACTGCTGGGCACGGGCCTCCTCATAGTCCACGACGCTGGCCTCGTGCGGGTTGGCGTACTACCACTTACATACATAGAGCGACATTAAAACCCCTTAACAATCATGTAACCTAGCACTATATTAAAAAATAACTTTCTCATAGTGTTAATAGTTGGTTAACACACTCTTTTAATTGAGTAATATTCATTCTAAAACCTCTGAATAAGATGATTAATTCAAACGACAGTCAATTATTGGCTTTTCGTATTGGCAATTTCTAAATACAGCATAATGCAATTAACTAGTCGAGGGAATTGTAGAATAAGTATTAGATCGACAGTTACTTACTATACCATACTTACTATACTAATTGGGAGATAGTCTGGTTAGTTTCATAGTTTGTGGAAGTATTTATGACCAATTACAGACTTTAACGGTAGAGCAAAACATCGTAACTCGACAGTAAATTCTTTGTACTCCATTATGCGAGGACTATTAATCCACACAAGGCCAATGGCATGGACTAAGTCCTGAATGGTAAACATAGACATAAATCGAGCGAACTCCATAAACTTCACTCAACAATGTTATATACTTTCAAGAAATCATACTTGGTAATACAATATTTATAGTCCAGCCAATCGATTAGATTAGAAAAGTAATGAAATCTTTAAAGACAAGAACCACTTCATGACATAACCTGTAAGAATTTTCTAACCAAAAAACAACAGTTGTTTCACCACTAAGAAACCTTAGAAACTGGGTCACTGTCAATAGTTTAAGCCCGATTAAAACCAAAACAGGCTTTAGAGGACTTAGGTACTCACCAAGAGAGCCTTTCACTTTCCTAAATCACTTTCACTGCACACCTAAAATAACACCTATTATTATATTTTATTTAGAATAATTTCAACCGTTACTATCACTGCAATTATATTGCTGTAGGAAAACCTCTTTTCAGGAATAACAGGTATGCAATTTTTTATCTGTGTTCGATTTTTGATTTTTTAATTTCCCGCTGCGACAGTCAGTCGACGTCGGCGCTTCGTAGCGGACTGACGGTTTCTCAAAACGAGTACCTAACGCCGGTTTCACATTGGGCTCTATTACGGCTTTTGTTAAATGGTAGGAAAGTATGTTGTGGAAAATTTAATGATAAGGTGACGGTGGGCGTCGACGATTAGTTTTTTAATTCTGGTGTTTAGGACGGATTGATTTGACATAGTAGGCTTCGGGTGAAATTGGTTTTGTTGCTCTATTTATGGTCGTATGGAAAGAGTCTTATGTATTCAATGTACTTTCTATGACAATGTATTTACGTCTTAAAGCATTATATAATTACACTAAGATCTGGCAATGTATTATATTTGTATAACGTATACCAGTACACATTATTACCTTTTCAGAATGTTTAATAGGACAAGAAACAGAGTAGCAAACATCTGAATAAGATAATTCAAAAAAATACCTTCATTCTGTCAGATATTTGTAAATTCTTTCATTAGATATCATGCACATTTACATATTATTATTTATTAATCAACTAAATATAACACGAAAAAAAAGTACAACTTAATATCGATCAGCTATTTAATTTAATTTATTTAGAACCTAGTGTGCCTCCAGCTTTACCGCTTGTCGCAGACTCCGCTCGGAGCGAAAGGCATCAACTATATCTGGTGCCTGATGTTTGATTATACTAATATTGTAAACTAGTTTAAACTCGCGAACCATTAACGGCTATGCATGTCCCGGGACACGGGGACACGGTCAGCCTCAAAGTCTTTATGTAGGCTAATTCCTCCTGAGAAATTATGGATTACTCCAATAGTTAAAAATTATGGAATGAGCCTGACTGTTACCTAACAAAAACTTAACTTCTTTTTGGGTGAAAAATAGCCTAAAGAAAATTCTTCATATTTAATAAATGATTGTTATAGTGATATATGAATCCTAGTTATTCATTACATACATACAAACATAACCTCACGCCTGTATACTCCGAAGAGGTAGGCAGACGTACATTTCTGCTCGCATATTTCACCAGGTATGCATCAGTCCCATGTAACAGGGGCGAGCCTATTGCCGTTTTTCGGGCACATTTTCGGACTCCGTTCTGCTACTGATAATTTTCTAATGGAAAAACACAATGACACTTTGACCGACCCGGTGATCCAATCCGAGACCTATAGAACGCACGACATACACTTGTACCGCGAGACCACGACGCAGTCATTGACTAGAATACTAGATTCATTGTATTTGCTATATCAGAGACATCATGCTTAAAATCCATTACGCTTGTTTCAAATGTTATTTCGTACCTACCCACTAAGTACGGTATTACTTATTACAAAAATCACAACCTTATTAATGCTTTGAAGAAATAACTCTAAAATAAAAGCACATGTCTTGTGTCGCAAGAATCAAAATCATTAAGGAATAAGGACTAAAATATTTTTTCTTGATCACAAAACTTTTAATTTAAAAAATATGTTATTAGATTGATGAAGTTACCATTTTTTGAATAAAAATGTCCAGTGTAGTGGACTAAGGCCTAAACCTTCTCAGTTGTAGGGAAGGCCCGCGCTCAGCAATGGAACGTGTATGGGCTAAGGATGAGGATGATATATAAGCTGGTGGTAGGATATTTGTATCCGCCCGGATAGCGACCACCGTACACAGGGCGTAAAACCCACCATAGTGGCACATGCAAGTGTGCCGCGTTCCGGGATCAGCCAGTGTATATCCGGTTTTCGGGGGGCTTCAATCATGGTGAAAGGATGACCGTGCCGGCATTTTTTGGCCGGTTTGTCGCGGTCGGTCTATCCACAAATTACCGCAGTTATTGATGTTTTTTTTTCTGCAAGACAATATCTTCAGTCACCATTTTTTTTAATATTTCGGTTATTAAACCGGCTTTTCTGGGAAAACCGTCGCTTTACCTAGTGTTGGCTAGCGTAGCGTTAAACCTCCAAACAACAAGAAGGTTATAATCACCGCTCGAGCCAAAAGGAACGCAAACTTTTATTTTGCACGTAGTTAACTTATTGATAGCTCAAAAGTGTCACCTATATAAAGTTATAGGTACTTTGTGTCAGAGGCGTTCTTGGGTAATGATCATTACTTTTTCTCTGGTAAACCGTGTATTAACGAGTTTTGACACTTAAAATAGTAAATAATACACAATTTATTTAATTTAATCTTTAAATTAAGTATGGAAAGCAAACTAGTTCTTTAAGAAGTATTGAAGTAAGTCGATCACTTGTTGATCTCAAATAAATCTGGACTATAGGAAACTACGTGTTAATCGAAAAATAAGTGATCGAAGCTTAATCAAGTTGATGTAAGTTGACACTGGCCCGTTATGTTGCGAGTTACGACCCGTGCCTCTACCGTTAACCACCGCCTACTTTAACTTAACTTGGTGTTAATTTGAGAAAAGTATCGATATAATACTCTCAAGTTGCTCGTTTTTCTTTAAGCAGTAAATATCGATTATGAATAACGAGTAGCTTTCAAAGTTGATGGGTTGATCTTTACCATAGATTTAAAACTCATTATGTTTTAACTCCTTTTTGTTTATGTCACCTACTTTAAAAAGAACTCTACTGCCAGACATCATCCTAAGAACCATCCAACAGAATAAAACTATTAATCAATCGTTTTTGATATTACGACGATCCAAAAAACACTACATTTTAGCGTAAGTCCATAATAAAAAACAAATATTGCAAAAAAAACATACAATAATTACTTTACATTCAAAAGAAAACTGTGATGATTGAAGCCAAAATCCTATTAATCTTAATATACAAAAGCATTTTCATACAAAAGACTTCAACGCGTTACCGTCATTGCTACAATTTTTAATGGTATTTTTTTTTATTTTATAAACGAGTGCTACATATTAAGTTTTAATGATATTACATATTTTATATATTGTGCCTCGTGGTCTCGCGGTACAAGTATGTGCCGTGCGATCTAGAGGTCCTGGGTTCGATTCCCGGGTAGGGCAAAGTGTTATTGGGTTTTTCCATTAGGAAATTCTCAGTAACAGCACGAAGTCTGGAAATGTGCCAGAAAAACGGCAATAGGCTCGCCCTCTATTACGTGGGACTGATACATACCTGGCGAAATGTGGGTGCAGAAATGCACCTCTGCCTACCCCTTCGGGGATTACAGGCGTGAGTTTATGTACATATGTATGTATGATATATTGTACATGTATTAATAATAATTATGCAAGAGTATTCAAATTTTATTTGGTTGGGGCCATCTATTGGCAACATGGTGAAAGTAAAAGACAGCAAGGAGAAAAATTGTAGTGAAAGGCTCTTTACTGTCAGTTGTTTTGCCACGATAATAGATGGCGATACGTAAATAAGATTATAAATTTTACCTATATGTATACAATAATTACTTGTATACAATATATGAATATTTTTTTAGTATTAAAAAAGTTTTATTTAAAACTATGTGATTCATTAAGAGTAAAACCTTATTAAAAACAAAAAAAATATGTTAAAGAATTCTCTTTAGAAACATGAGGAATATTTCAGTCTTTTTGAATAAAGAAGGATGGTCATTGTGTCGTTTGGAATGATACACCATCATCAAACCATCAGCCCATATACGTCCCACTGCTGGGCACGGACCTCCTCTACAACTGAGATAGTTTAGGCCTTAGTTCACCACGCTGGCCTAGTGCGGGTTGGCGAACTACACACCTAAGAAATTCCTAAGAACTTTTAGGTATCATCACAATTTTTTCCTCCACCGTTAAAATGATATGAATGATACATTATTACATTTTTGTTTAAATAATTGCCGTACTTTCAATTGTTAAATAAATTAAAAGAGTCGTATTGATACGAGCATGATTATATTTGACGTCATTATGAAGCAGATGACGTCAACAGTGACAACATACTTGAATGTTTTGATTACTTAAGTATGAGTAAATTATTTTAAAACAAATTATCATTTTTACAATTCTAGTAATTTTATTAATTTGTCATTTTCGTCAAATTGTGCGATTTAAGTTGGTAAAAATTAGTTATCTATACGTTACGTGGGACTGATACATACCTGGCGAAATGTGGGTGCAGAAATGCACCTCTGCCTTCGGGGAATACAGGCGTGAGTTTATGTATGTACGTCTATATTTATTGCAATATTATAGTTGTCTATATCCGGGATAGTAGTACCTATGGGATGGGAAGTAGTGATGGCTTCCAGGTTTAAGTGCGCGGTCGAGAATATCGGCGGTCGCGGGTTCAAACCCCAGGCACACACCTCTGACTTTTCGAAATTATGTATGTATTTACAATGAATTATCACGTACTTTAACGGTGAAGGTAAACATCGTGAGGAAATCTGCAAGTTATTCTGCAATCTAAAAGTTCTTTCTTCTTCTTCTAAAGGAATTTCTTAGGTATGTCTTCCGCCAACCCGCACTAGGCCAGCGTGGTGGACTAAGGCCTAAACCCTCTCAATGGTAGAGGAAGCCCGTGCCCAGCAGTGGGACTTATATGGGCTGATGATGATGATGTCCGGGAAAAATTTATTAAAGTTAAGTTTTGACTATCTGTTTTTGTCCGTTTGTCAATCAATCACTCAAATATTTGAAGTCTTAGGTGTAGGATGAAGATTCATAGGTTATTTATTTATTTCTAATGCATAAAATTAGCATCGTAATGTCTTAAGGGGGTTTGTTTGTTCAATATCACGAGCCGCAGATTCTCTCTCTAGCTGTTGATTGTTGTATGGCGCCACAATACCCTGATTCAAACCAAAAAATAGTGTAAGGCAATCCTAACTCTTAGTGTGTGTAGTCAATGTTTGTGGTTTTCCCTAGTATAGACGATTGGTTGTTTCACGTTATGCCGGCTTCACACATTGCACCCAATGTTAGTTTCAATTCTTCCAGCATAATGTAGGTGAGAATGATATTACCCAAGCTTAAATGTTAGATATGTGGCGTTGAAGCCAATTAATCGTAGAGTTGTAGTAAACTTTTCTATAAGCAGGCGGTTAATGTAAGTCAGATTATAATCTATGAAATCTTAATTTATTGAACATATAACATGAGGCGGTTTTATTAAGTTGGTAAGGACAGCTAAATCTAGCTAAAAGAACCCAAAAAGAAAGGAAGAATCATTAATACTGATACTTGATTAAGCTAAAATATCATAAACTAAAATGACTTATATGCTTAGACTGATTGATCGTGCAGTGGAATTAGTATTTTATCAGACTTCATAAACTTACTATTTTTTGTACAATTTATTGTGGTTTTATTTTTATGAAGCCACTTACTAGTATATGATAAATGTCGCCGACACCATTAGCACCTGGAAGGAAGCCTTTCATGACACAATGATGATCCGAAACGTCGACCCGCTATCAAAGTTACACAACCGCCTCACGTCACACGTGTCTTTACATAACGCGAGAAGACGCGAGCGAACGCGATGCCAGTCCACCGCCGCAAGCCGCCGGGTACGCACGCGCCAAAAACTCCAAACATAACAAAAAATGTACTAAACTTGAAAAAAGGTCGTACACACACAGTGATAAAACACAGAAATGAAAGTGGAATTGGTTCAGTGACCGCCGCAACATGTTTAGCGAAAACAGATGGAAAGTGCTATTGGTTGTCGCCGCGTCCGTGGCCGTCGTGGAGCCGAGCCGCGCACTCAGTCTAGTCTACCAGAGGCCGTACAGAAATGTCATGTTCGTGCCGAAAGCGCGCCAATCCCGGGTGCTGTTCATGGACGAGGACACGCGGCCTTACCGTGGGGAGATCGATCTCTCAGATAAAAACTATTCGAAAATCAAGTTCGATGACAGCACCGACTATGAATTCACTTCTCCTGACGAAGGTACTGAGTCCCCGAAAACGGCTGAGCCATCGTTACCGTCCGGAAACGAGCGGTTTTACGAGCCGTTGCCGCGATTTCGACCCTATCAAAGCCCTTCGTACTACCAAGGGAGGTACGGCCGTCCGTACGCCCCCAACTACGCCTTTGAGCCTTACCAGAATCCGTCGTTTTCCCCAGCTTTAAGGAACGGGTATCCCGGGTGGAAAGCCCGCAGTCCCCGGGTAGTGTTCCCGTACGCGCCCGACAGTGTGACGGTGTTGACGAACTCTCACGCCGGTCCCGGGTACGACAACGTTGTGTTCCGTGACCAGAATTTTGGATTTAACGACATTCCCGACGATCAGTCCCTGCAGGACATTGGGACTGGCAACGCAGACGGATTCCAGGATCGCGGTGAGTATTGCTCACATATCATGTTTTGTTTGTAACTAACAATGTATATTGTAATTAAAATCATTGCACATTTCTTGTAAATAAAAATGTTACAAAATATTGTCATTTAATAACCATTTTACATCTTTTATTCACTGACATGTTATATGTTATCATTCTCCATTGAAAACATAAATTATGAATGTACATAACAAAGATATAAAAAAGTATAAATAATGGTAAATAAGTAATTTTAAAATATGTATATTAATTTTTCATCAAATATATTTAATATAATGTCAACTTGTATACTTAAAAAAAAACAACTCTTAAATTTTAACAGATGCAACCGCAGAAAAGAAAATAACTGAGTAATTCCATAAATGTTATGCGCCTCAGGCATTAAACCTTAGGAAGGAAACTGTAAATAAGTTGCATAGTAGCTCAGCCGCAAGTTTCCCGCGTTTAGAAGTCATATGAATGCAAACAGAGTAGTACGGACTGCTACACATGGTGCCGTAGCTCTCGCTTTAGTTAAAAAATACTCTGTTTATTTATATGTTGATTGTGTTAATAAGATTTTTATGGTTGAAAGAGTTAAGAAATTCTTAGGACCGAACGTTGAGATATACAGTCTCCTTACATGCGAGTGTTTTGGACTAAGTCCATGTCATCTTAATATTTTTTTTTATAAATACACCCAACAGTCACATACATAGTTCTGATCCCACACTAAGATACAAGTCTTGTGTCGTGGGTATCAGAAACTACGAGAGACTTTTTGGGGTCACACAAACATTTGACTCGGTGCGGGGATCGAACCCGCGGCCTCTCGTTTCGCAAGCTGGTGTCTAGCCAACTGCGCCACGGGGCTGTCGAAAAATTTGTTCTGGTTGTTTCCTCAGATCTAACAACACCATTACTTATTTTTTTTCATCAAATCTTTGAGTTTCAATTCTCGGTTCTAAAATAAGAATAGAAGGCGAGGTAGTCACTATATTTATTGTCAGATTAAAGTGCAAAACATTCTTTACTTCGTAGAATTCAGTATTACCTGGTAACTCCTATGTTTGAATATACATCAGGCCAATCCTTTTGAGGGCACGTGGTCCACTTTCACAAGCCACTCTTAACCAATTCACTATTTATTTATTGATTGTATATACTTGTGGAACTATAACCGTTTTGGAAATACCTATAGTTGTTTAGGAAGATGTGAATACGTATCAGCTATTTTATATCGTCGAGTTATCGGTCGGTCCTCTTTGATTTTCTTCATCGCGTATCGCCCTCAAGCTTCGTTTTGGTGAAAAAACTAACGAGTTCAATATTTCTTGATTTCTTTCATTCTAATTGGCTGTAGACAGAAGCAGGGATAAATGAACATTTTTACTCATCCTCTGCGATTTCAATACTATTTTTTAATGCAAGTAAAAAAAAAACAATGCTTCAAATAGTTCAATGGATTTAAAAGCATCTTAAGGTATTGTGGAATGTTTGGGCTATTATAAAGAATCTGATTTTGAACTGGAGTAAATGAGTATAAGCCTTTTAAATATTATTGTCAGAGAATATGAACAAATATGTGTTTGCGAGTCTGAATAATTTCATGTCAAAAGTTATTCGTAGTTTCGTATGTTGGACCATAATGTCAGACAGATAATGCATAACTACGAGGATATCTTTTATTGCCAGACTCATACTTTTTAAGGTCGATATTGATCATGATACATCAATACGGTTTAATACTATTTTCTTGTAAAAAATGCTTGAGATAAACACGTGTCACGTCTAGCATTATTGATGCGTCAGTCTCACAGTGCCACAATGAACTTTTACCGATTGTGTGGTAACTGAGCTGGCGAAAAAATGGCGGTATAATCCATCGCGTTTTCACACTTTTACAAATACTAGTTTTTGCACGTGTCATTGCTTTGGTGTCTATCAATCACCTGCTTATGAACTGTGTTAAAACTTATAAACGATCACATCAAATTCTAGAATCATAACTTTAATAAAACCATGGTATATCATCAGACAGTCCTTTTTTGTATTTTATATACGGATCATCATCATTATCAGCCCGTATACGTCCCACTGCTGGGCACGGGCCTCCTCTACAACTAAGTGGGTTCAGGTCTTAGTCCACCACGCTGGCCTAGTTTGCGAGTTGGCGGACTACACACCTAAGAACTTTTAGGTGTGCAGGTTTCATCACGATGTTTTCCTTCACCGTTAAAGTATGTGATAATTCATTGTGAATACACACATAACTTCGAAAATTCAGAGTTGTGTGCCAGGGGTTAGAACCTGCGACCGTCGAGATTCTCGACCGCGTGCTAAACCTCAAGGCCATCATTTTTGTATAAGTATGGTTGCCAAAAATCAATGAATCGGGGTGATAATTATATCGTAATCTAGGCTTATTATAGCAGGCTGTGAAATATCAGGTTAACAGAAACGGGTAAGGTAACCGAAATGTAATTCAGCACAAAATAACACAAGTAAAACTGTTGGGAAAATAAGTGACATATAAAAAGATACTTGCCTTCTTATAGTAAGCGGGTGCAACATGTCACAGACTTTCTTGTTGGATTGAAAATCGAATTTCCCGTTTCTCTTCGTTGAGTTATATATGTCAGATTTATACCAATGCAAGTAATTGAGTATCGTCTAGTTAAAAGTTGTTTTAAGAAGGGCAGACTATACGAGTATTTTAAAATTCACTTTTTGACAACTATATTAAAAAAAAATCGTATTGCCTTTTTTTGTCGTTTTAATGAAAGCAAAAATTAAGTGTTTGTAATAATATTATTCGTAAAATGGATTTAGAATAATTTTGATATTATTCACAAGTAAATGTGTCAAAATTGAATCACACCCGTAAGCCAGTATAAGGTCACCGACCAAACTCATACCATTTTTTACCAAAGGCAGAAAATTTCGAAAATTTCGATTTCAAAGGCAGAACTTCTTCAAATGATAGAGTCAAAATGCATCTTTAACCAGAACCTAAAAGAGACTTATCGTTTTAAATAGGATTATCATCATATCAGTGTTGAAACTACATGTTAATGCCAATAACTGGGATGTATATGAGTTGATTTCGATACATTTCTTACATGGCGTCATCGTCATTCACTCTCGATTTATGAAACTCGCGTAAACATTTGCACATCACACTTCATCGATAAACCGTGAACGGGTGAAGAGATTTGTATGTCATTTAAATTTTCTATCCTTGTTTGTTTAGTGACTCAAATATTTACTGACAATAGTAGTTTTTGATAAAATTTATCTCTATCTATACATCTATATGTATACAAATAAATAAATTTGGAGTGTCTGTTTGTGATATTGAAATAACCGCTTTTTAATAAATGCATATGGATGTATACACGGTACATATACCAAAATAACGTTTTTAAAATTTTTGTCTGTCTGTCTGTCTGTCTGTTTATTCCGGCTAATCTCTGAAATAGGTGGACCAATTTTAACGGGACTTTCAGTGGCAGATAGCTGATTTAATAAGGAATAACTTAAGCAAAAAAAAAGAAAAAAAAAACACTGTTAGGCGGAACGAAGTTCGCCGGGTCAGCTAGTTTTCAATAAATATAAAAATGAATGAATGAGTGAACTTTAAGAAGGGAGATGATTCAGCGCAATACTCTTAATATAAATTCTATTATGGGTATACCAACGACTGATATTTTAATAGTATAAGATTTAATTGGAAGGATAATAAATAAGTGGTACTATTTATTTACGCATGTTTCGTGTAAATATTTAAGTTCAGGAAGAGAATTTAATATTTAAGCTTCCTATGCTCGTCACCATATTGTTTTTAAATTACACCTATTATTACAATCCATCAGAAGTAAATAAATAAAGGTAGTTGATTTATTTTATATTTATGATTTGTTGTTATAGTGTATATTAGTCTTTTCTTTCTCGTACGACAATATTGTGCAGCAAACTCTCATATAATGATCTTTTAAATAAAAAAATATATTAACAAATACGGTAGATGCAATAGGGTTTCCAAAACGCCAAAGGCCAGAAAGTAAAACGCATTTGCAAGTGCACAAACAAAGTTTTCAGTGGAACCGCTTGTGCGGCTCCAATTCGAATTCATTCCACATTTTATCACGCGATACATTAAAATCGAGAGTGTGCCGTGACGTCCATTCATATCCGTTACACCAACATACACCATATTCCATACACTTAAAGATTAAAATTCCTTACTGCGTAATCTTTCCCGACTTTTTTAAATTTCAACCGTTCATTTTCCTGTATTTATCAATTTGAATTGGTAACACATTAGCAAAAATATTTAATGGTGACACCGATGCGGAAAGAAATTGTGGTAATTTGTAATTTTCGATAGTGGGTTGGGGGTGTGAAAACTTTAAACTATGTATTTCAGTCAAGTCCAGTCAGAGCTATGTAGATAGTATTCAAAGATACTTCATAGGAAGATAAAAAGACGTAAATTCCTTCGAAAAATATTCTCACAATTAAACTACATTGAAATTAAGTACTAATAAGATAGCAAAAGTATTGTTAGATACAAATAAATAAAAATATTTAAACATTTATTCGCCAATATAATAGCTACTTGCTTAATGAACTATAATAATGTTTTTTTTCCTTTGTTTTATCAACTTGTTTTTTTTATTATAATAATAATAATAAAGCCTTTATTGCTGTCTTATTTTTAACAAATAACATGCTATATGTGCCTTACATAATAAATTATAAAATAAAGTTTTAGGTTACTATGATAATATCGGCAAACTGTCGTTAGTTCAGTCCAGCTTGTCCTCCGACAAAGGCCTCCTCTAAGGCTTTCCACTCTGTTCTATCCTTTGCTAAACGAGTCCACTTCCGACCTGCTATTTTCATGATGTCATCTTCCCATCGCATAGTCTGTCTACCTCTATTCCTTTTACTGTCCCGTGGGTACCATTCTGTTACTATTCTAGTCCATTTTTCCCTCGTTTCCCTCAACATATGACCCGTCCATCTCCATTTTAATTGCCTGAAAGTTGTGTATGCATTTTTAAATTTTGTTTTACTTTTTATAAATTCTAATTTTATCCTGTCTTTTCTCTTAACTCCGAGTACACTTCGCTCTATTCCATTTTGACATATTTTTAATTTATTGGCCAGTTCTTCTGTTAAAGCCCAAGTTTGACACCCATAAAGGAGACATGGTAAAATACATACATCAAAAATTTTCCTTTTTTCTTTAATTGGCATATCTCTGCTCTTCATAACTTCGCTGAGCGACCAATATCGTTTCCAGGTGTTTACGACTCTTCTTTCTATTTCTTTTTGCATGCATTCTTTAGGTGATACTAGTTGCCCTAAGTATATGTATTCCTCTACATACCCTATTTTTTCATTTTTAACTTTTATCACATATTCTTGTGAAGAATTAGTCATTATTTTTGTCTTTGTTAGGTTCATTGACAAGCCTGCTCTGTTGCTTTCTTCATCAAGTTCTTGCAGCATAATTTCTAACGTTTTTGGGCTCTCAGAAAATAATATTATATCATCTGCGAAACGAAGGTGACTAAGATTTTGTCCATTTATATTTAATCCTTTATGGTTCCATTCGTTTTTTTTATTATTAGCCCGAAAATATTAAAAGCACGCAATAAGACAAACCAAAAATCGTCTAATTCATATGATGTTATGTGCATTTGTGCCACATTAAATGCTGATGTAACGTCTAAGTGAATAAATAAGAAGTTATAAATTTATAATATACTAATTATTAGATTATGCGCAATTACACCCCAGCAGAAGAATATTCACGCGTAATACTGTACATTTACGGCTTTGATTAGTTTAGTAGTATAAAAAAATTAAAAGTTATTTGATATCGAAATACTGTAAATAAAAAACGTCGGTAGAATCAAAACGGCATGTAAAAAACAAAACACAGTTATATTCGTCGTCGTTCGTCCGTGAAAGAACGAAAAAAACATGATTTATAACTATTATTCATATCGGTATAATATACTTCTGCCAATTAACGATTCCGGAAATTTAAAAGAAAATTAAAATTAAGTGCAACTGCGCAATTGGTATTTAGTTTTGAACTCAGAATTATAATATAATATTTTCAATACTATTTTTCCACACATACCCAACTGAAACTACTACTTATGTACTACTGTGCTCCGTACTACACTGCGACCACTGTACAGTGCTCTTACTGGGAAGACATTCGTTCCGTTACAAGCTGATAATATTCTGTCGTAGTATTTTAGGGAAATATAGAATCCAGAAATTACATGATATAAAAGTCAGACGAGAGTATACTAGACTGCGTTCCGTTTTAAACAATAATCAGTATAGCTAACTATAAAGGAACGGTTTCGCAATATACTGAATTGTCGTTACATCGTACTGTGGTCGAAGTGTATAATCGAATACACCCTAGAATTGACAGTGGCACTCACAGAATTAAAGACTCAGCGATCATTATCAAGGATCACACATTGTAGTAATGTAAAAAATAGATAACTTGCAAACAAACAATGTAATTAAGTTAAAATACGCTTTAAACTTACTTCAAGATATTTTACTTTCCACAGAATTAAAGACAACTAATAAATCTACTCCCATTCAGAAAATGTTGAAAGTTAAAATTGGAATTCTACTACCGCCAATTATTATGATTATGATATGATTAGCCGGTCTACTTCTAAATAAGCTACCACTCATAATAACCTTCATAAATAGTAGTGAATAATGCTTCCCTATTTCTCTGCCTACCTACAAGCGCTATAAAGAACTGACGAAAAACTCGAGAAGGTAATTTATACTCCACGGTTACATCTTAACACGCGTGTATAATTTGTCCATCTGTTTGTCCCACAAAGCTCGCGTCGTGATGATCCCGCAAACGGAACCTTAACCGCCAACATACTTTCTACCGCCCGCTTTCGACTCGGTTGCATAATTCTATCGTCGAGATTTTTTTTCTTGTCAAAACTCCGTTGACGTAACACTATTATGCAAGACGGCCTCCTTCCCTCAATCGATTGGCATCAATATCGATTTGTTGTCTCGCTCTATTGGGTGGCGTGCGATAGGGACATACGATGATTTTGTTGCTCGTAGATTGACATAACATGATAAATCGTTTATTTTCGATTTGATAAGCCAGTGTCATTTAAAAAAATTAAAAAGATACAATGAACAATTAGATAATTATTGATTACATTTGTCACTCCATCAGTTTCATGACTTCCACTGTTTCATATTGGCGTATCTCGAAATATCTCAGAACGAGCTCTAGGAAATTAGTTTCACGGCCTTATAAATGCTAAAGATTTTGTCATAGCATCTTTAAATATGCATTTATATAAGTATACATTTTTAAATCATTTATTAAAATTCGTAAATCTTATTTTTATGTACATGAAACTAATATATTGAATTTTGATTAAAAACATTCCATGAACCGTCATAAATTACGAGTAAAAGAGCAGGTGTAAATGAGCATTATCATCTTAAATCCAACTTTTACTGTCGGAATTATACCGAATTGGCATTAAGAATAAAATGCATTTTATTTACTTGTTACGTAACGGTGATAAAAATTGTGTACACACGTAATGCTGATATAACTGTGTCCATTTCCGTAAAAGAGGAAGAAGCCTTTCGAAAATATAACATAAGACTTGTTTATTTTCAATCGTTGAATAATAACTCAGATATTTCTTACGTGAGTAGGTCAGCTGTGTATATACAAGATATTTACATAATGCTGTAAGTGTAAATATACAGATACTAGATCTCAGTATTCTATTCGACAATTCAACAAACAGATGATTAAATAATTTATTATTTTCGACTTGGATTTTCTAATTAAGTAATATATTAGTTCTAAACCATTATGTTTCTTTGGTCAAATGATGTGTGGTTCCCAGTTTGTCTATATGTCGCATAGAAATTGAATAGATGAGAAAAAACAAACCGATTACATACATATATTAAGGCAACAGTAACTTGTATAATACTTTGACCTGATGTATCAGAAGGCCAATACGAGTAATATGAAAATGAGATTTCTCTTTCGAGTAATGTTTTGATACAATTGTGTTTTACTGTGACATTTAAATAATTTAATAAACGTTTTAAAATTATAATCATACTAGCTGTGCCCGCGACTTCGTCCGCGCGGAAAATTAATTTTAAATAAGCAAAATTATAAACTAAAAGTACCCTAAGTTACTCCTTATTACATCAGCTACCTGCCAATAAAAGTCCCGTCAAAATCGGTCCAGCCATTTCAGTGATTACATTACATTTATTAAAATGCGGTTATTTCAAAATCACAAACAGACACTCCAATTTTATTTATTTGTATAGATAATGATTTATTTTCCACAGTTGATATTTTGTATTAGCGTACTCTTTCTTTGTGCATAAATGCAACATTTCTCGCGTATCTAGATTCTAAACAGCTGACAACAATACATGGTTCTTTCAACGGTGCATCGGTGCAAAAGTAACAGTTAGGACACTTGATCGTGCCAGTATTGAATGACATGCAAAATATACGTCAAAATGAGATTTGGAGCAATTAACTATTATAATTATTAACTTCTAAATAAATACACCCAACAGTCACATACATAGTTCTGACCCCACATTAAGATACGAATCTTGTGTCGTGGGTATCAAAAACTACGAGTGACTTTTTCGGTCTCACAAACACCCAGACCCGTAACAAATACTTGTGAATCACACAAACATTTGTCTCAGTACGGGGATCGAACCCGCGGCCTCATGTTTCACAAGTTGGTGTCTAGCCAACTGCGCCACGGGGCTGTCCAACTTCTACAGCTAAAGACAATATTTTGAGGAATTTAGCATATTGGAGTTATTTGCTTAAAATATCAAAGGTGTGTAAAAGTCACTACCACTCATATCTTCATGATTATTGTTAAGATTTGGGAAAAAATCACGTGAAGTTCATAGAAGAATTATTTTTGAACCCGGAACAAAAATTTACGATTAAGAAATATGATACAATTGTCAGTATGATTTTTAATTTATCTTACCGCGCGTAGACAATATCCGAAATCTAAAGTGACTTCCCCATTCTGATTATACATTTTCGTAACTACTTTCTGCGTAACAATGACATGTTCCCATGTTTTATCTCTAAGTTTTTGTGGCATCAGTGAAAACCGAGTTTCCCCCACGTCCGCTCCCACGGTCATGAGATGTAGAAATTATTATGTTATTGTTTAAGACTTTTTTACATAAAATTGTGTAAATGGTGCACTTGAGCGCCTGTGTGGCTTATAGGAAAGTAGATGGTTCGGTTTTACGTAAGCTTGTAGCGAGTAAGTAAATGTATTTCTATAAGTAGGAAATAAGTACGGGCGAAATAAGTGAATGACTATCGGTCTCGTTTCCTGCTTCGAAACAAATATGTGAAAAACACATATTCTACTATAGTACGCACGGAGCCTAAAGATATGACTGCCTCGTGGTCTCGCGGTGCAAGTATGTGCCGTACAATCTAGAGGTAAGTCCAAAATAATAAAAAAATATTGTATTGGGTGTACAAATTAATTCGGTCCGTTTTTTGTTGTTAAAAATATATCTATTTTTAAATCAAAACAAATTAATAGATTAATCAAAGTATTTTCCAGCGTTTATTACTACTTTATCCCATCTCTCAGGCAATTTTCGAATTCCATCTCGAAAAAATGATTCGTCTTTCGAGGGAATCGAACTTCCGATCCAATTTTCTATTTCTGCAAAAGAAGTGAACTGGTGACCTGCCAAGTCGTGCTGCATCCGTCGGAATAACCAGTAATCCGAAGGAGCAAGGTCCGGAGAATACGGCGGGTGTGGTAAAATATCCCACTTGAGTGTTTCTAAATATTTTTTGACGACGTTTGCGACATGAGGTCGAGCGTTGTCGAGCAAAAGAATAACTTTATCATGTCTTTGTTCGTATTCCGGCCGCTTTTCACGTAATGCACGGCTCAATCGAATTAATTGTAGCCTATACCGATCGCCCGTTATAGATTCGCCAGGCTGTAGCAACTCATAGTACACAACACCGTTTTGGTCCCACCAAATACACAGCATGACTTTTGAATTCAAATTTTACTTTGCTGTTGATGTTGAGATCGATGGTAACGATTCACCAGGCTTAGCGTAGTATTTTTTCTTCTTGGGATTATCGTAGAATATCCATTTCTCATCTCCAGTAACAATTCGATGTAAAAAACCCTTTCTTTTTTGCCTTTGAATCAACTGCTCGCAAGTGAAAAATCGCCTTTCAACGTCTCTTGGTTTCAATTCATGAGGAACCCAGTATCCCTTTTTTGAATCATTCCTATGGACTTTAATCATACAGAAACTGCTTGTTGAGTCACTCCTAAACTATCTGCAAGCTCCTCTTGTGTTTGACTTCGATCTTCATCGAGTAATGCCTCCAATTCTTCGTCCTCGAATTTTTTTGGTTGTTCTTGTCTAGGCTTATCTTCAAAGCTGAAATCACCATCCTTAAAACATCGGAACCATTCCCTACATGATTTATCAGTTGGAGCATTATCACCATAAACTTCCACAAGCATTTGATGCGCTTCCGCTGCACTTTTCTTCCAATTGAAGCAAAAAATTGAAACCTCCCGCAGATGCTGCTTAGTTAACACAAAATTTGACATATTCAAAAAAAGTTAAAAACAAGTTCTTTTACGAAATTCGAAGTAATGGGAATGGAATGTTATTGACAGATGTCTAACCTCTCTGAAACCACCGAGATCAACGGTCACAATAAAACATTCATGACAGCCAGAGCCATTTTTTAAAAACGGACCGAACTAATTTGTACACCCAATAAAAAAAACATACAATAATTACTTTACATTCAAAAGAAAACTGTGATGATTGAAGTCAAAATCCTATTAATCTTAATATACAAAAGCATTTTCATACAAAAGACTTCAACGCGTTACCGTCATTGCTACAATTTTGAGTTGTTTTTTAATTTTATAAATGGGTGCTACATATTAAGTTTTATTGATATTACATATTTGATATATTGTGCCTCGTGGTCTCGCGGTACAAGTAGGTGCCGTGCGATTTAGAGGTCCTGGGTTCGATTCCCGGGTCGGGCAAAGTGTTATTGGGTTTATCCATGAGGAAATTCCCAGTAACAGCACGGAGTCTGGGAATGTGCCAGAAAAACGGCAATAGGCTCGTCCCCTATTACGTGGGACTGATACATACTTGGCGAAATGTGGGTGCAGAAATGCACCTCTGCCTACCCCTTCGGGGAATATAGGCTTGAGTTTATGTATGTATGTATGTACAATGTACATATTCTACTATAGTATAATACGCACGGAACTTAAAAATATGACCGGAATACAATATGCTAGCCTCATATCATCATTGTGGCGGTGTTTCCAAAAGGATACGACTTAGGGACCTTCAAGTCTTTATTTCTCTCAAAGGCCAGCAGTGCACCGATAATTCCTCTGGTAATGTGGGTATTCATGTGCGGTGTTGACCACGTCGCATCAGGTGGCTTTCTTGCTCGGTTACCTCTTTTCTCATAAAAAAATGTGAAATGGGTCTTATAAGAGAGTTAGCGTAACGTGAGTGTAGTAATACAACTCTGTTTACCGCGCTGTGGATATGAGCGTAAATGATGACTGTATCTAAGACTGGTGGCAATACTAATTAGCCATAAGTATCGGCTATTATATATATACATATATTATATATATATTATATTATAGTGATGGCCTCGAGGTTTAGGCGCGTGGTCGAGAATTTCGACGGTCGCAGGTTCAAACCCCAGGCACACACCTCTGACTTTTCGAATTTATGTGTGTATTCACAAAGAATTATCACTTGCTTTAACGGTGAAGGAAAACATAGTGATGAAACCTGCACACCTAAAAGTTCGTAGGAATTTCTTAGGTGTGTAGTCCGCCAACCCGCACTAGGCCAGCGTGGTGGACTAAGGCCTAAACCCTCTCAGTTGTAGAGGAGGCCCGTGCCCAGCAGTGGGACGTATATGGGCTGATGATGATCGGCTATTATTGTGCCGCTACGGCGTATAATCTACGGATTACTCCACACATACATACATCGGAATAAGACTGTTTGGTAATTCAATGTATGATTGTATATTTGCTAACTTTCATTACTTTTGTCCGTACTTTACATACATCACCTCACAACTGTATTCCCCGAAGGACTAGGCAGAGATGCATTTCTGCATCCAAACACCACGTCCCACGTAATATCAGGAAAGCCTATTGCCGGTTTTTGGACACATTTCCAAACTCCGTGCTGCTACTGAGAATTTCTTATTGGAAAAACCCAATAACACTTTGCCCGACCTGAACTCGGGACTTCTAGATCGAACGGCATATACAGCGAGACCTCGAGGCAGTTTACTTACTTAGACTTTACTTAGTAGTTGTTTACTTAGTACTTTAGCATTTAATCAGAAAGGTCAGAAACTACAAGACTTATTCGATCTTACAAGCACTCAGTTCGGTAACAAATATTAGTTAGCCACATAATCGTTTGTCTCGGTGCGAGGTTAGCTGATGTCTAGCCAACTGCGCCACAATTACAAATCACAATTGTCTTCTCATTAGTGTTCACTAATCGTTAATAATATAAGCCGAAATGACATTCCATAAGTGTTTCGCGGGGTCTTTGTCGGTATGTTTTGTCAAGCACGATGCGGTTGCTATGGAAACTGGGTAAACAATAACAAACTACGTATATAGGGTTGCTGACTGAAGAAATGTAATAAATATAAGGTATACTCGTATTATGTATTAGCAAGTGGTAGAGTCAGTTAAGTGTTTTGTTTCAATGGTTCGACAGTGAAAGTTTTCTGATTCACACAAAATCGTTTTTTTTTTTTCGTAATCCAGGTATCAAAACCACGACTTATTCACCGAAAATGGTTTCAACGAGGCAACTTATTGCTTTTTTATATATTTTTTTCATTTTTATCTGGACTCAGAGTTCGCGAAAAAAGTAGAAAGGAATGCAAAGCGAAATTAAAACGTGCGTCAAAATAAATAAACATTCAATAAAATATATAGGACAAAAACCTCGTTAGTATCAGTTTACAAGAGGATATTAAAGGCTCAAATTGACTTAAGAGGCCAAATACTTGTTCCCTTCAGTCAGTTCATCTCAACATCGGGTCTTCACGGGTTTGTAACTAAACGAAAGTTTACATTTAATATTCATATTGCACAATAGTTGACATTTAGTGCTATTCTCATGACACTAAATATGTACGATAAAAGATTTCATAACGTTTATGCAACTTGCCAGCGGTTATGCAAGATTGGAACTGTTTTTATCAGGCGTTATCCAGGATTTTGATAGGGTTTGTGTAAACATACGTCCGGAATTATTTTATTCTTCTACAACTCCTCATTAGGACTATAACAATTAAAGAGATTTAGTGTTATAAATACGGTTACAGGCTTAGCTTAACCCCCTCAGTTACAGAGGAGACTCGTGCACAGCAATAGGATGTAGTATATGGGCTGATGATGATGATGATTTAAGCTTAAACAGACAAAATTAAAGAAAGACCGATACAGGTCTTTGGATTTTTTTTATTAGCCGATACTAGATTCCACTGCTGGGAAAAGGCCCTCTTCTTCTTCCACTCCCCTCTATCTTGTGCTAAGTTACGCCACTCCTTCTCAAAGGCGTCCAGACTGTCTCTCCAGCGCATTCTCGCTCTGCCACCGAAAGTGGCCCTCACATGGTATCCAATTCGAAGCGGCTTTCGCCCATCTGTCTGAATCCATCCTGCAAAGCTGGCCGGCCCAGTTCCACTTCAGCTCAGCGGGTCTTTGGATCCTTCTTTTAAATATTAATTGACAGAGCCTGTATTAAAGCGAACGAAGCAGGAAATAAGCTGGCTTTAATACAATTTGTATAATATTATGTTAGTTAAAAGATAATTCATTGTGAATACACACATCACTTCGAAAAGTCATAGGTATGTGCTTGGGGTTTGAATCTGTCGAGATTTTCGACCGCGTGCCCAAACCTCGAGGACATCACGACTTTAAGCATAAACATACATTTAAGAAAATTAATATTTTACAAATGACATCAATTTTACGATGCTTAAAATAAGTATCTTCATTGATTGTCTAACCACAAATTAAATAAATCAGGAGTAGAAAATTGGCTAGAAAACGAAACATTTTTTCCTAGATTAAATTCCTTATTAGTTTATTAAAGTGAACGCGCTACGGCGAGCTGTAGAGTTAGAAAGTGAAGTATGAGCACATGTTTTAAATACTTAAAGGTAACATTATATTTTACTGGTTGTTAAACGATTCATTGGGGTGAGGACGACATACCCCATGCATACAGGAAACGTGTCGGAAGTAACTTCTTCCTATTTACAGAATATGTTTTTTTGTTAACTTAGTTTTGTTGTTACTTAAGCCCGGATTATATTTTCTTTATTAATATTTGTTATTCAAACTGTATGTGCTTTTTATATGAAATGACTGCCTACATAAGTAAAAATAAATTCATGCATAAAACATTATTATTTGCTCACGATGTTTTCCTTCACCGTTAAAGTAAGTGATAATTCATTGAAAATACGTACATAACTGCGAAAATTCAGAGGTGTGTGCCTGGGGTTTGAACCTGTGACCGCAGAGATTCTCGATCGCGCGCCTAAGCCTCGAGGCCATCACTACTTATAGCAGTTGGACGTATATGGGCTGATGATGAATGAACATTATTATTTGCACGGAGGCAAGGCATGTGATATTATAATTACAATGAAATTGTTTAAAATAAAATTTCAAATATCTATAAACTTATAAACTAAGCATTTATATTCTTTATGTTTTGTGTACCTTTTAAAAAACACTGAAAAATTCCCACTATATTAGAATGAAATTATGAGTATTTAGATTCCTATATTAATATTTTAAATTATGCCATCGTATATATTACATCATTAATATTAATCTCGCTAATGAACAACTGCTTGGCTTGATTATACAGATTAAATATAGTTATCTTTCCACTAACGTTGAGAGGAGTCATTATACGTTGTAAGAATGTTTCATTTTTGTAGTCTTACACTATTTTGCCGCAAAAAACTAAGTATTTTTATATTGATCGGGAAAGTGGTTACCCATTTAAATATGTTGACTAGTATTTGAACGACTCATAGGAAAAAATATATTTGTTTATTAAATTGATTTTTAGAATATTAAGAATACTTTGAAAAGCAAGCTGATATTTTTATTTTATTTGGCATGGCGAATTGATGTTGTTTGTGAGTACAGTGTTATCTTAATAAAGCATCAGGCAGTTTTTGAACGACTATATTATTTGTAGGGTGCTGGTTACCACAGAAAAATTCTAAGTTCTTTAGAAATGTTGGTATAACAGCGTTATCTTAAAATTGACATCAATTGAATAGTTTTGGAATTTATACGAGCAACTCTTCAGTTTAAAGTAAATAAGTAATATTATAATTTGTTCTAAAAAAATCAATCATAAAAAAATATATAAATCATTTATTAATCACCAAACATCGCGTGATCAGTACTTGTTATTAAAATTTTCTAAATTTATTTTGAAATTCCATTAACTGTATAATTTTATTTATTGTTATATGGAAAGGCAATGATTGCCCATATAGAATTCGACTCCATCTCAGCGCAACATGTAATAAAAAATGTTTATTTCACTGACATAAATATGTAAATGTACAGAAAGGCATCGCATTGCAACACAGACGAATTCGTGTTTACAATGTGTACTAGTGATTCAACATTCTCGTGGGCATTTGACGCAATATTTATGTTTGGTGTACCGTTACGATAGCGCGCACGGGAGCAGCGGGTGACGCTCGCGGTGCACCGACATACACGTTAAAGCGCTGCAACTTAAGGGGAAGCGCTTTGTAGAAATTAAAAGTGAAAATACTCTATACGAAAATTTACTATTCTAGGTTTAGGGAGGGGAGCAAGATTTGGCATATCCCCATGACATGTCAAGATTTGACAGCCCCGTGGCGCAGTTGGCTAGACACCAGCTTGCGAAACGAGAGGTCGCGGGTTCGATCCCCGCACCGAGACAAATGTACCTAACACCTAAGTTATATTAAAATCGTGTAAATGCTCATACTGACAAAATGAAACTGTTATTCTTATCAGAATGGCAAAGAAATCTTTGTTTAAACACCCTTGGTCTGGTTATGGTCGATTTTCCACCACGGGACGACCATTAATAATATAAAATAACCTTATAGTCGTTTTCGGCTACTGTGACTGCTTTTAATTATGTTTAACAAAATTATCTGCGCTCCAGTAATAAATGTAGGAAGTGCTACTTGGTTTCAACTACTTTGTTATTTAATCGTGACTGATTGCTGCGAGATAGTCGTAATTATTTTTTGCGTAAGATGAAAGAACTATTACAAAGTGTATCAGATCATAAAGAAGACCATGCGAATTCTGTATCCAATAATAAATAGTGCGTAATGATATTAATATAATGAAAGCTATTATGAAAATTATATAACTAGCCATGTGTTACTGAGCGTAAAACTTGAAGATATTTTATGCATCTCAATATTGTGTAGAGTTAAATGTAAAACAAATGAGTAAACAAGTTTCCATAAAAAAATTATGTGAATAAATTTGGTGTTTTTTTTCCAATAATTGTATTTGGTATTACTGTAAAAAGGTCAAATGTTATATTCTCGCTTTTTTATTAATAAAAAATACAATGTGACTATTCTACTATAAAGATTCTATTATGTTCTGTGGTTTATCTTATAAAGGTCGAATTCGTTAACAGTTGATTAATACACAACATAAAATTAAAATGATTCGTATTCAATCGCAAATTAACCTTCGGTATTTTTGTGGTTTTGACTTTTTGCAATAATTAATAAGTTTTATGTAGGTCACGGTCTATCAAAAATTATGGTTTTGAAAAGCCCAGATTATATACAATGTCATAATTAACGGAAACCTATTTTCTTGAACATAGAAATTATGATTTAAAACAAGATGAAAAGTTAACAAAAAACGGGGAACACAGCTTCCCCTTAAAGAAAGATTTCACTGCCGCTCGCGATAGCACATGAAGGTACGTACTCGCATCGTGCGTCCCACTCTGTTATGCTACGATCGTATTTTTTATCCCTTTTTATTACTAATATGTCATTGACACCGGCTAATACGCGCTGGATGACATTTGGGATTTTCCTTTAATGTTTTTGTAAGGAAATTTCTTTTAATTGCTTGTATTGTGAAAGAACGGTTGGGGTATTTCGAAATTGTTCATATAACTTGACATTTAACGTGAGAATTTTCTATCTACCATATGATAAAATCAAGCCATAATCTCACACCTACACCAATAATACAATACTGAAGGGTTAGCTTATTTCTTTGGTTTAACGCGCTTATCTTAGGAACTGCTGGTACAAAATAAAATAAAAAATGTGTGGAAAATTTATTTTTCGAGGAAGGGTATATACAATTACGCTACGACCAAAATAGGAACACCAATAAAAAACTTGACAAAATCGAGTAAATATTATTCAATTTGAAGTTGAAGTTTCGCATGTGGAGTTGCGGACAACAGTTAGTATTTGATAGAAGGAAGGAAGTAGGCTAAATTGCGTAACTGAAGTTTCTCCAAAGAGCTGTGTTTTAAACATTAATAAAAAATATATTTTACACGTAGGTATATGTATAAGATGTAATCTGCCTATTTTCCTATATAAATTATGTAAGAAAATTTTAGTTTCCTTGCACGCCGTATCCTCATAATAGGGTTTCGTAGGCAAGAAGTAAAACAAGTATTAAAATTTCTCAACTCGTTGTATGGTTTAACTGTGGATGATGAAACTTTACGGAGTGACAAGTACATAAACATAAATTCGTAGATGCAGTGACCTAAAGATAGTTAAATAAGATTTTCATAAATAGCTGGTAAAGATGCCTCTACATCATCTGTTCAAGAACTAAATAGGACCCTGCGATTTTCGATTGCCATGCCTGGAACGAGGACTCACAAACGAAGCAGTTTTTACTATTTCATCATAGACATGGTTTCATAGTACGCAGATAAAATAGCACATGCCCCAAGTGTAACCATTAAAAAAAAACTTTTTTTCTTGTGGATAATAAAATAAATTAAATACCTCTTTCCATGCGATTAAGCCGTTACACAAACTATTATATTTACTTTAATCGTCTGACATTTATCTTTATGGGATATTCCCATAATGATAAATATTAATAAAATAAAATAATTTATAATAAAGAAAGAAAAAAAACCAGTACAATTATTCATAAACATAAAACTAGAAATAAGCCGCATACATACTTCTGTTGATAAAATTCTTACTATATAAGAAAACGATTAATTTGTAGTATACTTGTGTAATTATTATATTTTGTATATTTGTGTATTGATTAGATTAGTAAGCAATTTCTGAAAGATCTATAGCATATTATGTTATTACCTTTTAATATTTTAAACAAATGCATAATGTCTTTACCATAAACTTCCTTGTTGGACCCGCGGTATTATGTGTGCTATGTGGTTTCATTCCTGGACCTGAAAAATGTCATAAAGTTTTTCCTCCTAGAAGTTCTCAATAGCAGTAGGAAATGTAGAAAAGTTTCCGAAAGGCTCAATGCCTATAAAGTGGAACTTAAAGCTCAACAATATCCTGCGGGGTATATCCTTCAAATTAGATGCTTAAGTATAAAGACTATTTTACCATACACCCGCCATCGTACAGTTAAGTACATGCTATTTTTTTTTTATAATTTAATTAATTTGATACTAATAATATTTCGAGACTGGTGACGTATATTTACTGAAATAAAAATGATAAAACTACTACGTAAGTGACGCATGACGATCGACTACTATTTACAACTGGCATGTTATGAGCGAGAAGATTTAATACATTCTAAGTACCAAGTAAAGACAGACTTTCAGCGTGACAACACAGCTATTGTAAAATATGTAATTGTATAACATAAGGCCAGTGCTTTACGCCGTGACACCCGTGAAAGTGAAAGATGTACCGACAACAAAACAAATGGATCAAAATATTTTGATAATTTATAACTAAAGACGAGAAAAAATGCGATTGATGGTATGTTTGAGTTGCAAAATATTCTTGCAAGTATGTACTATAAGTTTTTGGGTATTTTAGAATAAATATTCAAAGCAGTCATGGTCTTCATGTTTATTCACACAGTCGAGTCAAAGCTCGACGGTCGCGAGTTCAAACCCCAGGCACACACCTCTGACTTTTCGAAGTTATGTGTGTGTTGACAATTAATTATCACGTACTTTTACGGCGAAGGAAAACATCGTGAGGACACCTGCACACCTAAAAGTTCTTAGGAATCTCTACGGTGTGTAGTACGCCAACCCGCAATAGGCCAGATACGATTACAAACATATCCTTAAATGTTAAAGTGTGTGTTATCGGGGTTACGTCGGTAAAATTAATTCTTACTTTTGCGTTAGTTTCTATTCACTATCGCTGCACTTTACGTTAATATCTTAAAAAAGTAAATCTACAATAATTGAGTACATTCAAAAAAATAATAAAAAAAATCAAAATAATTTATTATTATAAATTTTGTTTAAAACATTAGAGTTATAGTAATTAGAATTATAGTAGAATAATAGCTTGAATAATTTCAAAAAGTTATAAAATGTTTATGCTGTCTATACGCTCTAGTTTGCCGTTGGATAAATACTCGTTGCATAAGTTAATTTATCGCTGTTTCTGTCGTTGCTTTAAATAAATTGGACAGTTTACACTCTGTAATACAGTAATGATAATTTCACGAGGGTCTGTAGGTAATTTCAACCATCCTTATTATATATATATATATATATATATATATATATATAACTAACCTAACCTAAACAATGAAAATATTTATTGAACACACAAATTGATCGCTTCGTGGTGCAGTTGGCTAGACACCAGCTTGTGAAACGAGAGATCGCGGGTTCGATCCCTTCACAAGACAAATGTTTGTGTAATCCACAAATACCTGAGTGTTTGTGAGACCAAAAAGTCACTGTAGTTTCTGATGCCCACGACACAGGACTTGCATCTTATTGTTAGTGTAGAGTCAGAACCGTGTATGTGACTGTGTGGTGTATTTATTTATTTATTTAATTACTAAGTGTAAGTGCTAATTTTTTCGTCTCACGGCAACTCTACATTTTTCCATTTACAAAGTGACCAAAGTAACAAAAGTAAGTTGTTTCTCAAGGTGCCATCTCTGACCATGTCAAAAATGATTTAAATAGCTCATCTATTTAATCGTTACAAACATGCAAAAATGCAAACATTTACTCTATATAACATTAGCATAGAATAATAGCATAAACATCAGAAAATATTAACCGCCTCGGTCTCACGATACCCCTAGCGATAGAAATATTTATTTTCTGTACATACATGTACTAAGATTGGGCGTGATATTACGCCCACTCGACTGATAAGCCTGTTTAAGTTGTTATATAAAGCCTAATAGAGAATTTAATGGTACTCGTATGTTTATACCGTGAGCTAAGTCAATAAAAACTAAGATAAGATCATAAAATAAAGTGGTTCCTTACTATAGTATATTCAAGTTAAAGTACTAATGAGTCGTTTCTTTCAACATGTCAATCATTTAGAAATATCTCTACTGTCTACCCAGCAGTGTACTTCATATTAATAACAGAGTTTTTTCAGTCTATACTGCCCCATATCAGGTGGAGAGAAATACGATATTGTCAAAATTCTTGTAGAAAATTTTCATGCTCATAAGGTTTTCCACGTTTCTCTACGGATATATCTAGCGATAGTTACGATTTAAATATATTTCTAATTAAGCTCTCTTCGGTTTTGTTCCAACTCTGTTATAGTTTGAAATGCTATTTCAGTGGAGCAAAATATCGTCTTGCATTTTCTGCCGTCTGTACAAGTATCTTTGGAGACCACATGCCAAGTTCTCTTTTAATTACGCACATAACACATAAATATTCTTTAATCTCATCGATCTTGGAAAAACGAAAACATTAACAAATTACGTAAACTATGGATTATAGTTACATTTCGGATGATTCCATGACATCATGTTTCCGCCATGGTAATGCTTACGATGGAAAGTGTGTGAATTCTTGCTTTCGACCGTCCTCGTCGAGTTATTGTGCTCGTAATACGACTTTTTCGGCGCTGCACAAATCGACTTTTATTTTCACTTTTAACTTCTTTGTTGGTGGTAAATGCGGAAATAATGGAGCTGTTATATGAAGATAAATATCTGTACTATTTTTTAAGGGTAGAGTAAAAGTTGTGGTACAGTATTTAGTGCATATATTAAGTTTAACTTTTTAGACCGACTGATGAGACCGTTTGCACTTTTTAATTCATATGGACCAAACAACCAATGAGCAAAGGTCATGGGCATAATTCCTGTGTTTGGAAAAAATGTTATTGCATTTCCCTTCACGAAATTCTCAGTAGCAGCACGGAGTCTAGGACAGTGTTCAAAAAACAGCAATAGGCTTGCCACCTATTGCACCTTAAAAACACAGCTGGTTAATTTTGTAGACATATGAATGTATATTGGCATGTCGGTGACAAAAGCGTGAGTTAAAATATGATCGTTTCTACCTGGTCCGTTCTCCAGCTCGAATACAATAATAATATAAAAATATGGTTTAATTCAAAATATATTTTTTTATTACACTCTGGTTATCATGAACGTAATATTCAAGTGATACATAGATGTAAGACATAACAGCGTTAATTGTCTAATAAACTCACAAATTACGTGCAATTATAAACGTATACGCGGTAGTTTGAAATTATGTGAAAGTGTTTTTATATCTCGCTCTGTTTTACTGCAAAATGTATTGACAAAGAAAATTATGGTCATTGTTTTATGTTTAATGGATTGATTATTTAATTAAAATACACTATTCGATTTCGAATCATTGTCCCTTGCTACGTACTGGATGTTATATTGTAGATAGAGAACAAAAAAGTATCATAAAAAAAGCAATTGGATTTTAATAACGTACTTTTATTGACCATTCATAATGTTTGTAGTAATTTTTTATTTCTAAATATTTGCTAAGTCATAATCTTTCAAAACAATAAAAAATAGACGTCATAAACTCTGTATAAAATACTGCGATTATCGTTTCAATATGATTTGTGTAAATTCAGTCTTTTCTCAAGGTATAAAGAAGTGTTTAGGTTTTTTATAATATATTTCACACACGTACAGGACCTTTAAACAGTAATTTTATACACAAATCAGACCCTCAATTGTTATTAATCATACACCTTTGTCTAAACGCAATAATTGTATCTGTAGAGTCTTATTTTACTGTTGATCGTTGAACCATGCTATGCACCATCACTAGTAGACTATATATTCTTAAAATAATATGTATATATATACCTATGTATAATCTTAAGACAAAGAAGTCTATTAGTCAAAAGAAATCCCAGATATAATGGCAATTCATTTAAAAAAAACCGACTTCATTCCTACTAGTCTCATCGGGACGAGTCATTACAGGCCTGTCTGCAACTTATTAGGCAACATAATATATTGACAAAATCTGACCATTTTTAGATTTTTTCCTAATTTACATTCTATAATTGCGTTAGTTAATTTGGAGTCAAAGTAGCAATTTGTCAGTATTATTTCATAATTATCTAATCTGACGCACGCGTAGTGTCATTAATCTATGTTTTTGCACGCGTACTGTCGTTAGCACTGCACGTCGACTGTTTCACTTTAATGTTGACACTGATGATCGATGCACTGTGGTTTGTGACGTCACTTGTTGCTACGTGAATGGTAACTTCACTAAATTGTTATTAGAAACAGAAGGTCTGTTGTAACAATAATTGTAGACTGGTGAAAACGAATGCAACTTTTAGATATTTTTTGTTTTTATTTAAATTATTTTTTTTACGATTTGATATTATAAACTCAAATTATATTTTCTTTCTTAGGAGAATAAAACAAGTAATTTTTGATTTAATATAAAAAATATAATTAGTTTTCTTTTCAAATCAGCATGAAAATTTTCTAATTTTATGCATCATTTCATGGGTCTTTTTTAATTCCGCACAGATGCCAACGAACCACATCGAGCTCATAAAAACGCAGAACAAAAAAAACTTCTACAAAAACCGATGTTCATACAAACAGAAGGATTGAAACGCATCGACGTCTTCCCAAACGTTACCGAAAACGCTAAGAACCTTCCCGAATTTAAACCGATCTCAGACGAACAGATGAAGCGCGTGTCCGAGATTCTAAGTGAGTTGTCCACTCAGACGAGCTATAGAAAAGGCAGAATGGTTGAAAAAGAGACTCCGACTATAGATAGACAGGATGAGAAATGCCCACAAGGAGGGACTTGCGAGTTTTTCATCTATTGCTGGATGGTTGGAGGGTTACTGGACGGCACATGTGGAGGGTTGCTGAAGGGATGCTGTCACAGGGTCGCGAAAGCCGGAGTACTCGGCGTGCATGACTCGAATTCTCTAGAGTACTCGTCAAGAGAGGGGCAGAGTTACGGTCCCGTGATAAATGATGAAAGTAAGTTCGGGATGAGATGAGATGAGTCACACCGTTGCGTAACGAGTCATTTGTTGCCAGTTGAATGTATCACGGAATGATGTGTATATGTATCACTGCAGTACTTAGTATGTGTATATGTATCACTGTAGTAATTAGGACTTGTAATGAATGAATAAAGGTCACAGTGCGGGTATTGTGCGGAGTATTTGTTTGTTTTATCATGTATATATTATAAATAATGGTATCAGTTCTCTCATGGTGTGCTTTGTACAAATATAAAATGTATTAAACTTATGGGTTGTCCTAGATTCACACAGTTAAGGCAAAAAATAGAGCCTTTATTACTCGGAAATTTTATCTATCTACTTTTTTAGAATCGTTTCAAATTTAATTTTTTACATATTTCATATTTTAATAAATATTTTTTTTATATTTAAAATACTTTTGAATTATTTGATACTTATCTTTCTATACAAAATAACTTGAATGACTTTTAAATTTGTGTGTCATCCAATAGTTATTTCGAATAATAATCTGTGAAAGTTGTTCACCTACATTGAATATTTAAATTTGCGAATACAGAGATACCAAAAAGTATTTTCTAAAGCCTGTTCTTTTTTCAATTTCACTTCATTCTTTAGTGCTAAAACAGCAAGTAATGTTTCCCCTTGTATCGTAAAAGTAGGGAAAAAATGGCTTTTAGGAAATATAAAAAAGTCATCTCGTCTCTCATAGAAATAAGTTACTTTATTGTACATTATACATACATACTATCTCATATTATGGGACAAAGTATCTGCCAGTGATGTATATAAACTGTTTATTGGTCCATGTTGTTGTTTTTATTGGGTCAAAACTGTTACGCTTCGGTGGACATCAAGGAGAAGAACTAATTAATTAGAGCTCAGATGTGGTCGTTCGGCAAGACATATTTAGAATGTTCTAGATATTTCTCGATTTTTCAGCATGACGTCACCAGGTACTGACTGTAAATATTATATATATTCTCCTCTTTATCTGCTCTTCTAATTATGTCTTGCTTTCTCACATCTCTGACTACTAACCTTTATATACATATATATTCATACTAATTCCCTAATTTTTTCATGTTCTTATTTAGATGGGAAGGTAAGTGTGTTTTTTTTATATATTTTTTGCGCGGGAAGCTCGTGATTTATGTGAACTTTCCGTGTTTTTAATTGTATTTTAAAACTTTTCTTAGATATTATAATTACCCATAAGATTACTAATCAAACATTTTTATAGACCTGAGTTATATTTTAGTGAATTTATTTATTTCCCCTTATTTCAATTAGTATTTGCCAGTAAATACATTTATACATTTATTATAGGTACCACACTATAAGTTTGACCCGTATAAAAGATTTCAACGCGCTTATATACGAAATGCATTGGATACAATATACAAACTATGTATGTACGTAAGTGAAGTTTAATTATTTTCGGAAATTATTGTACAGTTCAATGTACCATAACATTTTAACCATAGAATTAGTTTTATAGCTCCAGATAAAACAATGATTGAAACACAATGATTTTTCGTATAATATTGTATTTTGTATGTTTGTAGGTATTACTAAAATACAACATTAAATATTTAATGCGGTCCGACAGATATAAAAAACAATCTCAATAATTTTATTTTGGAACCAACTCATATTACACATATATTGCGGTAAAATAAATATTAACACCCACTTGAACATAACTCTGTACTCTTGAACTTCATGTTTTATAACAAAGATCTACAAAAACACATTCCCATACAAAAGACATCAACGCGCTCGAAAGAGTTTAAATGCTTTCAATTAGTGTTATTTTGTGCGCGAAGGTACGGCATTTACGCGACGACTGTACCTCCGTACCTCTCAGCTGATCGTTGCATAACTGACTTTCACCACGCGGCGCCGACTGCGCTCCGTTCTCGTACACGTAGGGTTGCACTGACATCGAAAAAGGATAATATTTTTTATTAATTTTTTCATAAACAATAATGAAAAAAAATAATCTAAAAGATCTCAACAAATATTAAGTTTATCATAATATGAATACGAAAAATGCATTCGACTCGATTAAGTTATTGTTTTAAAAGCCTTACGTCTTAGATTTGTCTAAGTGCAATTTTTAATTGGTGAATTTTTTTTCACTGTATTTTTTAAAATTGGCGTTCTATTAACATATAATTTGCATAAATAGCTAATATAAATAACACTAAATTGATACCTATTATATCACCTATCAATATTCTAAATAATTTTAGAATATTAAACAAGTAAGTATTGTTATCAAGAATTTAGGAAGAACAAGAGATAAATAAAAAATATATAAACAAATAAACACTTAACCTCGCATTTAAAATTACAATCGAAACATGGTCTAGTTTAAAAATTGTTAGGAAAACTAAAAAACTGCTCCTTATGATAAAACCACAGTAAAACATATATAGTAAGTTGATCAAGTATGTACATATGTGATTTTTTCATTAATATGCTGCACGTGACAACCCTATCGTACGCGGATATATTGGGGTCTCAAAACACTTTTATGTTACGATGGCGGGGGTGAAATATCAATAAATAACATGTTAATTATACCAACGTGTATTTAAAAGCAATTATTTTGTCGACAATATTCATGAAATCAATATTTGTATGAATTTTGATCAAATGTTGGTTGGAACATTCCAGTGTTGAACACGCATGATTGTACAATTTAGCCATCATTGCAGTATGTAGTAGATATTTTTGGAAACATCTGTATTTACTAAAGAGCGGATTGATACATATTGAGAAAGATAATAAGTTTATATAACTAAGCTAATTAACATTGCGTTACCAGTTTTTTGATTCACATACATACATAACCTCACGCCTGTATTCCCCGAAAGGGTAGGCAGAGGTGCATTACTGCACCCACATTTCGCCACGTATGTATCAGTCCCACGTAATAGCCGGCGGGCGAGCCTATTGCCGTTTCTCGGGCACATTTCCAGACTCCGGGCTGCTACTGAGAATTTCCTAATGGAAAACCCAATAACACTGCCCGACCCGGGAATCGAACCCAGGACCTCTAGATCGCACGGCACGATCGATCCTTTTTTTATTCATTATATAGAAATATATTCATATTTATAGAAATATATTTTAATGTTATAAATGACGACGAGGAGTAGTATTCTTTAAAAAGGTGAGAGAAGGAACTGATAAGAGCATTTGAGTGGACGTTTCGAGGAAAATGTGCCATAGAATGTATATATCAAAATGAAACAAAAAAAGGTATTTCTTTATCAAAGCTTCTGGCATAATAGCATAATAATATCTGGCATAATATCTTTCCCCATTAGGAGAAGAATATAAAATATACGTGCAATTATCTGCATAATATTGCTCTTAATAGTAAAGGTAGATATCGCTTTTTTAGATAGAGACGAGCCTTATCACTTTAAATTCTAAACTGCTCAACTGGCTTCTCGATTCACTAGGTTAGGAATGGAGAAACAGTTACCTCAGCATTATTATGCACTCCACACTGGAAAAACATAAACGTGCGCATTAGGTATGGAGGGAAAATTATAAATAAAATTGAGGATAAAATTATACTATATGAAAAGCTTCATGTATAAATCGAAATCCTTAATTTTTATGTTATTTGTAACACGTCGGTATTAACTATTAATGACAGGTTTTCCAGTGCATTTTTTATGAATTATAAATTAATATTTAGTTAAGGTTATAATATAGATACTGGTTCTGCAACGAAATCTCAATTTTACTCAGTCTTATCCCCACTCCACTGTATTGTAGTTGTTATACTGCCTTTTTTACTCCGTGTTCATATTTCAACTATAGCCAACCCGTACCATGAGTTTATTTACATAATAAATGCGGATACAATTTACTTTAGTATCGGTGCCATACTTCCTCAGTGTTATGCAGGCTGACCTTTGCGCCTTCAAGTTACGAGTTTGCATAACACCATGTCGTAGGGTAGCGCGGTTGATGTTTTCTGTCACAGGTTATGCAATGTATCATATGCGGGCGAAGGTTTATTCAATCATTTTTAATAGGGTTAAAAGAAACTGGCACAAAGTTTGAGATTTTAAGAAGTCATTATTCATCCACAATAATTATGCCCGAAAGCCCAACATTATTATAGTAATCGTCACGGTTTTATATTAGAAAAATTGGGTTAGGAAAACGTCAACCTTTTTTTATATTTCGTTGTTTTATTTTTATATATACAGAATAGGAAACACACATATTCATATTCATAAAGCTAAAATACATATATCTTATACTATATGACTATATACTATACTATATATATCTTATGTGGGGAAATCGTAGTAACTGCGAATTACTTTTTGCGTCCATAAACCTCAAGAACTATTATTTAGATCAAAGATCGACCGCACAGCCCATGTCACATCCTTGTGTTTAATTATCTGCATTAAAGATGCTGTAAACTAAACATACATACGCACTTACGCCTGTATTCCCTGAAGGGGTAGGCAGAGGTGCATTTCTGCACTCAAATTTCACCAGATATTTATCAGTCTCACGTTATAATGCTTATTCCGTTTTTCGGGCACAATTCCAGACTCCGTGCTGTTACTGCGAATTTTCTAATTAAATATCCCTATAACACTGCCTGGACCGGTAATCGAACCCGCAACTTCTATATCGCAGAAGTAAGTGCCATGGCACTTACTTAATCCGCGACACCACGAGGCAGTGAAATGTATTATGTTAATTAACATTTTCTGTTAAATTACTTAGGTATCAATAAATTTCCCTTGTTTATCTATAGCTTAAGATTGCATTCGTAACATATACAAGCGCGAATGGCCGGTTGAAAACGAAAGTGCGGAATTCAATACCTGATATTCATTATATACCTATATACATTTATGTCCTGGATTTCTCAATGTGTACAATGTACATATGTATAAGTTAGTATAAGTAACATATAGTGGTACATATAGGTCTTACCGAGAAAATCGACTTTAAAATAATAAATCCGTAAGTAACTCGGTCTGTTTGTCTGTTTTGCTTTCAAACTTAAATCGCTGGACTATTATTTTTTTGGACTCCACTGTGCTTACCATCAGGTACAGTGGAGTCACTTTGCCTTGCCAGTATATTAAAAAAAAACTTATTTAAGTAAATTTTGCCATGGACATAGGGTAGGTACTTTTATCCCGGGAAAATGCAGTGTTACCCGGAAATGAACACTTAATGCAAAGCCTCTGAGCTAGTATTCCATAAATTCATACATACAGGATAATGACCAACAATGGATAACTATGGTCTACAAAAGTTCATAATAAATATCCACAATAAAGATAATTCAGGCATCGAGTACCTACGTACAGTGATTTCAAAAACCGTTTCTCAAACTGGGTTTTGTAAATACGCAACTTCATACTAAAGCGTTATGTATGAACAGAGATAATATTACAACAGATATAAATGCAGCGTATTTTCCAAATGTGATTCAAGGTGTTGACAAACCCCAAATGTTTGGCAACAAGCCACCATTAAGCCAGCCGGACTTAGACCATATGATTCATCGATGAAAGTAGGTGATCGCTTTCAATTGCCTAATTTGAGCTTCGCAATTTATTTTAATGACAATATGGAAGTTGTATTACTTTACATCTTATATTGGTCGAGAGGATAGAGCCGTGGATCGCCAATTCTTAGCTTCAGTTTGCGGTGAAGGAAATGCAGTGTTTATTTTGAGTCAATTATTATTCGCTGAAGGTGAAGCGCATAGAAAGTTGCCACTTCAACTTCTTATTGAATTTATAAAAATATCTAACTTGAAACCGAATTTGGGTTTACGCGATGATTTCATGCCGCTACTCCACTGAAATTTATTACATAAGTTTCTATTTATTTAGGAGGTTACAAAAACGAACAGAATCGAGTCTTTATTGAGCTCTCGGATTTGTAATTCGTTTAGCTTGTAGCGTAGGTGCTCCGAATAGAGACTTTGATGCTGATTCGAGATAAAATGGATACAATCAAGTAGGAAAGAATGGACAGATAAAGATGGCGAGACTTAGTCCAGTAGTGGCATAAAAATATTTGTAACATATAATACATATTTCAAATAGTACTGTGTATTTAAAATTTTGTATATTTTCATTATTTATCATCATTTGTTAAATATCGTAGTTAATCTAATTTTTTTTTATCACACCATTTATTGCTGTCTTGGGTGTTTAAGCCTCAACATCTTATTGTTTATTACTCTTTATTTTTCTTTAGCTCTATAATATTCATTTAGAAGATTAAGTCTAGCTTACTTCCATCACATTCGTAATTTCCTGACTGTGTTGTGGGGCATTACCGCATATTTTCAAACACACCAGGTTAGCATATAATAAAAGGAGTACAAAACCACGCTGTCATCGCGGTGGTCATGCAAATACGGTGAAAGGGGACAAGCGAGTCGCGGAAACCACGCGTCGTCGACTACGATTTTATTAACGTGCGTGTGCCTCATAATGTGAGAGATGGCGATTATCTTACCATCGGATTGAGTGTTGTTACATTACGGTTTTACACGGGTGGGTGAATAAAATTCAGTCATTATTCATCTATCCTTTACGGTTAAGAGGGTTTAAGACGGTGAGAATTAATGTGCACCATGCTTTATTTTCATTGTTATTTAAGTCTTTAGCATCATCGTCATCATCACCAGCCTCTCTCAGGTCCACCCCACTGGGCTCGATCTTCGGCCCTCCTCATCCAACCAGTCTTTAATATGATAATAATATATTTTTTTAGAAATTTACATAATACATAAACCCACGCCCGTCTTCGATTCGGGTAGACAGAGACTATAGAGCGCCAAATGCTAGGAACTAGACACCCTTTTTTCGCTTCCTCAACCTACATTATCCTCTATATTATTATATTTACATTTAATAATTTATTTATGAATAGCATTTTATTTTATGTAATTTTGAGTAAATTTGTCATACAATTTAAGCTTTCGCCGTGTAAATAGATTCAAAGTTAGATTATTAAAATACATTAAATATTCCTACTAAAAATCCTAATAAATTTACTGGATTATTCACACGCCTCAAAATATGTTAATGTTTAAATGCAAGCCATTAATATGCCGGAATTCAGTTTGTGAAAATCAGATAACGAACATGTTGGCATAATTGCGTCTACCAGTTATATGGCCGTTTTCCGGGTTTCGAACCTCCGGCTATCCAGATATGATCTCTATTATAACTTGCCAATTAAGTCACGCAGTTTTATGATGTTTTTGGTGAAGAGTATCAATAAACTAAACATAAGAACGTGAATGCATAGAAAATGGCCGAACAAAATACTCGATACAATCCGTGTAGCTTTATTTTTCGTTTTTATTTGTTGTTTGTTTATTTGATGCGGTATGTTCGATGATATTAATTTAAATAATGTCCCTATTTACGAGGGCATAAGGCTGAATTTGTGTTTAATCATCTATCATTCATCGATGTCTTTTTTATAACATGACATGAAACATTATTAGTATTAATTTTATCTTAGATAAAGCCAGATTAAAAAAAAAGGTTTTATTCTACCGTCGAAGTTGAATATGAATGTAGTGGTTATTTTATCAAAGATGAAGTCAGATAAAAAATTGGGAGAAAAAAGGTTTCACTCTACCGCCATAAGCTCATAATATGTGTCACGCGTAAGGTCTATGCGCTCGGCGGCCATCGGATCTTCCGCTCGGTCCGCAACACGGCAATCAAGGAGCAGCTTCTTGCACAACTTCCTCGCTGTAGATCATACACTATCTTCAATCTGTATGCTGTGAAATACTTCGTGGTCGAGTGGATATTGTTTTCTGCCTATTTCATACCTCCTGTATTGTTTTGTTATTTTTTTGCGGTTACTCTTCAATTTTGTTTGTAGTAATGTTATCTGTGTCTTGTTATGACGAAAAATGTATAGGTGGTCGTAGAGGAAGCCTTTTGTCTAGAGGGACGGAGTAGAGCTGATTATTAGACATAATTTATCATTGATATTAAGTGCGTATATTAATAGTAGGGTATTCGAATAAACCTGTAAAGTAATTACCCGCTATAGTTTACGAAGCGAAGTCTTTAAGCGAAGCGTGAAGAAGCATTTGTGCAGGCCGGCATGATTGTGTCGACCAGCGGGTGACCATATCGTTTCTCGCTGGACGGTATTATTTTTTTGGACTCCACTGTGCTTACCATCAGGTACAGTGGAGTCACTTTGCCGTGCCAGTATATAAAAAAAACGAGATCATCTTTTGCATGTCCTATGCGTCGGACCGCCATAACTGTGTCAACTGACGATGTATAACTGCAGTCGTTTAAATACCAGACGACACTCTATTTGGTTCGCTCATATAAGGAGCCAGTGTAGCCACATTGCCGTGCTATTATAAAAAAATATAGGATTTAAAAAGCAGGAACATTGCGCAATCCACGCTTTCACCATTCCCAATCTGTTCATCAACTCGTTGGCATTCAAAAGTAATCAATTTCCTATTACAGATAATACGGAACTATTACCGATACGTAATACTATCCGCATATGTACATAAGAATAGCCATATTATAAAACGCATGTTTTAGGGTTCTCTATGCGCATTTCATGAGAAAATAAAGTAAATATAGGTACGATTAAGCGACTACAATGGCAACCCGCACTAGGCCAGCGTGGTGGACTAAGGCCTAAAACCCTCTCAGTTGTAGAGGAGGCCCGTGCCCAGCAGTGGGACGTAAGTATATGGGCTGATTAATAATGGCATCTAATGGAGATTACAGTGTGGTCAAAATAATTGATCCGGATAAATATTGCTGATAAATTATAATATATTTTAAGCGTCATTAAAGTCTCTCGTCTTTGACTCCTTACAGTCGTTATTATACAAATATTTAGATTGAATATTATATCACCACTAATTGAATACATATTAAAACATATTTATACAAAAAAAGAAGAAGAAAATAACACTATATAAACACCATATCTGGAACTGTTTTTTTTTAGTTTCATACTATAATTATTTTCTTTATTTGGCGTTCTTAATTGTAAGATCATTATTCCATCAGTTTCCTTGGCATCATTAAATAAGCACTATGGCCTGTAATTTAATAATGTAAAAAAATATTAATATCTAGTTGAAATAAATGTTAGTTACAATATTGTAACAGTTGTTCAGTTTTTTTAATATGTATAGGCGTTGATCTAATGACGTTACCATGACACAACTACTGATGTTATAGGTCACTATTTATATTACGCAACTGATAGATGGCTTTAGGACGTAATTAACCATGCCTGCTTAAAAAGTAGCTTAAAACTTTAAGACAGCCTAAAAAAACGTGAATATTAAATCATCCTACAATGAAATTTCAGAAACGAAAATAGTACCTACTTATTTTCCACCAAAAAACAATATCTTTGATTGAATGAAAATGACAGCTTATCCTATTCCTTAAATTAAAGCCTGGACCTTTAAAAATATGAGCCTCGTCACAAATCTTATCAAAGTCTCTAGGCGTGTGGTATTGTTAATAAGACAAGCCCCACACGATGACAAAGCAATTATAAAAAGAAACGGCACTTACCACACATTGTACTTAACTAATTACGTAACGGCTTACACAACTATGACATAGCTAAGAAAGTCACTTCATACGTCGCATGATAATGAAACTTAACCGGGTTAATAATATTTATACATTCTGTGCGTACTTTATTTACACGACCTTGAATATAAATATTACAACCTTGAAAGAAATTGGGTGAAGGTGACGACGAAATGGTACCATCGAATTGGGGTGAGATTATTGAAATTTTAATAGCTGGCGCAACGATAGTATTATAAAAAAATATGATTATGAATAATAAATATAACGTTTGTGCCAGTGTGATGAACACTGTTAATATGATAGAATATATCATTGTGGCCGCGGTGATTGCTTTCGCTTTGTGAATAATGCATGCATTGACGGAGAGCATAAGTGGCAACATCTTTGGGTGAGAGCCAATTTGAATTATACACTGCGTTTGTGAAACGGTTTAATAAAATAACATTATTTATTCAATTTCCCCTCCCAAGGTGTATTTGAAGGTTACATAGAGATAGAGATCTCTTTATTGATACCCACATTTGTACAAGAATTTACATTAATTGAATTATTAAAGTTTATTATTAGGAAAATTATTAGGAAAGAGATTTGTTCGATTTTTTTTAAAGAATATAGTTCTTTCATCTTAAGCTACGAGAGATCAAAGAAAAAAGTATTTGAAATAGTACAACTGACCAATTACCTCATTGGTCCCGTGCTCTAAATCGTCCTATGTTCGTGCGGGGAAAATGTTCTGAGTTTAATGCCTGGGTTGGTCAATCGTTTTATGATTTTTTTTCATAAGCATATTTTCATCAGTAGCACAGAGACTGGGAATGACCCCAAAAAGAGTAATAGACTTGTCTTCTATTAATTGGGAACTTATTTTGTAAAACATGGGTGAAAAAATACATTCTGCCTACTTCGCATTACGAGAAATTACTCCTCGAAAAAGTGTTCCAATGACGATAAACACAAACCTTCCTCAACAAAACAAACATCAAAGTTCACCTAAAAACTCAGCAAACAGCAAAAAAGTGTTTACAAAAAATCACCTACATACGTAACGAGTGACCATCCGTCAAAGTTGGTCATGCAAGTAGGCGAGTCACTTTCACTGGTGACATAATGGTTACCATAAGTTACTTAAGAATTTAAAAAGGCTCGTCACGTAGTCACCGGTATGGTGGCTGAGATAATTGTTCAATGTTTTGGTCCGCGTGCTGTGAAGTAATGGCGATAAATAAATAACATGCTAGGGCACGTGCTGTCATCGACATGCACAAAACGACTGCAATTTGAACGTTACCTTCAATCAGAAGTAGTTTAATGATGTCCCGTGAGATGTCGCTAATTTAAATAATCTAAATATATGTATGATAATATGATGTTTTGGGTTTAATTATTATGATAATGAAAATGTAACATATTCTTGAAAAATATGAGTTAGTTTTATTATTAAAATTGGTAGAAGGATTATGAGAGCTACTGGAAAAGAAGAAAATGGTAGTAAAATAAAGTATGTCGAATTGCGCATAATGTAAATTGCGATTATAATTTTGAAATGTATTATATTATTTTTAGATTATAATTAATACGGTTCAGGTCAAATTTCTCCATGGGTCAACCATACGACACCCAAAAATCCTAGCTCATCAAAGATAATCTCAAATTAATCAAGCTGATTCCGGAACACCATGTTTCATACCACCACGGACTTTTCACTTTACAGCAAATAAGTAGCAATATTCCCTCAGCACTATCGCAGATTTCGTAATTCAATGTAATTTTTTTTCTAATCTACCGCCAACATTTAAATGGAGAAATTAACTCTTTCTTTTATTAGTTGGATTTTTAATACCTACTAAATATGATCATGCTCTAACGAAATCTAATCCAAGCTATATGGTTTGTGTGTTAGTTGCCGTGAAACGAGCGGTTCTCGCTTCCGTTTGTGCAACATCCGATGCGGTGTTGCGACGACAGCGCTCAACTTGAACTGATGATGTGTTTTGAGGAGTAACTTGACGGTCGCGATGCATGGTGAAAGAACAACATTAATGTGTTAATGACGTGTGAATTTGCTAACCATCGTAATGTACAAAACTCGCCACAGTAACGAATGAGTTTCGGGTTTGGCTTATATTATGAATATGTTGAATGTCATAGTTGCAATTCTTTGTTATCAGTCAGACATTCTGGTTAGACTTCACAACATTTAACATCATATGCGGCAATTTTTTTGTGCCAGACATAAAAATTTATAGATATAAATAAATAAATACACCCAACAGTCATATACACAGTTCTAATCCCACATTAAGATACGAGTCTAGTGTCGTGAGTATCAAAAACTAAAAGAGACTTTTCGGTCTCACAAACACTCAGACCCGAAACAAATATTTGTGGATAAATAAAATATTTGTCTCGGTGTGCGGATAGAACCCGCGGCCTGTCGTTTCGCAAAATGATGCCTATACAACTAAGTCACGGGTCTGTCATGAAGAAAGATCATTTTGACGTTAATAATGAGATATACTGGTGATAGGATGTTCGTAGTTAATAACGGTCATTTTTTAGACAATTCACGAGTATTTTTTGTGTCAGAATAAAAAGAAAATACGCATCGTTCGTTAGATAATTTAATAATGAATACATCAAAATAAAGTAACCGTGATACAATTGAGTGTGAAGCGCCGGTGCAGGAAATTATCCCGCGCGTGGCGACCACAAACCGCGGGTCGTGAAAGTTCAAGTTGATATCCATTTGTACGTATTCAGTGTAACGACTTATTGTGCGCCGTCTGATTAGCTAGTGAAAGTGACCTACATACATTGCTCTTAAAACTCGATCATGTGTGATTTTGTTCAGCATCCTCACGTACTTTGTATGTGAATTTTTAGTAGTACCTCTATAAATTTATGTGTGTAGTAATGTAAAAAAAATATTTTTTTTAAAGATAAATCGGTTACAAGTCTTTGATAGCCAGATGCGAACTACATTTTTATTTTTTTATTTTTTATAAATAAATACACCCAACAGTCACATACATAGTTCTGATCCCACACTAAGATACAAGTCTTGTGTCGTGGGTATCAGAAACTACGAGTGACTTTTCGGTCTCACATACACCCAGACCCGAAACAAATATTTGTGGGTCACACAAACATTTGTCTCGGTGCGGGGATCGAACCCGCGGCCTCTCGTTTCGCAAGCTGGTGTCTAGCCAACTGCGCCACGGGGCTGTCAAATGTGTTTAAGAGCCGTTTACGAATCATATATATTGATCATAAATGAAATAACAATTAATTTGCATGTGTGATTTCTACATCCACAATTAGCCAACAGCTATTTTCGAGCACGTTTGTAGATGTTGCTACTGGTGAAAATAAAAACATATTAATAATAACTCGGAAACCGCAAGGTTAAAGAGCAAATTCCTTACATAGAACCTTAAAAATTATTTATTCCTTGTCCATTTTAGTATAACGAGGTGTTGTACTTGTAGTACATAGACACATACATTTTACAATGTAGGCAAAATATCACGTAGTCATCGATTTCTCTCTGTAGCAAAAGCATTAAAGGTTATATCAGGTGACAGCTTCCATAATGAAAACGCATTTATTAGTTCCATTCCAAAATAATATTTCGTCTTTAAATGCCACTTAAAATGCCTACAAATTAACGTCACAATCAAATCAAATGTATGTTTTGCACAGTCACGAATATAAAATGCAAATAATATTGTATAATAGAATTGGTGTTAAGTCATGTTGTATGCATCTATGTTGTACTTCGGATTAAACGCTTTCTCTTTGCAAGGGATGTGGTTTCTCGTGGCTGTGGTTTGAGAATATCATATTAAGACATTCAGTGTTAATGATTAAAAATCATTTCGTTAGAAAAAGTTTGCTTATATCAATCAAAATTTAAGGAAAATGTTGATTAACACAGTTCTAAGTATTTTTTATGTGGAAGGGTTAAAATAAAAACTTGAATACAGTAACAAAGACAACGATAGACAGTACTGTTATCAAACCTAGTGTAACAACATTGAATAATGAAAACGGCGCTTATTTTTCATTGTTACTGTAATAATAAAAAATAAATAACTCTGTATTTGTCATCATAATTACACATTATAAAACTAATAGTAGAAAAAAAAGCAGAAGACAAACTGGCGGCCTTATTGGTAAAAGCGATTTCTTCTAGGCGACCGTGAATCTTGAAAATATATAATAAGTTCCGTTGCGTATTTCTACCCATTTCTTCTACAACTAAGTCACCAAGTAGGAATAAATCCGTCATAATAAACAGCAGTTATTATAGGGTATAATAATTAAAACTATTCCATTTAAAACGATAAAAATACTCACTTATAACTTGAAGTGATAATATTGAGGCACTTAGTTGTTTAAAAGTAATATTATTGTAATTTAAGTTTCTACGATTCAATTGCAAATGTATTGCTATGTTGATAGAAATCATTCGACTATTTAAAACCCGTTGTAATATTAACAGCCACGTAATTTCCTTTAGGAAACCCACTGTTATGTACTTCATTACATAAACTGTTAGACAATGCCTTTAGTATTGTTTTATTAATGTGTTGTGCTGGACGTAACGCAGTTTTTATGATTTTTCGTGAATACTGCAAGGAGTGCTATTGCGCTAACAGTCTTAATGAGTGATTGAAATTTGTAATCTGTGCTAAATATTCAATTCAAATAAAGTGCTAATAACTTTTTATTCATAATCTGTAATTAGATGGTGTAAAAAATATGAAATATTATATCGTTATTTTTGATAGTTTCGCAAATTGCTTAAACAACAGTAATGGCATCATAATGCAATAAAATATATGTTGTTTTTAATTAAAATGAATAATCTTCTGATATTTTTCACTGCAATATTTTTAATGCTGGCAGTAAGTCATCAAAAGAGGCGTATGAACGCAAGGAAAATTAAAGAAATACCGAAATTAAGTGATCATTATGTATATAAAGGTATACTTTACACCTACCTTCCTTACCTACTCGTATTATGTACAAAATCTTTGATATGATATCGCATTTTAGTTATTTGTCTCGGTTTTAAAGATTTGAATTATTACATGTAACTGTTTGTGGCATGTCCAATCCCTTATGTCAATTGTTAAATATATTTCGTGATAGATTTAAAAGTGTGAAATGTTATGCCGCGGGTTCGATGGCCGCACAGATAAAAAACATTTCCATGTGTTTTATTCCTAAATATTTGTTATTTATTCCTCGGTCATCCACCGCACACTTATTGCGCACGCGAAATGAGGCTATCATATGCCTACAGACTAATTATACAGTATTATTAAGAATCAAGTCTATTTGTTTAGCTCCGTATAACTTGTCATTGATTTTCTTCTGCTAGAAAGGCCTGTACTTACATTAAATTATATTAAACCACGGATAGAGATTTTAGTACTGAAGTGTAGTATTCTTGTTGTAGGTTGCGGAATACAAGCTAGTAAGCAGACGGCCCAGAGAAGAATCGTTGGTGGTGACGACGCTGGCTTCGGCACCTTCCCCTGGCAGGCTTACATCAGAATCGGATCCTCAAGGTTATATAATTATATCTGAAATTTATTAGTCACTAATATATCGTTTTTTAAAACGCCACGACCAGCGTTTCTTTTTTGTCTCGGAGTCAAGGAGTTCAATATAAAATTTTAAGAGGTAGATTTTTTTAAAGCATGATTAATTTTGTGAAACAATATTACTAAAGAAATCAGAAATACTTATTTTCATTTAGTAAGTCAGTGCATATTTTCTATTATCTGTATTTAGAACTTTATATCTATTCTGATAAAAATCCTACTACTTGCATTATAAGTATGTATAGCAATTATTTTTATTATAATCATAGTTTTATATATAAAGTGATAAGTAGAATATATAATTAATGAAACCTGCAATAAGATTTCTGTATAGTCAAGGTTATTGTACATACATACCTACTACTTTTGAAAATATTTTAAATATATTATCTGTTTTGTGTCTAAAAAATATTCCTATGTGTAAATTTAACCATCACTAATACGTTTTAACTAATATTTTATATTCAAAATTGTTATCAATTAACATACTGACATGAATATGTAGTGGCTTTTTATTATATAATTCCATAGAATTAACAATTTTTTTATTATATACCTATTAACACAGTGATTTTTGGCAGATACGGCATTCTACTCGTAATTTGACTATTAATAAAAATGGAAATGAATGTCGACAAACTCATCACTAATTTAATTAAATTTTGATTATGATATTCTGGGTATTAAAGTAAAGGGTTCGGTAAATTTTTTAGTATCAAATTTGCGTCACTTTCATTTTTATGTATTGCACAGTACTGTAGAAGAGGTTTTGTATCTGTATTCTATTTTTTGATTATGTTTACCACAAACAAATAATGTATACAAGACATTTTGATTGCCTCGACAGTCTTCGTTCCTACGGTCCCGGGTTCGATTCCTGATTCTGTAAAAGGACTTTTGGATTTGTGTTACAAACTTCTCTGTAGAAGCACGTAGTCTGAAAAACCCGAATATGTAGGTGTAGAGATATACCTCTACTTATCCCTTCGGGGATCAAGGCGCAAAACTATGTATGTATATATGTATGTATGTAATATTTTCTAATATAGCGTGTACTAATCCAAGCATTAATTTTCAGATGCAACATGTTTATGTCGATATTCGAGCTAGTGGGTTGGAAGCAGTGTTGGATAGAGAGGTAAATGTGCGAAAGAGCATGATTTACCATAAGGAACTAGTAGAGTTATTTGGGGTAGTTGCACAGAGGTTTCTAGCTGTGATTTATTTATTAAAAGACTTTGGCAATGAAATAAATATGATATCAATAGATGTAATCATAATGAATTATCGCGTACTTGAACGGTGAACAAAAACATAGTGAGGAAACCTGCATGCCCAAAAATTCTGAGGAATTTCTAAGATGTGTAGTCCGCCAACTTGCACTAAGCCAGCTCCCAGCGTAGTGGTCTGGTGTTGTCTGTTAAAAATAATAATAATGAACATTAAAACGAAATAGGCAGATATGTTTTAATTGACATTAAAACGTTAGGACAAGATATAAAATGCCTTTTATAAATTTCACCATTTTGTCATTGTCGCGAGTAAATCTTTGGTAATGTTAAGTTTTCTTAATATTGTGCGGGCATTTTTACATCATTGATATGACATTTTAAAAAGATAATAATAATAACAATTTTAGATGTTGTCATTTGTATTGTATGTAGTAGTTTTTAAAAATATTCATTTATTAAGAATATAAATTGCCAAGTCTTTTAGATAATAAATATAGGTCACAGGTTATTAGGAACCTCTGCAACACGTAAAGTTCGACTTCACTCGTAGTTGGGTTTAGCATATACCTACTTCGTAGAAAGCATGCGGTGTTTTCAGAAACAACGCTATTTATATTTAGGTATTAATGTCACCGTCATTATAATAAATTTATCTCATTATGTTTTTATTATATCCACAATAATTAAAATATTATTCAATAAGAAAAAAGGCGACAGTAATAGTATATTATTAATAATTTTTATAGTTATGGTATTTTTTTTGCTTTAAAATTACCATCAAAAATCGCCGTTATTTATTAAGGAAAATATTACATTAATTTTTTATAATCGTTGACTTAATATGTTGAGACTATAAATTATTCACTTTTTCGCACATTCCTCTTCTATTTATTTGAAATAACCCAAAATTAACTTTAATTTTTAATAATTAACAACTCTAACATTTAAAAGGTAAGTAGTGAGTAGAAATTTAAAAATAATTTAGATTATGCGCATGGTAACGCTTTGCATGATTAAAAATAAGACTAATTTAATTTTTCAATAGAGTTAAGGGCTTTAATGAAGATCGTGTTATGTATTATTCCGTTTTCTATATTAAAAAAACGCTGATACCGTTTATAAAGATCTATTAAACATGGCTAACAAAAAAGGTTTAAACCAATGAAATAATTTAATCACCCCCTCTAGTATTTGTATAACTCGCACTATTCAAAAGCGGGATTCATAACAATAATCGCCCGATTAATATTAATGAAATATTGATCATACGAAATATTAATCATTTTGCGTATTTATTTTATGAGTCGATCTTTCAGGACGTTGTTTCACAAAAAATATATTCAAGGTGATTAATGGAGGAAAAATCATACATCTATGACTCAAGTCCCAATAATAAGCAGGTCAAGGCATTCTCTATGCTTTTTAACATATAATTGTACTTCGCGTGTGTAGTTAGTTTCATGTCTCCATAAAAATTACCGTTAAGTTGTGACATTTCGTGTCTGAGGTTCCGTATATATAATTGTCTCCGTGGGAAGTATTTGTTTAAGCCGATGAATGAAAATCTAATAAAGTAATTAGTAAGTTTATACACAACAGCAAAAAATATAATTACTGTGAAAACCGCTTCGTTTACCTTGTTAAGGTTCATATATTAATGTTGGGGTATTTTGAATTTTAAAGACTCATGCAGTCACCTGTTTGTAACATAGCTATAGGTTAGCTCGACGGGGGTTGTTCCGTTGTTTCAAAGAATATTGACATAATGCATAAGGTAGTTGTTTAATAATAATTAAGGTAGCTGTTTAATAGTAATTAATAAAAACAGCTTCATTTAGATTCTTATGTTCTTAATTATTAATGTTGGAGTATTTTAAAGACTCATGCAGTTTGTCATAGGTATAGGTTAGCTCCACGGGGTTGTTCCGTTGTTTCAAAGAATATTGACATAATTCATAAGGTAGCTGTCTAAATTGTATCCCTTTTCACAATTTGTCCGTCTCTTAAAGCATTGATCGTAAAGGCCAGTAATACTCCTAGGATTTACAACTATTGTGGGTATTGAATGAGCGGCAGTGAACCTTTGACATCATATATGCTACTTCCTCGTTAGTAAAAACATTGTAAAAGCAATGCGGTAAATCTAAACTTTAATAAAATACTAAAAGTTTTGTGTCTTAAGAAGATATATGAATTTGTAGTGGTTATATGTTTTGTTGTAGAAAGTTTTAAGGTATAGGATGTAATGTTATAAATTAACGCAAATTCTAAATGTCAGACGAACTTTGTGTTAGAAAATGCTGCGGAAATAATGTAAAACTTAAATTGATCATCGCATCATTTGGGGTTTCAATGTCCACTCGAGCAAACTCAAAGAAACATTAATTTACGTTTTAAAAATCAAGTACCTAAATGTCCATCCAACCGTTTCATGAAACGACCTTTCTGTGTTTTTTAATTTAATGACAGATAATTTTCGCATTTATAATTAACTAAAATTCGTGGAAACGACCTCTTGCATTGCAGTTTTTACCGACTTAAATTAGTTTTGTTTTTGGAAAGTAGAAAGATTTTGCAGTTAACTGTGTCCATAGAACGATTTTTTTTTATTTGCTAATATCTTTTAATAATGTAAAATAAATTATCTCATACTAATTACAGTGTCAAACTTCACCTTAGTCTGAATACACATGGAAACATAACAAGCAGCCAAACATTATCATTTAAGACATTAATTTGGAAGTTAATTTGCAAATTTTAAAGCTATTATAATCCGCGGCTGTCTTCTCGAAAACTCACAAAAAAACAATATTCTGTAGAGACTACGGACCCCTAACAGCCACAAGGCGCACGTAACGTCAGTGCAAAAGTGAAATTTAACAATTACATGTGAAATAATATGGTTTTGTTATGAAACAGCGCGTTGTTGCGTTATTTTTGTTTCTTGTCGTGCTCTAAATAACATTGTGATATGCCATCTGTTATATGTTTAATATATATCTTTACATTTGAGCGTTTTACTTCTCGTAATAGTTGTATATTAAGGTCGTTTGCGTATCTGTTAAGCGATTTAATGAATGATATGTGATTACCGATAATATTTATGGCCGTATAATGTAGGTCCAGCGTAATATGTTAGTGCGTATGAGAATTGCTCGCGTATCACATACATACCTACTTAGTTTAAAATACTTCTGTACAGGGTATATTCTCACCGTGAACGGAAACTAAGGTAGATAATAGCTGCAGTGATTACAAACACCGTGACATTAAAAAAACTCACAAAAAATAAAAAATACGTTTTCCTTACAACCACATGCATTTAATATCTATGATTGTTAGGAAAACGTCAAATTTTTTTTTCGGGATTTTTATTAACGCCAATGGGTTTGTAATCACTGTGGCTATTACCTGCCTTAGTTTCCGATCACGGTCTGAATACAGCCTGTATAGCCAATATTCAGAGGTAAACGAACCGATCGATGGTATTGAGCCGATTGATAAGAGCTACTCAAAATGGTTACTCCTTATAGGATATTTAGTTAGGGCTGTAGCACTGTATTTCCCATTTAGTGCCAACCTAGTTCGCAATATTAGTTAACTCACCGCTTTGCATGTAGCATGATTTATTAATAGCAATTAACACAGTAAAATATTTACCAATACAATGTTCTTAACACAAATAAAACTCAACAACCTACAATCCAACAACATACAAAACCAACTCAATCCCACTTCTGACAAAAATTCATTGACCTCTCAATTTCCAGGTGCGGTGGGTCGCTCATATCTCGTCGCCACGTAGTCACAGCGGGACATTGCGTCGCCCGTGCCCACCCCAACCAGGTCAGAGTGACCCTCGGAGACTACGTCATCAACTCAGCTTCGGAGCCGTACCCCGCGTTCACATTCAAAGTCAGATCGATCAAAGTGCACCCTCTGTTCAAGTTCACGCCTCAGGCGGACAGATTCGATGTGGCGGTGCTGACTTTGGACAGAAACGTGCCCTTCGTACAACATATAGGTGAGATGTCTATATGGCTACTTAGCAATGTTTTCTACTCCACTTTAGACAATGACTGCCTTCCAAGAAATAAATACACCCAACAGTCCCACATAAAGTCCTAATGCCACACTAAATACGAGTCTTATGTCGTGGATATTAGGAACTACGCGAGATTTTTTGGTCTCACAAAAAACCAAAACCGTAACTAATATTTATGAGTAACACAAACATTTGTCTCGGTACGGGGATCGAACCTGCGGCCTCTTGTTTCGTAAGTCGGTGTCCAGCCAACTGCGTCAAGGGGCTCTACTACCTATAGATTTTACAATACTTATACTTATTTATACTTCTACTTTGTTTAGATGCAAACGTTAAAATAAGTCTACGTTAATTAAATTCTAAAAAAATATTATTGTCAATTGATTTGACAGGTAAGAAGGTTTTTATTTGTTTTTCTTAAAAACATAGTATTGTTAATCATAGCGAGTGTGATGATATTCTTCCTATACAGATCTACACATCTATGTGCAATAGGATTTCGAAACTGAACGAATAAAAGTAATTCTTACGTATTATATAGTTTGCTTATGTACCATGAAGCGTTGTTATTGTTAAGAATAAACAAACAACTTAAATTACTTATGGTATTTTGCAACTAAAAGAATCAAGGATATTATGTGAAAGTGTTGACGTTGCGCTGTATTTTTATACAATATTTTATTTCGTTTAGGTATTCTCAATGAATTATACGCTTATGATATCGAGAGATTTTTGTCACTTGATGCTCAATTTAGCATATCTCTCTATATTGCATTTTAGTGTGTTGAATCAAAGAACATGCAAATGCCAATGAATATCTAAAATTTGATCTTCACTCAAAGTCGCAACCAGAGTAGCAGGTTGCACTTAGTTGTACAATAAATATTTGTTCATTTTTCACACCCTATTTTCAAATATTTCCAGCTCCAATATGCCTGCCGGAGCGGGGCGCAGATTTCCTGGGCGAGTACGGGTGGGCGGCCGGCTGGGGCGCGCTCAGTCCAGGCTCCCGGCTGCGACCGCGTACGCTGCAAGCTGTGGACGTGCCAGTCCTCGACAATAGAGTGTGCGAGCGGTGGCATCGAGCTAATGGTATTTTTTTTTACTGTAACTTTTTTTAATCCAGCCAGATTCCTTCTTTATATTTTTTTAGGAGTTCCTATACTTTAGTAAAATGCATTTACCGTTGTTGCGTATACTTACTATTAGGTCTCGGTGTAGTTAATTTGTTGGGCCAGTAAATGAGATTACATGAGAACATAAAACATATACTTATCGTTTTCGTAATATATGTGTAGTAATGTTGTCTTAATTGCAATTTACAATTGTGCCAGTATCATATATTTTACATGATAATGCGACCAACCGAAAACTCAAACAGATCGCAGATAAGGAATGAAGTTTAAAATTTAAGGATATTATAAGCCCGAAGAGACGAATTATTAATAAATTTAAATTGCGAATATCGGATACCTATGGCTATGGTTGAAACGATTAAAACATTTATTTGAATTTAAAATTGATTGAACAAAGAGGAATCATGTCAGTGGAGGCTTGTGTCAAGCTCAGCATTGGACATCTATTCATAATACCAGACGACTTAGAATAGATTTCAGCACGGTGCTGTATCTGGGCCATTTATAATATACTGCTTTAGGGGTTGTCTTCTAATTTTTGATCAAGATGTTGGTAATGTTGACATGGACGTATATAAGAAAAAAAAAATTGTATCATTTCTGTTTTTTTTTTCAGGTATAAATGTGGTCATATACCCAGAAATGCTGTGCGCTGGGTATCGTGGCGGTGGAAAAGACAGTTGTCAGGGCGACAGCGGCGGTCCCCTAATGCTAGAGAAAACAGGGAGATGGTACCTCATCGGCGTGGTCTCAGCTGGTTACTCGTGCGCCAGTCGAGGCCAGCCTGGCATCTACCACCGAGTCGCTCACACTGTAGACTGGATCTCCCACGTGACGACCCTCTCGTAGTCTCTAGTATTTATAGACTTGGCCTAGACTGGTCTTATCATTTTTTTTGAAAATGCTCAACTTCACTACGATTGTTATGAGAATTGACAATTTATTCTTATTTATACAGTCTTTAGTAGCATTTGGACTCAACAAGTCTTAACTCCATTTCTATTATATAAATTGACGATTTTTAGGTGGCATTAATTGGTTTTTAGCAAATTTTCATGCAGTTATTTTCGAAACATTTTTCTACAAAAATATTCTGATATTGTTCAATGCCTAGAATTATCAATCTACCACTATAATATCTAGTTCACTTTATAACTATGGGGATTTCAGTATATCTTTAAATTTGTGCTGAATCGTACACAGTTTTAAAATAGTATTAAGTATTTAAATAATGTAATTTACCAGATTGTCATATCTTTGTACAGTTTTCCCGATTTCTTTCCAACCTAATTATCTACTAACATAAACGTATTATTTAAGCTGGCAACAACGAATTTAGTATAGTCGACCATTCCACCATTACTATAGTCAGTAACATGCCTACAAACCCTTCAATAGGGAGAGAGAAAAAAACTGTGAATAAAATCAAAAACATATATTTTAAAGATGCTGATGTATTTTTAAGGTTTTATTGTGATAAATTCGATTATAAAAATCAACTTTTTATACAAAGTACTCGCTCAAATTGCAATATCTGTCCGTAAGTGCCTTTTGTAAATATTCTGTAGGTGTAAATAACGGAACAAAAACATTAATTTAATGTAAATAAGTATTAAAGATAATTTAATAATGCTTTTTGTAAGTTATTTCCATGCTTTTAATTTATTTTACAAATTGCGTTTTAATAATTATTTTCAAAACGTCTTTGTAATGCACTATTTAATAATTTAATAAAGTGTATTTATTGTTAATTTTAAATTGTGTTTCATTTACCATATTCTTTTAATCGTACAGTTGAACATGTAATCTTGTATAATACTGGGTTACTTAGATATATTAATAAATTAATATTTCACTTCCATGTCTTTTAATTTCGAGAAATAAAACAGAAAATATTTGCTTCAAAAACAAAAAATAATATTATCCAATTTTATTTTTTTCCACATCTGAATTTTACCAAACTTTACCAGCCAATAGGAATTTGATGCGCGCGCACGATTTTCCTTAGCAGTTTGAACAACGGCCTGTAGTAACGTACGAGAGATGCTGATGAGATGTCGCTTTCACCAGTCGCTGCAATTAGAATATCTCGCCAATGCTGTGAGTTACCTCGCGACATGAAGTCTCTGAAAATTACAATAGAATAATATTTATGCAACGTTGAATAACAATGTTATAAGATTTGACTAATAGGCAAGTTCATATCGTTGATAAATTTGGTTTAAAAATAACGACAAAAAAGGTTAGATACAATGATCAGAAAATAATGTAAATGCGGTAATTAAAAAGATTTATTTAATGTAGTTTATCTTATATTACTTATTTTTTGTGATAATCATAAAATGCCTGGTTATTCGCATTAAATAGGGGCTAGTGCCAAACTAATCCAATTATAATTGACGGTAAGTCTAATTTACAAACACCCTTTTTTTTTTTATTTAACTGGCACGGCAAAGTGACTCCACTGTACCTGATGGTAAGCACAGTGGAGTCCAAAAAATTAATACCGACCAGCGAGAAACGAAGGTCACCCGCACTTATTTATCTATACCAGGAAATCAAATATTTAATATACTTTATTGTAAACCATACAACATAAATAAGATAAAAATAAAACATGAATAAAAATAGCTAACTTTTTCCTCTTTAAAAAAAATAACTCACTTTAATATCTTCCCAACGGTCTTGGATCCGTATATGTCACATTTGTTCATAGCGATGGTGTCTGGGAGCGGCTCGTCCGGGTTCCGACGGCCAAACACAGCCGCTTTGCACAGAGTCTCGAATAGCTGATGTTGAAGAAAACTGCTCAGGAAGTATCTAGAAGTAAAACGAAATATTCTATTTATGGTACGGGCCTTCTCTACAATGAAGATGGTTTAGACAGAGGTTAGGTCAGAATAGCCTGTTTTGCGGGTTTTAAAATACAATTCGGTTATAAATTCAAAAATATAATACAGGAAATATTTTTTCTGTTAAGGTAATCACGACGTAGTCTTTTTTAAATAGGAGGTCCACGAGCTCAATAGTGAGAAATTTTTTTGCAAGCATAAAAAGGCATCTTTAGATCTTACCTTATAAAAGGCGTATTGTCAGGAACATGGAATTTAGCACCAGGATCAAAATTTTCTTCTCCCCTTTCACTAGGAGGGGCAACTCCTTGCAGCTCTAAAGCTAAGTCCCAGAAATCACTATTAATATTTTTCAAACTTCCTTCAAAGTATCTCCATCGGTACTCGTCTACCAGTAGAGAAAAGGCAATCTGAGGGATTTTGTTTAGAGCCTGTTTTAGTAGTATTGCATCTTCCAATGATAAATTTGTTATCTGGACATCATCTTTTCCATTGTCCTTATCTTTCCAGTTTGAAGTACGCTCATCTGGTTTTTGGTTTTCATTTTTGTCCGTTATCATAAAATCCTCAGCTTTTAGCATAATATGTGCTTTTGAATGTGTAGGAAAAGCATTATGATTTATGGCATATTTATTAATATGGAATGAATTAGGTTTCTGTATATTATCTTGTTTAGCATACATTCTTAGATCATTATTCGGCGATGTTAGTAGATTCCTATGATAAATTTTGTACTCTTTGTCGTAGGTTTTTATTTGTATACTGTCTTTATTTATTTTTAGTTCTAAATCATTATTTAGATATGTATTCATGTCTTCTCTATTAATTTCTTCGTTTGATCTTGCATCATTTTCCATATCTTCGAGTTTGAGAAGCAGATTACTTTTATTTGTTTCATAAAGCATGGTGTCATTAATAAGGCCAAGTCTATGAAGATGCTGTGGTGTCATAACTCCCAACATAATAGTGTCTCCTATGGTTTCGTGAAAGGCTTTATTTGCTTGCTGTAAATGGGGTTTGTTTTTTTATAATACCGACATCTATGGTTTGAACATATAGAAAGAGAACGGTGTTAGAGTTATAAGTGACTTATTAGCATATGTAAATACGTTAACTTCACATTAGTAGGTACATAGCAAGAGAGAAAAAGAAGACAGTTTTATATATATAACAAAACTTTTGAACATTTAGAAAGTGAGTTCATCGGTTTAGTCAAGAGCATTATAAGTTGAAAGAAAAATTGCCGGAAGGGTTATACATGCGCTATTATTCACTAATTTTGAAGACTTGCAGTTCGTATTATTATTAATAAAATTCGTACTATTATAATTAATGCAGATTTGTATAAGACTATCTAAGAAATTTTTATCTTTTAAAGTTTGTATAATTATAAATAATACATTGCGTTTAAAATTGGCGTATCCACTGTATAATTGATACTTACTCGGAATACAGCTGGTTGATGCTCATAAGCCATAAAATATTGAATATGTCCCATCTCATGATGCAGAACGTAAAAATTATCCATGGATACATTTGCGCAGTATAGTAACCTAGAACAATAAAAAAGATCACCTTTGTCATAATTAAACATTACGAGAAGAACACATTTTTTTGTTAATAAGTCGTGGTATATTATGAAGTCATAACTTTATACTCGTATTAGGATAAAAGTTTTGTGTGTGTCCGAAACATTATACACAGTGCAGGGTTCGTGTAAGCAGCTTTTTTCATAGCTTGGTTTGATTCGATAATCAACTGCTCCATAAAGGCTTTCAATAAAAAAAAACACAAAGCTCCGTAAGGATGGCACTACACTTTCAAACGCTAGTGAAGGCTAGTGTTTTTTTGAAGGACAAAAACATACTGACCTAAAATCGCCTTCTTTAAACATATCCGCAGCGGTTCCATGACAGCGTGCATTTTGATGGTCTTCTCTATTAAAAATAGACTTGCGCCAGAATGTGCCCGTCATAGCGGGCAAGCCGAGGGATTGGTAGTAGTCTTCTGCTCTCTTGACCTTCAATATTTTAGGTAAGTTTAAATTAGAGAAAATTAAGTAGTATTAAACTCTTATGTATAATTAATTGTTCCTCCCAAATTATGTAATAATAATAATAAATATACCCAACAGTCATAAAACAAAGTTCTGACCCCACATTAAGATACAAGTCTTGTGTCGTGGGTATCAGAAACTACGAGAGACTTTCGGTCTCACAAACACTCAGACCCGAAACAAATACTTGTGGATCACACAAAAAATTGTCTCGGTGCGGGGATCGAACCCGCGGCCTCCCGTTTCGCAAGCTGGTATCTAGCCAACTGCGCCACGGGGCTGTCAACAAAAGAAATGTTTTTTTTTATTAAAACAGGTTTTTGCAGCTTAAGCTTTATCTAAGTGCTATAGATCTCATAATTGAGTATCTGCTCAAGCCCATTATGCAGCGTTCAACTTATTGGCTATTTGGATGAAATTTCATTAGCTTATGTAAAACATACCATATGTAATACAGTCCAGTTTTTCTCCTTTATTATTCCATCCCAATCGATGTTATCTTTCAATATTAAATCCATTAATGGATCCCAGTTTTCTGCCCACATGTTGCCTGTAAAAAAACAGTAAAGATGCATTTGGATACTGAGTGTTATGCAAAAAAAATGCTTAATATGCTCGAAATTCAAGGCATTTCTTATGACCAGAATAATTTATATTGAAGGTAGGTTGGCCTTGAGGTTTAGGCGCGCGGTCGAGAATCTCGGTGGTCACAGGTTCAAACCACAGGTACACAAGTTTTCGAAGTTATGTGTTTATTAATCACAATGAATTATCACTTACTTTACGGTGAAGGAAAATATCATGAGGAAACCGGCACACCTAAAAGTTCTTAGGAATTTCTTAGGTGTGTACTGTGTAGTCCGCCAACCCGCACTAGGCCAGCGTGGTGGACTAAGGCCTAAACCCTCTCAGTTGTAGAAGAGACCCGTGACCAGAAGTGGGACGTATAAGGGCTGATGATGATGAGGGTTTTTAGCTTTAGTCTAACGAATATAAAATTACTTTCATGAGAGCTCTTAGGTATACAGATTTCTTAGCAGAATACCTGTTTATATTTCATAGTAATTTTTAATTCTAATACAATTTACCTAGTAAATGTGCCGGTATTGGTCCGTTTTTCGGAACTATGTTACCGTACTGTTTTCTCAGAAAATATCTGACGACTCCATGAAGCGTTTTATACAAAGGCAGTACATCGTTGTAAAGTCTTTTGCATAATTGTCTCAAATTAGGTATTTCTAATTCTTCACGCCACGACTCGCCAATGTCGCCGTAACCTGTAAGAGTAAGTTAAGGATATACATTTTCCATATTTAGTTCGCCACGAAAAAGGACCCATTTCGATGGAGTTTCTAGCCCTGTTGTATAATGCCTCAGGCGGTAAGTCTATTTTACTTTTTATCTAAAAATAAAAAAGGTTCTAATGGTCCTAAAAATGAAATTTTCTGCAAGAGTAATTCTTTTTTGCACTTAAAACGCATATTTATTATAATTATAAAACAACAACCGATGGCATTTTTTTAACTTACCGTTTCTTTTAGCTGCTCTGTTCTCGACCTCAACTAATATTTTATATGGTCGTCGCATTGGCGGGCCCACCTTCATTCTCCACACCAACCAGAGCCATCTCAAAACCGCTTCGTTTCTTGAAAAAGCCATCAAATTTTGAAATTCTTCTTCACCTCGTATACATACAAAACCGTTCTCATTTTTTTGATTTACAGCTATTTCTGCCGCTAAAGGAACATTTTCTCTTGTTTCCATCTTATATAATTCTTTAACCAAAGTCAGATAATTTACAATAGCGTTTTCAGTGACTGATAGATTACTACTTGATATGTGTTCTTCAGCAGGAATGCATATTTCAGCGTTGGAGTATATTGATTGTAGTTCTTCATACAATTTGCTTAATAGTCTGAAATTTTATGAATATTTATTATTAATTTTATATATGGACAAGACAATGAAATGAAACGTTTAAATAGAGTTTAAAGTGATGTGAAACTTTTCCATTATCTCTAAACATTAAACAAAAAAAATATGCTGACCAGATCTTTGATCGCAACAAGTTAAATTTACGAATATTTATTACAAAAAAAATACAGTGTATATACCTTGCTTCTTCATAAGTGTATTTTGGTCCCCTGCACAATAAATACGTCTGTCTCATTTGGGTGTCATTTAACCACTGTTGTTTGTCTAGTATTGCCAGCCTATCGCACGTACTCTGTTGCCAGATTAATAAATTCCTCTGATATTTTTGCGATCGTATTTCTATCTCTGGGTTGCCTGGCTCCACTGACGATAGCCATGATATGGAAGCACCTATAGCGTTAATTTTTTCATAGTTCTCGTTGATTGATTCAAATAGTTTATTGACATCGGAGCAAAGACACGTTTTGAACGTTAGTAATAATAAAATAAGCCGTAACGTTTTCATCTTTGGTAATCACTCCATGTGAACTGTTAAAGCCTGGAACAAAATTAAGAAATATAACTGCTGCTATGATATGTATGTTAGGGTAGTCTTTAGCTATACCATCCACAATATTTTATCACCCTAATAATTAAACTGCCTTTTACTATTTTCTAAAGTCAGTTTGCGCCTACGAGAAGGTTATCGCACACATTAAGAAACCACTGCCTTCGACTACGTTTCATCCTCTACCTCCTGATTATCCACTACACAAAAGTTTTTAATTTACAAATAATGTCATCTGTTAAGGTAAACATGGTCGTAGAATATCAAGGTAAACAAAGCCGTGGGTGTGTAATCTTATCTTCATTCTTTCATCCATAAATAGAAATTAATTTTCAAATTTAATTTTAGGCGAAGTAATCTTTTAGAATGAATCTTTAATAATCAGATTTGCCAGGAGTCCTTGTATATCTATTTAACAAAATCAATATATTAATCAGCTGGTAATCGGACAAAATGAAGTGTTTTCGATAAAAACGCCCGCGCCGCGTTTTTAATGAACGAGTATTATCTGCTCAAATCACAAAAGCTCTTGACGATAAAAGCTTAGATAAGTTGGACATTGTCAGCGGAAATCTGCTATTTTCTAGTATAGTCTTTAAGCCCATAATACCACGTGATTCAAGATTTGTGACGAAAACTTATAATTATTGAACTTTTCATCATTTTTTTTAACCAAAAACCATGTTAATTTGTGTTTCAACCCAAGAAAACGTAAAAGTTTAATCAATGCAGGAAATTAAATGAAATATTTATATGAGGAGAACGCTAAGGTTTTAATTATTTGACCTTATCTATATAATATCTTATGTACATATTATGACACGCTATTTATTTAGTTGAGTTCATGAACAGTTGTGTCGACTTGCGAGATACTTTCCTCACATCTCTTACGAGTTGATTACTTGAGTAGCGCCAATTTTAACTATCAGGTCACATTCATGTTAGTAAAATAAAACCTGACATCTTTCAGCATACATAATCAGACCATATACGTCCCACTCCTGGGCACGGGCCTCCTCTACCATTGAGAGGGTTTAGGCCTTAGTTCACGCTGGCCTAGTGCGGGTTGGCGGAGTACACACCTAAGAACTTGTGTTCAGGTTTCATCACGATATTTTCCTTCACAGTTAAAGTAAGTGATAATTAATTGTGAATACACACATAACTTCTAAAAGTCAGAGGTGTGTGCCTGGATTTTGAACCCGCGACCGCCGAGATTCTCAACCACGCGCCTAAACCTCAAGGCAATCACTACTTTCTTTCAGCATACAGGAACTTATTTATAAATGTTCTCTTCAACATAATTTGCTTTTGCTTTAATTTTGTCTGGGTATGTTGTTCGACATCTCAGGTCAGGAAAAGTGAGACAAGTTAATGTTATAGTTGAATATCTTTACAAAGTTTATACGACTAAATAAGAAATGAGGAATATTTTGTACGGACAAACAATATTATCCCTAGTTGTGTACTAGACTCTAAGTGCTGGATTCTGAGTCATTAGCATGACTAATGAAGCAAAATGTATTACGGACCCTGCCAGGCGAAGATATTTTTAATTTTATTTATTGATATTTTTTGTATTTGTGTACATACAGTTGCTTTACATTTATTGTTTTCTATGCTGGTTAAGTTCCATACAAGCCCATAAATAGCACGCTTAATATCGCCGCTATCTGTCGACGCCTCAAGCAGTCAGTATATATTTTATGAATATTTGAAAACGTGACTAAGTGTCGATACGAGAAAATTATGAATGCGGCATCCCAATTTCTAGTATCTGAAGGTATCATACCTGTTGACACGATGTATACATTATTGTGATTCTTTTTGCCTATATAAATTGTAGTGATTATAGGCACTGATCATGATTGGTACCCATAAAAAATATAAAAAACGTCGCTCGTTTCGTCAGAAAGTATTGAAAATTTCGTCTTATTTTGTGATTAAATAGCTTCTTTTTTCTTTTGCAAATGGTAGGTAGGTACATAATGGCAGTTAAAGGTATGTGTATTTGAATAATCATAATAAAATATGATTGCAAAATTTTATTCTATCGCATAAAATTCAAGAAACATTAGATAGATATTTTTTTTATATAATAATATTTTTTAACCATTTTTTTTTAAACTGTACCAAACAGCTGTGAAAAAAATATTTAAAACGCACAATTCTTTTTTTTTACTTCTCAATTTATTCCTTTTGATTTCATCTTAACAGTTCGCTCAGCGTAACACCAAGAAATGAAGTAGTAAATCTCGTAGCGTCTATTGATTTATACATACATACATAAACTCACGCCTGTATTCCCCGAAGGGGTAGGCAGAGGTGCATTTCTGCACCCACATTTCGCCAAGTATGTATCAGTCCCACGTAATAGGGGGCGAGCCTATTGCCGTTTTTCGGGCACATTTCCAGACTCCGTGCTGTTACCGAGAATTAACTAATGGAAAAACCCAATAACACTTTGCCCGATCCGGGAATCGAACCCAGGACCTCTAGATCGCACGGCACATACTTGTACCGCGAGACCACGAGGCAGTCAATTGTGATTTACAAAGCTTGTTAATTACCAAATCTATTTTTCTAAGAATTGTTGACGTATTACGAAGCCGTTGATACAGTTTTGAATATTCTCGGAATCTATGCGCTTGAAAAGTTTATTTATTTGATTGCATGCATATAATAATATTATAGTGTTGTAGTATGTTAGTAATTATTATCTCTCCGGATGGTTAGTGGAGCGCACAGATTTAACCAAAACGTGCTAAAAGAGGATCAACTTTACGATAAAATCGACTGTTTTAAGCACACGAGCCTCTAATGTTTTCCAATGATGAGAAGTTTACTGAATGCCTAAAGTTTACCGTATGGTGGTGAATGAAAAGAAGATAGTACCTATATTTAATGTTAATACACTCGCGCCTGCGTTTTTAAGGAATAAGCAACGATTTATACGAAGATTTCGCTATATGTTTTCTAAGTCCTACATAATTTGGGGCAAGACTACTGCCGGTATTGGTATCCAAACCAATAATCCAAACTTACTTCACCGCAACTCGGAATAGAACTTTGAACATTTTGGTTATGCGCTATACACTGAAACCGCAGAACCACCGAGGGAGTAGTTTGTTTTTAAATAAATAATTTACTTTTAATGTCTTATAACGCAATCTAGTTATTTATTTACGATGTAATTTTTTTGTCAACTCATATTTCCTGCGCTACTAGTCATAACCACAAAATTTTCGCGCGAAATTCAAACTTGTTAGTCAATACGCCCTAAATTAGATCTTTATAAAATTAATAAGAATAACTTTGAGTTTCTTAGTTACAATACATACATACATAAACTCACGCCTGTATTCCCCGAAGGGGTAGGCAGAGGTGCATTTCTGCACCCACATTTCGCCAGGTATGTATCAGTCCCACGTAATAGGGGGCGAGCCTATTGCCGTTTTTCGGGCACAATTCCAGACTCCGTGCTGCTACTGAGAATTTCCTAATGGAAAAACCCAATAACACTTTGCCCGACCCGGGAATCGAACCCAGGACCTCTAGATCGCACGGTACATACTTGTACCGCGAGACCACGAGGCAGTAGTTACAATATATTATTATTTTAAAAGTTGTGTATGAAAAAGTATACGTAACGCTATTTATAATTTCACCAAAAAGGTACTGGCATTATGATTTAACTAACACCTTTGCCTTTTGTCAAAGCCGAAAAAAAACACATGTTAAAAATAACTTTTAGAAAATAAATAAAAACACTCACGTTCACATGTGTCTCCACGTAGAACAGACTGTCGACTGAAAACTGCTCCCCATTCAATGTATCGAGATAAGGCTGGGCGCACAGCGTGGGCGATGTAAATTAGGCGGCGATATTTTATAATTCACCATGACAGCCACACCGCCCACTGGCGGGTAAGCCTTTTCTTTTAATATTCGACACTATTCTAGTCTGTGATTGTAAGAACTTAGATTTTTTTCGGAATTGTTATGCTTGTAAGAAATCAGCCTGCATTTTGTATATTCAAGTCCAGCTTAAAGGGTATGTTTGTGGGAGGATAAAGGTAGATATAGCCAGATAGATAGGTAAATTTCATGATTATATACATAATTATATAAAAAAATTAAATATGTATGTCACAAAAAATCAATACTTAGATATTTATTTCAATGTTTTCTGTTAAATAACACGTGATTGATTATTCACTAATTATTTTCTTATGTTTTCTTGTACTGATCTCGTCCGAGAAGATTATGACTAACGTCTCACTCTTTAAAAGTCCGCCTATGAATAAATTTTATAACATATTATAGCATTCGGTCTGGACTAAGGCCAAAACACTCAGTTGTAGAGGAGCCCGTGCCCAGCAATGGGACATATATGAGCTGATGATGAATATAGTACTCAGATCTTTTTGTCTAACAATCTATTTATATATAAAAAATGGCTAGAAATTTTTATCTATAATGTTTGCATCGACATAAGTACCTTGTACCTAGTACCTTGGCTTAAAAAAATCGTAGACATGATAATGTGAAAGATTAATTTCCATAATTACACAAAACTGAGTTAATGGATAGATTTCGCTACATTATGACTTCTAGGTCAGTATGTAACAGGAACCCATAATTTGACATTTAGCGCCTACGCCACTGTTCTGGTATGACGTCACACACAAACTCCCATCACTATGGATATGCTTAAAATCTTTTACAAGCCACATAGGAATAAGTGTTTTCACTGGGAAGTGGAAAAACTACCCTACGAAGTTAAAGCGAATGTTACGGTTGTTGTTTAGTAACTTCCATATTTAAAAAATATCATTGAACGAAATATCCTTTAACACTTCAAAGGACAGTCACAGCACCCAGGTATGGAAACGTGTGGTGGCAAATAAAAAATAAAAAAAAACAGTGGATTGGGTACTAAGGATTAAGAAATGATAAAGTCTACAAATTCATAACGGAATAGACCAGATTGAAAAAAAAAGTTTAATACTGGTTCGGAAAGTGACAACACAATTCTTTATTGTATTTTCAGTGCATACATACATACATACAGAACCTCACGCCCATAATGCCCGAAGGAGTAGGCAGAAGTGCATTTCATCATTCACCCATATTTCGCCAGGTACGTATCAAACCCACGTAATGGGGGCCGAGCCTGTTGTCGTTTTTCGAGAACATTTCCAGGCACTGTGCTGCTATTAAGAATTTCCTTAAACTTTTCCCAACCTGGGAACCGGCCCCGGAACATCTAGATCGCACGGCACATACTTGTGCAGTAGGTACCATTGAAATAAAATGTTGATTGGCAAGAAACAACTAAGATTATATCAGATATACAGAGATTCATCGTGCTCGCGACAAACCTGCATTTTTCTTTGAATGGTTTCATACTTAACATGCGTAGTGGCTATCAAGGCAGATATGGATATCTAATCCCTTCTCTATTTTAACTCGACTGCCTCGTATGCTCAAGTATGTGCCGCGCGATCTATAGGACCTGGATCCGATTCCCGGGTCGGGCAGTGTTATTGGGTTTTTCCATTAGGAAATTCTCAGTAGCAGCACGGAGTCTGGAAATGTGCCCGAAAAAACGGCAATAGGCAAATAGGACTGATACATACCTGGTGAAATGTTGGTGCAGTAAGTAATGAAAATGTTGTTTGTAAATGTTGGTTAATGCACCTCTGCCTACCCCTTCGGGGTATACAGGCGTGAGGTTATGTATGTAATTATAATGAGATGGATGACATTGGATGCACGGAGTCTGGAAATGTGCTAGAATAACGGCAATAGGCTCGCCACCTAGTACGTGTGACTGATACATACCTGGCGAAATGTGGGTACAGAAATGCACCTCTGCCTACCTCTTCGGGGAATACAGGAGTGAGGTTATGTATGTATGTATATATGTCTCTATTTTAAATGAAAACAAATTGCATCGATGTCGCAGATTTTTCAATGTGGCACGAACCTTAAGCCCCGGCTAAGCAGTACAAAGCGAAGCTCCGGGGCGAACAGGCAATACAAGTCACTCTTAATTCCGACAATAAATAAACAACGTTCCGCCATCGGTCACTTGGCGGGGAGACGAGCTGGATTAGTATCGAAATAGTCTCCGGTAATTGTTCCTTTAAATAAACATCAGCGGTTACAAAGGTTTTTTTTTGTTCTGGCTCTAATCGCATTGGCTTAGGTATACACAGTGCAGTCCAAATAGAATAATAATAATATATAATAATAAATTTTATTGTTGAGATAAAAAATACAGATGAAATCATTTACAAAAAATAATAATAATAATAAAAACACTTATCTTATAACTAATAATTAACAATAAATAGCAAACTGACGGGTTGAAATTTAATCTACATCTGTTACAAACATTAACTCTGACTCTTAAACTAGGATTGGACCTGTATTATAAGAGTCAGTGTTCAGCAGCAGCGTTTAGTTTACATTGATTATAATAATTGATTAGTTGTAGTGCTGATCAGACCCTGATATAATGAATGTCGACTCGGGATAAAAAAGACACTACAATTCACAACAGTTCATGTTTCGCTAATTAGTAAATCAGGCTACGCTTACATATTTGTAGCAAAAATGGGGAAAAACTATTCCTTTTGAAGTCTGGAGGTCCGCATACGGAATTGCGGACAACAGCTGGAAAAATTAACATAACAGACATACTTAGTTTAACCTTAAAATACTTAGTATTCGTCTCTGTGTTACAATCGTACCCGCAATTTTTCGTTTCACAAACCTTTGTCTAACAACTACAATACGGATATTGTCAAAAGATTACTCACAAGCCACAATAAATGTAAATTGCTTTCAGACTGTTTTTGGATTTTCTTCGTCTGTATTAAAGTGCTGAATTATTTCAGGTCCATTGTTTGTACAAATAATTTCGTGATTTGTTTGAACAAAACGTTTCCAGCCGAACAAACGTGAATAAGTCTTAATTCGAGCCGTGTAAACAACAGACCCTTCGTCCTGCGTCGATTGAGAAAAATTACTGGCTTTTGTTTATTTGATAGGTACTAGTTGTGGATATTACCTAGATTTTCTTGAATAAGATTGATATAACATAGGTATTATAAATATTCATTGTAGGTGGATTCACTCGGGCTCGTGTCATAGTTATTCAGTATAGCTTTAGCTTTTTTTATTATTGTAAAACATAATTAATAAAATACGACATATCCCTGTGTCCCCGAAAGGATAGGCAAAGGTTTCATCCACTGCTGGGCACGGGCTTCCTCTACCATTGGGAGGGCTTAGGCCTTAGTCCACCACCCTGGCCTAGTGCGGGTTGGCGGACTACACGATCACGTTTCATCACGATGTTTTCCTTCACCAATAAAGTTAGTGATAATTCATTGTGAATACACACAATCAACAATCAACCTGGGGTTTGAACCCGCGACCGCCGAGATTTTCTACCACACGTCTAAACCTCAAGGCCATCACTACAGCCAAAATTCGCCGTCTGTGTATCAAGGGCGGTGTAGTAGAGACGAGTTCATTGTCGTTTATTACAATTCCAAACCTCATGCTCCGCCCTGTGGATTGGGGGCGTAAGAATTCGCCACGTCATTCCCTGCCTGTCGTAAGAGGCCACTAATGGGCCACTAATCGAGATAGTCGGGCGTCCTACGGAGGAGGTGCGCCCTTACAGAAGATGTACAATCCCGAGATGTGCGGCAGAGCGCATAGTCTCGTGACTGTCGCGGACGCTCACACCAAATGTGCGTCCAAAATAGGTCCAATGGGGGGATATGTTAAGTCCCAAGAGGAGTCCACATTTGGGCAGGGCGGCAGTGGGGAACAATTAAGGGCGCCTATATATTATATATATTATATGTCCTCTTTCTTTTATTTAATATCTTATTTAACCCTCTTACTCCTACTTATCTCAAAACCCGCTTTGAATTTCTTCATGAATCACATTCAAAAACCTTGAGGTCGTCAAATCTAAAGCTGAAAATGCCCGTGCATACCACTACGTTCCTGGATAGCTCTTTCACTATCAAGGCTGTCCGTTTGTGGAATGCTCTTCCTGTTACGGTACGCCGGGCTAAAACACTCTCGCAATTTAAAAAACTTGTCAAAGATCACTATCTCCATAATAATTAGTAACAATATATTATTTATATATTTATTTATGTATTTGTATATGTATATATGTGTGTATATTATGTTTTTCGTGTATGTATGATTTTTATCGTAACTAATATTCTATATCTATATTTTATATTTTTGTACACTCTGCCCTCCAAATTAAATCCCTTCAGTTTGTCCATCCTATGGTTGCCTTGAAAAGATCGCCATGTGCGATAAGGCCGCCATTTGTACCTTTCAATGTATGTTATCTTATGTTTTTGTTTTATGTTTAGTGTACAATAAAGTGTTAAATAAATAAATAAATATCTCATACTGTCCAAAATGCGGCAAAAGACGGCCATCCAAAGGTTTTAGTCAGTATGCCGGCGAACAACTGTTCTGCGCGCTGAGTTGGAAGGTCGGGGAACCCGACATACCTATTTCGGCCTCCCTTGAGGTACCGAACGGGGAGCTTAAGGCGCTTTCCTCTTCTTAACAAAAAACCTCATACTACTTCTGAAATCTTTTTAATAGAAATATCCAATAAAATACTCGACCCGGAAATTGAACCCGATATCCTTCAATTAGGTACACATCGTACCCTTATGCTACGGTAGCCGGTCAAGTGAATGTAAGTAGATATTTTTAATAAAAAAATGGCATCGGTACCTACTAATAGTTTACATATTTCTATTACCATATACCAACTATATCAATCGAGAGGATTAACCCACAAGTGTTGTTTATGAATTATAGTGTTTGTCATTTTATCATGGCGTGTCAGACAATGCTAATACTAAGACGTAGGGTAGATACTACGTACGTAGTTACATCAATTGTATTTCAACTTGATGCAATAATATATTGCTTTCGTGGAACGCGAGTTGAATTCCAGTCAAGTACCTAGGTATTCAATATCGAAGGAACGATTTAATATTGAAGGATATGCGTTTCATTTCACTCCATTAAAATGTAATAAAGTTTAACCTTAGTGAATGTACAATTTTGAATTTACAAATGCGAATTCTGTATCTGAGCCACGTAATAAGGGGCGAGCCTATTGCCATTGTTCGGACACGATTCCAGACTCTGTTTGAATATCGAAATGGAAAAACTCAAAATCATTTTGCCAACTCGAAATTGAACCTAGGATCTTTAGATCGTACGACACGTACTTATACCGCGAGACCACGAGGCACTCAACGCTAGTGGGATGTTTGAAATACTCTTGTTTTTCGTTGCGTTTGTCATACGAAGCGTGTCATAAGAATTACTTTATTTTTATAATTTTATTACCTATAATATTAATGTCCAGAAATTTCCAATAAAATATGACGCGATATCATAACATAATACAATACAAATAAAACTCTTTTAAAAGATGTGAAGATCCGTTAGTATAACTAGATCTTGATATTGGATTAAGTATATGAAGACAACCGTATCTTGGATTCACTGTTAAAAAACAAAATAAATTTTGAACAATAAAAAGGTATTGAGGAATGGGCTAAATTTAGAGTACAATATTTATTCAAACAAGTCGATGTTTTCCTACAAAATAATCGATTCTTCGATGTATCGATGTTATATTCTCATCCCTATTTGTATTGTTGATAGCTACGTACGAAGAATTAAAAAATAAAAACATAGCTAAACTAAATGTTAATGTTGTTAATTATAATGACTTAATTTTTTACTTTTCTTCATTATTACACTATTATTTATAATTTAATGTAGTGATTATTTTCAACCATTTTTTAAAAGTAATTTGATAAAATGAGTAACATTTATATTCAAGAGCCTCCAGCTTTAGGCAAGGTAAATATTTATCAGATAATTGTGATAAATTACTATTTATATAACAAACCCGACAAGAAAATATGTAGCATTAGCGAATTTGGATTTATTAAATACGTTAAGAACGATAAACCCAAGCCGTTTTAAGGTTATAAAAAAACAAATTTAATTTTGTTCAGGTCTTGTTAAAGACGAGTGCTGGTGAAATTGACATTGAGTTATGGACCAAGGAGACACCGAAGGCTTGCCGCAATTTCATACAGCTCTGCTTGGAAGGCTACTATAATGGTAATTTTTCTGCATTTATTATAGTGCCTATTATTATTAGTGACAAATTGTAATTAGCTTATGTACCTCTTCCTCATGATCAGTCCGTATACGTCCCACTGCTGGGCAAAAGCCTCCTCTACAACTAAGAGGGTTTAGGCCTTAGTCCACCACACTGGCCTAGTGTGGGTTGGCAGACTACATACGTAAGAAATTCCTAAGAACTTTTAGGTGTGCAGGTTTCATCACGATGTTTTCCTTCACCGTTAAAGTATGTGATAATTCATTGTGAATATACACATAACTTTGAAAAGTCAAAGGTGTGTGCCTGCGGTTTGAATCTGCGACTGTGAATTTCCTAAGTGTGTAGTCTGCCAACCCGCACTAGGCCAGCACTAAGGCCTAAATCCTCTTAGTTGTAGAGGAGGCCTATGCCCAGCAGTGGGACATATATGGGCTGATGATGATGATTATACTTGAGAAACTTTTTGTAGATAACTCAGTTTAGCAGATTCTTGGACTTATTTTATTATTGGAATTAGATCTTATCAGTCAAAACTCTGTCTGAATCACACAATATTTTCAATTGGGCACTTGGTTGGTCATTGAGCATTATTCATATATAACAAACCAATATTTGACAGTCTCTGTGGCACAAGTGGCAAAAAACAAGCTTCTCATTTCAAAGCTTAGGTTTGATTCAGCAACAAGCTCAAGCAAATGTTTGTGTGATCTACCAATATTTGTTATGGGTCAGGGTGCTTGTGAGAATGTAAGCACAGGTCTATGTATGTGACATTAGTTAAATTATTTTAACCCTTAATTCAACACTATGGCTGTATACTTCCTATTTGAGCGTAACATCTTACTTGATAATGTTCATTATAATGGACACAGATTTTTCAAGGTACTGAATTAAGTAATTTTTCTAGAAACCCTTACAAGCTAAGTAACAAAATTTGTGATGATTGTACAATTAGAAATAAAAAAGGTCTGTCAAATTAAGGGTTAATATTGAAGTTATTTTTCCAAAAGAAAATATTATGGTTAATTTCAGGTACAATCTTCCACCGAGTGGTGCCAGAGTTTATTGTACAGGGAGGTGATCCAAATGGCGATGGCACTGGAGGGGAGTCAATATACGGAGCACCATTTAAGGCAAGTTTATAGAAATGGAATATTGATATATCCTATTTAATGCATTAATAGTAGCTTCATAAATGTTTCTAAATTCCACTTCCTCATTATGTCTGCAAAATAATTAAAGTTCACTGCTAACTTAAATAATCTAGGAGTGTGAAAATTTGCACAAGGATTCAGTAGGTGGCATAAGTGTATACTAAGGAGTGTTATTAAATATCAAAGGGGATGAAAGAGAAGTAAATGGGGTAAACAAGATATTAGCCAATGCAAAAATGTGTGTGAAACTAATATACAATTATTTTTATATACCAGTGCCATGAATATATTTTTGACCATTAATTACCTATTTACTTTATTTAATATCCTTAATTATTTTTTTTACCTCAGGATGAATTCCACTCTCGTCTGCGTTTTAACAGGCGAGGTTTGGTTGCAATGGCCAATGCAGGAAAAGATGATAACGGATCACAGTTTTTTATTACATTAGGACCCACTCCGGAACTACAAAACAAACACACCATATTTGGAAAGGTCACCGGTGAGTCTATATTTTTAACATTAATCATTTATTCTATGCCATGATTTCTTATACATGAAATCAGACGATTGACAGTGCTAGTCATAAGTTAAGCTATAAAATGAGAGGGTGTGGCGTCGATTCGCGTACCAAGACCAACTTTTTAGTGCTCCACTTTGGGTCCAGGTCTGACTGTTTGTGAGACAAAAATCTACTAGTTTTTTATGTCTAATTGTTGTATCCTTATTCAGCTTCAGAATTATGTATACTTATTGCTTTGGTAGACACTATGTAATAATTTTCATACTTTTTTCAGGTGAGACCATATACAATGTGTTGAAACTGACCGAGGGTCTAATCGGCCCTGATGATAGACCAGATCACCCGCACAAGATCACAAGCACTGTGGTGTTGATTAACCCGTTTACTGACATAGTGCCGAGGGTTAAGGAGTCTAAGGCGGAAGAAGCGCCAAAAAAGAAGAAAAAAGAACGACAGGGAATTAAGTAAGTAAAACTGTGTTCAATCCTTATTGATTGCGCAAACATTGTAATGATTCTGTGTTGTGATAAGTCTCATCATTTTTTAAATTCCTGTCAAATGCCCTGTATTTAAGTGCCTTTGTTAATTTTTCATATCTTTTGCTCGCAAAAATATAGTTATTTATCAATCAATGTCTTAAAAAAACCTGGACACACAATATTTTCCAAATTCAAACTATTATAGAACGCTAACGACCGACTATTGAAACTCAGCATTTATTAAAATTTATCACTATCAAAATTAATCAAAATCGCGAGTTAGCATAACAAACTCACTTTCATGCTTATTGATAGTAATTTAATTGTAGAAATTTTGGTCTACTGTCATTCGGCGAGGAGGCTGAAGAAGACGAAGGAGAGGCTCAGGAGTACCGCGGCAAGCCCAAATCGACTCATGACTTGCTAGAAGACCCTAAGTTAAGCAAAAAGACTGCTGCTGGTATGTACAACAAAATCATAAATTCATAGCAGTTTGAGCTTTTCTAAAGTCTATTAGTATTTTGAAGTGATATTTCATACTATAATATTTACTATCGAGGTTGGCATTATATATTTTTATGGAGAAAGTGAATCTGTTGATGTTTATCGGGAAAACATAATGCTGCTACTGGAAAAACTCTATGAGAAAAATCCAATAACATGTTGTTTGGCCCGGGCATCAAACCTATGACCTTGCGGTCGTAGGTTTCGCAACCTGATGGATGTCAGTTGTATAGGAGGTTCACATACAAGTCTATATAATTATATTAGCCTGATAGCTACAAGATTACAGTATCTTCATTAAATATGGAATCAAAATTGTTGAATTAATAAACAATGTTTTAATTATTTCAATACATAACATTATTGAATAAATTAAAACATTGTAAAATTGACTTAACTTTTTTTTAGAATTGGAGCTTGAACAAGATGCAACAATTAAAGAGCTAACAAGTGAGGAGGCAGAATTGAAGAAAGAAGAAACAGCAGCGGCAGTCAGTAACATAAGAGATAAACTTAGTTCCAAGAAGAGAGAGAGTAGCTTAGAAAGAGACAGTAAGAAACGGAAAGAAGAGGAAGAAAAAGAGAGTGAGTCCGAGGAAGAATACTACATCGGAAAGGAGAGGGATATGGAACGGCAGAAAGAGAGGTAAATATGTATTTTTAAAAAGTGTCATGAAGCCATTAATAAAAAAATAGAGTGTCAATCAACAAGTCCTTGAATAAACATACATTAGTCGTGTGTTCAGTTGGCAACAAAAAAGTCGCGCCACCCACTAAACTTAGTCATAGCTACATGTAATGGCTGTTGTGTTAATGGCTGTGTGGAGTAAATTTAAGATGATCCTGAATGATGTATTTATAAAGAATTGAAACAATAGATAGGCTTACTTAGATTTCAATATATTTAAATAATATTAGGGGGATTCGGTTTGCCGACGATATTATAGTCTTGGCAGATTAGCTGGAAGATCCTTAGCACTATGCTCGAAGACCTCAATCGAGTCTCTCAACAGGTGGGTCTTAAAATAAACATGGACAAGACGAAGATCATGTCGAAAGTCCATGTTGTGCCCACCCCGATCGCAGTTGGGGGCTCGACTCTGGAAGTTGTAGACGAATATGTCTATTTGGGACAAGTGGTCCGGTTAGGCAGGTCCAACTTCGAGAGAGAGGACAATCGTCGGATCCAACTTGGTTGGGCAGCGTTCGGAAACTACGCGACGTCTTCTCGTCCAAAATACCTCAGTGCCTGAAGACGAAAGTCTTCGATAGTTGTGTGTTACCAGTGATGACATACGGCACTGAGACGTGGCCTCTCACTAAGTGCCTCATAAGACGGCTCAAAGTCACTCAACGAGGTATGGAGAGGGCTATGCTCGGGGTTTCCCTACGAGATCGAATCTGAAATGAGGAGATCCGTAGGAGAACTAAAGTAACCGACATAGCCCAGCGGATTAGCAAGTTGAAGTGGCAATGGGCCGGGCACATAGCGCGGAGAACTGATGGCCGATGGGGCCAAAAAGTTCTCGAGTGGAGGCCACGTACCGGAAAGCGCAGCGTGGGACGTCCTCTGACAAGATGGTCGGACGACCTAGTAAAGGTCGCGGAACGTCGCTGGTTGCAGGCTGCTTCCAACAGGTCCCTGTGGAAGTCATTGGGAGAGGCCTATGTCCAGCAGTGGACTTCGATTGGCTGATGGATTGGGGTGGATTGGGAAATAATATTATATAACCATTGTAGTATATATTTTTTTCGTATAACAGGGATAGGATAAGAAATGAAATTAAGCAGTTGAAGAGGGAAATGAAAGGCGCCAAAGAGGAGAAGGTAAAAGAACAGACGGAAAAAGAAGACAAGGAAAAAACGTTGGAGGAGAAAAACGAAATGTACAAGCAGTTTGTTGAAGAGCAGGAGAAATACAAAAAGATGAAAGAGAAGATTCCGAAGAAGGGTGCAGCCAGGTAAATGAAATTAATATTATTTGTTTCTCCTTAGATTTTACTATCACTTATGTTTTTGTTGGTATTTTCAATACAAAATAAAAAAATATTGCGCGAGACTAAAATTGCTGTAGTTGAGAAAAACAATTCTTCTTTATCGTCATGTTTTTCGCGTTATTTGTCGCGTGAATTATGTTTACATATTTGAGATATGTGCACTTTGCATGTGAATGCTGTGGGATGAGATTAGCGTTATATCACATGTGTACATTTTTATTATTATTTGATGGAGACGAAACTACTGCCAAATCGAAAACAAAACTCATTTGCGCGTAATCAAAAATAATTAACTTATTTTTTACATGTACTATGTTATCATTCGGATTATTGCTATAAACAGTGCTAATTCAATTTGGAATAAAAGGAAAATAGAAATTCATCAGTTAAAACAAATCGAGTAGCAGAGAAGGATTGAGAAAATCTAAAAGCCAAAGTGAATAATATTCCCATTCGGAGCACTTTCGGGTTTTGAATTTTTGACGATTATATCAGGCAAAATAAAAATATGGATTGCTTATTTACTGGAATTATAAGTAGTATGATTTTTTAAATATGATAATGGAAATTGAATAAAAAGTTATCTATTAGATGTGGAAAATGATTTCATTCTTATAAATATTTAAAGTATTGCAAATGAAAAGCAATGAAGACTCAAGACTGTTGTAATACAAGAAAACCCATCGGTTTCAGAAATCGCCGAACGAAGGTTGAAAGGAAACCTCAGAAGCGGAAACCGTGGGTGAAGAATTTATACGAGAATCGAGATTATCCGGACAATTACACTGACTCGAAATTCCTCGAAGATCTTCGGAAGAACGTGCACGTAGAAAAAGTCGGGTTATACGAGGCAATTGTCGGATCTTTTCGAGTTGCTCTGCGTTTGTGTATATGCGTCCTTTACGCCATATTGTTCGTGTACATGTATAACAACTGGATTAACACACAAACCGTTATATACCTGTCGACAACCGTTACTGGAATCAGTTATGTGCTATACGTTCTCGTTGAGGGAAGTGCTATTTTAACACATTTGAAAACTGTATTAGTTTACATCGTTATAGGTTATTTGCTATCGCCTATTTTGCATACATTGACTGATACGGTCAGTACGGATACAATATACGCGTGGGCTGTTATTATGATGATCATACATCTGATGTTTTTCGACTATGATGTCCCAGCAGCTTTTGTGTCGAAATCGTTGTCAATTAACGCTGCTATTTTTGCCTCAGTCTGTCTAGTTTCCCGCCTATCTACCCCCTTCGACGCATTCATATTATTAACAGTGTCAGTGCTATTCTTCGTGCTAAGTCCGCAGTTGTTTAAGGTGTATTTGAGAACTAAGTTATTTTTGTTGTTATTTTCAATAACGCTTTCGTTAACAGTTATAACGTTATACACGGTGTCGATAACGTTATTGTGGTATTTCTTGGCGTTTGTGTGCGTGCTGTGTGTGTATTGTCCAGTGATGTTTGTGAGGTGGCAGAAATATAAAGATAACATACACGGACCGTGGGACGAGGCAGTTATAAATGATTCTGATGATTTGGACGAGTGTTTAGGGAGTGACGTCAAATAAATGTATAAAAAAAATATATACTCAAGTGTACCTGCTCAGTGAAATTATTGTGTGTTTATATTGAATTGTAAACAAATAAATTTACATTATGTTATGATTAAATGATGAAATAATTACATTCCAGAATAAAATTTATGACGGACGATACTTTAATTATTATGAAGCGCAAAGATGGAACCAAAAACTATTGTATTTTTTTATGTTTTTTTTTATAAACGATTAATTTAATAAATAAGTAAATTTGTAAAGTGCGTTTTTTTGCAACACCCAACAACTATTGATAGTTATTATATCAAATGTTAAAACTGATCCATTACTAGATACTCGTGTTATCTCGTTATAAACTGATATTGTAAGAATCATTTGTGGAGCTAAGTATCATATCAATTAGTGACAGATAAGCAGTCTGTATCTTAGATATATTTTTTAAAAGTAATCTTATTATATTAGGTATAATAGTATTTACTAATACTGATGAATGTATCTTTGTATATGAATGATTTCTCTTTAGAAAGCTTGAAACTCGCAGTAATATATTTTTTTTAAGTTATAATCCCACTGACTCCTATTACGTTTAACCCAATAAGTGCTAGTTTTTCTTTTACTATGGCTAGAACTCTAGCAATGAAAACTACATGATTTTGCTATATTATTAATAAAATTAACAAGTAATGTCGGAAGGAAGTCGATTATTTACTTACTTTACTTTTACTTTACTTTACTTACTTACTTTGTCTTACAAAACTCCGTATAATAATGTTTAAGCTATAAATATTTATTAAACAAAAGCAACTTGACATAAATAAGAATAACCTGACACCACATTAAACAACTATAAATTATACATTACAAAAGTAACGTGTTACGCTTTTGGGCTTCTATAAAGTAACGCCACTGTTAGTATGGTATCCAAATATCCGCGAATCACAGGCGTTTGTCTCGAAACGGGAACTGAACCGTGAACAGCTAGTTTAGTAAAAGCATTCTAGAATGTACATATTATTACATCAAGCGATAGGGCCTTGTTATGTACGGGGACAGTTTTATAGAAGTAGGTAGCTTACGTCTTTTCTCAAGGTATATCTCCGTACTAAATACTATATCATTAAAGGCCCCATGATGCAGGTGGTTACTCATCAGTTTGCGAAACGAGGAGGGGTTCGATCCCGGACCGAGACAATGTTTATGTGATCCATCAATATTTGTTTCGGGTCTGGGTATTTGTAACCTAAAAGTCTCTTGTAGTTTCTGATACCCACGAGACAAGACTTGTATCTTATTAAGAGGTCAGAACTATGAAATAATATTTATTGAATCTATAAAATGTCAAATACATCACTTAGATTCAGTCATTTCAAAATTTACCACCCTGTTCGGAAGGCAGTCATCACTATAGAAGAACGGGCAAGAAACTCTAGTGTTGCTCTTTTCCAATCAAGAGATAGTTTACAATATTTATACAGACTAAATTTCCCGAATTAGAGCAGTTCATTAATACAATCTCAGAATGTTGTATTAAATATGAGAATATGTATGTGACTGTTATTGTAATTTATTTAAAATTGGTCCAGTAGTTGAGGTTCGAAACGGCAATAGACAGAGTTATCTTAGCATTTGTATTATTAGTAGACGACACGCACATATATTGTCATAATAAAATTACAGAGAAGACTTCACTCTGCAACTTCTAGCGAAGTTCAAGTCGAAATTGCACGCGATCAAGGAGAAGAACGAGACAGAAGGAGAGACAGAGCTGAAGAGCACAGAAGAAGTTAAAGATGACGATAATTTCAATACTGATGATTGGTAAGAAGTCGAAGTTCCTTTTTATATTTTGGCATTGGTTTGATAGTCTTAACTGCCTCATTGGCCAAGACTAAATTGGAGGCATAAGTGTGCGGCGTGCGTTCGAGAGTAGCACGGTTGATCGGAAATGTGCCCGAAACATAGGCTAGTAAGTTGGACTTAAAACATTTAGCGAAAAATGGGTATAGAAACGCACGTTGCCTTACTCGGGAATCGAATACAATAACGTACTAATTTATGACACAAGGTCAAGCCAGTTGTAACATTTTACATACATACATACATAAACTCACGCCTGTATTCCCCGAAGGGGTAGGCAGAGGTGCATTTCTGCACCCACATTTCGCCAGGTATGTATCAGTCCCACGTAATAGGGGGCGAGCCTATTGCCGGTTTTCGGGCACATTTCCAGACTCCGTGCTGTTACTGAGAATTTCCTAATGGAAAAACCCAATAACACTTTGCCCGACCCGGGAATCGAACCTAGGACCTCTAGATCGCACGGCACATACTTGTACCGCGAGACCACGAGGCAGTCGACCTGTAACATTTTAATGTAAAATATAAACAATACAATGATATTTTTCTCAGGTTGGGCCACAAGTTACGTTTCGAAGATAAGGGCTCGGTGTTGGCGAAAGATGCGTCGACTAAAGGCGACGATTGGTTCGACATTTACGATCCCAGGAATCCGATTAACAAGAGAAAACGAGAGAAATCGGATAAGAAGAGTAAAAAATAATTTTGGTTATACATTTTGTTTTATTTGAAAGTACATATAAATCTCTATTGCCATGGTGATCATTTCTTAATGGTAACTTAAGAAGCACTTTATATATACTTTATATCGTCCGCCAACCCGCACTAGGCCAGCGTGGTGGACTAAGGCCTAAACCCTCTCAGTTGTAGAGGAGGCCCGTGCCCAGCAGTGGGACGTTTATGGGCTGATGATGATGATACATACGTATATGTATATGTAGATAGTATAAAGTGTTACTTTTTTAAGAAATGTCATAAAGAAGCTTTCACTTCACATCTGTTTTAATAATAGGTACCACGAAGGTCATGATGGGGCATACATCTACTTTAGTTAAAAATATTAAATCATTATTTGTCAAAAATATCTATTCATAGAAATCGTATCGGAAGCCTGTTTTTTTGACATATTTTATTGTTAAATACACACACTTTATTAAATTCAATTTATTCTGAATGTAAAAATAATGGTATGAATATTAAGTATGATGCAGATTTTATTCCTGGGAAATTTGAATACATTTTCATGAAACAATACACAGTTTTTATGTTATAATTGTAAAAAAAAATATGTGACGAATTAAATAATTATTTTACACATACATCGTTATCTGGTATAATAAACAGGATTTTATATTAAATAAATACATCTTTGAATTCGATGGCGTCGTAGGTCTGGCGGCATGAGTGTGCGCTGTGCGATCTGGGTTTGATTTCTACGTCTGGCTAAGTGTTGTTGGCTCGAAAATGGAAACAGGCTCGCCTCCAAAAGCTGGCGAAATGTGGGTGTAGTATGCAAACTTATGTGTAATTTTGTATACCAATGTAAGTATATGTAATGTATGGCCTCGAGGTTTGGGCACGCGGTCGAGAATCTCGATGGTCGCGGGTTCAATCCCCAGGCTCTGACTTTTCGAAGTCATGTGTGTATTCACAATGAATTATCACGTACTTTAACGCGAAGGAAAACATCGTGATGAAACGTACACACCTAAAAGTTATTAGGAATTTCTTAGGTGCGTAGTCCGCCAACCCGCACTAGGCCAGCGTGGTGGACTAAGGCCTAAACCCTCTCAGTTGTATAGGAGGCCTGTGCCCAGCAGTGGGACGTATCCATATACGCTGATGATGATATGTAAACTCATATAATTATACAGTATTTCCAGCTTAGTGCGGCATAATTCTTAGAGATAATCTAATCCGTCTCTGGCTGTCAAGTACTAGCGCAGTCATGTATATGAAAAACAGGTAATTCAAATTTTCTTAACAATGTTTGTCATAACTCCAGTCCAACAATTTTTCGCATGTAAAACCGTTACGGGGTGTAGTCATTCATTATTATTCTCAAGTATTTTAATCTGTACAGAGTTTTTATTGCCTTTATATTGCGTACAACAAGATTTCCATAAAACAATTAAGAACAAACGGATTTCACGGTCGTCGACCTTTATCTTAGTAAAGGAGCTGCCACACTTGAGGCTTAGTGCTTGAATCCTTGTATTTCGGTCCTTGTATTGGGGACATGCTTTTACACAGTGGCGGTACTTCCATAGAAGCCCAAAAGCGTTTTACATCAATTTGTAATGTCTAGTTTATACTTAATTGTTTATTGTGGCGTCAAGATATTCTCATTTATATGTCAAATTGCTTTTGTTTAATAAATATTTAATGCTTAAAAATTATTATTCGGAATTTTGAAAGCCAAACTGGGCTTTTTGGCTTCTATGGAAGTACCGCCCTTGCTTTAACATTGTAGGTAAAAGGAATTGTGGCATAGCGAACTTAACATCTTAAACATTCCTTTTTATTTCAATAACACTGAATTATATGGATTCAATTGCATTAGGTACATGTTTATTTTTTAAGATGGAGGCTATTTTGATAGTAGCCCCTCGGATGACAAATTTTTCAATCTGCTACGTATGAGGCTTCATGCCTAAACATATTGTAATGACGTTAATATAGTGTAAGTGTGTTATTGGAACTGAATTATATCTGTCTGTCTGTATCCAAAGAAAGGCACTTTTGTCATTACATTTCCTACTTGTAATAAGTACGTACAAATATAACCTCACGCGTGTCTTACATTTGTGTAGGCAAATATCTAGCGCCAAATGTTACGGTCAAAACACACGTTTACTCTTCTTATCCTCTTCCTGAATGCACGTTGATTTCGAGGACTATTTCTATAATTAACAACCAACTTGATGTTTGCAGATGAACTTAGGACGTCCTTGACAAACGTTACAACTCATTTCCGCATAATAAATCTCTTTTGTAATATATTAATATTTTCAATATAACCAAACCATTTAAGGATCCCTGTATTATGGTCATATAGTCTTTCATTCTACATTTACCGTTTACACCATTCCTCACTTTTTCTATCAATTTCATACTTCACATACTTCAAATCGATTGTGTGGCTGAACCTTAACTGAAAACAGGTGGTCCATCACCAGACCTCTGGCTTGTTGGTGTTATCTACAAATCGCGCGTCGGTCAGAATTCACGGGTCACCGTCTTATAGTGATGCCTACATGTCGATATTCTTAAAAGTACTTCCGCATGGTACTTATGCAGAGATATGTAGCTATCGATTTGTGAGCCTGCCTCGTGGTCTCGCGGTACAAGTATGTGCTGTGCGATCTAGAGGTCCTGGGTCCGATGTCCGGGTCAGGCAAAGTGTTATTGGGTTTTTTCATTAGGAAAGTCTCAGTAACGGAGTTTGGAAATGTGCCCGAAAAATGGCAATAGGCTCGCCCCCTATTACGTGGTACTGATACATACCTGGCGAAATGTGGGTGCAGAAATGCAACTCTGCCTACCCAGCCGGGGAATACAGGCGTGAGTTTATGTATGTATGTACGATTTGTGAGCTGTCGCTGAAGAAATACAGTAGAAGTAAGTAGATACCTATTGTATATGTTTTTAGCCCAACTGTATGAATGCTACATGCATGATGACTTTAATCTTAAGTAGTAATGGGGTTGCTTGGTTTTTATTGGTGTCTAGTCTAGTAGTTTAGATGGGTTAAGCGTTAAAATTCTTGGCACATCTGCGACTTCATGTGTGTCATCATCATCATCATCAGCCCAAATACGTCCCACTACTGGGCACGGGCCTCCTCTACAACTGAGAGGGTTTAGGCCTTAGTCCACCACGCTGGCCTAGTGCGGGTTGGCGGAATACACACCTAAGAAATTCCTAAGAACTTTTAGATGTGCAGGTTTTATCACGATGTTTTCCTTCACCGTTAAAGCAAGTGATAATTCATTGTGAATACACACATAACTTCGAAAAGTCAGAGGTGTGTGCCTGGGGTTTGAACCTGCGACCGCCGAAATTCTCGACCGCGCGCCTAAACCTCGAGGCCTTCATGTGTGTGTTCGTCACTAATAAATTATGAGGAAACGGGTACACCTAAGAGTTTTTGTATGCGAAATATTGAAATTAAATGTTGTATGCGAAGTCCACTAAACCGTACTAAAACAGCGTCGTAGTGTAAAGCTTTTAGGTTGAAGTTTTTGGGTTGATATGTCATCAACTTGAAAAACTTTTAAAGACAGCAATGTGTTTTTTTTAACCTGGCTTTTTGATATCTTTGAATCTTGAACTCACAATGTTAGCTTGGGTCTCTAGCAAATGCATTGCGGTTTGTCTCAAGATTGCTTACAATATGAGCGCTTTGTTCGTCAATATTATAATCGTCATGGTTGGGTTGTTTGTCACCATTTACATATTAAATATTCATGTCTTTATCCACTATGGGGTAGAGGGTGAAGATATCTACATCCACATTTCGGCTGTTTTGTTTTAAGTTTCATATAATAATAAGTGGCCTATAGCCGTTTATTGAGCATATTCTCGGTCTTTGTGCTGCTACTAAGAATTATATGAAGAACTCTAAAAACTTTTCATGATTTCAAATACCGCACCGACGAGACACTCGATTGAAAAGATATTTAATCGATAAGAATGATGTATAATGTTCTCATCACTATACAAGCTAGAGCAATTATTAAATTAATATTAGCGGAATCACTTCGCAAGATGTTACGATAGTGCCGCCGTACGTTGGACCTCAATTATCCACACTTGCGATATTCCTTTGTCTCATCGAAGAATAGTGAGGATTTGTGAACAACACGATGAGTAATACAGTTTTTTTTCGGATTAATCATCGGCGTTAGTTGGATATTTAAGTTTTGAAGTATTTGGACTGCTTATGAAAAATCAAGGGGGTTGGGTAGGATTTTTGGGTCAAAGATAATTTATGAAGCTTTCTAAACGACTGCTCCGGCCAGGTATTGAGACATGATGTCTGTAAAATCTTGAAATTATAATAACAAGCTTATTGTTTGCTGTTTTTGAATATTTAAGGAGGCTGCCTCCCGTACACACGTGATTGAATTATTGAGTCTACTTTGAGTCATAAGGCAAAATATAGAACCAATTAAAAATGGAATGCAAAACGCAGTTAAATATAAGTCATATATAGTATAAGAAAAAAATCGTCGGTTTTGCGTTAAAAGAAGCGCGAGTTACAAATATTTGGCACGTTTCTGTGCAGGTGAGCATATTTAGAGTTCTTGTTAAGAAAGTAAAAAGTAGAATATTTTTTGCGGACTAAAGACTGCAATTATGAATTGTTGCAGCCTTTGTGTTGATATTACACCAAAGAATAATGAGGATTTAACGCGATGACGTCATTGCACATATATTATACAATTCATTCATAATGTATGATTTTAATAAGATTACTACTAATGAAGTTAAAATCTTTATTATCATCCAAACCGAATGTGCATGTATTTTTTAATTTTAACCGTGAGCTTAAATATAATTTAGAGGTTTTGTTATCGGTATAGTAAGGTGACGGATGCAGTAAAAAATTTACGATGGTATAGTAGAGGGCAGTGTTGGGCAAAAGTTTATTGACAATTATTTAATTGTTAATTGCTGCCACTGCAATTAACAATTTATTAATTGTTATTGTGAAAATGACAATGAACAATTAATTTATTGTTAATTGCAGTGGCAACAATTAACAATTATTAATTGTTAATTGTTAGTTCAATTAACTTTTGCCCAACACTGGTAGAGGGTCGGTATGTTATGGGTTCTAGTTAAAAAGGACGAGTTTAATGAGCACAATTCTAGACTCCGAACTGGTTGTTAGGATCCTCTACCGGAAAACCCCAAAATACGCTGCCTGACCTGGAATTCGAAACCGGACCTCTAGGTGTTTTGTTGTTGTAATAATAAATAACAAAACGGAGTAACCTTTTTATACAAACTTGTATCATATTTCCTTTTTGATAGCTACACCGTCCTTGGAATTGATGATTCATTGGTCGCCTTGAATATCTTACCTACAAGGTCTGTTCACGAACTACATACACTGGGCAATAAGACTATGACTACCTTAAATTAAATATAAAATATGCAAAACAACGTATCCACAAGCAGATTATAACCTTCCAAAGTTCGTTCATTAACCTGGTCGATTTCAGACCGACAATATGTCAGGTTTCATAAAACAACCGTGAGAGAGTCTGTCTGAAATGAATCAGATTTCTTTTTCGTCAGAAAGCCTTTCTACAGTAATGAGTCATTAATTACTGTATTTTGTTTTTAATTAGAATTTCGAACGTGTATTCTAGGAGAAAGAAGTGTCAGGATTTAATTTTCCTTTTTTTAGAAGGGTCCTCAGCCTTGATTTACGTCAAAACCTTTATTAAACTGGTTTAAAATAAATAAGTGAACTTAAAAGTCAAACAGATTTGATTATACGCTTTTCCTTTATTGTGAATGGGCAATATAACCTCTACGAGCAATAACTTGGTCTGAAACTATGTATTTACAAATTATGCGCATAGTTACTATCGCCATAATACGTTGAACCATGGCAGAGACTTCTGCGGCTTAAATATTTTTTATCCAACACTGTCCTTCTCAACAGCAGCAGCTTCTCATATTCCTGCATCGTTAATTATCATCATTCATATTATTTTTTCTTTGCCAGGTTCATCCCATCATCATGTGATAAAACTGGAGCCTCAAACGATAAAACTTCCTGAAGATTTACTTTACTTCCAGCGGAGAAAAGTGTCAGTATCTATACTGCAATCATCATCAGACGATATACGTCCCACTGCTGGGCACAAGCCTCCTCCACATCTAAGAAGGTTTAGGCCTTAGTCCAACCCAGAGGGTTGGCGGATTACTCAACTAAGAATTCCTAAGTACTTTTTTTAGGTGCGCAGGTTTCCTTGCGATGTTTTCCTTCGCCGTTAAAGTACGTGATAATTCATTGTAAATACACACATAACTTCGAAAGGTCAGAGGTGTGTGCCTGGGGTCTGAACGCGCGATCGCCTTAACCATCACTACTTTCATACACCGCTATACCAACTACGAAACAAGGCGTATAAAATACTCATGAAAAATATTACCATACACCATCTAAACCATTAATGGAACTGAAAAAGTCCAGCAATCATTATTTAGTCATCCATCTTTTGGGAGGACATATAGGTACTAATAGGATTTTTTCATAATTTACGATTTCCAAAAACAATATTTCAAGAATCTTATAGGCCTGTTGCCTCTGCTGTACAGAGGTTGTCGGATGTATCCGTAATCTTGTGCCTTGTACCTATGTTAACTTTTACGTGGGAGGATAATAGAATGGAGCTTATTTATACATCCTAAGATTATTTACAGTTATATTGTACATAAAGGATATTGGTTATTATAGTCTATTTCTATACTTGTGACGGAATTAACTATGTCCTGTCGTTCTCAGTTATTGACACCTGCTAGGGGAAGCAATATACATAAATATATATCAGGTACCTACAGTTTAAAGGATCAAAAGTCTGCTTCGATTGCACTTCTCCGCGGTAAAGATGTTAGTAAGTGACGATGCATTTCATTGCGTTTATTTTTCTATTAGAAATGGTCGGATTAAAGTTTTAACATCAGCTAATTTTTACTGAACATCAATTAAATTAGCTAATAAGACCTACAACTTAAATTTATAATTATATATTTATTTGTCGTTTTTCATAAACTCATTTCGCTTATGATTATACATAGTACGAACATGTCTATAAATCATTTACAGAACCACTCGGCAAAGAAAATGTTTTGTCATAAATAAAGCCGCTGGTAACTTTACAATTCAAAAGTATGAGCTGGCCCTGTGGCAAGGGGGCGGTAGAATCCCACCACGGTATCCCCTGCCTGTCGTAAAAGACGACTCAAAGGGGCCCTTGGGGTCGCTGGGCGCGCTGCGGGGGCGGCGCGCCCTCACTGAAAGTGACCCCGAGAGGGGCGGCGGCACTGTGGCCTGTGTACGTCAGGTGTGCCCATCCACAACGGGGGCGCCCGAACCAAGCTAACGGGGGTGCAACTGCGCCCCCTACAACTCCGAGACGGCCGAGACGTTTACGTCTCGGAGGCGCACCGGGCGGCTGCGGCATTACGGTGGGCGCTCCTCGCTCCCGTATCGTGGTCGCCCCACTCGGCGCGGAGATGGCCACCGGGGGGTTTTGGTCGGTATGCCGGTTTAGGGATTTTTGTTAGGGACCCAGCCCGGCATTAACATCTGCGCGGACATGACGTCGCCGCGCGTCGGGCTGGAAGACCGGTGACCCCGACATACGCTTCCCCCTCCCCCGGGGCTGGCGGGAAGTAGAGCCATAAACAGCTTTCCCCTCGAGAACAAAAAAAGGGTTCGCAGCATATACGATATGAATTAAGAATGATACTGTCTAGATTACAAATTTTTACGGCCTCTGCTATATTTCGTAGTATATTTTTTGCTACTCATTCATTTAATCTACATGTTTGAGGTAGCGGAGCGCATACTTCAGTTTTTTGTTCAACTGTTAATTGTATAATACACTTAGTATTTCCCGCGACTTGGATTAAATTAATAGGTTATGGAAAATGTTACTTTTAAGTGTTTAGGTACTACTTTCACGGAAAATGTCAGCCACCGTGGTGCAGTCGGTTGAGCTTGAGAAACGTGAGGCGTGGGATCTAAACCCATACGGCGACAAATGTTTATGCGATCCACAAATATCTTATCGCACTTATTCCGTGAAAGTGACAAAGCCGCCAGCCCTGTATCTATCTATTTACAACAGCCTTTATATATTTTATTGCTTGATACTGGCGTCCTTCGTAGTTAAGAGTAAGACAGTCTACACAAATCTTCCGCGCCAGTTTATGGTGGGTTGGTAAATTTAGCTCATTATACTTCTTCTCTTAGCAATTTCAGGTACATAGAAGTGGCCGATGACGTATTCAATAGTATAAATAAAAAAAATGTGTTTTAGAAATGTAAAGGAATCTATTGGATAATCCAACTGAGCTCTACACTTACTACACTTCTACAGCTATGTGGTCAGGAAGTCACATATCCCGTTGCCTAACGTTTTTCTACTTATCTATGAAGATCTTGAGAACAGCAAAGACATTCATCTAACATCTTTGTATATATCTACACATCTTTTCCCTCGATTAACAAACTTCGGGTTCAAGACGCTAAGGAAGTGCTCGCCAGCATCGGAGCGTGAAGTTGTTAGCCAGACACGCCCAGCCAACATTTACGCCACATTTTATTTGCGAATACACTAGTGGGTGGACGTCTTTGCTAAATTAAAACAGTGAATTAATTATAAATAAAGTTGCTGCTTACGCGTATCCGAACGCAGAAATAAGCGCGCAAAAACAACGCTTTTTTATAATAAATTTAAAGATTGTGTAATCAAATTATACGATTTTATTTCAAGAAATGCGGGTTTTAAAATAATTTTCGCCTAGTTGGCTTCGCAAAAAAAGCGAATCTTCGTTGATACTCGAAATGGCGGGAATTTTATAATAATGACAGTTGTTCTGTTCTTTAAAATGTATTTTGTACTTGTTTTCTGCCCGGTTTTACTTGCTGCCGGTGTCCAAACGCTAACAATCGATTCGCAACTCGGAACTTCTATTGAAGGTAAGAATTCTGAATAACACGCATAGGTACTCGTATATCTACATGGCACGAGATGGCTCTTGTTTGTGTTATTATTCCGTTTTTTTAGTGTTTTTAGGTACACTTTTATTGTCTATGATAAGGACTTTCGTTGCGCATGCAAAAAAAAAAAATGTTATGAAATATAAACACTTTTTTTTATTTAAGCTACAAAGGGAAAACATATGTTAGCAGTGATGATATTTTGGCTTTTGTACAATAAAAACTTAATAGGCAAATAAAGTGATTTCATAACTGAAATATTGTATTTGTTACGTATGAGATAAGTAAGTTTATATGGAATATTTCGTTCACACAAAATATCTTAATTACTACTTACCACAAGTTTCCTCAAAATCTATTGCCATTCAACAAGTTTATTTCCAGACTTGTTACTGAGAATTTCGTAAAGGCGAAACATAATTGAACAATTTGCCTGACATGAGAATCAAACTCAAGACCTCTCTCTCGATCTCAAATCAAATTCGTGAGGCTATGAATCTGAATGAACAATTTATGCGTAGGTTTGCTAAAATAATAGAGGTTACTATAGTGATTTCGATAGTGTAGTTTACCTACACTAGCATAGTTAATACAACCACCATAATAAGGTTTACTTGGTTATCTCACGTCTCGAAATAAAAATATTATATCGGATTAAAGATCATAGGGTGAATAAACGTTTAAAATTTCTTACATTTATTATGTTATTCTTCGGAATGATGAACCAACTTTAAGACTGAAGTGAAAATAATCTTAAAACGATTTTAAACATACTATGAGTTATGACATCAGTGAAAAAAAACTTTATCGTATCTACGTAATCAAATCATGTGTTATAATTAAATTTTATATGTTAAGCATATTTTTTCCAATTCAATCAAAATTGATCGTAAACTAAATTTTATTTATCTTATTTATATTTAAATCGGCTTTGTGGCGCCATCTCTGATCACGAGTTGTAAATATTCTAATGTTGAAACTTGAAACTGATCACTCTTCTTCCTAAGGTCAGTATAATTTGGACAGAGGAAATTGGGCAACAAATTGTATAATTTCAAAATTAATATAAACGCGGTCCGGAATTTGTCGTAACAATCGACTTTGATGAAATCAAATTATCATAATTTAATGGACATTTTAATATATTTACAACTGTTTTATTGTTATTACGAGCACTTTATTGTTTTGGTGATTAGAACGTTTTGTGGTTCGTGTTGCTATGCTGGAATATAATATCGACGGCTTCTCTTATGATGAGATCCGTTCTCCTACCGATATTTTGGTATAGACTATTAATTTTTATAAAACTAACTAACACTTAATTAGTGATCTGTCTAAGAAGTAAGTGTAATGACACCGTAAAACTGTAGATACCGTTAGATTATAATCTATCTCACGAGATTGTGAACTGTCGCAAGATTTTGTGAACTGTAACATACTGCTTACAATTTAACGCATTATTTTTCCGTAGATTATAATCTATCGAAGTGAAAACGTTAATACTTGGAGCTTGCTATGCAAACGTGCAATAGTCGTGATGGCCTCGAGGTTTATACATGCGGTCGAGAATCTCGACGGTCGCGGGCTCAAACCCCAGGCACACACCTCTGACTTTTCGAAGTTACTTGTGTATTCACAAAGAATTATCACGTACTTTAACGATTAAGGAAAACATCGTGAGGAAACTACACACCTAAAAGTTCTTAGGGATTTATTAGGTGTGTAGTCCGCCAACCCGCACTAGGCCAGCGTGGTGGACTAAGGCCTAAACCCTCTCAGTTGTATAGGAGGCTCATGTACAGCAATGGGACGTATAAAGGCTGATGGTGATGATGATATAAATTAATTAAAAGTGTAATTTATTTATTGTTGCAGATTGCTTTGAAAGAATATCTATTGGTGAACGAATACCACTGGATGCCATCTATCGTAATGTATCGGAACTAACTACACGAGAGTGCGAGCAAATATGCAAACAGGACAAACAATGCCAAGCTTATGATTACGGGTGAGTTAAGCCTCTTTTGTAAATTAATAGATGGCGCTGAGCACTCCAAACAAATATTTTATTAAAATTGTTTTATTTTTTATTAGTAATACGGAATGCTTTAGATTGAAATCCAAGTTTTTATTTATGGTTTACTGTTTTTTTGCAATAACTTATTAAATAGTTTTTTTTCGTCCTTTCAGCGTCGGAGCTAAGGGCAATGCAACATGCGAACTAAGTAATCTAAGTGAGAAAGAAATTAAAGAAAAGAATGTGTTGACCCGACATCCGGATTATGACGTCTACATACGACGGTTCCAGTGTGAGCAATCGCCGCCTACACCTATTCAAACTCAATTCGACGAGCCTCCACGGGACAGGCCGGAGGGGCCAGAAAAGCCGAATGAGCCGGAACGACCCGAACGACCTGCACACAGACCCGTCTTTCGACCTGGTGATGATAAGTTCTCCGATGACTATTTAGTGTCAGGTGACTTGAGACCATACGGGCCTGGAAGGCCATCGCCGTATCGACCTGACGATTACAGCAATAACAAACCTGATGATGATTATCCGCCAAGTTATGGGGATCTCAAACCGCAAGATATACCTTATAAACCTGAAAGACCCACTCAAAATCAGTCATACAATCAAAGACCTGGGGACGAGCTTAATTTCCAAGGCTATGGTCTTGCAAAACCGCAAGATCCTTATGGCCTTGAAAAACCAAATTATCAGTACGTTAACAGGCCTAATCGAAGGCCATATCAAATACAAGATGGCTACAGACCTAATTCAGGCTCATACAGACCGGTTGATGAAGGTCCGGGATATGGTGTGAACAACGGACCTTCAGGACCTATTGGTCCTCCAGGTCAACCATATAGACCAAACAGGCCTTATGGTCGACCGGGAGTATCAGGTGAAAGACCAGGCTATTATGCTCAATATGCAAGCGGATATGGTCAAAATTCTCAATCTGACAACTCTATATACGTGGAAATACACGATCCACCTCGACCTTATAGACCAGTAGAAAAACCATACGGTCTTCAGGGCTATGGAACATACTCTAGTCAAAATTCTTATGCGAGCAATTCGCAGTATAGTCACGGAACAATCACAGAAATTGGTGGTTATGATCAGAACCGACCTGTTGATAGCCATAGACCGGATCCCATACGACCGGACAGACCATATGGTGGAGAAATAGAGGTGGGAGCAGGATATGGACAGAAACCAACTAAACCAGTTAAACCATATGGTGAAAACCATGGCCATCATTCCACTTCTCAAGGGTATAATAGTCAAGCCAATAATGAGTATTTTGGTTTAAATCATGGAACTTCTAGCTCTTACGGCCAAAGTTCTGGAAATCAAGGTTCATATAATTCTGGCCAAGGGTCTCAAGGATATGGGAACCAAAATAGTTACGGAAGCACTGATAATTATCGTCCGTCTTATGGTAGTGGAGGTGGAAGTAAACCCTTAGAACAACGGCCATATGGACAAAAACCACTAAAGCCGGTTAAACCTGAATATGGAAGTGTAAATTCCTATGGTGCTCATGAATATGGAGCTCAAGAATCTTCAAGTCAAAGTTATAGCAACAACCAAGAGAGTTATACCGGTTCATCTTATGGTAGCAATCGTCCTCCACAAGATGGTTATGGTCAAAACCCATACAAAAAACCTGATCCTTACCCTAATCAAAGTTATGGAAGCAGTCAAGGTTCATATGGAGGTAGCCAAGGCTCTTATGAAGGCAGCCAGTCAAGTTATGGTGGAAGTCAAGGTACATATGGAGCAAATGAGGGATCATACGGAGCAAGTCAAACCTCATCAGGCGGAAGCCAAGGTTCATATGGTGGTAGTCAGTCCAGTCTTAGTGGAAGTTCCTATGGTGGGGGCCAGACTTCTGGGGGTAGTCAGGTTAGTTATGGGGGAAGCAAGCCGTCTTATAGCAAACCTCCTTATAGCAGCACCCAAGGATCTTATGGCAACATTGAAGCATCCTCTGGTAGTTCTTATGATAGTCAGAGCTACGGTGGAGGTCAATCTTCCAGTAGTGGTCAAGGTTCTTACGGAGGAAGTCGACCGAGTTATAATGGTGGCCAAAGTTCTTATGGGAGTAGTCAAACTTCTCAAGGTTATGGAAGCAGTCAGGGTTCATATGGCAGTGAACAAGGTTCATATGGAAGTGCGCAAGGCCCACATGGAGGCAATCAAGCCCCTTATGGTAGTAGCCAAGGTTCTTACGGAGGTAGCAACACTAATTATGGTGGTAGTCAATCAAATTACGGTGGTCAACAAGGCTCCTATGGAAGTAATCTAGGCTCTTACACTAATACTCAAAGTACTTATGGAAGCAGCCAGGCTTCTACTGTTAGTGCACAAGAATCTTATGGCAGTACTTACGGATCTTATGGAGCAAGTGAAGGCTCAAATGGTAATCGTCCCAATAATGATAATTATCGCCCAAAACCTTCTTATGGGTCTTATAATCACGACACAAAGCCTGGTTATAATGAAGAACCTGACAACAGTTACGGGCAGAAACCAGCTAGTAATGGAAGACCAGACAGTAGCTACGGTCAGAAACCTGGTTATACCGATCGACCGGAAAGTAGCTATAACCAGAAACCTAGTTACAACGAACGTCCTGACAGCAGCTATGGCCAGAAACCCGGCTACAATGAACGGCCAGATGGCAGTTACGGTGGTAATGATGATAAACCTAGTCCGGGTAATGGATCCCAGTATCCTGGTGTCAAACCAGTGTATGAATATGAGTTGGAGAAACCCGGAGACACTCCGAGCTACATAGCGCGACCTGGAGGCGAAGTAGTAACATCGAGGCCGGTGGTAATTGGAGATTACGGCGTACGACATGACGACTCAAGAAGAGAAGATACTTATAAGGGTAAGTCATAGTTTAGCTACTTTATTTATTTTAGAAAATTGCAAAACGTGTGTAAATACCAAGTCTTAATATATCTTACTCGCGTAAAAGAGTCTCAACACAAATCATTGAATCAAACTAAAAACAAACCTTTATTTAAATCTCAATGTTCCAATGTGAGGCCACTGTCTGCATTTGTAATGACATGTATAATATTTTAATAAATGGGATCACGATGCGTTGTAATTTGAAACAAAAGGCGCACCGACTCATGAATTCTGGCCGGTTAAAGGTCATTCGTATGTAAATCCTTTTGTGTCACATTTCGACGATCTCTGAAAAACGCATGGAAAATTCATGGTTAGTTAAAATAGCACGTTTCATACAGGATCATGACCGAATATTTATAATAGCTCAAGTTAAGAAATATACGAGTACTGTCTTGAATGAAGAGAAGTTGACAGTGCCATGTAATTTAGTATGTTATTCTACTTTACATTTCAAAAGTTTTTTGTACTCATTTAAACTCACCACGCGTAGATCTTTGATTTCTTTTGATGTTTGATATTTATATTTAGTGTAACTATATTTTTTTTATTAGAATTAAGATGGCAGTAGGTAAATATTGCAAAGTCAGAATAATTTGTGTAGCTCTAGTGTGAGGTACAATATTAATAAACCCGAGGTAAAATTAGACGCTTCGTAAGCTTATACAGAGAAAATATGATGTTCACCTGGTGATCGATAATTTTCTATAAATAATTATTACAGTCATCATGGCATGGTGGTCAATGAAAGTCCATAGACTTGTAAAGGTCATGGAAACATCATCAAAAAACAATACAAAATATGGAACTATGAAAAAGCAATGTCAAATGGTTTTTAAACGATTGTTGGGTGGTCACTAGCCGTGATGGCCACAACGAAGGTTGACGCATTATGTCATACGAGCTTTTAATGTTCCATGCCTTCTGGGAATAGTGGTAACGTGTTCGCTTTTGTTCTTAATTGCAATGATGCGAGTTTTGGCAAGGGATAGGTGATAACCGCGTGATTTCACTTATATCGTATTGTAGCTCCAGTCTTAAATTATAATCACTGCGTGCCAACCCTTGAGGCCGTCACGACTTCAGTTGGATTAAAATTAGAACTTAAGATTTCTCAAAGATCCTTATGATACTGCTGTGCCCGCGACTTCGTACGCGGAAAAAAATATTTTTCATAAGAAAATTTCTAAACTAAAAGTACCCTAAGTTACTCCTTATTACATCAGCTACCTGCCAATAAAAGTCCCGTCAAAATCGGTCCACCCGTTTCAGATATTAGCCGGAACAAACAGACAGACAAAAATTATAAAAAACGTTATTTTGGTATATGTACCGTGTATACATCCATATGCATTTACTAAAAAGCGGTTATTTCAATATTACAAACAGACACAACAATTTTATTTATTTGTATGTATAGATGTAAAATATTTAAAATTAGAATAATAGTGATCCTTATTCGATTCTATGATTTTAATAACAATAAGGGGTTCAGCGATTAAATTCCAAGGTCATTAATATCCACAAAACTCCCTTACATCATCTTGCATACAGTACCTTCGAAGGTTCCGCTCAGTAGCTTCATAATGGAAGGTCTAACCAATTTGGCTCGGATGGGCTGCATTCTAATAACTTAGTATTTTTATGTGGTGCCAGTGAGAGCAGAAAAGTGACAAAGCTCGAGAAAAGGGCATTTTTGAGATGTAATTTTAATGAAATTGTTTTTTATGCAGAAGACGTAGGTAAGTTTATTGTAAAAATTCGTGGCACAGATGAATACACACTTTGTAGTCAAGCTTGCAAATTGAGAGACCGCTGGTTCAATCCCCGCACTGAGACAATTATTTGTGTGATCCGCATATATGTATTTGTACCGGCTCTGTGTTTGTAAGACCGAAAAATATCTCGTAGTTTCTAATACTATGTTGGATGGAATTATGAATTAATTTGTATGGAACATCTTCTCTGCTTTAATTGTTGAAGAAGGGTAATAGCCTAAATATTTTACTTTTTCATCTATCCTAATATCTTTGTTAATATCAGGGTAAAATTTGAATAATAACATTAAGATTAAGTAAAGTTACGAGTAGTTAAGGAAAGATAAATGAAGAAAATGTTTTCTAGATACTCAACTCGCCCCAACTCGAGCCCTACACCGCGCAGATTGTGATCTAGTATCAAGAATCTTTGATTCATTGTGTACGAAACTTATTGTTAATGTTATATCATAATTATTTGCTATTTGTATGCGGCCTTCTTCTTTGTTTATTGGGAATTTACGATGCCGTAGAAGAATTATTAAAGTTTTGACAGCTTAATGGCCCTACGCTATGTTGATTTTGGGTCTTTGCGGTAAAATATGATGAAGTAATATTTAGTTTTTAATATCCATGACAGAGCTTTTATATTAGTGTGCAGTCAGTTTTTGAAAAATGAAATGCAGCACTGAAATTTTTAAGTATATCCGTCTCAAAAAAAAAAACTTAAATGTAATAATCATCTTTCTACCATAACTTATACCTGCTGTTTCTTCTAATCTTACATTTATTCGACTACTCATTCATTTAGATCTTTCATTTATTTCCCCAACATTAATAATCCTCTGAGTTATAGAGGACGCCCGTGCCCAGCAGTGGGACGTATGTGTCTGGGCTGATGATGATTAATTTCCCTATTCGATGCTATTAATTATTTAATTTTGTTGTTGTTTAATGTTAATACAACTATGTATATTCCGAGACATCAAAATATTTTCGATTAATCTATGTATTTAAAAGGCATTATATTAACTTCATTTATTGGTAACTCGTCTCTAATAAACAAAATGTGTTGTATGTTATGTTAACGTCTTATTTATAAAAGTACAAAAACATCAATGTAACTATATATTTGCTCATATACCAATTTATGTAAACTTCCAAATACCATATTGTTTTGGTTCATGTTTACACTTTACATACATACATAATCTCACGCTTGTGTTCCCCGAAAGAATAGGCGGAGGTGCATTACCGCACCCACATTTCGCCACGTATGTATCAGTCCCACTTAATAGGGGGCGAGCCTATTGCCGTTTCTCGGGCACATTTCCAGACTCCGGGCTGCTACTGAGAATTTCCTAATGGAAAAACTTAATATCACTTTGCCCGACCCGGGAATCGAACCCAGGACCTCTAGATCGCACGGCACATACTAGTACCGCGTGACCACGAGGCAGTCTTTATTTACACTTTAAAATCCGTATAAAGATTAAAGCCGAATAGATGACCTAATTAAGGCCGAACAAAAACAGGTGAACAAATGATGACTTCAACGTTAGAGTTTTGTGTAAAATCAAGGTGAAGCGAGAACAATGGGGAAGATTTATACTTGTAGTTTATTATGATCCACTTACGTCATACTCGCGAAACTATTATTTTGTTGTACTAATGTGAGAATTAAGTTTTATTAATCACTTTAAGTTTACGAGCAAATTGTTGGTTAGTTTATAAAGTATACCTTTTGCCCGCGACTCCGTCCGCTTAGACAGGGTTGGGCTCAGAAAGAAAATAAGTAGTCTATTTTATGTCATATGTTAAACGGTCGAATGGTTTAGGCGTGAAAGCGTAACAGACATATCAAGTTATTCTCGCATTTATAACATATAGATTCCGACGAGAAAACTAATTTTTTCCGGGATAAAAGAATCCTAGTATGTTACTTCGGCGGGTCCCATCTATCCCTATTCCCTATACCAAAAAGAATTCAATTTGTTTCAGTAGTTTCAGAGCCTATTCAATGCAAACAATCAAATCTTTTTTTTTTTTTTTTTTTTTTTTTTATTCTGGCACGGCAAAGTGACCCCATTGCACCTGATGGTAAGCGCAATGGAGTCCAGAAAAAGTGCCGACCAGCGAGAGATGATGGTCTCCCCTATAATCTTTCCTCTTTATAATATTAGTATAGATTAAAATGGTAGAATAAGCCTTTGTAAAACAGAAGGCTGTAGTTGCTTGTCTGTAGTTTGATATGAAGTGCTTATATAGATAATTTGGGACGTCTAGAAACAAGGCTGATACGTCTGTCATAAGCGAAATTTTGAGTTACTAATTAATTAAATGGTTATTTGTTTTGTGATATATTTATGTATGTACATAGTAGTATATTTCATATGTATTTGTATTGTTGTTTTCTTTTTATATTATTCGTATGTAGTTCGTGTTTAGTTTATTCGTATTAAAATTGTACGTCACATATATTATTTTATATATAAGTAGATATTATTATTACGTACCCACCCGCTCTGTTTTTCTTACACTTTCCAGTCCATCCTACGGTTGTCTGGAAGAAATCGCATTCAGCGATAAGACCGCCATTTGTTCCACTCTTTTTCTTACCTATTTTATTCTTAATTCATGTTTCTGTATGTGTTGTGATGTACAATAAAGTGTGATAAAATAAAATAAAAAAATAATGGTAACATTTTTATTCTGTCAATTTGGCCACTGTTCTCAGAAATCATCAGAGGTATCAAAGTTTTTCAAAAGTACGCACGTAATGTCTATGTAGCTTTATGGGTCGTATTATCGGCTGATATAACTTATTTCCTAAAAAAATAAGCTGTGATAATAATATTGTTTTACATAACCTAAAATAGGTAAATGCAGCGATGTAGTTCAAAGTTATTCATAATGTGTAATATCGTGTAAAGCATTCATCATTTTCATCATCCTCAGCCCTTATACGTCCCACTGCTGGGCACGGGCCTCCTCTGCAACTGATAGGTTTTCGGCCGGGTTGGCGGACTACACACCTAAGAAATTCCTAAGAACTTTTAGGTGTGCAGGTTTCCTCACGATGTTTTCCTTCACCGTAAAGTAAGTGATGTTTTGCATTATATTAAAATAATATTTATCTCGTGTACATGTGATTACTAAGAACATTACTAAGAGCTGTAAAATCTAGCCTAACTAATAAGCCATCTCGTATCAAAGTAATTGTGTTTACATAATGTTGCATATTTAAGCAATTTTATGGCCAAAATTGTTATTTCAATTGTGCGGACGCGCCAAGGCTAAGTCGGTTACAAAAATCCTATGAGGTTTTGTTTTAAACCGAAAACAATGGGGTTTATTTAAATTCATGGTTTTGAGGTTCCATATGTTTAAAAATAAGATACATAGTTGTATCTTAAGGGAGTTCGCAGAGGCGTATTTCTAACTCCATGTTTTGTTTCGTTTCGTTTTACGTAATAAATTACTAAATTTAATTTAACACACATTTCCATTTACCGTGTTGTTACTGAGAATTTCCTAACTACTGGTAGAAAATGTAAATTACTGAATTAATTTCTGTCTGCGGCTATAAAATACGTGTTATTAAGGCGAGAAATGCTAATTGATTAATTTCCATCAAATTTTCATTAGGTAGAAAACAGCGTAAAACAGAGTGCGTATCATCAGAATCGGCCACAACACGTCCACTGCTGGACATTAGCTTATCTTTAACTTACATTTTAACCTGTTAGTATAATATCTGCATCTATGGTCGTCCGAATTAACAAGGTATTGTGCCCTAGCTACAATTAGCTAGACTTACATAGTAGTCGTGATGGCCCCGAGTTTTAGGCGCGCGGTCTTGAATTTCAGCGGTCGCGGATTCAAACCCCATGCACACACCTCTGACTTTTCAAAGTTATGTGTGTATTCACAATGAATTATCACGTATTTGTGAGGAAGCCTACACACCTTAAATGTGAACCTGTACACCCTTGTTCTTTGGAACTTCTTAGGTGTGTAGTCCGCCAACCCACACTAGGCCAGCGTGGTGGACTAATGCCTAAACCTTCTCAGATGTGGAGGAGGCCCGTGCCCAGTAGTGGGGCGTATATGAGACTTACATGGTTTTTTCAACTGGTAATAAGGATTTCCGCTCCAAAGTATTCTTAAAACACAAGCTCACGAGTAGCAAAGGCGCTGCCGGAACATTATAATTTGCTAAATTGCCCGGAAGACTGCGATCTTTTGGAAGGCAGTTAGGGACGTTTATAGCTTGATTTATATCTCTTCTTGAAAAAATGGTTGAGTTTTACTTAAAAAATCGTGTTAGATTTTTTTATGGAAAAAGGAGGCAAACGAGCAAGTGAGCCACCTGATGTTAAGTGGTCAACACCGCCCATGAACCCCCATAATACCAGAGTAATCATCGGTGTGTTGCCGGCCTTTGAGGAAAATATAGGCTCTTAGGAAATTTATAGCGTTGTACTGAAACCTAGTCTTAGTAACATTAGTACTTCATTTATTTTCATATTCATACCGATCATAATACGTATATGATTGTGTTGTGAACTGAATCAGGATGTAAATAAGAAAAAAAATGATTGAATGAAAATGATCTTAAACATCGTCATCAGCCCACATATCTCCCACTACTGGGCACGGGCCTCCTCTACAACTGAGAGGGTTTAGGCATTAATCCACCGCGCTGGCCTAGTGCGGGTTGACGGGCTACACACCTAAGAATTTCCTAAGAACTTTTAGGTGTGCAGGTTTCCTCACGATGTTTTCCTTCACCGTTAAAGTACGTGATAATCCATTGAGAATACTAAATACACATAATGGTGTTTGAACCCGCGACCACCGAAATTCTCGGCCAAGCACCTTAATCTCGAAGCCATCACTACATACTTATGTTACTTAATGGTAAACATATTAACGCTTAAAAATATATATTTTCGTTTCATTTCTTGTTTTTGCTGGTATCGAGAGTTAAATATTATTTATTTTGTAGTATTGTTTTTTTATGCACCTTCAATCTTACTTGTGGAGAAGGTTAATTGGATTATTAAGTCACATAATATGTAGGTCACTTGGTGAATAAAGGTATTTCAAGGGCCTACATAAAGAAGTAAAAATCTGTAATAAGCCGTGTATTCGATAAATTATTAATAAAAGTCCCTTCTTTTTTAAAACGGTACTTTTTATATGAAAAAAAAATACGCTCTCTTTAAACCATTCTATTTCTCTTCGAATATTATTCAAAACTGCTTCAATGATTCAGTCATGAAAGCACTATCATTTATCAATTAAATAATACTATTTCCTTTTATAATACTGCTAGTCTGTCCAACTTCACTCCCACGCAATTACATAAAATTAAGGAGCTTGTATCCCAAAGGCTTATCTTTTTCTAAACCAAAAATCTAAAAAAAAGTAGGTTTAGGCTTAAAAGGTTTATAGACAGGCAGGTTTACTTTGTATTATTAAAATTAGTAAGAATTTATGACATTTAGATTTTACATCTCTTTAAATTTAGTTGCCGCAAAATATTTCTGGTATCCATTAGGTACGCGATTTTGGTACAGTTGAGGTGTTCTGGTACAAACGACCCGCGCACAATGGTCGGATACATTGAGTTTTTGCTTTAAATAATTTTTAACGTTGAGACAATAGGCCCAGTGTGCACTTATCTGTTTTAATCAGAAGCCGTTGTCATAATACGGACATTCCCTTAATTTTGTTTTGACATTGTACAGCTGTTATAAGACATTTGCACATTCGGTACTGTCTCGAGTTTCGATGATTTCTTGCCATTAAATAAAATTATACCACACTTGTTGGCTTTCTGAAAAAATGCTGAAAGAACCCAATGATATAAGACTGAGGGAACTACAGGAGAACAAGACTTTGTATACTAGGTGGAAAAAGGCTGTGATCGAAAACTGAGTCAAGTAATAGTAATGGTGATTACAATAGTTCCACGCGTTGGGTTGGAAGGCCGGGGTCCCCGACATATCCTTTTCGGGCCTCCCCCGAGGTACCGGACAGGCAGCTTAAGGCGCTTTCCTCTCGTAAAAAAAAGGTGATTATAAACACATTAATTATTAAAAAAAAACCCGAAAACAATATAAACACATTGTCTTTTTCCTAACTACCATAAGTATTATTTGTGTCAGTTTTCGATCACGGTCTGTGTACCCCATGTAAAAATCCTAAGGAATTAATTTATTTTATATTTCGTAATAATATACAGATGTAAACAAACCATGTTCGAAAAATAAGGTAGGTAATAGTTATGTAGATTGATTTCTTATTTATTAATGTTGTTTTTATGTGTTTGCAATCACCGTTACTATTACCTGTCTTAGTTCCTGAACGGTCTTTTTAACCCCTGTATATCTAATTAGGAAATAAAACAATCGGATCTTGATTGATACTTTGTTACTATTTATTTACAGTACTGTTGTAAATTGATTCGGATAGGTCAACCATGTAGCTCTAATGCGGTTCAGTAAACTGGATTTTACAGATCAGCAAATTTAGTCTTTCAAACATATTCTAAATTTACTCGCCTCCCTTATATTTGTACTTGGTCGGACTTCCTTGTGATTCAGTATAAATTGGTGTAGGCGGCAACGAGATCACAGACTAATTGCTGGGTCATTGGAAAATGCTATGAATAAAAACTCATCACTTATGTATTCAGTTGACTAGTAATTAATTAAGATAAATTGTACTATGAAGCATTGTTTTCAAACGTATCTATGTTATGTCAGCGCAGTTTTCCCATTCACATATAAGGTTATGTCGGATAATGCCGGTGTTCAGTCGCCTCGCGTTACGCGCCCTGACCCCGCCAACCCACAAACTCACATTCGTATAAACATATTATTATAACAAATGTATATCGTGTTTAATAAATAAACGTTGAGTGTGAGACAAGTGCTGTATCAGTCATTTGAAGTGCGTTTTTTTAATGTAAATTTAGTGCAATTTTCAGAAACATAGCAATTTGATATTATGTGATTTTTTCAAAATTATGTTATAATATTATTGTCGTAACATTTTTTTTAAATGGAATAATTGCCAACTTAATTTTCTTTAATATTAGTGTACATAACGCAAATTCGTTAACTTTATAATTATGATATAAAAAAACTTAAATTAAAATTCCATGAATCGTATAAATATTTGCAGAACCAAAAAAATCGTAATATGTTTAAAAAAAGTGACAATTGTATTGTGCGGTGAATAATGCCAATGTTGTGTTGTGAAAATGCGTGTGTGTGTCACATTGTCGTTTTGTGTGTTTGTGCATATCGTTGTGGGATCTAGAGTCATACTCGTCGAGAACGCACCAAGTACGTATTAGTTATAATTATACAGGGTGTATTCAGACCGTGATCGGAAACGAAGGCAGGTAATAGCTAAGGCGATTAAAACCACCTGGCGTTAAAAAAAAAAAATAAAAAAAAAAATTGATGTTTTCCTAACAACCATAGGTATAAAATGTATGTGGTTGGTGATGGATTTATCCCACTTCAAAATGAACTGGTTGACTTCATATATATTTTATATTTGTGTAAAACATCAAAATTGATTTAGCGGAATGTAAGGAAGACAATACTCATACTATAGACTGATATTAGGGAAACAGTAACAAGTCGTGCTGGTCTTTCGGATTAGGAGCTCGTTCGGGCCGTAATCTCTTTTATTTAATTCAAATGACAGGAACGCATCTCTGACTTTTCGAATTTATGTGTATGCATAATAATGTCTTACTTACTTCAACGATAGAGGAAATCATCGCAATGAAACCTGTCATCCTAACAGTTATCCACAGTGAATTCCATAGGAATGTGAAGTCCGCTAACTCGTACTTGAACTAACGCCTAACCCTTCTCAGCTACGAGTATATAGGAGGCCCGCGCACAACAGTGCGGATGACGGTAGTAGTGTATTTTAATTAAGGTTTCATAAGTGCTAATAAAAGTCTCATTTTAATTAATATTGTTTTGACTTTGACTTTTATTTCCAGCCGGTTTCTTGAGTTCCAATGCCATTTCTCATCGCTTAAGTAGTATAGCTGTATCCTTTTTGTAATAATTTATTATTACTAACGGTTGATGTACATACCATTTAAAAGATGTAAAGCGCTTGATAACATAGTAATCGACAAAATGCTGAATGCGTTTTTTATGATCAACAAAGTCAGTAGGTCATAACTATTTATATCATTAATACAGTTGAATCATCCTCTCAAGGTTCTATCCATGTTGTAGTCATTTTTTGTCCGTTTCGTCCTCTGTGTTGATTAATTTGTCTTGAATCAACTTTTGATTTTATTTCAGTGCAACTGTAAAACATTTTAATGTGTATTTATAAAACCGGACTAATAAAATACTTCCTGATTCAGATTTTGTCAGCTAGAGTTAATGGATAGCCTACATTTCCACAAACCTTTTTTATTCTCTGGTATGAAAATCCATAGTATTCGATGCAAATATCTACAGAGTCACCGTTGAACAGTGTTAGGCTATCTGCACATTTGTAGTATCATCAGTACAGCCGAACAGGCACAAGTACACATAAATTACTGTAATGATTTTTAGTGCCAGGAGTGGTTTTTTTTAAATCGGCGCGGCGTAAAAAAAAATATTTACCATGTCATGGTATCTTGTAAATCGCTATACAGTGCTGAGCGTGTTAAGCATTTCTATCTGATTGGCTATTGGTTTTCTAAGTTATATTTTCACATATTCACGCCTCTATCCTCAAAGTACAGTAGGGGTATGTGCATATGATTTGCGTTTCGAGTTTCGATCCTGTCGTAGTTTTTCGGGCACATTCCGAGACTTCATGAATGAATACCGCAGTGTGATTTTAGTATTTTAATGTGCTCGTAGAGATGTTTTTTTACGGTTACAACCTGGTCGTAACACCATCATGAGCGTCGTTCCAAAACTTAAGATACACTAACATGACTCTGATTATAATTTACGTAAGAGAACTAAATTTATCACGCTAAAGATATAAAAAAAAATATTTTATTCAAAATTGAGTCAGTGTGAAATGTTTGACTTTGGTTAATACGCTTTACCCTTTATTTGACAAAATGCAAGACGTGACTGATTAATATTTTAGGTATACGGCAGTTGCTAACAGAATATTTTACAGTCTATATCTGTGGTGAATCTACGCCTTACTCACTCAGATTGTGGTACGAATGATCTGGCTCAAACGGATTAGTACACTGTCGCCCAAGACGCTGTCTAAAGGCTATTCACGTTTTTCTATGAATGTGATATCCGGAAGCGTATTTAGCTTGCAAACAGCGGGTTTAAAATAAAATAAATAACGTATGTAAATTGTGCGGTCTGGAAAAAATCTTCATATGTACTTGCAAAATTCTCTGTATGGAATAGTTTATGTAAAAATATAAAAATAACCCTACTTACTACTGTTTTGTGGCTCAAGTATATGCTGTGTGATCTGGAGGTCCGATCGATTCCCGGGTTGGGCTGTGTTATTAGGTTATTCTGAAAATGTGCCCGAAAAACGGTAATAGGCTCGACTCCTATTACGTGGGACTGAAATATACTTGGCGAAACGTGGATGCAGAAATGGTGAGATTATATATGTACATACATACATAGGTACATAAACTCACGCCTGTATTCCCCGAAGGGGTAGGCAGAGGTGCATTTCTGCACCCACATTTCGCCAGGTATGTATCAGTCCCACGTAATAGGGGGCGAGCCTATTGCCGTTTTTTTTGCCCGACCCAGGAATCGAACCCAGGACCTCTAGATCGCACGGCACATACTTGTACCGCGAGACCACGAGGCAGTCAGATTATATATGTATGTACGAGTATGTTATTAACTCGAGTAAATGCTTTAATTCTTAGTAATAATTTGCTTCTAGGCAATCCTAGGCGTCGTCAGTTACGAGTGCGACAGCTGTATCTACCTACACAATTCCAGAATGATTCTCCTTTAAAATTTGCTCATAATTCCCAATTTTATTTAGGCACAGTATGTTTAATCCTTTCAAACATATAAGCCGTCATGCCGTCATTCACCCCTTTTTCTTTCATATCTTCTCTCACGCACTCCATCCATCTTTTCTTTGGCCTTCCTCTGCTTGTCTAAAGCTTTGCTAATGAGTTTTATTTTTGCAGCGTGTTTCCGCCGCGTATTGGCTGGTAAGAGGGCTCTCAGGAGTCATGTTAGAAAGGTGGTGGACTGCGAGCGCGTGGAAGACTGCAGGCGAGAATGTGCCAACGAAATCCGGTTCCCATGTGAGAGTTTCAATTATCGGTAAGTAATACTTATGAAGAATACTTGTCCTAACTGTACCGAGAAGCTAGGGACAGCACTATGGAGCCCAGAATTGGTTAGGAGTATTCTTCTTTCAAGGCGTGTTGGCCTCGGGTTTTAAGGTTCGGTTTGTCGAGACGAATTTCAGAGGCAAAATTTCACGCATGAGGCTTTAAATATTCAAGTGATGTGTGTTATCTCAATTAATAATCTCGAACTTTAATAGCGAAAACAAACATTTTCCAACCTCTGTTAGTTTTCAAAGAAGCCCAAATTGAGCAGTGGGATTTTTGTTAAATCACTTTAGTCTACAAAAATATTCTTACAATATGTATAAGAATTTCCCCATCCCATATTACTATTTAGTCCGGTGATCAGGGGCAAAATTATTGTTGTTGGCCGATCGCATTTCAATGCTATTACTCAGAATTTTCTTAATGGAAAAATGCAATCACGCATTGACCAACCTAAAATTCGAACTTGGGACCCATCTCCAGCACTAGCTTATGACGCGGAACAAACACGATATAAACAGCTAAGCTACCCGCATCTAACCGCTATTAATATCCGCGTCCTCAAAGATAAATGTAATTACATAGAGTTCTAAAATCCGGTAGAGTGAAGTACAACCTCGGGTCAGCGGTTATCGGCGCGTACCATCTCTATTGTGTGTAGCGATCACCTTGCGTTCGCTGATAGCGCAGGGACGGAGCCAGCCGGAACTGGGGGCCACAATTGTGGGAAACTGATTAAGGGTTAATGTGATGATCGGATATATACCGCACGCACACAGAATTTTATATGCGTGGGAAAACATTGATAAATGATAAGGAGTACTGAGTTGAGTGTATTTCAGTTTATGTGGCAGTTGGTAATTTAATTTAAGGAGATATTTGAATGGTTAGTTATATTCAATTACAGCAATTATAAGTAAATGTTAAATAATAATTACTCAGGAACATGTCTATTCAAATCGAAATGATAATAGTTTGCCTGTTTGGGTTTTTCATTTTGTTATTTGATCAAATGCTTGAAGAAATTTACCTCGAAAAATATCTAAGTGTGAGGTACTTTGCTATTCCCAAAAATCTCAAGTCCGTTCCTGCAATCCACTAATCCAACAACAATTTCCATGAAAGATGCAAATACCATAATGACCCTAATGTGACATAATTAGGCCAAACTGAAGGTTGCGCGTTGTGCATTGTATGCGAGTAGCTTCATGAATTTACGTGGTACTTTTCTACCTCATAAATTACGCAAGTTATACTATAGAATGCCAACCCGCACTAGGCCAGCGTGTTGGACAAAGACCTAAACCGCCTCAGTTGTAGAGGATGCCCGTGCCCAGCAGTGGGACGTATAATGGGCTTATGATTAGGGTTTGCAATCCCGCAGTAATTTTTTCCCGCAGTAAATTTTAAAAATGCAAAAATATGCATATAATAATGCTTTATTGCCTGTAGTTTAGTTACACTATATAAAAAATATATATAATAGAAACATTCATACAATATCTAATAGAAAAAATACTTTTTCATAGTTCTTATGAGGTTAGGTAGGGGGTTTGCAATCAATAGGGTTTCCTGCGTGTTAGTATAGACTTATCTTACCTAAACTAACAAATAAACCAATTTTAATCCTTTACTTCGCTCGATCGGTTGATCGATCTGACTGACGCGCCCGCGCTGTTGTGATGGAGCTAATAGGCCTTCAGTAAAAGCTTAATTACCATGCCGAGTCAAAAAAATGCGGGAATGCGGGAACGCGGAATTGCAAACTCTACTTATGATGATGATGATACTATAGAAGGTTTATGTTATACGTTATGAGTAGATATTTCCAGCAGCCTTGTGTATTTATATCAGTCGTCCTAAATAAGCATTTTGCGGAAGTTCACCCTTTTAATGCCTTAGTGCCTGCAATTAAGTAGTTTTGTAATGCCATTATGGAATATTATAATGACTGTCTCGGGGAACATACTGCCTCGTAGTCTCGCGGCAAAAGTAGGCCATTGCTATGCAGAGCTCTTGGTTCGATTCCGCCGGGCAAAGTGTGATACGATTTTCCATTAGCAAATTCAAAGCTACTGAATCAGCTTGGTGTCTGGAAATGTTCCCAAATCATCAATAGGCTCCTTTTTACATTGAACCATAACACAGTTGTCGGAACTTGGATGAAAAAATGCACCTCGGCCTACCCCTTCGAGGAATACAGGCGTGAGCATGTATGTAGAAATTTGACATCTCTTGTACACATACATAAACTCACGCCTGTATTATCCGAAGGGGTAGGCAGAGGTGCATTTCTGCACCCACATTTCGCCAGGTATGTATCAGTCCCACGTAATAGGGGGCGAGCCTATTGCCGTTTTTCGGGCACATTTCCAGACTCCGTGCTGTTACTGAGAATTTCCTAATGGAAAAACCCAATAACACTTTGCCCGACCCGGGAATCGAACCCAGGACCTCTACATCGCATGGCACATACTTGTACCGCGAGACCACGAGGCAGACACATCACTTGTTTAAGATCAAATAATGCAATATGAGATAATTAAAGTTTTAAATATAATAAAAATGACTTCACATAAATATTCGTGTGAATTACAAGCAACTTTTATTGGTCTTTACATATTGGTATATTGTATTTCATTTTTGTTGCTTCACAGGCTCGATCGCACTTTTCGAGGGAAGGGCCTCTGCGAGTTGATGACCAAACCAATAGAAGCTTTCGATATCCGACGCGACTTCGTAGAAGACAAAGACTACGATTTTTACGAAAGGGACCGCAATAGCTTGGAACCCAATTGCCCAGATACGTTACGGGGACCGGGTCTTTTACATTCTGGTTTTTTATCCTCAAAGCCAGGGAAAGGGGGGGAAGGTGACGGATGGAGGGACAGAAACGATTGGCATAATAGAGAATATGGGACGTATAACAGATATGATGAAAGACGAGGATCTACCAATAGAAGATACGAGGACCGTTTTTTTGTGCCCTATCAGATAGGTAAGTCTTTTGGTGTGTGATTGATATCTACATTTAAAGGTTGTTTTTTTGTGGAACTTTTTTATAGCTCCTATTTTAAACAGTTAATAATTTTGATGGCACGATAATTAGGATTCTCAAAGAATTAATGCAATCGCATAAGGCAACCCTATAAGGAAAAGTTTTTATTTTTATTTTAACTGACCAATGTTATAGTCTTTACATTAAAACCTACCGGCTGCTGGCATTCCAAAAATATCATCCAAATAAATAATATTTTTCAGGTATGAGTCGAAGCAACGATGACCAGCATAACTGGGGACAATACGGCGGTTCCTACGGAAACTATAACTCATATTACAAAGACTCGGAAGACTATCACAAATCTGTCAACCACTGGCGTCTGACTAACGCAGTAGACCGGTCTTATGGCGTCAGACCTTTGGATAACGCAGTAGAACATCCTGTGAGAAGACCAGTAGACTCCTTTGACTACCAAAACCTGGTAAAGAACCCTTCGGGGCAGAGATATGGGTACGGTAACTGGAAAAGAGGCAGATGGAATAGTTCTGGTGGGTCATGGAACAGCGTAGAATCTCGGGATTATGAGAAGAATCATTTTGAAGGAAGAAACGAGGATTCTGAGAGAGGTAAAATAATGTATTGTAATTTGCTTATTTACATTACCAATAACTGAAGAATTCTCTGAAAATAAACTATTTGTGTAGTCATCATAAAATATGAAAAAAAAAAAATGGTTTGTGATGTGAAAATAAGATTAGCAGTGTTGCTTCCTTTTTTTTTACTATTAATATAGTTTTCTTGTCACTTACTGGTTTACTAATCTTTTCTTCATAGTTCATAAAAAACGTTAAGGATTACAAGTGTAGGAAAAAATGGTTCGTAAAAATGTTCCTCAGTTATTTATGCACTTTCAATCATATCAATTTCGGTTGAAATTATGTTGATCTTGAAAGTTTTTAAAAACATTTTATAATTTCAGACTGCTCGTCTCGTCGCCGGCCCGGTATGTCCTTAAGTTCTGGGGCTGTAAGAAGATCTTTGTTAGCCGAGAACGTGGTCGAATGTGAAGCGGCGTGTTTCGGCGAGAGGGAGTTTAAATGTGTTTCTTACAGCTTTAGGTAAAAAAAAATATGGCAAAAGAGGATTTCATTTGTTGTTAAATAATTTACCAAGAATCCCTTCTTAAATCGTTGGTTTAATATCACTGGTCAACATGACTTTTTGCCGTTAATACAATTGTACTTTTTCGGTACCTTTTATGTATAAATATTAACGGAAAAATAATAAAATATATCTATTACATCGAAATATATAAATAATTACATATATGTACGATATATTTGGCTTAATTGTGTGAGGGTATATCGAAAAAGAGTATTGCAACAGCTGATCTTACTTACAAAGACAATATTGTTGTTGGTAGTACACGATATATCCTTAAACCTGTATATTTTCAACTCGTTATTGTTCGTTCATTGATGTTTATTTTTTTTATATTACTTTAACACGTACCATTACGTAATACGAGTATTGCTAACACGACGTGCAGTTTCTAGTGTTTATTCCAAAGTGTTGTTGTTTAAATTGTGAAGTGCTTTTGTCAATTTGAATACGTTTCGGTTTTCAAGAAGTGTACTAAATAGTAAATACATATATGTATATAGTTTGCATTATGAATCGAAAGTGTTTCAATTCATCTCTTCTATTTTGTTTGTGGGGAGTTTAATTCAAGTTCCAATCGAGAACGTCCTACGCCGTTACTATATAACTTTACAATTTGTATTTTGGTTTCAAGAATTCTGAGAATATTAATCAAACTTTTTTTTTTACAAGTTTTTTATTTTATTTAAGAAATGTATGTTATTTGAGAGGGTGGTTTAATGGTACCCACTGATTAATGCCTTTTTCTAAACCTGTAATTTGGAGGGAACAAAAGATCATGAGAATTATTATTATTTTTGTTTAAGGAAACTGAAGGGATATTCTTATAAAACAAGAAGTAAAATTACATATCCTGTTGTGGAATCTGTAACTAAACCGATTCCTTATACTGAAGACAGCCCACCACCTCAGCTTACAAATAAAATTCAATTTTTTTTATGAATGTATTTAAACTAATCTCATACCTTAAGTATGGAAAAATACAAGTTTCAAACCGCGGCAATAAAAAATATTATTTTTTGTTGACCAGTGTATTTTTTCATATTAGCTGTAGTCCGTGCTCTTTTTTTAGGCTTGATAAAACATATTGTATTACGCCAAAATTCTGGATTTATGTCCTGTTTTGTATTGAAAACGTCATAACAAAGCCTAATTCACTGAATAAGCTCAAGGAAATTTATAAAATTATGATACGTTACTTTCTGAGTTCTCGTTGCTTTTTTTTTAAATTGTACGGATATATTTTATCATTTCACTTGACGTCCTTCTGAGATATTTGCATATTTTCCCCAGATACTCAAATTCTCGAGGTTCAGACAACTGCTTTCTGAGCGAGCGTCCTTACAGAGGGTTAGAGATGTCTGCGGACAGCGGTTCCGATGTGTATGCCATGCCGCAAGACCACGGCTGTGTCACCATCAACTATAGACCTTGGGTTGAGAGCGGTAAGTACCTACCATTATCGTTTGGCTTTATCTGTTTTTTTCGATACGTAGCCTTAGCAGCAACATGTAACAAAAAGGCTAATTTTACAGAAAAATGCATGAGACATTTTTTGTAGATAATTCACGACAAACAATTCTTATAATGACCTCTTTGACCGCCGCGGTCGCGAGATATTTGGGAAAAACTGATTTTCGTAACCCTTTGACCTTTATAACTTTTTTAGCCGGCACGATACCAATGTCGATTTTCACATCTTCATTATAACACCGTAATAAAGGTGTATACAAAAATTCAGCTCACTAGGAATTATTCCGCAGATAAAACCTAAAATGACTGGACTATAAAAGAAGTAAGATTGAATCAGTGCTTCCCAGTTCAAAGTTAACAATCGTTTAAATGTTAGGTTTTTACTTACATGGGGCTGGAAGAAGGAAGAGAAATTAGTCCTAGCCCTATGACAGGTTTCTTAATCATGGACCGTTCATTGTGTTCAATACCTATAACCTTTAGACGATGATTTTGTTGATGTTGATGATTATATTGATGATGATGATTATGGTGATGGTGATGATGGTGATGGTGATAATGATATTGATGGTGACGTAATGTTTGTTGTCAGAGTGTTTCTGGCACGTGCGCTCGGGCGCGGCGGTGGTGGGCGTGTGGTCGCGCGCGGCGCTCACGGTGGCCGGTCTGGGCGCGTGCGAGGCGGAGTGCATCCGAGCCAACGGATTCTTCTGCAGGGGGTTCAGCTTTAGGTAAATATTCTTTATATTGTGTTATAGAAGTAATGTATTTTTTTGCTTATTAGAAAAGAAACTGACTATCATGTCCACCACTTTATATTTCCCTATCTTGTCCTTCTCTGTTACGGAGTCACCTTTTACTTCTAAACGGATTTCAAGAAATTCATTTTAGTGCAAGCGCGGAAGATTTTCACAATTACCATTGAGAAGTGGTAAATCATCAGGACTAAATTTATATCATTATTATATACTTTTAGATTAATACTCTTTTATACCTATTAGTAACTGTTAAAAAATCTTATAATTTAGGTATGATTGCAGCGCAAAGTTTTGCTAGATTATTTATACCATTTATTGCTGAAGATTGTGCATGTTTTGACTATGATTCGTTGAGATTTCTATGTTTGTGTAACAGCTTTGGTCAACATATTCGAGATAAATGTGTTTCTTACTTTTTTCTTTTGAATTTAAAACTACAGGTTTGACTCGCCAACGATAGGGGACGATTTAGAAAATTGCATACTGACGTCATCGCCACCTACATCTTTGGAGAATGGGCACGGGCTCCGTCCAACTAGTGGGCACGAGCTGTACGCCAGAGGGAACTACGGCAGGGGATGTGAGCCCGCTTTGTATGACGATACCCAACATAAAGACTCGAGTGAGTACATTTAGAATCTGAAACATTCATAGTAGGTGAATTGTTTTTTTTAAGCCTGTGGCTTGTGGGTAGAATTTGTAGCTCATAAACAACAAAACTTTTTGGCAAAAAAATAATAATCTTACTCAACATATTGAGGTGGCCCACTCACTTTTAAAATTAATTACGTGTCAAAATGTTTGGTTGAGACTAAGAAAATAAAAAAATTCACACCACCCTAATACATAGTTGCTTTTGTTATATAAAAACTGTGCCAAATTCTTTCAAGCTTATTCGTAAATATATAGTACACATAACTTTGAAGAGTCAGAGGTGTGTGTCTAGGGTTTGAACCAGTGACTGCAGTGAATTTCGACCTCACGCCATCACTACTTCTATTTTAAAGCCATTATAAAGCAAAAAAAGCTCTCAATAGTCGGTACAATTATCTGTACAATTTCTCTGAAATTAACTTTTCACTATTGTTTTTTCTAGAATGCTACCTACAATACGATAGTGCGGCGAAGCTGATCGGTCCCTCGGTGAGAGGACAGGCGCGAGTGAAGGACGAGCAGTCCTGCGGCGCTGCTTGTACCGACGCACCCTTCAGATGCCTCAGCTTCTCTTACAAGTTAGTTATTTTTATGATAATTTTAAACTAAGTAATGGGTTACTTAGTAAATAAGTATAATATAGTAGTAATGAATTGGGATTCAAAGTCTTAATATTATTATTCTTCAGCTTCTACAATTTAGATAAAAAAAAATAACTCAAGTCAAATTTAAGTCAAAATATCAATATTTATGTATTTTTCAGAGGTCTTCTTAATCGTCAATGCATGTGCTCCGAAATGTGTCTGATTAAAGCGATGCAAAAGACTTCTTTCAGATATTTGAAATTTTACTTCACCGCAATACACATTAAAGTTCACATATTAAAATGTCACGAATTACAATTGATAATTAGAGCGTTAATGCTTGTAGAAACTTACGTTAGATAAAATTAAAGCAAATATCTTAAAGATAATTTATGGTCAAGGCATTGTTAACAGTAGGTTTTACAAAAGACCGATAAAACAACGTTACTAGTGAGTGTTAGTTAGTGTTGGCAGTGATCGGAATGGAAAGCATAAATAAATTGCAAACATGAAGAAAAATATGACAGCAGAATTAATAATTTAATTTGATTATAGTAACAACGCTGCACCAGACGTAGACAATTGCTTCTTGTCCGAGATCCGACTTTTCGACTTGCAAAGAGGGGTGGACTACGTACATTCACTTGACGATTGGCTTTTTGCCTTTGATCTTTTCAATGGCCAATGTTGGAGGAAGGTCCACGGAAAGGGAGATTATGAGTGAGTATATTCATACTTTACACCAAGAAAGTAGTTAGAATTTGTAGGACAAATGCTAAATTCCAAACAAACCTTATTGCTTTCTTCAAAAGGCATTTTCTCAGATCTTGAGGAATTTGAAGGCTTTGCATTGAGACTATATTTAAAAAATCAGGTCAATATTCTATTTCGAATATAGATGAAGAAATTCTGTTACTAACACAGCAATTATTTGTGGTAATGTTTTTAGGGAGCCTTCACCAGAGTTTCCTCATCCGATCGCTGTATCGGGACCTGACGATACATTCCCCTCGGGACCCTCTGGTCCAGGATACTTGCCCGAACACCCAGGTGAGTACTATTTCGATTAAGTTCTATAAACTCTGAGATGAATCACTTAACCTTGACATTTAAATGATATTGCAAAATATCTCCACAGATCCACCTTACATCCCATCGTCGGGTCCGCCGAGCGGTCCAGATTTCAAGCCTTACCCACCTGGACCCGAGCCACCTGTTTTTAAGCCCGGAAATCCAGGCCCAAGTGGGCCCGGGTTCAAACCTTACCCGGACGAACCTAGTGGACCCAGCCACATACCTTACGAGCCAAGTAGTCCGGGTTTTAAGCCACCTTATTCCCCTGGGTTTAAGCCGGCATATCCAACTGGAGAGAGCGGCCCTGGATTCAAGCCCGGGTATATTCCTAGCGGCCCAAGTGGACCTGTTGGACCTAGTGGACCAATTGGACCAATTGGACCCAGTGGATATACAGGTCCGGTTGGTTCCAGCGGTCCTTTGAGTCCCAGTGGCCCTGAGTATGTACCCGGAGATTTCAAGCCCGCATTCAGACCACCACCAGATAATATTAATGCTGGGGATAGACCTGGATATAAGCCTGGATTTCTCGATAAACCCGGATATGCTGAAAGACCAGGGTTTGGTCCCGGAAGACCAGGAGTTCAAAAACCAGTCTACCATGGAGACAGAGGTGATAATGAGAGTAAGTGATGTATTTTATAAGTAGGCAAATAATAATACTAAGCATTATTGTGGAGATACCAGATACCATTCCTCCTAGTTTTTCAAGTTATACATATGTGTGTCATTCGTAATTAACTTGTACTTTAGCAATGAAAGAAAGCATCGTCAAACAACTGACTTTGTAAAACTATATCAATTCATATACAAGTATGTATATATGTACGTCTTGAAGCTGAGAGTAGTTAGAGACTATAGACAACCATGTTATCTTTTGCTCTTTGGTAAAAGTAGTATTATTATGAAAATGTGTGTGTGTAGTTGCAGTTTCGTGGCGTCACTACACGGTGTCCGGGTTTCCGTGCCGGGCCGGGACCTCGTGTGCACAGAACCACGTCGCTGGACACTGGGCCTGTGAGCCGGAAGGAGGAGAGATAGGTACGATGCCATTCTAATTTAAGGGAAGAAATCGAACATTGTCACTTTACAGTTATACGTGTTCTAGAACTTCGAATTCTTACTATATTGTTCTGTCTACTTTAGTTCATATAATTTTGGTAACATTTTTCGAAGATTCTCAACCAAGAGTTTTAGGGCTCTAAGATCTGTAATACGTTTTTTTTTGCCATCGGCGCTCTTCAATACTTTCTTCGTATATTTTCAGGTTCGTGGGATTATTGCTGTGCTCCAACTCACAGATGTGGTTATAGTGAAGGCTTCCATAAACCTTGGTAAATTCATTTTAGCAATTTTCATATCATTTTTGATTTGAAATCACATAAAAATACAGTACACATGAAGACTTAAGTATTGTAAACTCTCTTCCTTTTTTATCTTATTTTTTTAAAGTTCTTCAAATGTAAATTTGTGGGTGTTGGTGATGTTGATTTTCAAACATTTACTCGATTTTTTTTGACATTGCAGGTGCTACGTCGGCCCAACAGATGACCAATGGCGGCCGTGTAGTGAGAAGTACTATCCGTACCATCAGCATAATGTACCGCATCCCTCGCAGGGACATAGAGGTAAGAAATAAATTACCAGTACGAAATCACTATTTCTAAGTGACGGAGTTAGACGGATTCAGTAGAAAAAAACTGGGTAGCCTATATCTCCAAAGGGGTAGGCAAAGTTGTAAGTCAGGTCTCGTCATATATTTAGTTTTTCATGCATATTTCTAGACTCCTTACGTATCAATGGATAAATTTGAATATGCTGCTTTGGAAATAGCAAAGAACTCAATTTTGAGAACACAGTGTAATACTGTATTCTAAATATAACATTTTTAACGTATACAGAAGAACGGCCTCCTCAACCAAGGCCTTGGCCTAGTCGTCCAGCTTACAACCAAGCCAGACCACAGGGACCCTATTTATCTAATGCTGATAAAAAGTACTGGGACGATTTGTACAAAAATGGACCTAGAGCCTATTACGATAAGAACGGAAATCCATTGCCGGGTAAGTATTCACTGCTGATATTTACTCCTGGTAAAATGTTAGCTTCGAAGGAGAGGGCTGACTTGATGATAAGTAATCACAATTGCTGAACACCTAAAATATATAAAAAACAATAAATGCCTGTCAATTAAAGCAAATGGAAAACGAAGGGAAAAGAGAGAAGGAAAAAAATTAACGTAGAAGTAAGGCATTTATAGCGAACTAACTAAACGAAGAATACTACTAACTTATAGCTTATATTCGTAAATATTTTATTGCTTCATTATAAAAAAAACACAACATGTAGGTTTAATATTATCAAGTTTATTTTACAAAACTATTTTATAAATGCGGAATACAATAACACACAATAATGATAATTAACTTTCAAGGTTACACAAGAGTGCCTACAGAAGATCGTCCACATATAAAGTATACTCACAACCCTCCCCGCCCAGGCGGTGGTCACTGGATCCCGGTCAATACTGGCGAGGATTACGGAGCAGATGTCCCTGGAAGACTTGGAGCTCCCAGGTATGAAGTAATTAATTATCTAGATTCTATTTAGAGTTGTGTTTTTTTTGGATTTCAGAGTTATGTTATCAAATTTTTAGCTTACAAGTCGTTTGACTCAGTATATTAAATAGGAAATCTCTGGTATGAAACAGTGAAGATATTTTGCTAGATATATTTTATTGAAGAAATATTTTTTTGTTGTAAAGGTATTGGCCAGTAGCTTATCTCCACAATGGTCCACCACCCAACATGACATACTTCAGATACAACGAAACGACAACAACAACAACTGAAAAACCTACTCTATTATCGCGAGAACTGCCAGACAGCATCGATGTTGATAAACAGAAAAATATCGACAAACACAGAGATGAGAAAAAACGAAACATTAGTGACTTTGATAGGGATATATTTAAAACTGAAGAAAAAACAACGGTTAAAGCAATCACAACTGAAGTACCAATAGTTGTTGAAAATGACACGAAAAAACTTAATTTGAGTGAAATAGCTACACCACAAGGATTTAAATTTACCAAAATTGACACTATAGATGGTATAGATGACAAGCTAGACGACTTTTCTAGTTCAATTGAAGTTTTGGATCTAGAAGATGCCAAAAAAGAAGACAAAAAGTCAGATCTAAAAGCTATAGAAGCTGAAGAAAGACAGATTGAAGAGATAGGAAGACTGTTAGCTTCAAGACGTGGAGGAAAATTGGTATTGGAAAAACGATCGCAAAAGAATTTAGAAGCAAAAAGCATAGCAGTTGATGAAGATTTGGTTGATTTTAACTTTGGGAATCGCTTTCCTGCGGGCGAAAGAAGAGGAGTTATTCAAAAAGTCAGTAAAGATGAAATAGAAAGAGATAAAAATATAGACAGGAGCCTTGAACTGAGCGAGACGACATTCGTTAGACCACCAAGAGTTCTGTCGACAACAGAAAATATTCGCAAAGCGATAGTAAATGGCAAAGTATTTTACGACGCCACAATAAGAGAACAAAGAGATATATTCTCCAACACCACTCGAAAATCTAAGAGTTTGAGGCCATTAGAAGATAGGGCTCCTACGGTAATACCACAGGCCGGTTTTGGTAAGAAAAAAGTTGTAAGAGCAAGAAATGTCAACCCAGTGAGAAGAGTAAGGAGAGTTTATAGGAAGAAGTATAATCCAGAAGAAGTAAGAAGGAGATTGTTGGAAAGGGAAAGAAGTAAAGAGAACAGTACAGATATTATAAGGAAAATGTAAGGTAATTTTGCTCTTTTATAATGAAAATTTCGTTCTCGGTTATTGAAACGGATCTAACATTTAAAATAGAGTTAGTACTTAAATAAATTCCCTTAAAATACTCCTTTCTTGGTGATAATACGATCAAGAGATTGCAAGTGATAATAATTGGCTGTTCATGCGTATTATTTGGCGGGTATTTGCAATATATAATATAAATATTTAGATATGTCGATGTATTTCTTTTTATTTTCTTTATTGTGTACGAGGATATTAGATGAAATACTAAAAAAAATATACGGTGAACAAAACCTTACAGTGGGAAATTAAAAAAAAACAAATTGGGGAGAAAACCTTTTTTGATGACTTGGTTAAGGCCAATTGGAAGAAGGAAGATGATGGAAGAGGACTCAACAGATGTGATACTGAAGGATAATAATGTTTACAGGTTACATAATATAATTTTCTTTATACTTTCCCTTTCTTATAATTATATCTAAGGGTTTAAAAATAATTTATATGATGGTATATCCATTGTGTGATTTTTATAAATGCTTATCTAAAATACGATTTGTATGCAAAACATATCCTAACATTAATATATATATATAGCAATAATGTTGTATTAGCTATATAAAATTATTATTTATAACATAAATATAATGCTTCTAAAATATTGTCAGTTTGACTCAAACAAACATTTGGGTTGAATTGACGATGCGAATATTGTAATGATTTCATTTTATTTAGTCATAAATATTTCTTCGGCATTTGGAATTATTTAATATGTTCAATTTTAATTGCCCAGTTTTAAACATAGTTTTATATTATTTTATTATCTATAGAAATTAAGAAATGAATTAAATTCATTACTAGCATCTACTTAGTGTGTCGGTTACGCCGCATGTTAATTATCTACTATCTGATTATATCAGCTACTTCACCAGTTTGATTTATTTTCTAAAGAACGGTGACGCGAACCGTCGTAATTTAATGGTCATTAATGTTTTAAAAAGCATAGTACTGGTATAATTCGCACACTTATTTGTTGAGTAGCCAGAATATATTTATAAAAAAACAGTAACAATTCCTTCTGAATAAACTTAATAGAAAATAATCAATCGAATGGGAATCGAAACAAAACAGATGAAGCGCGTTTGTTAATCTTGGCTTGAAATTTCAAGCAACCTTTAAACATGTGCGTAAATTTAATACATGATGTTATGACTTATAGTATTTTTTAAGAATAAAATGTTTGTGATGAATGCGTATCTATATAACCAAAATGAGAGTTACCGTAAACTTGCGTGATTATTAAAACTAAGCATCGATTTTGTAAGCTTGTAATTTTTATAAAATAAATTGCATTTTTAAAATTATACTATTCGTATTATTTATTTTGAATACCATTCACATTCTTTTAATTCTCAGTCATACAACCTCATACCAAATAATATTTTTAATTTGTAAAATTTGCTTATTAATCTTAGGTGCCTGTTAGCGAAGCTATAGCAGAAGTTATTCTAGAGAGATCTATTCACCCCAATTGTTATTCTATCTCCCTTTATCGATATTTCTTTTTTATACGGCGCTTAGTGTTACATAGATCTATTTATTTTCATAAACACAATTAAATTCAAAATCTTCAGTTTTTATTGATAGTGAGCAATACTCAGGCTAGAGAAGAAGTCTGAAGAATCGAAATCTTAAAGGTATGTTTTAGGTTTTACTTCTTCGAATCTACCTAAACGTGCCACTTCCCCAAAGCTATCGGGCTAGATCGTCCAGTTGCGGCTTAAGATGATGCAAATAGCCAAGCCGTACCACATTACGAAACGAGCCGCACATACAAATAGCTGACAAGCGGGTAAGAGTGGCGGCTATGTTTACCCACTATCACCATATTCAAATTGCAGGAAAGTGACATGACAGAGTCACTTGGTTTGAAGAAAGTGTGTTAGTAAATGACTGAGTCTTTGGCCGCTTAAAGTTTTGCAAAAAATGTTCATTAAAGCGGACTAAGCCGGGCGCAATGTATGTGAAAAATATTACCTGTAGCAGCTTTTAGCGTGTTACTTAAGCACCAGAATTCATTGAAATTCGGTTCAGCAATTTTGGCGTGAAGACACGTAACATAACTGCCTCGTGGTCTCGCGGTACAAATATGTGCCGTGCGATCTAGAGGTCCTGGGTTAGATTCCCGGGTCGGGCAAAGTGTTATTGGGTTTTTACATTAGGAAATTCTCAGTAACAGCGCGGAGTCTGGAAATGTGCCCGAAAAACGGCAATAGGATCGCCCCCTATTACGTGGGACTGATCCATACTTGGCGAAATGTGGGTGCAGAATTCACCTCTGCCTACCTCTTCGGGGAATACAGGCGTGAGTTTATGTATGTATGTATGTATGTAACATAATAGTTACGATTTCGTCTCGATTTTCTATACATATATTATTAAACGTGCAAGTGTGTTGTATTCTGAGAATTAGAGTCGAAAGTATGTATAATGCCAACTAATAATATTAGTAAATGTTAATAAAATTGTATTCATATATAATTGTTTTACCTATAGATATAAAAATACGTTATTTTAATGATCTATTCAGGAACATTCAAGGCGTAAAATACAGTAATATAAGATGCACTGGCGGATAAAATTGATGGGCCATTTATCAAGCACTACGCGGGTAAACATGCACAGGAATGTTTATAGATTCAATTAATTAATAACTGTAAAATATAATTGCGGTTGGTAACAGATTGAATATAATAAGTAATAACTTATAAGTCTGCGACTGATTAGTTAGAAGCAGAGTAGAAACCGATAATGTTCGAATTCTTCTGATTTCGAAGTTTAGTGGTTATTAACATGAATTAATATAGCAAATTTCAACATACATACATACATAAACTCACGCCTGTCTCCCGTTAGGGTAGGCAGAGACTATAGAGCGCCAAATGCCACGATCCAAACACACCTCTTTCGCTTCCTCCACTGACATTATCCTCTTCATGCATGCACGTCGGTTTCGAGGACTCTTTATATTGCCCTTTTTCAGTAACTTACCTATATGCTCTTTATAGGTGCACCTGGGCCGTCCTCGACCGACTTCAGTAAATCTCTTTCGTCATTCTGCAAACATTCATCCTTTCAATGTGGCCAAACCATTTTAGCATCCCCCTTTAAATTTTAGTCACTACATCGACTTTCAATCCACATTTGTCCCTTATCACACTATTCCTCACTCTATCTACCAATTTCACCCCACACATGCTTCTCAACGCTCTCATTTCAACTGCATTAATTTTGCTTTCATGCTTCTTCTGCCATACCCAAGACTCACTTCCATACGTTAGTGTAGGCACCAGGACTCCTTGGTGAATCGCTAGTTTAGTTTAGTTTAGTTTAGTGAAGGAAAAGTTAATTTAAAAATAATTTTCGTCTCAATAAATTAAATATTAAAACACACATTTAAGTACTAAAATTCTCAGCCCTGCTTGAGTTACGGGGGGGGAGGGGGGATTAGTGAACAGGTCAGACATATAAATTTCTTTAATAAGCTATTAAAGTTCCACAATGTAAACAATATATATGAAAAACCGAAAACAGAGAATAATATACACTGACTGCAACGTTGGTCCGGCGCATAAGTAAACGCTAAGCGATTGCGAGTTAAATTATTAAAAATTTCTCGGTAGCAGCACGGAGTTTATATTATATAACACATACATAAACTCACGCCTGTATTCCCCGAAGGGGTAGGCAGAGGTGCATTTCTGCACCCACATTTCGCCAGGTATGTATTATTCCCACGTAATAGGTGGCGAGCCTATTGCCGTTTTTCGGGCACAATTCCAGACTCCGTGCTGCTACTGAGAATTTTCTAATGGAAAAACCCAATAACACTGCCCGATCCTCTAGATTCTCTAGATCGCTCGGCACATACTTATACCGCGAGACCACGAGGCAGTTTATATATAAGAATGAGCCAAAGCGGTAATACGGTCGCGTCCCTAATGGAACTTAAATGCAACTGGCAAAACTTGATAATACGGCTCATCGGGCACCTTTTGCGATGCAAGCGTGGGAAGATATGTAAAATACGCCCAACACAATAGATTGACAAACATTTATCACGTATCAAAGAGTTTTCACACTTTCCGTCCATTGAATGGTGCCCAAGGGACGTCCACTTTTACTGTTTTCTCTCGTTGTCGCTTTCAAAAGTGAAATGCATTGCAATAAACTGTATACATGCGCGATTTTGCAAACGTCGCGACAAGGTCACGTCGCTTTCTATTGTTTGTTATGTGACTTTGTATGCTGCGTATACAGGTTGTTTTTCTTGAGACGATTTAGTAGCACGAATTTTTTAAATAACTACAAGCTTAATTATCAGCCCATATACGTCCCACTCCTGGGCACGGGCCTCCTCTACAACTGAGGGCTTAGACCTTAGTCCACCACGCTGGCCTAGTGCGGGTTGGCGGACTACACACCTAAGAAATTTCTAAGAACTTTTAGGTGTGCAGGTTTCATCACGATGTTTTCCTTCACCGTTAAAGTACGTGATAATTCTTTGTGAATACACACATAACTTGGTAAAGTCAGAGGTGTGTGCCTGGGGTTTGAAACCGCGACCGCCGAGATTCTCGACTGCGCGCTAGCCTCGAGGCCATCACGATTTATTACAAGCTTCAAGCTTGTCTTATACTTATTCCACTAAGGTACATACAAGGTGAGGTGTCTTTTGTTGTATGAGAAATTATGGTAGATCCTTTAGAGTATTTGCCGCAGTTTTGATATACGCAGCGTCTCGTTTCTGATGGTGCCACTAATCTAAACCACTGCATTACGCCACCCGTCAAGGGAACAAAAATGTTGACTAAACAAATAATTGTTTTAACCTGCTCATTAGTCGACACAATTACGCAGGCTGACACTATAATACTCAATATAATCCGGGGAAGCAACATTTGCAGCGGACCCTAAGTCGAGTGACCTCCTGCATGGCGGTCTCATTTGACTACCATACAACCAGCAAATTGGACCTTCGGCAATTTATCCTATCAGACGCAGCCCAAAAGTATTGCTTTACGCCGAGTTTCTGTGAGTTTAGTGATCGTGACGGCCTCGAGGTTTAGGCGCGCAGTCTGTAGATAATAATCTTAGGGGTCGCAGGTTTAAATCCTATGCATATTAACTTTTCGAAGAGGTAAATTGCTATATGTGTGTATTCACAATAATTATCACACAATTTAAGCAACATGTTAACCTGTACACATAAAAATTATTCGCAATTTTTTAAGGCCACTATTAAAACTTGTCGGACTACAGACCTTAAAAATTCTCTGTAGTTTATTATATTAGACTTTAACATAATACTTTCCAAAATTATTCCAAAATTACGAGTACCTAAGTGTTGTTTGCCTCGTGCGCCATTATCGTGTTAAAATTATGAATATCATTACAACCATTTTGTTGACCGTTAAAAAACCAGCAGTAATAACAATTTCGAAAATATTACAGAGTAATGAAAGTATTTTGTAAAAAAAGTAACATTAACGTATGTCGTAAACGGTGAAAGTTTTCATAAAATTTGTCATTTCCGCAATACAAGTTGCAGTTCCGTTTATTGACCGCAGGGTTATTATACTCGTACAGGCGCGGTCGGCACTTTCCTCGTTTGCATGTTTATTTTTATGATTATTCGTGTTTAAAGTGATGTTGTGACAGATTTCTGCATCTTGTTTGGTATTTGAGATTGTCGGGAGGCTTTTAAGACTTTTACCTTATATTATTCTTTATTTTCTGCCTATAAGGTCGTGATTAACAAATGCTAATTAAACAAAACTAATTGGACAGCCACTACAGTAAGGTGAGTTCGAACTTCGCATTGAAACTAATGTTCAACTGATGCATCAATATATATTAGGTATGTGTTGTGTTTGGTTGGCTGAAAAGTCTCCAGCTTTTTTACACGAACGACGTTAGACCTGTTTTAGATGGTGGAATCAAGACTATTTATGTTTAATATGTTTCTTGTGAATTTTAAAGCATTGAACAAAAACGCTTTCATTTATTCTGAGTATCATGTACATAATAAGACTGAAATCTTTGAAGTTTCCAATCCAGCACTGCGATACTAAATAACATGGGCAAAGCAATGGAGCAACAAACGTAACATTATTTTGTCAATGCTCTATAGATATAATTATTAAATGTGACTCTTAAAACGTGGGGACCAAAGTAAGTTAAACCTATTGGTTAGTTATTAAATATATTTTTTTATACTGATACGACAAGGTGACATGACATGACCGTATCTGATTGTAAGCTCTATGGTGTTGGAATAGAGCATCAAGTGGCAAAAGATTCCCACTTCTCGATACTCAACACCCTCATACCGGCCTGCTTATATCCTTTTATTAGGCTACATGTGATTAAAGATATCCTAATATTATTGTTGTTTGTATTAGCACTGTACAGCAACAAATATTAACAGCTAACGCCAATATTGGCTCCAATCTACCAATACCCCCCTGTTCTTTAATTCCCACGACACGTGAAATCTCTGAGGGATGAGGACTGCGTACAAAGTTCATTGCACCAGTCGGCAGGTAGTTAATAAACACTTTTACTCGTATCGGATTATGGCGAAAGCAACTTTCGCCACAATTTGATATGGTCGTGCGGATTTTTAAAGTGATCCAACGGATTGAGTTGCAAATCATTTGGATTGGTGATAGGAACCTGATTCGTGGCATCTAATCTTGTTTCACGCCGTGGGAGAGCTCGTTTTAGATGTGCTGATTTTACTGGCTCAAAGTGATATCACTTCTCCTGGTGGTAAGTACAGAGCCAATTTAATAGGACAATGAAAAGAGAATGACCAAAATTTCTAGTTACTCGATGTTATCACGAAAGCTTGCTAAGGTGTTAATAAACTTTACTCCTAAAGAATCCATCGTTTTAGAGCGGAAAAGTGGGTAAAGAAAATATTACATAGCTTTATTATTAGTCAGATAGCCTTTTTTTACCAACTCAAGTAACCATAACAATGCACTGGCTAAATGGTATTTTAAAGGTCGCACCGAAGTTCCGATATTGTTGGTACTAATAGAACTTAGTTTATTATCTATAGCGAGTTTTTTTCTTAATTTATACATTTTGCTTTTGGTACCAACGATATAGCTTATGATAATTATGCTTGTTTTATTAAGAAGACAATTGGCATTGTAATACCTTGTGACAAGCTCCTAAACTTCAAGATTGATGACTGAGGAATAATTTGTGAGCAAATATAGGATATGTTAAGTGTGAAGTTGTGATCTTGAACCAACTGTATGTAAGTTTTTTGTCAGCGCTTATACTTAATAGCCGACCTAAAAGGGTCATCAGGGTCACTGAGCGCCCTACAGGTGTACGCTCATTGAGATAGCTGGAAGGGCAGGTGACCTCGTTTTACTCATCATCATCATCATTATCAGCCTAAGGGAGTCCACTGCTGAACATAGGCCTCCCCCAATGACTTCCATAGTGACCTGTTGGAGGCAGCCTGCATCCAGCGACGACCCGCGACCTCGTTTTACTCGTAGATACTTAATTCATGAGCGTCCGAAATTGAAGTTAATGATGGGAATGTGCGTCCCGTCCTTTGTTTAGCATCACCTCAATGACCATCATGTCAATTTATACGCTTTTGGAACCTAGCAAAAGGTTTTATATCGGTTATATTACATATGTAGGTATAAAGAAAATTCAAGCGCGTGCCCCCTAAAAGCCAGCAGAATTGTACTGTCCCATCTAATACTTTCCTGCTGTGTTTTCAAGTCCCGCGAAGTAGGATCCTATTTCCATCACATTTCTAAACTTTGTAGTGTTATTAAGAATTTCCTAATAAAAAAAAACAAATAACAATTACTCCGTCTCGGAACTTCCCCACGCGCAACGCTTTAAATGCGGAACGAACGAGGCAGTTCAATTATTGTTGACATGATTCGGCATTCAGCGGATCTTCTTTGAACTTTTCCAACGAGCCGATTAAATACATTTCTATAATGTTTAGAAATCCAGTCCATGGGCGCACCTGAATACCCTTACTCGGTAGGTGATTCACGCAAGATGAATGGCTAACCGATGTCAAAATGCGTTGTCTTGGATCTTGGTAAGGCTACATTCATGCCGCGTATTGCTGGCTTGTTGCTGCCAACGAACCGCATCCGTATGAACAAATATTTATTCAGTAGTGTCTTCCAAACTGGCCGTTTAATTAAAATATGAAATCATACATATATACATACATAACCTCACGCCTGTATTCCCCGAAGGGGTAGGCAAAGGTGCATTTCTGCACCCAAATTTCGCAAGGTATGTATTAGTCCCACGTTATAGGGGGCGAGCTTATTGCCGTTTTTCGGGCGCATTTCCAGACTCCGTGCTGTTACTGAGAATTTCCTAATGGAAAAACCCAATAACACTTTGCCCGACCCGGGAATCGAACCCAGGACCTCTAGATCGCACGGCACATACTTGTTGTTGTAATCGTTGAATGTAAATGATGTATATATAGATTCAATCATCATTATCAGCCCATATACGTCCCACTGCTGGGCACGAGCTTCCTAAGAATTTTTAGGTGTGCAGAATTCATCACGATGTTTTCCTTCACCGTTAAAGTACGTGATAATTCATTGTAAATACACACATATCTTCGAAAAGTCAGAGGTGTGTGCCTGGGGTTAGAACCCGCGACCGTCGAGATTCTCGACCGCGTGCCTAAACCTCGAGGCTATCACGACTTTCATAGATTCAATAAAATACTTTAATTTTGTTGGTATACTAAATTATACAAGTGCTCTAATTTGTATATTAACATCTGTTTAAATCCGTCCTGCTAGCACGGACATTCTCTGGTAGCTTAATACAGTTATTTCTAAATGCTTAGTTACTTGTAACTGCGAGGATCCACGGATATATATGGAACAGCAAACTGGTTGTTTGGAAATCTTTGAAATAATATGAAAACACGAATAATATTTACCGGAATAATATCTGCAAAGAACGGAATTGGATGGTATAAATTAAATTTTACAAAGGTATGCGTACCGTCGAAAGTATTTCGAGGATGTTAATTGCTTCACCTTTCCTCGGCGTAGTGCGATGTCCGTGTAATGTGAAGGCGCCTTAAGAGCAAGAGATGCGACCTCCGAGGCCAGTACCTTGCAACCAACACTGAATTACTATTATGTAACGACAGCAAAAAGGTTTTTAATTAATTTTTTGGTAACAATGTAGTTATACATATAGTAGAGTGATTGCATGCCCGGTAGCAGGATGTACATACTCGTATATGTACATATACACAGTAAATTGACATAGATATATACCTATATAATAATAGCAGATATTGAAAACTATTTTATTATATACCAGGTTAGAATATCATAACTTGTTATAAAATTTATAGTGTTTTTACTTTGTTATTATGTAATTTTTGCAATCGTTAGAAAAGATAACAATATGTTGCTTTTATTAAATCAGTAATCGATCTTTAGTATTTTTTTTAGGTGCGTAGAAAATAACTGTGAAGAAAATACTCTTAATAAGTATAGTCATTAATTCAATATTACAGATCATTCATAACAAGATTGAATTCGATTAATTTGGAAGTTTCATATCGATTTCTAATTAAAATTATACTATGTCCCATATTGTAGAGTTTTGTCTATCCTCTTTGCAATACCAAAATAGTACTAATAACAATTAAAATATTCAAATAGCAATATTTTGTATGCTGTCCGTACGTCCATTGACCACAAATAAACTTTCTATTGTGTCGAGCCGTGTCGAATACGTTAGTGATAATCATTAGGGATGCGTCATGTCGATAAATTATTGTCGATGGATACGTCATTGTTATTTATCGACCTTTTGTTGTAACGTTAACTGCTTAGAAGAAGTTTCTCTCCAATATTGTTACTCGTGTTGCCACTAGAATTGATGACCTAAATATGTTTATCGTTAAAGGTATTTTACAGATGACCCGGCTTATGTTCCACCACGAACCATGTGAAACTTATTTTGTGAATTGTTTCTTTGGTGTTAGGCCATCGAATAATACGTGGATGATGTGTTCTTAGCGTAAGAGTTCTTTTATAATACTCTCAACAATCACATACACAGTTCTGACCGCATACTAAGATACAAGACTTGTATCTGAATCTACGTAAGACTTTACGGCGTAACAAACTCCCAGACCCGAATAAATATAATAATTATAATCTACAAGTAAATTAGCAGTGTATTTTTGCCTAGGTTTAATGTTGTTTACAGAAGAATAAAAATCTACAATATGTTTCATTTTTGTTAGAACGCAAAGTACTAATTAGTTTTAACAAATAATAATAATAAATAATATTAACAAAAAGTTAATTAATATTTTAATACAATACTGAAAACTTTATTATATTGAATAAATAAACAAATAAATAAATGCACCCAACAGTCACATACATAGTTCTGATCCCACACTAAGATACAAGTCTTGTGTCGTGGGTATCAGAAACTACGATAGATTTTTGGCTCTCACATACACCCAGACCCGAAACAAATATTTGTGGATCACACAAACATTTGTTTCGGTGCGGGGATCGAACCCGCGGCCTCTCGTTTCGCAAGCTGGTGTCTAGCCAACTGCGCCACGGGGCTGTCAATATTGATATCGATTGTTGATGTACATCCCACCACTATTACCTAGACGTGACCCTGAAGCGAAAGTCCATCGTCTGTGCCGCGGAGGAATTTACCGATGTGCCCACTTCATTAATAAAGAAGAAGAAGAGGTAAAAGTTTATGATGGTTCTACATTTCTTCCATGCGAATGATTTGCAAAATTTCATATCCTTCTTCGGAACCAACTGCATTTCCAATTGGGGAAGGTAGATGCAGATAACGTTGATGTTAGCGGCCCTCGGTGGAAAAGGAAAAAAGAGAAGGTAAATTAAGCCTTAGGTATATCTTTGACAGAACGGAGCATAACCGTGATGCTGTTCGGTCTTGACGGTTTAGTGTGAGACAGTGGTGCTATCCTAATGGCAGCTCTTACATAATGACCGTTTTTATGGTAATTTAAATGTATTTATTTATAAATAATATTACAGCTTATGTTGTCTGAATATATTTTGGCTAAGATGTATTATCGTATATTATAATACTCGAGCTACTGTTGAAAACTAAGGTCACGACAGCTCTCTTTATTGGTTATTCGAATATCTTTATCTCGATTAAATATGCGTCTCATAGGTATTTCCCTTTCCTAACAATAGTGACATAAATTTATGTATATCGCTGGATTATTGAAACCGAAAAGAGGATTATTAAATTTTCATTGAGTTTTATTCCATCTTGTGGGTCCCTTAGGTATATGGTTCGACATCATTGAGATACATACATATTCTGTAGACACACACTAACTAGCCAGCGTGGTGGACTAAGGCCTAAACCCTCTCATTTGTAGAGGAGACCCGTACCCAGCAGTTGGACGTATGTGGGCTGATGATAATGATGATGATGTCTCATGTCACCACGCTTTCCCTTGTGTTGAATCCATAGTCTACCATATTATACCACTTTTAAAGACGCCTCTCAATTGCAGGAGAGACTCGTGGTTGACGTATTTATGGGCTGATGTTGATATAGAAATTTGACAGTGTATTACTCCTTTAAAAATAGAAGGATACAACGTTCCTCAATTGCCAAAAATCTTTTACTGTATTTCGCTGACATACTACCGAAATCTCTAGATTAATCGTTTGTTACGACGCTCTATTGAGTTGTATTAACCGGTTATAAATTTGAATACGTTTAATTGACCACATTAGTTGAAATGCCGTGATATGGTGCGCGGATAACTTTCGATTTTATATGTGGGTCAAAAAGATATTTGACCTTTTCGATACGGCTTGTTAACACTTGATGAGGTATTGAAAAAATATGATTCATCTATAATTTTTAGTCAGTTATTTTATTTTAATTGAAATGTTACAGAAATTTTGTTCGATAAAAGTGTTATACGTAAGATAGACGTTCCTTGCTTATGAATATTTCTCGTCAGTATTTAAAATTCTTAACTGTAAAGTGATATGGCTTTTAGATCATATAAAATTAGAGACATATTTAATGTAATTGGTTTGTGCAGTTAATGTTTATTTTTAAACGTTACTTATACATATAAAAAGCTAATAGCAATTACATACAATCAAAAATATCTATGCATTATATTTGTCTTTGGTACTTTAAAAAAATATATCATCAATTTACTGTTTCGATAATTCAGATCAATTAACATTCGATATTTAAAATCAGCGCGAGAGTCTAATTAGCAATTTATTACTGATATACCTGTCTTGCTCTTACTTATAACAAATGTCGACCACTTCATAAATGCGTATTGTTTGTCTCTTTTTTTTGGAAATTATGTCATTTTTATGAGGAAATGATGCGGGCCGCCGCCGTTAGTGAAATATTTGAACTAAAATCACAATAACTTAGAACCTTTGCCATTTTATATCATAGAAGCTTAAATTATATATTTATTAAAATAAAATATTTAAATAAGTGCAGCAAGTGAATCAAGGCGGTGACTCATAGCAAACAATCGTATGGAATTTTTATAATATTATCACAATAACAAAAATATTCGTAAAATGAGTAATATTTTTATGTTAGAATAATATGTAATATATTTATATTGTACATACATATATATAATTAATGACAAAACAGTTTTTCTAACGGGAATTGAAATATTGATTCTGTTTTTAGCGATAAAATGTTTAACGTAACTCATACTTCGTTAATTGTGTCTGCTTTATTCATTCGACCAGATCAAAATATGGAAACGGTAAATCAATAATAATATCAATGTTAACGATAAAATGCAAGTTAGGAAACGGTAAGATGCTTACGGTTTCCTAGATGCAGCTTCAAAGAAAGTGGTTGGGATAATGAAATCACATTCTACGAATAATGCATGCTTCACTGATCGAGGTAATGCACTAACAGACCAGAACGAAGACCAAAACTGTCGTAACCTTGTTATAGATGCGGACAATAGTCGTATCATACTTGATTGAGTTTGTGCCTTATAGTGGCAGCTTGATATTATTTATATTTTATTGTAGCCGTGGTAAGAAAGTGGACTTGAAAGAGGGCAAAAAGGAAATTCCAAAAACTGCTTTAAATCGGAACATTATTCAAGTCCACAGCCTTCGTGGTCCGATTATAAAAAGAAATGACTTTCTATCTCATTCTGACATACGTCCGTCTCTCACAATTTCACCGTTCACTTGTTTAGCAAGTCGACGCTGATTACACAGAGGCTTTCGATGTTGATGTTGTATTTATATTTTGAATTTTAAAACATTGCAATAAGAGCTACTTTCACTTAGGTGGAGAAAGCAAGATAGGACCATGTCAAAGTAAATGTTGTGTCAGTAATATGTATGTTTCTTATTTTACAGCATTAAGTTGGTCAGTCGGCTAGTAGGTTTTGTGGTGTGACAGCGGATGCACGTCTTACACAGACAATTAAAAATTTGATCGATAATTTTTTTGCGTGAAAAAAAAAATGTCGAGGAAACCTTTTCGGTGTCGTTAACAAATAAAATATTAAAATAAAATGTGAATGTGTGTTTTATAAAAAAATACGGAAGTTCTTTGAGTATTTAAGTTTTTAATTTGCGCGGGTATTTTAATCAAAATGACGGTTCAAAAGTGTTTTAAATTGCAAAAATCCATGTTCCGCAGTGATGTGCGACATTTATTCATTTTCTTAGTGCTTCTTTCAATCCTGGACAGATTCCCTCATATGTGTAATGGCGAAGACTACGAGAGGGGTAAGTTTTAATTTTATGAATAATATGCAGAGTTTGCTCTGGGTAATTTTATAATATTTTAGTTCACCATGCAATTGCTTCGTCAAAAAAAAAATGTTTGTAGAAAATATTGAAAATAAATTATTTAATTCAAAAAATTTCCTGAAATAAATTTACAAAAATGAAGTCAAGCTTTTTTTTTATTCTTCACTCGAATGTAACTATCAAAAATTATTATGTTTTTATGCTGAGTTTAAGTTTTAAATAGATTTAATTTAAAAGAGAATATGGTTTCATGAGTTTTAAATGCACATATGTGTGTATTATTTGATTGCATTTACAAGGATGAGACGGTTCAAATATACAGTTTATTATGTTTATCGATCATCATATAAAAAAATGAATTTCCTCTTCATGTTTAATAACAAATGAATACAATTAACAGACACACATAATTTTCTAACCCTACATTAGGTGACACTAAGAAAAATACTCTTTTATCAAAGAGATATAGGATATCCACCATACTACTGTAACACCTAGTTACGGCATCGGGTTTCCGCATAAACGGTTTGCATAAAAATAAATAGCGGTAAACCACAACGAGATTTGATGTGTGAACTATTCTATCCACGCATTCTAGAACAAGCTTTTCATTTGGTTTGTGGTCAAATTATCATCTCCATTCATGACTTGCTGAGAATGAATCTGCTTGTTAAAGTAAAACACTCTCTAAGTCCCTGAGAATTTGCTGTTTAGAAGTATTTGCTAAGTTATCAGTTAAAAATTGAACTGCCTAACAGGTGAAATGAGTCATTTTATTATCTTACTGACGAACAAGTCGAGAAGAAACCTTTGGGAATACTTTTTTGCTATCTTTCTTGCTTTTTAATCCACTAATTGTTATTAAACCAGCTATTATTCTCAAAAATATGAACAATGGATGAAGTTAGTTCTTTACCTAACTTCTTTACCTAACTGTAGCTTTCTACAGTATAGTCAGTTTATTTTCCGCCTAATAATGGTAGCGCCATCTTCTTAAAGAAACCATAGGGTGGAATTTGAGGTGTTAAAATGACCTTTACCTCTAACACTCCTTTTCTTTTTGTCTTTGATAAGGAAGTGATTAATCTTCATGACTGAATGTTCTTGACCGCGGCTTTCTCTTAGTCTTATACTTGATTCCAACACCAATGATCACAGGTTAGTATAAAGCCGGCGTAAATGCGCCAACTGTTAAAAGACATTCGTAATCGTTTCTCGATGGTTGTCTCTCTTATTGGACCATACTGCGCTTACCTTCAGGTGCTAGTATAGTATACGTGACCAAGCATTATGCCTTGTAATTGTATTACCACCTAATGCATAGGAAAATGAGTTTAAAAGGAGATCGACAAATATTTGTTTCGGACTTGTTTGTTTTCGAACTAAAAGGTCATTCAAACAAATTGAACTATAAAACAAGAGCAGTTTTATAAGCAGTTATGACTGTGGAGTGACGTTAGTATGTCATTTTGGTTATTCTGGTATTCGTTTTGGAATTTATTCCCTAAGGCATACAACTTTTAATTCTTAAGGATTTCTTTTTTTTAAAACGTGTTATTGTTTTATGACTCTAAAAGAAAAAATGAACACTATAAATAAGCTAAAAATTAGACATTTAAGTTGCTTTTTGTAAGTCCGCGTATTAAGAAATTGTGCTTTAATAAACAACGTTCAACAAGTCATCAAGCAGCATCTGAAGTAATTAAAACTATCTAAGTAGGAAATAATGTAATCGATAAAGTATAAATTGATTCAAGCTACTGCGAGCTCCTTGGAGATTCATCTCGATATAAAACCCGTATTAAAGTGAGCGCAACATTAGAACTTTTTATGTCTTCCCATTGCATATTTAGTTATAACAGTCCGTAACTGTTTATGCATAAGCTATGCTACGTTTTTGCATTTTGTTTTTAATAATTTCAAACTAAGCAGTTGACGTGACTTTGTTCGATATAAATCTTTTACGATCGAGAAATAAAGATGCATAAATAAACGGTTGTTTAAACTAAATCATATGTTTTAGAGATTTCGAATTTTATATACTTGTGAATGAGTTTATGAAGAAAAAAAGCATAATAAGAATACTTGCTTGACAGTCTCTCAATAAAAATCAAGGAGATTTTGATGTTAGGGTGACATATTTTTTGGTTAATACGTCTATTTTTTTGCTGAACTTCAACTATTACAGGTGTTATACCTTTTGTGTGGTGATAAATATCCAACAGATACGAACATCCAACGACTAATCTGTATATATACCACACATACACGACTCACAGCTGGGCACAGGCCTTTTCTAAAATTGAATGTGTAAGACTATAAACAAGAAATTTAAATAGGGGACTCTACTCTTTAGGATGGAAGAGAGTTCTTCCGTATGCGGTAGTATTTGTTAGGAACAATGGCGGTACTTCCATAGAAGCCCAAAAGCCCACCGTGCCTTACAAAATTCCGAATAAAAATCTTTAAGCTTTAAATATTTATTTAACAAAAGCAACTTGACATATAATTGAGAATATCCAGACCCCACGATAAACAATTATAAACTAGACATTACACAATTAACGTGTTACGCTTTTGGGCTGCTATGGAAGTACCGCTACTGGTTAGGAATACCTAACTTAGAAGTCATTAGTCTATGCCCGGGATTCGAGCCTCCTAACAGACTTCTAACGAGACGGGATCTCGGTAGACTGCGCTCATAATCATCGAAGTCATCATGCATTTTTGAGCTAGATAAATAAATACAAATTAGGGACATTTTTGCAATTGAACAAACTACAACTAAATACTTGTTAAAAATTACCAAACAACGCAACAGATTTTATAGATATTGGAGTTTCGTTTAATTAAGAACATCTGCAACAGGTTTTGCGTCTATTTGTAATATAAGTCCCATTATGAATGATTTGTGTTATGAGAGAGAATTTATTTTTTTGATTAATCTTGTTCTTGTCTTAATGTCTTAACTAATGGCTGTTATCCATCTTTGTTATACATTATAGTTATTTTTGTAAAATCTTTTGTCTCCACGATGTAATATTTACGAAAAACTTTGTAATTTTTAATTCGTTTTGAAATTCTTACTTGATTTTAAATTAACGGTTAAAAACAATTAACATTAATTTCAAACAATCAACACATATGACATATGAGCCCAAACATCTTCCAGTCTATGATACGAATTTGTTTTATTTTCTTTCTTGTACGCTTGAGAAAATGTTCATATTTTGCAAAAAATATGTTTTTTTCATAAAGATTGGGACGAATCAGACTTTAGTGGACTACTAGTGGGCTCTATTGGCTAGGTCCGTGATTTAAAAAAAAAAAATCTTAATTTGTACGTGTTCTTACATTTTCATTGACGATTTGATCAAGGAATTAGGAAAGGTTCTTGTTCATTTCGCTTCCTAAAGACTGCTATAAGCCACTATATCTTTAATCCAGTACATCCACAATGCCCTACAATTACGGATTGAACCCTGGCCTTTTGGATACCGTTTAATAGTTTTAAGCTCAAATGATCTGCGCACTTTCTCCGAACAAGTTGAACGTTATGACTTGCCTTGTGGCGCTGACTTTTATATTTTGATATGACAGTTTAATATGACAGATGTTAACAGTTATTTTCCTCTTAATAAAATTAAAAAAAGAGGGGCAACCCTCGTATCGTTCAATTTATTACTTTTTTTAAGACATCGACGCATTATAAACTTTCGTATAGGTATTGGTTTTGTGAATGCTCTAAGAAACACAGAAAGTCAATTTTGAAACGTTACAATTTCAAATCTGGAAGACCTGAACAGCTAATTATAAACGATTAAGACAGAACATACTCTCATAGACTTTATCCATAAGGATTCTTAAGGTTCTGCGTAAAAACGCAGAAAAACTTTCTGAAAGCGGGTGCGATGTCCTACCTATGTCCATTTATAGGGTGCTCTAGAAAAATTCAAAATGTTATGAGTGTTTAGTCGACAGAAATACAACTGAAGTTGGTTGGTCGTCGTCTTGCGTGTCGACTAAATAATAAATAAATATCTTAAGACCAGCTACTGTATTTTGTCATTTCTATGGTTGGCGTAACTTCTTATTCCGTCCAATCTTCTATCGTCATCGAAATTATATTGTCTTGATCTATGGATAATTTGATGTTAACTATAATTCATCAACCTATTATAGTATTTTTAATTTGTTATTGAGACCACGCATCGGCGACCTCATTAAGCCGCCCAATGCGTCAGTGATAACATCTGATCGCACTTTCTCCAGACAGGCTGAAGTTTATGGCCCGCGGCTTATGGTCACCGGCATTTTTGGATGACACAGATTAAATAAGGTGTAGATTAAAAACCGGCTGTTTTTGATTATAGCACTGGCCAGTTGACAATTTTAAATTTAATGTTTAACATAAAACTTCAGAAGCAAGTAGATCTGATAAAAATTATGATATCTTTTAAGTAGTTGGTAGTGGAACGAAAACACTATTGGCGAAATATGGGTGCAGAAATGTATCCATACCTACCCGTTCAGGGAATACAGGCGCGTGTGTGTGTGTGAAAATTATCTCACTTATAGATATGATATCATGTCTAAGGATATAAAAAATGTGAAGTCACTATAACCCCATTTAAAGAACAGTCGAAATTTTCTTATAACAGTCGAAACATACATTTGCGTGGAAATTATGTTTCACACATTTGAATTGATAACGGTTACCTTAACCATCAAAAGGTAATTTCAAATAAATAATTTAAGTCAATATTTAAAGAGCTCCTTTCTCTATTTGTCCTCATTTAGTTCTCCTCAATTTCCTCTATAATGTACAAAGGTATAGATTACCGCCAGAGGAGCCGTTTGCCTGCTGACCTTACGCCATAAACAATTTACGCTCATCATATAAGCTTACAAATAATCACGTAACGGCATCATAAGAACATTAATAAATAATTATAATAAACTTATGAGTAATTTATGTCAGTTATACCCGTACGTAAGACGAGACTGTCATGGAAGCGAATTAAATATACCCGTTTGATTTGATCGTGTTCTACCGTGTTCATCACGGTAAGTGCAGAATAATCTTTTAACTTTATTCTATCTTTTATATACAACTTTGGGTGTATTATTTAAAAATAGTGTTTTTTTAGACAATCTAACTGACTTTTGGGTACATTAACGTTGATAAAATCAACTATCAACAAAATGCCTTTTGCTTGGCTTGAATCGCCAGTTCGTAGTAAAACTAAGGGATCCATCGTTGGTTATTGAATGCTGTGCCCATTGTAAATCTTAGGAAAAGGCGGCATTATTGATGGTTTTAGATTCTTGCCAACAAAAAAATTCATTCGCGGAGCATTAAATAGAACTGTCCATCGACACAACATCTTGTATCGGGTTGATTTTTACTATAGTAGCCAAGCGTGCATTAAATGTGTAGTCCAAACCAATAACAGCATCGCTTACTAGAGAGGAAATGCTAACATGTATATTAAAATATTATAGGAATTATTACTCGTAGTCTCCAGCAATCGTGTTGATTGGTAGAACACTACACTTACTTTTAATTCTTACTTGGAATTCACCGCATGCGTCCACTGTCACGTACTGTTACCAAGCTGTAAGACCGTTTAATGTAAGTTTATAATTAATGGCGGCCCTTAATAAGGCCGCGGTATGGCGCGTGCAACCCGTTTACAAGCAGGTCGGATGTTTTTGGCACAACGCGCTGAACAAGGTCCTTGCAAGAAATTTGTGGGCATCGCAGTGCACTGTTGAGTAGTTTTTTAAGTATTCTTGGTGTTAATGACAAACTCTGTGCCCTGTGTTAAATTTATTTCGATGTTACTATTTGCATTAATGCAAATAGTTTGTTCCGCATTATATGTATCGGTTCTAGATGCTGTGAGAACGAAAGCTCTTGCTCTTTAGCTTCTGAAATCCATGATATATTGTTTCCTATATTTAAGATTGCATTATTTTTTATTACACAAACACTATGTTTTTAATATAAGTTTGTAAGAGATCTAACAAATGGATGATATAGGGAATCACGTCCGTCTTTAACGAAAGTGTAATTATTACCATAAGTGTAATATTTTTCATTTCCCATTCATATATGTATTTAAAAACAAGAATTTTATCAAATTTTATGTTAGGAGGTAGATTTTACTACTGTTGCAAAGTAAACAAACTTACTAATAACAATACAATACAAACCAATACAAATATGTAATACCAAAAAAAGCAGTAAATTCTCGTACAGTGATACACGTCAAAATTCCTTTGTTATCGTCGCATCAGGCACCCTGAGTCATATTTTAAACGATGTTTTTGGATAATGACCACTTGTGACATTTTTATGACAATAGTGGCAGTTTAACATGGGTTTGACGATTGTGACAGTGACAGGTAGTGATAGATACAGTTTTTATAGAAGACACGTGCCATTTAAGCGCCTTACTGGTCTGTATTTCAAATACAGGTGAGAACTCAGCTCTGTTATAATTTTAATAAATATGTAACTATAGAATTGATCATTAAATTGATTGTTGATTTTTAAATAGCGTTTTGCAGTTTTTAATGTTCTACCGTCACTTTTACTATTCGTAAAATATAAAATCTCCACCTTCTTATTTAACGCCTTATTTTCAATTCTTACACTCTAACCACGAGAGATCTCTTCGCTCTTCAAATAATTTTCTCCTTCTTTGCCCATCACATCATTTATATAAATATTATAAATAAATAAATAAAATAAAATTATTTTATTAAAAAAAATAAGTTTAAATTTATTCATTTTTATTTATATGTGACTGTTAGATGCATTTGATTGTGATGATAGGTAACAATAGTGCATTATGGCATTGAAAATCATGCGAGAAGTCTTCCTCGTCCTATATAATATGTAGGTATATATCTCGGCGAGCGCGGGCTCAAATCGCGCATCACTAACTTTACAAAGTGATGTGTCACAGTTAATGATTACGCAGTTTAAGGCAAAGGAATATATGTATTAAGTTACTAAGCTATGAGTTACGAAAAAGGTATTTCTTTTGTATATGAAGACCGACAACCTGCACTAAGCTAACTTTGTGGACGTCAGGATACTCTTAGCAGCAATACTAGGTCTGTCAATTTACTCGCTGAAGGGCAACGGGCAAGTCTCTGAAAAGCGCACCTCTGCCTACCATTTTGTAGATTCTGGTTTCACAAAATATTTATGTTATTCTTCCATAAATATATATAATTGATTTAAAAATAAATACAACAATTGCAAGTGAATTAATTAAGCAGTTAAAATATATTTGTCACGTATCATCCATTTAAGCGCAAAATACGTTTTGTACGTATTATTTTTACTAAATCTCGTACCTACTGTTCATTTCTTTTCTTTTAAAATCCATTCTCTTTTAAATGTAAACAAGACTTTAAACAAATAAATTTTATTAAGTCACCAATGAAAAATAATCCTCATTTATTAATCCTACTCTTAATTTGCTCAACTTAATGATGTGTGTCGTAGATTACCGTCAGAGGAGCCGTTCGCCTTTTACAATATTAATTATTATTTATTATTCATCAATAAATGCATTATTGATGAAAAAATAAATTCAATAACTGCAAGTGATAAATAATTTAGCAATTTGTGCGAGGCGTCGCGAGCAACCACTATCAATTCAAATAACTGGAAATCAGGAAATTATAAAGTCAATCGGATCGCTTTCGATGTAAAAATTGCTTTCCATTTACCATTTAGAAAGTTCGCGAAATATCCGTAATGGTTGCAATTTCGAAGGTATGGTGAAACTGGCGAATACATATTATAAAATATTCAATAAACAATTTGCATTACGTGCTTTAAACATAACTAACCAGATCTGTAATTTTAGTCTGTTATGCTTTGGTTATAGTTTCTCCAGTACGATATTTTAATATCATATCATGTCAACCGACTACGACTTTAAAAAATACATTTTTTTTAAATTTCGAATCATCCTAAGTTATAAGCTTGTATTATTAGGCAAAAAATGTTAGTGTGGTACTGATCCTATAGTTTTTGAAATGTAGTCAGGCTTTACATTAAGGCTTTACAAAGTTTTGTAAGTATTTACACACTTTTTCTATTTATTCAATTCAAAATGTATGTGGTAGGTAGTCACATCATTTGTTTTGAATAGACTAAGATTTCGAATATTATTTAGATTAGATTTAGGATAGAGTTCATATTTTTATATTTTTGTGTATATGAAACATTGCATGTTTACGAGTAGTATGTCTTGTTTGCGTGCATTGGAGAAATAGAAAGATCACTTATGTAATTGAAAGGTAGATGTATTTTTATTACGAGCTTTCGAAGTAATAGTTTAATGTTGTGCCTTTTATTAATTTGTAGGTGCATGGGGAATCGAACTCGTAAACACATTCCTATAACTTAAATAATTATTTCTATATAGGTGTATTCAATTTTTGAACATAAAAAGTAAGATTAAAAATTCATTTTTAAGCGGAAGAACATATTTAATGTTAAGTTTACAAAGCAATAAAATATTATTTTCGTACTACTGAAATAGCAATATGTATTAACATGTAAACTATTTTCGTGTATTCACGAACAACAGACTTGTTTAAATCTGCACCATCTAGATTGACCTAAACGTGAGTACATTTTGGTAAAGAGTGACACTGCATTTACTTTCATAACTGCATTCAAAGTTGACCCGAAACTTGTTCCGTTCGGATTCCGGCTGTATCCGGAAATAACTGGATTCTAACACAAATTTACACAACCCACAAACCTTGCTATGGCCCTATTATACACTTTTCCACAAATAAATACGAATATACATATGTCAAAATTGACGCAGCATTGTAACAGACTCGACAAACTGGCATAATTATGGTGATTGACAAAAGTTGTCTTTTGTTTTTCGATATTGCATATGTACGTTCTTTTTTAAATGAATGCCTCTTTAGTATCGGCATAGATTAGCGTGTGCTACAGCGCTGGGTCTGGAAATATTCCTGGTAAACTCTTCTCCTATTTCTTAGGATTAAATAGCTGGATAGAAATGTGTATACGCATCATTGTACCTTTTCAAATTCTGATATAGTCTCTATGTATATATCGTATGTACTTATATATAGTTATTTTGTCTTCTCAATTATATTTTTTGCAATATTGCCAATTTAAAAACCATTTTTTCAACTTCCCCTTTTTAAAAACGCATAGCAAATATTGTTCATGTCATGTTCATTATCATGAGGCGAATGGTCTTCACGATTTACTCATTTTAGTCTGTGGTAAAGGTCGATTTCTGATGGGAATTCAAATAGCATTGAAAATTGAGTCGTGAACACTCGAAGGAACCGGTTCCCAGTGCCATGTAAATTCACCCATTATCCTAATAAAATGCGAATGTCTTCACGTGTTTCCTTCTGCGTTACTCCATAAACAGCTGATTATAATTGCTAATAAATTCAATCCTACCTCACGGTGGGTGAATCACTCTATTGAGTAACGAGAATTCTTACTCTTCTGATTAGAAGGGTAGGTGGGATAAGGATAGGCCAGTTAACAAAATCTATGGACTTTTTAAGCCCTAATTATTTATAATATAATTTTTAATTAATAGGATAGAGTTTACGTGATTTATCGATGAAGAAAATCGTCGTTTGATAATCTCTAAAGTTCATAGCTCTGCCAAAGGAATTTCCTAGTAAGAGTTTATTAATAATTATTTATTAATATTTTTTTAATCCTTCCTCAGAAGTAAAAATGTATGTAGTTTCGTTTTTTGTTTTCGTTTCAAATATTCCTGTATCATTTGTAAAGAATATTTAATAAGAAACGCGAGTCTCAACCATGAAAGCGACTGTCCAAAAAATATTCGCAGACTATGTATTGAACTGTAAAAGCAATGCCCTTTAAAAGAGAAATTCGATTATTTATAGCTTCTTGCAACTTACAGCGTCATTACTCGATAAGTACTAATGTACAAGAGAGCATCCGATACAGTACGCGCAAGGTACGCGAAACAATCAGATGTTATCGGCGCCAATAAGTAGAAAGTGGACGCGCGGGTCAAAGAAAGTGAAAACTGTTAGAATAGAAACGTTTATATGTGAACAAGTGTTTGTTGTGGAATGATGAAAGTTTTATTCAATGTACATTGAATGTTTTACTTGAATTTTATGAATACAGTGTAAATAGTTGCCTAGCTTTGGACACAGAATTTATCAAACACATTTTTTACTGTATTTTTTTAAAGTGTGTGATACGTCTAGTTGTTCAATGTTCTGTCTATGAAACAATCGTGGGTCCAAATAGTTAGCCAAAATAATTTTAAAGAAAGTTATATTTTCTTACGTTATTTATTATATTTTATAAATTTAAAATATGATTAGACTCGTAAAATAGAGAATTAAATGGCCAGAGATTGATCTCTCGTCAATCAGTAAATCTACTTAATTATGGACAGTTATTTCTTAACGCTACGCTGAGGCTCCTGAGGTTAAGGCAGTGATTACATGATCGTGTACTGGTAGGGTTCGTAAGGTCCCGGATTCGATCTCCGTGTTAAGAGTTCTTGAATTTTTCCCTTCGCAAACTCACAGTAGCAGCATGGAGTAAAACGGCAATAGGCTCTTTTACATGGGCAATAGAAAATAGATAAAAATCGGCCTACCACGGCACATGTTCGGGTGTGATTGTATCATCATGTCAGTGCGGAAGTCGAATTCGCGACCTCTTCCTTAGTCTGCATTTACCTTCCTAACTGCGTTGAGTTAGTTGACAGTACCCGTGTTACAGTTATTTGAACTTATCATACAACGGTCATTTTTGTCATGTCGTTCCGCTATTCCATCACACCACAGAGCGATATTCATAACTCATCGCACGTGTTACTACGCACCACTCCTTTGTTTTCCGCACTTCACCCACAATTTTCGCTCTTCACCACTCCACTCCCCGCTACGTCACGGCTCCGCACCGCTCAATTTGTATTATGTCAAGTGACACATAAGTGATATAGAGCGTGTTTATAGTGAATTTTGCTCACTTTTCGTCTCGAATAGTGAAAGTATAGTGAAATTACGCGCTCCGCGGCGTGTAATCGATTCATTTTTAGATGTAAAAGCGTTGCGTCATTTAATAAATTCGTGTGAATGGACGGTAATGTGAATTAGTCACACTAATGGTTAAATTTTATTATGATGGCTGATGCACGGTATATGGCAGATTGTGGATTTTTGAAGGAAATACTTACGTTGTAGATCTTTTTCCTTGTAATTTTTATTTAATTGTTGTATATATATAATATTTTTAGGACATAAAATACAAGCTCGTATACAAAACAAGGGACGGATCTCGCTTTCTCTTCGTTTGAGAAGTTTTAGGACTTATTCTAAATGGTAAATATTACCTTAAAAAATGTTTTTTAGAATCCGCTGGTATCCTATACCCAATATTGTTTTGTTTATTAGATTTTACTTTCAATATACACACAATTTAAAAAATTTAAAGCTCTACATAACATGCTCTGGATCGAATCTTAAACCAATTAATAGGTGTGTATTCGATTGAGTATACCTTATTATTTGATTATATTATTCCTAAGAAACTCAATTCTCGTAAAGGCCAGTGACTCCACTTCTTTAAATATTTGGTCATTACAGAAAAAAGGAAATTATTATAAAAGAAAAAATTCATTAGCGATGCAGCCATAACTTCAATGTTGACTTTATGAGATCGAAGAAAGTATAAAAAGCTATACACTATTGATATGATTGCAGTTTTTTCCACAATGAAATCAACCTTTCCCGTGCGTGTGAAGTTAAATATGTGGGATACTAGCTCAGTGCGTGGGAATCGCCTCAGTTAATTGTTAGGTAACAAAAAATTAAATCCCACAATTCATTGTTGGTGTTAATTGACGTGTTTAATGTCTGTGGAATGAAATGATATTTGAAACTGTATTTTTTTTGTAGTTATGAAAAAAAAAAAGAATTAAATTTAGTCTGCATCATGAATGGGCGGCTCGATCGGGCTAATTCCACTCATCATTGCCTTGCCCTGTTCCCAATTTCATTTGGGGTCGGCGCAGTATGTTTTATCCTTCCAAACATCCCTATCAGCCGTCATGTCTTCATTCACCCCTTTTTCTTTCGTATCTTCAGTCACGCACTCCATCCATCTTTTCTTTGGCCTTCCTCTGCTCGCCCATCCATCAACTTTCATATCCATCACCTTTTTTCCTACGTATGATTCATCCCTCCTCATAACATGCCCATACCACGACAGACGGTTTCCTTTCAGCTTTTCTATCACAGGAGCTACTTTCAGACTTCCTCTAACATATTCATTCCTCACTCTGTCAAACCGTGTTACACCACACATCCATCGCAACATTCGCATTTCAGCTGCATGCTGTATACAGTAGATCGGGCTAATTCCACTGTCACAAATAAAATCTATATGAATCAATTACTTAACAATGATTTATTGTAAATTGCAATATACCGTTATCTTATACGAACTATTTTTCTCTATTCTACATAAAAATATGTTGCTCTTATGACATTAAACCTCTTTTTATTATTTCCTTCTTTAAATAAGTATCGGCGGTACACATTTAACAGTTGCGAAAGGGACAATAACCCAAAAATGCAAAGTAAATATTCAAAAACTAAAAGTAGAGTAGCAGTTTATAATTTGAATTAATTGCACATTATGGGGTTAATTCTTTAATGAAACCAGATTATCTCTCAACAATCTTCAGTGAAATGTTATTAGAGAACAAAAAGGTAATCCAAAGTTAATTAATTTGACTGAGCGCAGCTAGAAAGGCCTAATTCAAGTAAATTACGTGAAAGTGTAACAACTTGAACAATTGATCACGATTTTCGTGAGAATGCACTGATTTCATTTTGGGGCAATCATCTAATCAGTTTCGTCATAGTTTACACCATTTAGACGGTAATCAAGGCGTTAGTCTTTATTTTGCATGGAAAAACTGTAAGGCTGTTTTTATTTTATAAGTGGTAGAGCCATGCTTTAGCTATAAATGAAAACACCAAAGTAATACCATTGTCTGACAGAAAACCGACATTAATAAACAACTTTATAGTCGCGTTTTAATTGTTAAAAACACAATAATTATTATCAGAGATGAGGGGCTTCTTTTCATCTTTTACAACCGGCAAAGCAATAACAATCTCTTACTAGTTATTGTTGTTGTTATAATTGTTGTTCATAAGTATTACTGATTACTAACATTACCGTACAGTTTGCATCCGTCTCGCATGTATTGTGAAAAGTGGGGCTATGTCGAAAAAGGTCTGACATTTTCGGGATCACCAGAACTTGATCTTCATCTAAGTTTGAATTTATAGAAGCACTTCACATAATGTAGGTACTTAGTAACCGCTCATAATTTACCGAAAAATGCAAATTTTGCAGTATTATGTACGACAACTGTTAGTATACGCGTAAATTCGTACAGTCAACGCGAATATAGTATGTCTACTGTCTCGTGATAAAAAAAAAGAAATGAATTGTAAGATACGTACAGGGCTATCTTAGAGCCCATTTTAAAAGCTACCTAAATCTAAAAACAGTGCAAATACTCTATGAGCTATAAAACCTGTAGGTATAGCCTATAGTTATTTATGTATGAAAAATACCCATTTGATAATACATGTGTTGTCTAATAGCGATGACAAATATTTAATATACAGGACATTATACAGCTTTGTACATCATCATCATTATCAGCCCATATATGTACGTCCCACTGCTGGGCACGGGCCTCCTCTACAACTGAGAGGGTTTAGGCCTCAGTCCACCACACTGGCTTAGCGCGTGTTGGCGGAGTACACACCTAATTAAATCCTAAGAACTTTTAGGTGTGCAGGTTTTATCACGATGTCTTTCTATTCATTGTAAATACACACATAACTTCGAAAAGTCAGAGGTGTGTGCTTGTGGCATGAACCCGCGACCGCCGAGATTGTCGACCGCGCGCCTAAACCTCGAGGCCATCACTACATTCAAGCTAATTCAAAAAATAAATAAATCCTTAATCACTTTTTGTTAACCAGTACTTTGAACCCACAGCACAACAAATTACTAGAACAGACAACTAAATACAGTTACTAACTAAATCGCCTCAATCAATACTACATCTATGCTTGTTACTTCAACGTAAATCGTAAATACATTTACATTATACTCAGGCATATTGCTTCTATCGAAGATAATGTTTTCTCTTACATGGAAGTCTGTGAATATTATTTTATGAAGCATGCGTGTTTATCATCGAGTCCTCCATCGGACACCATGAGATTAAGAGTATCGCGATCCAAGAGTATGCAAGTATGCGTTTCTACAACGCTCTATTTGCCAAGTGGAGCTGGTTCCGTGAGCGCCGCGCACCACTACCACTCGCTGCCGATAATTAAATAATACATACATACATAACCTCACGCCTGTATTCCCCGAAGGGGTAGGCAGAGGTGCATTTCTGCACCCGCATTTCGCCAAGTGTGTACCAGTCCCACGTAATAGGGTCGAGCCTATTGCCGTTTTTCGTGTACACATCCAAACTCCGTGCTACTACTGAGAATTTCCTAATGGAAAAACCCAATAACACTTTCCCCGACCCGGGAATCGAACCCAGGATCACACGGCACATACACCGCGAGACCACGAGGCAGTAAATAATAAATATTACATACTCACGCGTGTAGCCCTGAGGGTGGGCAGAGATGTGCAAACGCCTATTTTCTCATGTATTTGCCTTTTGTTGAACGGGTTTACAGTCATGCTATTGGGAATTGGCTAAAGTATACTTTGAAACCTTTTGAATTGCAAAGCTAGAAATATTTTTCCCGACATGGTAGTCGAACCAGGAATCAGACTATCGCACGCGTAAGTTTATTTCTTGGGGTCAAAGACCTCTTGACTGAACTTAAGTAATATGCATAGTTTATATAACAAAGTAACCATAAAACGATCATTTTTTATTTTCCGGCATAGCAAAAAAACCGTAGTACTACCACAGTCGCAAAAAACTGACGTTAAACTACAGTTTCAGTTTCAGTGCCACGTAAACACTGCTCGTCTTGTAACCCGCTTAGAGATTTGCCGGATCTAAACTATAGAACACATAAAACCACCGGTGATTAAAATTACTAGGCTAATTTATTTACTAAAATTATGCTTCATTAAGTCTAAAATGTCAACAATATTTACAAATCTAGAAATACTTTTTTACATTTCTATTTTATATATATTCAGTATTTTCTAAAATTTTATATAAATGAAATTGATACTTTGTAAAAATATGAAATATACATATTTTATTAATTAAATTAAAATAATTCAGGAAGTGGTAATGACATTAGAAATTAATTTAACACCATATAGTTTTTAGATATTAAAAACGAATAAAATATGATTTTATTTATAAAGAAAGCGGGTAGTACAAATTTCTCTATGACTCACATCGGAATGTTTTGCGAATAAGAGAAATTCTCTCATTTTGTGTGATTCATACATTTTAGTTTGTTGTGTAATTCCATATCGGTGGGACATTATATTAATGACTGATGAGTAGCCGCTTGGCGTGTCCTTACCTGGTTGTCATTAACATCCGGTAGATGGCAGTTATTCTGAAAAATATGTCCTAAAATGTATAAAAGCAGTACATACATTAAGCCTAATGGAAAAAATAAAAATTAAGTGTAATATTTTTTTATTATGTTAACACGGTTGGAATCTGAAAATATATTTATTTCATTGCTTAAAACTTTCTCGAAAATCAAATTCGATTAATGCTAATTAACAGAACTAGTTTTTATCAATCTAAACAACATATTTTGTGATATAAGAATATCATTAGTATAGGTATCTTCAATCCGCCAATGGAAGTCCACTGCTGGACATAGACCTCTCCCAATGACTTCCACAGGGCCCTGTTGGAAGCAGCCTGCAACCAGCGACGTCCCGCGACCATTACTAGGTCGTCTGACCAGTATAGGTATAGGTATCTAGTATAAGCTAACTTTAAATTCGAATGCAGACTACGGATTTGCGTTTCCCCACTAAGCATAACCTGTTGTCTATAAAAATCCCCAATCTCTTTAACCTTCTAACACGATTCTAAATTCCTCACATCCAGATTCAGAAGCAGTTTTGGAAAGCGAACGTTCAAGTCGATTTCATACAATTTGTATTCGTGGTTCGTGCCGTCTGGCATACATTGTCCTGCTCAATTTGTTAGTCTTCCGGCTTGGTCGTGATAGAATTTGTCGCGAAATTGGACCGCGTTTTCGGGTTAATGTATTAAAAGTGAAAAAACTCGGTCAAGAGCGTTCATGATTGCGGTATGTAATTACTTGTGAAAAAAGTTTTTTTTTTACTTTTGATGTATAAAAAATATGTATCTAATTTTTTTTTGCCAACGTAATCTACAAAACTGTGTATTGGGGAAATAGTTTGTGGATTATCATGCATATATTGTATATATAATCAGTACATCATATTTTATTCAGAAAAATGATCCGAGAAAATACTTGTTGATCAAATAAATGACAAAGCCGAGCGTTTGAATGTAGAAAGTTTTTGTCTTAGTCATCGCCAATTCAGTTGTTGTATGGGGTCGTGGTAGAGTCCAATTCAAGATATTAACACAGAAATGACAGCCCCGTGGCGCAGTTGGCTAGACACCAGCCTGCGAAACGAGAGGCCGCGTGTACGATCCCCGCACCGAGACAAATGTTTATGTGATCCACAAATATTTGTTTTGGGTCTGGGTGGTTTGTGAGACCAAAAAGGTTTTCGTAGTTTCTTTTACCTACGACACAAGACTTGTATGTCGAAACGTCGACGCACCCCCACTGTGCGTCCAATGTAGTGTATAAATACAGCCACTCGATCGAGAATGATTCATTCTCGCTCGGAACGCTGGACCGAGCTGTTCTAATTTTTTGAAATTACCCCCAGAAGTTTTAATGTCGCTATTAAAAAAAAAAAAAACAATAACGCGCATGACCCTCCGACATGTATATTAGTGTGGGGTCAGAACTAGCATATACATATTATGTAACTGTTGAATGTATTTATTTATTTAATGACATAACTTAAAAAGTTTAATGGTGTGTGTATGTGTGTGTGTGTGTATCTAGCTTAAAAAAAATATCTAATAATCTATAATCTATAGCACTATAAAAGCGACTACTGTACACAAAGTAACCTACGAAAGCTGCTAACTTGTGTCTCTTTCTGTTGTCAGTCTGCGTAGACCCTATTGCAATATGCGCAACATAATTGTATTGACACGGTATTATATCTGGACTGGACGGACTATATCTGGCCAAATGTGGGTGCAGAAATGCCCTTCTGCATACTCCTTTGGAAATACGGACCTGAGGTGTATTTCCGAAGTATTGTATTCGTGTATTTATATCTATGTAGGTATATATTAGTATCTATGTAAACATATCCTGGATGCCGCGACGTCTACTTATCTACATGAGACCGACAATCCTTCTTGTTCAGTCCTTAGTGGTCAGAATTTTATTCTAACGGATATTTTCCATACTAGAATCTTTTGGATTCACACCGCCTAACATGAAAGAGATAGGTCCACATTAAGATTTGAAATATATTTTACTTTTTTCGATATTCTTGGAATATTTATGTAGACAGGCTAAATATTTTGTGTCTACTCATATGGTCAGTTAGATTAATTAACATGACCATATGAAGTTATACCCACGCTCATAGTAACATGCAATGGGGTCACTATAATGAATCAAAATTAAGGTCGAGCATCAGCGATGAGCTGTAGCGAGCGCGTTTCATTTCATACCTTTTTCTTTTAGGTATCTTTTTCAATTCTATATACATACATCAAATATGTATAATTGGAATTATTCATTTCAGTTTGGGTTGCTTACTCTGTTTTACCTTATACTTGATAGGATAGGTGAAATAGAAAAATAAAAAAACGAAATGAAATTTAGAAATAGTCGAAATACGATATTGCAAAATGTGTACTGCATGTCGAAAGTTAGATGAAGTTGACTACATGCAGCATTACTGAAGCTATTTTCTATTAACTTTAGGTCGGAGAGAGTACAGTTGCGCATATTTAATCCTATTTATGTTTAGAACGTTCTATATCTTTCTACCATTAGATCCTTACCTATCTCGACCGAAGAGGAGGTCCATATTTTCATGTCTATCTCCGCTTATCTAATGGTTCCGCTCAGGCGGGCGTCGTGGCTTCACAATCTAAATTCGTAAGGATATGGAGGACATACCGTTACCCGCGCCTTCGTTTTGCATAACATTTTGCACGCGCTAACGTCCCCGCGTCACGAATTTCGTATTTTTCTACGACACATTTCCATCGTAAGTGATCCGTGGACATGCGGCCGCGGCATGCTTTCGAATCTCTATAAAAATCTTTCATTTATAAAAAAAAAATTCAAAGGGTTGGGCCATTTTATAAGGTTCAATTTTGTTTTTACTATACTCGTGGTCTTGCGGCACAAGTGTACCATACTATATAGAGATTTTGAGTTCGATATACGAATATTCGATAAGCAAGGTTTTCCATTAGGAAATTCTCAGTAACAGCATCATCATCATCAGCCCAAATACGTCCCACTGCTGGGCAAGGGCCTCCTCTACAACTGAAAGCGTTTAGGCCTTAGTCCACCACGCTGGCCTAGAGCGGGTTGGCGGACTACACACCTAAGAAATTCCTAAGAACTTTTAGGTGTGCAGGTTTTATCACGATGTCTTCCTTCACCGTTAAAGCAAGTGATAATTCATTGTGAATACACACATAACTTCGAAAAGTCAGAGGTGTGTGCCTGGGGTTTGAACCTGCGACCGCCGAAATTCTCGACCGCGCGCCTAAACCTCGAGGACAGCACGGAGTCCGAAAATGTGCCCGAAGAACGGCAGTAGGCACGCCCAATATGAGGCATAAAATTATTACCGTAACGTGGGTTCAATAATGTACATTTGCTTACCCCTTTAGAGAAATAGGCGTCAATGTACATATAATATTTGATAATTCACTAGAATGTGGGACTGATACATATTTCGAAATGTGGGTGCTGAAATGCAGGCGTGAAGTTATGTATGTATGTTGTAAGCTTAAGAATCCCGCCACGTAATAGGGCACGTGCTTTTCAATTCTCAGGTCTTCTGCGTGAAAATTAAAAAGATCGAAATATGTGTATGAATATCTCTACCCGTCCCTCTGGCGTTGATGTTCATTAATGTAAAGACGCAGTTTTGTCTATCTAATATTCTTTAGATTTTATTGTTGTAATTACTGTAGGCCATTATGCATCTTTAATTGATTCTAGCTCAGTGTCTTGGAATTACTTAATGATTATAAAACCGAAAGCAATACTACTGTAATAAAAATAAGCACTTATTTATAATTATTGTCTATAACCTAAGTGAGTGTTATGTTTTAATAGTCGACTTTAAAGACTTACATTTCATTTTATTCGATTCAAATTCCGTGAGCAAAAAAGATTTTATTACATTAAAGTTTGATCGACTATTGGCGTTCTTTAGGCATGCAAAAACCTCTGGATTTTTGGTAGGAATCATCAAACTCACTTTGTTAAGTTATAACAGCTTAAAGTAATTTCTTATAAACCAACCGACGAGCATAAAATCATTAATTAGATAAAATGGTGATCGTTGATTAAGCAAAATTATTTGTACTTATTTATCAAAAATTGATAACTTTTTTGAAATTCATGTAAATGTGTGTTTTCATAATTTAACCATAGTAAATTACTTAAAAACAATTAATAGTCCAAAACTATGTATGTTTCTTTAAATAACAATAAATACATTTATTTTTATTAATACTTAAGAATCTCAATAAGTGTAGTGTTGTCCACACACAAGAAAAAAAATAATAATGGTTTTCACAGCGTTCGAAAAAAAAAACATTCAATTTCATCGTGTTAATCTCAAAATGATCGTTGGAAGTTTTCCGAATTAGAAACTAGACTTTCCACGCAACAATCTGGCAATCAGATGACTCGGCGGTCCGCTGGCCGACTTCGCTAAGGTAAATATTAACATTACAGTGTGAATTTTCACTGTACATGAATGACTTTTTTTATCGCAGGTACGAATGTGTGAGAAAGCGCCGTGAAATCATTCGATGCTCGGGACAAGTTTATTGTTTACTTGCTTTTACTATTGATTTCTTAATGGGCGATGTGCGTTGTATAAGAATGTATGAACCATACTTTTTTTCTTATGCGTGAATGAAAAAGTTTTTAATCATTGTTAAGTAGACTTCTTGGGATTTCATTCCCTATATTGTTGGTAAAAAAAAACTTGGAAACAGTGCGTTTTTTTAGAAAAATATTCCTTGTGCCGTTTTCTATACTCCTAATAACGTTTAGGCAAAACTCCATTATGATTTTGAGAAGTAGAGAAATGTATTAAAATAAATTTTAGCACCCATTCTTAATCCTATACATTTTCTTAGTTATGTGAAATTTCCTACCTCGCATTTTGTAAGCGTGGTGGACTAAAGCTTTGCTCAATAGTGCACCCGTGCCCAGTAATGGTCGTAGAGGGTCTGGTAGAAATATTAATTATAAAAGCATCTAAAATATTACAAATAATTTAACGTAAATGTGGTTTGCTGGGAGTAAAAGATTTTGTGGGCTTTAGTATCAGTGTTTGTCTCGTTTCACAAATATTTGTCTATTCACGAAAACAAATGTTTGTATGATATACAAACATCAAGCAAACAAATATTTGTTTTGAGCGTGGGTGACATCTTGAACATCATTGTATGGACAAAACTAAGAGTGTTTGTAAGATATATTTTAATAATCGCAGTTTTTACGACTACGACAATTTTTTTTGTAAAGATGTAAAATAGATATCTTAAATGCTAAGACTAAGATAGAAAGTAGCTTCGTGATGCAAGTCCTTACCTACTTCGCGACTCGATGAGCACATTAAACAAACTTAGAAAAACTTCTCCTTTCTTCTTTACAAAGGTCGGCCTTTATACCAATAACATTATTAAAGAAATTAAATATTGTTCGTTGCTCTACTCATAAGCCGCTATGCCAAACATAAAAGATGGGCTTAGACGTGCAGGGTCAGGCAACGAAGGAATAGATTGATGCACGCTGATTGATTACTTCAAGATATAATTTACTCATAGCAGTCTGTGCCTTCAATAGAAAATTAAATTATTATTCCCTGACACATAAGGATGTTAATTAAGTTGGAAACTAAAGAGAAATTGCTTTAAGAGAAACTGGACTATTGACTTGCTTATGCGTGTTCACTTTTACAGCACAAAATATACGTGATTATAATTTTTAATGCCGCTAAATGGATTTCTGTTATGCTTTATAGTTAATGCAATAGAAATCGAATTTATAATTACGAATCTTTTTATTTATCATTATGTAGGAGTAAAGAGTTAAAATTACATAATATGATGAATATTATTTTTACAAATTTCCGATATTTACGTAAAAACAAATAAGTTGATATAAAATAAGCTTATTAAATTTTTTTCTCTTTCCAGATTCGAGAAAACTCTTCGGAGGCTACAGAATAACGCCGTCCTACTGCAAAGCAAGTCGAGCTGCCAAATTCAACAGAGGGAATACTATCTGCATGTTCAATCATGAATGTGCGCAGAGAGGAGGCGAAGTCGTGGGCTCATGTATGGATGGTTTCCTCTTTGGAGCTTGCTGCCAACTCAAATCCGACAGCCAATCTCATATACCAAAAGGCCCTGGCATCGTCATGACCAGTTACTTAGATTACCCTGACGCGGAAGTCACAGATGATTATGATGCTGAGCAGCTGAATGCTTGGCATAATAGCTTTAAACCTGTTGTCACCCCAGGATACAAACCAGCTGATAAGACCACTACATCAAAACCTACTTCTGGAAGTGTTTCTTCCGAGATCATATCTGAAGGATTCAGTCAAATTACTAATACGTTGTTAAATAGCCCACCAAGTGATAATAATTATATTTACGTTAAACCCAAGCCAGATTATACTCATAGTACAATCAACCACGGTGGGCCTGAAACGATCCTCCTCCATGCAAACGGAAGTATTGTTGATGATGTTGCTCGACCATCAGATTTTAGCGTTCAAATATCCTCTATGCAAACTAAGCCGACTGTGACACCAATGACATCTTCCTCTCCACCAAGTAAAGAAGGCTCCACACATCGGCCAATGAAGCCCGTATTTAGACCAAAACCAATTAAAACTTCAACAGAAAATTACGTAATGGTATCGACAATTACTAAAGAAACTGAAAAGCCCGGTATGCCATCGATACATAATATGATACAAATTTTGGGCGAGACTTCTCCAAGTATCAAAGAAGACTTGACATCTCCAGCTTCATTCGATATTTTGGAGACAAAGTCTTCCCCATATCCTGACTCCACATCGTCTCCTGTATCATTCAGTACTAATTTCTACGGGTCCACGGGACATTACGTCACTCTTAAACCATCATCGTACTCAAGCAGTCCCGTATACTCATCAACGGCAGGATATTCAAGTCTAAAGCCATATAGTACTAAAAAACCGTATTTCACAACTGCGAACAGTATACCAGTGGAAGACAAAGTTACTTTAAAACCGTTCTATTCGTCTTCCAGTCCCGCTTCGACTAGTCAGGCTATAGACGCCTTCAACCGATACCCTACCAATCCCGACGATTTTGGTGATAAGGTGACAACATTTAGTTACGTCAGCTCAACTACTAGTCCAAGACCCATGACCACGAGTAAGAAGCCACAGTCAACAAGCTACGTCACTGCCGCTAAACCTTTAAGTAGACCTGTGGCATCAACAGTAAGACCAAGTTACGATGCTCCTGACTCATTCTCAAGCGTGACACCTACTGTGATAGTACTGAGTGGCTTGCCAACTTCAAAACCAGAATCCGATGAAATAAAGGAACCAGAATTCGTAGAAATATCCCAAGAGCCATACAAAAAGCCAGTTAGTCAGATAACAGTGAACAATAATATCGCCTCGACAAACAATATTTACGTGGGAAAACCGCCACAAACCTATGAGAGGCCGTCTTCGTCTTCACCTACAGTAATCATCACTCCAAAACCAACTCCTACAACTCCATATCCGATTAAGGGCTCGACACGACCAGCACTTATCACAACGACCAGCTTCGATTCTGATTATTATTCACCAACAACTTTCAAACCCGAGATCCAGACATCACTTGACGATTTCAATTTCCCTCCAGTAAGAAACCCTATGCTGAACGCTACAGGATCTAACACGGCTTTATTCAATACAAGCTTAGCTTTATCCGACAATGAATTAGATCTTCTCCATGACGTAGATTTTACAACTCCGACATGGAAGGAAGACGACAAACTCAAGGATAAAATGAACATTTTCGTCAATAAAATTGTAAGCAGTCTTCAAGGCACGTTCCAAGAATTGCACGATATTGTAATTTTGGATAAGAAGCCGAATGTGACTGTTAATTCTGCGACCACACAAAAGCCTAAAAAGACTGTGGCAACGACCAGAAGGCCTTCGGTTACGACGAAAAAACCAGTAAGATTGCCAACTACGACCAAAAAGCCGATTAGGACCACGAAGAAACCGACGCGACTGACCATTCCAGCTAGAAGGACCACAACTACCACACCAGCTCCTACAACAACAACAACTACGAAAAAGCCAGTTAGTAAAAAATATTATCATGATAAATGTATAAACTAGTGGCCCATCCCAGCTTCGCATGGGCGTAGTATGTTTTTTAAACTTTATTCCACTCTTCTTCTCGTTTTTATCCAAACCCAATACACTGCCATCTACTAGAACCTTATGGAACTCACAGATAATTATAACTCTTTGTCAGATAATAAAAAAATAGCTTTTAATATTAATATTGGACTATAAATTGTGATATACGAGTAATCCTATCTCTAAAGTTGGATCAAACTGCACACAATGTGCATCATTTGTTTAAAATCGGTTAAGTTCTTGGAGTTAATCGCGGACACACTACGTGAAAATAAATCTTTATATATTATAGCATGTAGATGATCATTGATGAATGCGCATGTATTTATGATACATTTTTACCAACATAGGTAATTTATTATACTAGAGTGGCTACTAGTTTCTATCACGCCTCATAATTACTTTAGTACCTTGCTTCGTTGTACTGCACCTATAAAGCTACGAACGTAATCTTACAAGATTTAGAAGAAAGTATCCTATTAGATTGTGGAAAAGTTACATAATATCTAAATAATACACTATAATAGGTATAAAAGTAAACGCCGAGTTCAGATCTAAGTCTTTTTCCTTTTAAAAGTCTCTATTTCCTTAAAAAATTATATATTGAACGTGATATTAGAAACGGTTACAACTAGGTACTTATGTGGCTGTTGGTTATTAATATAAAAAAAAAACATCTTTATTAGACCACTAAAATACCATGAAAAACTGATTGTCGCTTTGGACATGTACGCCGGCCTTTACTCGGTTTGATTTCAGGTAACGACGACCAAAAAGCCCAAGCCTCCTAAGCGAACAACCACGACCACGCCTACGCCAACCACGACCGTCCTGGCCGACGAGGTGACCACCGAGAATGAGGCCGACCAGGTCATTGATTACGATGATAAAAACTGTAAGTATTATTCAGAGAAATTAGGAAAAAAATATAACACGCGCATATATTTAATTTACAAATATTCAATAATAAACAAGACGTATAATTACGAATATTCCGCCACCAAAGGTGCGTCTTATTCAACTACATGATGCAATAAAACGTAGCTAAAACGCATATTTTTTTGAGACGCTCAGGTGACGAGGGGACTTGCAGCCCATATGTGTATGCGTCTATATGATTTTGGTCTTGTCTGCTATTCTAATACATTTTTTATGCACCCCTTAAAACCTTTTACAATAAATATGAAGCCGCTAAAATTTGTACCAAGTGTAGCTTGATTATCACAATGGTTCAAAAACTTGTATTATGATTAATATTTTAATATCATTCAACGCTTTTCCAAAAATTGTTTTTAATGTAGTCTAATTTGTTCCCCTTGCCTGTTTCAGTATGTGGAGTAAGGCCGTTCACTAAGTCCGGTCGTATTGTTGGAGGGAAGAACGCTCGCTTCGGGGAATGGCCGTGGCAAGTCCTTGTACGAGAATCCACGTGGCTGGGACTGTTTATCAAGAACAAGTGTGGCGGAGTGCTGATCACGAACAGATACGTCACCACGGCTGCCCATTGTCAACCAGGGTGAGTTGAAAATCCAATCGATTTAATTTAATCTACCTTATTATTTGCGATACGTTATGTGCAAGTGCTTATTTAAGAAAATAATAAAATAGTGTTATAAGATTCCTCAGGCTGTTGTACTTCAGGGTTAATTAATTGATGCTTTATACTCTAATTGTAAAAAAGTAGTGATGGCCTCGAGGTATAGGCGCGCGGTCAAGAATTTAGGCGGTCGCAGGTTCAAACCCCAGGTACACACCTCTGACTTTTCGAAGTTATGTGTGTATTCACAATGAATTATCACTTGCTTTAACGGTGAAGGAAAACATCGTATAAAACCTGCACACCTAAAAGTTCTTAGGAATTTCTTAGGTGCGTAGTCCGCCAACCCGCACTAGGCCAGCGTGGTGGACTATGGCCTAAACCCTCTCAATTGTACAGGAGGCTCGTGCCCAGCAGTGGGACGTGTTTGGGCTGATGATGAAGTGCTCCAATAAAAGTCATGACATTATAAAAATCCTGGGCTGTTTTTTTTTTATTTGTCTCATAAGTTGCTTTGCAAACCAGTACCGCCAAATGTAACATCTCTCACTTGAGCATAATTTCAATGGAACTTTTACATCTGGCTTCATCTTATTTCATAGTTAATATTTAGTCCAATGGTATAGGTAATAACTAGTACAATATTTAGCCACCCGCTTGGAAGGAAACTGGATTTATAAACTATTATCACATAATTTGTTTCTGACATACTAAACTATAAACGACACTGTATCTCTTAATTCCAGATTCTTAGCATCCCTAGTAGTGGTGTTTGGAGAAAATGACATATCAACAGACAAGGAGCCGAAACACCCTGTGGCTAGGAACGTGCGGCGGGTAATAGTTCACCAGGACTACAACGTCAAGACCTTCGAGAACGACTTGGCGTTGCTTGAACTGGAATCTCCTATTAAATTCGACGCTCATATTGGTAAGTATTGGTAAGGTTTTATTGCTTTAAAGATAGGCAATTGATCAAGACAAGTTATCAATAAAAACCGCTATAATGTAAAGTAATAATTATAGCATACGATCGCTCTGTGAGTAGAAAAAGATTTCTGTAATTGGTGGTTTTTTTTTTAACTGGCGAATCTTAATATATTTCTGGATGTATTTGTGTAATGCATCGTCTATTAATTCGTAAATGACAATTAAATAAAAAAAATAAGATGTCGAATTTTGATGTTCCACGAGCGACAGTAATGATAAATTATTCCAGATTACAAATTATCTATATTTTACTAATAGTATGTATTGTATGTTTTTACCCGTGCATCAAAAAACCCTAAGACAAATAATTACTGATGATTTTTTTATGTTTCAGTGCCGATCTGCATGCCACCAGATACAGCAGATTTCACAGGTCGTTTCGCAACCGTCACTGGATGGGGACGAATCAAGTATGGAGGAGGTGTACCTACTATCTTACAAGAAGTTCAGGTGAGTGTAGTAGTAAAGAGAAGCAGTTGTAGTAAGCATTCTCAAAACCCTGGGAATGCAATCAATTTTAGGAGATTTTATTTATTTATATCTGATTTTGCTTAATCATAGTTGAATGTTACAGAAAAAACTGCCGTTTGTACTTGTAGAGATATAACTAAATAAAATTATTACTTGCGCTTGCAAAATCTGCGAGGATTGTAATTAAAATTTTCCTTCACCCATAGCCACAAATTAAATACTATATAATAATTATTTACAAGAATCCACATCACGTCTTGAAGTCATAGTGCAAGCAAGAGCAACGGTATATTGTTTTATATGAATTATTTTTAGGTGCCAGTAATAGAGAATGAAGCTTGCCAAGAGATGTTCTTCACTGCTGGACATAAGAAAGACATCCTGCCATCCTTCCTTTGCGCTGGATACGCGAACGGCGAGAAAGATTCTTGCGAGGTAAGAGTCGACAGCAGTAGTAGGTAATATTTATAACACAAGACAACCTTATTAAATAGTTTAAAATTCATGAGCTTTGGAGATATATGTAAGTCCCATTGCGAGTCTATGATCTATTTTGACTAAAGCTTCTATCAATTGTTTTTTAGTCATTATATTATGCCAGAATAAAAAAAAAAAAAGGAAAAAAAGTTATGGTCTCGAGGTTTAAGCATGTGGTCGAGAATCTCGACGGTCGCGGATTCAAACCCCAGGCACACACCTCTGACTTTTCTAAGTTATGTGTGTATTCACAAAGAATTATCACGTACTTTAACGGTGAAGGAAAACATCGTGATAAAACCTGCACAACTAAAAGTTGTTAGGAATTTCTTAGGTGTGTAGTCCGCCAACCCGCATTAGGCCAGCGTGGTGGAATAAGGCCTAAACCCTCTCAGCTGTAGAGGAGGCCCGTGCCCAGCAGTGGGACGTATATGGGCTGATGATAATGATGATGATGATGATGAAAAATATCCAAACATATAGGTATGTATGGGTAGAAAACATGATTTAGATCATAATGAGATATGTACAAAAAAGAGTACTATAATTGAATGTTATACTATCCTATTTCAGGGCGACAGTGGAGGTCCCTTGGTGATACAAAGAGGAGACGGAAAGTGGGAGCTCGTAGGCACGGTATCTCACGGGATAAAATGCGCAGCGCCTTTCATGCCAGGAATTTATATGAGGACCACTTTCTACAAGCCTTGGCTGAAGAAGATTACGGGCGTTAAGGGATAAAGCAAAGACAAGTATAATGGTGGACGAAGCTATAATGAAATAATGGAATTTGTTTTTGGTTAATAAAGAAGAAGAATTGCGCATAAAACCTGAAATTTCTAACAAAAATATAAAGTATTTTGGGTATTGGATAATACTTGTAATGACGAGATATGTAAAAAAATGTCAATGACATATTTTTGATATAAGCATTTAATTAACTAGTTAACCGATATGAAGGAATATTAAAAATAATGCTAAATATTTGATAATTAAAATAAATATTATTAAATAAAATAAAATTTAATGTAAATTAAATATCAACCATTGTCTTCCTTTTCAAATAGATAAGTAATCAAACATAAATATATTGTTAATACATTGTGTATGTAGTGAAAAATTATGACAGCTCTCTAAATGTAAAGTAAGCCTACGATTCCACTCCATGGATTGTACTTAAAAACGCGGTGTTTAATTATACGCTAAATATCAACGCAAATGTAATCATAGAAACAATTTATTTTTTCTTCATAATGAAAAAGTTTTAAATCGGGCATATTTTAGGCCGTTACAATTAGTACCGATTTGATGTAAGTCGGTGTTAAAATAGGACTAATCTTAAAGTATTTACACGTATTTGGCAATTTCAGAAGTCCTTAGATGTTGTTATGCTATAGTGTTTTATATGGCCGTTATTTTCGGCTAAAACTTACCTTTGTAATATACAAAAATGTATATTTGGTAGTGTTAAAATTTGTAAATGAGATGCATTTATTTGTTAATAATTAATTCTTAGTTTTTAAGACTGAATTGTAGAAATTGTTTGCTGTTCGTACGAGAGAATATTATTTATTTTATTTAAGTAAAGAGTGTTTATGGTGTCGGTTCATCTGAGTGTCAATAATTTTACTAGTAATTGTTGCAACTGTGGTATTAAAAAAGGAAATATAGAGATATTTTCTGTTGTAAATAATAAAAGAAAAACTTTATTCCAAATCTTTTTTTTTTAATATACATGTAATTATTTATTAACATAAAAATTATTATGAAAGACGTATTGTATTACTATATTGTGTTCCCTGACAGTGAATATCGTTATTTAAATAATCTTTTAAGGACCTATTATGGTGAAAATCGCAGCGTTTAATAAAGGCATGGAATCGGCACCTTATTTTAAGTTGTTGCTCAATTGCACATAGTTACACCATTTCAAAGTAGCGATTATCAGCTCAAGTAAGTTTAAAATATAGAAAATGTTAAACATTATGCATTTATTAAATGTTGTAAGGAATTGTTGTATTTTTTTTACCACCCCAGAAACAATGGTTACACCTAACGTAAAGTGCAGTGTACAAATACGTACAACTCACCTGAAAATTTAATTGCATTAAGATTTTTTCGCTTTAATCCGAAATTTTTACGAACATTATTTTTTTTATTGAAATCAGGGCATTATTAACTTTTTGTGTTTAGTACTACTACTAGTCGACAAGACGAGCCCCAAGATTTTTATCACAAAAAATACAACGATGATAATAGATCATCATCTATCAATCTAGTAGACGATTATCTCAAAAATTAAAGCGACATTTATTGGGTATTTCTTCTTTAATCAGTTTGTGGTAGACAGCGACACTTCCTTTTCCCCCAACCCTTTCCTATTTTGCAACGAACCGCTTCGCAATGCAGAAGCAACAAGTAGTTTTGGTATGGTACCCGCAATAGTACTAAGCGGGTATCGAGTTGTATGTCACCGTTACAAGAATATACTTGCTACGAGCGAGAGAGCGAGAGTTCCAGCATTTAGCAGCCTGCACGTCTTCGATAGACGAAAAAAGGTTAGTGTCATTTTTTTTCTTTTTTTTCTCTTGTTCCTTAACGATTGATTTCAATAATAATAGCCCTTATGTGCCGCTAGATCGATCTCAATTACAGACTTGGTTGAAGTTTGTAAGTGGTTACCTTAATAATTTCTTTCATTAGTTAATTTTTAGACCAATACTGAAAAAAGGCATTGGGATCGTTTATTGAAATTGGCCATAACTTGGACTTGGTCCCATCCCTTCCCAGTCGGTGTTAAGAAACACAAGGTGACTATTTCTCCTTTGAAATCCTGCAACGAGCCGTGATGGAATTTTCCTACAAATTCTTTTAAAAAGGGTTAACTTCTATATCGCAGAAGACCGATGTTCAAAAATCAAATGAAATAAAAAATACAATTGCTTCATTAATTATAGTTTATTGCACATAAATTCTTAAGCTAGATATATTGATTAAATATTTAAAACGTAACGTTTAAAATACAAGGTACATTGTAGAACAAGAAAGTGGCATATACATACATTATGCTTTTCTATTATATTGTGTAAATATGGTTAAATTGTGTAAGGATTGTCATCAAAATAACAATATCTCGAGTATACAACATTTAAGTTACTAGACAAAGACCACTAGAAAACAAATAAAATTCAAGACAAATTTTCAAAATAATAAAACGAATTTTACCAAAATAGAAGTACTAGAGAAGAGATGTACTTAATTTTAATGTAAAATACGAGAAATAAATGATAATTTTTCCGGATGTGAATTTCGACAAAATAAGAGTGTGTTTAAGTTAATTGGAAACCAATCTCTCTTTGAATTTTGATATGATTAAATTCATAGTTGACTTCAATATTTAACATTGGTTATATTAACAATTTTTTTTCAATTTTCAAATAAAATGTCGTCTAACCTAAATTTATTTTAAAAGAACTTAACATACAATATAATACTTTAGCACATTTTTTACATATTTATTGATAGAGCACAGCAGTTTTTGTAATTGCTACCATAGATTTACATTTTAAAGATTCTACCATAGACTACCAAAAATAAACGTCATTAGGTTTTGCCAAAATCTCATTGTGTATTTAATTTTAGCGATCTAAATATTTATATCTATGATTTTTCTTTCTATCACTAAGTTCTTCGGATTTCACCGACAATAAACCTATACGAGTACTACATAAAATATGTATGTATTTTTTTTATTTAGTATATTTGACTATGGAACAGAACTTAATTTAAAATTTATATTATAATGTTCGACTAATACTGCATAAAATAAGTGATGTTTGCATGTTTTAAAAACAAATTGCTCCTTACATTTTTAACATAATTATTCGACAATAATATGAAATATCTACAAACCGTTTTTGGTTCGATTATAAGTTGTTGTAAAAAAAAAAACAGTTACTATCATAGTCAAATACAGTTTTTAGTTTTGTATAACAAATAATATGTCCACAATTTTAAACGCCTATAAATCTATAATGTTAAATGTACAGAAAATTATACTCGTCTAAGGCCTAACCCTTATTATACCCAACTAAAATAATATAAGCGATAATTGTGCATAGCTTAACTAAACTACGTATTTCGAACTTTTATATGTTTACATTACTACAACTACAACATTTTTTATCCTAACACAAATACATTTTTGCGTTAAAAAAACAAATGTTTTATTGTTAGGAAAAATAAAATTTGAATAGTACCAGCGTAATATAAATCCTATTACGACAATAATTTTAATTTTATAGTTTGATTTTACACAAAAACAAACTGCATTCGTTATTTATATTTCCAACCAAATATGTGTTCCCTTATGTAGATGTATTCGTAAGAACTAAGGCTACTTCGTTTCTACGTTTAACATCTAATTTATACGATTACACAAAATACCTTGAAGAAACCCTACATTTTTTTTTTGGTAAAAGCATATTTTGCAATTTTGCGACATAATATCTAAATAATAGCGAATTGTTATCTGATGCTACATTGATAAATGAATCAATCAATCTAAAAATATCAACAACCTATTTGGATATCTTTCCTTTATAATGTAAGCACTTTTTGCATATAGCATCAGCTTTGTCTTTGATCGTTTGCGTCGACATAGCTCTATCAGCTTCTGGCTTAGCGTCTTCTGTTTCAAATGGACCCTCACTAAACTGCTGAATTAACTTTTTAATATAGCGCCCAGGTCCTCTGATTGTCAGTTTCGAGTTAACGTCCTCAGGCTTTTCAATCTTTTCCTCATTACTTCGATAATCGCTTAGCATCTGCAATCCATCTTGGAAGTTTTCAAAGGCCTGAGTTATTCTATCGCTAATATTGAGTTTTTCTTCTGTGCCACTGAGCTGCACTTTAGAATCGATATCTTCAACAATGTTTTTAGAGCCTGTAGGAGTAATTACGATTTCATTGTTCTTCATATCGATTGTAATCTTAGCGTCATCAAGTCTAAGTCCACTGAGTGCTACATCAACCGATTTCGATCTGTATTGTCTTGATGGTGTTGGGATTTGTAGTTGGTTCGTATCAGATGTGGTATCTTGTTTGATTGTGCTGGTAGACGTCACTGGGGAAGAAGACAGTGACGATCTTTCGCCAGGGCTTGATCCTGGAGTAAATATCATTATAAGTCAATAATCTAAGCCTTTGTTAAATACGAAAAGCTGCAAATGACGAAAATTTATGTAAAACTATTAAAATTTTTAAGTTAAAATATGGAGCATTAATGAGAAACATACCTACGTTTGATATTTATTTTGTGAATTTATGATTTTTTAATTAAAATGCCAAATAATAGAGTTGTATTCTAAAAAAGTACGGAGTATAGTGAATAAAGCCATTATTTGTAGGTATTTCCCGCCACCTTGATTAAAAGTATTTTTACCTCAAAATGTATTGGCGCCGACTGTTTCTGTATTCGATCCTAAAATGACACGAAATTATTAACAATAATTTTGTATTAATATGACAATCAGTTGTAATTAGAATATGTCGAGTTGAAGAACAATTAGGAGAAAACAAAGTAATAAGACAAGTCTAATCGTCTAGATAGTCTTAATAGCATTCTCAATCAAAATAAAAAAGTACATTATGGAAGGCAATATCGATGTCAGTTAATAATGAATCTTAAAACTATATTTTGCATATTACATTTTTATAGAAAATGTGATTTTGGTGCCAAAAAATCAACCTTCAAAATTACAAGCAAGCATGAAATAAAGCAAAAATCGGCAATTCATATTAAACCATGGTCTTATAAATCTTCAAGATGGCGGTGGTGTTAATATGTCTAAGGTGTAATGACGAGCTTACGATTATTTAAACCGTAGTTTTATTAGCCTTATTTACAAATATCCCTAACTTGTTGGTTGTCCCTCTACTACCCACCATTGGAAGCGTCTTCCCTTTCCTCCTCGCAGCACTGCGGCAGTGGCTGCTCCATCATCAGCCCCTGGACCATGTCCATGCAGGAGTCCAGGGAGAACTTCTTCCCACACATCTTGATGCCACGGATGCGGCGACGCATCTCTGGGTTAGTAGCGATGAATGAGTTAGTTAGTTTGAGTATGTTTTGCGGAGTTGAGTAAAATGTAAAGTTATGGATATTAGCTGAGATATTTCTGCCTCAAAGGTTTTATTTTGCTCTTACATGGCCATTGATGGCAAAAAAAACGAGATTAAAGACAACTTAGTTGAAAAAGATGTCAGCAACTTTTATAAAGCCTTTTATAATCATATTTAAACTGTAACAATTATTCCAATCACATTATAAACGGGAAGGTTAAGATCAAAATCACTCAGTGTGTTTTCTTTACATTAGCAAATATTTGTAGTGTTACAATAAATTACGGCAGTGATATTTGTTAGTAAGCAATTGCAATTTTTTTATGTTATCTCATGGTTTGATACGCCTTATCACCATAAAATCCAAAGGCTTTTAAATTTTGATACAATGAACTTATCAAAATTCAAAAAATATAGTGTTCAAAATTTAGTTTTAAATTTGGTTACCATTGTTGTACCATTGTCATTATCAATCATAGAGTCCATCGTCCACGTAAAGTTTTTAGATTATACCTATTAAATAAATTTGCGAGCCCATTTGCCTTATGTTTTCATTGTTTCTAAGCTGTACATCTAAAATGTACTCACCAGGACTATCCTTCGGCTCCATCTTGAGCTGGGCGAAGGTTTGAGCGCATGAAGTGAGAACTTGTTCGTAGTCGCAGATAGCTGCGTGGGTACCGTTTACGATTTTGGGACTCATCGGGCTGTTGGCTAAGAGCAGACTCGTTCCGAATGTGGCGTTCAATTCCCGAGTTTCTGGAAATTTCTTTACTTTTACCCTTGATTTTACTTGAGAGGATAATCTTTGAATTTGTTTTCGTGTTTTGGAAATAATAATGTTTTTTAAGTTATATAGTTTATATTAGTTTTAATTATTGATTTTGTTTTTCCAATTTTAGTTTATTTGCTTCCTTAATACTAATTATTAACTCACTACTTTTTAATGTGTTAGTACTAGCTTCAAATACATGTGTTTTAATATTATTACCTTTCAAAGAAATCCTTGGTTTCTTAGGAACAACGATGTTCCCATTCTCAGAACCAAATACGTCCAACAGAATTTCCTTGGCGACAGTTTTAATTTCATCCCAATCATCTAAAGAAGAAATTTCATTTAATTTTGTTTCAAATATTAAGTCAAATCTTAAAAGGTAAAATGTTGATGCTTAATTGTGTTACAAATACAAAAATTCACATACACATAAAAAAAAAAAATTTCATTCCAGTACTTACCCAATATATCCTGATTGGTAGTTCTCTGTGAGGTGACAGTAAATCTGATCACATAGACGCCTTTGAAGCAAGCTGGCACGGCATGGATGTAGCCGCGTGCATTCAGACGCTTCAGTAAACGTTCTGTTAGGGCATTGTCTCCGCGTAGACGAAAAGCAACCATACCTGTAAAAAATACAAAGTGTAAAGAGATACTTTGATGTTAAAGTACACAAAAAACTGATTCATAGTTTTTGTTAATGTATAATTTTAATTGTAAATAGGTAACAAAATTAACATAATATGATATTGAAATGTGAAGGCTTTCTAATAAATGAAATTAAGCTTGTTTCATCGCCTATTTTAAATTTGAACAATATTAGTATTAGTATTTAAGTACTGCTCCGTATTTTCTAGGAAAAAATCTTCTTTAAGAGGATATACAAGGTGTAACAAGTGAATACATTACTTTAACATAGCATTTTCATTTAGTAAATCACTTTTGGTATGGAGTTCGGACAGTAGATTATTTGTTTCGGTTAATTTATTATAATCATTGTTGTTTCTAGTTGTTTTCTTTGTCTACATTTTGAATTAATAAAATAATTACCGAGGTTCCTTGGCTGCGGAATTTCAAATCTCTGATCAGCCAACACCAACGCTTCAAACTTTTGGGCCAGACGTACACTCTAAAAAAGTAATCATTAAAATAATTTTTATATCATGCAATTGTAACATACAAAGCGGAACATGCCAATACTTGGGCCTGATGGCGTGTGTTTCGTCTCTTTCATTCGATATCTTATCCTAACTTTTTACAAATGTTGTTTTGATTCATCCTTTAATCATAACAGATTACCCGATATTTCAATTTGAGAGATAGTTAATATATGCATATACTAACCTCACGAATATGCTTCTGGATTCCACTGACACCATAATTCCTCAACACGAACCAGAGCTTTAATGCCCTGAACCGACGACTCAGAGGGATCTGCCAATGCTGCAAAACAAAAGAAAAATAATGAGATCCAACTTCAAAACGGCATTAGAACCCAAAGCAAACCAAACCCTTCACCACGAAATTAATCTAATGAATTAATCCAAAACCTAATTGCCGTATTAGTCAAATAAAATAGTATTGATGAATATAATATCAATACCGATAAAAATATCCACCACCCAAGACAATCCAAATGTCAAACTCTTACAAGTAGCTCCTTCTTGTTAGGATCTTCAAGTTGGATGTTATCACCGCAGCCATGCGACATTTTTAAGTATCCATGGAGGTTATTCGAGTCGATATCGTCATATAGATCATCATCTTTCATATTTCCATTGATGTCTTTACCAAATTTCCCATTAACGTTTTCAATCTTTTCATCTTTCAGTTTATGCTCATCACCGTTGAGTGTTGTTTGACTCATTGGCCCGATCATATTTATTTTTCTTAATGACCTCTTTTTGATGTTCGGGTTTTGGGATCCCATCTAATTTTACCAATAAAATAAATGTTAAATTTTCATAATACATGTTTTTAAACAGGATTTAATAGTATCAATGATTATGAAAATTTTTGGTAGATTCCTTTGCTATAAAAAAAAAATATAGCAACGGAATCGTTCCGCATACACTTTTATTATTATATTATATCCTACTAAACTTTTAGACAATCGATAAAAAATAATATAGAATGCTTACCATGTAGTCAATAGCTTTTCCTGTGAACAACATATTCAAAATTAATGCTTCTCTCAAATTATAATAAATATTTGAATCATGTTAAAAGTAGTATTTTTCCACATTTATTTGGAATAGACAAATCATTTAACATTTTAGTATTGAATACTACAATTTTGAATGAAATTCATAATATTATTATAAGTACCTGAATTCTCGTGTCTCAAGTAAATTGGGTTTACGTTGAAAGTTCGGTGTAGAGACGTGCTATCTTTCACCCTGAAATAAAATCGATGAAACAGTGATTTACTATTGATGAAATATATATAATGATACTATTAGAACGTGGGATTTAGTTATTTTACAAAGTAGCTTGAAACGGTGCATAGTCATACAAGCAGATTGAAATTTAATTCGAATTATTCCAGAAAAATAAATTATTGATCAAATGGATTTTAATGTTCTACATATAACAATATTTTTTTATTTATTTTAGACTTCCACTTTACTATTGAGCGCTTCGTCCCGTCGTCTAATCAAAAATTGCAGAAATCTTGAATTATTAGTTTATTAATCTAGATTTTAAGTGTACGTGACAGACAATACTTTAGTAAAATAGTCTGATTAATTGGGCATATTAATATGTACAAACCACATTGCAGTGCAGTCAAAGTTAACCATCAGCCATTTAGACGGGTTGAAAGCGAAAGAATCTGCTAACTCCACTCCATCCAGCCACCCCCTGAAGATAAAAATACACGGAAATAAAAAATATATTTCAATTAGAATTTTCAGCCTCATTGATCGATCCCAATTGGTCTAATAGTTTAAAGGTGAGTGCAATAAACTGAGTTACTTTTGCATCGGTTATATTATACATAGGATAGATTATCTACGTTGTGATCTCACGGCATAGGTGTGTTATGCGATCCAAAGATCCTAGGTTTCATTACCGATTCGGGCAGGTAAAGGGAAAGCGAAGTATTATTCGTTTTTTCCATTAGCAAAACGGCAATACGCGGGACTTACCACGTCCACTGCGTTATGATGTCGAAAAAGTCACATGCGTCACTTCTCGCAAGTGCGGCAGTCAAAATCGCTTTCTTGAAAATTGATTGAACTATATGAGGTTGACTAGACCTCATACACAGTTGAAAGTCCATGAAAAATGGCTCCGCAGTGAACGTGTTAAAATACAATTGACAAAACGTAGATACAGAAATGCTCTTCTGACTATTCCTGTAGTGACATTAGCGTGAGTGTGTACCAACCTGTATTCAGGGCAAACGAAAGCGCTGCCAGCATATGCAGCGTCCACATGAAGCCAAGCAGCATGTTTCTCGCACACTTGTCCAATTTCACGCAGGTTGTCGAACGCCACTGAGCCCGTAGTGCCTAAAGTAGCACACACCTAAAAAAGAATTTAAATGAATCTTATTTTTCTTTTAAAACTACTCTGGAATCTCTTTAAGTTGTTTCAAATGTATTAAACGGCATTAATTTTGAAGATATCAGGAGGAAACGTGCACAAAAATTTACACTACGTGATATGACACTGCATTTTACAAACATAGTGTGACAATTATCTTTCCCTACAACTTCGATTATAAATTATCGAAACATTTAAATGATCAATTCTTTCAATAGAATATTATTATAAAGCCACCTTAACAGATGATCCTAACGGAGAAGAGATTAAAAGTTTAATGCAAAGGATTAAATGTACCATAACATTCAAAGTAACCGCTTTGAAGTTGATATTTGTAATATCAAGATTGTTCAAATCCTTGATGATAAATTCGGTAATATTGGAAACGGCAGATTGAAATATTTTAACTACTAATGACTTTTTGATGTCCCAGAGATCACTTAAGTAAAAAATTAACACACACATAGTTGCAACATAAAAAAGCAGTCACTTGGGTTTCAAGAAAAAAATAAGATTATGTACATAATCACCAGATATTTTTTACAGAATAAAATATGAACCAAAAAGTCTTTTGTACACTTTTAATCCCTTCTTAAGTTATACGTAATCTTAAGTATTAAAAATTTGGATTGAACGATCACTCATTTGGATTTAATCTGTTTCTGATATTTTCATAGACAGCTTTCAATTACTGCCTAAGGCAGTTTCAACCTCGAGAAAATTGAATTCCATAAAGTAAAAAGATGTAATGATGCAGAAAATCTATCGGCCATGTAAACCTTGTCAGCAGTTAATTAGTTGAAGCGGGGGGCTAATAACAATCAAATTATTTGGAAGTATGGAGTAATCACCGCTCGCGTATCGACGCGGGTTCAATTAAAAAGCGTATGTAGGTACATTGAGAACGAGAACAGGCGGAATGAACACCGACTAGGATATAACGGAAGCGACAAACAAAATAAATGTAGTTAGTTCAGTTGAATGTTGATGATTAATCATAAATATTACAATAATATTTATGATTAAAAGTTGGTTATTTAATAATGTTAGATTTATTTAAAATTAACGTTTCTTTTACTTAATTTTAGGTTGAATTCTGCATAAAATCTGATGTTTAATTTTCAGTTCAGATAATGACCGGAAAATTAAAAAAAATATGTTATTTATCAATAGAGTCTAATACATTATTTTAAAAAGAACCATCGGTTGATGCGTTCGAACAAATGTATTACAAACTAATTGATGTTTCTCCGAGTTTTTTTATTATTCATTTTATTTACAAATATAAGTTAAACCAATAATATTTAGACTGTCTTTTGTTTCTTGACACCTAATCATAAATTAAAATTAAAATATAACATCTGAATATACCTTCCATTCGGGAAGTATCTTCGCGTTCATAATAATACGTCATGTTGCAACGTAATTATTTGTTTATGAGCTTATACGGCGTCTTAAGGTCTATTAAAACCTTTTAATAAGCTCAGTTGAATTTGACTCCGATCACTTCTGCACTGATACAAAAATCACCGTATCTCTTATGAGACGAAAACATCAAAAATTCTAAGTTCTTATCTAGCCTTCCATTATACCGGCTTCAGCACATAATTTAAAATAATCGAAATACCCTCACATTATTAAAATAAATCATTTGTCAAACTTCCTAAGATTTCAAATCTTTTCATTTAATTTTTTTGATACGAGGAAACAATCTTCAAAGTTTTTACATACAACTTAGAGAGTTGATATATAAGTAAAAAGTGGATCAAAAGACACAAATAAATCAACAACATCAATTCAAAAATAAACATCTGTAAATCACTAACAAAGGCTTAAGGCTTATTAAAAAGCATATCATTATGAAACGCCAAATCGGATATTTCTCTTGGGCTCAATATTTTTAAAACAATTTTAAAAGCACAGCTCATTATGCTGTATTCATTTTTAAAGTAGCTGAAGTCCCATTGGGGCCAATTTGTATCGTCCCCACCAGATTAGAGATGTCGGAAAGTTATTGTTTGTTGCCAGCTCCTACTAAGAAGATAAAGGAGGTTATTTTAAAATGTCATATTTTGAAAAGTGGTTGGTGACGGAAATAGACTTATATGTATCGAGTACTTAGGGAGTATTACACGGCTATTAATATGTTGACGGGTAGGACTAATAATACTTTCGTTTTTAATAACTTCATGTGGTGTAATGCAGCGTTGTTGTTCATACATAAGATTTTTTTAATAAATGATATTTTGTTGCCGTAACTGATTAGATATTAACGTAATAAAAATCAAACTTATAAAAATGAAAACTTACCCAGAATGGAACAAGACCCCTCTCCTTGTCGCTTTTGATGGCTTCTTCGAGTTTGTCACCGCGCATACTTTGGTTTTCATCTGACTCAATGTAGCGCATTCGAACCAAACCTGTAAAATATGAATCATATAGAATACTAGACAAAAAAAGGGTATCGTCACGGTCGAATGATGAGATAATTTTTTGCTTTATTCGTTAGTTCAAATCTTAGGACCATAATAACTTTTACCTAGTGCTAAAACAGTTATTTAGGATGGTGAAAGAAATCCCATAATGGTAACTAAAACTTTTTATTAACGACTTCTCATATTTACAAATATAATAATTTGTAGCCCTTTAATTACCTAAATGACGCAATTATACAACATTAATTCATTACACAACAATCAATCGGTTTTTAAGTCAACAGAATAGTACACTATTTTCCGATCCAAAATTTAGCCTAAAAATTACACTTACCAATCAGTCCCGCCTTTTCGACCGACGAGTGAGCCTGGTCCGAGCAGTAGCAAATCAGATGGCCCAGAAGCTCAGCTGATTGGAGCTCAGGGTTTAGTTTGGACAGTTCGATCAGGGCCCTGGTGCGAGCTGCCAACAGGCTGACTAGGGTTGCCTCACTTGCTGTCGTCTGAACAAAGTAATTAGAGTTATGGTTGTAAATTTTTGGTATTATTTGTAGAGTTTTAAAATCGTAAAGAACAAATACAGTACAATCCTTAAGCAATAAAAAGCTTTATTAAAAAATAAGTTTTACAGAGTTTTCATAAGTTACTGTCGTTCAAATAAAAAAATGTTGATTTTTCATTCAACTTTGCTTAGAGTATAATGAAAAATAAGTCTCAAAGATAACCAAATAAAAATTAACCTAGAATTTGAAGGATTTTTAACTCGGTAAAAGTTTTTATACAACTTCATAATACTAGGGGAACTATAGGCTTGAAAGTGGCATTTTTTTCATGGCACAATACCTGTATGACTCCACCCCCTGGGCTGTCATTCTTCTCGTTGAGGAAGCAGTCGGGCAGACCGATCAGCTTACCCAGCCAGTTCATGGCTATGGTCTCCAACTCAGTGCCAGCTGGCGATGAGGCCTAAGGAAAGATTTCAGATATCCATTTGTTGTTTCACTCGTCTCCATACATTAAAGCCGTCGTGTCGTGGTGTCGTCGTAGAATTGTGAGAATTAATATTACAACTTCATTGCATATGTAGGTACAGCTGTTGCAATAAAAATAAGAATTTTAGATATTTTCTCATTATTTTCTGTCCTTACTGTATCTGCTATGTCAATTATTCCTTATCGACCTATTTATTAGTTTGAGAGTGTGTCTAATATTTTTAGTTTTGATAAATAATAATTTGTTGAAAATTAAATTAATACGACACGATTTATTAATTTGACTTACCCAAGTAAAGCAGAGAACGTTGAGAGCGCTAGAAAGCATTTCTCCCATGATGGAAGGATACGATGTGAGAGCGGGGAAGTACGCGTGCATATGCGGACTCTGCCAGTGCACCAGCTGAGAATAATCAAGTTTATTTAGCCGCCGAAATATTTGGATACAGAATCAGCTCATATACTTTGTGCTAGGCTTTGGTTGGCCTTTTCTACAATTAAATGTGCTACTTTGGAAGAAAACAATCTTTACTTTTAAATGTACACTTAAATATAATCGTAGTAATACTTCATTAAAGAAATGTCAAAACAACAATAATAATAAAAAAAACACAATTTTAAGAAAATATCATAAAGTAATTTATGAATCAAGACAACCCTATAGCAGTTATTGCTTATAAAGCGATTAACTTGACAACTCACTCCAGGCATGATATGCTCATCGACATCCTTGAAAATGTCGTCCCATTTCTCTGGAAGTTGCGGCGCCTCCTTTGGCAGTATTTTATGGAGATATCCCGGCTGCACTCCGGGATACACACGGCGTTCCCGAATGTTCTCCAGGTAGTCAGCCATGTAGTCCACCATCTCCTTAGCTAAGGAAGAACGCAGTTGAGGTATTATTGTTAGTCCTTGGATAAACAATATTCCCAATTAACCTCAGAAAAATCTTCTTCACACAGTCCAATGGCCTCAACACACTTTAAATTTTCACTCGAATATATATTTTAAAACTGAAATTACGCTGGAATGTATATTTAACAAAAAAAATCATTTATAAGCTATTTTTGGATAGCAATTTATTTATTTGAAAAATAAAAGGTACCAAAGGAATTTAATCAATCAAAAGATGTGGACTCGTCCCGAGGTGCCATTGTGTTTTTTTTTAATACTTTTAGTGTCTTCCTGCACTGAAAGTTATTATTCCTAATTAAATAAACTATTCTAAAACTTCCATTAAAATTTAAACTGTTCCTTAATAGCTTCATTTATTTAAAGGTGTATAACAACTTCCAATTTGAACTTCAATTATAGGATCTATTACAAATCATATTTTGAGCAAATCATATTTTAATTATTTATTAGTTATTTCATCACCCAGTTCTGTATCTGTACATGTGTTAGCTTTAGGGAAGTTATTGGGGTACAAGCAGAAATATAAAGCGAATCAGTATTATTTTTCCTTTCTAAAGATCTACATCCTACCTTAATTGTTTTTAGAGATATCTTTACTAAATTCCGGTTCACAAAACTATATCCGATGATTTTTACCGTCAAATATTTGCAGAAATACGAGACGTAAAAGACATTACGTTCCCTAACCGATTGCCAACATAATTAAAAGATAAGCGAAGATCGAACAAGGAAAATGAAATATTAACTTCCATCGCCATTCATATGACTTTTCTTTAATGTATGACTTTTCTGTTGTCTGAAAGTTTGTTGTCAGTCCCGTGTTTGATTTCCGATTCTGGTAAAGTGTTAATAATAATAATGTTATTTTCATTGCGAAATTCTCAGTAGCAGCATGGAGTCCGGTAATATAGTCAGTAATCAGCAATAGACTCGCTTTCTTTTGTGTTGAAATTAAAATCATAGTTGACGAAATGTGGGCGTAAGAATAAACCTCTGCTTACACATTCGGAGATAACGGCTTTACCGTGTGTTTACAACATGGAACTTAGAAAAAGGGCAAAAAAAGAAATTAACTTTAACTTTTCAATTGATAAAGAAGATTCTAGATTCTGTGTACAAGTGCTGGTGTTGAGTGCGTTTCCCATTTGTCGCGTTTGTCCTCTTTCTTTACAACTCAAAGGACCCTTTGAATGAGTGCCGCTTGATTGAATTCCAGAAACGCAGTTCATCTTTTTAACTGTAAGAAAGTAGTGGAAAGAATGAATTTGTATGTAAATAATTATGTTCCTTTGAAAAGTGGTCAAGTTGGATTAGAGTTGCATATTGAATTCTCAACTTATGGAGCTACTCTAATGTAGGAAATATGGTTGCCCTAGAAGATTATATCTTATTTAAAAAGTGGAAAATTAGTTTTTCTTGCTTACGAACTTTAATCGCTAAACAAACTTTTTAAAAGTAATAACTCCATCAGAATAAAAAAATCTATATTAGACTTCGATAAAAGCAAAGTAATTTTCTGTGCACATTCTCGTAGAAGTCCATAAGCGAGATATTTCTGATAAATTTCAATATTTTAAAAAATATTTTGTATTTTACCTAAAAGTAATAAAATTCAATTAATTTCTTCCTTTGGTTAAGTGAAATAAATATAAAATATATAATAATATAATTTACTAAAATGAAAACGTTTGAATCACAAGTTTAAATAAGAAACTTTTAATTTTCAATATTTTTTGAAAAATACTCCACATTTCCTTTTGTTTGTTCCCAACATTTCCCAACAGTAAATACAACTTCAAATCTAAGAATGTCAACTGAATACAGACTCCATAAAAGTTGCGAAATGAGGCGATAAACTAACTTATCCGGCTCAGGAAGGCGTCCCATGTCCAATATTACAAATCCGAAGTAACATTGATTTTACTTTATTGTCTCATATTGGCTCATTTGCATTGTTCCCACATTGCCGCGATATCCGGTAGGTACTATATTGTATTGCGCACTGTTCTTTTATTTGAGCGTGAACATATGCGTCTGTTAGTAACAATCAGGCGTACGGTCTAGACGGCATCGTAGAAGTTCGTTACATGATGTCGCGAATTCAAATGAAAGTGATCAATTTATTTATTTTAGACTTTTATTTTAATACGAAGTCAGAAGTGTAGTTGTTAGTTGTTTTTGTGCATTAATTCACCCAGATTCACCTATAAGGGGGCGAACATATTGCTGTTTTCGGACTATTGAGAAAACACTATAAAATTTCTCCGATCCGAAAATCGGACCCAGGAACTCAGTATAGCATATCACACATAGTTTTTACCAGAACACCAAAAATATCGCCATTAGTTTGTCTGTCCCTTTCAGGTGTGTCGGTTGACGCTCAAATTACTCTCATTGTGTTCTATTCATACATTTGAATGTGCACTAATTTCAGCTGGAAATGTGAAGTAAGAGTACCTACTCGTAGTACTCACTAATTTGACATCTCCGCGTTTATTACTTTCCTTAGATTAGTTCCTTAGATTATATATTTTTTTGTAAATAATAATGTATAGAAAACGGCGGTGGAAATTGTTGATAAGTAACCTGTATCATGTATGTATGTCCATGAACCAGGAAATTCTCAAATATGTGAAGTTTATCTGCTTTAAGCCCTGTGAAATTGGACGAATCCATCTTAACCTTATAGGAAGTAATAATGTGTCTCATTTTGACTAAGGGTACGTTATTAATTTTCAAGAATAGAAGTTATCTCTGGTTTTTATTGTTCGAACCACCTACAACGGCAAAGTCAAGTTATTGATTTAGCGGTCTTTTATGGGATATTTATCTTTTCCTGGGCGGGTCAATAATGGCTACAGCCTACCACTTAGAATTAATAACAGTGTGATGATAAAAAACTTCCTAGGCCAATACAAGATAAACACATTTAATTGAACTGGAATTTCATTAATATTCCGTCAACGTATGAAATAAATGGATATCGGTGTCATTGCGTGTAATTGCTTTTAATCTGAGCGTGGTTGTTAATTGTTGATCTAGTGAAGGACTTTGTATATAAAACTAGAGTTTTAGCAATGGTGGGTGTTGGTATGGAAGAAAGAGCAGGTTCTTTTCCCAGATAAAAATAGTTACACCTAACCAATTTAAAAACTTTTCTGTATACAAAAACATATCACAAAATGCAGATGGCTAAAGAATAAGGGGGTATGGAAAAGAAAAAGAAATCAACTGTAGTTAAAATACAAATTAATCTATGCAAAATTAATAATGCTCCATAAAGACAAAAATACATTTGTAAATATTAACATTCGTACAAATTTTATATCATCGATATTCATAAGTAAAATTATTGCTAACAGTTACAATATGTTCGCTTCCAATGAAAGGACTTTTAAGATCTGGCCTTAAATATTATAAGACGTGCATTCATTTAGTTTAAACCTTCATTAGTGGATGAAATTTGTAAGACGGAGTATTTTTTTAAATTTCCTGTTAAAGAGAATTAGATTGTTGAGATAGGAGGTGTAAAATTAAAGTTCCCAGAATGATTCATAGTGCTACGCTCCGTTCTAAATTTGACCTGTAACGGTCGATTCAAAACCCTGACTATCAGATGTGATTGTCAATTTATCTCAAAATTTGATAATATTTTCATAAATATTATAGAAAATAATACTATTGGACGCTTCGATCAAATATACACCATATTCGATCATATACATATATTTGATCGAAGATTGGACGTTGTTTAACCAATGAGTCATCAGCCGAAAGACGACTGCTGGGCATAAGCCTCCCTCAATGTATCAAATGCACATGTTTCAAAAAGGATACTAAATTGTTACATACCTTTTACACGAAACTCGCTGTGGTCCATTTTATGACGTTATTTGATCTGAAAAAAAAAGCAAAAAATAAGTGTGAAAAATGTATTGCAGTAATAGATCTTAACATTATGATATTAATAAATTATTCATTTTCATTTTTTTACTGCTTTCATTTAGTCATATTTTAATAACTATATACAATATGAATTTATGGCTTTGTATATTAAACTAGAGTTATAGGTTGAGCTATAGGTTTCTGTAGCTCAAAGGGAAAGAACGGAATTCACAGGATCGCTTGTACGTCTGTCTGTCACGGCCAATTTCCACTGAATCTACTTGACCGATTGAGCTTAAGTTTGGTAAGCATAGGCATTTCTATGACCTAAAGACAGAGGTATCTTAGCCCTTATGGAAACTATCTATAGAATTTTGTGTTTATAGTATGAGAGATTAAGCTAACGAATTATAACGTAACTCCTGAAAGACAATAATGTGTGCCTTAGACTCGAAAATATTATTCCCAAATATAAAAAATAATAATTAAAAAAAGCATACATTCATGCCCAATACTATAATAAAATAACACTGGTCAACAAAAAAATATATTTTTTATTGCCGCGGTTTGAAACTTGTATTTTTCCATACCTTAACATGAGATTAGTTTAAATACATTCATAAAAAAAAATTTAAACACCCACTTTCTAAGAAAAAAGAGATTATTTGAAATTTATTTGTAGGTTGAGGTGGTGGGCTGTCTTCAGTATAAGGAATCGGTTTAGTTACAGATTCCACAACAGGATATGTAATTTTACTTCTTGTTTTATAAGAATATCCCTTCAGTTTCCTTAAACAAAAATAATAATAATTCTCATGATTTTTTGTTCCCTCCAAATTACAGGTTTAGAAAAAGGCATTAATCGGTGGGTACCATTAAACCACCCTCTCAAATAACATACATTTCTTAAATAAAATAAAAAACTTAAAAAAAAAAAGTTTGATTAATATTGTTATATTATGGTGAGTGCTCTGAAGAATTGTTTAACCTTGTCCCATCCTCTCCGTTCCACACCAGAACCACGCGTGCGGGCATGCGAAGCCACAGCTTTATGGTCACAACATCCGCGGCTCGAACTAAAAAGTTCGCCAACTCCTACTTTTGCCGCACCATCAAGCTGTGGAATAGTTTGCCCGCTCACGTGTTCCCTCCTTCCTATGATCCTGGATCCTTTAAGCGAAGCGTGAAGAAGCATTTGTGCGGGCCGGCATGATTGTGTCGACCAGCGGGTGACCATCGTTTCTCGCTGGTTGGTATTATTTTTCTGGACTCCACTGTGCTTACCATCAGGTACAGTGGAGTCACTTTGCCGTGCCAGAATAAAAAAAAAAAAAAAAATATTCTCAGAATTCTTAAAACCAAAATACAAATTGTAAAGTTATATAGTAACGGCGTAGGACGTTCTCGATTGGAACTTGAATTAAACTCCCCACAAACAAAATAGAAGAGATCCGATGAATTGAAACACTTTCGATTCATAATGCAAACTATATACATATATGTATTTACTATTTAGTACACTTCTTCAAAACCGAAACGTATTCAAATTGACAAAAGCACTTCACAATTTAAACAACAACACTTTGGAATAAACACCAGAAACTGCACGTTGTCTTAGCAATACTCGTATTACGTAATGGTACGTGTTAAAGTAATATAAAAAAATTAAACATCAATGAACGAACAATAACGAGTTGAAAATATACAGGTTTAAGGATATATCGTGTACTACCAACAACAATATTGTCTTTGTAAGTAAGATCAGCTGTTGCAATACTCTTTTTCGATATACCCTCACAAAATTAAGCCAAATATATCGTACATATTTGTAATTGTACATATTTATATATTTCGATGTAATAGATATTTTTTATTATTTTTCCGTTAATATTTATACATAAGAGATACCGAAAAAGTACAATTGGATTAAAGGCAAAAAGTCATGTTGACCAGTGTATTACACTGTATTACAGTGTATTACACACAGTAACAGAGACTATCAGGAAATACAAGACTAAGGCTAAGAAATACTCGACCTGTTAAAACCCTTACAAGCCGCCACGGAATCAATAAAGCGATACAATAGAGTAAACATCGTTTTCAGCAAATATAATTTTATCATTTGACAGATTATGACGTATCTTTATATGGTTGGCTAGAGAAACTATTTTTAGCTATTATTTTCAGTTTTCAAAGAAGTTTTTTTTATCTTATAACACCCCGCTCAGTCGTTTTGCATAAATAATATCGGTTGGCTTCTGTTTTGCATGGGCACACTTTTACAAAAGAAATATTCATTCCCTTGGTCCCATCTATGTCCGGGCCAAAAATCATCCAAATTGAATTAGTAGTTTTGAGTTTATTCATCATCAGCCCATATAGGTACGTCCCACTGCTGGGCACGGGCCTCCACTATAACTGAGAGGGTTTAGGCCTTAGTCCACCACGCTTGCCTAGTGCCAGTTGGCGCACTACACACTTAAGAAATCCGTAAGAACTTTTTAGGTGTCCAGGTTTCATTCATAATAATTCATTGTAAATACACACGTAACTTCGAAAAATCATAGGTGTGTGTCTGGTTTGAATCCGCGACCGCCGAGATTCTCGCGTGCCTAAACCTCGAAGTCATCACCAGTTTATTGGTAACAATCAATTTTACTAACAATTAAGTCAATAATAGAATACATTAATCTAAACGATAGATAAAATCCTATCAAAATGCGTTCAGTAGTTTACAGCTGGAAAAATAGTAAAACACTGCCAAAACCATTTATACATTAAATAAATGTATGTAATGCTTTTCACTTATGTAACCAATTGCCATTATAGATTGTAAAATACACAGTTCAATATATCCTATTATAATAGTAACAACGTTGAAGTATATATGTCATTTACTCAATTATGCGTAAACGGATGAATGGATTTTGTATACCTACAATGCATCATAGAGATAGAGCTAAGTTTATTATCAAGATTTACAAATAGACAACTTTTTATACCAGCAAAATGTTTGAAACCTGAAAACCATCAAAAAACAAACGACAGGTACATCCTTAATACTTTTTCCTATAGATTATATTTTTAAATGCATACAAGAAAAGTCACACATGAAGACTATTAAAAAAATTGTGAATGGTTAAGAATTTCGTCCCAAGATCCCCCTAACTGTTCACGCGACCTATTAAAATTTGGTTGTAAGTTGAGCCGCGCACCGCGTAATGTCATAATCCGTTAATACCTAGACATAGATGTGTATAGGAAGCCATAGGAAGTTAAAAAAACGTCTACTGCTATACTCGGCTAGCGTACCTTGACTGAATTGAATGAAGCACACCACACCGTTTAGATAAGGGATTTTTATAATGTCATGACTTTTATTGGAGCACTTCATCATCAGTCCATATACGTCCCACTGCTGGGCACGGGCCTCCTCTACAACTGAGAGGGTTTAGGCCTTAGTCCACCACGCTGGCCTAGTGCGGGTTGGCGGACTACACACCTAAGAAATTCCTAAGAACTTTTTAGGTATGCAGGTTTTATCACGATGTTTTCCTTCACCGTTAAAGCAAGTGATAATTCATTGTGAATACACACCTAAGAAATTCCTAAGAACTTTTAGGTGTGCAGGTTTTATCACGATGTTTTCCTTCACCGTTAAAGCAAGTGATAATTCATTGTGAATACACACATAACTTGGAAAAGTCAGAGGTGTGTGCCTGGGGTTTGAACCTGCGACCGCCGAAATTCTCGACCGCGCGCCTAAACCTCGAGGCCATCACTGCTTCCTTTATTATTAATATGTCTTATTGCGATGATGGATTTAAAATATTTATAGGTCAAGCTATGGTACAGTTTAAACTCTGACAATTAAAATAGACTTTTTTAAACTATAAATAAGCAAATCGGGACAATAGATCCTACATTTTTACAATTATCATATCAGGGATAAAATAATGCTTATAGCATTTCTATTTTATGGTGAAAGCAAGGGGGAGATGCAAATTTGATAGCATTTTTTTTTTATTCTACTCCCTATGTTGATTTGGATTGAAGGATAAAAAACAATAAAATCTTTAGAATAGTGTAAAGCGAGATTTCTTATTCCAATAAAATAACGTAGCATCATCGAAGATACGAAAAAGAGACCCAAGAAGCCTGAATTCAAAAATTACACAATGTAGAATAGAATACATACATGTCATATTTTATCTTCTAGATTTTCGTAAAATAAATCCGGAATCGGCTTCATAATAATTTTATTCTTGAATCATTTGACCTTTAAACTGATATTCATTTTCTAACTTTAGCCTTTATATTAGAAGAATTTAATCATTAGTTAAGGATGGTATTGAATTTAACACTTCATCTATATTATCTGAAGTAGGAGTTTGTTGACTTATTGAACGTTGAAATATTTAATTAAACTGTAAATTCATTGACTCTTGAATACTACGACTTGGTACCTTCATAGGTATTTATCAGCCCATATACGTCCTACTGCTGGGCACGGGCCTCCTCTACAACCGAGAGGGTTTAGGCCTTAGTCCACCACGCTGGCCTAGTGCGGTTTGCCGGACTACACACCTAAAAAATTCTTAAGAAATGTTAAGTGTGCAGGTTTCATCACGATGTTTTCCTTCACCGTTAAAGTACGTGGTAATTCTTTGTGAATACATACAACTTCGAAAAGTCAGAGGTGCGTGCCTGGGGTTTGAACCCGCGACATTCGAGCTTCACGACCGCGTGCCTAAACCTGGAGGCCATCACGACTTATCATTATAGGCATTTATGTATAACCCTAACTGGTTCATTAACCCACAAATCGATTAGGAGCTAGTATATTTTTTTTATTTTAAAACCGTCGTAATTTGGATGTTAAAAAGTGATTTTAATTTGCATCATGTGATTCAATCCACTGTGATATAAAATAAATAATATTTTAGTCATCATAATGGTTCTTTTGATGAACAATATATCCAAAACTTTAGTAAACAAACTACTTGTTTAGTTAACTTGTTAACTTTAATTCATAACTTCTACTTGTACCTCATAATCAGTTTCGTAGTCCCACCTCGACTTGAGTCAACCTTTGTAATTGTGTCCAATAGGAAGAAATACCAGTAATAGTTTTCTTACCAGTCGACATTATTTATGAACCTTTACAGGGCTTAATATTATCATTATATTTCTGGGCTGTCTATAAAAATATTTACTCTGGCGCCGAGGAGCATCAGCTTTAGTAAGTGCCAGGTAAATGTCCTTTCTCGCTATTTGATTCTTTCTCTACTATCTGTCCAACCTACAACTTAAAGGGAGAAAGAATTGCCAAAACCTATTCATGTGCTTCCTACGTTGAAAGAACTTTAAAATTACTATTAAATACTTTGTATACAATACAAAATGTATGTATTAATGTAGCTCCATGAGATGAATTTCAAGTAATAATTATAATATCGATATAATTATAACGTATTTGATAGAGATTGAAGCAAATGCCTATCATTTGAAAGATAGTTTCTATTTGTAATGTATCTTGACAATTTTTAAGTTTTGTTTTTCGGTGAACAAACATACCTCGTAGGGGTAATAGTTTTTACTAATCTTTAAATTTAATGTGACGAAAAAATAGTAAAGTAAAGAATGAATTAGAGAAATTAGCTAAAAATCTTAAAATCATATCGATTATATCAGAACTATACACTATAACTATACATACGCAGGTATGTAACTAAATTCAAAAGCTGACAAATATTAAAAAAATCATTTTTAATACTCCATCAAATATTACCTATTTTTTATTCTCCCGAGATGCTTTCCAACAACTGAAGGCTCTTTACTATGAAACTTATGCTGTTTACAGTATGTCTTAATATGAAGTTACCGTACTTTCAAGTCGATGAAATACAATTGAAAACTAGAAGGAAATCAGTATTTGAAAACGTTTTTCATAATTTGCATGGGACTTTTTGTTGAGTATTAGCCTGGTAATTATTTATTTTATTTAATCATTTCAATATCTACCCATGCTTATAATATATGTAGTATTTATTACTTTCAACTAATCTAGTTTATTTTTGCGATGTTTTTTGTGTTTTTTACCATAATTTCTATGTTTGACATGTGTAAGTAAGTTATGTTTAAGTTTAACTTAATTTTCTAAATTTTACTTGACACAAAAAATCGTTCAAAGTATGTCCCAATTAGAAAATTTATCTCATTTGGTATTTAAAATCAAAATCTAATTTATTATTCGGAATTTGAGTCATTACATTTTAAATTTCCTAGCTTTTTTTGCGATGCAATGATTTCAGCCTATTTTCAGTAAAATAAATAAATAAATAAATACACCCAACAGTCACATACATAGTTCTGACCCCACACTAGGTACAAGTCCTGTGTCGTGAGTATCAGAAACTACGAGAGACTTTTCGGTCTCACAAACACCCAGACCCGAAACAAATATTTGTGGATCACACAAACATTTGTCTCGGTGCGGGGATCGAACCCGCAGCCTCTCGTTTCGCAAGCTGGTGTCTAGCCAACTGCGCCACGGGGCTGTCAATATTTAGATAAAATAAATATACTCGTATATTTATTGTAGTTTTTTTCTTGAAATATGCTATTTATAGAGCTTTATTGTATTTTTAATAAATATAAATTGTCAAAAGACAAAAAATGAAAGAGGACGGAAGTTCTAACGGAATTCGTAATAATTTAGAATTGATGAAAGTATTTTTATTGCTCTTCACTTTTGTTCTGTTAACATTTGTCGTGAAATTTTAGTGAGAACCATATGTACTTGTATATTACAGAACTCATAAGAGTAAAAACAATTTAAATCTGGTTAAAAAAAAAACGACTTTAGGCGTCGCTATAACTCAATTTCGTTTTCAATTTTTTTTTATTTGTTTCATAATATTTTATTTTGAGTTTTACAAATGAAAAAGAAAATATGCAAATAATATACATACATATCTGCGAAATACATATGTTCAGTTACAACATAATGAAAAAATAAATAGAACAAAATCTATTTATCCACATCAATGTTAAATGTTGCAATCATGACGTAAAGAAAATCGTAACATTTTCCTCATAAAATATAGACTGATCGTTTAAGGGTCAAGGTTATAAAACTTACCTAATAACACTTTTCACTAACGATCACTGTTAAGAAATACTTTTTTTAAATATTCATATACAGGATGTCCAAGTGATACTGTAGCGACGAGAGCTACTGTAAGGCTTATATAGGGGAGGGTATTACGCGACAGATTCGTTGACTAGTCGACGGACGGATCGAGCGCTGCCGACTCCCTGTAAAAGCGGCAGCGGAATAGATATACTACAGTTTACTATTAAAAATACGGTTGTCGTAAATTTTAGGGAGCGATTTTACAAATTTTATGCCATTAATTAATTGATATTGACATAATTATATTCGGAATATTCACATACAATGTTATAAATTGTAAAAATATAGTACGTAATACGTTCAAGGAAAATTAACCGAAATTATTATAATTATTGAACAACATAACATTGCGATAGATTAATCAGCGTTATTTCCTCTCCAATTTTTTTTCAAGTTCATGGTACGAGTGGGATTTTTAGCGGCATAGTAACAGGATAACAAGTAGGTACGTCAAACATATGTGTAATACCCCTAAAGAACATAGATGGAGTCGTTTTACCACTTTAATAACAATAAATACACCTGATTGTCACATACAGACATAATTCTTGTCCTATACTGAGATTAAGTATCTTAAGTCTTGTGTCATAGGTCAGAAACTTTGATAAACTTTTCATAAACACGCAAGCACGAAATAAATGCATATGTGTCACGGCGCGGGGATTGAAACCGCGAGCGCCGGTTTGATACCCCAAATGCCCCCAGATCGCGGGTTATGATAAAATTAACGGAACCTACAGTAAAACTTATCTGTAGATTAATAAACAGTAAGGGGATATTTTTGATGAGCCAAAAAATATGCATTTTTTTGTAAAAATCGCTTTCGCTTCATCACTAAGCGCGCACAAAACGCTTGAGGACACTATAAACTAGAAAAATGTTTGCGTAGTATACTTTTAATAGATTTTCCGGGTGAACTTCAAATGTAGATCATTATCTTTATATCGAAGACGATGATCTCCATGTGTAAACTGTTTATCACTTGTATTTTTTATAATGAAGCCGATGTCAATGTTTTGTTTTTATTATGCAATTTTTGGTGCTAGCCATTATTATTTTATTTTTTTAATTTACACGTAACATTAACAACAACATAATAATGTTTCATCAACTTCTCTTTTATTTATTTTATTTAATTCTCGTATAAATATAAATAAATGGTTTCTGAATAATTAGTATATTGTCACCGACAGATGGCGTTATATTTTAAATAGATGTTGTTGCATCGAAAAGAAGGAAATAACATTATGCTAAAATATGCCCGATTTTCACGATAAGATTTCTAGGACGTAGGCATATTAATGTTTCGTTATATTTGTTCATGTTTAAAGCATATAACGACAATATCAATGGTTATACTGTATGTTAATTTAAGTCAGTTTGGTTTGACTAATATTAAATAAAAAATATACAAGAAAATAAGCATTGTAGGAGTAGAAATTTACCAATTCATTTTATGAAATTAATACCAAAACAATTTATTTTTTTTGGGTACATGCTTCAAGTAATGAAAACTACATGTGATTGATTTGAAAATCATTGTATTATACTTCTTGTTTTGTAACATAACGAAGGGACAGATGTATAGTTTTTTTTTTATAAATAAAAATCTTCAAATACTCTATTCAGCACTAAAAAAAATTACACAAGCTCTGCACCTAACTAGAAGATTTTTCATTTTGTTTAGGTGCCATTTTGTGCATAATAACATAAAAAAATATATAAGTGCCAAACGAGTATCTATTAAAGTGAGGACAAGTGAATTATTGGTTTTAGAAATTTTCTTGATTGTGTTTAATTTGCTTCGTCAAATATATCATTCCTTTGACGATAAAAATAGCAGAAGAAAGTTCTATGTTACAGTTAGGAATAGAGCGGCAGGTGAGTTAAAACTATTGCCTGTACGTAAAAGTTAATACTTATTAGCAAACCACGATGAGACTGAAACATCAAAACTAGAATTTACTGTCCGTTTTCAATTATAATTACGAAAATAAATACTTACGAGTACTATAAATGAGTTATAACATTTAACCAATTCAGTATTCTGTTTTCATTTCATTTCTTTTCACGTCATGTAAGACTTATTAGACCACCAAGATATATTATTCAATGCTGCCCAAAAATCAATAAGTGATCGAATCAGAATTCTTCAAAGTAGCCGCGCTGTGACTGAGCAAACGCTGTGGTACGTGTCCTGGTTAGATGTCTGATCGGTACTGATGCATACTCGTTCTCCCCTGTTCTGCTAAAAGCGTAAGCAGAAGTGCATTACTATAGCCCTCTTTGACGCACCCACTATTCGCTTATTGTCGTGGCTTGGGCTCATTTTGAACTCCGTGGTGCAAGAATTTGCTAACGGAAAAGTAAAAAAAAATATCAGCCTAGAATTGTACCTAGAAAGTCCCAATCGCACGTGTCTATTTGTGCTTCGGGTCCAACGAATGTGTGGGACTCATATATCTTGCGAAACGTGAATGTAGAAATTAAAATCTGTGTATCTCTTCCGTCATACAGTTGTAATAGTATGTATTTATGTCATAATATCGATGGGTCCTACGTATAAGGGCCAAAATGCAAAATCACAACTTTACAGGAGAGGCTTCCAAAGTTTAAACTTGCTATAATTTTAGATTGATAAAACCGCAATTTATGAATCTTTGCTTGTTTGCTAAGACAATTATCCTCCTTATTTATACTACACTATTTTATATTTATATCTATTAGATTTTTTTTTACTGCACATTGGCCCTTTTACGTTAGTTTAAGTTAAAATTATTTATATTTAAAAACAACATAAAAGGGCCAATGTGTCAAATTGGCCAATATACGTGTATTATGCTAAGTTGCATAAAATAAATATTTTTAAATTTTTTTGCTCATAAAATCAATTAACAACTGAAGCAGTTTATAATTAATTAATTATAATAAAACTTTTTTGGATATTTAGGTAATTAAATCACATTGACACTTATACGTTTTACAATCTGCTAACCTACTAACTGTGGTTTCAGTTAGAAAATAAAAAAAATAGACAAAACTCACAATAGTTTCAATCATTAATTGAAGCAAAAATTGAAGTAGCTTTAAACTACAATTATGGACCTGTATTCAATATTTTTTGGTATTATCATAAGAATAATTAACAAAAAAGAACTTGAGATTTTAGTTTGATTAACAAAATCGCGTAATAAGGTTATACTAAATAATGTAGGGTAAGTACTTCACATTATTATTTTCTCAATAAAATCACTAAAATCTTAACAAAAATAAAGTCCTAACTGGTATAAGTAAACAAAAATAAAAATCTCTGATAATAATTAGTCAGTCTGAATCTCAGTACAGTCAAGTAATAAAATTTCCAAAATCAACATTACTCATTAATAAGTGAAAAATCACTAATTGTCTTCATTGTCACTATCATTCATAGGCACAATGTCATTATATGCTACTAATTTATTTTTCATAATAACTGTGGTATACCGATGGGATAATATTTTTACGACATAAAATATCCAGCAAGTCTTTCTTCTTAGATGGTTGTATCAGTAACAGTTGATTGTAACATAGTTGTAGAGGAATATCTGTTGGTCCATCGGCAATTCGTCTTCTTGTTCGCACTGACTGATCTAAGATTTTAATATAATTTTCAATAAAATCTTCACCCAAATCATATTTATGGTACAAAACGTATGATTCGTCTCGGCTTACTCGAATTTGTTTTATTTTAGACCAAAGGATTTTTTGTCCTTCTGAGTTTTAGTTGTCCACTTAAACTGTGTACCTATTTGTCTGTATCTTTTTGAAGTTATAAATCATATTTCGAAGTACATCTATGACATTATAAGGACTTCCTTTTGATTTTGTCCATCGAATCAATGAGCTCTACTCAGAGGGTGTGTAAATATTTTTATATATTGAAGCTCGTTCAATGGTAGCGTGTATGGAGTCGCCTTCATTCTGAGTGTGGCCTACCTCAAGAAAAGAGTGTTTTGTATTCAAATTATACTGTTTAAACATAATCCTGTTTCGGTTTTGGCCAGTGCAGTTGTCTGAAGTCGTCACAACCTTCTTCACTTTTTAATTTAATTATATCATAAACACAGCTCGCTATTTCAGTCGATTCATTATCGTTATATACTTTTAACGTCTTGCTGTAATAAAATAGACTAATGTCACCACTTGGGGACAACACTTTTTGCAAATCAAGCAGTAGCGCAGAAAATTTTCGTGTCATTTTGTGAATCACGTTTATAATTTCCTTTTAAAGATCTAGCCAGATTTATGTTAATTATATGATTATCAAAATGTATTTTAAGACATCTTTTAGATATTAATCTAAATTGTAATACTAAAATAAGATTTTGTCTTCATCACAGTGCGGCCGTTCCTCCGTTCTACGTAGGCATAAGTGTCAATCTATAAACAAACGCGCGGGAACTCCCCGCGTATAAGTCTCAAATTACTCTTTGGACCTTGTACGTTTAAATTCATGCCACATATGCCGTTATACTTTAGTGAAAAGTCGTGTTTCCATGCAGATTTTTTTTTGTTTTAATAGCTCACATGATTAATCATATCGAAAGGATGCGTTTACCATAAAAAAGTCAAAATTGCCAAATTGTTAGTTTGGCCCATATACGTAGGACCCATCGATATATGCAGTTCGCCAACCCGCACTAGGCCAGCGTGGTGGACTAAGGCCTAAACCCCTTTAGTTGAAGAAGAGGCTCGTGCCCAGCAGTGGGACGTATATGGGCTGATAATGATATGCATATCATATTGCACTTGCACTTAGACATTAAACCACTTTAAATTCTTAGGAATAAAAATCCCAGTTTCCATCCCTATTTCTTCTGGAGCTATCAAATACATTATTTTTTATATGATTCGCCTAACAGTTTGAAGGCTTTAAAATAGAATTAAATACACACTATCAGTAAGGAAATTTACATCATAATACAGGTATAATGCAATTGCGCATAGACATTAAACCATTTTAAATTCTTGGTGTAAAAAAATCCCACTTAATTATTCATTACGTTACTCAGGAGCGATTAAATACATTATTTTTTATGGGATTTGTCTATCGGTTTGGAGGCTTAAAACCAACATTTATTATACAATATCAGTAAGGAAAGAATGAAATTATTTAATATGTCAACAAATTTGTCAAGCCAAATCATGAATTACAAACATGAAAATCCCCAAACCAGTAATGAAACTCAACGCGTCATTGTAGAAAAAAATAAACGAGTTCTGTAATCTATGCTTAATTGATTTACATCGATGGTCAATGAATTCGGAAATTGATTTTTGTGTAAAACGTATTATTTGCGATGAAACCAGTCATCTTGTATCTATAGGTATATTATACTTAATTTGCTCAGAGTATGATGCCCCAAACTCCTTTTACTGAATTTCGGTTTAGGCCCACAAAAGTATTTATCATGTTCTCTTTCTGCTAGCATTTTTCATCGTACATAATCTGTTTGCTATGCTTCTTTCTATGTCCAATCAATACGGTTTTGGAACTCGCTCCCTTTGGAGATCAGGATGTGCTCAAACCGTTGTACATTTAAGCACAAGGTTCGTCAACTGCTGACTCGTGAAACTGCAGAATGTTCATAACTATAATTTTCTGTCTATTTTTGTATGATTGAATGTATCTATTTTATGTTTATATGTATTTATATATGTATATGTCGAAGCGTCGACGCATTCCCACTGTGCATCCAACGTAGGGTATAAATATAGCCGCTCGATCGAGAATGATTCATTCTCGCTCGGAACGCCGGACCGAACGGAACTCTGTACTAAGTTTTTGAAATTACCCCCAGAAGTGTTACTAACACTATTAAAAAAAAACAATAACGCTCAAGACACTCCGACATCAGAATTGGGATGGACCACGACGACCCACGTGTTCAAAATGAAGACGATGCGATGAAAAAATGGATGCGTTTGTTGGAACGTCACTCTGGTGAGCAATTTTCATTTTATTACGACTCTGGTGCTGGGTGTTCTCTAATTAAAGAATCTGTAGCCTGTAAAATTAAAAGAAAGCGTATTGATGAGACTGTGATAATGACCGGAATAGGGAAAAATAAAGTAACATGTTGAACAAACCTACTTTAAGATTATTTTGATAAAGGCTCGAAATGATTATCTGGATGGTGTTGTGTTTGTAACCAGATAGAGGTTACGTGTTGAAGACCAGATGGAGGTAGCAAGGTTATCGTCACTCGATGGAGGTGGCATGAGTTGCTATCGCTCGATATAGGTGATAGCAACGACACTTTTAGCTGGTAATGGAGCATATCGCTCGATTTAGGTGATGTGTTCATTGTATTGCTCGTTGGAGGCAATAAGTAATCTAAGAGTCACTCGAGGGAGGTGACATGGATTATCGTCACTCGATGGAGGTGGCAAGGTTATCGTCACTCGATGGAGGTGGCATGAGTTGCTATCGCTCGATATAGGTGATAGGAACGACACTTTTGCGAGTCAGAGTATGAGCACTGTGATATTTTAATGCGTTTCCTATTATTTGAATGATTATGGGTGATTATGGATGTCAGCTTTGAGAGAAAGAGTTTGTTATGATTTTCATTGTAACCTGTAATGATTTTGATTAGAGTGCCTTATATTCCCACCCATTTTGGCCAGGAATGGCCGAGCGAGTGGAGAAATGATTACTGCTCGAGAATTTTCTTTCATTACAGGTACTCCACACGAGGACGTGTGATCATCAGGATGGCCGTGTCGAAGCGTCGACGCATCCCCACTGTGCATCCAACGTAGGGTATAAATATAGCCGCTCGATCGAGAATGATTCATTCTCGCTCGGAACGCCGGACCGAACGGAACTCTGTACTAAGTTTTTGAAATTACCCCCAGAAGTGTTACTAACACTATTAAAAAAAAGAATAACGCTCAAGACACTCAGACATATATGTATGTGTATTATATTATATGTATTTTGTCAATAGTATTGTTTTGATATTTTACACACCTTTTAATAGTGTTAATGGCGCCTTGTACTCCATCGCGGCCAGTAAAAATATATCGGACCGCACTAAGCTAGCGATTCACCAAGGAGTCCTGGTGCCTACACTAACGTATGGAAGTGAGTCTTGGGTATGGCAGAAGAAGCATGAAAGCAAAATTAATGCAGTTGAAATGAGAGCGTTGAGAAGCATGTGTGGGGTGAAATTGGTAGATAGAGTGAGGAATTGTGTGATAAGGGAAGAATGTGGATTGAAAGTCGATGTAGTGACTAAAATTGAAAGGGGGATGCTAAAATGGTTTGGCCACATTGAAAGGATGAATGTTTGCAGAATGACGAAAGAGATTTACTGTGCGGAAGTGAACGGTGAAGTCGGTCGAGGACGGCCCAGGTGCACCTATAAAGAGCATATAGGTAAGTTACTGAAAAAGGGCAATATAAAGAGTCCTCGAAACCGACGTGCATGCATGAAGAGGATAATGTCAGTGGAGGAAGCGAAAGTGGTGTGTTTGGACCGTGGCATTTGGCGCTCTATAGTCTCTGCCTACCCTAACGGGAGACAGGCGTGAGTTTATGTATGTATGTATGACACACCTGCCTCTTCTCATCTCTGCATCACCCTAGGTTCGACTGTAAGAGAATGCCTTAGGCATTAAGTCCACCTATACAAACTTTGTATAAAGTGTAAATAAATAAATAACCTCACGCCTGTTTTCCCCGAATAGGGGAATATCAGTCCCACGTAATAGAGTACGAAAGTACTGCCGTTATTCGGACACAATTTTTCGTATACGTATCTTCAAAAGTATCCGAAACTTAAAATTGAATGAATGTTATTAAGAGACCAATAATTTTTTACCGTCATTTAGATTCAGTCATTATTATTGCTTACTACATGTGTTGAAAAGCAAATTTGACTAAGAAAACCTACTTGTTCTAATTCAGAAAGTTTTTTAGTAATGATACATCTTAAATCTTATCACTTATTTCAATAAACAATGCCTACACATGTTGTATTCAAATCAGTTGTATTTTGTTTTATAATTTATAATAGCCGAAGCTTTTATAATAAATAAGAAAGAGACTAACTCATCCCTAGGGATATTAGAATTTCTCTCAATCAGCGAGGAGTTAAATTGAGAAAAACCTCAAAGATTTTATCGTGTCCTTTTTTGGATGACGGTGGTTATAATTATCTCTTAAGAATCTAATAAATCATTTATTTAGTATGAAATAAATAAGTATGAAAATTAACTTCAATCAGTTTAGATAATTAAATAACAAACTCCTTGCGTGTTAGCAATATTGATAAATAAATGATAAATGCGTCCTACTGTTACTGATGCCAACCATTTCATACTTCACACTACGTCCAAACATAGGATAAGACGTTTGTAAAATAGCATAATTAAGTGTATAATAAAACAACTAATTACATGTACATATTAATTATCTTTATTTTTGTCCCAGACGTGTCCTTATCAGTGCATCTACAACACACGTTTTACAACACGCTGGTTTTTTATGTGTCGGCTTCGTGTTCTAATAAAAACAAAAAAATAAAATTATACAAAAACAAATGTAATAATATTTTAACATTACTCGACCAACATATATGGATTTCACAATACTAAAAGCACTTTACATACCCAAGCACACACCTCTGACTTTTCGAAGCTATGTGTGTTTTCACAGTAAATTATCACGTACTTTAAAGGTGAAGGAAAACATCGTGAGGAAACCTGCCCATTTAAAAGTTCTTGAATTTTTTAGGTGTGCAATCCGCCAACCCGCACTAGGCCAGCGTGGTGGATTTTGGGCCTAAACCCTCTCAATGGTAGAGGAGGCCCTTGCCCAGCAGTATATGGGCTGATGATGATGATGATGATGTAGTATTACATGGGTTTTCTAGGAGAAAGTTGTATTATACCGGTCGACCCGATTCAGGACTTGGCTTCATCACTTCTAAATGCAAAATTTAGTTTTATTTGTTGGAGTGACAATAAACCAAAGTCCACACTTTGGAATGTCGACGATCCTCGTAATTAGTGAAAACCGTTTGATTTGAACACCCAAAAACGTTATCATAGAAGGACATCGCAACAAGTTTGTATGTATAATTATAAGAACATTTAACATAATGTGTTTGTGAAGTCTTATTTAATGTTATAATGTTATGTTATGCAACACTTGTTTTCTTACGAGTATTCATGCGATAAATGTATTCAATTTTCTTCAGATTTTATCCGGACAGACATCCGCTACGGCAACTTCTGTACAGCGTAGTTAGTTAAGTTTTTAAATTTTTAGACTTGAACAACACCTCATTTCTAAGAAAATATTTTGTTGAAGTATTGGGAGAGCATAATCCACGCCCTAAGACAGGTGATGTCTATACAGAAAAATATTACCCTCAAATAATTATCATCATCATCAGCCCAAAGACGTCCACTGCTGAACATAGGCCTCCCCCAATGATCTCCACAGTGGCCTGTTGGAGACAGCCTGCATCCAGCGACGACCCGCGACCTTTACCAGGTCATCGGACCATCTCGTTGGTGGACGTCCTACGCTCAAATAATTATACTACAAGGATATAGAATTATTAAATGAGGCCAAATTCGAAATAAGTTAGTTTAAGGACATCGGCATACCAAGCCAAACCTTACTACCACCTTTACATGCATTAACAGTAATGCTCGATTTGAGCAGTAGATTCAATCAAGTAATTTGGCATTTTTAATTAATAAACTTCAATGCAGATTTTACGCTCCATCACTGCTCCGATCCCGATGTCCCGTTGAAGTAACCTTTTAACCTAACTGTTCTGTTATTTTTTTTATTTTTATGGAAAAAGTTGGCAAACGAGCAAGTGATCAACACTCATAATACCAGAGGAATATAGGCTCTTTTCTTGAAGGTCCCTAAGTTTACTGTTTTTCAAATTGTTTTTTTTATGCCAAAAAATCACCGAATACAATAAACCTAATAAGTAGGGCTTCTCAAAGATATAAAGTTAGAGCGTTTGATTAAAAATTAAAAAATCAACTGACAAGTTACAACTTTCTACAGTTACGAATAACATTCCGATATTTTCAGAATGTTTACAAATAATAATAGTATTGGCGAGTAAAACTAACAGATATATATGTTAATATATGACACATAATCGAGAGGCTCCGTGATAATTAAGTCATAGATGCTGGACGCTGATAACGGTGTTTATACATTTGATAACAGTTTTTATTAATTAAATTAATATTTTGTCCAATTAATTGCCGTGGCAGTGGTAGAAAACTTTGGGCTCGTGTTTTTTTTTAGCTGATTAATGATACTTAAAGAGCTAAAGGTTGTATTTCTCGGTATAGTATAGACGGCTAATGCGTAAATAAAGGCTACCTGTTGACCGTAGATATTAAATTCTGTACGAATCGAGCGCATAAAGACGATGTTATACATATTCTTGAAGTTCTTATTAAGATCTACGTTAAAAATACTATATATATAAATACACCCGACAGTCACATCCATAGTTCTGACCCCACATTGAGATACGAATCTTGTATCGTGGGTATCAGAAACTACGTGAGACTTTTCCGTCTCACAAACACCCAGACCCAAAACAAATATTTGTGGATCACACAAACATTTGTCTCGGTGCGGGGATCGAACCCGCGGCCTCTCGATTCACAAGCTGGTGTCTAGCCAACTGCGCCACGGGAATGTCTATAGGACCGCAACACACAACAGTGCATTGACTGCCGCGAAAATATAGACAAAAATCTATGCAACGTTTTAATGTTTGTCATGACTGATGTGGCTAGCTATCAGATACTATGAGAAGAGCCTGTATCTGAAGAAATTTTCTGATGTAAGTTAAATTGTGACTCTTTATGAGGTATATAAAAAAATAATTCTCCGAAATAATCACTAGATCAAAATTTCACTTTTTGCTAATCATCATTGTCTTAATTGTTAATAAGATGACATGTCAAAATTGGACAAGATTTCTAATTAACTTTTAGTCACAGAAGTTAGGTAGATTTGTGATTTACGTATTTCAATATCATTAAAGATCGATCACCTTTTTTTATTTCATTTTTTACGTCATGTACATAATTGTGCGGAAATAATTACAAAAACTCATTGACTTTTGGGTTTATGGATCTGTTAGGTTTTTAAACTACATCAGTTTGTAAATATTATGTCAGTGAAAAGTACCTATTAGGCGATATTGCCATATATTTGTCTGTTGTTATTATTTGTACAACAGTGGTAAAATCCAGTGGTGCTACTTCCATAGAAGCCCAAAGGCCCTGCTTGACTTACAAAATACCGAATAATAATCTTAGCTTTAAATATTTATTTTACAAAAGCATATACTTAAATGAGAACATTAACCATTTAACTATTTATGCACGTACCTTTTTATCGCTGCTTCGCCCAGAGAATGCCTTTGGCATTAAGTCCGCCTCTATACTTAAAGTATAAAAAGTGTAAATAAATAAACATTCTTACCCCACAATAAACAATTATAAACTAGACATTACACAATTAAAGTGTAACGCTTTTAGGCTTCTATGGAAGTACCGCGACTGATAAAATCTCTATTCCAATGCTAATTAAAACCAGCTTATCTGCCACTGTCTGATAGGTAAGTAAGACGCTTAAAAATATTCACTCAATCTCTCCTCTTTCTTATCCCGTCTGCCTTTTTCGAAAAGCCGTAAACAAGTGTTTAGGGTGTGACTGCCTTGTGGTCTCGCGGCTCAAGTAGGTACGTGCCGGGTTTTATACCTGGTATGGGCATAATGTTATTGGGTTTGTCATTACGAAATTCTCAGTACATGGACTATAGAAATGTACCCGAAAACGATAATAGGCTCACCCTCTATTACGTGGGACTAGTACATTCCTGGCGTAATATGGGTGCAGAAATGCACCTCTAGCTACCCCTTCAAAGAACATAGGTTTGAGGCGATAAGTATGTATGTATATGTATGGTGTTTTCAGATAGCATTACTACTATTACAAAACTTGTTGATAGCTAGTTCACCTCTAAAATGTTGACGACAAAGGATTATTCAAAAGAATGCACACTAGGAACCGGAATGAAAAAATCTAAAGTTTAAATCATATTTTTATTACAATACGGCTAATTTTATCATGTTATGTTACGCAATAGAAGGTTAATCACGTAGGCATCATGGGAAAAATATCAGAACATCAGTATTCCACCAGATGTACGGTGAAGAATTAGGGCATCTCAACTTTCAAAATTTTAAGCTCCGTGGCACAATAGGCTGACTTTTTTTCGGCTTCTTTTAGGCTGACTAGGTTTTTTTTTCGAGGGGACAGTTGTTTGTGGCTCTACCTCCCACCAGCCCTGGGGGGAGAGATGGAGAGATCTGTGAGATTTGTTTCGTGCCTGGTTATTTGTGAGACCGAAAAGTCTTTCGTAGATCTGGTACCCACAACCCAAGACTTTATCATACTACATACATACATACATAACCTTACGCCTGTATTCCCCGAAGGGGTAGGCAGAGGTGCATTTCTGCACCCACATTTCGCCAGGCATGCATCAGTCCCACGTAATAGGGGGCGAGCCTATTGCCGTTTTTCGGGCACAATTCCAGACTCCGTGCTGCTATTGAGAATTTCCCAATGGAAAAACCCAATAACACTTTGCCCGACCCGGGAATCGAACCCAGGACCTCTAGATCGCACGACACATACTTGTGCCGCGAGACCACGAGGCAGTCGTTATATTCGGTTTTGACTGTATTTGGTATTTTTTCTCCCTATCCCACCACACACCCGCCACTGTAACTCCTGTGCTCCAGAATCAACAGCGGCACGCACAGTATCGACGCCGAGCAATGAAGCTCAGCGTATCTAAGGGGTCCTAATTTGTCATAATCCGGCTACGAAGTTAATCAGAAAGACAATATAAAGGAGGAGTTGGAAAAATACAACATTTGAACAACATTTTTATCATACTATGGGGTCAGAATTATGTATCTGATTGTTAGATATACTAATTTATTTACTTATTTATTTCATGTTTCTTCTATGTATTTAAAAGTCCATTTTTGTGACACTGCTGAGTATGAGCGTAATCGTTATGGCGCAGTTGGCTAGACAACAGTTGCGAAATGAGAGGCCGCGGGGTTGTGTGATTCACAAATATTTGTTTCGAGTCTGGCTGTTTGTAAGCCCAAAAAGTCTTTCGTAGTTTTTGATACCCATGACACAGGGCTTGTATCCTGTTGGGTGAAACTATATTAATGGTAATTTAACGGAATAACTCCTTGGTCTGCGATGCCATGTATAATTCTTATCAGTGATTACCACGACCTAAATAGGTTCGTCCTAGTATCACCTAGAATCACCTAATGGGAGCTACCGTTTTCATGCCCACCAGTTGGTGTTAACGGCGAGGGAGATCTGCATTTCGTTTTCATTGTAAGTGTCAAAATGTGTCATTAAGCATGCGGAAACAAGGTTTTATATGAAATAATATTTTGAATACTTCACTCTACAACAGCGCCTGTAGTGGCAAAATTAAACGCGGTGGCCTCATATTATGTGTTCAAGATTTCTTTCATCATCATCAGCCCATATACGTCCCACTGCTGCGCACGGGCCTCCCCTACAACAGAGAGGGTTTTAGGCCTTAGTCCACCACGCTGGCCTAGTGCGGGTTGACGGACTACACACCCAAGATTTTTTTTTTTTTTTTAGGTGTGGTGGTTTCATCACGATGTTTTCCTTCACCGTTTCACGATTTCTTTACGCTTGTGTTACTGAAAGCTCTGTCGTTATGGACTAATGCAAGTTGTCGACATCACATACCTACCATCATCTTGGAGTTTCTTAGTTAGTAGTAGTCTCGTAGTTAGTAATCTCTTGGTTAAGAAGTATTTTTTTAATTGTTTCTTCGCCAATAAAATCATATTAACTATTTAGTAATACAAAAGTAAATTAGAGTCAGAAATGTGCCCAAGGCCAGAAAGAGTGGTCAAACTTAATTATTAATCTGTTATTGTTATAATAATCAAAACTGTTATAAAGCCTTAAAAATTGTAGTAATAATAGTAGTTAGGTTTCACTTTTATAAGAATTCTCAAATATTATCTATAATTAATGATTAAGCAAAAACTATGTCACGACTATTGAACAACTGAAGCTCACTGAAATCAGCATTGCTTCGCTATGACAGACATTAATAGAAAGCTAGTGAAATACTAGTAGCGACATCTCGTAATAACTTCAAAAGTATTTTATAAGTAAGAGTCGTATTAACAGCTTGCTTCGATTAGTTTACGTTATGATGGATAGATGTCGCTAATACTAGGTTACAGCAAAAAAACTTTATTATAGGGAAGACTTGATTTGTGACGGGGCGCAAATCTTGTCTATGACTTCTTCTTTCACATCATTTCTTTTCTTAACTTGTTTTTTTGGTTTACTTGCTGCTTTGATATTTTCCTAATGAAAAACCCATGGAAAATTTACCATGGAAAGGTATCCAAGACCTGTCGGCCATAGTCGCCAATTTATGACACAAGATCAGCGAGTACAGTCAAATATAATAATTCTTAACATATTTGATAATATTTTGTGATTCACATAATCATTATCTGATTATTTTTTAGAACTTAAGACACAAGTGTCTTGGTTAGGACTGTCCCTAGTCTACTTTTTTTTTATAATAATAAGTACTTTACTGAGAAAAAAAAGTTTTACAAATGATTATATAAATAATATAGGCTATACAATTTTTAAATAAATATAGAGCATCTGTTTGCCGAACTAGGTAGAACCTGTATTTCAGCACCAAGAGCCTCTCCCCTAATTTTTAGAAGATAGCCGCTTAAATAATAGAGTTTAGTGTACTTGCATGTTCCTCTCTGTGTAATTAATGTATGTGTATGTATGTGTGTGAGAGGGTGTGTAATCCGTCTAGTGTAATTAATTAATGATGGAAGGTAACAAAACCATTTTATATTCTATCAAAAAAAGAAACAATTAATAATAATAATATTGCTATGATTGTGATTATGTAATTGGTATGCTTTTAGCATTATGATGTTAATTGTGTTATATTTTCCATTAAACAAGCTAATTTGTATATTTTTTGCATAATACGCAAATATTAAATAATTCTACATAAGTGGTGGATTTCTGCATCCAACGAATGAACGATGCATGTCGTCGAATCCAACTCGGTTGGGCAGCGTTCGGGAAACTACGCGACGTCTTCTCGTCCAATATACCTCAGTGCCTGAAGACGAAAGTCTTCAATAGTTGTGTGTTACCAGTGATGACATACGGCACCGAGACGTGGCCTCTCACTATGGGCCTCATTAGGCGGCTCAAAGTCACTCAACGAGCTATGGAGAGGGCTATGCTCGGGGTTTCCCTACGAGATCGAATCAAAAATGATGAGATCCGTAGGAGAACTAAGGTAACCGACATAGCCCAGCGAATTAGCAAGTTGAAGTGGCAATGGGCCGGGCACATAGTGCGGAGAACTGATGGCCGATGGAGTCAAAAAGTTCTCGAATGGAGGCCACGTAGCGGAAAGCGCAGCGTAGGACGTCCACCAACGAGATGGTCCGATGACCTGGTAAAGGTTGCGGGTCGTCGCTGGATGCAGGCTGCCTCCAACAGGCCACTGTGGAGATCATTGGGGGAGGCCTATGTTCAGCAGTGGACGTCTTTGGGCTGATGATGATGATGATGATGATATCAGTCCCAACCAACCAACCCGGGGATTCTTAGCACCCCCTGCCCCGCCGTGACCATGCCCGCTACCGTAGCCAGGAATAGCGGGGCTGCCGGGGACTGGGGGCCTGGTCCTGGTTTCAATCATCAAGAGGTATTTGCCAATACTCCGGCGGGTTGGCGAGCGCAGGAGGGGACTCGCGTTGATGACGCTGCTGCCCATCATCAACCGGGGCAAGGGAATAGGGTTTGTGGGTAGAGGATGACATGGGAAAGGAAAGTATGGCCTGTAGGAGTGGATACTGCAGTCACGGAAGGGAAGGTTGATAGTGACTGCCGTAGCTCGGGGGTCGAGGTCATATAATCAAAGCACCTATTCTAGGGTAGGCCATGACCACTCGATAGGAGCACCCCTGACCATAATATAATGGGGGGCGAGCCTTTTGCCGTTTTTCGGGCACATTTCCAGACTCCGTGCTGCTATTGAGAATTTCCTTATGGAAAAACCCAATAACACTTTGCCCGACCCGGGAATCGAATCCGGGATCTCTAGATCGCACGGCACATGATGTGAACGAGGTATATACTAAATAATTATATATGTAGTTTCCGTAGTTTAAGTATGATTTCTTTATAATATACTCATACTCACGCCCAACATACTGACGGTTGTATCTTCAAAGGGGATGGCAGAGGTGCAATCCTGCCCCACGTTTCACTAAATTACGTCACATATAATATGGCCGAGCTTTTTCTTATATTTTGTGACTAGCGATGAGGCCAACTCATCCCACGGGAACGATACAAACTGCTTGTCCAATTTCTGAGCAATATATTTTGTGAATGTTTTTCATGTCCTATTGGGCCCCACTCTGCCTTGGCGTAATCTTTACATCTATACAAATAAATAAAATTGGAGTGTCTGTTTGTAATATAGAAATAACCGCTTTTTAATAAATGCATATGGATAACATAATCATCATCATTATCAGCCCAAATACGTCCCACTGCTGGGCACGGGCCTCCTCTACAACTGAGAGGGTTTAGGCCTTAGTCCACCACGCTGGCCTAGTGCGGGTTGGCGGACTACACACCTAAGAAATTCCTAAGAACTTTTTTTAGGTGTGCAGGTTTTATCACGATGTTTTCCTTCACCGTTAAAGCAAGTGATAATTCATTGTGAATACACACATAACTTCGAAAAGTCAGAGGTGTGTGCCTGGGGTTTGAACCTGCGACCGCCGAAATTCTCGACCGCGCGCCTAAACCTCGAGGCCATCACTGCTTTAATATCATAATACATAATACATATACCAAAATAACGTTTATTACAATTTTTGTCTGTCTGTCTGCCTGTTTGTTCCGACTAATCTCTGAAACGGGTGGACTGATTTTAACGGGACTTTCACTGGCAGATAGCTGATGTAATAAGGAGTAACTTAGGCTTAAAAAAATCGACTGTTAGGCGGAACGAAGTTCGCCGGGTCAGCTATTTTATATAAAAAGTAGCCTAGGTACTTCTAAGTTATGGCGGCCTGATTGTTACATTAGACATATTCTGGAACGTGACAAGCTAGCGTGCCTCTGACAATCTCACATCAGATCCATTTTTAAATTTGATAGATAGATATATAGAAGTAGTGGTGACCTCGACGTTTAAGCGAGTCAAGAATCTCAGCGGCCGCGGGTTAAAACCCCAGGCATGCACTGACTTTTCGAATTGATGTGTGTATTCATAATGTATTTTCACTCACTTTAATGGTGAAGGAAAACATAGTAAAGAAACATGCACACCTAAAAATTCTTAAGTGTGTAGTCTACTAACCCGCACTAGGCCAGCGTGGTGGATTAAGGCCTAAATCTTCTCAGTTAAGCGTAAGCCCCGGCCCAGCAGTGGGGCGTGTATGGGCTGATAAAGAATAATGATAATGAAATTTTAAAGGTTTTTTTCGCATAGATATTTGTTTATCGCAAAGACCATTGTATTATTACGGGAATCAAACTCATGCCTACAATTTGCTTACTTTCCGACTAACAAAGTCTCGGAGACTATCATGATATGTTTGTAATTATGGTCAATTATATAATTGTCATAGAAATAAGCATTATAACGTAAAATTACAGCGGCAACAGTAGCGTAGGACACGCGCAGTTGACTCTCCTTGGCCTAGCTGCACTAATCAACCTTCAGCGGTATGGTTAGTTCGTAGACGAGGTCGCTAGCACGTTAATCTGTCGCCATAATGCTACCTATCATGAAAAATATAATCAGCATCTCAAACTACTGACTACTGCGGCAGAAATACAACTATAATCTACCTCTTTAACTTTTATACATATGAAGTGAACATGGTGCATGTCTGCCTTGAGGTTAAGGCACACGGTCGGGAATCTCGACGGTCGCGGGTTCGGCACACACCTCTGACTTTTCGAAGTTATATGTGTATTCATAAAGAATTATGGCTCACTTTAACGGTGAAGGAAAACATTGTGATGAAACCTGCACACCTAAAAGTTCTTAGAAACTTAAGCGAAACTAAGGCCTAAACCCTCTCAATTGTAGAGGAGGCCCGTGCCCTGCAGTGGGACGTATATGGGCTGATGATGATGACATATACCAAGCAGTCAGCCATACATATAGATTAAAATGACAATGCATATTATTGTGAATAATGCACGAAACTCCAAAGATTATAGTTATTTTAATAATATGCTAAGGTCGTTAGTGTTTTTAAATTATTTTGACCTTGAAAATTTTCGCGCATTCACTTTTTACGCAATATTTTTTTTAATGAATTCTGATTTCATAATAATTTGATGCAATTATTTTAATAATAAAAATTCAAGCGAACGTTGTGATTGTCGATCGACGAAGTAGGCCAAGCGCCGGGGGGTTTTTTTTTGCAACGTACGGGACCTAAAAAAATTTTTTTGGAATATGTTCAAGGGTGTCCCCTGAATGAAAATCCAAGTTGGCGCGGCGGGGGGGGGGGGGCGGGTTCACTTCAGCCGCCATCTTGGAAAACACGTTTTATCGAATATCTCGCGAACTGCGCATCGTACGACAAAAATTGTAGATCATATCATTATTGTAGATAATAATATTTGCCATCTTTTTTATTTGAAACTTTTGATGCTACCTACTTTTTTTGCTCCGGGGCTTGGCCTAAAGCATATTATAGAAAAAAGAATCTGCAAAACTTACATGGCATACACTATGTTACCTACATAAAATCACAATAATTGACTTCTGGGATCAAAAATAAAAAAAAACGGATACAACATTAACAATATAAATTTATTATATTTGAATACAATAATAAAAATATGTATGTTGTATATAACTGTATAAATACATAAAATATATTAAATATACTCAAACTTAACTTAAATACATCACTAGATTGAGCAGAAATTACCCTTATAAATTCTAACTTGTGCCTCATATTGGTAGGTAGGTAGGTAGGGTATGCATAGGAAATAAATTTCCTACATCACTCATAGTTTCTGATACTCGTGATTCCAGACTTATATCCAAGTACGGAGACAGAACTGTGTATGTGGCTGTCAAGTGTATTTTATAACACAGACAGCCCCGTGGCGCAGTTGGCTAGACACCAGCTTGCGAAACGAGAGGCCGCGGGTTCGATCCCCGCACCGAGACAAATGTTTGTGTGATCCACAAATATTTGTTTCGGGTCTGGGTGTATGTGAGACCAAAAAGTCTCTCGTAGTTTCTGATACCCACGACACAAGACTTGTATCTTAGTGTGGGATCAGAACTATGTATGTGACTGTTGGGTGTATTTTATAACATATATTCATAACTTAATCTGCATGCAACCTTGTTGAAGTACCTAAATCTATTTCAACATAAATATGCAGAAACGTCACAACCGATACGTTGTGATTAAAACGACTTTGTGTACGATATGGATACGTTGCCTGTGGGATGTCATAAAATAATGCATATACATACATACATAGACATCTACGGCCCACGCCTGTAAAAGCGGTAGTCATCTGCACCCATTTTCGCCAGCTGGGTTTTTAAGGCCCACATGAGAGGGGACGAGCCCAATATCCGATTTTAGGAAAATGTGACTACTCATAAAACCAAATACAGTAAGGGAATCAAACCCAGAACCTATTACGAGTCATACAAGGCAGACAAAATACTAGCGCCATATATAGTATATATTTTAAGCACCTATAGACCAACGATGCTATTACGCTGTAGTACCTCCAAAACTAAATATTTTAGCAAATCATTTTTATCCAACCTTGAGCAGGTCATCACACCATCTTAACCAGTATAAATATTACATAAGTTAAGTCCAATACAGAAGTTTACTTCAAAGATTAACAATGGTTCTTAAGTGTGAACTAGCTATTATCACTCCCGATGGCTAATTTGGTGAGCCGTTTCATAATTTTCGTCTATTTCAAATTGTGACAAATTGGATCTAATATTTTTTAGTTGGTTTTCTAGAAGTATGCGTCATTTATTTTGATTTCTAATTCTAGACCCTTACCATCTTCACCTGATAAAGATTTAGTAGTTGAATGTATAATATGTGTAACACATGTTTTTGTTAACAATTGTTCTAAACATCACTCCTAAAAAACCACAGAATGACCATGTCAAGTAGTTAACGTGATAACTCGGTGTATGTACACATTAACATTGCCATGACGAAGCTAAAAGAGCCCAGCAAAATGTCATTGATTACCTCTGGTTTCCAGTTTGGAGGCCACTAGGCACTATTCCGATCAAGCTATATTAGGAATAAAGTAAACGTTTACTTAAAAATCTGTTCTGCAGTGCAATATGTTAAACTACACACATTACTTTTGCCGTTCATTCCGAATTTACAAAAGTATCTGTCCGTAGAGTATATGTTAGCTAAAATCCAATTAGAATAGATAACGGAATCTAAATTAGTGTTTTAAGGAACCCAAAATCGACTTAGACAATTTATTACTTGAAAAATTAAAACGTTTTAGCTTGATATTAACTTTTAAGCGCAGTAACCAAACAAATTATACTGTGAGAAAAACATTTTCTCGTTAATCATAAATATGATTCCTATGACCAAAGGAAAACAACCATAATGAAGTGACTGAGCCAATCAGCTATTATATTTTTTTAAATACTACCTTCTTATATTCAAAATGTGTTAATCAATTTCTTGATCATATCTACCGATTCATTTTGCCCTATACTATCGATATAAGCTGTGGCTTTTTTCGCATGATCTTCATACAACATTTTAGTTTTCTCAACAGCGTCCGTTTTTAATATATTAAATTTCAAATCTTCATAGTCTACATCTTTGACATCATTTTTGGCTTGGTCTATAATCTTATATAAATCTGGATTGCCTTCGAGGGCGAATAGTACTGGAGCACTGGCCAAACAGAATTGTTCTTTGGAATCAGAAGTTAGCTTTTGAAGTTCTGTCGCAGCTTGCCATGCCAAGCCTACGTGACATCCAAAGTGGTACGCGTAGTTTTGTATTTCATGATTTTGCTTATCTAGCACCATAGCTGATTGACAACCTCTACCTAAAAGACTTACTCCATTAAACACAGAACGAGCCGTCCACTCTTTCCTGGGCTTTCCTAATACGTCATCAACTGCTATGGATGTGGTGTCGAATGTTATTTCTAAATCGTCTTTAGCTGTTTTGGGTTTCCCAGGCAAAGGCATGTTTTGTTCATCTCTTTCCCCGAAAAATTCTCCCTCAGATAGATCTTTTAGAGCAGTCGAAATGATATACGATACATCAGAGTTTCTAAGACCAGCTAGCATAGCATTTGCCGTGACAAGTAAATAATCCCCAAGAAGGATAGCAATTTTGTTACCGAATATAGCAGATTCAGTATCCTTGGAACGTTTTGTAAAAGGCACATTGATTATTCCTTTATGTATTAAATGTCCAGTCCTTATCATTTCTGTAAGTTCTGCAAGGACTCTTGTTTGTTCTTCTGACTTCTTTGATTTTGGTGCTGCTGTCTTCACCGATTTTGAGAGCAAGAGTATTATGAGGCCCCATGGTTGTAGGTTCTTCGAATCACCGTAAAGAACGTTCTTTGCTGTCTGCATTACCAAGTGGTTGCTACCAACCTAAAACGAAAAAAAACAAGATTTAAAACGTATAACATTTATATAAATTGTAGGAATTGTCGAAAACAAAAGTATTAAAGAGTCAATCTTCCACGAACTCAAATCAACAACTCATTTCTAGTATTTTAAATACAAGAGTTGACTACAACTCTATTTTTTTATATTTATAGTAGTCAGCAGGTGAAAAAAATATTAAAATTTCTTATTGTGACTATTTCGTAAAAGAAAATATGAATAACATAAAGTAATCATTTGATATCGATAATTATGTTGGAATCTATGTTAGAACGTTACTCACTTGACCGAATTGCGACGGCGGATTTCATAAATTATGTACAGTGATTGTAATTAGTCGAATAAAGAAGAACAGTTATCCTCCACTGAATGAAAATCAATTCTCAATAATTATTAAAATTAGTAAAGTGAGACAATTTTGAGCGCATGAAGGAAAAGTTAGCGTATTACTTGTATCCACAGTCAAGTGTTAGTTTTGTGATATTTATACAAATGACGTACTACAACGTTTTTAGGTTTTCCCACTGAAACCTACGTTTCGCACTTGGTTTTCTAAAAGAAAATGCAGTTTTTGATATCTACAATACAAGATGCATCTCATTGTGGTCAGTATTATGAATTTGACTGTTGGGTGTAGACAGTTTTCGCAAGTCATTTTTATGGAATCAAGCATGGTGTTCCCAACCCTCTTAATGGTAGAGGAGGCACGTGCCCAGCAGCGGGACGTATATGGGCTGATGATGAAGCATGGTGTTGTCCAAACACGGCATCAAGAGAGATACTTCCATTCCTTTTATTCGATACACTGCCGGCCTGAGATGCTTTTACATGCTACGCTACAGCTCTTTACTCTTTATGCTCTTTTGCCTATTGACAGAATCATTTCCGAACCACTTGCTACTACCGAGATTTTCTTACATATCCACGCTACGTATTTTGATACGATTTACATATTATCTAAATTCTTACATAGTGGAAGTATTAATACAATCTGCGCCACTAAGTCTTTTAATAAATCATCATCAGCCCATATACGTCCCACTGCTGGGCACGGGCCTCCTCTACAACTGAGAGGGTTTAGGCCTTAGTCCACCACGCTGGCCTAGTGCGGGTTGGTGGACTACACACCTAAGAAATTCCTAAGAACTTTTAGGTGTGCAGGTTTCATGTTTTGTTTTACTATATATATATATATATATAGATAACTGTTATGTTTTCTTTCACCATTAAAGTACGTGATAATTCTTTGTGAATACACACATGACTTCGAAAAGTCAGAGGTGTGTGCCTGAGGTTTGAACTTGCGACCGTCGAGATTGTCGACCGCATGCGCATGCCCAAACCTCGAGGCCATCACGACTTTTAATAAATAAATATTAGAACCTTTCTCTTGTCCTTATACTTTTGCGAAACTGGCAAATGTTTTAAGCTTACGCAATATTCGAAACGAATCGATTCGATCAACATAACACATTATCCTTGAAGGGGTAGACAGAGAATGGAATCTAGTTGATTGTATTTTTATAGTTTTATGATCATTGAAATTATGAAAATAGATTTATAATCATACTTTTAAGTTAATTTAATGCATAAATAAATAATTTTGTAAGATAATTGACTTGTGTATTTATGTTACTTAATCAATCTTAATTTCGTCTGTGTTTTTAATATTGAAATTATGTTTTTTTTTTCTGTCAATTGTTTCAATAAAAGATAATTTTGCAGCACTATACTTATAATTTAAGTTTCTTCATTATTATTGGCGGACAATATGACCTAAGAAGACTAACACGATAAATCCACTACGGCCCATGTAGAGTAGCGCAAAAGATACTACGGTTGTCTCGCACTAATTGCCAAAATTTTGCCGTCAGTTAACCTGTTCATATGATTGTCACAAGCTGATACAGAAATGCGACACACCTTCAATATGAAATCGAACCTACTGCCTCATGATCATGAGATATAACATACACATAAAAGGATGTGTACGGTAAAACGGAAACCGACACAATTCCACTAAAAAACCGGTACGAGCCGACATCGCGTAGAAAGTAATGGCCATCTTATTAACTTTCACGAAATGTACCGATTTACCCGCAAGGCGTATCAACTTAAACACAATATTACAGGAAAATATGATTTGTTTCATTCACGTCTTATATTTTAACAGGATAATTTAGGTTTAGCTATAAGGCATAAATGACTCGACTTATAATTAAAATTCGTATGCGTTTTCTTCCAGTTAAACTAATTACACTTTTAGAACTGCACTAGTATTTACATTAGATGCCAGTGTGGTCTTTTTGACGAATTATAAAATATAACTCCCATGTGAACGCCTAAAGAAAAAATCGCTCATTGCAAGAAGGTCTTTGAATTATAAATACTGTAAAATGACTATTATTATACAACTAATTAGTTATTTCTACGTGCACTGGAGGCAGTGGGACGTATCCCAGTATAAAATGTGTCCTGAATTTCTAAAGGATTTAAAATTCAACCTGTTTTAAGGAGGAGGTATCCAAGAAAGGATAGATCTGGATATGCTTAATATAACTCATTGGTTCACTTGCAGCCAGTGTGATAGAATGGAACTAAATCCTACTACTATAATAGTTTGTACCTACTTAGTGTTTATAACAGTGTTTTTTTTTTTCTAATATTATATTATTTTTCTGAGTATTAATGAAAAAGACTACTCGTTCATCCGGTTACAATATCCGCAATATTAGTCATACGTTAAAAAAGTAAAAGTTTTTTCAACTTTCGTAACTGTTACAGTTGCCACGTTCGGGTAACTTTTTAGAAAATTATTAATCATTTATTTATTTTATTATAAATAGGTAGTTTTATTTCTATCGCGGGTTTTGTCCCTTATGTAAAGCCTTTCTGTGTCTTGGTATTTTGATATTTGAAAAAAAAAAGAATACTCACCAATTTTCTCAAATAGAGCGCCAAATTCGCAAACTCGTCGCTCAGTAAACACCTCAAGTTCATAAAAGAGGTCGGATATCCGACCACTTTCTCCGCATCTCTTATGATATTGCTCCAGTTTGAGAAAGGAGGCCGCAGCAGTATAAGGATTTCATCTTTGGTCAAACTGGCCATCGTCGATTCGAATCTTTTTTGAAAAAAGAACGGCGACGCGCGCCTTAGCACCCGGGAGACGGCGTACGACGCCGCCATTATTGTCAGATTCACTTTTCTTAATCCACTTTTAAGATTTTTTTACGAGCTGTGCAGCGCGCTAAGCGTGTACCGGTGAAATGTTTGCCTGCTCAGATGGCCCGCATACCTATTGTGTTGCCATGGTTAAATTATTACCCAATGTGGTGATTTTGCCTATTTTAGTTATTTCAGCGATCTCATTAATAATTACTAATTAATAATTAATTACTTACTAATTTTAGAATTTTATATTACTTTTTCACGCCTTAAATACGTAACATCGTTTTTAACGAATTTAACTATAAAGACTATAATATATATTATAGGCTACTGCCCATCCCGGAAGATTTTTTTAAGATATTGCGTCCGTTGAAAATAATAATAGATACTAGTGTCAATGTCAGCTTAGCTGACTAGTTTCATTAATATATATTTTATCGCAATGGAGTTGCAAATAATTGAGAATAATATTGATGAATAAAATAATAATTAAACACGAGTTACATTAACATAAGTTTGAGAGAAAAAAATGCACGTAAGCTACCCTAAATTACGGTAAATTTTATTACCTGTACACACCGTTGCTCTTGACCGTGAAGTGGAAAGCATCATTGAACTACTATCAAAACACACAAACTTTCTTTTACTTACAAGTTCATAACATGCACTTGATTTTAAGCTCTTTTGCAATGGAATAGAGGCTTACATATATTTAGTGCAGTGTATTAATTAAATTGTTTCTATTTAATAACAATTTTAAGATGATCTATAGTTCCATGACTTATATAGCGTGCGACAGGTCTAATCATTTCGGATAATAGTGAACGGATTCTTTTTTTGAAAGTTTTTCTTTTTTTCTAAATTCTTAGGCCTCCTTATTGACCAGTTTCTTGGCCGAGTTATGACCATTGTAACGGATTTTGAATCAAGAAAGACGATTAATTAAAATAAACTTTAATTCATTTTAACTAGCACGTTATAACTGAGAATTTTCTGTTTTTTAGTGAACCTAAAAATAAAATTTCTTATAGAAACAGGAACATAGTACTGTATTTATATCGAATGCTTTTAATTATATTATAGAAGAGATGTATAAAATTAAAAAAAAATACAATCACCATTTTTTTTGTCTATTTGGAAACAATTTAAATTATATATATTTGAATTTTACTTATAAAAAATAATACTTAAAATTAAAAAAATACTTAAAATCACCTAATAGTTATTTAACAATTTAATTACATAACATTTATAAATTAAATATTAATCTTAGATTACACTAAACAACGCCATCTAGTGATGACTGTTGGAACTCATATTACAAAACTTTTTTGGTTGTCTTTTCTGCAGAATTCCATACAGTGGAATATAAGTACCACTGCAAATTGTATATCAATGTTAAAACTGCTCCTGTAGCAACGAAAAATAATGGGAACCACTGTGAGCCGTATAACTTGCCGAATATAGGATACACCCACACTCCGTAGACATTGTGGACGTATAGCAATCTGAAAAAAAAAAAACATTTACATTTGCATATCAGTAAAGTTAAGCCAGGACTGCCTATAGATGGCGTAGGTATTCCACTCTAACTTTTATTATAAACGACTAGGCTAGTTACAGTTATAGTATTCTTTATACACAAGAAAACACTGTACCCTTCTTACATCACCCGTTATTTAATATGAGTAGATTAAAGGCATATGTATTTTAAAAAGATTACTTAAATTCTATAAACAAATCAACCCTCTTCTGCCAGTAACTGAAGTGCCGGTTAGTTTATAATTACCAACGGTCGGCAACAGGGCCGCGGTCCGTATGCCGACCCCGAAAGGTCGAACCTCGGACCGCCAAAAATTGTAATGTATTGTATACCAAGCACGTACATATGGTGTACTTTACTTATTAAAATAATATTTTTAAGCCACATAAACCTGTTTTACAGGTACTTACAACTGATATAGTTTGATTAGTTTCCTATATAGTCTGCGTTTGTTTTAGGTATTGTGTTTTATATTTCAAAATTTGGTTTAAAACCAAATTAATAATAAAATATAGTTAGCACTTAATTATTATCGGTTGTTTTTTCTGGATCTCGTTTAATTTTTTTCATAGTATCCAGACCTCACCTAAAATAATTATTTCCGATCCCTGGCCTAGGCAAAAACACTCTCTGTAGCCATAAAACGACTAGAGAACGGAGCATAATAACCCTGGGAGTTAATGCCGTTATTTCTCCGAAGGCATACACGGATACGCTTGTAACTGCTGGATGTGATCCTGACCCACAGAAGGATATTTGTTTTTATGAATTGTATTAGACTGTAAAGTAATTTATCCGACCTAGACCAATACAATTACACTTTAGTGATACCCAAAACAATAACATCGACCCAAAATTACATGTTTCGCATCATTTGATAATAGATGGCGTCTCAAGTTAAATACGTTTTTGTGTTTGCCGTGTATACAATAATAGATGGCGCTTATGTTATCAATAAATTAAAAAAGGACTTGAAAAAACATTCCTATCGGATCCCAATAAAATACTTACGTTAGCAAATAAATTAATTCGATGGAAAAAGTGACGAGTAGCCTCCACAAAGCGTTCTTCGGCCTGCTCCTGTGGTAGAAAATTAGCTCCCACAACACTATAGGGAGAATGGCTGTATGCATTATGTGGTTGGAAGTCTTGCTGATTGCCTTGTCAATGCTGACAGGGTAGAGCAGATTACGGTCGTAGAAGAAGAAGGACCAGAAGAACAAGAAGACCAACTGAAAACATAAAATGGATTGTTTGAGAGATCTGACATTAATAGTTACGCTAGTATGATGGACAGGTTATTTATTTATCTACTACACTTAGATACAGATTGTACCTACACCATAATATAAATATTAAACTGAAGAACGGTACAAATGGCAGTCAGATCATACATGGCGATTGTTTCAAAACAACTATTGGATGGACATTCTGAAGGGATTTGTAGGGGGGGGCAGTGTGTACAAAATTAGAGAATATATACTCGTAAATACACATACATACAATATATATTAAAAAAAGTACATATGAAAGGACAGCTGGAAATATTACGAGATATTATGGAAGTAGTGATCTCTGAGTAGGTCACTGGATCCTAGTATTGGATCGAACGGTTCTATTGAATTTTCCTTCCGGGAACTATTAGCGTGACGTATTCTAAATATTGGCACAAAATATGCCTCTGCCTACCACTATTTATTAGAAAATAAAAATGCTTACAATAGAAGAAGGCCAGATAATTGATATAAAAGCCTCGCGACGTATGAAATCGACGATCTTAGGCGGCTTGTAGTCTGTGTGCGCATTCTTCAGAGTTTGTATGTCGTAATACAAACTGAAAGCTGCAAATACTGTCTGGAAAGCCTGTAAAAAAAATATATCGAATAATAAAACTGAGAAATTTTTAAAGGTGGCTAGGCAGCTGACAATTGTGTCACAAAAAAAATGCTAGCACTCAGTAGCTGCGATGATTTTTCGTATGTAGCTTGTCGCTACTATAAACTACATTGTTAAAAAAAAGAGTCATAATTATAAAAAAAAAAGGTTAGACAAGGTCGGCCAAAACGCATCAAGTTAACTCACAGTCAACTTTATTTGCCAAAGTAGGACAATATAGGCCGATTTAAATTATATTTTGGAATAAAAAATATAAATTAAAGCCAATCTAAATATCATTGTCAGTTTTTTATAGATAGAGCATATAATAGGAAGGTTCATTGACCGATGGCACGGCGCGACTGACCGTCCGACTTCCATATCGCATCGTACCCCGTTTTAAAATTATTAAGAAATGCTTAAAGCGTGTTTTATAAGTCATATGCGTGACTAACATGCTCTTTTTCATTCCGTATTTCATGACTATATTATACTTTTATTAGGCATATACAAACGTGCACCTCTATGCAGCTCGCTTGTGGAATGAACTGCCATTGTCAAATAAAAGAAACTAAATCGCTTCCTACTTTAAAAAGAATTGCGAGTATTTTATTCACAAAAAACATATATTTTTTAATATTCATCAACATCATCATCAGCCCATATACGTCCCACTACAATTGAGAGGATTTAGGCCTTAGTCCGCCACGCTGGCCTAGTGCGGGTAGGCGGACTACACACCTTAGAAATGCCTAAGAACTTTTAGGTGTGCAGGTTTCATCACGATGTTTACACATATAATATTGGGCACATAGAATCGACTGATACTATTAAATCCACGAAGAAGGTTTAATAAAGTTTTACAATATTCCAATAAGTAAAAAAATTACCGTGAAAGTAATTATATTTTACACTATAGTATGACCGATATTATTTCTCTCCTTCACGCAATTTTGAAGACATTATTATCTTATTTAAATACGAAACTGAACGTCAAATTAAGTTTACGATTGTTAAATTAAATTTGGTCTTCCATTACATATGACTTTCGCTCTCTAGACGACGTATTGACCACAGTGCGGAAACGTCGCAATTGAGTATATTTTGTTTGAGAAAAATCTTTTTTGGGATAACATTTTAATAAAAAGTGCATGCAGTTGAACAAAAAAAGTCAAAGAATAAGTAATTTAAGTGTCATTATTTTGAAGAAATGTTTTTTTTTATTTTTTATTAAAAGTCTTATTTATTTTACTAATTACTTACGAAAGTCCAGCAGGTGAAGAAAAACACCTGCATCTCGCTGAAATGCTTCACGTAAGGGTCCTTCATCACCTCTCCTTTGAACGACGACATCATCACGACCGTGTTGGTGATGTGCAGCGGTATGGTGACCGCATACCCCAGCATACGGAGATATATTTGCTTAGACATAGTTCTGGAAACAAAATATTTATTCATCTACACTAATAATATTATCAAGACAAAAGAAAATGCCTGAAAAATATTTTCTCACAAATAATCTCAAAGTTTCTTAATTTCAATCCTTTTTGAAGGGACATGAGATGGGTCTTTGAAAAAAAAGATAGGCAACATTTTTATAAATTTGCGCCCGGGTGAAGCGGTCTATAGGTCCCACTGTTGCGCACGGGCATCCTCTACAACTGATAGGGTTTAGGCCTTAGGTCACCACGCTGCTGTCCTAATTCGGGCTGTCGGACTAAACACCTAACGAATTCCTAAGAAATTTTAAATTAACAGGTTTTCCTCACGATGTTTTCTTTTGCCGTTAAAGTACGTGGAAATTCATTGTAAATACACACATAACTTAAAAGTCAGACGTGTGTGTCTGGGGTTTTAACCCATGACCGCCGAGATTCTCAACCGTGCGCCTAAACTTCGAGGGTAACACTACTTATTATCCGTGTGTTGCGTTGAAATTTGTTCAGCCGTTTGTAATAAGCAACTTATATTTCAAAAAATAGTTTTTACATAGTAAATTAATATTAGTATTCTGAATCAGAACTTCAAACAGAACCTCATTATTTACGTATATACGCCATTCCCAGACAAGTGGGTCAACAATTTGAATACATACAATACAAAACAATTTAAACATTTGTACAATATGTTCCTTAATTATATTTACACAGACGGTTTGTATGACATTTATGTCAAATTCATAATAAATGAATAACACCAAATTTAATTTTAATATTTATTTTTGTATAGCCTTGCGACGCTTAGCGTAGAAGAATCATCTATTTAGATTTAGAATTTACAAAAGACCCAACAGTCACATACATAGTTCTGACCCCAGATTAAGATACGAGTCCTGTGTCGTGAGTATCAGAAACTACGAGAGACTTTTCAGTCTCATAAACACCAAGACCTGAATCAAATATTTATGGATCACACAAACATTTGTCTCGGTGCGGGTATTGAACTCGCGGCCTCTCGTTTCGCAAGCTGGTATCTAGATACCACTGCGCCACGGGGCTGTCATAATAAAACACTATCACAATGAGGAACACCTCTAATATTATTAAACTGACCAATATAAATGAAAAAAACTAAAAAACACGCTTTTATAGAGAATCCTCCAAAAAAAATTTTTTAATAATTTTGAATTGAAAATTGTGTAAAAAAATATACTTTATTGAAAAAAAAAGCGTGGGGTACATGGTGTCAATAGTTTTAAATATTTTATTGAGAGATAAGAATAGAATGATTATCATTTTGATAATATCTCCAAAAGTACCCCACGCTTTATTTTCAATAAAATACATTTTATAATTATTTTATGTAAGGTTTTTTGTTATAGCAATTAAAGCACATTTTTATTTCAAGCACATTGTACCATTGAAATTCATTAAATCATAATTTATTTTAATAGATATTGTTAAAGTTCCACGCCACGAAACTACCTATTTTTGCGCAGGTCTAGAGTAAAGAAGAATATAAAAACTCACAAAAAACAATATACATACAAAAACACCAAAAATTCATAAAATTTAATTAGGAACAGTAATTGCTGTGAATCTGAAAAAACGTGAGAAAAGCATACAATACGTTTATATAATCGGGTAGGTTAAAGTTTCGTTGAGTGAGATTCTTAGTAATAAGCTCGTTCTCTATTACGTAGAGCTAAAAACGTGAGTTTATACAAATACAAGTCGTGTGAGCCTATGCTTAGGCGTGCGGTAGAGTATATCGGCGGCCGCACGTTCAAACCCAAAACACACCCTTGGACTTTCAAAGTTATGTTAGTGTACATTCACAATTAATTATCACGTACTTTAGCCGTAAAAGTAAAACGGCCTTGAGGTTTAGGCGCGCGCTCGAGAATCTCGGCGGTCGCGGGTTCATACCACAGGCACACACCTTTGATTTTTCGAATTTACGTGACGTAGTTACGTACGCAGTGGGACGGATATGGGCTGATGATTAGCCGTGACGGAAAATATCGTTACAACTAGGCCAGCGTGGTGGACTAAGGCCTAACCCCTCTGAGTTTTACAAGAGGCCCGTGCCCAGCAGTAAGACTTACATGGGGTGTGGAAATACATGTCTACCTACCTCTGAAGTACTTAGACGTGAGAGTACACAACAAATACATAAATGAACTACTAATTAATATTTACTAATTATATTAGGTCTTCCGGTTAATTTATTTAAAAAACGAAATACTTTTGTATTATAAAAAAGATAAATTAATTTTAATCAAATATGCTACAACCTTTTGCCATTTTTAGGGCAACAAATGGATTCCATAATTTAAAAAAAAAATCATTTTTTGAAGCTATCCATTCATCGATCCATTTTTTGATACATACGATTTTTTTATAAGTGCTGATCTGCAAGTATGTGTTGCAGAGGTCGAAATAGATGGTAATCAGAAGGAGCACAATCTGGTGAATTTGCGGCATGCAGGAAACACTTCCCTATGAAGATCTGAAAGTGTATCTCTTACAGTTTTTGCGACGTGTGGGCGAGCATTGTAATGCAGTAAAAAACAGTAGTAAATGACAAGAGTGATATTTATCGCATGCCATACTTAATCCCACTAAAAACTTGCATGGGTTTACTATAAATGAGTTACTTCGAATAATTAAAGTGTAAGCTAAAACGTGCAACATCGAATATCTAAGTAATTTGCACCGACGCGACGTGACGCGACAGCTACTTGACACGTTCCCTCAAAACTAACCGGAAGACCTAATACAAAGAAGATATAGATCATCAATAAATTTAACTATATACATATAATAAAGGAACACTTTTACTTAATATAGATAACATTATTTTAAGTAATACTTAAATTTAATCTCCTATCATGCTCTTAAAATAAAGTATGCAAAGTCTCCTAGCCTCTCCGGAGAAGGGAGAGGCCAAGACACTGTTGCATATTCCGAGTTTAAATCCCCCACACAATATCCGTTATCTCTCACAACTTGAGAGTATGTTATTAAATAATATCCACTGTATTATCGTTGATGTATTTACTAAATCCGGACATATTATTTTCTACTAACCACTTATATATTAATTAAAATAAATAAAACTTACATATTCAAGTACCGAAAGGTCAGATATAATTTAAATGCTTATATAATCAAAGACAAGTTTCCAAAACATATTAAGCTAATTAGTTACGTAAATTATGTATGTATAATAATTCCATACACGTTCGCTCGGATCCCACAAACAGAATAACAAAAGAAGTATTTTCGGTCTAAGGTTTTATATGTTTTTTTTACAAAACGAATCCGAAATCATAACATTTTTTTAAATTACGTATTCGTGATGATGTATCGCTTTTGCTTAGCAATGTTCTTGGTTTAATTTACTAGCATGATGTCGGGATCAAGAACGACAATTTGTCGAGTCGGCATATGGCAAACGCTATGCGGTCCAAACTCCAAGTAGTTTTGAACTTCTATCTTCGAAATTCGAAGATAGAAATAATCCGTCTACGAGTTACAAGTTGTCACTTTCAAACCGGTAACGGACTTTGATACTGACACTATTATGTAATTAACTTTGAAATTACTCTATTGTGAGCAATGTTATGAATAAGTAATTTTTCATTACTTATTAGTATTTGTATACTATGAAAAACATAAATGTAAAATGGAAGCCAATTTTAGTATTACGAATAAAAGTTTCATCATTGTCAAAGTAGACGGCAAAACAATTGATATCTATGTATGTACTCGTATATGGATGCCAAGTTCTTTGTAGATAATCCTAAAATTATTAGCAAGAACAAGAATATTCATAATTCCAAAATATTTCTACAACATTCTCTTCTTTCTTGGTACTGCTACAATGATTGGTAAGTACTTAATAAGGAATAAAAAATCTTAAATTTTAACAATTTTATTATTTACGCAATGAATTTATTTAACTTAGAATGTAATTTAGGCTAAAGATTTGATTTGGCTAGTTTAACACAAATTATGTTAAGGTCATATTTATAATTAGGAATGTATGACATTTTTTATAAAAATCTATTACTAAAGCATGACAATGAGGATACTTATAAAAGAAATAGTTTTTTTCTTAAAATTATGTAGATAAAACTTTAAAATTAAGATTACATTCATGATTTTGTAACGAAAAATAACTTGAGTCTTTTACAATTAGTAATGTGATCAAATCTTAATCAACAAATAAATAGTAAAGTATAAACAAAATTATAAAGAATAATGAGGTGAGGCTCAAAACTTTATAAAATAATAATAGCAGTGAAAATTGTTTCATAGGAACAGAGTAACTGCATGATTACAAATGCAGATACCTACATATTATATGGATTATTCCTTACACCTCATACCATTCGGTTAAATTATCCTTTTATATAATATATACATATGTACATAACCCCACGCCTGTACCTACATTTCTACATTTCTACACCTACATTTCGCCTGGTATCAGTCCCATGTAATAAAGGGCGAGCCTATTGCCGTTTTTCGGGCACATTTCCAGACTCCGCGCTGCTACTGAGAATATCCTAATGGAAAACCAAATAACACTTTGCCTTACCCGGGAATCGATTCCGGAACCCCTAGATCGCACGCCAAATACTTGTGCCGTGTGACCTCGAGACAGTCTTTTATAAGTGTTAACTAATTTGTGTTTTACCATAGAAACTTAATAAAGCGAACCGAGTAATGGACCAGTTGCTGTATACTGAAACATTTTAATTTATCTTCAATCAGTATTTGTATTTTCTAGTTATTGGATTTTCAATACATACTCGTAGCTTCTAAAATATTGTCATCAGTCTTTTTTATTTATTTTCCATGACGGAAAAGTAGGAATTTTAGTTCATGCCCAATAACCTATTGTGCAGTATGAATATCTGATTTTCCCAGTAACCTTTATTACTCTAAGTAGTTGAATAGCCTCACGAGTACTCTTCATCTTCTTTTTTGCCCAGACATTGATGGCATACTGTATCAGTTAGAATTTTTATAGTGATATCGCTCAATATTTGGATCTGTTTGCCCGGTGGAATAAATTTAACATTTTCAATAGCCGATGAGACGACACTCTTATTATATTTTATTATATAGCCGATTCATTAATATATTTTTTAACGTAAGTTACTCCTTATTACATCAGCTATCTGCCAGTGAAAGTCCCGTTAAAATTAGTCCACCCGTTTCAGAGATTAGCCGGAACAGACAGACCGACAGACAGACAAAAATTGTAATAAACGTTATTTTGGTATATGTATATGTACTATGTATCCATATGCATTTATATATTTCAATATTACAAACACACTCCAATTTTATTTATTTGTATAGATTTTTATGATCTAAATTCTAAGCTAATGATTTAAATAAGTGATCGTGATTTGGCTTGTGGGAAATTTTATTACCCATAATATCATTCCTTAAAAACATTTGTCTATTTTAATTAATAATAGTAAAGGCATTCGTATCCTTCCAAATAGGAATAACTTTACTTAGATTGTAAAAAATTACCTATTCAAGAAATTCCCATTCCAGGACCACTCTGTATTTTTAACAAGGCCGCCATCAATATGCCGACCGACAAGAGAAACCTAAAATGTTCTTCAAAATTCCCTAATTAAAAATAAGTTTATTGAACTGTGAAACCAAAACCTTATAATAGTGTATGACGTCCTCAGACAGATGAGTTATTAACTAAAATACAAGCACCTGTAATAATAAACTACTTTGCTAAGCTATATTTAATAATACTGTTTCTTTGTTTGTCAACAGCTGCTGATTGGTACGAACTCCATACCTATCTCATATTCACAGATGAATAAATTGCCTCGTGGGCTGGCGGCACTAGTATGTGCTGTGCGATCTAGAGGTTCCGGGATCGATTCCCGAGCCGGGCAAGGTGTTGCTGTGTTTTCCATTAGGAAATTCTCAATAGCAACGGAAATGGGTCCGAAAACCGCCAATAGGCTCGCCTCCTACTACGTGGGACTGAGACATACTTGGCGATATGTGAGTGCAGAAATGCACCTCTGCCTACACCTTCGGGGAATAAAGACGTCAGGTTATGTAAAAATAAATATATGAAAAAAATACAGCTACATGCATACGTTTTACGGTAAATACATTAAAAAAAATTCAAGTCACATACATAGTTCTGACCTCACACCAAGAAACAAGTCGTGTGTCGTAGTATCAGCAACTATGAGAGACCTTATTTATTTATGAAATATCGGTCGATTACAGTTGACCGCTTTTGGACTTAATTTTCATACGATCCTTACCTTTATCATCAATTCGATAATTTAAATATCGTCAACTAGTTTCCGAAACATTCGTCATTCTTGAATGTCAATAAAAATATCTGACAATCAATAACGTGAAGATACAAAACTTGTGATACCAGCTTATGAAACGACGAATATTTGTATGGTCCACAATTTTGTTTTTTCGATACTGGGTACTTGTGACACAAATCTCTCCTAGTGTTTGATACCCACGACACAAGTCTTGCATCTTATTGTGGGGTCAAAACTATGTAGATATGTATGTAACAGCTGTGTTCACTTATTTATTTTCTAATCCTTACTAATATTATAAATGCGAAAGTAACTCTGTCTGTCTGTCGCGCTTTCCTGCTAAAACTACTGAACCGATTTAAATGAAATTTGGTACACAGATAGTTTGAAGCCTGAAAAAGAACATAGGCTACTTTTTATTGCGGAAAAGGGGTTTTAAGGGGCTGAAAGGGGGGATGAAAGGTTGTATGGAAGTATTGTCATTTTTAGAGCTAGTAACATGAAACTTATTTTATAGACTGTTGATTAGATATAAATAAATATGACATTCAAAGTTTGTAAAAAAAATACCTTTAAGGGAGTAAAATAAAAATAGGGGATGAAAGTTTGTATGGAAATTCGTCATTTTTGAAGCTAGAATGATGAAACTTTTTTATATGGCTTTTATTACATCATATATAGGATATACATATATATGTCGGAGGGTCTTGTGCGTTATTGTTTTTTTTTAAAGTAGTGACCGTAAAACTTCTGTAGGTAATTTCAAAAACTTAGTACAGAGCTCCGTTCGGTCCGGCGTTCCGAGCGAGAATGAATTATTCTCGATCGTGCGGCTGTATTTATACCCTACGTTGGACGCACAGTGGGGATGCGTCGACGCTTCGACATATATATGTATACACAATATAAGAATTATATTAAAAGTTTGTTAATTTTTTGCCCTTTATATGTTATAAATGAGAAAATAACTATATGTTACGCTTTCACGCCTTAATCATTTGACCGATGTGAACGATTTTTGGTATGGACATAAATGGGACTCTGTGGAATAAAATAGACTACAACTTATTTTCTTTCTGAACCCAACCCTGTAGTCTACGAGGAGGGAGTCGCGGGCAAAAGCTAGTAAATTATAAGGCAGTGATGGCCTCGAGGCGATCGAAAATCTCGGTGGTCGCGGGTTCAAACCCCAGGCACACGCGTCTGACTTTTCGAAATTATATTCACAATGAATTATCACTTAGGTACCTTAACGGTGAAGGAAAACATCGTGATGAAAACTGCACACTTAAAAGTTCTTAAGAATTTCTTAGGTGTGTAGTCCGCCAACCCGCACTAGGCCAGCGTGGTGGACTAACATCTAAACCCTCTCAATGGTAGAGGAGGCCCATACCCAGCAGTGGGACGTACATATATGGGCTAATGATGATGATGAATAAATATAACAGTCAATTGAAGTAACATGGTGTTTTTATAAACGATGAATAAAAGATACATTAGGATCTTTGATCAACTCTTTTACACGTAGTGTGGAGAAGCATCTCAGGTCGGCGTGGGAGTATCAAGTGATAAGAGGTGTCCCTCGCCACTTAATCATTTATTTGGATGACGCCGAGCTTACCATCACCAGATAAGGTGACGTTAGTCTGTCGTACATACGAGTATGTACATAGGCAGAGACGCATTTTTGCCCCCATATTTCGCATGTTTCTTCACATATAATAGGGGGCGAGCCTATTGCCATTTTTCGGGCACAACCCCAGACTCAATGCTGCTACTGAGAATTATCTAATGCGTTTGCAATAGTTATTGGGTGTTTACCCAGGGAATCGAACCCGGGACCTCTAGATCTCACGGCACATACAGCGGCACTTTCATGCCAGTAAATAAAAAAAAATCTTTACCATGTAACAAAGTACAATCGGTAGTGTTATCGGTCATGTGACGGGTTCAAGGCGAACTTTTCGAGATAACCATATGAATCACATTGAAAAGGGAAGTATGTGTGTACTCAGCATGTATTAAGATGGCAATAATTAAATGTTTTGATTGTAAAATGATTTCGGTTGGTTGGTTCAATTCCTGGGCGGGCAAAATGGCTCGCATTTTAGACAGGAGAAGAGCTCGAAGGTACATTATATAAAAAATGTAAACAATGTAATAAACATAATTTGGAGTAATTAAAAATCTAAAATTGCGACAACTGGTAAAACCTGGTAAAACTTGTTAATGCCTCATATGGGTGAAGAGTTCAGGACGAAAAATAAGACCGGTTTCGATATTATCTAGCAAAACAACTAGATTGTTATTCCTTTTTTTTTAAATCATATGAATACAAATTTCAATCAAGAGTTCCTATATTCAATTTCAAGGCCGAGCAAATTGTAAATAGCCAGTAATACCGAAGGGGCAGGTAGAGGTGCATTTCTACACCTACATTTCGCCAGGTATGTATCAATTCCACGTAATGGGAGACGAGCCTATTGCCGTTTTTTGTGCTCATTAGGCTCTATGCTGTTACCAAGAAAAGTGTAGGTGCAATATAAAATTCTCCGTAGCAACACGAAAGTTGGGAATATGCCTAAAAATGCAATCATACAATTCTGCCTAACCCCTCTGGGATACAAGCGTATATGTAAAACAAAACATCATCGGCCAATAACTGTCCTACTGCTGTTCTAATAAAACATGGAATTAAAACTTATAATGAGACTATGAACATGACTATAGAGCTCACACTCGATTAAAACTAAGACATATTGTCTATTCTAACAGGATAACCCTAATCTTCACATTTATTTAAACCACAATATCGTGACTGCAACCCCTAAAATACATCATCATCATCATCATCATCATCAGCCCATATACGTCCCACTGCTGGGCACGGGCCTCCTCTACCATTGAGAGGGTTTAGGCCTTAGTCCACCACGCTGGCCTAGTGCGGGTTGGCGGACTACGGTACAAAATAAAAAAAAATCGCTTGGTAATTGTGCCAAAAAATCGCGATTAAAGATCTTAATTTCGCTCTGATGTCTAATAACTACTCGTATGTAGCCGAGTGAATAATGAAACGTTGAAATATAATAGATTTTATTTTGTTTTAATTACTTATGTTTTGTTAAAAAACATTTCCGCTTCTATAAGAAAAACGTGAGTGTATAAGTTATGTCTTGCTTAGTTATGGACGTGGCCAAACCGCACTAGGCCAGTGTGGTGGACTAAGGCCTAAACTCTCTCAGTTATAGAGGAAGCCTGTACCAAGCAGTAGTACGTATATGGGCTGATGATGATGATGAACGTGGATTAATTTAATGATATCAGAATTATCCCATACACCTGTTGCGAGTACCTACAGGAAGAAAACCTATAAGTGTTGTTGTCGGGAATTAAAATACATTAGAAATTATTTATACAAGGTGTAAATAAAGCGCGATCGAAAACTAAGACAGGTAAACAGGTTAGGGTGGTTAGGGAAACGTCATTTTTTTTTCAAGTTTTTTAGCGTCAATGTTTTTGTAATAATCGTAACTATTTTAAAATATCATCATCATCGTAACCACCTGTCTTGGTTTTCGTTCACGGGCTGTTTACACCCTGTATAGAAACGAATTCATTCAATAATCCTAGACTAATAACTATCCTGGTTGCCTGGTAGAGATCGCTTTTAGCGAAAGGCCGCCAATTTTTATGTACCTAATTTTGTTATTTGTTTTTGAGTTAACGTCTTTATTGTGGTGTAAAAATAAAGAGTTATTATCCCCATGAGTTTTACATTTATATTCATATATACGTAATAATGAATAAATAGTCCAGTAGAAGTGCCAATAATTGTACATAACTCTTTTTGCCGGTTTATATAAAATCTAAGAAATTATTTAACTTGGGTTGATTAAAGTACTTACATTTGGCGAAGCTATTTTATCACTAAATATAGTAAAGCAACACAACGTGCGCTCCGTATCACAATTAGAACATTACTGGGCGTTCATTAAAGAAAACTTGATAAATATTTATCAAAAACTAGAGTTGTTGCCGTAGTTGGGTTAAGGAAATCAGAATTCTTATCGATAAAATTTTATGTCGGTGATCTAGTGGCAGCGTATGTGGAATTATTTTATCGCAATTATAATTGCATAGCATTATTGAAATATTTGTTTAAATTATTTATTAATTATGATTATAGAAGATTTTGTGGGGTCAAAACTATGTACCTATGTGGCGTTGCGTGTATTTATAATATTACGGAAATACTTGGTTTAAATAGTCATAAATAAATTATTCTGACATATATGGACTGCTCAAGACCGGGATGGTCACAGAAAATAAGCATAATAGTAGAAATTTATATATGTTGTAGTTTAAATATGTTGTTGTTTTGTTTTATAATATTAAAAATTAGATTGATTGTTTCAATTTACAATAAGTCACTGAAAGGACATAATATGTATGTACATAGTATAGGAATTCATTCTTATACTCTCTAAACGGCAGAGGGTCATTTTTGCACCCACATTTCGCTAATTTTATTTTCGTCCCACGTGATTGGGGGCGAGCCTATAGCCGGATTTTGGGTTCATTTTCAGAATCCGAGCTGTTTCTGAGAATTTCCTAATGGAAAAACGCAATACTACTTTGCCCGATCCGGAAATCAAACCCTTCTATATCGCACGGAACATACTCGTCTAGCGAGACCACAAGGCAGTCCATATACGAGTAGAGCACGATTAGCAATTATAAATAATCGGAATTAGAATAAAGACTTACAACTAGTATTTATGTTAGGCATTTCCGTATTTTAAGTGTGCAATTTAATTAAATTCGTCAATATTAAAAATGTTAAAAATAACGTCATTATCTTAATTATATTCATCATCTTTTTACCTACACATGATCTTTTGAAGGGATGACCCTTCTAATATCAATAACATGCCCATACTTTCAGCTTATTTGTCACAGGAGCTACGTTCAAACTTTCTCTAACGTATTCATTCCTCACTCTGTCAAACCGTGTTATACCACACACCCATCACAACAATCGCCTTTCTGCTGCATGCAGTCGTCAATTTATATCAATGTTATTGAAACATTGAACCCGAATTTGAACCGAATACCTCTCGATCGCACGCCGTACCCTTAACCTAACCCACACGGGACCATCAAGGCAGACGAATTGAAAAGAAAATCAATTTACGCTTAGTTTATCAAAGTTTGACTTATTAGGGAGTTCATACTACCTAGTCAGATTTGTAATTTGAATTTAGTGGTGCTGGGCAAATGGTCTGAGAAGCAGCGAACTTTCAGTCATTTGTATTAAAAACAGGAGCTATAAAGAATAACTGTGATCTCAAGAAAAAAATGCCTTTTTCGTAGCTGCAAAATAAGACGACAGGTATTGGACTCCACCGCACTTACCATCAGGGCCGGGTGCAATCTCAATCGTGCCAGAAAAATATTCTTCATACGAAAATGATATGCAAAACGCTTTGGATTTTTGATTGATTTGATTTGATTGACGCCTCTCACTTTTCTAAGTTACGTGTAGTATATTTACAATTAATTATCCCGTATTTTAACTGTGAAGAAAAACATCGTACATATATAAACTATAGTCCGCCAACCCGCACTTGGCCACCGTGGTGGACTAAGGTGAAACCCATCTCAGTTGTAGAGGAGGCCCGTGCCCAACAGTGGGGCGTGTATAGGCTGATTGTAAAAGAATACAATTAAAATCTACTACAGCGATATGACTTTTGATATGGAGGTAGATGAAACCGAAAATCGAAAAGTTGGAGATTAGACTAATTGGAGACGCAGTGTGAATTGACAGTCTACGCTTCTTTTTTGGGAAAGGAGGCTTATAGGCTCTTTTCTTGAAGGTCCCTAAGTCGTATCCAATCGGAAATACCGCCGAGGAAAGCTGATTCCACAAAGACGTTGTGCGAGGAAGGAAACACCGTTTGAACCGCACTGTTGAGTATCGCCATTCATCCAGATGGTAGGGATGGAACTTAAATTTCTGGCGTGTGGTGCTTCTGCTATAAGGTGTGCAATTTGACTCGAGTAAAAGCGCGGTAATGATGCCATCCGTCAGAGAACCAAAGTTATTGACATAGCCCAAAGGATTAGCGAGCTGAAGTGGCAGTGGGCAGGTCACATCTGTCGCAGAACCGACAACCATTGGGGAAACGAGTTCTGGAGTGGAGACCGCGACTCGGCAAACGTAGTGTAGGGCGCCCTCTGGCTAGTGGGGTGACGATATTCGCAGGGTGGCTGGCAGCGGTTGGATGAGGAGGGCCGAAGATCGAGCCCATTGGCGTGCCATAGGAGAGGCCTATGTCCAGCAGTGGACGTAAGAGGGGCTGATGATGATGATGATGATGAAAAGCGCGGGGCATTGTTAGTCAAAAAATAAATATAGACGATAATAAATATAGATTTGCGTGTTTCCTGATTCTATCTAGCGTAATTATTCGAATATTAATATCAGTATTTATCACCATGTCAGAGGCCATCACGCTATTGCATTATGCATAAACATTACATATTAATGTGTGTGTAACGAAATGCATAATATTATTATTACTAGCTTTTGCCCGCGACTCTGTACGCGTAGACTACAGAGTTGGGTTCAGAAAGAAAATAAATTGTAGTCTATTTTATTCCACAGAGTCCCATTTATGTCCATACCAAAAATCGTTCACATCGGTCAAATGATTAAGGCGTGAAAGCGTAACAGACATATAGTTATTTTCTCATTTATAACATATTACTTTCGCATTTATAATCTTAGTAAGGATTAAGGGATTTTTTTAACAAACTTTCATCCCCTATTTTTATTTTACTCCCATAAAGGTATTTTTTTACAAACTTTGAATGTTATATTTATTTATATCTAATCAACAGCCTAAAAAATAAGTTTCAAGTTTCTAGCTTAAAAAATGACAATACTTCCATACAACCTTTCATCCCCCCTTTCAACCCCTTAAAACCCCTTCTCCGCAATAAAAAGTAGCCTATGTTCTTTCTCAGGCTCCAAACTATCTGTGTACCAAATTTCAGTTAAATCGGTTCAGTAGTTTTAGCAGGAAAGCGAGACAGACAGACAGACAGAGTTACAATCGCATTTATAATATTAGTAAGGATTAGTAAGGATAAGGATTATAATCAGCCTATCGCCGTCCACTGCTGTACGAAGGCCTCCCCAAGTACGCCAACCATCCGTCTTGAGCATCCAAAATCTTAAATCCCCCAAATGCATAATATATTGTCAAATATTAACTATTGATTTAGTTTTCATCATCATCATCATCAGCCCATATACGTCACACTGCTGGGCACGGGCCTCCTATAGCTAGGCTGGCCTAGTGCGGGTTGGCGCACTACATACCTAAGGAATTCTTAAAAACTTTTAGGTGTGCAAGTTTCCTCGCGATGTTTTCTTTGACTGTTAAAGTACATGATAATTCATTGTGAATACACACATAACTTCGAAAAGGCAGAGGTGTTTGTTTGGGGTTTTATATTTTGGTTTCGGATAGGCGTTTTAATTTAGTCTTAATAAATTTCCGACCTTAAAATGACGTTAGGGAACAAATAATTAGTCAGTTGAACAAAATTCTGAGTCACTATTTTTGAAGTGAAAACTTCTGTAGCGGCGCTGTGCACTTTTTTGTGATAGGTAAAAAATGTTGACCTCGCGTCAGATCACGTGACCCTGATCGAAAATGCGTAAGACGCATTATGTAATATAAATTGTCATGTTTGTGTCCGATAGCGCAATAAATATTGTACTTTACCACATTAATAATAGTACTTTTATACTGATAAATAAACCAATCCGTGCGAAATTATTCCCTAACCATTCCAAAATATTCAAAAATGCACAACGTTGATGTTTAAGTTTTCACTTCTACCGGCACTCCCGGAGTGCCACCCGTTTTTATTCCTGGAGTCTTACAAGAGCTTATGAACCGTCATTATACGCTACACGTGTTGTCGCTGTCTAAAGACACAAAAAATATGTATAGACTAAAAACACAAAAAGTGATCATAATATGTTTTTATGTCACATTTCCATGTATTTTTTCATACACAAAAACACAGGAAATAAATTAACTGTTGGTTGGGACTCGTTTTCCCACGAAGTTTATTTTGTATCGTTTGAGTGCGTGATATTTTTAACGTTGCCTTATTAAACTGCTACTATTTCCTTTGTAAGCGTTTTTATATAGAATACCCATGTTTATAAGTATATTTGTAAGCCAAATAAAAGCTAGCAGACTGCGTCCGTGGCTAAATACCAACTTGCCAAACTGGAGGCCGGAGGTTCGATCCCCGCTCCCAGACAAATGCTTGTGTGATCTACATAAGTATATATGTTTCGGGTCTGGGTGTATGTGAAGTCAAAAAGTCTCGCGTAGTTTCTAATACCCACGACAAAAGACTCGTATCTTAGTGTGAGGTCTGAAATATGTATGTGACTGTTGGGTGTATTTATTTTATTAACATGTTAAAACTGTTTTCGTCAAATAATTGTACCGACTACACTTAATATCAGACGTCAAAGCCAGCTTAACTACAATCATGGCACAAAAAATATTCTCACATTAAAAGAATATTTTTAATTTATTGTCTTAGTTAATACTGTTTTATTTTAATTCCCATATTTTATACATTTTTTTTTCTTTTTAATTATACGTTTATATACTAATATTCTGTGCGCATTGCGGAAATTATTAATGAAAATAATTTACGAAACTGTCGCAGTAGACTCGTACATTCAAATTTTATCCTTGATGTAAGGTAATAAAGACTATATTTCTACACAATTTTCAATTTTCTGCGTAATCTTTTTATTTATAATCCGCTCTACGAACGAGGAAGACAAAAAATATTCGAGCATTAATATTGATGCTTGTTGAGTTAATGCTCCTTCGATCTAAAAACAAATTTAATGTATTCGACGCATAAATATCAAATTAGTGCGAAAAAGATGGGCCCGCTTTGTGTTTTATTTTATTTTTACTTCTTTTTACGATACGAAAATATTACCTTTTATCAAATGCAAATTCAAAATGAGCAGAATCCCGTTCTTTTTCGCAGCATAGAATAATAATAATTATCTTAATTAATTCGCCCAAAAGTCACATACATAGTTCTGACTCCACACTGAGATACAAGTCTTATGTCGTGGGTACCACAAGCTACGAGAGACTTTTCGGTCTCACAAACACCCTGACCCGAAACAAATACTTGTGGATCAAACAAACATTTGTCTCGGTGCGGGGATCGAACCCGCGGCCTCTCGTTTCGCAAGCTGGTCACGGGGTCATCTAGCCAACTGCGTCCTGGGGCTGTCAAATCCCAACTATCTATACTATCTTATAAATGCAAAAGTATCTCTGTCTGCCTGTAACGCTTTCACGCGTTAACCACTGGACCGATTTGAATGGGTTTTGGTATGGAGATAGATAGATGATAGAAAAAAAGCAGTGATGGCCTCGAGGTTTAGGCGCGCGGTCGAGAATTTCGGCGGTCGCAGGTTCAAACCCCAGGCACACACCTCTGACTTTTTGAAGTTATGTGTGTATTCACAATGAATTATCACTTGCTTTAACGGTGAAGGAAAACATCGTGATAAAACCTGCACACCTAAAAGTTCTTAGGAATTTCTTAGGTGTGTAGTCCGCCTACCCGCACTAGGCCAGCGTGGTGGACTAAGGCCTAAACCTTCTCAGTTGTAGAGGAGGCCCGTGCCCAGCAGTGGGACGTATATGGGCTGATGATGATGGAGATAGATAAGATCTTATAGAAGAGAAAGGACAAAGGGTATTATTTATCCCGAGGAGATGCAGTGTTCCCAGGGAATTCAAATTGTGCCCGGGCTGAGCCGAGCCCTACAGCTATAATATTTTAAATGCGAGAATAACTTTGTTCGTTGCACTTTCATGGTTAAACTACTGAACTATTTTGAATGTTTTTCTAGAAATATATGGGATTACTTTTTTTATATAAAACTTTGCCTAGGTACTGTGGGGAAAATCCAGGTGATGGCAACCGAGAGGTTTTAGTCGGTATGCTGGCGTATAATTTTGGAAAAATGGAAGTATATGAAATATAACGTTGAAAAAAATAATGATATCAAATATTTTTTTAATTGTTTTTTTTTCAAATCGCACTGTTCTCGCAAATAGTTTCAAATACACAACAAATTGCTATGTAAAAATATGAAGGAGCACAAAAAAATACATGTATATCTATTGCTTTCTCTTCAGATTTTTTAAACTTTTATAGCGTACTCATAAAAACACGCATAAAGGTTCATGTGTGAAATAATGTATTTCATTTGCATTATTAAATAAGTATAAAGTGTAAATGTACTTGAATCCAGTGTAAAGATTGATTTGTCAATTATTATTTTAAGAATCTTTTTACGACCGGCAAAGGATACTGTTGTGGGATACTAACGTCCCTGTGCCACAGGGCAGGGCGCCGGGTCTAATCGTCCCAGTTGACCCGCACCTCTTTCTTCGACGTCTTTGGCGGGCGGATTCATTCCTTACATGTTCCCGCTCCGCGCTCCCCTTCTACGACATGACGTGCTCGCAGAAGGAGAGCATCGCTCACCACGACCTCGGACTCCCAACCATCGAAGATACGACGGCCGGGAGCAAGAGGTCACCACCAACAATAGCACAGAGAGCGCTGCTCTGCACCTCCCAGGCTGGACACTCTTGTAATTTATGCTGGGCTCTGTCGTCCGATCAGTCGTCACAACGGTGACTCCTCCTTCAGTGCCACCCAATACAGGTAGTGGCCGAAGCATCCGTGCCCCGACAACACCTGCGTCAGGTGGAACGTCGCCGAGCCGTAACGCCGGTCCACCCACTGGGCGGAGACAGGACGCACTGCCTCGATGTTCCTAGCACCAGCACTGGGATCCTCCAGTCTGGTTCGCCATTCCTCCACAGTCGCCGTACGGAAGGAGGCTTCCATTGCCTCAATCTCTCTCTGAGCCAGCCTGTCTCTGCGACTTAACGCCTCCTCCCGCTGATAGTAAAAGCGTGAGAGGAATTTGGCGTATGTTTATCACTACCATTACCATTCATACTACATCACTACCATTCATAAGACAGCTAATTATGAAACTAAAGCCATAATACGTGTACACTTAGTACCTACATATGTATGTTTCTTTTTCTAGTCAGTTCGCGAATTTGCCAAAGTACTTTACATTACGCAAATTACAAATAGCTAGACATGTAGATATTAAACCAGAATTGTTTAATTGGTATCTTCTTATTTAAAGAAATGTACGAGATCAATATTTGTTTTGACTGTTTTGAATCTCTTATTGATGGGCTATATAATATTATCATAAAGCATTTGAGAATGTCAATTAGTGTTACATCTCCCCTTGACGACACTGCATTTTTCACCAGGTTAATGACCCCAAGAAAAAAAACATCATTTTCGATCCTTCTATATTCCTTATATCCATTAAAATAATTAATAATTCAATACACCTGTCGGCACCATAACAATCTATACAACCCTCCCTGAATCCTTCAAATATGAAAGCTTATTACTTATTTAACTTTCTTTTCGTTATCAATATTGCCGTGAATGTAATTGTTGAGATTCCATTGCGCGAAGTATGTGAGGTAGGACAACACGATGACAAACACGTGGAGCAATGTAAAGTGTATTGTGCCGTAGACCACTTCTAAAATAGGGTACAGCCATACGCCCGATTCGAAGTAGGTAAAATGCAATCTGAAAAAATAAAAATACGCATAATTAGAAAAAATATGGCCTTTTTGGCGCAGTTGGTTACCCAACAGACAGAATTTAAAGGCATGGTTCGATTCTCGTTCGAAGATATGTATGTTTGTGTGAAAAAAAAAGTGTGTGTGTACTTATGTACACGCGTTAGAAGTTATACCACACGACTGAAGTAAAACTTATAAATACGCCCAACAGTCACATACATAGTTCTTAGTTTACACAACATATTACATTTCTGAACGCACTCGTAATTTACATACATTTAATTGGGCGCATTTATAAGTTTTACTTCAGTCGTGTGGTATAACTTCTAACGCGTGTACATAAGTACACACACACTTTTTTAATCTGCATTTGTGTCGTTTCCGGTCAAAAGGACGAGTTATTAAGCCAGCTGACTCATTAATGGTACTAGGCATTCAGAAAGCTAGAGAGGTGAAATGCTATCATTAATAAGTTTTGTTTTTAATTCATCGTGGTTTAAATTTCGAATGGATTATACGAGTATACAGTTTTTAATGCTAGTACTTTGTCCTTGCTAATTTATGATGTCCTGGTAGTTGCGTAGAACATAATTGACATTTTCTTATTTTCAATTTTAGTTTTAATTTATTACTGTCACTATTCTACATTTTGAAAATCTAAAACAGAAACTTTTTTGAAAAACATCTGAAACATATTAAAACCTTCCTGATCCATTTGACACTTACATTTTTTTTCGAGACTTAATGAGCGGTTAAGCAGACAACTTCATACTGTTAATTTAAGCAGACAACTTCATACTGTTAATTTTGTGTCACAGATGCGCGCGCATCTTAAAATTTCACTCTCATCATTTTTTCATAACTCGCCTAAAGAAGTATAACTTCAAAAACCTTTTTTATTTCTAATATTCACGACACAAGACTTGTATCTTTGTAGATAGGACGATGACTGTTGCATTTATATATATTTGTAGGTAAAGGTATTAGTTTCATGGCCAAGTAATATAAAAATATTTATTTATTTATTTATTATGCTTTATTGTACACCATAAAAATAGAAACAACATTGATTACTGGTCACAACTTAATATCGTAGTGTCACAAATGGCGGCCTTATCGCTATCGGCGATTTCTTCCAGGCAACCGTTAGATGGACTGGAGAGATCAGAAACATAGAGTGGGTGGTCTTTAGTAAATTTTAAATTGTAAAATAATGATGTACGCAAAAACATAAAAATAATAACAATAAATACATCTAATAAGAACTAATACTAAATATAAAAGAATAAAATAATAATAATATTATTAGGAGCAAAAATATTTCGGGGGTAGCTGAGCTCGTCATCACGTCGGCTGCCTATATATCGGGCGCTGCTGAGCATCGGACGGCACTCACTCATCGGGCGGTTTACAGTGCGGAAGCTCTGTCCGAACGTCAACGCTTGTCTTGTGTTTTAAATTCACCCTCATTAATGTTAACATTTGGTTATTTCAAATTCATGTTAAATGTCATGTCAATTTATGTTTGTTACGATCCGTGGTCGAATAAATCTTTATGTTGAAATCAATTAATATTCCCATTCCTAATGATATATATACATAAGTATATAATGTACTAATCAGTAACAAGGAAATCAATAAATAATGATATCAAAGAAAGATAGACGAAAAAAAAACAACATAATACTACATGAGTGACAAAAAATGTTCCTTGACAAGTTTTACGATACCAAGTTTTAGTCTACGATAGTATAGTTTGTTTTTGTTTTAAACAGTCACATACATAGTTCTGATCCCACACTAAGATACAAGTCTTGTGTCGTGGGTATCAGAAACTACGAGAGACTTTTCGGTCTCACGTACACCCAGACCCGAAACAAATATTTGTGGATCACACAAACATTTGTCTCGGTGCGGAGATCGAACCCGCAGCCTCTCGTTTCGTAAGCTGGTGTCTAGCCAACTGCGCCACGGGGCTGTCAAACTAACTGCAGTTGCTTTTATTTACATCATAACTATATGATTTTGGTTCTCGTTTTACCTCGCGCTATTAGTTATAGGATTGCTTATAGGGTGCCTGAAAGTCCTATTCATAAACGTTGTATAAATCTATGATAGCTGTGTTATAGTATCAACCCATATAAGTCCTACTAATGAACTATTTGTTTGTGTGATCCACAAATATTTGTTTCGGGTCTGGGTGTATGTGAGACCGAAAAGTCTCTCGTAGTTTCTGATACCCACGACACAAGACTTGTATCTTAGTGTGGGATCAGAACTATGTATGTGACTGTTGGGTGTATTATTTATTATTTATTTATTTATAATTTCCTCTACAACGGAATGGGATTAAGCCTCATTGTAAAAAGCTACTTACACACTAGCGTAGACAATCATATGCAACGTCAGCTGCATAATATTGCGAACGTGGGTTTTGGGTTCCCTCCTCGGCCGGAACACAACTTCCCACAAGACCACAGGCACAATCGCCGTATGTATCACATGGTTGGACGTCGTGGTAACTATCCTGTCCAGGAATTCTGGGAACACCAAACTCCTGTCATACAGGAATAAACTCCAGAACAACGAAGACACCACCTGCAAAAAAAATTGAAGTGAGTGGTTCAAATGAAAAGACTGTATGTTTGTTACGTGGCCTTAATTCAAATGAAGGTTTAATGTGGGGTCAGAACTATGTATGTGGCTGTTGGGTGAATTTATTTCATTATCATTTCATCATCAGCCCAAATACGTCCCACTGCTGGGCACGGGCCTCCTCTATAACTGCGAGGGTTTAGGCCTTAGTCCACCACGCTGGCCTAGTGCGGGTTGGCGGACTACACAACTAAGAAATTTCTAAGAACTTTTACGTGTGCAGGTTTCATCACGATGTTTTCCTTCACCGTTAAAGTACGTGATAATTCTTTGTGAATACACACATAACTTCGAAAAGTCAAAGGTGTGTGCCTGGGGTTTGAACCCGCGACCGTCGAGATTCTCAACCGCGCGCCTAAACCTCGAGGCCATCACGAATTTATTTATTATACAACTCTTCCTATCCCTTCTGGGGTATGTACCGGCGTATATATGTAAATTAACTCCTTTAAAACTCCCTTAAACACCAACGATTATAATCTAAATTATAATAATTATAAATAATTATTTATCGTTTATTGTACAACTTTGAATCCAATGATGCAAGCTGCTTCTGACAGAGCGCTTTAGAGTCTTTGAGGGAGGTCTTTGTCCAGTAGTGGACGTCTTTCGGCTGATGATGTACAAATTTATAACAATAAAGACTAGTAATACATATTTTAAAATGAACTTACCCAGCTACTAGGCCAAACAATACCGCTGAACATAATCTCCCTTCCCGCCCTTAACTGTTTAGGTAAACTGTAATTCTTTTTGCTACTGTTTAAGAGGATTAACGCATCACAGAATAATCCGAAAAAGGCGTAGCCTATTTGGAGACCCTGAAATGAGAAAAAAATAAACATATTAATTAGACAAGAATTGAAGGACATAGTGAGCGGACAGATGTTTTATCCGACTAATTATAGTCAACCTGTTTTATGGTATTATGAATCTACAATAGTTTATTATTGCACGTAAACTACATGTAATTGCAGTAGTGAGGATTTACTTGATTATGTTACATGATGCAGCTGTGAATGTGTATGTATGTATATGTATATATTTCAAGGTTACAAATGCCTCGTTGTCTCGCGGTGTATGTGTCATGCAATCCCAACGTCCAGGGATCGATTCTCGGGTCGGGCAAGTGTTATTAGGTTTTTCCATTAGGAAATTCTCAGTAGCAGCACGGAGTCTGGAATCTCGTCCGAAAAACAGCAATTTAGGCTCGCCCCCTATTACGTGGGGCAAAAACACGATTGACGAAATGTGGGCCCAGAAATGCAACTCTGCCTTCCCTTTCAGAAAAAACAGTTGCAAGGTTTGTTTTAAAAGATCATAATATTTTAGTGTCCGTGGCATTTCTGTTACAAATAAAATCATTATCTTGAATCTTCTATGATGTAGTATTAGTTTTACTTTTATTTCGATATTGAAACAAAAACTCGATTAATAACTTCTAGAACAGACGCACAAAAAGTTGTTTTGGGACTCTTTTATTTAAAACATAAAAAACTAGTTTTAATATAATAAAGGTGACCTAGAAAGAATGTGCGGTGACTGAAAAACATATACCTAACACAAATACTCGTTTCTGTCAAAATTTAATAGTATTTACATATTATTATATGTAAATAAATACAAATAAATAAATACATCCAACAGTCACATACATAGTTCTGACCCCACATTAAGATACTACGTGTCTGGTGTCGCGGTTATCAGAAACTACGAGAGAATTTTCGGTCTCACTAACACCCAGACCCGAAACAAATATTTGTGGATCGCACAAACATTTGTCTCGGTGCGGGGATCGAACCCGCGGCCTCTTGTTTCGCAAGCTGATGTCTAGCCAACTGCGCCACGGGGCTGTCAGTGCCCCATATGTACAGAGAATGCATTAAATAGTGAATTTTTTAAACTATCTTTGTCGTTATTTTTAAAACAAATAAATGACAACTGTGGCTTGTAATTTTATTAGACAAAATAATTAGGTATTGGTATTTATGTCGTTCCAAGGTCGCAGATATTGTCACACTATATTGTGGTATAGAAGTACATTTATAAATGTGTTTAACTAGGTATTGGTATTCAGTCACAGTATATTGTAATTCGTATAAAAGTTAATTAGCAACAAAATACATTTCTTAAAGTATTCTCGTATTATAATTGCTAGTTGTGTTTCCTTGGCTGACACCGACTCCAAAAATAACAATAATTGTAAGTATTATCGTAATGAATGAATTTTCTCTTGCTTTAACGGTGAAGGAAAACATCGGGATAAAACCTGCACACCTAAAAGTTAACCAACCCGCACTAGGCCAGCGTGGTGGACTAAGGCCTAAACCCTCTCAGTTGTAGAGGAGGCCCGTGCCTAGCAGTGGGACGTATTGGGCTGATGATGATGATGATTATCGTAATAATTTGATTGGCTTTTAAGTAGTCTAATATTTTTTATTTCATTTTACTTAGGAGAACTCTAAAAATATTTTGATCATTGTTTTATTATTCATAGGAAGTGTTGAGTTAGATTTCAAGTGGATAGGTACCAGGTGTTCTTGCGTAGTAAACACATATTGATCAAGAGAAAAGTAAGTTAATTATTAAGTTATAGAAGAATACGTAGTTATTTTATATTTTATTACATTATAAAAGAAAATATTGTTAAATATATATGATAAAAAAATACTGTTGACTGACTTAAAAGTCCACGCAAAGCGAAAGGGTTGGGTAGAGTAGAGACTACCCCACGAGACCACCACCGCCACCCCAGTACGCCAGGATAGACAGTGGGCACAGAAATGTCACCGAGCAGTGAAGCTCAGCGAGTCTCTATAAAAACCTAGCTCGTCTTTTCCCCGCAACTAAATTACGGCTGGGTAGAGTATGTAGTAGTAGTGATGGCCTCGAGGTGTAGGCGCGGTCGAGAATCTCAGCGGTCGCGGGTTCAAACCCCAGGCGCACACCTCTGACATTTTATTCATTTCTGACAAAATATTTTTTTCACGTAATGTATTAAAATAGCGAAACAAGATAGAGAAAGGGAAACAAAATTTAAATAAACTACATATATAAAATGTAGAGCTTACTTTCGTATAAAAGAATATATTATGAGGTGAAAGCTTACGAAAGTCACATATTGAATGATGAAAGATATAATCATAACAGTTTCTTGACATTCAGTACATACATACATACATAATCTCACGCCTGTATTCCCCGAAGGGGTAGGCAGAGGTGCATTTCTTCACCAACATTTCGCCAAGTATGTATCAGTCCCACGTAATAGGGGGCGAGCCTATTGCCGTTTTTCGGGCACATTTCCAGACTCCGTGCTGTTACCGAGAATTTCCTAATGGAAAAACCCAATAACACTTTGCCCGACCCGGGAATCGAACCCAGGACCTCTACATCGCACGGCACATACTTGTACCGCGAGACCACGAGGCAGTCTACATTCAGTACTCTGCCTAAAACCTAGAATTGTCATCAAGTGCTATTGCGGTTAATTTGTCACAACATAGACATGGTTTCAAAGTCCAATGGTGTTTCTACACCAACATCAGTCATTGACCTGGCGAAAACTGTTTATATAACCATAAAAATTAGTAAAGTTATCGCCACCACGTCTATAAGACCAACATATAAAAGTGTACGTATCGTTATAATAGAACTCGTTTAAGCATGATTGCCTCGGGGTCTTGCGGCGCATGTGTATGCCGTACGATAGAGGTCCCGGGTTCGATTTTGGGGTCGAGCAAAGTGTGATTTATAGGTAAATTCCCAGTATCAGCACGGAGCCTGGAAATGTGCTCGAAAAACGACAGTAGGCTTGCCCCCATTACAGGGGACGAAAATAATTTGCGAAATGTGTGTACAGAAACATATCTCTACCTTCCGCTTTGGGGAATACAGGTGTGAGTTCGTATATATGTACGTATTATATATGTTTCTAACATGCATCCAAAACCATAGTCTCCACCAAGTGTTGTATCATATATCTGAATTTACCGGTTGAATATTTTAACGCTAACAGTTCATTAATTCTTGAGAAATACACAGACACAGACAGTCACATACATACGTCGTGGGTATCGGAAACTACGAGAGACATATCGGCCTCACATATGTGTGGATCACACAAACATTTGTCTCGGTGCGGGGATCGAACTTGAGGCCTCTCCTTTCGCAAGCTGGTACTGACGCAGCACGGAGTTGTTATTTCAATGTCAAATTCGTGGATAAATTTACGAGGCATGAACTTCTTCTAAATAATTCCTAAATAAACAGATCATGTATTAATTTATGAAGCATAAAAAGTTATCGCACAACAGTCCCATACATACCCCACACTAGGATACAAATCCTGTGTCGTGGGTGTGAGAAACTACGAGAGACTATTCCATCTCACAAACACCCAGACCCGAAACAAATATTTGTGGATTACACAAACGTATACAAAGATGTCAATTTACATTGTTTTAGATTTTCAACGTAGTCACAGGGTAATATAATTAAAATGCGTTCCATGTAATAAACTCAGAACCAAGGTAATGGGAACTGTTTATTAAACCGCAAAGAGAAGTATTATCTTTAATCTTGGTTTTTTTATTTAGTTAACAGTCAACCGGTTTTTAATATCTTATCTTATCTTATCTTATATCTTTAAATGAGCAAATCTTGTATATATATCTATATATAGATATATAATTGGAATCTCGGAATCGGCTCCAACGATTTTCATAAAATTTAGTATATAGGAGGTTTCGGGGGCGATAAATCGATCTAGCTAGGAAAATGTCATTTGGAAGAAAAATAACAAAAAGGATATACAATAATTGCTTTAACGACGCAACAGCAGATGGCGTTGTTAAGTAACATTATTCATATTTCATAATTTTATTAGTAATTCGTACTTAAATATAATTTCCAAAAAACACAATTTAAAAAAAATCCGAGCAAAGCTCGGTCATCCAGGTACTTTTTATTTATGTTACAAGTATGTGGATTTTAATATCGGTCATATAATTGACGGCCAGGATTTGCATGTACAAATAAACGCGTCATATTCGGGAATCAGTCTGTGCATCAGCATAACCATATACAATTTAGATGTTTTTTTGACGTCGACACTCTAAATCGCACTGCACTAACTATGCACTGGAGTTACTCTAGCGTGTTCATTTTAGAAGTCCCGGAGTATCTTCTTAGTGTAGATAAAGACGTACATGGTGTTTTTAGCCGGTAAAAATCCGGCTTACCCCCTATATATCATTAGGCGAGAATCCAAGAGCATTTTCTCCATTAAAAAATTGCTCTAACTATGTTATCACTTTGCGGTGCAAGAAAAAAGTACCTAGAAATGTCGAACCTCGCGCATAATCCTCGAGGTCACTTCGTTAGTTTTTCTGAATATGGCCCATACTAGCACGTATTGAGCTGAGCCGAAAGAATTGCAATAAGTTTGTGGTACTGGAACTTCAAACCAAAAGAATTTTTAAAACCAGTAATTTTACCCTAGAATCACTAATAAATTTTCAAATCTGGTGGCGTGATAATTCTGCAGTAACTGTGAAAGGATGCACATCAATAATATTGACATGATCAATGATCGCCTTTAAAGTGCGTGCTAACGAGATGGACAACACGATGACCCCACCATTAGTCCACTCTTATGATGGTGATGGTATGACGATGATCAATTATACCGCCTACAGCCTTCCTTGATAAATAGACTATTCAACAAAAAAGAGTTTTTGAACTGAAACCAGTAGTTCCAAAGATTAGCGCGTTCAACCAAACAAACAAACTTACCTTTACGTATTCGTATAATAGATATTAATTGTCATATCGGTTTGGGGGAGGCCTATGTCCAGCAGTGGACGTTTTTCGGATGCTGCTGATGATGATGATAATATGTTTTAAGCATTTTTTATTTTAAACAGTGTATTCTCTAGTCTTTTAATTTACAGTTTAATTAAAATTCATGTATATAGCCAAATACTCGTATATATTCACCGTTTCACACAATTTCGGTGACCGATTATAATTATCTGATAAGTAATTATTTCATTGAGATAAAGAATCATTTTATGTATTCACAATGAAATATCGCGTATTTTAACGGTGAAGGAAAACATCGTGAGGAAAAACCTGCACACCTAAAAAAGTTTTTTGGAAATTCTTAGGTGTGTAGTCCGCCAACCCGCACTAGGCCAGCATGGTAGACTAAGGCCTAAACCCTCTCAGTTAGAGGAGGCCCATGCCCAGCAATGGGACGTTTATGGGCTGATGATGATAAAAGTATCATTACCACAGTCCACGTTGTCAAATATCTGTACTCCATGCGTGTGAATGTCTTTATGCCAGCATCCTCAAGGTCGTTTGCAGACACCGACCCAGACTTGATGGTATTTCGCATCCACACCAGATTGGATATGTGCATCACGATGGTCGCCACGTACCCCAGTACTCGGAAGTATATGTGGTGGGTCATTTTGCCTGGAAATCATTAATCATTGCATTATTATTTGGTAATTAATAGACAAACATAGGAGGTGTTAAACTTTCTTTTATCGAGGGTAAAGGTGATTTTGACTCTTCTGCCGCCAACCCATCATAGTACGCATATAATCCTTCGTGATCCGAAATCAGCTTGTGTATACGCCGACTAAAAAAGCAGTGATGGCCTCGAGGTTTAGGCACGCGGTCGAGAATTTCGGCGGTCGCAGGTTCAAACCCCAGGCACACACCTCTGACTTTTAGAAGTTATGTGTGTACATTGAATTATCACTTGCTTTAACGGTGAAGGAAAACATCGGGATAAAACCTGCACACCTAAAAGTTCTTAGTAATTTCTTAGGTGTGTAGTCCGCCAACCCGCACTAGGCCAGCGTGGTGGACTAATGCCTAAACCCTCTCAGTTGTAGAGGAGGCTCGTGCCCAGCAGTGGGATGTATATGGGCTGATACTGATATACTGATACTGATACGCCGACTTAATCATGTCGAGCGGTGAGTGATAGTTGCAACTGTTTTAGGTTAGTCGACGGTTTTCGGACCGTATTGCACTTATCATAAACATATACGAAAATCTTATATACGTTCAAAAGAATTTTGATCAATTTAATAAAATTTGTAATGTACACAATAAAAATACTAGGAACAAATGCAATCTCGTTCAACACGTAACTCGTCTCCGGAAAGTTAATAACTCTTTTATTGGGCAATGTATACGCTTCTATAACAAACTTCCGAAGGCTATTAGGGAGCTTCCCTTGAATAACTTTAAGGAATTAATTAAAGATAAACTTTACAAAAAAGCATACTATAAAATTTCAGATTTTATTGAAGATAATAAGCCTTGGGAGTAAGTATATTGATCGGAGTTGTATTGTGTTGCTACAGTTTGTATTGTTATGCTTATGACATGTATAGTTATGACATGTATCGTTATGCCATTTATCATGTAAAATTTAAACTGTAAATTTAAAAAATAATATTGCTATTTCTATATTTTTTTTAAATGACATTTCGTGTTGCTGAGGGAGTTTCTTGCCGTTTCTCCTCCACAGCGATAACACGTTTCGAAGCGGCAATAGTTTAGTTTGAAATAGCTTAAAATTGACGATTCAAAAGAACTTGTAAAGTCTATTTGAATAAAGATAATTTGACTTTGGCTTTGACATATAGCCCTAAAAAAGGGAATGTATTACTCTTACTCATTATAATATTATATGATGGCGAAAATGAGTCTACATTTTTTATTTTTTATTCGATCTTTTAAGATAATTTTTCCCTCTTTCTTAGATATAATTTTCGAGATAAGCTTAATAATCCGTGATCTTAAAGGATTTTACAGTATATTGCAGTATATCTGTTTACCTTCGTATCAGGCAAAAATAATCAATTATCAACTGGAACACGGGCCAATAAACGGTATTTTTATTTATTTATCTGTGACGTCCTACTTATAAGGTTGAAATAGCTGTTCGCCACAATTCCGTGTGCAAAAATGTAGATTAATTCCGACTCCGCTCCTATTTTTTCTAGCGTGATATCTATTAGCCTAAAGGCCTTCTCAATAAAGAGAAAATATAAATAAAAATATAACTAAAAAAAAATTCAATTCGAAGCATAAGTTCCTGAGATTAGCGCGTTTAACAAAACAAATAAACTCGTCATCTTTATAATACATACATACATACATAACCTCAGGCCTATAATCCCCGAAGGGGTAGGCAGAGGTGCATTTCTGCACCCACATTTCGCCAAGTATTTATCAGTCCCACGTAATAGGGGGCGAGCCTATTGCCGTTTTTCGGGCACAATTCCAGACTCCGTGCTGTTACCGAGAATTTCCTAATAGAAAAACCCAATAACACTCTGCCCGACCCGGGAATCGAACCCAGGACCTCTAGATCGCTCGGCACATACATATCTTAGTGTGTCATTCTTTTATTTATTTCCCAAGTTCCTATCTATCTCCATAGCAAAAATCATTTATATCGGTCTAGTGGGATTGGTAGTGAAAGCTAACACACAGACGGTTAAATCCGCATTTATTATATAAGTATGGATAAGCGTTTTGACGTCTTCGTAGCGAGTAAAATTAAGTATGCACTATGAATATAATTGTGTGCCCTGGTTTTGAACCCGTGACCTTACACGCAATTAACCAACAGTGTTGCATAGCAAACAAAATGTCTATAACAGTTTTTATAATGATTCGTTGGGCCCATGGTAGTGTAGTGGGCGATTGAAAGGACCCGGGTTCGATTTCCCGATATACGAAATGTAATAGCACGGAGTCTAGAAATGTGCATGAAGAAATATAGGTACCCCTGAATTAGAGATGTCACTACAAATAAATTCAACTGCAATAATTAAAAATATCGTGACATTAAAAAAATCGCGACAAAAATTTAAAAAAATACGTTTTCCTTACAACCACGACTATTAAATGTATGTAGTTGTCAGGAAAATGTATTATTTTTTATTTTTTGTCGGGATTTTTCTTAATGTCACGGTATTTTTAATCGCCGTGGCTACTGCTTGTCTTAGTTTTTATATACACCCTGTATATAAAAAATACCTGAGCAAAAAAAAACATTTTCGTTTCTGCACGAAAACTACATCAACACGTAATTTTATTACAATTGTTTCGGAAATAAAATCTTTTCTCTCATCTGTAGTAATAAATAAAAGGAACATTTAAATTCGTACTTACCTAATTAATAACAACACAAATTACAACAAACAACACAGTATTTACAACACAATTGTTGTATTAAATAAATAAGCTACAACACGTTCACACGCGTCACATAACGGTGTTCTACTGGCCGACTGACGAATGAACAACGCCCAGTAAATGAGGTCTTTAATGACTTTGAAGTGAAAGCGAAACGTAGGTCTATGAATACTGGTCGCTTTATGAGTTCGGCCAGATAAGCAAGATCTTCCTATTTTGTACGTTTCCATTTCAACACGTCAAGTCGAAGTTCAAGGTTGTAATATGGAACTGTGATGTTAAATTAATTTATGTTTGGTAGGATATTCGTCTCGTAATTGGCGATGAGAAGGTCTTTTTTCCGATCAAAAATAAAAATAATATACCTAGTTTGATACAAAATAAAACATAATGTTAGAATAACCAATGTATTATGACATATTTTTGAGGTTATACTTCTTTATGCGCGTTATGAAAAAATGAGGGTGAAATTTTAAGATGCGCGCGCATCACTGTAACACAAAAGTAACAGATTGAAGCTGCCTATGTGCTCCAATATAATTGAGTAAGCTCACTATCCGAATGTATTAACTATACTGTTGTAAATTAAAGTAAGAATTTAATTTTTAAATAAATTTTCTTCGCCCAGATGCCGTAACTAAAGAAACGAAATGAGAGTAATTTTATCAAGAGACTCGCGTCAAAAACTTTCGGGCCGATAAAAAACAAGCCGATGCGTCTCGTTTTCCCGCGCTTATTATATAGCCGCCAATGCAGTGTTGCCACCCACACCAACTTATTTCTAACAATACTATACTATCTGTATATATTATTTATTGATATAAATTAAAATATTACTATTTAATTTAACTAATACTAAATATTATTTAATTATTATTGTGAATCGGTTTGAACCCACGATCACCGATATTCCAACTTGACCTCAGTATAAACTTTGAACAGCTTGATAAAGGGCCACAAAATTTCACTAGATACAAGTAGCTCTTTCAAGCAGGCTTTTGGCCAACGGCGCTCTTAAACAACATAATAAAATAATTGCGTGCTGCTCAAGATGCACCAGTTAATATTTAGATTCTCGCATATAATAATAATATTTCTATCAGTCAAATATTAAGTAGGTGAATATTTTTTTATTCTTTGTAATATTATGCACTTACATAAAAATCATTTTGAAAATTAATATTTGATAATGTTTAAACGTACACACAAAATTAACTGATAAGTTATATTAGTAGATCAGTCACATGAAAATCAATGGAAACACACATACTTAATAAGAGCTCTTGTTAATTTGGTCATGAATATTTCAACGACCACATTATTATGAACTCTCGCCTCCTGTATATAATGCGGAATCGAGTATCTATTATTGATTGGATTTCTCATATTATTAAACACGGTGTACTATCACAGTAGACATGAAGACGCGAATGCATTGTCATTTTGAGGCAAAAGTCAGACAAGTCATAGACATAGCTCTTACACTTATTTATTTATTTTCATTTATCACACTTTATTGGACACCACATTATATTTAAATTAACCAAAATAAGATAATAGATAATAACGAATTCCAAAAAAAAAAAAAAAATGGCGGTCTTATAGATATCCATTAGGCAAAATAAATTGGCGGAAAATATTTTATTCCTATCGTTATAATCAAACATATTATGAATTCATAAAAATGTGATTGATTCAGTGTCTCGCAGCACAAGTGAGTGCCGTGCGATGTAGAGATCTTCCATTCGATTTCGACTCGAAAAAATAATATTTGGAAAATGTATCCGAGAAACGCCAATAGGCTCGCCCCCTATTACCTACGTGGGACTAAGAATAAAATTAACAGACTGTGGTGCAAAAAAAATCAACTCAGCCTACTCCTTCGATAATAAAGCACGTAAAAATATCGTCAAAATACCACAAAGATTTTTTTACACCCTTTATATCATTCGGCCGTAATTACAAGGTCATTGCGCATATGGCCGTGGTAATTTTTTTCCATTTACTTTACATAAAAATAAGGTCTGCATATCTCATAACGTGTAAATTCTTTAAAAAACTAACTTCAACGATGAAGGTAAACATCTTCAGGAAACTTGCATATTTAACAGTTCTCCATAAAAAATGTGGGGTATGTTAAATCAACGAAACTATTATTAAAGTTATTACTTTAAACTTCGCGCTGATACTGAAAATTTTACATACTCACGCTTGTATCTCCGAAGAGGTAGGCAGAGATGCATTTGTACACCCACAATTCACAAAAAATGCACTCCACAACTAATGCATGTATTAGAATATGGATTGCATTGCCTCTTAAAATTAAGTAAAGTGTATTTACAACGCAGATGACTGTTCTTGTTTTTTACTATTGCACAGTATTAAGAGTAATCCTGACTTATTAATGTCAGTTAACTTACCAACTACCTACTTAATGCTACTAAACTAACTGCTTTGTTCCGCCCAATGATCGACCTGTGAGATTACAGAAAAAAATAGACAAAGCATGTTTAATTAGCAGTTAATTTAATAAGCGTTAAGTAATGCCGTAAATGCTTAAAGTTTTTTAATTGATAAAAAATGCGTTTCCTGGAGTTGGAACTAGATGGCGTTAGGTATATCCCGCATTGAAAATGAATTAATAACATATAAATATTTGTTTTAGTTCTGGGTGTTGTAATATGATGAGTTTTCCTTAGTTTCCCGTACCTGAGACACTTGAATCATAGTAAGAGTTTAAACCCATGTTCTTAAATTAATTGTCTGTAAACCCAACAAATAAAAAATATCTTAAGCATTTTTTGGAAATGGAATAATTCAGAATAAACATGCAAAAGTTCTTTCTAAATTTTAATTTCGGAGGGACTGAAAGACCCTTTTCTTGGCCTTCCTTCTTCTTCGGTGTTTTCATTTCATCGTGAAAATAATTGTCGTAAAAAGTCATCGGAGCCAAAAAATCCCAGAGGTCTTTAACCTTCAAGCTCAGTGCGGGGAACCTGACATAAATTACAGTTATATACTTTAGACTTTAGTGACCCTACACTAAGATGCAAGTCATTTATGGTGCGTCTGAGAAACCCCGAGAGATTTTCTGGCCTAATAAGGAAGCAAACACAACACAAACTTTGTCTCAGTGCAGTCACTGAACCTACGGCTACATTTTAGCCTCTAAACAAATGCGTCACTAAGGATTTTAATTCTTGATGGTACAACAGATCCCAAGCTTTGCCTTACAGGTCATTACACACCTTTAAAATACATACACCTATATACACACACCTCTTTCTCTGAATACGTTGGCAAACGTGTATTACGGCAATTTTATACCACGTTATGTGCCGTGGGATCTAGAGGTCCTGGGTTCGATTCCCGGGTCGGGCAAAGTGTTATTGGGTTTTTCCATTAGGAAATTCTCAGTAACAGCACGGAGTCTGGAAATGTGCCCGAAAAACGGCAATAGGCTCGCCCTCTATTACGTGGGACTGATACATACGTACCTGGCGAAATGTGGGTGCAGAAACGCACCTCTGCCTACCCCTTCGGGGAATACAGGCGTGAGTTTATGTATATGTATGTATTTTACCACGTCCTATAGTGCGAGCCATAGAAACATTTCAAGGTTCAGTGATGTCACTGAGACTTTCTTATCGGAAACCTAATAAAACCTATTTCGATCTGAGATTCGAGCCGGGGTCACCTCGAAAATACGTCGAGCGTTTATGGAGTCAATTTACATATTATATTTATTTTAGCAAAGCATACATTGTTAGTGATGTATTATGTTATAATAGTTATACAATAAACTGCTGTTACGTGTGTATTATCATCATCATCATCATTAACAGCCTTTCCCACGTTCACTGCTGGGCATAGGTCTCTTCTTTGGCACGTCACTGGGCTCGATCTCCGGCCCTCCTCATCCAACCGATGCCAGAAACCTCGCGGATATCGTCACCCCTAGACAGAGGGTGTTCTAGACTAAGTTTGCTAAGCCGTGGTCTTCACTCCAGAACACGTTTCTCTTAACAGGTGTATACATATACATATGTATGTGTACCATGGGGACACAAAATTCAAAAAACTTTTATTCAGAAAGTCGTGACCGATGACCTTACATAAACGGTTTTTAATTCAAATAATAACGAGGTATTATCGTCCAATTAGAAGGGTAATGGCCGAGGTAGCTTAGTTAACATTTCCTACCACTCGTATTCGGAGCAGGTGGATTAAAAAATAAAAACACAACACTGTTTTGTTGGTCTCGATGCTCGTATCGACCGGTATTAATGGGTTTTCCATTTTAAACTTATAAATAACAAAATATTAAATATTTAGCTCAACTGGATGTAGTTTGTAAAAAAAACGCAAAGTTTTATAAATACCGACTTCTTTGTTTAAATCAGATAATAAAAACTACATAAAGACCACATTTCCATATTTTGGTACGATAAACAAGATAGTAGAATTCTTACTAAACGGTTAATATGTTTGCGTATTATTATAGCACAAGATTCAGTATAATATTTTTTTTTTTTTTAATAATAAATTTATTTATTAACCTTGAAAACATTTACACATATCAGTTTGCAAAAACTCTCCACACTAGGCACTGCCTGTCTCGTGGAGAGTTTTTTATAGGAGTATCTTAGAACTAGTAATAACGGTTATGTATATCCTCATATGTTATTTAATAATGTTTGATACTAAAAGATAGCTGACGAACACACAAATACGTTGCACACAGGTTGTCTAGCGAATTCGCGTATTGAATACATTAACATGCATAACCTCACGCTTGTATTCCCCGAAAGCAAGAGAGTAGGCAGAGGTGCATTTCTGCACCCACATTTCGCCAGGTATGTATCAGTCCCACGTAATAGGGGGCGAGCCTATTGCCGTTTTTCGGGCACAATTCCAGACTCCGTGCTGTTACAGAGAATTTCCTAATGGAAAAACCCAATAACACTTTGCCCGACCCGGGAATCGAACCCAAGACCTCTAAATCGTTCGCCACATACTTGTACCGCGAGACCACGAGGCAGTCGAAAAAATAAATAAATATATTTAAAAAAAAAACATAAATTTATAAGTAAAAATAAACTTAAATTAAAATTTTGATACACACAAAACTGAAAATAAACTTAAATGAACAATGATAGGGTTGTTGTAACTTTATTGAGTTTAATAGAAAACAGTATGACTGTGAAATTAGTGAACTGGAATAATAAATTATAAGCCTCGAAGAGTCTCTAAAATCAATGACAATTAAATATGAGCCATCCAAAAATAAATAAACGAACAAGTCTTAGCATTGAATAACAATAGTGGAGACATGTCAATACAACACAGATCGTTGTAATTAACTCATAGACAGCCACAACTGCCACAGTAACCGTTCTAGTAAGTTATCTGTTACTTCTACAAAGAAAAAAAAATATTTTGAACAATCACAGTACCTATAAAAGAAATGTTGATTCTAATGATCAAATAGCTTATTTAGTGATATTGTTGGGAAAGGACTAGGTCAACTATTAATAACAAGACCGTATGCTGGAACTTTCCTACCCACAAATCATAAATAAAATATTTTATAATAAATTTAGTCCCAATACTACTTTAATAAAAAAAAAATGCTGATATTGGTAATGTAAACAAAAGCCAGTATTTGCAGTTTTATAAGAAACTAATTTAACATTAAATGTCAAGCACGTTGTATGTTTACATTTACTTACATGAAAAAAATCCACGTTAAGTTAAATGTAACTTTAAAAGACACCCTTATAAATAATTGTAGTAACGTATCATTTATTGACATTAATACTTGTATTAGTATGTATAAAGTAAGGAATATCTTTTAGTCTCATTACTTTAAAAGATACAAAGCAAAGTTGCTATGAAACTATGAACATGGCCGCCTCGTCTGCTTCTATGTAGCAGAAACAATTCATAACACAGAATGATACATTAGTGTATATTCCAAAAAAAAAAAAACATTTAAATTTCAAACACATACAATAGAGCCAGTCAGCCAGCAGAGCATTGCCCTATTATGAATCTGTTAAATAATGATGAGAATGAATAAGTAATAAATAACTCTTCCGCAAGGATAAGATGTTAAATGAAAATCTAGTTAAATGTTCACATCCATCTTCTTTCAAAAGCAACCAATTGATGTGGGATAAAGCTCAAATAAAAAGCTCGTTTCATGCAGTATTCTTAGAGTATAAAAACCATGAACCGTAATTATAACCAGAAGTAAAAAGAAATAAATATGTGAAAATAAATTACTAGAGGATATCGCGTTTATTAGTAATTTGAAGGGGGGAAAAATATGTATCAAATTGAAAAAAAAATATAAATGTATACAGAACCTACAAATCTATTTAACCTAGAATAAAACTTGTATGACAACGCTTGGTAGAAAAGAGTGAATAAAAAATTAAAATCGATAAGACAGTTGCGTGAGGTGGATATTTTTACACGGGCATGAAAAAGTAACGACACCGTATCTGATAGAAACCACGACGCTGCCTAAATAGAGGATCAAATGGGGAGACACATCCATCTCTCGTCACTTAATACCCTCATGCTGGCCTGCTGAGATGCTTCTTCACGCAGTGGCTAAAGGTATATTTGCTCCTTCCATTTTTGATAACAACATTTCGTTGTCAACCGGCACATTTCATAAGACTTTTCAAGGTAAACCTGAGAAGAGCCAGGCCTCTGTCCTGTGCATCGGCTTAATTAATGTCGATGAACTTGATAATATAAACAATGCGCCAGGTATTTACCCACCTACGGATAGATAAAATATTAAGCCCAAAAATGCGCAAAACTAATTCTTAAAAGTCTTTTCCTTAAACCTAAATATAAGCATTTATTAGGTCAGTCGTCTACACCCAATCAAAAATGAAGATTTTTTTTTTTTATTATCTCAATACAACAATATAATTTTAACTGAGCTTTAGTATATAAGATTCGCATTATTAATATAAAAATATGATTTTAAAATTTAATATGTGACAAAAATAAAATAAATTTAAAATATGAAAATTTTAGTTTCACCATGTCTTTGAGGCCTGGAACATTGCACAGCGACGTAGTAGTTTAGTATAAATTGACGATCTATGTGGTTATATAAAACGAATGATGAATGATAAAAATATTTTTGATCTAATTAAATAAAAAGATATTCTATAAAACTGTATTCGTAACCTTGTTGAGCATTTCACGCGGAATATTCTGACGCGGAACGCCGCATGTCTATATATTTTTTTATTCTATGACTACTTATAAAACCTTTAAGTGTAGCGGTAAACAAAACATTAAGTTTGTGTGTGTTAAGCTGCGTGTACGTCCTACACGAGATCATTTGCGATTATTGATCGGGATTATTGCGATAAATTAAATTAAATATTTACAAATAATTTGTTGAACAGTGATTATGGAAACGATGCAGATGGCCAGGTAAATTATATTTGTTTTAATTATATAATTATGAATTAAAATTACAAACTGACTGAGGAATTAACTATTTTTTAAATTTTGTCGCGTAGATTAAACAAAATAAAGAAAAAATCTAGTTGTTTAGAATTTTTACTGTTTATGTCCAAAAGTATTTTTTTTTTCGGAAAAAAACTATTTTATAATTTATTTCATTGTTGTGCTGGGCACGTTATATTTAATGCAATGCTACAATCATAATTAAAGTTTATTTAATTTAGGTTGCATAATATTTGTTATTACAAAATTAAACAGAACAAAAACAGTTTATTTAAACCAATAACAGTCGGATAATAAATATATTATATATTTATAAGCCTAAAGCCTTGATCCTTTGTTTGTTTGATTGAAGGCGCTAATCCCAGGAACTACTAATTTGAATAAAAAAATATATTTAGGGTTGCATTGTCCCTTAATCGTGAAATCGTGGGAAACATCTATTATATTAGTATGGTTTCAGATTTTAATAAGCCAGAATTGTAATTGAACTGCACCACAAAACATATTTTACTATTAAAAAAGTGTAATTTGTAATCTTGTTCACTTTATGAATTTTATCCTGCGCCAAGCTATTAAAATATTTTCTGAAAAAGCAAATACCGTTCTTATATACATTATTTCTATGCACTTACATATGCAGGATCTAATTGCCCATTTTACACAGCAAAGCACAGTTAAGTTTGTTCATCCGGAAGGCAAACGGAACAAGTTACCACGATTATGCTGGTCTCTTACTAAGGAGACATACTCAGGCTGGTCCCGGAACGAAAATCCCTTGTGCAGGTCACTATGGCGGTTTTACAGCTATGTATTTATCCGGGCAGAGGCTAATATCGAACCAGCCTTGGTCATTCCGCTCACACACCAATTTATTTCGCACTCCAAGCTGTATAAGGCGCTGCTTTACCGCATTCAATTTTCTTTGCCAAGGTTTAAATAATAATAATATATCGTTTACAGCCCTGACCTCGGAATTGATACTAATTTATCCAAAAACACGATTGCCCAAGTTTGGATTTACCAAAAGCGACGAATCTAAGCTGGTTGTTCGTAAATAAAATGATATGTATTTCCGTGTTAAAAGATTTTGTATACATCCCACTCGTTTTTAAAGTAAGGGTAGAAATGTGACGATAGTAATTTAAAGCAGAATTAATAGAATTTATTATCAAATAGACACTATTTTCCCATGCGCTCCCTCTGCAACTTCTTTACAAGGATCGCCTGCTTACCATCAATTATTCAATTACAGCTTGTTAAAAAAAAAATCAAATTAATTTATTTAGAAATGTAGTAACGGTAAAATTCCCATCTGAATTTTTCCATTATACCTCGCGTGACGCACGTAGCGGATCCGAGCTTTGATATTTGCTGGTATGAGTCAAAACTTGTTTGTACGAACATCACGCTTGCACACTGAAGGGTGGATCGACCTACCATACTATACTATGCAGGGGCTCCCATTGAAGCCCAAAAGCGTAACCCGAAAATTATGTAATTTCTAGTTTACTATCGTTTATTGAAGGGTCAGGATATTGTCTTTTATACGTCTAATTGCTTTTGTTAAATAAAGATTTGAAGCTTAAAGATCATTATTTGGAATTTTAAAGGCGAGCTGGGCTTTTGGGCTTCTATGGCTGTACCGCCACTGATACTATGGTATTTGTGATCCAAATAGAGGACCCAATAGCAATTCGCCTTACTATTTAGAATATTGTGCATGTATGCATTATCATTATAACATAAAATAAGATGTAACGAAAAAGATCAGACAAAGATTGCTCAACCAAAACAGGTTCTTAATAAACAACACACAATTGTTTTTATAATGTGTACAATAAAGTTTTAAATAAATAAATAAACACACTGGTACATACACAGTTTTATATCACAAAGAAACAAACATATGAATATGAATCCCATATTAGAAACCAGTGGTGGTTTCTACTACGTGGTCGCCCCCTGGGCGCGAAGATTACCACAGGAGGCCGGAGCTTTCCCCTTGATAAAAAGAGCAGTAAATCCACTTTATGGGTAAGCATGGGATCTTTAACACTTCGCCCAACTCGGAAACCTAACCCAGCAATTCTAGAACGCACGAAAATTGCGCATCGTGGGATAAAGAGCCAGTCAGGTTATTGTACAAAAGATAATCTGATTTCTAATTTAACACATGGTCGCACCCAGGTGACAGAGGAAGTCGCAAACGACAATGCTAATAAATTCGGTTATCTCGAGGGTACAATGTTATTGAGCCAAGGTTCACAGCTGCGCGGTTTTGCCGATTCTATCAAGGTTTATAATACTAATATGAATCATAAGTAATTAGAATAGCAAACCAAAACGTAGGGATATCGAGGTCTAATTATCTACCTGATACAATCGGGTTTCGCACGGAGGTTGTGTATGCGACTGTGCCTTATATATAAACGTTTTATATATGCACATACATACATAACCTCACGCCAGTATTCCCTGAAGGGGTAGGCAGAGGTGCATTTCTGCACCCTCATTTCGCCACATTCGGGCGAGCCTATTGCCGTTTTTCAGGCACATTTCCAGACTTCGTGCTGCTATTGAGAATATCCTAATGGAAAAAGCCAATAACCCTTTGCCAGACCCGGGAATCGAAGCCGGGTCCTCTAGATCGCACGGCACCTACTTGTCCCGCGACACCACGAGGCAGTTAAGGCAAAAGAAAAAAATATTTTGTGTTTTTTGTCTTTCACATATTATACTCACGCCTACATTTTCGGCAATGGTGTTTTTGTCCCTCGTAATAGGGGCATTACTGGGGCACATTTCCAGACTCCTTTCATTTACTGGGAATTTCTTTATCATCATCGTCATCAGCCCATATACGGCCCACTGCTGGGCACGGGCCTTATCTACCATTGAGAGGGTTTAGGCCTTAGTCCACCACGCTGGCCTAGTGCGAGTTGCCGGACTACACACCTAAGAAATTCCTAAGAACTTTTAAGTGTGCAGGTTTCTTCACGATGTTTTCCTTCACCGTTAAAGTACGTGTTAATTCATTGTGAACACACAAATAACTTCGAAAATTTCTTTATTACAACAGTATTCTATAACACCAGTATCTGATGGCAATAACATTTTTCTTTTAACAACATCTATTTCCATAACACGTTGTTGCCACGAGACGTCCATGTGGTGTCCAAATTCAAAATGCCTATAAAATGTAATAAAAAAAACCTCGTTATGTTAATACAGAGGAATAATATTAAGATTACGAAATCTAATATACTAATTTGCTGAAAAGACTGACGTCATAGAGGCATCTTAGAGACGAATAATATGAGAAATATCTACAAAAGCAAAAAATAACACTCAGTAAACTAGAAACCGCCAACCCGCACTAGGCCAGCGTGGTGGACTAAGGCTTAAACCCACTCGGTTGTAGAAGAGACCCGTGCCCAACAGTGGGATGTATTTGGGCTGATGATGAAACAAGAAAGGTCGTAAAAATATGCGAATAATATATTTTGTTGTAATCTAAAATGTATTGTAATGTATGTCTATATACATATAACATATTCATTTTATTACATATACGGATCAATTGATTTTTTTAAGAAAAAACACGGAAAACCAAAGTGAGCGAAATTGAATGAATCCAATAGAATGAAGGCAAGTCCATTCTGAGTTTATTTTAACCGAAGAAATTCTTAAGTATTTTAAGGTGTGCAGTTTTCCTATACCGTTAAAGTACGTAATAATTCATTGTGAGTACACATATAACTTCGAAAAGTCACAGGTGTGGGCTTGAGTTTGAACGATTGGCGATTGGCGAGACTTTTCACTCTACCGCGCGCCTCGAGGCCATCACTACTTATGAGAGGTAAACTTCCCATCTAGCTGTATTATGTCACAGCATACATCTAATAATAAACCCTCTCAATGGTAGAGGAGGCCCGTGCCCAGCAGTGGGACGTATATGGGCTGATGATGATGATGATACATCTAATATATACAATTCTTATGTCATAGTTTCAGTTACCATACTTCTCCGAAACGGCGCGACCGATTTGGATGAAATTTTATATGTAGGTATATTCAGTAGGTCTGAGAATAGGTTGTTATCTATTATTATAACCCTATGTGATAAGACAACCCCAAATTTATTTATTTTATTTTTTGGACAATTTTATTTTTATTATGTGGCATAAAATAAAATACATACAACGCTAAATTTTCACCCTTCTACCATGGACCCCTATTTTTCACTTGCCATTTAAATTTTGCAAATTAATATTTGAATTACATTTTATTACAATTTTAATTTTGCAATGAGCCCACTTTGTGATAAACTTGGCCTTTGATTTTGAACGTGGAATTAAATTGCTGACCGTTTACAGCAATTTTTTAACAATTTCTGTTGCGCCGAACGATGCCGAGATACGATCAAAAAAAGGCATTTGCAGCGACTTTATTAGACGGAGACAACATAAAAAAAACTATTATCCGTGGCCATAGTGTTGAAACAGTGCAAAATTATCTGCGATGAACGCACCATGACACACAAACATTCGCTTAAGACATTGGATAGGGCATTGAAAGATATAAAAAATAACTGCCTCGTGGTCTCGCTGTACAAGTATGTGCCGTGGGATCCAGAGGTCCTGGGTTCGATTCCCGGGTCGGGCAAAGTGTTATTGGGTTTTTCCATTAGTAAATTCTCAGTAACAGCCCGTAGTCTGGAAATGTGACCGAAGAACGGCAATAGGCTCGCCCCCTATTACGTGGGACTGATACATACCTGGCGAAATGTGGGTGCAGAAATGCACCTCTGCCTACCCCTTCGGGGAATACAGGCGTGAGTTTATGTATGTATGTATGTATAAAAAATAACGACAAACTATTTGGCGGCACTCTGTTACTCCTCTCAAGTGATTTCAGAGAGATACTACCCGTTGTTCCACGTTCAACGTATGTTGTTGAAATCAACGCTTGCTTAAAATCATCGCGACTGATACTTAATGCTGAAAAGTACAATTGACAGTAAAACATACGCTTTCTAATGCTTCAGGATCCGTCTTTCTCAAAACAATTGTTTGATATTGTCGATGGAAAAGTTGCTGTACAAGAAAATAATAGATGCATAAAATTACAGGCGAATTTCTGCACATTCAACTCGCAAATATTCTCATCGACCACATAATTTCCTACATCCCCATACACTTTTGGTGTTAGCTATTTTTTTATTGAACTTAATAAGTATTTCCTAGAAATAATGTATTATGGCAAAAAAACGTTTGCCGGGTCAGCTAGTAATGTATACAGAGCAAGGCACAGAAAATTATGGGAACATTATTACCTATTAACAGCCCCGTGGCGCAGTTGGCTTGACACCAGCTTGCGAAACGAGAGGCCGCGGGTTCGATCCCCGCACCGAGACAAATGTTTGTGTGATCCACAAATATTTGTTTCGGGTCTGGGTGTATGTGAGACCAAAAAGTCTCTCGTAGTTTCTGATACCCACGACACAAGACATCTTAGTGTGGGATCAGAACTATGTATGTGACTGTTGGGTGTATTTATTTATTTATTATTATTATGATTTTATCATTCGGTACATAAGTATTTATAACGCGGCTTTTTAACGCTTGACTATTAGATAAGTTTTTAACATTGTGAATGAGTTTTTATAAGATGTAATACTGATAACGCCTAAAGGGTAGACAGATATGTATTTGGGTCTCGACAAAAAAAATATCATTCATTTTCGTGGCGCAAACAACCTTATTACATTTTAAATTTGCCGAAAAAATAAACAAACGATTAAATTAAAATTTATTTATTTATAATTAGTTTTTGCCCGGGACTTCGTTCGCGTAGACTTCAGGTTTGGGTGCAGAAAGATAATAAGTGAATGGCAAAATGGCACTTACTCAATTAAAAAAGTAGCCTATGTCCTTTTCAAAGTCCTGTTTTTATCTATACCAAAAATCATCCAAATTGGTCAAATGGTTTAGGCGTGAAAGCATAGTGTGGTATGCTTCAGGCAGGGTAACTCTCGCATTTATAACATATACTTACCCATTCCCACGGGAATACATTTTCGGGGATAAAAGTATTCTATGTTACTTCGGTGGTTCCCACCTATCTCCATACCAAAAATCATTAAAATATTTTTCTAATCTTTGTCCAATTTTTTCCTGTCCGTATTTTTTTTTAATTTAAACTATCCTATGTTACTTCTAATACCTCCAAGAATATGTGTACAAAGTTTCATGAAGATCGAATCGGTTGAGTAGTTTTTGCGTTAAGGCGTAACAAACATTCCTATTTTCACTTTTATAATATAAGTAACAAAGTAAAGGTCGCGGGTCGTCGCTGGATGCAAGCTGCTTCCAACAGGTCCCTGTGGAAGTCATTAGGCGAGGCCTATGGCCAGCAGTGGACCTCCATTGGCTGATGGATGGGTGATGGATGAACAATAACACGTGTATGTAATGTATGAAACATTTATATAAAATAAAATTGCAGCACAATAAAAAAGTCATCAATGTCATTAATATGTAGTACGTAATCCATTCGTATTTCTCGAAAACTAATTATTAACGGTAATTTCGTGCAATCAATTTGCGCTTGACCGGTTTGTTGACGTCACGTTACGTACTCTATATCCGGCATCGATTAAATATTTATTAATTGTAGAGACATTGCAAAAACTGTCAACGTTAAACGAGTCAATTAAATTTTAAACCTGTTTTATTTCACAATTTCAGCCTACTTGAAGCAATTGTGTAGAGTCTACTAATTCGATAAGGGAATAAAATCGAGATTGCGCGTGCGTGCGTGTGTGTGTGTGTGTGTGTCTGTGATGTGTGTATTTTTTAATGTAATATTGTGTGATAAATTAATGTTAAAAATCAGTTGAACTTATCAATTACAAGTCGAAAATTTAATTACAATAAAAAACCTAAGACGCTGTCTGACCCCACAATACACATACTCAGACACAAGAAATTCTACAAATCAATTTTTGGGCCAACATCTATTGAACCTACAATCTCGGGCATCTAAATAATTCCGCACCCGAGACTGCTTATGACGTAAACGCTAGAAGTTGATACAAAAAAATTACATTTAAATACGAACCCACGCGTTCAAACGGCAAAAATCTGATTATCCCTTGACATTACTTGTTATTCAAGTTTAACTAGAATTTATATGACATTAACAAATAGTTCATAGTAACTAATCGCGCGGAGTAGGTTTTTTCCTCGCAGAGCAGATTGACTAGAAATTTATAGTAAGGTTACATACATATTTACATAACCTTACGCCTGTATTCCCCGAGGGGGTAGGCTGAAGTGCATTTCTACACCCACATTTCGCCAGGTATGTATCAGTCCCACGTAATAGGGGGCTAGCCTATTGCCGTTTTTCGGGCCCATTTCCAGCTACCGTGATGCTACGAAGAAGTTCTTAATGGAAAAACCTAGTAACACTTTGCCCGACCCGGTAAGCGCACACGCAGCGTAAGGGATGTTTAGACCGCACGGCACATACTTGTGCCGCGAGACCACTAGGCAGTCATGTAACTGGCAGTGATAAGTTACATTAAAACTAAACTCAACCGAAAGTTTTTTTAAAAAGAAACTAACAATCTTTCTCTTCTCGTCATCAATAGACGTTCACTTACTTAGACTTAAAGACTCAGAGTCCTTGACGTTAAGCTGCTACCATCCTGCGACTCATCTAGATCGACCGCCCCGTGGCGCAGATGGTTAGACACCAGCTTGCGAAACGAGAGGCTGCGGGTTCGATCCCCGCACCGAGACAAATGTTTGTGTGATCCACAAATATTTGTTTCGGGTCTGGGTGTTTGTGAGACCGAAAAGTCTCTCGTAGTCTCTGATACCCACGACACAGGACTTGTATCCTAGTGTGGGGTCAGAACAATGTATGTGACTGTTTTGTGTATTTATTTATTTATTTATTATCAGGATGTCCTATCCTGTGCTTGCCGATACGTGACCTCCACTCTTGAACCGCACTCACTCGTGCAAAGGAATATTCCATTAGGAAATAAGCCCGAATAACGGTATTGGGCTCATCGCCTCACAGTTTCTGATACGCACAGCACGCGACGTATTTTAGTCTGGCGGTCGAACTAAGTATATTATACAGAGTGTAAGAAGACCATCATCGAAAACTTAACCAGGTAATAGTTACGGTGTGTACAAACACATTGACTTTTAAAAAAATCCAGACAAATAATATAAATTACGTTAATGTGTTTGTAATAGTTAGAATAATAGTTGATATTTTGGCAGTGTTGGCCTCGAGGTTTAGGCGCGCGGTCGAGAATTTCGTCGGTCGCAGGTTCAAACCCCAGGCACACACCTCTGACTTTTTGAAGTTATGTGTGTATTCACAATGAATTATCACTTGCTTTAACGGTGAAGGAAAACATCGTGATAAAACCTGCACACCTAAAAGTTCTTAGGAATTTCTTAGGTGTGTAGTCCGCCAACCCGCACTAGGCCAGCGTGGTGGACTAAGGCCTAAACCCTCTCAGTTGTAGAGGAGGCCCGTGCCCAGCAGTGGGACGTATTTGGGCTGATGATGATGATGATGATATGTACCGATAAGGTGTATTTCTCTATAAAAATCATACAAAAAATTACCTACGCAGCTATTATATTAAAATACATTATATTTTTCCTAAAAGTTTTTACATCAGAATAGGCTTCTCGACTCTATTTATTTAGCTCATTAATATAATTTTTCCGTAATTAATAACGCCTAATGTGATGCAAAAAAATCTTGAACACACGTAAAAAATTATAAAGCATTTAACAAAACAAAAAACTTATTAGCATAATTATTTATGAAGGCTTCAACAAATTGTTTATTAAAATAAATTTCAACGTGACTCGTGGCTAATTTGTTAAGCCCACGTGACCCAGGTCACTCGCTATCCTGGATCCAGGCACAAATAAGTCATAATTGTTTCGACTGGTGACTCGTTTTTAGCCAGTCGGCACCACAATGCCATTCATCCAGCATCCGTGGCGCAGTTGGATAAACACTAGCATGCGAAACGAGAGGCCGCGGGTTCGACCCTCGCACTGAGATAAATGTTTGTGTGATCCACAAATATTTGTTACAGGTCTGGGTGTTATGTTGTTTATTATACAGACCTTGTTGAATCTAGGAAGAATTTCCGTGCTTTTCAGCGTTTTTGCCGTGCTTATTATTGGAAGCTAACTTAACAGCTCGCACTTTAGTTTTCATTTATTTATTCATTAAATATCATATACATAGCTATTTACCCGTGGTGCGTTAATTGCGTCTTATTTCACTATTTTTAATTGTCTTTTTTTATATGAGGATGAAACCTCATACTCGTAGTTCAATATTTTGTCTCCGGCTTTGCTGTGGAGGGAAGTGCACAACTTTTTGTTTTCTAACTCCCTGTTTTTTCTATTTCTTATATTATTTTTGATTAATTTCGTTGCGGGATAATGACAAATTTGGTTCCTTAAGATCCGCTGAGCGTCAGTGCTCAGCGTCAGTACTGTGCGTGCTGCTGTTGATCCTGGAGCACAGGAGTTACAGTGGCGGGTGTGTGGTGGTATAGGTCTGGGTGTTAGTGAGCTTGAAAAGTCTCTCGTAGTTTCTGATACCCACGATACAATACTCGTGTCTTAAAGTGACTTATGAATGTTAGGTGTATTTTTTTAATTTATTTATCAGGTACTTTTTTGTGCCAAGAAAAAAAATATCTTGTGTAAATTATACGCGTGAGTGACCATAAACTCTATACTAATGTCTTACCGACAGAAACCGTTATGCTAATATTATTGTGCGTCATTTCATTTGTGGTTTATCACATTTATTCGCGGTATTTTGCATATTATTGTATGTGACTTATGCTGGAGTATAAAATAACACATGATATAATCGTATTAAATCTCTAATGACTCGCGGTACACTAAACGCCGTCTCTTTGGTTGCAGGTTTAAATTCTAGGTGAATTTTGTAAGGTCTGAAGTGTGAGTAGGGAATGAACACGCGACAATCGATTTAGTGTTTCGACGGTTCAATCTTCGAAATCATTTTCATTCATCATTTGTTAGCTTCTTCAATTGTTTCATTGATATCTTGATACCAGCTTCGGTTAACAGAACTATTTATTTGGTTTTGCAGTTTATACCTCACTAATTTATCTATATCTATACAAATAAATAAAATTGGAGTGTCTCTTTGTAATATTGGAATATCAGCTTTTTCATAAATGCATATGGATGTATACACGGTACATATACCAAAACAACGTTTTTTACAATTTTTGTCTGTCTGTCTGTTTGTTACGGCTAATCTCTGAAACGGGTGGACCGATTTTGACGGGACTTTTATTGGCAGGTAGCTGATGTAATAAGGAGTAACTTAGGCAAAAAAAATAGAATCCACTGTTAGGCGGCACGAATTCTCGAACGACACCACAACTTTTACGCCATAAAATTATGTTATATTTCATGGTTTCAATGGCACCAAATCGTATAATGATTCCTCTCTTACTTTGGACATAACGTCATTATCACGCGACACATGGTGCTCCATATCTCCACGTTTACATACATACATATACAACATCATTAGCCCATATGCGTCCCACTGCTGGGCACGGGCCTCCTCTACAACTGAGAGGGTTTAGGCCGGCCTAGTGAGAGTCGGCGGACTGCACATCTAAGAAATTCCTGAGAACTTTTAAGTGTGCAGGTTTCCTCACGATGTTTTTCCGTTAAAGTATAGGACACATTCATTCATTCATTACGAATACGCACATAACTTCGAAAAGGCCGAGGTGTGTGTATGTGGTTTGAACCAGCGACCGCCGAGATTCTCGATCGTCTGCCTAAACCTCGAGAACATTACTACTTCATTACTACACATACATACAGTACATACACCGTGAGTTTATCACGCCTATGTACTTAAAGGGGTTGTATGTATTTTTGTATATATGTATGTATGTTGTACACACTGACTACCCTCTCATCTATCGCCTCCAATGCACTCCACATATATTTAATAATATTTTAATCAGTGTTGGGTTCTGTAAGAGTAATGTATTGGAATGTATATGTGTTGTGTAATGTGTGTGAGTGTAACTGTAAATAATATAAGTATACATGAAATTAAATGTTTATAATAAATAAATATATTTTATAAATAAATAAAATATAAGGTACGCCACACTTTCTTTGTTTCCATCCTATGGTTGTCTCTAAAAGATCGCCTTGAGCGATAAGACCGCCAATTGTACTATTTTCTTTCTTGTGTATTCTTGTTTTGTTAATTTTCTCCGTGTGTACAATAAAGTGTTAATAAATAAATAAAGGGGAAGCAGAGAGTATTTCTACAAAGAGGTTAGGTCTAGTGGCGTATTGTAAGCATATTTCAAGATTCTCTGGTATTCCTAAGAAATACCTAGTGGGAAAACCTAGTATGTCACTTCCTTTTTTATTTCATTGTTTGCAGACGTTATATTTCTATAGAAGACGTCATAAAAACTAGTTGCAATGGCGCAATCAAACAGCTATCTATTGTTCTATTACTCAATTCATTTCCCATTCATGTTTCAATAACGGTAGTTTATTTTATTAATTGTTTTCATCACAATGAAAGAGGAAACCCTATTGCTTCTTTATCTTCAATAGATTTAACTAACTGCTTTACTTACAGAAATAAAAACTTGATATATACCTCTAAGACAGTGCAACTATTTTAGCTCTTCCTTCTCTGTATCCTTAAGTAAGCATCGATACTATGGAGGTTTTTGGAACTACATACCCCAACTTGCATACACCATCGCAAATTTTATTAACCAAGAGACCTAAGTAGCCGAATATAAGTGGCAACGTAAAGCGAATTCGGTTGGTTTTGTATGAAGTTGGCTTGGTAGAACGTACGCTTGTCTACTATCAGCAGGTTCATAAAAAAATTGATGTTCGATATCTACATAATATAGCGTTTTCTAAAGCGATTCTAAGTTATCCAAAGAGTAATTAATACGAAAGACGTGATGGCCTCGAGGTTTAGGTGTATAGTCGAAATCTTAGCGGTACCCCCCAGGCTAACACCTGTATCTTTTCGAAGTTATGTGTGTATTCACAATGAATTATCACATACTTTTACGGTGCAGAAAATACTGCACACTTATAAGTTCTTTGGAAATTCTTAGACGTGTATTTCGCCAACCCGTACTGACCAGTGTGATAAAGAAAGATCATCTCCTCAGTTAAACAGGAAAATATCAAAATAAATAATAGGTTATAGGAAGCTTTATCATCTTTATCATCAGCCCATATACGTCCCATTGCTGAGCGCAGGCTTCCTCTACAACTGAGAGGTTTTAGACCCTAGTACACCACGCTGGCCTAGTGCGGGTTGATGGACTTCCCAATTAAGATATTCCTAAAAACTTTTAGGAATGCAGATTTCCTCACTATGTTTTCCTTCACCGTTAAAGTAAGTCATAATTAATTGTGAAGCTTCACCTAATATTCAATAACATCGCTGGCAAAATGCAGTTGATGAAGTGAATTTATATCCATTAATCCTTTCTGCCTATTCTATACATATCTATATAATAGATATATATATGTTATTATATTTAATCAGCTTTCCTTGGCGGTATTTCCAAATGGATACGATTTAGGGACCTTCAAGAAAAGAGCCTATATTTTCCAAAAAGGCCGGCAACGCACCGATATATAATTCCTCTGGTATCGTGGGTGTTCATGGGCCGTGTTGTCCACTTAACATCAGGTGGCTCTAGCTCGTTTGACTCCTTTTCCCATAAAACAAAATTGTTTGACTTTTGGTTATCAATATGATTTACGCTTAAATAAAAATTGATATATTATACATAGTCGTCAGCAAATAATTTATTTAATACCGGCACACAAAAACCGTCGCATTTTAATGTGATTATGATTTATAGGGACCAGTTTTTGCCTTGGACACGCCTCGGCATACTCAAGTTTTGCGCGTTTATGACACTTAAAACAATAACCGTATTTCGTATTAAAACCTGCGGTAAACATTTTTTTTTTAATTATTCAGATGAGAACTATTTATGTATATCGCTCGCAATGTTGCTCGTAAAACCTTAGACATTAAAAGGACTATTTCTTCCCGTTTTTACCAATTTTTTTATGGCTGCTTCGCCCCTATGGTTCGTAATGTGATTTGTGATGATGGGCCTAAAGTTTTTTCAATTCTAAGCAGTTGTTCCTGAGATTAGCGCGTTCACCCAAAGAAACAAACTCTTCAGCTTTATAATATTTCTATAGATGTTCATCCCAATCATAGGCAATGATGCACAACGAAGAGGGGTTAGGCCTAGGGATGCCCAAAAAAGTGTATTGTATCGATATATCGCATCGTAACTGTATCGAACTTGGTTGTATCAATACACGATATTATCGATTTCCTTTGTATCGATATATCGTATTGTAACCGTATCGCATGCCTTTCAATTAATATGCGATATAATGAGTATATATCGTGCAAAGGGTTGTCTTTTTAGTAGTTTTACTATATTCTTTTATTTTTTAAAAAGAAACAAATAATTATATGTATTTAATAGTTTATATTAAAATTGTAAACCAATTTTTATCAAATGACTGATTTAAATTTGTGAAAAAACGGCAAAGAACTACTCACCCGCATATCTTGTTGTGACGACGATACTGATCGGGAAGTATGACCGCCATCCAATGCACTTTGATGATGTCTCTTTAAATGAGTTTGTAAATTCGCAGTATTATTTTAAGTCTTTACAAACATATGACATAATTTACACTCTCCACCGTTACCTGATTTGATAAAAAAAATCCACACAGTTGACTTTACTGGCGGTGCCATTGCAATGATTTTGAAATAAAAGTTTTTCTTGCTCGAACTCGAACGGAATGAAAAAGGAGAACATAAACTAAACATTTATTAATCATATTTGACGGTACTACAAAGTCCAAAGATTTATTTAAATCTACCTCCAAGTCTAAACAAAAGCCGGCTGTTCTTGTTCCATAAACAATTTTGTTGACGTTATCATTCTCTTATTACTAATAACAATATATTCAATGACACTGTCTATTATTGTTTAGTGATGATGTAATAGGAACTTTAAAATTATACAAATTAATCACCGACATAGTTTGATACGATACGGTAATGCGATATTTTTATAAGAATGCGATATATCGAAGCGTATCGTATGGTCAAAATATCGCATCAAATATCGCTATATCGTATAGTGCTGTATCGATATTCCGATATATCGTATCGTAATGGGCATCCCTAGTTAGGCCTTAGTTCATCACGCTGGTAAAGTGCGGATTGGCGGACTACAAATATGTGCCTAAGAACTCTTAGCTGTGTGATGAAGGGGTCCTCTCAAGGTCCTTAAATAAAGTTTATAGCCGCGTTGAGTCCATATAAAAAATAAAATAAGGTTTTAAGAATTAGACGGCAACTGAAATCATCATCATCAGTATACATATATATGTCCCACTGCTGGGCATGGGCCTCCTCTACGACTGAGAGGGTTTAGACCTTAGTCCACCACGCTTGCCTAGTGCGGGTTGGCGGACTACACACCTGAGAAATTCCTAAGAACTTTAAGGTGTGCCGGTTTCATCACGATATTTTCCTTCACCGTTAAAGTACGTAATAATTATTCGTGAATACACACATAACTTCGAAAAGTCAGAGGTGTGTGCCTGGGCTTTGAACCCGCGACCGTCGAGATTCTCGACCGCGTGCCTAAACCTCGAGGCCATCACGACTTATCATTGACAACTGAAATCATCTAACAAAAAAAGGAAATCCATTCCTTTCAACACTTTCCTCCACATCTCTATTTTAATCGTGGGCGGGTTTAGGTACAAACTAATTTCACATATACGATCACTTAGCCATATTTGTAATTGAGATCCAAGCAAATATTTTTAGGCCGTAAGAATTCATGACAAATGTCTGACAGGCCTCGAAAACTAACTTCTTAATCTCAAATCATCACCTCATTGGAACAAAATGATTCGCTACTACTAAATTTTATTCCAGATTAAATGTTTCTATGTGATAATAAAAAAATATATTATAGAACGTATCCACTTCCAAATTGTATCGATGACTCTGGACCTAAATCTAAAATTAATGCAAGTGAACCTACAGTATAAGCTTGAGCTAGGAACGGTAAAAAACCTGAACAATATTTCTCTGAATAAACAATAGTTGAAAAAAAGATACAATTTGCCTTTAAATGTCAACTGACCAATATAATTGCAAATTTAATATATAACAAAACAATAAAAATATAATTTAAAATCGGCAAGAAAACTTTATGTTTCCTTATTTATAAAAATCATATTTGGTCGATAACCATATCCTGCTCACTCCTTATGCATTTGACGTAAGTTGGAATAATACAAGGTCGACCAAGTGGAATATTACAAATAAACAAGTACACTAGGAAACAAATAGCATTGTTATTTTTTTAATAGAGTCTTAATTTTTTTGCAGTGCTCCAAGCATTTACAGATGTTGATCAATAAACTGGTATTGCCAATTCAAGTCACATTTTATGAGCTCAATTAATTAAATTAATTAATTCTAATAAATATTTTTTTTTCTTGTCGTCAAATGTTTGTCCCATTAGCATGACACTATCAATTTACGGGTTCTCTTAAGACGATCAATAATACTAAATTTCATTTGTCAGATGAACAACAACTGGCATTTGTGTGCCATTTGCCTGTTTTTTTTTTTCCGTTCGTATCGTCTTTTCATTTTATTGTATTCACATTGAATTATCGCGTACTTTAACGGTGAAGAAAAACATCGTGTAGTGTACACCTAAAATTTCTTAAGAATTTCTTATGTGTGCGGACCGCCAACCCGCACTAGGCCAACGTGGTGGACTAAGGCCTAAACTCTCTCAGTTGCAGAAGAGGCCCGAGCCCAGCAGTGCAACGTATATGGACTGATGATGGATATAAGTAGGGTATAAAGTTGTGAAAAACGTTTACCAATATTCATTCCGGGATATACAACAGGCGATTTCATTGAGGTGGCAAGTTAGGCCTATGGCAACCCCACCCACGACCAAAAACAAAATAGGATTGTTTCGCATTGTACTGGTCCTGGTCGAGCAAGCCTCCTTGTATCACAGTAACATCTAACTACTGCGTGGATCTACTATGTCTATTTCTGTGGGAATGATAAATAAGGAAATAAATTGAATGGCAAGTAGATGCATAATTTTAGAAGTGAACACATCATGCTATTTTTCTTTTACGAGACCATATATATTTTGCAATCATTTCAGACTAATATAATGTTAAATAAAAACACTTACGCCTGCATTCGCCGGAGGGGTAGGCAGAGGTGCATATCCGCACCCACATTTCGCCAATTGTGTTCGTCTCACGTAATAGAGGGCGATCCTATTGCCGTTTTTCAGTCAGTATTTCAGTCAAATATAATATTCTAATACGATATTGTCATCACGATAACTTATTTTATTTGTGAATTAAAATATGTTTTTTTTTTTAGTTAATATAAAAAAGTTTTAAAACTTCCACACCACATAAGGTGTTTCTTAATGTTTTGTTATTTATCATCGGCCTACCCCAATAAGGTGAGGTCATTATGTCATAAATAGCTCAAGTCCTTCGCAGTTCGCGTAAGCTTAAAATTTATGGCCCAATTAATGTTATTTAGTACTTCCCACTTTTAATTTGTTTGTCTTAGATTAAAGCGATTATTTTCTTAAAGTATTTCCGTGTATATATTTTCCGTTTTTTTATTCCGTAATATTTTTTAATCCTATAACGCGAAAAACAAGTATTTGCTTTTCTTAAAATACAAAGAAATAATAAATACGATGGTAGTATAGCAGCAGTGAAAACAGTCTTAGTTTTCTACGTAGACAGCGAGGTTTTATATCACCTTATGTAAGTATATTTTAGACAGAGCGATCTGAGGAAACCCTATTGTTAGCAGTGGACGTCATTAGGTTCATGATGATTATAATAATATTTGACTACTGGTGTCCCCCAGCTTCATCCATCTCAACTTTGTTCTCCGCGATATTCTTCACTGAAAAAATCATAGTAATGCCCATATGCAGAAAAGGCACACAAAAAAAGGAAAAAATAGTTCGTGGTAATTATTTATGAAAGTAGTGATGGCCTCGAGGTTTAGGCGCCCGGTCGAGAATATCAGCGGTCGCGGGTTCAAACCCCAGGCACACACCTCTGACTTTTCGAAGTTATGTGTGTATTCACAATGAGATTATCACTTGCTTCAACAGTGAAGAAAACATCGTGAGGAAACCTAAAAAAACGTTCTTAGGAATTTCTTAGATGTGTAGTCCGCCAACCCGCACTAGGCCAGCGTTGTGGACTAAGGCCTAAACCCTCTCCATTGTAGAGGAGGCCGTTTGTATATGGACTGATGATGATGATGAATTATTTATGAAAGTCTTCGTAAATTCACTAGTGTGGTGAGGTTAATAGACTTATTTTCTGTTCCAGAACACTACCCAACAGGACCAAGCTCCGAATGGCAGGGTATGTGGTCACTATAGTGGTGCATACCATCAACGGTTTGGTCATGGAGAGCGGCTTCTACGGAGAGGCCATGAATGACCCTGGAGTCAGGAGATATTACGCGTTCCGAACTAGATTCATCACGTGTTGGACTTTTGTTAGTACCAATACTGTTTTTTTATTGTATTATACCTACACCCATATATGTAGATAAAGCTAGCTCTTCTATTGGCGCGTGGGATCGAGTTGTCTCGGATTCGATTTCCGGGTTGGTCAAATTGTTTTTGGTTTGATTGTGAAACCTAAACGACAGTAATTTTGACCTAATTTAAGCATATTTGTTAAACGTGGTTATTGTATTATAATTTCGCCAGGGAAACCATCCAACCAAATGCAATACCTCTGTTGTCACTGTGGTCAGTTTTGATAACCAATTCAAAGTCTTGATTTTTTTTTTAATAGACAAACGTGAACAATGGCCACCATAACATGAACCGAAGAGTATACCCTTGAAGCATACTTTAAGCAGTCTTCTTTATAATGCATTCTTCCAGGTGGCACAAATAATATATGCAGCAGTCGCTTTGTATTGTGACGTGAAAGACCATGAGGGAAAGAAGAATTCAAACACACTGAAAAACTTGAAGTGGTTCCGCGACATCTCGTTTCCAGGAATCATTGTACCGTACTCATTTGTAAGTACCTAACTATTTATTTTTGTTTTTTTATTATGATACCTACTTAATTTCATTTTTTTAAATAAAAGATATTTTTTCTAAAATAAACGTTACCTAAGTTACTCCTTATAACATCACCTATCTGCTAGTGAAAGTCCCGTTAAAATTGGTCCACCCGTTTCAGAGATTAGCCGGAACAAACAGACAGACAGACAGACAGACAAAAATTGTAAAAAACGTTATTTTGGTATTATGTACCGTGTATCCATATGCATTTATTAAAAAGCGGTTATTTCAATATTACAAACAGACACTCCAATTTTATTTATTTGTTGTATAGATGTAGGTATAGATCATCATCATCATCATCATCAGCCCATATACGTCCCACTGCTGGGCACGGGCCTCCTCTACAACTGAGAGGATTTAGGCCTTAGTCCACCACGCTGGCCTAGTGCGGGTTGGCGGACTACACACCTAAGAAATTCCTAAGAACTTTTAGGTGTGCAGGTTTCATCACGATGTTTTCCTTCACCGTTAAAGCAAGTGATAATTCATTGTGAATACACACATAACTTCGAAAAGTCAGAGGTGTGTGCCCGAGGTTTGAACCTGCGACCGCCGAAATTCTCGACCGCGCGCCTAAACCTCGAGGCCATCACTGCTTATTTAGGTATAGATAGGAAGTTTATTTTTCTCCTTAAGATTAATCATACCAGCACAGCGGTTGGACACCTCTCCTATGTAACACTAAAAATCATTCAAATCGAATATGTAGATCTACAATTTATTCGTTACGAACATACAAAAACACAAATCCTTTTTCATTATACTATTAGTATAAATATGTCGAAGGGTCTTGAGCGTTATTGTTTTTTTTTTAAATAGTGACAGTACAACTTCTGGAGGTAATTTCAAAAACTTAGTACAAAGCTCCTATCGGTCCGGCGTTCCGAGCGAGAATGAATCATTCTATGTTGGGCGCACAGTGGGGATGCGTCGACGCTTCGACAAATATATATATTTTTTTATTTCTGAATCCGACTGGGCCATGAGTATTAATTTTTTGATGGTTATCTCTATGTAACTCGATCTGCAACATAATCATTCCATTTGATATATCGGTCCAGATATTGCTGGTAGAAGGATAATAAAAGAAAAGAGGGTAGTACTCATTTAATTCCGTCGCAGACCGCCTGACATAAGCAGTCTGTGTCTCGAACAACGTGTTTCATTGCAATATAAAATACGATAACCACCAATTTTGTGATGTATTGTAACCAAAAAGCGCGTGTCTAAGTCACATACAGTAAAAAAATGATAATGTAATAATAGATGTAAGCGGTTTGAAGGAATTCGGTGTAGATCGTTGATATCAAACCTACATTCTCCAAATACTTCGTAGTTGTGATCGAAATTGTGGTTACTTGATTAAATATAGGATTTGTACCAGAAGTCAGACAATCTGCAGTTTGACAATGAAATCGATTTGACCGAAGAAAACCAGACCCTTAAGCGTCCGTAAATTCGACAAAATTACATAAACTCACGCCTATATTCCCCGAAGGGGTAGGCAGAGGTGTATTTCTGCACGGTCAACATTTCGCCAGGTATGTATCAGTCCCACATAATAGGGGGCGAGTCTATTGCCGTTTTTCGGGCACATTTCCAGATTCCGTGCTGTTACTGAGAATTTCCTAATGGAAAAACTCAATAACACTTTGCTCACCCCGGGAATCGAACCTCTCTAGATCGCACGGCACATACTTGTACCGCGAGACCACGAGGCACTCAATACCAAATAATTATCTGGTCATTATAATGAAAGGCAATTTAAATTTAAGAGCTAAAACATGTGATGTGTTACGTCCAAAGACCACATTCAAGTCACAACTAAAGATCTTTGTGCTAGACCTTTGTTACATAATGACATTCATACATTTCCAGATGGTGTCAACCCTTTTCTGGACGCTTTATATCTACGACAAGAACTTGATCCTGCCGGCCTTCATGAAGAAGGTGGTGAGTTCGTTCTCCAACCACCTGGTACATACATTTATCGCGCCCGTCGTGCTTTGGGACATGGCCTTCCACAACAGAACCAGAAGGTCGCATATGCAGAACGTGGCTGCCATGGCTTTGTTCACCAGCATCTATTTTGCAGTGTGAGTATTTTACAGGAGTTGTGAGAGCAATGATAGTTTATTTGCATTGTTTTCAGAGAAATCGTTGGTATTTTAAAGTATTTGTAATCATTTTCAACATTATGATAAATCCTAAATAAAAACAAATAATGCTAAAAATTTATAGTGATGTAATGTATTGAAATTTGCACGAAAAATATATGAATTTGTGTGTACTGTAAGTCTGTAATGTATTACAATAACAAAATTCAGAATTTAATAGATTATTTTATGAATTATGTTTATACTAAGTTACTATACAAACACAGCAACTTGTGGCAAGATGTTTATCCATTGAGCAATAATATTTTGATATTTTTTTTTTCATATGCCGAACTAAACTTTTTTACGGTAATTATTTCGAGTAGAACTCCGCGATGGTCGGAAAAACACCGGCTGTTCCCACTCACATAGCTATTCACCGTGCACAATAAATTTTAATATGTAGTTAAAATCAATCATTTCAAGTTTTTTAATTTACTTGTTTGTCGACACAAGTAAATCAATTTTGAAAGTTAAATAAAAGCTTGTAAAAAGCAAGGTCAAAGCCCAGGTCTCTTGTTGCTTTTTCTTCAATGAATAAGATTATTGGTATATGATATTTGCATCACCCTATGATAGCGGCCTCCTTTCAAAAAGTGTACCCAGCTTACTGACCCACGCATTTAGTATCATATTACCGAGGAAGTTGTATTTTGTATTTTCATCCAAAATTTAATGTGATCAGGAGTAATGGCAGTCACATTCATTCAGCAATTATAAGTTACAATAGTCATGATCATATGACTTACTATCAAGTCCGTTTGTTTCACTTAACTGAAAATGGTTTGTTTTTTTATTTCTTCGTTTTGACTACTATTTTAAGTATTTTACTGTGACGATGATGATTCGGAACCGATGGTACTTCTTTTGATATTTAGCGACTTAAAATGTCCTAAGCTGTTTTGTTGGTTCCGCGGCATTAACTAACCTGTGCGATTCCAAGGTTCGGAGTTCGATTCCTGAGTCAGGATTTTTTTCTTTTAGAAATTTCTATCAGCCGAAATTCTTCAAATGTGCTCGGTTAACAGCAAATAGTATACGAAATCTAGGTACAGGAAACACAGGTACACACCTCTTCAAAAAATAAATAAATATATCATTTAAAAAAATAACGGTAAATTTATCGTTTCAGATTAATAATCTCCTACTACGAGAAAGGCATGTGGCCGTACCCCATACTGACGTACCTCCAAGGGACCGTGTACATCAAGCTGTTCATATTCGTGACGATCGCACAAATACCGTTCTATTACTATCTGCAATGGTACATCGTGAAATTCATCGAAAGATTTCAGAGTGTTAAGTCGGAATAAGGTAACACCACGCCATGCACGAACAAAATTATTTATTAACAACCTAGTGATTAAAAGAGAAACAAAAATGCGTATACATTCACGTTGTAATCCTCCGAACGGATGGATGGAAGGGAATATTTCCATCCACGTTTCACCAATGGTGATAATACACCACGCAAAGGGGGGCGAGCCTATTTACGTTTGTCGATCTCATTTCTAGACTCCGAGATGAAACTGAGAATTTCCTAATGTAAAAATTAATAATAGATCGGTCATTGAGTGTTAAGGAAAAAATGCGACAGTCGTTCTAGCCTTTTTTTCTACGACATTTTAAGGTTTGAAAACGTGACATTCATTTGTTTTTTTTCGCATTAAGGTCGACGTTATTAATCCGCTGACAATAACCTTAGATGAGGTTACATGTGACACATTGTAAGATCGCGGCTTTGATTTTTAATCGAAGTTTTTATTTACATAATGAATAATTAGACATCGTGTGACTTGGACGAAGAGGTCATTCAAGAAACGCGAGGTCATTGGCTCGATTCTGTCAAAGGGAATTAATCAAATTGCAAATTTCTTGTGTCTTAAAATCTAACACGTTTATATTTTCTGTTTTATCTTGCTGAAGGATTTAAGATTTGCTCTCTACATTTTAGTAGTAGGTAATATTCCCACATTACTAGCAGTGTATTAAAAAACAAGGTCCACAAAATTAACAGCTCATTTCCATAACAACATCATTATATATTATTCATCCCAGTTAAGGTAAGGTTAAGTTTGCTGGTGGTAGGATATTTGTATCCGCCCGGATGGCGACCACCGTACACAGGGCGTAAAACCCGCCATAGTGGCACATGCAAGTGTGCCGCGTTCCGGGATCAGCCAGTGTATATCCGGTTTTCGGGGGGGCTTCAATCATGGTGAAAGGATGACCGTGCCGGCAATTTTTTTGGCCGGTTTGTCGCGGTCGGTCCTTTGATCGCCATGATTGATAGTCCCCCAAACTTCTTCACAATAAGGTGAAGAGGTATTCGGCCGGCATGATTGTGTCGACCAACGGGAGACCATCATCTCTCGCTGGTCGGCACTTTTTCTGGACTCCATTGCGCTTACCATCAGGTGCAATGGGGTCACTTTGCCGTGCCAGAATAAAAAAAAAAAAAAAAAAAAAAAAAAAAAAAAAGGTTTATTCACAAGACAAATTGAAAATTCCAAGGTAAATGGATATGTTTCTCAGTTAAAATTAATATTATTAAATGTAGGATGTAGTTTACTCTATAAATCTATCAAAAAATGCCATATAATCAAGGGGCCAAAGGTATTTCCTACTTTACGATCAATACGTAACCTCCAAATACATAAAGGTTTTTTATTATAATAATTATCGTAAAAAGCCCCATCTGTATTTTCTAATTCCGTGTTTATTCAACGTGTGCTCTTATATCGGGAAACCTTTATGGTATTTTTTATCCTGAAAGTTGTAGAATCCCTCGTATCACGATTATAAAGAAGAAGTAACTGGGTGTCACTGTCTTAATTCCATATAGAATCATCAATTCCTCTTAATTATTGTATCTTGTATCTGTTATATCCTTCTTCGTCAATATAGATACTATTGACATTTCTAAACTTCATAAATGGAACTTGTTATACCTTTGACAAAATCTAGCATTTTGCGAAGTTTCCGAAAGCTTTGGTTGTAAGAAAAAAATCCATAGATTTTGTAAGTATCAACGCAATCACTGCCGATCCGTTAAAGAAATACGTTGCGTAGCCTCTGCTTGATTCACTATTTCCATCATTCTTTTGAATCAGCGTAATAATACCCATCTTAAGCAATAATCTACGAATAATTTGAAAGGTCACAAACGGTATTTAATTATGCATCACAGCTTAAGCTACGGAAGTATGATAAAAGTTGTTATGGCCATGTTTTGTAGTCAATTATGTCGACCTAATTGCCGACTAATCTTATATAGTTATTTACTGTTATAACTGAGAAGACGTGATACAGAACATACATATTAAAGTTTTGTATCGCCCTACTAGAAAAGGTTTATTTCTAATCGCAGAACGGACAATATTCAGACTTCGTGCTGCTACTGGAAACTTCCCAATTAAAAAAAACAATTCAACTTAAATCGCCCTGGAAGTGGAACCAGGGTTCTCTAGATCGTACAGAATGTACAGAACAACGAGGCAAGCGTAATTTAATTTCATATGAATACAAACGAATTTAAAAGTCCATTGACTAGCGTTCAAAACTAATACAACAATTATGACAGTCTTCTCTTAAGCAAAATACATTATGACTAAGCTCGAATAATTTAAAAAATACCTAGCGCCTTGGCTCCCAGCCTACGTTAAATTCCCTTAATCAGTAATGTTATAACAAGTTTGGAAATCGTCTCGTTTTCTATATTCGTATAGAATTATTGTTGATGACGTATTATTGCCCCATAATTTTGACTAATTAATTTTTTTAACACTAATGTCATATAGCTTATGTCATTTTTCTTGTCACCAAATCTTAATTTTGGGAAAGTAAGAATGCATTCCTCTCTCATATATTAAAGTGACAACACCAAATCATTTATATCATATAACTTATTAAAATAATATCCAGATTGAACCAGACATCATACCATTAAAAACACTTGTTGCTCTATAGAAAAGTCTTTTTTTTTCTATATTAAAAAATATTGTGCATGTGCAAGGTGCATGTGCTATGTTTTGCTCTGTAAGTGCGTGCTTTAATTTAATGGCATGATATCGGGTTAACTCTGTGTAGCTTTGGTATTGAATATTGGGAATATTACATTTTCCGGGATAAAAATAACCCGATGTCCTTTCTTATGGTTTGATCTATCTTCATGCCAAACATTATTCAAATCATATCATATCTTCAGTAATGGAAAATGAGTGTTTAAGAGAAATTGATAACACCACCCAAATTGTATGATTAGTGTCCAGTCTTGGTAGAGTGCCGACTACCAGGAAATGAGAATAAGCATTTTAAACTATTTCACACAATTATGCGTTTTTTCCAAATAACCGAATCATCATCATCATCATCATCAGCCCATATACGTCCCACTGCTGGGCACGGGACTCCTCTACAACTGAGAGGGTTTAGGCCTTAGTCCACCACGCTGGCCTAGTGCGGGTTGGCGGACTACACACCTAAGAAATTCCTAAGAACTTTTAGGTGTGCAGGTTTTATCATGATGTTTTCCTTCACCGTTAAAGCAAGTGATAATTTATTGTGAATACACACATAATTTCGAAAAGTCTGAGGTGTGTGCCTGGGGTTTGAACCTGCGACCGCCGAAGTTCTCGACCGCGCACCTTAACCTCGAGGCCATCACTGCTAACCGAATACCTAATAGGAAATACAAAAACAAGGAAGATTTGTATTATTAGGGGTTGTTGGGATTTCCATGAAAAAGTTGTCAGTAGCAACACGAAGTCTGGAAATTTATCCAAAAACAGCAGAAAGAGAGGGGGCGAGACGCACCTTATAGCGTGGGACTTAGATGCTAGCGAAAGTGCGTATAAAAATACTCTTCTGCAGAACTATATATACCTATGTATGTACTAATCAGTGGCAGTACTTCCATAGAAGCCCAAAAGCGTTACAAGTTAATTATGTAATGTCTAGTTTATTTATTTTGGTGTCCGGATATTCTTATTTACATATGTACCAGTATAAGTCAAATTGCAAAGTAAAGATTTAAAGCTTATTTGGAATTTTGTAAGGCAAGCTGGGCTTCTGGGCTTCTATAGGAGTACGTACTAATGTGTAATACATACATATTACATACCTATGTATTTCACGTCCATACGTGAGTTTATGTTTATTAGCTTAGTAAATACTAAGGCTCGACCGAGATCTCGGTCTCGGTCTCGGTCTCGGCATTCTCTGCTACAAATCCAACCGAGAATTTTGTCTCGGTTCTCGGCTAATTACAGCCGAGATTCTCGGTCATGACCGAGATTGTAACTTTGTTCGGATAGGCATTCAAATTTTACCGCGCGTGGCCACGCGCCGCAGCGCGAAGTCGATCGGTGTAAGTGCGTGAGAGGCTGAATTGTGATTGGTTGAAGTCCCGTCTGGCGAACTGCGGCCGGGTCGCCTTCGCCCCGTTCGAGTCTTTCGAGGTCCGAGTTCGGGTCTGCGCCGCCTACTAGCGTAGCAAGTGAACAACTCGCCGGTCCCCAAGAACAAAATCTTATCTGCAAAATGCTCTACTACAGTAGGTATCGAGTTTTTAAATTAAGTGAAAATATAAATTACTCACTCACCTCAAAAAAAAAAATTTGAGAAAAAGAAAATTATTTCTTAAAAAAAATATATTTTTGATGTGAGTGAGTAATTTATATTTATATTTTCACTTAATTTAAAACCTTTATACTGCAGTAGAGCATTTTGCAGATAAGATTTTGTTCTTGGGGATCGTCTAACTGTTTAGCAAAGCTGGACAATTGTATGACGAGAGGCGACACTCTTTGAAGGGCGAAAATGCCGAAAAATTGCTTTTTTTATGTTATAATATAATGTTATTTAACTTTGATTATTAAAACAGTTAATTTTGTTAAACAATTAGTAGTGTATTAAAAAGTTAACAGTATTAAAAATCAAAAATTTCACGCTTTGTCTATTCTCGGTCTCGGCTCTCGGTCTCGGCCGAGATATCATTTTATTCTCGGTCTCGGTCTCGGTCTCGGCCGAGAACGAAAAACCCATCTCGGTCGAGCCTTAGTAAATACCTTTCGAGCTTAATTTCTGTGGATGACTTCAATGGTGCAGTAGGTTTTAAAAAAAATATATTAATACACACATATTTATTTCGCATGCGGTGTCTTGACGGTAAAAAGTTTCTCGTAGTTTCAAAAATAACATATACCTAATATGTTATTTTATTCCACCTTGAAGTTTACAATAACACCGTTTATGCTATCTACACCTAGATGATATATCAACATGTAATAGTAGGCATGGTGTTGTATAAGCATACTATATATAAAAGACTAATAAGTATCTGATAGAATAGTTATATAGGAACAATAAGATATTCTGTGATAAATAAATGAAAATAGTGATAAGCGTAGGTACCATTATAATTGAATAAATTAATACTATTCCTTTAATAGTTTTTAGTCTGTTTTGGAAATCTCAGTGTTAAGTAAATCTTTTGTCATTAGAATTTTAAGTAAAACAATTAAAACTAAGTAATGAGATGATAAATGGATAACATATTTTTTTTAATTTACTAATAAAGTAAATAAAAAACTTAATGATATTGTGTTGTTTTATTTTCCATGACCGTGTTAGGACTAAAACTTTCTACGTGAAGATTTTCTCATCTTATATGTGAAGTTCATTAAATCGCACCAGGCCAGCGTGGAGGACCAAGGCCTTACACCTCTCACTTCTGGCGAAGTGAAAGCCGATGCTCAACACTGGAAATATAAGCGTGATTAATATCCGAACTCTTAAATATTGTGTTTTTTTTTCATATACTTTCTAACTATCAAGTGTCATAGTAAGATCTAACTTTCTCACGACTATTTTCGAAAAAATCTCCCGACTTTCAAATAATATTTACTTAAAGCGACATCTAGCGTCTCGTGTGTAAACAATAATTAAATTACGTTTGCTATAATAATAATTTATTGAAGTAGTACATACAAATTCGTGTAGATGTCGTTATGGTATACTTTATGTATTTTTTAAACTAATTAACAGATGGCGTGTGTATTGAAACATTTACGTAACATTACATTACGTTGAACGAGCTAAAGCTGGTTATTCGAATAGAAAACTTATTTTTGTGTTGAATAGTCCATAGAGAGAGGTTTTAGGCTAATTATCATCACGCTGTACTATATATGAGTATTTCTCAAAATAAATGTACGTAACGAAATGGTAGTAACGAAATATTGTTACGAAATAGTCCTAAGATGTAACTAAATAGTAAAATAAGGCTTGTTATACAATGGCTAACTATAATTTATTTAATCTAGTAAGTATTCGTGGTTTTTTTTATTATAATACATTTATCCTTTTATTTATTTATTGTACATATACATAAACTAGCGACCAACCAAATATATTTAGTTGCATATATTGTAAAGGGTTTAAAATAAAACAAGATAGTATTCATTCATTTCTGTATTAAAATCAAATTAAAAAGATTTATAAATTTTATAACATCCTTAATTTGAATCACTATCCATTAGCGCTTCATAAATTTCTTCCGTATTTTTATAAAAATTGAATTTTGTCCGAGACAAATTTGGTTTGATAATCCGTTTTTCAGACTTTGGTTTACCTATTTGCTTTGGCGCGTGAATATAGTTTTTTAGCGATAACTTTTGACAAATGTTTAACACGGATTTCTTCATATTTATTTGGCTTTTCCTTTTTTAGCCTTTCTCTATAAGCTTTTTGCCTTTCAGCATTGGTTTTTGGGGGCATTCCTAAAAAAAAAGGAATGCTGTAGTGGGTATCATCAGAGTAAACTATAAAAAATATAGTTTTATACATACCCATAGCGCGGAGAACCGATGGCCGATGGTGCCAAAAGGTTCTCGAGTGGAGGCCGCGTACCGGAAAGCGCAGCGTAGGACGTCCACCCACAAGATGGTCCGACGACCTGGTGAAGGTCGCGGGTCGTCGCTGGATGCAGGCTGCCTCCAACAGGTCACTATGGAAGTCATTGGGGGACGCCTATGTTCAGCAGTGGACTTCTTTAGGCTGATAATGATGAATGATGATGACATACCCATACATGTTTTTAAACAAGCTTTTATCTTTTATTATTACAACACACACATACCCACCTTCACACACACAAAAACTTAATAAAAACTTAGAATTAATTAAAAGCAAAAATATAATTGTATGCATTCAGCCCTATACTGTACATTTTCGTTACGTAACGAAATTCATAAAAAACGTTACGAAATTGTAATAAGCATTAGACAAAACGGGGTTATAAAAAGTCAATGGTTTGATAAAAGCTGATACTGCAAACACATAAACTTAGCAAATGATCGTGTCACACGTATTACAAAAAGACGAAAAAATAAAGACTTACCGTTTTATAAAAAAAGCCTATAATATTACCTGTCTCGAAAAAGTAATCTCACTAAACACCACTCGTTTTTACTGATTTCACAACAAATGTCATGGCGGAGACGTCAGACCAACAAACAATCAGGAAGAAGCTAGTGTTTAAAGTGCAAAAAATTAACGGATGCGTTTAGAAATTATGTGGAAGTAGATATAAAACGTAACTAAAGAGTAGTAACTAAAAAGTAAACGAGTACGACTCATTTTGATTTGTTGCATTAAATTAATAATTCATTATGAAAACCCCATAGAAAATCACATACAATTAATTAATTAATTAATGTAGACCGATAATATACAAAAATGCACAACATTTACGTATCCTACAGCATTTTATGGAGTATAAACCCATGAGAGAAGTAGGGTGGCAGTTAGATTTTTGTATGGAAGGTAAAAAAACGTTATTTAAAAAAAAACATAATAATTGATAAATAATAAGATTGTATTGTAAATTCTTCGTTATTTTGAAGACTAATATTTATTCTACAAAATTGTGAAGTTATTTTTTTGTATCATTAATTAAAAACTTGTAGATTTTTAACTATTTCGAGGCACACTTTTTTTTTCGAAGATGTACATTTATTTTGAGAAATACTCATATAGGAGCGGAGAAGCAAAGAAAAGTGTGGCAACAGCGGGATAAAATAACCTTTTGATGTCTAAAGCTTTGCATACGAAGAAGCGGGCAACGGCTAGTTTTGATTTAAAAAAAATATAACTGGAATATACTCTAGAATGACTGTAATGCTTTCCGTCAAGGTTTTATAAGAGACAAATTCGAACATTATAACAAAGGTGTTATATTAAAATCTTTTAATAAAACCTTAATGGGTGAACTTTTTTAGGGTTCCGTAACTCACGTCTCGGAACCCTTATAGTGTCGTCATGTCCATCCGTCCGTTCTGGGTCCCTTTCCAAACACAGTTCGCAGTTAGTTCTAGAAAAATGAAACATTGCATGTACGTAAGTATGTATATTATGGTTTACGCCTACACCATAGTGTGCCCAACACATTAGGCCCATCATTAGGCCTTTTAAAAGCATTGCGAGGTTGATATGAAGATTTTTTTATTTAGGTATTCGTTTGCGAGGAATTCAACTTTAAAGCGTAGATATTTTAGTTAAAATAGGGCGTCCCCATGGTCTAAAATATCTAAAAAAAACATGACGTAATCCATGTACTTTGAAGGTAAACTATAAAAGTTGAGGGCCTCCTACTAAGAGGGTGGCCTTAGTCCACCACGCTGGCGTACTGCGGGTTGGCGGACTACATATTATCACAGAAACTCCTAAAAACTTTTAGGTGTGCATGTTTCCTCACGATGTGTTCCTTCACCGTTAAACTACGTGATAATTCATTGTGAATACACATATATCTTCAAAAACACTTGGCCGGTTTTTATTTTTGAACTTCCAAATTTATGATTTATATTTGCATAAAACAACTTCTATTCTTATAAATTACCTAAGGCTTCAGGAAGTGTTTTAGCCAAAATTATTCGAGTATAAATAGTATTCAATGGGCCTCATTAGAGAGTCACTCAACGAGCTATGAAGAAAGCTATGCTCGGGGTTTCCCTACGAGATCGAATCAAAAATGAGGAGATCCGTAGGAGAACTAAAGTAACCGACATAGCCCAGCGGATTAGCAAGTTGAAGTTGGCAATGGGCCGGGCACATAGCGCGGAGAACTGATGGCCATGGCCTACACTTGGGCCAAAAAGTTTTCGAGTGGAGGCCACGTACCGGAAAGCGCAGCGTGGGACGTCCTCCGATAAGATGGTCGGACGACCTAGTAGAGGTCGAGAATTTCGGCGGTCACAGGTTCAAACCCCAGGCACACACCTCTGACTTTTCGAAGTTATGTGTGTATTCACAATGAATTATCACTTGCTTTAACGGTGAAGGAAAACATCTTGATAAAACCTGCACACCTAAAAGTTCTTAGGAATTTCTTAGGTGATAAAATCCGCACTAGGCCAGCGTGGTGGACTGAGGCCTAAACCCTCTCAGCTGTAAAGGAGGCCCGTGTCCAGCAGTCGGACGTATATAGGCTGATGATCATCTATTCCTAAGGTCTCTTGGACTAATTAATACATAAAATTGTCTAGTAAAAACCCCATAAAAAGGACTTATTGAACTTGGAATACTATTTTACAACATTAGGTACATAACAAGGACTTCGGACTAAGTATGCGATGTTGGAAACCAGTATAACCAGTATTAACATTGAAGAATCCAGTATTCTCGTACCTATATGATTTATCAAAAATTGTTTTCCTGGTTGGTATTATAAGTTTTAAATCTATACTATTATAACAAAGAGGAAAGGTTTGTATTTTTGTATGATTGTTACGAATAAACTCAAAAACTACTGGATCGATTTCGATGATTTTTGTTATGGTGATAGATGGAACCCACCAAAGTAACATAGGATACTTTTTATCCCGGAAAATGTAGTATTCACGTGGGAAACCGTATAAGTAGCTCTATCAATATTCTGCTTTTACGCCTAAACCATTTGACCGATATTAATGATTTTTTGTACAGACATAAAAAAAATCCTATGAAGTAACATAGATTAAATTTTATCCCGGTAATTTGTAAGATTCTCGTGGGATGAGCATTTATGGTAAATGCGAAAGTAACACTGCCTGTGTTATGCTTTCACACCTAAACCATTTGACAGATTTAGATGATCTTTAGTATGAGAGTAGATAGGACCCACCAAAGCAACATAGAATACTTTTTATCCCGGAAAATGTAGTATTCCCGTGGGAATGGGCTTTCACGCCTAAAATATTCGCCCAATTTGTATGATTTTTGGTATGAATATTAATGGGACACTACGAAGTAATATAAAATACATTTTATCCCGGGAATATATAGGGCTCCCGTGGGATGAGCATATAATGCAAAAGTAACGCTGCCTGTGTTATGCTGTCACGCCTAAACCATTGGACCGATTTAGATGATTTTTGGTATGGACAAAAATGAGACCTTAAAAAAGGACATGGGCTTTTTTTTAAATAATTCAATAAGTGCCATTTCGGGCACTTAGAAGACGATAGGTGTCATTAGACGATTTAAGATTCTAAGGATTCAGTCACGTTGAATGTAGTTACTCGTAAGTGTCATAAGTTGGTCTTAAGTTCACTTAGGTGACGTTATACGCACTTGGGTTACCCTACTTGCCATTATTAGATTGGTATTGCTACAAGGTGGTTCTAGTTTAAGTAAGTTCTCCTATGTGATTTTTAAGAGTTAACACATAAGTAACTTTAAGGAAGATTATGTGTGGTTAAATACAATTAAGTGACGATAAGTGTTATTGGTGTATGTTAAGTGACGTTAGGTGCTATCAGTGGATGGTGAGTGACGTCAGGTGCCATTAGCGGACGAAGTGACATCAGATTCCATTAGTCGAATAAGGCTACAATTGCCGTTATTGGAAATCACGCGACGACAGGTGCCATAATTGGCACTTATGGAAACTTTAGAAGAATTTTAGTGGAACTTAAGGAATAGAAGAGTTATTTTTCCATTTTATGAATTTAGGTGCCATTTTTGGACCTGAATTCACGATATATATTTTGGTAAACGATAAAGATACGGAGACTCATTATACATACAATATACCTACTTATCGAACTGATTGCTCTTTACTCAAATCCATACATTATACGAGTATGCGATAATTATTATCTATTTTCGTATGCTGAAGTAATCAGTGAATTTATACCATAATCTTATCCTAATAACTAGATATATGTAATTGCACAATACCAGATTTAATGTCTCTACTCAAGATTCAAACCTGTGTATACTGTATGTCCTGTGTATAGTCGTCAGTTATCGGTTGCGCGCAAACAAAACCTAATGTGGTTTATGTTACTCTTTATACCTATGTAAACATCTTACTGTCTTTTTTTTTTAAAAAAATTATCATGGACCGGTTCCGTGCTATTATATTTATCACAAGCTTTGATTTAGTACATTACGAATTTAATAGTGTGCGGACGTGTGCTTATCGGAACGACGTGTCTAACAATAAGTCCGAGTAGTTTAAACAAATTGTGAACTTCGAAAATAGGTATGTCGTTCTATTATATTACTTATAACAGAACCAAGGAGATTTATAGTAACTATAAAGAATATACTTATTCACTGATAATATGAATAAAAATCCATAGCCGGTATTAAAAAGAAAAAGAAGCTTCAAAAAAGGTTTTGATTTTTTTACAAACTCGTTTTGTTCGAAATTACAAATAAAATTTTTATTTATGTTTTTTAATTTGTCATTTTTAACAATACTTTTTCGCACGCTTTTTTTTTAATTCATTTTGGCCAGTTGTATTTTTTTATAAGGTTGACTGGAATATTGGTCCTTAAATATATAAAAATAGAACAACTTAAAATGCCAGTTCAACCGATCCAAAAGATCAATAACACAAAGTGACGTTTTTATAACAAAGAGACTTTCACACGTGGGTATGGAGGCCTGCTTTACGCTGGAACATGCATATGTTATATGTATTTAAATAGTCATTCCTTATTCAAACTTTGCCGCTTTGAACCAGGTCATCAAACAGCTGAATAGTTTAAAGATTTGATCTCCACACAGACAAATATTTGTAGGCCTCACAAATATTTGTCCGAGGTTTGTGATAGAAATTCGATTTTTCATACTCGCTAAAAATAGAAAAAAATGTAAAGCAATAGTACCTTGAAGACGTAGATTCTAATCATTTTATTAAATATCCAGTTATATTCATAACTATAAAACCTCGTCATAGAATTTTATGATTTAGATGTAAGGCGGGCCACTTATGTATGTATGGAACTTGTTTTTTATTTCCGCCAAACATGTTTTACTTCCGGTTAGCTAAAATAGGTGTCGTTTATTTGTGTATTTCTGGGAATGTAAGTTTTAATTATTTGTATCTAATAAATAAACAAATACACCCAACAGTCACATACACATTGACCCCATGCTTAAATACAAACCTTGTGTCGTGGGTATCAGAAACTACGAGAGACTTTTCGGTCTCATTAACATTGAGACAAATATTTGTCTAGGTGCAGGTCGGACCCGTGGCCTATCGTTTCACACCCTGTTGTCTAGCCAACAGCGAAACGGTGCTAAAAACTAAAAGAAATAAAACTTTACTTACCTGTCTTGTATCGAATTGAAGGTGCCCTCTTGAAGCTAGGTACATGTGTACTCACGAACTGTGAAGGATTCAAGTGTTAATGTATCTAGGATCTAAGGATCTAATTTTTATACTATGTAAGCTCGGCTGACACCGCCTCCAAGAATAACAATAATTAAAACTTTTTTTTTTTAAATAAATAAATACACCCAACAGTCACATACATAGTTCTGATTCCACACTAAGATACAAGTCTTGTGTCGTGGGTATCAGAAACTACGAGAGACTTTTCGGTCTCACAAACACCCAGACCCGAAACAAATATTTGTGGATCACACAGACATTTGTCTCGGTGCGGGGATCGAACCCGCGACCTCTCGTTTCGCAAGCTGGTGTCTAGCCAACTGCGCCACGGGGCTGTCAATATTCAAATAGATAAGTAGTTTGAGAGTTCATTCGTCACGAGCTTATAAAAAAAACAAATGTTTCCTCTTGGTAATATTAGAATAGATACTCGTTATATCGATAAGAAGTACATATTAATTGATAATTGAATGGAATGATTTTAAGATGGCTCTGTCATAAAGAACACAGATGTTAATCCGTTCGAGTATTTAAGACGGAACTTAGTTAATAATGAAACTAGTTTGAAACGAGTTATTCACCTAAAATTAAAAAAAGGAAAAAAAGGTTTCAAATAAAAACTGATGAGTGTTGTGATTCTTATAAAGTTTTAAAATCGATTAAAAAAACAGCTGAGGAAAACACAATTATTCAAGTCTCTTGATTCTCAACACTATTTAGAGCGCAATTCGTTACGCTCAGTTCGCTTACATCAAAATATATTTTATCAAATTATATTATTAAAAGAATATAACACATTATTTCTATCTCAAAGATCATAATATGTGTCTTTGCCAAGTCATTGAAGTCGACTTTGTTGCTTTAATATACTACTTAATGGATAAAAAGAGAACTATTTTTATTACTGTAGTGACGCTAACTAGCGCTCAATATCGCTTCATACAACTATTAAGAGACTCACTGCGCTGGTAGGAAGTTTATGCGAGTTCCTTCCTACAAAGTATGCTAAATAAATTGTAACTTACACTAAAGATAGTAAAAATGAAAACCCATTTGAATAAATCCCTCATATTTTTTAAAATAAAGATTTCCCTGCTACAAAATTAGTATCCATCCAGTTTCACGCAGAATACTACAAAGACTCCTTTAAATTAGACAGCATAAAAACACATTAAAAATAAAATAGTAGCTTATTTCCTAAAAATTCTATTAAATCTCCGGCTTCATAAGGCATGCCAGACTCTTATACTGGTAAAGCCATGGTCATATCTTCCAGGAACTTTGAAATTATTCAGAGTTATGAAAATCAAAAGCCTAATAAATCTAGGAGTCTGTTGATTGACTGACTAATTGCGAAGAAGTACATATCTTAAAATTCTTTAAAATTTCGTCGCTGGAATGCCGTTCTTACCCAATGCCATCCTAGACTACGGTATAAACCTATTGGTTATTATCAGTAGCACCATCATCTCAAAATCCGAATCAAAAAACAGCAGTTCAACACAACGCGTATTTTGAATTTACGTAACTATAAAAAAAAAATTCAAATTACTCGAACAATTAAAATTAACGACTCCCACACTTCTTGGAAATGCAAAGTTTTATTATATTTTTTTAACTTCACATACAAACAAGAACTCGATTGTTTCTTGATTCGTAGACTTGTTACATAACTATAGTTACGAACAACCACATATCAAAATTAGCGCTACTTTTAAGTCTTAAGCGGCGCGCAAACTGTTTAACTATCTATATACATATACTGTCTATTTACAATCAACCCCTTACCGTAGGGGATCTCAAGAACCCACAATTCCAAAGCTTACAACGAACAATATCGCGATGAGCTCGTGATCTCGTTTACGACGAGAAAATTTCACCATAGACGTCCAAAATAGGTGTTACTTGAAGGCATAAGGACCTCATCAAAGTTAAATTATTTATGGTAGGATTTTTATAAGATACGAGTATGTAGTGTTAAGTCGTGATGAAACCTGCACACCTAAAAATTCTTAGAAAATTCTTAGGTGTGTAGTCCGCCAACCCGCACTAGGCCAGCGTGGTTGGACTAAGGCCTAAAACCCTCTCAGTTGTAGAGGAGACTCGTGCCCAGTAGTGGGACGTATATGCGCTGATGATGATGATAATGATGTAGATTTAAGCGATGCAAAAACTACTATTGAAATCATCATCAATTAATAGTGTGAGTAAGAGAGAGATAGCAATATTCCCTCATCTATCTTCAAAATACCAATTATAGTTTTATTTATATATATATTTCGATGCTTCTTACTCATAAAATATGTTTAAGAGTGAACCCACACTCACTAAACTACATTTTATACTTCCCTAGCACGATGCCTTCACTGATCCACATGCGTGTGCTGGGCCACAGTGCCGCCCTAACGATGCACTCAGTCAACGCCGCCGTCATGTTCAAAGCGATGATGGGCGACATCGTGAGAAAGGACAAGGAGGTCCGCACTATGGTGTCTCTACAGGGACAATACCTTACTGTATGGAACATTGTGAGTATTAAATAATTTATTGAATCTTTGAAACGTGTTAAGATTCAGTCATTTTTCTTCTGTACCACCCGGCTCTGAAAGCAGATTTCACGATAGAAGAATGGACAAAAAACTCTAGTTTTGCTCTTTCCGAAGCAGTTTACAACTTTTTTTGAAGTTATATTTTGTTTTTATGAAAAAATGATGAAAGTGAAATGTTAAGATGCGCGCGCATCACCGTAACAAAAATACAGGTTGAAGCTGACTATATGCTAATTATATTAATTGAGCCTTGAGGTTAAATATCTGTATGTATTATTTTATTGGTATGAATTTAAATATTAATGTTTAATATAATTAATACTAAAGATAATTAAATTATTATTTATATAGCGCAATAATTCTAAAGATCCGTATTGTTCTGTAATAATATAACACTAAAACAGATGATTACAAAATTTATTTTATGTTTATGTAGCTTCTACTATCTTTCTATGCTAGTTTATAATAGACGTCCATATCTATAGACTATAGATAACCTTTATTGCACTATGCTGCTCTAATGCGGATAGATTATTAAAATAACATATACCTACCTATGTATGTATTTATTTTCAAGAAGTTTTCGAAAAAAACGTATTTTCCTAAATATTTTTATGTAGATTGTGAAACTACCTTATCTTTTAATCAAGACTTGACTACGTTAATAGTGATAAAACTAATCAAATTGAATGATGTAATGATAACTAACTAAATTAATAGATATTCGCAAGGAAATGGGTTACTCTAAATATGAGTACTGGTTTTTATGCTGATCTTTTACGGGTTATTATTTAACAATTGTATACATCTGTAAAGTTAAAGATATGTTACAAATTAAAAATAAGTAATTATGAAGGTTTTAACTGGATCATTAACTATTTGGTTAATGAAACTGGTTATTATATTTGTTATTATAGTTCACGTTACGTTATTATTACACGACCAAAAGGACCATAATTATAAGAAATCTCCAAAACGCGGCCTCTTAACCGACAATTAAGGTGATATTTAATAATATAAACTCCATAGCTTTCTTTCCTACGGGACTTTTTTACCTGCAAACTAATATGAAAAATTCCAAAGTCACTTTTTCTATCACCGTTTTACACCTAAATCCTAGAATAATTTGGATGATTTTTGACATGGAAATAGGGCTCTAGGGGGAGACATAAAACTCTAATTATTTAAATCACGTTGAAAAGAAGCCTGGGCCCACCGCTATTAGACTATAATTTAATGCATTTTTTCAGGTGTTCCAAGTGGCATACTTTTCACTAGCTCTAACTTGTGACGTACTGACATTGATGAAGAAAGATAATATACTTCCAAAAGCAGTAACGAAATTCCGTCACAAATTCTTCGAGGCAATCGTATTTCCAGGCACATTTGTAAGTATCTTTTACAAACCCACACTATGATACAAAACTTGGGTCGTATCAGAATCCACAAGGCATTCGGTTTTACAAACACCCATCCCCGGAACAAATATTAGTGAATCAGGCAAACATATGTCTCGGTGTGAAGATCGAATCAGGCTTCACAGTGCCAAAGCAACTGTCATAAACATCTTTTATTTTTATTTTTAGCTCGTCTTCATGATGTTCTGGCCGATATTTTTGTACGACAGAAGCCTGATTTTCCCGGAGTTTATAGACAGGATATTCTCATTCAACTCCAACCTGGTGATGCACTTGGCAATAGTGCCCGTAGCCCTGTGGGAACTGGTCTTCCAGCCCAGGACTACGCCGAAGTCGCACAAGCAGAATATTCAAATTATCATAGCTTACTACGTTGCCTACAATGTTGTGTGAGTATCACATATGATTTCCTAATCAATTCACTAAATCACAGTTACTATATTAGTAAGTATTTATAAGTCATGATGGTCTCAAGGTTTAGGCACGAAGTCGAGAATCTCGACGGTCGCGAGTTCATACCCCAGGCACACACCTCTGACTTTTCAAAGTTATGTGTGTATTCGCAAAGAATTATCACGCACTTTAACGGTGAAGGAAAACATCGTGATGAAACCTGCACACCCAAAAGTTCTTAGGAATTTCTTAGGTGTGTAGTCCGCCAACCCACACTAGGCCAGCGTGGTGGATTAAGGCCTTAAACCTCTCAACTGTAGAGGAGGCCCGTGCCCAGCAGTGGGACGAATATGGGCTGATGATGTCAATCATCATTGATTATGTACGGCTGGTCTCCTTTACAAAAAGGACTGAGCCTTAATCAACCACACTGGCCTTGGCATTTGTTTTACTCCTAAAAAATTATAACATAAATGGTAAAGAATAATGTGTAAAATTCTGTTTTACCCTGATTTTTTCAAAAGGATTTTCTTAGTTATGTAAAGTCCACCAAAATAAAGGAAAGTGCACTAGACCAGTGTGATACTCTTTAAACAATAAAGAACATCTGTATCACATCAATAATCATATCATAAAAAGTTTATTTACCATGCTCTTCCGATTCCTTTAAGTGTGGCTTTATGAAACATATTTACTAGCGGGGATGTGGGCATTGAGTGACGAAAGAGGCAGCCTCATTTCACTTTTTAAATTTAGTTTTACAGCACTTTACTTACTTTCAGCCGTGCTGTAACACTTTACACATAAAAAAATACTATAAATCTTCTTCTTTTTTCAGAATATGCTACACTTACGCGCAACGTGGTCTATGGCCGTACCCTCTTCTAGGCTTACTCTATGGCACTATTTACTTCCCAATTTTACACATCTACTCATTATTTTTGTGTTTTCTAGCTTATTCTTTACAATGGACAATAAATTCATTTTTATGGGAGCAAAAGAAGGTAATCAAAAAAATTAACTAATTGTACTCTGTTGAGTATTTTGATGTAGTACAAAAAATGTTAAAATCAATGTGGGTAATTAATGATTACAAATTAATTTAGTTATCGAAATCAACACGAATTTTCGCGATGATTTTGGTAAAAGCATTATATTAATATCTTACTAGATATTTATGTTGACGATATAATTTAAAATAATGAATGAAATTAAGATAGTTAAGGAACAAAAGAAAGACTCGTTGCATAAAGTGAGAGACGAATATGTGACAATAGAGTATTAGAAGGAAAACCACAGAGATGATAAATTTTGGTAAAAGCTTAAAAAATCACGAAAATTTCGTCTTTTACTACATTTAAAGACAAATCTATCTGCAGAATATGTATTAAGTCATATCGGGCTCGTGGAAAAGATTAGTATTAAGAAAAGGCATATTAATGATAGTAATAACATCGTTCATGAATCAGTGATAGCCTGGAGGTTTAGACGCGCAACGACAGTCTCGACGGTCGCGGAATCCAACCCCAGGCACACATCTCTGACTTTTAAGAGTTATGTATGTATTCACAATGAATTATCACGTACTTTAACGGTGAAGGAAAAAATCATGAAGAAACCTGCACACGTAAAAAATTCATAGAAATAGGTCTGCCAACCCGCACTAGGCCAGCGTGGTGGACAAAAGTATTTAGCCTGGAGGAGGCCTGTGCCCAGCAGTAAGACATATATTATAATGAGTTGATGACAGAATAACATCGCAGACCAATAACACGGTAATACTATCATACAGTATTTAACTTCATACAAACGGGCGAAACGCGAGTTATACCTACGCGCCGCGATCGCGGCATGCGCCGTCGGGACAAACGGGCGGTGTTGTTTTTTAAGCAGTAATCGCGCGATTTTTATACAAAATAAGTACAAGTGCCTATTTAATATGACAAGTATATATTGTGCTGTTTTTGGTTGCATGAAATCTTCCAATCAAAAAATAACATGCATTTTTGTTGAACACTTCCTATTCCATTCAAACATATATTTTATTTGTTTAAATAAAAATAAAAAATATTTACAATCACAAAAATAGATAGAAATTCAAAGTAGGCAGATTTAATTAAAATTCTGCAGGTTCGCAGCCCTATCGCATGTTTACGTACCGCGCGGCTAGTAGGTATTTATTTCAAAAATGCGGCCGAGTTAGACTACTGTATGTAGTATTACCGTGCCAATAAGTACCTGTAACTTTATTAGGGTTACCTTACCTGAAACGCTTAGATTTCATTGTAGAAAATGCCGGAAATCTATGTCTATTGGTGATTATTATAGTTTCAATTATTTTTCACTTATAAGCACTTCATTTGATCCGCACAGCACTCGCTGTAGTTGTCAATTCGTCGGGAAGGATTTAAAAACTATTGTTGTGTCATGTTGGCAATCTTATGGCTCTTCCATACGAGGACTCACAACCAAAGATATTCAATGGAGTACGCAGTGAAACGCTATCGTGTGACTCTCGATAGACTCTGCCTATCTCTATGTGATTCAAGCAATATGTATGTATGTAAAACGCTAAAGAAAAAAATATATAACACTTATTTGACGACTTACAAAATACTCCAAAAGTAAAAATAAATACTCCAAAAATATGTATAATCTGATCAAAAACACTTGTTCGCTGTTATTTGTTAATAGTTTCCTGATTCAGGATTGATGGCGACCACCCACACCCTATGTATGTGGGTGAATCAAATTGTAATTATTAACTTATCAGAATGTTAGTTGTAAAAAACAATGTATGACAATGCAACATTCCAAGTGTAAATATTAAAGTTATATTATTTTTAAATAAAATGTGTTATGAAGGAATTGGTTTTTCATTTTTCACCCAGATGTATAATATTAACGTAAATGTATTATAATTATACCCCACAGCCATACATAAACATTCGTTTATTGTTTCTAAGCTACTACATTAACATAAGAATAGATTACTATTGCTATAAAGAAGTGCGAATGTGATTTTGGTCCCAGATGGTTAATAGTCTACTTTTTATCCCACAAAAATGTTAAGATCTCTTAGGAACCTATAATTAAATAATATTAAATAAATAAATACACCCAACAGTCACATACATGGTTCTAACCCTACATTAAGATACAAGTCTTGTGTCGTGGGTTATAGAAACTACGAGAGACTTTTCGGTTTCACAAACAATCAGACCCGAAATAAATATTTGTGGATCACACAAACATTTGACTCGATGCAGGGATCGAACTCGCGGTCTCTCGTTTCGCAAGCTGGTGTCTAGCCAACTGCGCCACGGGGTTTAAAAGCATTGGTTGTGAAGTCAAAGCCGCGATCAAAACCTATTTATCAAGCACCAAATTTCCTGAATGGAACATTATTTAGACAAAACTACTAAGTGTTGACTTGGACACAGCACTTTGGAAGTCTTTGGGGGAGGCCTATATCCAGCAATGGACGTCTTTCGGCTGATGATAATAAAGTTTTGACTACTAGGTATAATTTAGGCAATAAATAAAACACAATCCCATTGCAAGTGATTCGAGAATAATAATAAAAACAATAACATTTATTAACTATTGGTTCTCATAGTTCACCATTTCTCTACATTAGGTACAATGATTTGTATTGTGTTTATAAATCAACAAAGCTCGTGTACACACTGGCCTAAAACTGATCCTCGCGTCCAGACCGACCCTTGCTAGGAGCCGCAACCGCCGCCCCTTTTAGACCAATGCGCACATATATAATATGTTTTTTTATATCATTAATATATTTCTGTATTTGTTCTTTACATATATATTCTCTTCATGTCAGGTAATGTGTAAAAATATTTTAATTATATCATTAACAAATCAATATACAATATAAATAATCTCATAGAAAAACAAGGAATACAAAAATCGTATTTGTTTCTCTTTGTCGTCACTATACGACACCCGTAGACGAGGTATCGTTAAATAGACTCTTAATAACAAAAAAAACGCTAAAATCAAGTAAAAAATTTACCTAAATATAAAAAAACACACTCACATTTTACCGATTACAACTAAATTACGTAACTTTCAAAACAAGTTACATACTAACCGTTAAGTGTTACCTATATAAGATTTAAGTGAAAATTTAGCAAAACATAGTACAAAATTTATTAGAAATACCTCTAAGACTACGCAGCAATGAAATCTTTACCCTATCAACTATCACTCACGCACTAACACGCTATGACCGAGTGCGAGCAAGACAAAACACCCTCGCCCCAACTTGCACCAATAGTCTACACTGGACACGGCTTCTGAGTATAATGATATAATTTTCATTTAAATTCGTGAATTATGGCCGGTCTCATATTAAGAGGAGTAAAATTCAGGTTTGCGCATGTTTATCGAGATCGATAGGAATGATGTTAGAACATCACTGTAAAAATATCGACTGCCCAACTCGCCGTGAACAGAGAAAAGGCCGTAAAGATTTTTGCTTTAGAAATTTCTACATGGACCCGAACAAATGGTAAAAAAGATATTGCTTAGTGAACAATAGCATCAGATTGTTCTTCAGTCGAATAATTTTATAAATCTTTTGGTAGTAACGTGAACCATACTATTAAAAATAATTTAAGCTAGAAATTTAATAAAAAGTCTAAATTAGCAAAAAATCTGAAAAAACGAAAACGATAAACAGGTTTTAGATTTAAATTGATATTACCATAAAAAGGAATTTTTGCAATTACATTCTAAATTGAATTAAAATGTATTTTTTTAAATACAACGAAATCTAGGATCTTATCATGCAAAATGAATATATTAAGAACATTATTTAAGAATATTTGCATGCAAGTATTCATTACAACAGAATTAATAACCGTGAAACGTTGCGAATACTAAAAATAATATGTTTTTAACATAAATTTATGTTTTTTTGTGTTCAATCCAATACTAACGCACGAATTTGCGTATTATTTGTGGCCTTCCAACGACAATCCAACACTCAAAACATCCTCTCAACTTACACGTACATAAATAAAAAAAACACGACACCCGTAAAAAATCTTCACACTCCTAAAGAGACAATTTTTATATTACTTGCATATCCTATGACGTCATTATTCTACGTTCCATTACCCCGCCGATTTCGACCTCGATAATTTTCACCATGCAATCAACCCCTTTTTAGGTCGGCAAAGGACAGTCAAATTTCTTTTTCTCAGCCAATTTTTTTCAGTCTTAGTGCTCTAAAACATGTGTTCGTTCTTCTCGCGTATTGTAATTTTTACAAATAATGGAAAACGTCCAATTTCTTTTAAATAACTACATGGCATTCTAAAAAAGTAAAAAAATGACATGAATTAAAAAAAATTTATTTTGAGAAAAATGGATATTGCTGGGCAGTACATAATTCAATAAAAAAATTGCCCCAATAACTTGTAATACTATGAAACAATCATTGATTGACTTTTTTTATTCGTTCACGCCTATTCAAAATCATCACAAATAATCTATTAATTATTAAAAAACCATGAGTTGACATTTAGAGCATTAATAACACTGATTTCTTTCATAACATTATTGATTTGGTTCGATTCTTTCTAGTATTGATTATTGTCACGAATTAAACAAAATAAAACAATATAAATTGGACGCAATCCATATTGAAAGCTTAAAATTCGTTATTCATCTAATGTGCGTGTATCACTACATTAAAGTAGCCATTCAAACGTACAGACAGACAATACTGCCGTTAATCACATATATATCTGATACAATTGATTGAGCGTAAAATAATAATTCTCGTCAAATAAGGGTCATTTGTACTATAGGTGCTAAATACATTTGATCTGTACCATAAATTACAATACAATATGTTTTTTAAACTAACAAAACGTGCATCATAGACAATTACATGATAATTGTGTTTTATACAATACAAAAAATAATACAAGAACATTTTAATAGGTGAAATTGTAAATTAATAATTCTTTTGTTGATGAATTATTGAACAAAAGTTATTAAATTAAAATCTTCATTTAATTTACAAATTCAATGGTTTGTGGACAATAAAAAACAAATTAATGGATTACTCTTAAGACCTCATTCTTGAGACCTTTTATAACTATGAACATGTCACAATATAAAACAAAACGTTAAAAAAAAAACACTAAAAGGGTACATACATATATACAGTACATACGGGGGTAAAAATATGGTTGACTACCTAATTGTTGCAGTGTTGTCCAAAAAGCGACGTCCAAATCTTCTAACGTCTTCAAATCGGCCAAGCACAGTGCAATATTCCACTGCCCACCCACTCGTGACTTCTGCTTAATGAATGCAGTCAATTGACAATTGAAATTGAAATTTTTAAAAGTCTCAAAAAACTTTAAATATAACGACGAATATTTCTGCCCCGTTTGAAGGCTATAATTACATGAATCAAATAATAGTTTTTAGTTCGGAAATCGGTATTGCGTCTAGTGATATTTGTATTATATGAAAACAATCTACAATTACATGTCAGGGTCTGAAAATAAATGAAATGTTTAAAAAAACATAGAACCACCCGTATTTTTTATTCTATTACGATCTCACTATTTATCATTAATCCTAGTATATTATGAAACAAACATATATTGAGATAAAATATAGTGCTGAAAATAAAACAAACGAAAAAAAATAAGAAAAAAATAAAACAAAAAAATAGACAATAACAGATTGCTTTATTTAACAAAAAATATATAATATATAGATAAGGTTAAAAAAAACAATATTTTACACAAGATCAAAAGATTAAAATCTCGTGAGCCGATGTGGAAAATTTGTTTTTCCTCCTTGTTTTTATTTTCATCGTAGAATGTAAAATTAAAAATAACCCACTGAACCTTATAATATTTAATATAAAATACATATGATTATTAGCTATTTACAAAATACGAGTTAAGAACTTTATATACTTTTAACATTAATATAAACCAGTCTATAATAAAGGCTATTCGACAAACTTAGCGTACAGGCCGCGGTTGGGCGGAAAAGCCGCGAGCGAGGGCGGACAGCGGCCACATGTATTGTCTGGCACATTAGCACATGCCGTGCGATTCATGCCTTAAATTCGTATGCCACCACGGCCTTTTCGCCCAAAAGTCGACCTTAAGTGTTAGAAAAATTGGTTATTTTAATTTATAAACTAATTAATGTAGCAGGCAATTTAAACTAAACCTTTAAAGTACGTATAGAAGCTGAGACGCGGAAAATAAAAAAATTACGTATACTCATTTTCCTAATACAACAGTTCATTATGCATTTAATTGTGTTCATTTTTATATTATTTTATTATGCAAAAATGTGATATCCGAATGGCACCGAAGCGAAAAACGTGCACAAATAATGAGATCAAATTTAATCTACTACAAAATTGCCTGCTAATATAAAACGTAGAAATATTTTTGTCCGCTGTGCTCACAGGCCGGATAATATGAAAATACAAGCAGACATTTTTTTATGCATTTTGATCGCAGTCTGTTTTTATACGTATTGTAAAGCATGCAGTGTACAAAAATGATTTGAATAGACGATGTACGGGCAAAATCCCTGTTTCATATTATCCGGGCGCGAATAATAAATTTTGTTCAATAATCGGCGCTTATTAATGACTTTTGAGGTCAATTCACACACCCCCGACTATTCCAATATTTTACTCCGACTTTACACAGTCCAAGGTCTAAAAGGTATTATATTGAATAAACGTAACGTTCGTCTCGGCAATGTATGAATGGACTTACGATTTATCGCTTTCTTCGTATAAAAAAACAACGAAAAATTACAAAAAAAATACAATAGAAGGGCAGTATCGTGTATTACCTATATTACAACTTAAACGAAAAAAACTACATTGAAGACAAAACATCAATAATAATAATCATTTGAAATAAATAACAAGTTACATTTCTCTTAAAAAAAAACTGTTAAAAATAATTAAAAAAAGAGCTATTTCAAAAAATCCGTTTCATATGCAAGAAACACGTGTGATCTTTACCTCTCTACACCGTTATAACTTCTTTATTTATTTCTTAATAAAAACTCTATTTCTATTATTATATCTTTATATAATAATAATTATTATTTTTTCATTCAACGTTAGATACACTTTATGATAATTATATTACGATACACATGTATATATAACACACGACAAAAACATATTTCATCGTGTATCCATATAGACAATCGGATCCGGCATCCGTTCAAACCGCATCAACATACAACCGTAACAAAAAGTACATATCATCTGACGCTAGATGTCGGACTAAAGGCACCTGCACGCACTTAGATTCGAATTAAATAAACATTTATATTAATTAATATTTGTACGTACGTACTTATACGTAAATATCATTTTAACAGTCTCAGAGTACATACATACAATTATAAATAGGTTAACAAGAGGCAGGCGCCTTCAGTGCCACAAGTGGAGTCTACGCGGAGGCAGTTGGCGCGGAACCGCAAATGAAAGTAGCCGTGGAATAGTATGGAGATGGACTTATCCGTGCGTGTAGTCGAGCACGCTGTCGAGCGAGAACAGCTCCTTGTAGAGCGCGGGGAACACGTGGTGCGGGTGCGTCGCCTTGAAGCGGCTCAGCGCGCCCAGGTGCAGCAGCGACAGCTCTCTGCGGGGAAACGCACGCTCAGGGGTCGCACAGGGGTCGCACAGTGGGGTCGCACAGTGGGGTCGCACAGTGGGGTCGCACAGTGGGGTCGCACAGTGGGGTCGCACAGTGGGGTCGCCGGCCGACGGCAGGGGTTCGCGACAACATTTACGTAATGCTGGCTTCATGCCTAGCAGCCACGTGCGGCACATACTCATGTGAGAGTGGGATTTCAAACTAAATACAGAAGTCGACTTGATACCGAGTTAGATTTAAGGTAAAAATTGTCTCCAATATTACACCTAAAATTGACTCTATTTACGACAAGAACCAAGCAGACCCATGACATTAATATTGAAAAGATATTTCTTTTGGCACTTTTTTATCTTTTATTTAAATAAAAACATTAATTTCTTCAACAGTCAATTAGTTACTTAACGCTTAAGGGGTTCGCTGTCACCTAGAAACTTTAATAGAGGTTCGTGAAACTAAAAATTTGAGAAAACCAGATGTAGCTTAAGGGTCATGGATCGGACCTCTAGAAAAAAGACGTGATAGGCCAAGATGTCGAAAACTTGATGTTTTTGACTTATACTTACGAAGGGAGGAAAGTCGACCCGTAGAGCCTAACTGAATGGAACTAAGGACGTTCCATTTGGAAAGCATCGTGCTTACCATCAGGTTATCTCACTTTGTCGTGCCTGTTATGAAAAGAAATCTCTGACAGGGTAATAAGGGCGATTGTCATCAGATCATATACGGCCCCCAGACACAAGTCGACCGCGCACATAAGGGCCATCACGTCTGCCAATATTAAAAGGGTAAATTTCCCCAATTTACCCTTTGCATAAGGAGACGCTAACAGAGTAGTAAAGGTAATGTAAGTGTACCTGAAGGTAGGTATCTTGGCGATGAGAGTGTCGAGCACTGTGACGTCACCCTTGAGCGGCGCGTGGTTGGCCTCGATCTCGTGGCGCATCGCCGTCATCGACATGTTGAACAGACACCGGATCTCAGAGTTGCCCATCACGCCGTGGCGCTCTGCAACAAACACATTTCAATAAATAAATACACCCAACAGTCGCATACATAGTTCTGTATCAGAAACTACGAGAGACTTTTTGGTCTCACAAACACCCAGACCCTAAACAAATATTTATGGATCACACAAACATTCGTCACAGTGCGGGGATTGAACCCGCGGCCTCTCGTTTCGCAAGCTGGTGTCTAGTGTCTACGCCACAGCCACGGGGCTGTCATTTATATTAATAAATAAGGAGGTATCGACGAAAAAACTAATTGTTAAGAAAATATTTTGTGGAACCATTGCTGATATTACCAGACAATTCGGGTGGGCTGTAGATCTCTTTCGTATACAATTTAACAGGCGGCTTTTAAACGGTATTTTTTTTTTCTAGAAAGTAAATAATACCCTATTACAAACTTGTGTATATTAGAAAGTAAATAAATAATATATATTTATATTATTAAGTAAAGAAAACCATTGTAGACAACATTAAATTTTATAAGAATTTCAACAAGATTTCACAAAAACAAACGTGATTTATTTCCATCAGTGACTATATCTATATCAAACCATTCACCGCTGGGCATGGCCCTCCTCTAATATGTAGATATATAAATACGTCACCAATAATATGTGTGAACAGTGGATACCCCAACTTACCTGGCCACAGCAGCACGAGGCTCTGGTACAGCGCCAGCTCCGTCTCGGTGAGCTTCAGGCGCGCGATGCTCTTCGCCGCCTCGAATATACCCGACACCAGCGCCATGTCCCGCGGGTCACTGCAATCAACCACATGTACATCAATCCCACTGGCACTTACAGACCTGATCCCACAGCAACATACACACATACTAGTGGCGCTACTTACATAGAAGCCCATAAGCCCAGTTTGTTTTACAAAATTCCGAATCTTTAATTTTTTATTATAAAAATAACATTTTGACATATTATAAATGAGATATATTTGTGAGATATCCTGACCCCACAATAAACAATTACACATTACAATTGACGTGTAACACTTTTGGGCTTCTATGGAAGAACCGGCACTGATCCATACATAACCTCACGCACGTATTCCCTGAAGGGGTTGGCAGAGGTGCATTTCTGCACCCACATTTCGGCAGATATGTATCAGTTCCACGTAATAGGGGGCGAGCCTACTACCGTTTTTCAGAGATATTTTCCGAATCAGAAAAATTCTCAAAGGAAGAACCTATTTACATTTTTCCCGACAGCATTTTAGACCGCACGGTACACATTGGACTACATTATAGAAATAGACGGAAAAAGTAATGAAAACTCACCGCGCATGCACACATTCCCTTATCGGCAGTACCACGTCTCCATACAAGACTTGCTCGCGGTTGACGTCGATCAACCGGGACAGACGCACGATGGCCAGCTCAAACGAACCTGAAGACAAAAATAATAATATAAATAATCAACAATCATCATCAGCCCATATACGTCCCACTCTTGGGCACGGGCCTCCTCTACAGCTGAGAGGTTTTAGGCCTTAGTCCACTGGCCTAGTGCGGGTTGGCGGACTACACACCTAAGAAATTCCTAAGAACTTTCTAGAGTTAAAGAAAATCGCGACCAAAAATAAACATTTTGACGTTTTCCTAACAATCACATATGTACATTTTTTATACCTATGGTTGTTAGGAATACCTGTATAGCCATTTCTTCCTAATTTAGAAACCCATTAACATATTGCTCGACCCGAGAATCGAACCCTAGATTAATAGATAGCACGTCACAAACTTGTGCCGCGAGGCCACGAAACAAGTATAAAATAAGTTATCCAAAAAATCTTACCAGATTTCAACAGCAGTATCTGATCATCCTGCGTGAGCTTCATGAATCCCGGTATGAGTTTGGCGAACTCTATGATGTTTTGTATCATCGCCGTCAGCTTGTCAGCGCAGTCGAGCCACATCTCCTCGTACGTCATCGAGTTGTAGAACAACAGCCTGCCAAAACAACTCATTTAGTTTCAGAAGAAAACATTCATTAATAATTATCATTGAATGTATCAATGTGAATGAACTCATTCGTTATTAGAATCAGTTACATTTATTATTAGTATTTACATGTATGTTCAGAATTTTAAATGTTGCGGTCGTATCTACTTTATGAACAACCTATTTTTTATGTTCTATTTTTATAATTTAGTCAGTTGATTTTAAATATGGTGATTATTCAGACCGCATTTGAAATCAACGTAATAATGAATGGAGGTTTTACAATGATCCTCTTGCTTCGTTGGTGATGATGGTGAAGCTGGTGATAACGCTGTAAAACCGGGCCTAGGCCCGACAATCTAACGGTTAGATGAAAAATGATTAACAGCATTTATTTACATGTATGACTATGGGCTATCCACATGGAGTCAAGTCAGAAAAGACTTAGGTATGGAAAGTCCATAATTGAGATTAAAATATTTTTTTACCATAGATGAGTGATTCGTAAAACCAAATAGTTAATGTGTATATACATTTTTGGCATTTAATTTTCTAGACAAATCTCAGAATCAACGCCATCTACACGCAGTTTAATGTGACATTTAGTAATTTGGTGAACTGGGGAAGCAATGTGTGAGTGTGAAAATCATAAGATATACTTACTTGGATACATCCTGCGGTTTACTGAACATCTCGTGTATGTACTCCAGTTTTGGATTTGTGTTTGCATGCGCTTCTGCCAGACTCTTCACGAGAACTTTGCTGATGTCGCCTTCCACTGAAAATTAATACATAATTAATTAAATAATTCGACAACAGATGGCGCTGTAACAAGTCATTAAACGAGGCTAAAGTGCTTAAAATCATTTATAACTAAACTTTATATTTTGTACATCAACGTCATTCATTTTAATCATAAATGACACAATAAACTATGTATATTTGATAGCCAGGACTCATAAAAAATATGTTTCTAACTTTTTTTCTACAACACAATTACTACTATAATCTACAAATAAAAATAGGAACACAATGCAAAGCGCTTACAAAATAAAATATAGCTTACAATAATAACAAAAAAGTTTTTAACAAAAAAATACATTATAATCCACTAGATGTCGCTGAAAGTTTACAACGTCACTTTTGACAATTTAAATTGATTTGAACATTTTTGATCGGAATTTTTATTGTTCATACAATAATTAATACTTAATCATGGTTGAATAAAATATGGCCGTGGATCCGATTACGGCTTTCTTTTTAGGAACATGCCTCATAGCGTGTTGGCGTGAGTTCAGTTATGAATATTTAGCAGATAGCTATGAAATTGATAGATTAGAAAAACAACTACTTTATCAATAAAATAAGGTGTTTGATATCACAATTACAATAGAATTATAGGTTAATTGATTCAATGATATAAACATTTAAACTAATTAATATTTTCAGCCTGCATACTTCCATGCTGCATGGCTTTTCCCTTAATACCGTATCCACTGATCATCATCCACGAGCCAAAGGGTACATCTACTATATCTTCTCAAGGAAGTCCATGTAACTTTCAAGTTAGTACTTTCTCAATTATTACCTCAATATTAAATCGAAAAATAAGTAAGAAGATCAATGGTGTGAGAATAACAAAATGTTTAAGGCTTAGCTTCTAATGCAGCTAAAAGCAGACCTCCAAAAAAAATATAAGATTTTATTTCAGTTGAAATTGATGTATTCGAGAACCTAGCTGTAACATACAATTAAATATTGATACAAATGGTACCAATGTCTGAACCTATCTTTCAACTATGATATTGTTCTATTAAAAAAATGATACAATAATTTCAAATAAATAGACCTTTGTTTCAGAATACTCGAAAAGTATACCATGTTTACTGGTCTCGACGGAGCATTGTTCTCAAGAAGATGAAAGATTGACTGTTCAGTAAAATGTTGCGATGATTTTATCGATTTTAATTTCTTATAAATCTGATTTGAAAATCGGATTGAGCAATATGTGAAATATAATTACGAACTAATAAAGAATATTCATACAATTCAAAATAATCATTGAATGTGTACAATAACAGCAGTTTTGTACTGTGGGTCAAACGAGCATGCTTATATCTTCATGTCTACTGCACGAAAATAATAATAAGAAACTAAATAATACATTACTTATACAACTAAATACAAAATAAAACAAAACAACTTAAAATAAAAACTAGCTTCCAAATAAAAATCTACGACCACAATAAATGTAACCACGCACGACCAAACTTACGCGGTAAGTCATCACTGGAACCACTGTGACTTGAGCCCTGATGCCGTCGGGTCGTCACCGCGTTGGGGTTCACCATCCCCATGCCAGACATGTTTATGTTCAACGGGTCCATCAACCGACCTTGCCCGCTGCTTGACGTCAAGTCGTCAGGGCTGAGGTCCTCGCTCGTCAGAGACACTGAACTCTGACCGCTCACTAGAACCGTGTTCTGAATGTCCATCGGACTGTGCTGGATGTTCGAAGGACTGTGTAGGAAGGTGGTCGAGTCCACGTAACTGGCTACCAGGTTGTCGACGCCCATAGATGTCTCCGGTTTGATCTCCTGCTTTATGTTAATCACGCCGCTGGATATCGAGGCTGGCGATTGGATCCTGTCCTGCTCGTAACGGTCGAATTCCTGGAGCCTGTTTCGCGGTATCTCGTTGATGGTGGTTTGTCGCATGGTCGTGGTCGCCGTGGTCGCTGTGGTCGTGGACGTCGATCCGGACGGTCGGACGATGGTCGTGCTTTTTTGTTGATCGTCTACCGACAAGTTAGTCGACAGTTACAATTTTAATGTATACTCAAATAGCTACTGGTCGATGGTCCTATCTTCCACTAAATATTTAATTATTGAGATCAAAAGTCCTGGTCTCTAACAAGTGACTTGCATGTTCAACTTACCGTGGCTGATAAAGTCAGACTCCAAGAAGCCAGCTGGCTTTGGCTCGTACGCCGTGGTGGAGTCGACGTAGTCTGCGGACACGTCGTATGGCTGCTGCGCTTGTTGCTGCGGGTGGATGCTGCTCATGTTGGAAGTGAGAGGAGGTCCAGCGTTGTTGTACCCGTATGGAGACAGCGGCGAGCCGTACCCGGGATATCTGGAATGAGCGTTAGCGATCCTGTACTTTTGGGTGAGCAGCTGTAGGCTAAAGTTTTACTGGAGTTCATGGACTGCAAGGAAGTATCAGTACTTAAATTGCATTTAACTCAATATTCATCTAAATACAAGAGTTAAAAAGCTTCAATTACTTGATGTAGGCCATAAATTCATCAAATTATCAACTTTATATCGCACAGCAATTTCCCTGTGCGTTATAAATCATAGTAATTTTTTCAAGTATCGTAACCTGTTCGCCGTCGTATTATAGGGCGTGTCTTCGGCCACGACATTTATTTATTGATTATAACATACGACGACCACTTTTTATCGATCGATTGCCTGTTCGTTGTGCGTTAAAGAGCAATGTAAAGATGCCTATACATATTGCGACAATGTTTCTCACAATCACTACACTTTATAAAAGTAAACATCGCTCTCACAAGTAATCATTACAGTAGCTCCATTCAATTTGTACACAAACATTTTTTACGGCATCCAATAAATTGCCTGCGAATCAAAACAAGCTATAAAAACAACGCCATCTATCATAGTTAATAAGAATCGAGTGGTACCGCTAGCCGATACTAGGTGGAGCTATTTACAATTTACAGCTACGCGCCATTCTACAGTGTCACGACGGTGTACCGTTGTTCGCGCACAATAATGACGTCTGATGCCGCTGACACGAATAAACACGGTGCAGTAATGAATTACGGAACGGAGAACTGTTGGAAGCGAGCGGTGGTTTGATGCAAATTCACTTGAAGCGATGTCACGCACAGAACAAAGTTATCTCTGCATTGTCTACAATTTCATGGAGGGTTGTTAACAATTTTCCAGTTTATTTTTCGTTTACATGGCTATATGCATTCTATTGTTTGTAAAGCGTATTTTTTATTTCGAAGAATCTGTTATTCAATTTATTTACCATTTGTTTTAGGTACACAGCAACTTCGAAACAGCTAGATTTCTAGCTTTAGACCTTATGAAACTTTAGCTATATAGCAAGCAGAAAGATGTTTGTTCGCTAATAAAGTACATGTCTGCCTTAGCAATTGGGTACACGTACATAAAAATAAAATTTTATTTTGTAGCCTCTCAACTAAAGATAGTACATCATAGTAGTAATAAAATAACAGATGTCGCTACTTACCCATTGTAATGACCATGGAATTGATCGGTCGAGCTCGGCGTTTGTTGCTGTGTATCGTACACCGAGTCCGGGGCGGCGTCATTCTGTGCCTTCATTTGCGCTTTGTGGTACCTAACCTCATCCTCCACTTTTTCACGCTGTTTCTTTGACATGCGACCGAACTTCACCGCTGTGAACAAAATTTGTCAAATTTATTACCGATAAATTGATTTATTTTAATAAATATTTAAACAAATTGTTAACACTATTTTTCAAATAAATAAATTATCCTGTTTATATTATATAATATATAGTAATGGTCTATATAGCCCATTCAATGTTGTTGGATTTAATTGCGCTTCTCACCACTACGAGCACCACTATCGCCAATAAAATGCATGACATAACCGATTTTCGCATTATTCTCATGCATTTAATATTCATATGACAAAAAAATAATGCATAACACAATGCAATTACTTCTCAATGACACCTAGCTGAAGCTCGAGTTACTCAACACTTCATAATATCGATGTGTGCGAATTCAGTGTGTGTGTGTGTGTGTGTCCGCGAGGCTGTGTGCGAGTGTGCGTCGAGCGCGTTCGTGTGCGTTCGGGACACATCGGGCGTTGGCACAGTGCCTAGTGGAACAACGAACTCTCGAACTCTGAAGTCTGACGTACCTATGTACATGACGTATCGATACGTAACCCAGCGGTCCCGTTGAGCGGGAAAACGCGGCAAAAATAAAAAGCCGCCAGTTATTTTCACATGCCGCGCGCTCGCACGCCCACTTTATTTAGCCGTGTTATTTATGGTTAATATATTTTTTCGTCTATTAAATTCTTTGTTAAAAGTTCGATGACCGTCGGCCGTTATTGTTGACCTCTCTTTCGATACAATTAGTATGGAAGTTGAGATCTTTTTAATGGTTATACCGAGACTTGTACATTTTTAAGTGTTTTCGTAGAAAACGATTATGAGAACAACAAACGTTATTGACAGAACAAGGAATGCTTTTAAAATCGTGTGTGATTGTAAAAATATAATTTATGATTTGACATTTGAAGAGAATTCTTGTACTAGGCACGCTCCAAAATTAATTACGCCTAAAAATTGCTATGAAACTTGTTTAAGAATTTCTCGGTCACTTTAAAAATATGTTTTATAATTTATTACCTATCCTAGGTAGTAAACTTAAGTAATATATTGATAGCGTCCATAGCATAATTGTTGTCACTCGAAGACACTAAACCGAAATATTTACGAGTGTTTATCAATCTCAAAATTCTCGTAATTTATGATTTATTTTCTGTTCCTTTTTTATCCTAAAAAATATTTTCTCCCTTTTTGGGTATTTTTTTTTGTAGAATATATAATCGGCCTACTTACTACCGTTTTTGGATATAAGATTTTCAAGCGATAGCACTCTTATATTGCATTATAATACCCCTACTATTACTTTGTGAAGTCCTCCAACGCCTACAAGATGGCGTTGTTAGGGTATAATTATGAACGCAATTACATTCTTCCTATCTCATCCCATAAAACGCAACTGTTCGGCAGATGGTATTAGCCTAATATTGAGTTTAAGAATTTTTTATAAGGGTAAGAATAACTAAACCTTGTATTTTGCTATAAGAATTGTTGGCTTAGCTAAGATGTAAGCATACTAGGCACATCACATAAATACATTTTGATTTTACCCTTAAACATTGCAGTTGTGTATACAATGTGTTAGTGCTAGTCCCTCTTCAATCGAAACGGATAGGAGTACATTTTTTTCTTTTTTATACTTTATCCAGTAATTTACCATATCCAGTAACTTCATCATGATCATCATCAGCCCACATAGGTACGTCCCACTATTGAACGCGGGTCTCCTCTACTACTGAGAGGGGTTAGACCTTAGTCCACCACAGTGGCCTAGTGCAGGTTGGCATCTAGTAACTTCCTTATAAAATTATTACTTTTCGGCATTCAGATTTCTCTTAATTGAGGAATCTCGTTCATCCATGAATAAAGTGCAATAATTATGATACTGCTAGATCATCAATATTACCTACACTATGAATAAGTTACTTGGTACCTGATGTTGGTGGTATAGGCCATAGTTACCAAAACTATGAAAGACCATACCAAGATTACTAGTGCAAAAAGTAAAATTACAAACGATGAAAATTACTTATCGAATCAACTCGATTTCGAGTACCGGACTTCAATTGTCGTCAAACACGACGCATACGAGTAATCGATTACATAAAACTGGTATATAATTATGTGTTACGTACATATAGAAAAAAGCTGAATATATTTATGTACGTTACGCGGTCTGGCCGCTATGTTGCACAACAGTAGTGACGCGAAACTATCAGTTATCGACGCCAAATTCCAGTTAACTGCATAAAATCAATAAATTATAACTGACGGCGAATGCAACTGGGGCTTGGTAATTAAATTCTTTTGAAAATGATCCACGCCTCTTTATACTTGACGCTTGATTTTATTCCATTAATCATAAAACCTTTTTTTAGAGCCGAATCATCAGCATAAAGCTGAAATTATAATTAACGGCTCCTTTATGTAAGGGCTTCAGTAACTACCAAGCCATCTCCCTTGAGGAGAGCTGTAAAACCCGCTGCGGTATTCACTGTCTTATTCATAAAGATTTTAATTATTATACTGAAGATATGTTTGATTCATAAAATCAAGTCGAAATACTTAATTTCTTTTGTACAAATGATTGTAGATCATCATTCAATCTGATCTCATCACAATTAATCCGTCTCGCCAAAAACATAGTCGGCATTTGCAAATCTCATGAAAACACACAAGGAAGGTGGTACTATTACACACAGCCTGAATAGCAGTATCTATTCAGGTCATAAACTCCTAATCAATTTTGCTGGCAGACGCGACGGCCTGATTTCACCGCGATAAAAACAATTTATAATATCTAATGATAAGATAGAATATTGTCACAATACGTAAACAATGGTAACAGAAGGTCGTCGCACTTTCCTCATACGGGATTTTGATTTCTTTTTGAACTATAATGACATCATATTGTCTACATTTCACCCAATATTTACGAATTTATCAGGTGTTTTGGTGGTATCAATTTGTCCTAAATAAGTTTCTTTGTTATTTCATAGACTATAAGATACTGTCTTTTGATATTAAAAATCACAGGATTAGGAGCAAACTAATTATATAAACATTTACTAGTTTTATACGAATTCTGGTGGCATGGATGGTTCATATTTTCATTTTCAATATCGATTAAGAAGTTATAGATTCCATTATCGATACGTGGATATCGATATGCCCCCCATCGCTAGGTGTTACGTGGTATTGCGCAATGCTCCCGTCACTACGCTCCGACGACGTCTAGCTATGCGCTCACTGACACAAGACTGCGTCGCATGCACTGCAGGAAACTGGACTTTTTGATTACGAACTAGATTTTTTCAATCCAGTCATACTCGTACAACTTGAGTTATATGCCGTGTAGTATGCAATATGAGAAGTAAGACTTTCCGATAACTAGTGTCATGGTTGAATGTTAATTGACAATGACAATATTTTAACAAAGAAATCGTAGCCTATGCAACTAACGAATTAAGTAATTATGTTGTATTAGTAAACTTAGGATTTTAGACTGAAAAAATAATAGTGTTGTTCCTAAGAAATAAAAATGTATCTTAAAATCTCTGTCAATAGTTACGCAAGAACAAAATATCTTCTTTGAGTTCAATTAAATTGACATTTGACCTACTTTAAATACATATAAATTTTAAAGCGCCATCTCTTATCGCGGAGTCGCAATTTATACATATAGTTTACTCATTGACAAGTACAGATGTCGCCGGGTGTTATTAAAGCAAAATATCCATAACAATTTGGAGAACTATGACGCACCGATTTTATCTCGGAAATGAGTCAATAATTCATATTATCGTTAAAGAATATTATCGAAATGACTTCAGAACGTTTTGTTTCATTTTCATTGCATTTATGATTACGAGCCGGCCGGACACTAAACATTTTATTTCCGCCTTTAAATTTTTTTTGCTCCATCAATCATCACATCACATCCATTCACATTAGTTGGAACTACCCACAGAATAGATAAGATGTAAGGACTAGATTGAGGTTTGAGGAAAGATTGTTGTTCTTATTCACGCCCAACTTCATTTGTTTCTGCATTTAAAAATGGAACTTTCAACTTAACCTGACTTTTTTTCTTAAGCCAACATCAACTATGATTCCTTACAACCTGATTTCTTTCTGAACTAAAGGCTTTATTTAATATACATTTACCAAGACGCTTAACAGTGTGGTGCAAAGTTGCATTGAATCACATACACACCTCACAGTCTGGAGTGTACATTAAACGCGTTATCAAGAGCTGATAAGGGGCTGTTGACCCCGGCCCGCTTCCTTGTGGCCACGTGTTACGCGCTACGTAGTTTTTGTATTGAAGTCATTGTTTCTTGGAGCTATTGTGAGTTTGTTCGTCTTTGCGTTAGGGTTGGTGGGTTCGTATTGTGTTACCTATGCGTTATTGTAACACTGGATAGATATACTAAACTGGAATAATGAGGCTTTAAGTGAGAAGACAATAAAGTAACTTACTTACTCTGTCTTGGGTCAAGCTACCAGAGAATTTTCTACAAAACTCATGACTCGAATATTTATGAATCACAAAATGTTTAATTGGTTTTGATGCTAGAATCGAACCTGAGACCTCATTTTTCATAACCTGGCCTTTTAGCAACGGTGTCATTGAGATTTTTAAAATTATAAAAAAAAACTAAAGCAAGCGATCAAAATAATGAAGCTCCCAAAAAATATGCATTATATTTATCCCATAAACAACCCTTGATAATTTCTTTATAATTTGAAATTTGATCCGGAAATATATCTTAAATTCTTATTTAATACTACCGATTAGGCATACATATTCTAAGACTTACCGTCGCGGCTCATGCCGAGTTTGAGGCACTTCTGCAGCCGGCAGTACTGGCATCTGTTGCGGTTGACGCGGTCCACGACGCAGGCCTTGTTGCGCGGGCACTGGTAGTTCACCACTGGAAGGGTTTACTGCGTTAATAATGACGTCATTGGCGTGGGCTCAACGACTATGACACTGTGTCGTAAGTATTGGGAGCATGCATATAGTTTTCTACTTTCATGCCCCCTTCTACTATGAAGCTTTAAGTCTACTGCGAAGAAACTTCTAAGTAAGCATTATTTGAACAGGGAAGATATTTTCGCTACTTGACGGTTTTGAACAGCTTCGTACTTATTAGGTGATAGTGCTGTACATTTATAAAAAGTGGCTACATGAAGTCCTTCACCTTAAAAACTCTGTAACTGGCTATCTACTTGCTATTGTGACAAGTAAAAAAATAAATTAAGGAAGTAAAAAAAAGGGAAAGAAGCAGTTATTTTAGGGTTCCATTTATTCATTCCCCTATGTCGAAAACTACAAAGATCTGTTCCAAGATATGTTAATCATTATTTTCAATATATTCATTCTATGCTTGTATTCCTCTGCATCTACGTTTGGAGAGGACTGGGTCATGCGCAACCACGCCTCGTGTAGTAGAGTGCCCATACTTTTAACATTCTTTTAAACAATTCTTACCTACGATTTCAAAGATTGGGCAAAGTAAATCCAAATTTCTTATTAAGGAGCACCCGCCTTGTTTCGAAGGAAAAGCGATACACCAAAATTGCGTTTGTTAGATAAATGTAACGTTAAAAGACGCGTGCTGGAAGTTTAAGGTCACTTATTAAGAGATTTGATAGAAATCTGTCTTTCAGATTTAGACAAGCAGATTTTACTATTTTATTTCATCATTATTACCCAAAAATAATATTTATTTAATCAGAACAATCAGACATATCGTCTTGTGGATCCATATTGTTACTTTTGTTACGCATATTCTTATAACATAAATAATATCACGTTAAAACTCCTTGGAATGATATTTGAAGCGATAAAAAGGAAAAAAAAGTGATAAAATCAAGCCAGTCCAAAAACTGCTAGTTAGTTAATGAATGACCTTTTTAAATAAAGAATATATCAATGAATATGAAGCCGACCTGTGCTCTGCGAACGCCTGAAGAATCCCTTGCACCCCTCACATGTGATCACCCCATAGTGCACGCCGGACGACTTGTCGCCGCAAACTTTGCACGGTATTATCTCGATTTGCGCTGTAACAAAAGAAAAAATACAATAAATAAATGGACATTGATGTAGAATAGGTTTAAATAAATTTTAAACCACTGCTATATTACCGTGAGTATTGACAAGAATGTTATGATGTTACTAATATTTGAATATTGTATTTAATCATGATTAAAAATTGCCATACTTCTTGTTAAAAAGATGGTTTTTTGCAGTATTATCTGTATCAGGAAAAAATTAAGACTCATTAATAAATAGAAATAACAATTCATAAGATTTATTATAGAACACAGATACTTGAAAAAGTGCATAAAACATTTTTAAATATCGAACAATTATTGTGTGGCTATAACCATTTCAAAAAACTAACAAAAATCCAGTACCAATCTTAGCAATATAGTACATTATTTTGCCAATATTCATGGGTATTTCCTAGTCAGTACAACTGGCCAGAACCAGGTACTAAGACCGACATAAAATTAAAAAAGCCTTAGATAGCTCCTTACAAAGATAGAATTCGAAATTGGAATTTCAACCGTCCGCCATTTTTGGTCGGAGCAAGTTCGTCGACCCCGAGACAAGGTCGGAGCGCGGCCGATGACTGCCCGGCTGTGTGTGCGTTAGACCACTACATGTCTCGTAGTAAGGGTGCGATGGGACTTAGACACGACTTATGGTATTTTTCGTTAGAATTCTTATATGGTAAAGCGTAGAACGTGGTAATAAATTATTGTTAATTGAAAGCTCAGGTATAATATTATATATGACAAACCGAAGCGATTCGAGCAACACTAGCTTCAAGTTTGAGTAAGCAAAAATGCCTTATACTCAATGCGAAGAACAACCTAAGTCATGACGTTTGTATAAACACAATACTATTATGTAAGGAGCAAGATATTATAAGGATTATGAAATAAATTTTACGTAAATAGGTACGTTTATTAGGCTAAAAAATATATTTGCAGTCAGGAATTTACACTGAAATTTAGATGAAATTAATTAATACTTCGTTTTTACATATATATCAGATGGATTTCTAGTCATCATAGAGTCCTCTTAATAGATTTATTTGCTATGTGAATCTTGGTGCAATTTAAGACCGTCGCATCTAAAAGCTGTAAGACTTACTTACTATTGTATGCCAAGTCCCAATGATGTAAAACATATATGTTATAATTATCACTATTTATGTAAAATGATTTAATAATTGCCAACAAGTTACATGTTAAGTGCTATTTTTATACTTGATAAGGTCGTTACCCACCGTGTGAGTTCATATCCAACTCGTCAGTTCATATTTTTTAATGTGCACTATTAAATAAAAGGCTAAGGAAATAACTCATAAAGTCCTTTCACGTAGTATACGAGTACATACAGGATTTTAAAACAAATATATGGGTTTACTTTGTCGATTATTTAAAAAATATAAATTATTTTTTTAAATGTAATAAAATAAAACAATAAAACTTCATAGATCCAGTAATGGACACACTTAATAAAGTAATCGTAAATCCTAAATGTAATCCAGTACTTAAAAGTGTTCTATTAACAATATGTTCTTATTTCAATACCTGTAAATAGGTTAATCTAAAATAAAATACAGATATGTATAAATAAGAAGGCTAAGCCGCTACATAATTTGACAACAACAAAAGTTTTCAAACTAGGTCAAGGACACTTGCATGAACTTTCGGTTCTAAAGCACAAGAAATGCATGTCAACAAAACATAAATTCAAAATAATTATTTTACTTTTAGCGACACAAAAGTCAGTTTATTCTACTATGTGTATATGAAGATTAATTAGTTTCACAAACAAATTCCTCTGTAAGGGTCTTACTAATTTTATAACGGCTGGAGCTAAATTTTTTTGTTTATCAAATTCCTTGTATATTGCAGTTATTCTATGCTAAGAATATTAATTGATCCCCATATTGGACAGTAGGAAGTACTATTGAAGATAACGATAATTTCTGATAACGGAAAGTCAGAGCCAAATTCGCCAGTACATACTTTCGTCTATCTTTGAACTCTTTAAGTGGAGCATATCAAAATGTTTAAAAAATATTATTTTTTTCCAAATCTAATTCAATTAACCTTATTACGAGTACATCGCAGTACAACACTACACATTCATAGAATAATTATTTTTCATTTAAACTGCCTCGTGGTCTCGCGGTACAAGTATGTGCCGTGGGATCTAGAGGTCCTGGGTTCGATTCCCGGGTCGGGCAAAGTGTTATTGGGTTTTTCCATTAGGAAATTCTCAGTAACAGCACGGAGTCTGGAAATGTGCCCGAAAAACGGCAATAGGCTCGCGCCCTATTACGTGGGACTGATACATACCTGGCGAAATGTGGGTGCAGAAATGCACTTCTGCCTACCCCTTCGGGGAATACAGGCGTGAGTTTATGTATGATGTATGTATGTTAAATAATGACTTTGATATAAACCGTTAGTTGCACATTCTTAGAAGATTATGTTTATTTAATCGTGCAATCCGGAGTCAATACTTTTTATTCAATAAAGATATTTTCATGATTGGCACATCTTTACTAGTATAGAGATGTATCGAACCTCGAGGAAAGTTATAGAATAGACACTTTAATTTGCGTAATTAAATGGCGAATTTTTTTTATAGGCATTAGTTGTTACATTTAATAAAAAAAATAAGAGAATGGAGTGGAAAGGAATGCAATGTAGAAAATCACATTGAATAACCCGCTGGTAGTTCCTTTAAAGGGCTATTGATACAGATCATTAACAACTTAATGATACACGCGCTAGAGTAATTAAAATATCCGTAGTACCTCACGAAGATTACTCAATATATTAACAATTAAAATGTTGTCTAAACTCCACTAACAATAGACTTTTGTGACAAATATACCGAAGTATTGTGCAATCCATTGTGGCATTGGACGCACTTTTGCAATATCCTCTACGTTTTGAATGCTAAAATATGAGGGAAATTGCTTATTTCCTGTCTTTTAGTTAATTAACAAATGACAGAGTCGAGTTTATGTCGGATAAAAATAAATGGTATCTGAAAAAACACGTCAGAAAAGCAATTATGACAGCCTTTTAGTAACTTAATATGATAGACTAAATCTTGAAACGCGACGCTTTTCTGTGTTATTATAATGGTTTTTGCACAGGGAAAACATCGTGATGAAGCCTGCACACCTAAAAGTTCTTAAGAATTTATTAGTTCTGTAGTCCGCCTACCCGCAATAGGCCAGCGTGGTGGACTAAAGCCTAAATCCTCTCAGTTGCAGAGGAGGCCCGTGCCCAGCAGTGAGGCGTATATAGACTGACGATGCTGATGATGATGATGATTATTACACCTTAGATGTGATTAAAGAAAAAAAAACAAAATTGCTATATCACAAACCTCCTTCGATTCCTTTTTAAAAAAATGATTATAAAGAAATATGCCTGCCAGCAAGAATACGAATAAATAAAAATAACAGCCACTAAAATGCACTTCATAAAGAAGCCACAACTGGCATTGACAATAGCATCTAAACACGGCCTAAAACAGTGTAATCCTGCCAAGTCTTCCTGCATGTTGCAGGCGCGAGACACAACTAAATACCCCATACATTAGAATCAGACGTGAGACATTAGACTTCCCGGTTCTGGAAACGAATTTATGACCGCCAGTGTTACAGCTGGTCTGAGCGCCAAGCCTTACTTTATGTATGTATGATTTAATAGAGTCACAGAATTATGGACTTCAAAACTTTATATGTGACGTTTATTTTATACAAATACTGGGGAAAATAAATGTTTATTTGTTAATAAATATTATACGAGTTTGCTGTATAAACAATAAATTGGTAAAGGAGAAATAGAATGTATGATGCAAAATTTGAGTATCAGAAAGAGTGAATTTTTAAAGTTTACAAAATGTACGTCATAAATTTTTGCATAATACTACTCGTATAATAGTCCAACATGCATCATACGTCGTCATAATAAAAACATGTCTATATTTAGCCGTGTTACGTAGAGATTACTCAAGATGCATTGATACCAAGTTTTCTTTATTCTGAAGATAAGGAAATGCCATTAGTCGGAATGGCAATGTGCAAGAGAGATGGAGATACATTAGTACACCGGCTCAACTTGCCCCGCTGCACTCGGCCAGCTGATCGTGACGTCACAGGTCGCTGACCCCAGCGCACCGTTCAAACGTTCGAACTTCGAAATTGTATCACGCCCGCGTGACGTCACATCGAGCGCGAGCTTTTTGAATTTGGAATTCGGAGTTTCGTATACCGTTTGTTAGGCGGTCGTTACGCGACGTTGCGTGTGCCCAAGTCATTTGAAAAATGTTTATTTCTTTCGGAATTTTAATTATTCACTTCATAACGTGCCGGTACTTTGAGTACTGTTAATGAATTTTGTTGGCACATACGACTTTTTGAACTGGGAAAGTGTACATACTTTCAATTGTTGCGATGCCATTTTGAACTGTAGTTAAAAATATTAATCTGTCGAATCTTAACTTCTACTGAACTATACCTGTTATAATTGATACGTCACCTAAGCTATAAAACTCTCCTTTGAATTTAGTGATTTAACAACTTATTTTCTTTTCTCTCATGAATTTTAAAATAATACAATCCTGCCCCAAGAAAGAACCGTAAAACTCATTGAATCAATGAGCAAAAAATACCAACAAAAAGTCCTAACATGGTCCTTACCACACCCACGGCTACGTCACAGGTCAACGCCCCGTGGGCTCGCGATCATACTGAAAAACCTCCAAAAGACAAGGCTCTAGTTCCAAATTTGAATTTTAATCTAACGGCTCGCGTCACGGGTGAACGACCGCGGTTGCCCGAACTAACGTTACCGTACAAAAATATCTTTGCGCTTCATCAAACTGTAATTTAGACGTTGTATTAATAGTGTTAAAAGTTAATTTCGTTTGGCAATTAATATTAATAAGTACATTTTTATTTTTGCAAACTTGAATCGTTCGAAATTCGAATAAATAGTTCCCGAAATAAATTTATATGATAGGTACCTAAAGAAAAGTTATTTTCCTGTTACAAATAAAAATCATGGAGACATAGATAAAATCTGTTAAAAATGAAATTAATTAAATGCGGTAATATGTAGGAAATTATTTAAATAAATGTGGTTCCATTTATTTATAAACATGTGATAATTTGGCAGTTGTACTTATTTTAAAGAAGTCTGTTAATGGATATTTATACGTGTGGTTGAGATAACATTAAAAACTATTTCACAAACGTAAATAGTGAAAAGATTTCCACCCAGCAATATTTTTAAACAATTAGAGATCGCTGACCGCGCTACGTAATAAGTATTTATATCAAATTGACAAACATACAGAGACCAAAAACCCCGCTATTTATATACAGAACATATTTTTGTTTTCTCACATGATCACGTATATACAAGTGGTCTTGAGGTAAGACCGTTGCTCGGCAACCGTGGACGCCTAAGACTGGCAGTATCGATCTTCACAGAACAACAGGCTAAAAATATCCCATACACATTAATGGCTCCAGAAAGAAATGCCCCTTCTTTAACAATAGACTATCAAATCAATTAACCTATTAGAAAACTGAAGCATAAGTTCGTAGGTTTATAAGAAAAGTAAGAAGTTAAAAGAAAGCAACACTAAGGGCAAAATTGTTGCAATGGTCTGTGGTTTTCTCATGAAGTGTTACACTGCCATTCTGTTACTTATCATAAAACCGGTACTAAAAAACCCAAATCCATGGCATTTAAGTGTCATAATTCCTCGCTCTATGTAGAAATGGAATCCTTTATTTAATAACTGCAACGTTCCTCACTAAGAACGTCTGAAGCTGCTGATAATCTAAGTCATTATATTCGCAATCTTTCTTGACAAATCATCTTAATAAATGATTCCTATACAATTTATGGTAAGGTAATGTCGCTTATCTGTAATATTTACGGCAACGACCCGATATCAGTGGAAAACTAACAAATGAAACTTCGAATTAAATTGCACCAAAACACTTAGGAACAACTCCATATACTTTTACGAGTATTACTTCCGCCACTGTTAATAGATTGCAAAGGAATATATTCTAAGGCTCGGCGCTATTTTCACTGAACGATCAAATTATAGGCGTACACAAACATATTATCTTTATGGTTGAAAACAAAATTGAATAGAAAAGTTGTTCTTTATATGAAAAATATATAAAAAAATATTTCCCAGGATCGCAAATCTTTAGCAAAAATTTGCAAATTGGTTTTGTTTTCCTCTTAAAATATTAGTATAGATAAACAAAGCATGGCATTATATGCATGTCATCGTTAAAATATGACGAGTAAATGACTTGCCGTCATATGACGCCAAGGGCAATGACCTGTCACGTCACCCACCCATGATGGGAAAAATCTGGGTGATGATACATCTAACACTGACTTAAAGTAAAGGATTTAGGTTCCCGCAAAATTAGTGTGAAATAAGTTAACCACATAATTAAAATAGGTTAATTAACGAGGAATAAACATGACTATGAAGGAAATAAATTTTACTGTACAGCTTTTGTGTATTAATTAAATTTATATATTCTTAAAAAAAATAAGAAAGAAGAAAGAAAGAAAGAAAAAAGTTTTATTGTTGGCTATACGAAAAACAGATACAAAGAACAAACAACCAAACAATAACAAATAAAAAACTAAAGCTGAAAATCTGTACGGTTCGTATTCCCTTTTCCGTTCTTAATAATAAAACATGAAAAATATTTTATTCACGCTCAATGCTTTCCATGGTTAATGACGATCTGACATAGCCGAGTTACGAGTAAACTTTGCTTATCTTCGATATCATGGCGGTACGAACACGTGTTTCACGTGAAGATAATAACTTTAACCCTCAATATTTTCAACCTAAGCCTTGATTGAGTTGAAAAATTAGAAATGGGATCAAATACTAAACTATTTTTTTAAAATATTTGTATGTTGGCAGAATCGTCATGCTGTTGAAAAGTTTTGAAATAAGATATCGGATTCCAACTGGAATAAGCGGTATATTATTGTGCTTTTACTTTATGCTATTAGTCTTACCGATGGATGAAATAGTAATACTAAAAATATTAAAGAATCCTACTTAACACCTTGTAATAAAAACAGTTATAATGTGTTTACGTTACATTGTTTAACTTAAACTCACTCTCGAGCGCGTACCCTAAAACAAGTGAGGAGTGACGTCACAGTGACGTCATGGTACGTGAATCTGAGAGTGAAGATGCACTTTTATATCGGTTTGATGTAACGCCAACATTAAAGTTAGTGGGAGTTTAGGGCTGTCGAAAGTAACGGAGGCACGGTAGAAGTAGGATATTACTTAAATGTGGGTCGCAATATTAATTATTATTTTTATGCCAGCCTTTCATTGAATAAAAAGTACAGCGCCGATGACACAATATTGGGCAGTTGTTATAGGCCTTTTGAATTTGCATTGAAATTAAGTTGTGAAATGATAACCCTGAGATCGGAATTTGAAACTTTTCGTTCATAACCCAATTCTTTTTTTGTTACGATTTGACAGTTATTTGTGTCAAGGTCGCCTGTGGAGTGAAACTGTTTCATCAACTTTCTTTTTTTACGCTATAAATTAGTGGCCAGTTAGAGGAGGAAACTCATAGCAAGAACAATCCGATACCTACAATATTTAGATTATATTTACATTACCTTCTCTAACTTGGAAAAAAATATATTTTAGAACACAGGGGTAGTTTTTATTTCCATAAAACTGCCATCTATTATTCGTGAAAAGAACTATCCAGAACTTATATTGCCAACATGAAGGTGAATGAAACTTCAAATTAACACCGTCCTTGAACCAGCTATGACCAATTTACTCATTCGACATGATTCGCGCGCTGACGAGCCCGAAAATTGTTTTAACTGGTATGACTCGACTTTTTGCGATCTAAAGGTTAAAACCATATGTAACATTATATTGTTGCATTTTATGAATGATACAATTTTATGCGCATAACAGGCTTAAATACAAACGGTTGTTACCAAGAAAAGAAGATACATACATACATACAAAAACTCACGCCTGTATTCCCTGAAGGGGTAGGCAGAGATGCATTTCTGCACCCACATTTCGCCAAGTATGTATCAGTCCCACGTAATAGGGGGCGAGCCTATTGCTGTTTTTCGGGCACATTTCCAGACTCCGTGCTGTTACCGAGAATTTCCTAATGGAAAAACCCAATAACACTTTGCCCGACCCGGGAATCGAACCCAGGACCTCTAGATCGCACGGCACATACTTGTACCGCGAGACCACGAGGCAGTCGCTAAAAGAAGATGCGCAAACGGATAAAAGGTAAAATAGATATGTTACAATTGATTAGGAGTGAGATATGGACTAAAATGGCACTGAGCCCAGAAACTCTGTTAAGCTTTGGAAGACATAAACTTCTGAAACACGCAGCAAAATTAATGGTATAGTAAGTAAGTTGGAAACAAAGTTGGGAGATAACTGAAGGCTATTAACTTCTAATGGGAGCTCGGGTGCTAGGAGAATATGAGGGAATGCATCTTTTGTAATATTGATGATGATACCCGTCAGGACTTTGTCAGAAATATCCACGACATATGGCATATGGTAGCCATACAGAAAAAGGGGGAAAAATGAAACTTAGAATCTGACTTGTTTGAAGTAATCTTGGCTTACAACTTGGTCCCACTTGACTTGTTCAACTTGTTGCTACAGTAAGCCAGAAAGTCCGAGCTACGCAAAAGCAAAACGTGACAAGTGCCGTACAAATCCAAATGACACGCTTACAACATTCCAAAAGCGAAACGTGACAAGTGCCACACCATACCTTGACTCACAAGTCAAAGTGCACAGGCGACGTGTTAAAGTGCATTCACCCCGCCGAAACTGACACGTGCACGGGCCCTTCGCATTTTAAACAACTTATGTCAAGTAGCACACGATGCAAATAACACTTAATTAAATGGACATAGAGTTCAATATTGGTGGTTGCTGTATGCACTTTTTAAGGTGCATTAAAGAATACATTCGTATTATGCACGCGTGAATGGCATACTAGTAAATAAACGTAGGTTTACTTTTTGTATGATGAGATAACAGTCGGAGGTGTGTTAGTAGTCTAAGTTTTAGTGTGCCTTTTATGGAACACACATGAAACACGCAAGAACAATATATTAACTCATTAAAACAAAAGAGAATCCATCTTTTTATTCTTTTATTTAATTAAATACATACGCAAGTCTTTAGATGAAGTTTGGGGGTTTTTACCTTTTTTTTATTTTAATTAAAACTCCATGAAAAAATTCACTGTTTCATTGGTCCTATGTGCGTGTTTCATGCATAAATACTCTTCAGATTTAATCACATCGTGTAAGAGAATAATATAGTTATAATGATACGGTGATAATAAAAACAAAGTGGGAGAGAAAATCTCGTTGTATCGGTAAGAAAATGTATGATTACGTTTTTAAGTAGAAAAGCCTATGGGCAACTTCGACTATTACTGACTGATATAAACAATGCCAAAAAAATAAATATAAATTCAATTTTTAAATGTATCAAGTCGATAATTGTCTATACTTGCACTACGTCGAAAACAGAAATATGATTTCTATTTTTAAAACTTAACGAGTTGAAAATTGACAGTTCTTTGACATTGTAAAAAGTATCCAACCACTTAATAAAGCCGGGTGACGTGTGTCGTGTTAACCCAAATCATTGTGCAATTAACATAAATTCGTAACAAAGAAATACCTTAGCTTTAAACGTGGAAAATTATTAGTTATGTGGGTCACAAACATTTAAATGCAATTGGGAACGCCGCTGATAAATACGATTGTCTATAACTACTTCTCGGCTTATTTCGAAATGGGGAAGTTTTATGGTACGGCACACTGATTGCGATTACAGACATGACTAACACTTATGTATGGGTCACAGTTTTTTTTTTCTCTTAGAATAAGAATATAAAATTTTCATTTGAAACCAAGTGTCTATGTCTGGCTTCACCATTCAAATCTATGAAAAAATAATAGAATTTACTGAGATTATACCTATTGGCTCATTCAAAACATACTGGCCGTTTAAAACTTTTAGAAAATTTGAAATAAAAAAAATAAGGTTAAGAATTAATTGCATCGCAGTATTTGGTCTCAAAGTCTTTAAATTACGATTAGTTTTGTGCATGTTATCAAATATGAACTAGCTCAAGACCTCAATATATCTAGGACACGTTAATCTTCAATCTGTGAGTAAGAATTATCTTAAAAACGTGTTGATGACATAATATTAAAGTCATGTGTGGTCGCATTATTGGAGTGAATTAGGACTGAGATTTGGCATAAAAGTAGAATTAGGTCAAGGGCATTATTATTTGACCTTAGACGGCGACTTCGGCCATTGAGACGACCTTAAACTTTTGCCAAATTAAACGAAATCCCTAAATAATTCAAGGTTATTCAGCTTTTTTTCTATCTGTTGCTGACTAAAGAGCTTGTCTCGTAATTTGTGTGGTCACCAATTGAGAAGGACATTTGAAGAGGCGTAAGAGGTATGTTTTGAACCGTAACATTTGGAGTCCTATAGCCTCTGCCTACCATAATGGAAGACAAGCCAACATTTCATTTTCGTCATTTTAATTTTAATAATCCTTGTACAACAACAACGTGGGTTCGGGATACATACATACATACATAAACTCACGCCTGTATTCCCCGAAGGGGTAGGCAGAGTTGCATTTCTGCACCCACATTTCGCCAAGTATGTATCAGTCCCACGTAATAGGGGGCGAGCCTATTGCCGTTTTTCGGGCACATTTCCAGACTCCGTGCTGTTACCGAGAATTTCCTAATGGAAAAACCCAATAACATTTTGCCCGACCCGGGAATCGAACCCAGGACCTCTAGATCGCACGGCACATACTTGTACCGCGAGACCACGAGGCAGTAAAAAGTTCGGGATAATACTATTATTATACATAGATAAAGCGTAAGATTTAACCCTCGCCTATATAGCAACGTATTCGCTTATGATTTTCATAAGTTGTTATTTGGTCATCAAAACTACAATTTTTTTCAGACAATACACATTTTAAATAAAAATTCCACAAAATAGTTTCTGACTGCATCCACTTTGGAACTCATAATTTACAATTAAAATTTACGTGGCCATTAAACCGATAGACTAAATAATTCTCTTTATTTCACAAAATGAATTAAGTTTATTAGGCATAGAAAGAACAACGCCATTTAAAATTATATCAACACAGAATTAAAATTAATAAAGAATTGAGTCAAAAGAAAATGTAAAAAAAAAATCAACGCCATCTAGTACTTGTCTTGGGAAACAAAACATGACCTAGCGTAGCTCCAGCCGACACTAAAACGATACGTAATGAGGTCAACGACCCACTATTGTTTCCTTCACGATTGCGACAAACTGAATTAAGTAATTTCTATTATAAATATTCATTGGCAGATAACAAAAAAAAAGTATTTATTATCGCTAGGGACTTTGAATCCAAACACATTTATTTTTTCCTCGTGATATTAAAATAAATATGGCACTGATAATATCTGTATTTATTGTATGTAGGGGAGAAGTCACCGTAGTCCCCTTTATGGTAAATTTAAGGTCAATTTCTAAAAGCCTAGTCAACCTAAAATAATTATAATTTATCATTTCTCTATCTACTTTGATCCTTAATAATCTTAAAAAATCTGGCAGCTCCTCAAAAAATCAAGACAATCTTGATTCCATATTCAAATCTGGATATAGTATTTAAATGGAGACGTACATATCTAACATTAATAAAAAAGCTTTTGATACTCTAATTTCGAAACTGCCTTTTTTAAATGTTGTGGTGGTCAAAAATAATGACCATTTTGATCTATTGAACATTAAATTATACTAAATTTTACTACAGGCTTAACATTCATCTATCAATAATCATGGTATGGTGGCACTGATGATAAAGTTCAACAAAGCATAAATACTGTGTCTATAGTCTAAACAATCTTTCATAGTTTGACATGTCAGCGCAACAAAAGAATACAATGCGAACAGCTTATCTAATCTCGTCTAGGCTATTATGATCTATAATTCAAGCTGGACATAGACAACAATGGCTATGGTACTAAATATATCTATGTCTATGGTTTTGTATCAAGCGTGAAACTACTACATAAACTTTTCAAAATTACTACTTTCATTGGTCCTAAATTTCACTAATTTACGAGTTCAAAATTTCAAATAGGTACTTTTATCATATTTGGTGCCTTATCAAATAATGATCAATATTACTCGTGACACAATATTATTGATTAAATTATCCCAAAAAGTACGAAATAAACTTCAATCGAATCCACTCAAGTCATGAACCCGACAGGCGCAGACATAAAACGTGACGACCGCCATATTGACGCAATAATCTAGTCTAGTCTAGTGCCGGCTGAGTCTAGATCTATAAATTAATAACCAGTGACAAAACAGATAAAAGAATACAAATACCATGACAGCTATTCTATATTTAAATTTGGTTAACTTTATGTCCAATGATATTTAAAACCATAGAGCATTTTAATATATAATTAAACCATAATGTAAACTTATTTCATGATTAATGTAATCACTTTAATTCATGCTCTACGATTCGGTTTCATAGGCCATATCTTAAAAAAGTTAAACTCAAATAAATACCTCTAATAGAATTAGCAGCTTTCTTATCCATGAACATGCCAGATATAGGGCCGAACATTCCCTCGCTGCTGCCCGGAGGAGGTGACGTACTGTCAGCGACTGACCCTGACGTGATGTCCATGCCCATCTGGTTATGCATGACTCCAACGTCCGTGTGGGGTTCCCTCTTCAGCTGCATGCCTTGGGGCATCGTCTGCGGGTGCAGCATCGTTGGGGCAGACGAATGACCGCCATGTTGGTCAGGCGGCCACTGAGACCCGAACAGCTCGTGAAACTGATTATTCATCGTTCGAAATTCAAATCCCGAAAAAAGTTTTTGTATTGTTTTTTTATTAATTTTTTTATTAATTAAGTTATTTTCTGCCAGTGATTATCTTCAGCGAATCGAATTCGCATTGCGGCTAAGCACTAGTATCACTGTGGTGTTCCTTTTTTGAAAATTTTGTTTCGACTATGTCGTTAAGGCAACTGTTTCGCGTTTGTTATCACCATAAGATATTTTCTTGAAGAAAACTTTATGGCACTTCCCAGATTGTTTCAACTATGTTGATTGTGTCGAGCACCGTATTTTTGTAAATTTTAACTGATATATATATTCCGGCCAAGGGGCGATGTGAGATTTCTTTTAGCGAAATTTATTTCTGGTATTATCTTTTTGAAGAGTAATAAGTATTTTGGCATTTTGTCTCCGTGATTTTGTTTTTATCTCTTCCTTTCGTCTTAAAACATTCTATGTAAGGCACTATTTTTTAATTATATTTTTTATTGTAACTATTCACTTGTTCCCGGTTCAATACTGCTTCTTTATCTCTTAATCAAAATTTGCGAAACACAAAAAATCTGTAAAGAGAAAACCAAAGCAGAAAGAAGAATTTATTCTAATTTAAAAAATATTTCACAATAAAAAATTAAACTTTAAGTGCCAATTAGAATGAATTTGTTTTGAAAAAAAGAGTACGATTTTAGTTAACCGAACAGTTGATGCTCAATTATCTAAAATCCAGTAAGACGAATTTACGTGAAACACAAGTTTTTAAATTTAAATTTAGAAGTCGTTAGACGCCACCACGTTCCATTTTCAAAAACTGTATTTTGTCACTGCACTCAAAGGCACTGTCACTTGAATATAACAAACGCGTTCACCTCACTTGCTGCAAGAAAAATTTGTACGTTGTAATTTTGTACTATAGGTTGTGCATAACTCGGCTGTGCGACGGCAACTGGCAAGTCGGAAGATGTTGACGCCAGAGCGGCCCGAACGTTACTGACGCATTGACGAATCTTCGGCCAGGCTCACGAAAAAATTATATATTTTTTTCATTCGGACCGAATAATCAACTTAGCTCATAGTGATAGTTCAGTCGCCCCGACCGTTTGTCGGAAGAAAATCCTTCAAAAATCATCTTTAAGGGAAAATTCCTTCACGTACACAATACGTAGGGCGCGAACCGTCCAAATTAAAAATTTAAAGTGGAAAAATGTGTACAGTTACCGTGTAATTAAGAGACAAAATTGCCCGTCACAGCGCGCGGATCCTAAGGCGAGGCAAGCTTGTGTGCGTGCGTCAGTGTGTGCGGACACTGTGGCGCGCGCACACAGACGCGCCGGCGTCACACCGGTTCATTGACCCCGGGACCCAAACAAAGTAGATTTCGGTGAAATGCTGTTGAACTCTAGTTTTGAATGTGGAATCGCTCGGTGTTACGTTGCCGCTTCAAGCTGGCGAATTTTTAGCGATGAATTGTAGTGTTCCAAATTCAAAATTTTGGATGTTCCTTGCACGATCTGCTGATAACGTTGATACTACTGATTTATTACGCAATTACGGTATAAACATCTACTAGTAAAATGAAAAAAAGTATTTACAGGATTGAGAATAATAACGTTTTGAAAAACAATTGTCGATGTTCGTTATGCTGGCTATAGCCATTAGTGTTAACAGGTCATTGACCCCGGAAAATTGTGTTGTCAACGATACATAAAGTTTGCAATACATTTCTACGTTACACCTTTCAATGTGTTATTGTTTACATTATAATAGGCATGGCCCATGGAATGTGTACAATGTGTTGAATTTACACATTTAATTTTACGAAATTTCCTATGATTATATCTTTACTTTAAAATAATCAATAACTGATAACCATTGCACTACACAACTATCACAACTATCACTATGAGCTAAGTTGATAACCATTGCATGGTTTATTAAATAATCGCTCATGACCAGTAAGGCTTGTGGTAGACTAGCAAAAACTTTTATAGAGAATATTTTATAGACTGCAACTGGCCTTTTATTTTACAATAGCATATAGACAGTCCTATTTAAATAATTGTTCTTTGAATTTTATTTTTAGTACAAACATCATATTTAATGTATAGCATTACATTCAATGCCGCATTTCACCCTGGCATATTAGAAAAAAAAATGAAAAGCAAATAACCTACGGAAGGAGCCGCCGACCTTGCGTAGAGTGAGACGGAAATCGTGACGTCACGTACATCCATCTCCCTTGCTCTCGTGGGCTAACGACCTATCGATTTTACCACGTGCTATTAGTACTTTATCTATACATTTATATATCATCACGCCATTTGACAGCCCGTGGTGGCAGAGAAAATATATTAAAAGCAAAGGCCAAGCTTATGGCTGACCTTCAAACGACTCTCAAAATTTAAAACAAAATTCCTACTCTTTTATACTTTAAAGTCTACTTCTTAACGAATGTGATGTAATAAGTCTTAATGTAGGTCTAACAGTCGGCCTAGTAAAGTTGAGAAAGGGGCAAGAATCTTAATAAAATCGTGTATGCACTAATAAGTTAGTGTGATGCTAAATTTGAAGTTCTGCGTTAAATTCCAGTCTCGATAAATATGTAGTATATAAATAAAACATAATACTTAATTGTTGGATTTTTTGGTGTACCGACATCTTGATTCTGGGCACCCTAAGCTCAATCCCTACGCCTGATAGGGAGAGTCAAATAAAACTTTTTTATTCATCATATCATAGATCACTCACATGTGGTATAGTTCTGTCAAAGATTATATAACCTTCAGAAGCGACCACCTCTAGTCGATATAATCATGCCAGTTGATTGAGATTATAAGTAGTGATGGCCCCGGATGGTCGCAGATTCAAACCCCAGGCACACACCGCTGACTTATCGAAGTTATGTGGGTGTTCACAATGAATTATGAAGTACTTTAACGGTGAAAGAAAACATCGTCAGGAAACCTGTACATCTAACAAGTGCTTAGAAATTTCTTAGGTGTGTAGTCCACCAACCCGCACTAGGCCAGCGTGGTGGAATACGGCCTAAACCCTCTCAGCTGTAGAGGAGGCCCGTGCCCAGTAGTAGGAAGTATATGGGCTGATGATATAGAGATTTATAGTAAGCAAAGATCACGTTTCGCGAGCTATAAGTCCCATATAACAAAGGCCAGCCTATTGTTTACCAAGCATTTCAAACTAATTATTTTTTTGCAAACCAAAAATAGAACTGGAGACATCTTTACCAGGCAGGTAACCCTAACTAAACCTTCAACAAGACATGTTTAAAGTGCCAATTGCAGTGATGAAATCCTTAATCAAAGTACCTGCACCACAATACATTCGGCTTGAGCAAGCATTTTTGACAGCGTCACGTGTCATTGAACCCGTTGCATCATTGCACAATGAGCTGCTTTGACAATGCACACGTCAAAAACATAATTACATAACCGAATTGTAGAACACTCACTTTATTTTAAAATCTTTTGTAGGTGACAAAGTGGTAGATTAGTAGGAACAGTGAATACATAGAAGCCAAAAAGTTACACGTTAATTGTGTAATGTCTAGTTTATAATAGTTTATTGTGGGGCCAGGATATTCTCATTTATAAGTCAAATTGCTTTTGTCAAATAAAGATTAGTTGGTCTTCTATGGAAGTACCGCCACTAGGTAGGAAGTGAACTGGATTGCAAAAAATCTTGCAAGTTGGAATCTCAACGCAGTCGGACTTTGCAAAGGTACTCTTGTTAACAGACACTAATCACTGGAATTGGGACATTGCCAGTATTTTCAATCCCAAGCCTAGCTTTTTCTTCCGCCTATTTTAGTATCGCTGCTATATCTCTCATTTTCAGAGTACTGGTACCAGTAATGCGCTGGAAATGTTCAGTGGAGGGTTATGATATGACCACCACTGAAACTATGACCAAGCAACAGAATAAGAAGAAAAAAACCTATAAAGCGTCCTTTGAGCTGCATAAGAAACTACCAAAGTTCTGAATTCGATTCGAAAACATTAGGATTCGATGTTTCAGCTGGTTTCCCAGTTTGACTCGGCGGCTGATTCAGTCATAAGCCCCTTTAAATATATTCCGTCCTGTATACATTTTAGGCGTATGAGAAATCGATAGCGTTGGGGTAAATGAATTGTAGTACGGACGGCGTTCACGAAAGCCTATTGTGGAACGGCCTTCGGACAGATCGGGCGACGACCTTCAGAGTCTGCCAGTCGACTCAGACGAGCCGGGATCAGGCCAGCGTTATAAGTTTTGGGGTATTTAGTGCAATTTTGGGGTAGAAATTGCCCCGAATTATTAAAATATTGGTTTTTTTTTATCTTTTTGGGTAAAAATAATCTATTGATCATTTTCGATTAGGAAGGATAAGACTTAATTGCTTTTCGCATAAAAAAAAGTGTCGCGTCGTAACGACACCAATTTTAAACTTGAGATATTTTGTTAACATTTCTCGGAATAACTGGATCTGCATAATTTCATTCCATTTACATAATATAATACCACGCGAACGGAGCATACAGCTGGGTGACGCCAAATGCTACCAAATATATTGTATTATTCCACATTCGAATTCCAAAATTGGACACGCATTTCCGGAAGTTCTTTTTTTACACAACCTCATATAGTTATTATAAGTAGTGAGTAAAAAAATAATATTTTTTACATTCAGAAAACACCTATTAATCTACAGCAATATCATTTCATCAAACCCGAATATATTAGGAAACCACCACGTACAATACATTGGCCGGAAAGAATTAAGAAAAAGCTATTTCAGCGAAGTATCTGTCTTTAAAACGCAATTTTAAAAAGAATAAAAGAATCACGAATTGGGCGCCACACGTCGCGACCGCGCGCCCAACTGGAGCATGCCGTTTGAACTCACCGTGACCCTTTTAGATATACGGTCAGCAGGAGAACTTATATAATACTCTTTTGAGCTAAAAGGATATATTATTATTTACATATTCATGTCCACTATTGCCAACACTACAATATAACGTTCTATTTTCAAAAAATAATAATTTGAAAAGGCATTGATGTTATCATAAACCACGTACAAATCATGTCATTGAATTGCATAACAAGCAGAAAAAATCTATAACAGTTAAATGACGACAATTTATAAGATAAACATTTATCTGTGATATAATTGTCTGACATTCAAGCGCTTAAGGACAAATTGCATAAGAACATTACACCGCTCAGTTTATTCAACCGCTGCAAACGTTATGCAGGCGAAACACAACGTGTAAACAACTAAAAATATTTGTTGAAAAGCCGTGCGCTGTCAGTAGCCCTCTGAGCTAAAACGTATGGGTAACATCAATCTGTATCATTGGCTGTTTCGACCATTCTTAAAGGGAAGTTTCGGGTTCTCTTCTCAGAACAGACACCTCCATTTGGTGTATATTGTACAGGCGAGATTTTAAACGTTTTGTGTACTTTTTTTCATCATGATTTCTTCCGCATGACAACAGCCTGAATTTAAGTCCTTCATATCTCTTTACGGCTGCGATAACCGCTGTACATTGAACCATAACCAGTACCGAACATTTGTAAAATAAGTATAAAAATCCGCAATTTGAACGGCATACAAATAATCTGATGCTTTCAGTATTCGAGTTTAAGGCGCAGTTGAAACTGGCTTCATCTGACCTGTCTTAGGCTGGAAAATGCTTGATTGTTCCTCTAAAAAATAGCCTTTGCTACGCCCTTGTCGAAAGACTAATATATCGTCGATCGATATCGCCGCGGTTATCTCGGCCGAAATTGCCGAAAGTTCGTCGCACGGCCATCGAACTCCGAAATTGCGGGTTCAACGGCACTGGTCTAGCCGACCGGCCGCGAGCGTTGGCAATGCAATTCGCGAATGACGATTTGAATTTCGAATCTCGTTTGTCTGATTGGTTCCATCCGACGGGAATTTGAACTTGGAACGATTTTTAGGAATCTGAATGAGTCGCGATGTTGCCACCACCGGTTCATCAACATAAAATAGCCTTAATTATTGTTAAATTTATTAGCAATAAGTGATGGACAAGCTAGCTTTGAATTTAAATAGATCGTTTGTAATTCAAATAGAGTTATACTTTAATGTCGTTGCCACTGACACATTCATCTAAATCAAAGTATTAATATCATAAATAGAACGTAACAATTTTGCGTGAATAGGTATTATACGTAATTGATATTATCTGTATTGGAATAAGTAGGTTGTAATTAATTATAACCTAAATTCATATTTACTTATTAATAACCGTTTATTCTACTTGCGTATTACTGTGTACACACCGGATTTAGTTCAAAAATATTTTTAATTTATTACCTACTCAGACATGGATAAAGAACATACAATAGTAGACAGAGTACATTAACATAGATTTTAATTAATTATATAGATATTAACAATAATCATTGTATGCTAATGTGACTCACAATCAATACAAAATAGACGACAATCGACAATCGCCAATAAAAAGCATTCGTCAGTTAGTTTTTCATTGTCTATTTATTTCCTATTTTGATTTTCAATGATAGTTTGAATTTCGAAGTCTAGAAAAACATTTTTTGTTTTGTTACTGACAGCACACTTAAAATTTAAATAAAAAACAAATATAGATTAAAAACTTTTTGGTGTCTTATATGAGATTAAGTTTCGATTTCAGGATAAAATTAATTTAATCTGGAACAAAATGTGTGGGATGTTGAACGTTTAAATAGAGCATCGACCTGTGAAAGGCAGCTGGATGAGACAAGGCGAAAATTGGGCTCACTGGTTCAGTTCTGGAGGTGGTTTCACCCAAAAGAACTAAATAGGCCGATAATGATGAGCCAGATATTGCTGTATAACATCGTTTTAGGTAACAGGCCTAGATTTATGATGGTCCTAGTACGAGATAAATATAAAAATAAATTCTCGAAACTTTTATTTCTAATTGATTCTACTAGATTTTGTTGCAATATATATTTCACTGCTTGATATAAAATTATTGAATACTTGAATACCTTAGTGTGCAGACCTTTTTGCAACCATACATTAGAGAAGAACAGAGCTTTTGCTACCAAAAATGGTACAATCCATCCATCTATGAGTTCTTTATTTTAATCAGAAAAAATACAAAGTTGCATCAAAGTAGTGGAAAGAGAAGGTGAAATTAAGTGGATAATAATTTTTTATGTTGTATATCGTTTATTAGGGGCTCGTTTCTAAAGAAGGGCAGAGACCTCGTACTTGGGCCGTTGGGCCGTTGATCCAGCACGTTGGCCTAAAACGAATACCTTTTATAATTTAGATATTTCATAATGTATGTAGAAGATTTATGACATGAAGAATTTAGGTAATACATGTTTATGTACTGGTGTAGTCCTAGAAACGCTGAAGGGAAAAACATATTTTACATGCTCAAAATTTTTTCAGGGGATTTTCATAGGCATCTAGAGTTTAAGTCGTAATACAACTTTGTGATATGGATGGGTTAGGGACCCAGGGCATAACACAAATATATGGGCTGTTATTAGAAAGGTACTATAATTTATTTATCGCTAGTTCTATAAATAATGCATAGATCAAGAGGGAGTTGGGTGTGATTCTTTTCACAGCCATAGTATAATGGTTAATAATAATCACGTTTGTGTTAACATAACCACTTTATTTAGAATCCAATCCGGTACCAAATTAATGTATCATTTCATGAAACGTATCGTCCCTATTTTCATAGAAATTCTCAAAAAAGTTTACATCGTCACCGTTTGAGATAAACCGCTTAAGGCGCTCTGGCCGGAATAAAAGTGGATGCAACTGGCTCAAGGGCACTACTCAAATGGAAAAAGGCGAGCGTAGTTGGTACCGAATATTTCGTTGCAGTTTTGTTTTATTTTCTAATTTCGTCCAATAACATGTTAATTATTGTCTTTTTACACCTCAATATAGGTTTATGCGCGAGCTCATTTCGTTAAAATCGGTTTAAAATCATTAGCAAAGAACTTCCACGTTTATATCATATATAACTAATAACATTAACATTTTAAATAGCCTTTTTTTTCAAAATTAGAATTGTCATTTTTATGTTTTGGTAACACTGAAATAAAATAATATTTTTAAATTCTATGTAAGGAACTATTTGAGCTTTAGATGTGATTTTGATATATGTGCTACGATTATCATTCTTTTTTTGGTTGTCTCTCTGAAATGTATGGAACGAGGAAGCGACGAATATTATATCTAAACCCTATAAAAACATGGCGGTGCAAACACAGGTAACCTGGTTTAATTTCGCCAGTCTGGGGCTTTAACACCTACGTTTATTGCTCCGCGGGTCGCACATGTGAACGAGCCGTGTTGTTTTATGGCGGCATGGCGCCGGTGATACGGATAATTAAAGTTTTGGCTATTTTCCTACTTATATAACTAACTTTGTAGTCTTTTTTGCTTTTTTGTATTCCATGACTAATTTTATATTTCAGAATTGATGTTGACGCGACAAAAGACGAATTTCATTGGTATATACTTGTGTCTGAATACAGGAGATATTTGTAACCCAATACATCATTTCATTTAGTACATGGATAAAAATCTGCGCCTTTTATAGTTTAACTTCCTATTTCGAGAAAGGATTAATCTTAAGCAAAATTTAAAAAATTAAACTTGCAATTCAATTTTCAAAATTTCAAAAAAGACATACGACTTATCAAAAAGGGCATCCATGAACACAACTCCAATTCTATTTTTAACTTAACAATAACAAGGCGTTCGAAATTTAAAATTTCAAAAATGGAACCGGGAAGCTGCTCGCGGGACGATAAGACGGGGCCGGTTCCTTCCACGGCCCACGTGGTGGGTCAACGGCTGCCCCACTGCGCGGAGTTCGCTGAACCGGCGCGAGCACACTGCACCGCCGCACGCACACGCGCGCCTCTGCAAAACTAACACACGCCGCCGCGATGTGCGCAGGTGACTAATTGTACTTTTCGAAATGGCCGGACTGCCGCGATCTTGTGTAATATGCCAGAACACTTTATGTTACTAGTATTTTTAAGTCTATTTCCTCTAATATTGCCTAATATTAGGTGTTAAGTATGTATCTATGACTCATTTTTAACATGTCATTGTTTTAGGTACTTATGGTGCTTGACGGCTTCAAGTTAAAACACCTGCGCCCTGTCTGTGTGACGTGTTAGGCATAATTATTGTTTTAACAACAAAGAGGCTTGACTACTTTGTATAAGAAATTGGAAGTTAAAAAAATCCGTATTCATAACACCTACTGGAAATAGAAGTTAAAACTATAATATATCATTTTTTTATTAAACTGACGTCAACATATTCCAAATTCAAATTGATCGACTATAGATTTCTATCGACATGTAATTATATGAGCGTCCATTAGTCTGTAGTAACAACAAAAAATAATGAGTCAACCATTGAGTATAGATTTTTCGTGTGGTATGACATCAGTCGTATGTCTAAATAAAGCCGTTTCCACTATAACATACGCCTGTATTTATAGTGAGTGAAGATATTTTCAACCATGTAGATTCATTTACATCTACACGCTATTCTAAATTTGAACTAATCAAATAGATTTTTGCCGACAAAAATATTTTGGCCAGTACGTAAAACAAAAAATAAATTACATGATAGCTATGCCAATACTAGAGTTTACTAGAAAGTTCGAAACATAGCAGCCATTTTATTTATCTTGAAAATCACTATAATCATTAAACACTTCCATAACTAACTCCGAAATCATCTTAAAACTAGCCGTTTCCATTTAAGTACCGCGCCAGCCAATTCTGCCAACGCCAAAAAAGCCCGCAATAAAACAATTAAATGTTAAAACTTAGCAACAGTTCTGCCAACCGTAAAAATACCGCTAGCAATTAATCCGCCAATTTACCTTTTTCGCACGAAAAATAGCATGTCCATAGTTATTTTCAGCCGAAAATATAAAAGTAACGGATGGTGGCCGATTTGCTACGCGGTTGCAGGCTGCATCCATAGCGTGACGGTGGTGGACACGAAGTTGGGAGATGGGTCAACGATCTACCAAGGCCGTGGACAACCACTGTTAGAAACCACCGTATGCGCTCATGGCTACAATTTGCCATATGGATAGATACAGAATGTTTAATATTGTAAAAAGTGCCAAAGTCTAAAGCATGATCCCTTTCAACAGTAATACCAGTGTGACGTACAAGGACTTCCAAGTTTTGTATAGTAAGTGCAAAATCCACAAGAGATTTTTTGGTCTTGTGTGCTATGAGGCAAGGTAGAGTAGAGACATTGGCATCTAAGTGCAGTGCGGCCTAAATACAGTATCGGCTGGGCGCAATTTGATAAAAATATTGGTCCTGTTATATCAAGAGTCACATCTGTCTAAACAATCCTTAGTGCATCAATAGTCACTTGCTAAGAAAAGTCAGAGGATCCACAGAACTTAAGTAATTCTCAAAAACAATGCAATAACTATTTTGTCAGCAACAAAAATTCGCTGGAGGCAGTGATGATAACTCTTATCACTCTTCAGAATCCAACCAGATACAGCTAATCGTCTAGACTACATTTCGATACGATAATGCTATCACGACGCGACAACATGTGAGCCAACAGATGAATCAATTTTTTACGCCTACAACATGTCACTGACCTAAAGTAGATTACAAGTGCTTTTGGTAACCGCGCTATTGCCAAAAATGCTGCTTAATACGATTCAGAACCGGTAACTTGATTTTATTCCAACAATATTATAGGACTGTCTCGTGGTCTTGCGGCTCAAGTATGTGCCGTGCAATCTGGAGGTCCCGGTTTCGATTCCCGGGTCGGGCAAGGTATTATTGGGTTTTTCATTAGGGAACTCTCACTAGCAGCATTCTCTACCTACCCCTTTTGGGAAGACTAGCGTGAGGCTATAAATTTTGGATTGCCCACAAGGAAGACAGAAGTACATAAAGTTTGATGTTGAAAACAGGCTGTAAGATATCAGGAGATCCGTACCTATCGCTAATTCAGTATCATTGGTAACATTCAAAGAATACTTAAACCATCTGGACCAAGAAATTAAGAGAATTATATTTTTAGACCATTTCAATCGCATCAAATAGAAGGATTTCAATCTTAGATATTTCTTTAGATTCTGATATTCATGTCGTTTCGAATATCGAATAAATAACATTATTCATTTTATTTATGTTCTTTTTAATAAATTCATAATGAAATCACGTTAATGTAAAGCAAAAAACCATACATCTAGATGAAAACGTCCAAAAATTCCTCAGAACAAAAACTGTTGTAAAACAGAGGATACTCGATTTCGAATCATATGACGTCACGTCACAAGTTAATTATTCATCAATATTACAAAAATCTAACAAGTCACTATGAAAATATTCAAGTATTAATCAACCGTGAGTAATTGTGAAACAGTCTGTTAAACGTATTTATAAATGTTTTGTTTATTGTTTGTAAAGTTCATTAACTTTTAAAGTGTTTCAATTGTACCTGTATTTTACCCATAATGTTTTAATATTATAGTCTTGTATTGGTTTATGTTTAGGTAATACTGTTATATTTTATAACAGAGACAACATAGGTTCAATTCCCTTTACAAATTAATATAATTAATCTTTAAAAATCTGCTGTTTTTATAAAGAAGATATTCATCATCAGCCCATACACGTCCCACTGCTGGGCACGAGCCTCCTCTACAACTGAGAGGGTTTAGGCCTTAGTCCACCACGCTGGCCTATATAAATCCTTTACAACGCTGGCCTAAATTCTTCCTCTTTGGTTGAGACCTTAGTCCACCACCCTGGCTGATTAAAAAAAATCTTGTTCCAGATTTAAACATGGAAACCAGAATTTTCTTTTTAACAAATAGTAAAACATTCCATTCACTGACTGGTATGAACCATCCACCCTCCTTTTGCAAACGACCTCAGGCGACACGGTAAGGCCGTCTAACGACCCTCGGGGTGTTATTTTACTCCATGTCATTCACTCTGTGGAAATAAACTGTTCCCTCTTTATATGGATACTTTTTAACCGTCTTCCTTATATACTTTTATTTCTATATGATTGTAAATACTTCCTATTGAAATCTGCTCTTCTAGTACTTTAACAACAACGTTTATGCGACAGTTGTTACGAAAAGCTCAATTGTTTAACAAGTATAAAAAAGAAAAGTAATGAGATAGTTCATAAAATTTTAGATTTTTAAAAATTATAAATTTGATACACATTTATACAGACAATTTGGATCCTAAACAAAGACAGAAATCTTGTATCAGAAGCTACGTGATTCTTTGGGTCTCAAATCCAGACCCGAAGCAAATATTCGATCATCCAATAACAACTCCGATAAACTTAAATAAATCTTTTGAACAAAATATTTTAATGACACTCAAATAAATCTGAATAAATGAAGTTGATTAATCACCTGAAAATTATTCATACGCAAATATAAAACATGTGTGATATCTAGGCGGAATGAGAGGCAACGAGTCAAATCCGCGATGACGTTGCGGTCGTCGACCTCGCGCCGGTCGACCACCCAAAACTGACCTACGATCGGCTAACACTCGTTTCACTTTTGGGGCCACATTTGAGATAATGTAGGAAAATAAGTCAGTTACTTAGCGATGAAAAGGTCAAAACTGTTAAAAAAAATTAAATGCATTGACATCTATTAGTATTTTTTTAATATTTGTTTTTTTTCTTAATATATTTTTTAATATTTCTTGTACACTGCAAGAAGAAATTCGCGGTCTTATCGCACACGTCAATCTAAACAACTGAAGTCTAGATATAATGACGTAGATCTTTGACATAACAAGACGTACCTAAATCACACCAACTATAATTAATATTAAATTAGAATAAATAAGCTTAAATGTTGCCTAAGCTTTAGAACTTAATATAATACATTATTTTGGGTGTCAAAGATATTACATAAGGTTACCAAGAAGGTTACACAACAAATGACCACCGTGCACGTTATCCAGATAACGTCAATTTAAAAACCAATTAGGCTATAAATACTTCCATTACCGTTAATTATTTACCATCTGTGGAAAAGTACCGTGCTTTCCCAGTTACTTTTTTCCCTTCCTATAGAGATTAATATGATTATTTATCTCATGAATCGCCTGATAAATAAGTATTTTTAGTCAGATCGACTTAGTACTTTGACTAAACCTAACTTAAAAGGAATTTTCTAGATTTTTAGTGTATTTTAGGCACTGAAATTACTCAATGAGTTCAGTAATAAAGTAGTAAACCTCAGAAGTATAAACAAATCACCAAAATACTAAAAGTACTGTACAGTCTTATCAGAGTTCAAACGCAGGGGTCGATGAACGCGGACGAGTTGAATGTGCCAAAATACAACGGCCAATGTAACTTGACCCCTGGTTGCTTCCTTATAAAAATGTTGTCATAGGTTGTTAATACGTACTTTTTATCCAATCCAATCCAATCCATCAGCCAATCGAGGTCCACTGCTGGACATAGGCCTCTCCCAATGATTTCCACAGGGACCTGTTGGAAGCAGCCTGCATCCAGCGACGTCCCGCGACCTTCACCAGGTCGTCTGACCATCTTGTCGGAGGACGTCCCACGCTGCGCTTTCCGGTACGTGGCCTCCACTCGAGAACTTTTTGGCCCCATCGGCCATCAGTTCTCCGCGCTATGTGCCCGGCCCATTGCCACTTCAACTTGCTAATCCGTTGGGCTATGTCGGTTACTTTAGTTCTCCTACGGATCTCCTCATTTCTGATTCGATCACGTAGGGAAACCCCGAGCATAGCCCTCTCCATAGCTCGTTGAGTGACTCTGAGCCGTCTAATGAGGCCCATAGTGAGAGGCCACGTCTCAGTGCCGTATGTCATCACTGGTAACACACAACTATCGAAGACTTTCGTCTTCAGGCACTGAGGTATTTTGGACGAGAAGACGTCGCGTAGTTTCCCGAACGCTGCCCAACCGAGTTGGATTCGACGATTGACCTCTCTCTCGAAGTTGGACCTGCCTAACCGGACCACTTGTCCCAAATAGACATATTCGTCTACAACTTCGAGAGTCGAGCCCCCAACTGCGATCGGGGTGGGCACAACATGGACATTCGACATGATCTTCGTCTTGTCCATGTTCATTTTAAGACCCACCTGTTGAGAGACTCGATTGAGGTCTTCGAGCATAGTGCTAAGGTCTTCCAGCGATTCTGCCAAGACTACAATATCGTCGGCAAACCGAAGGTGTGTGATATACTCGCCGTTGATGTTGATGCCGAATCCTTTCCACTGCAAGAGCTTGAAGGCGTTTTCCAGCGCGGCAGTAAACAGTTTCGGAGATATGACATCTCCCTGTCTCACGCCTCTCTGTAGTGGAATATATTGTTTTATACTTCCCGATGCTATTGACCCTTCGCTATGGTTTATAGGTTGGGTCTTAGTCTATCACGCTGGCCTAGAAGTTGGTAGACTATTAGTCTAAAAATTATTTCTAGAAAGTAATTTTACTATTGTATGTTTCGTTTATTGTCAATTGCCAAAAATATTTATTTTTTAAGTAAGGGCGCCATGAAACAAATGATAACTATAAAATGGAATTGATTTTTCTTTAATTGAGTATTTTGAGCCTATAAATATGACGTAGAGTTTTAAATATTGAAAGTTCTAAACGGATTTAATATACCAACTATTAGTTTGCTCTTATAAAATCATTTAACCCTTTTCGCATGACTATAATTTATGCTTTCGTTTTGAAGACAGTCTCAAGATCCTAACATCTCTGGCGCAATTGAATATATTATTTTGAATGATGTCATTTATAAATTTGAACGATTGTTTGCTGTCTGAGTAAATAGGCGGAATTCGATGACAAAAAAATCAAAAATAGTCTGTGACGTCATTCAGCCGAGGTCTATGCCCAGCTGTGGACTGAAGTTCGATATAACTAAAGTACTTGTTAGTCTTTATGAGACAATTTTCCGAAGTCAATTTATTTTCACCCACTTAAAATGACGAGGAAAAAAATCACGAGGAATCCTGCACACGAAAAAGTCCTTCACAAGAATTTTCTTAATATGTCAACCCCCTCTAGACTGGCATACTGTACAAAGGTCTAACTTCCATCAAAAGAAGAGGAGGCCCATACCAAATAGTGGGACGTAAAAGGCTGATGATGATATTTTTGTTGCGTTACGTGGAAAATACCTTTACAGCTACAGACATAATTGATCCGTGGCGTGGCACTATGTCATCGCTGACGTCAGCCGGGAACCGAACCCACGCAAGGCCGCGTACGTGACAAATTGCCCAAAATTATTCCGAATCTGGTCGGTGACGTTACGTGGTCGTTAACCTCGCCGATCGATTGGTTCATATTTGGAATATTAACCAAAGGTTACTCGGCTTTGTTTTGTTTGACCTTAATAGAATTCGTTGTAGTTGCCAGTTGTAATTACAATGCCGACTTTCTTTTACATTCACAGTACGCCCGCCAGGCTTAAGGCAAAAATGTGGAATAAAATGTTTTATTTAAATTTCTTATAATTTCTAATACATTTCAATATATACGAGGTGCGATCAAAAGGTCTAAGGTTCAATTTCTTGTTCCGAAAAAGTGTTAATAGGCTTGCGTATTTATAAAGTTTCAATAGCAGCACGGAATTTGAAAATATGCCGGAAGAGCAGCAATAGGCGCGCATCCATAACATGGGACTTAAAACACAGGTAGCCAATGGTGGGAGTAAATATACACTTCCGCCTACCACTTTAAGGATAGGGGCATAAAAGTATGCCGAAAATCGTCCCACAGAACACTAGTACCAAGGAGGCAGAAATCACTAGCAGCTAAACTATGACGGTATGAAAATTAAAATAACCGAATAGAGTGGAGCACCGGTCGTTCATTCAACTTGTACGGGCCGATGACTTCCAAAACATAGCGTATTAGCGCACCCGCCAGCTCTGGCCTACTGTTTCCTGGATAGATCTTAACTGACAGTTTTGACTGCCATGACTCAACAGCACCTTAAAGTTGGATTGATGTGAGATTGATGGCATATAAATGTGTATATTGAGACGACTCGTACTATTAGCTTTGGCCTAAGTGTATTGGTCGATCAGACTGATTGAACTTTCATATTTGCTCAAAAATATTATAAAATAATAAATGTTACAGGTACCTACTTCAAATTTTAATAGCACGCCAGAAGGTTCTAACTTCTTAGACGATATAGAGATAGTAAACAATGGTTCTCAAATTACAGGAGAAACTAAGTCGCTTTTCGCTCATTTTCTTATACTATTTCCTTTGCTTATAAAATGTGTTTAACTTTACACAACTGCAACCATAATCAATATGTTTGTCATAGTTTAATTTCAAGGATTTGTTCTGAATTACGGCGCGTGGCTTTCCTCAATCTGCTTGGGGATCCCAACTTTTTTTGCAAAATAAATATTACGCCTTCAATTTAATACGAATATTCACAATATTTTTTTATGGACATGGCTGTACAAACATCCCTGTGCCAAAATTTTACAGGAAAAAAAATACTGTCAAAATAGATTAAGGAACCTCACATAAATAAATAAAATAGAAACTAACATAGTAATTCATTGATAAATACATGTACTCATGTTCGTGTAGACGTAAAGAGGTGCTAAAATCTTTATATTGTACACACATTGTAATGAGTTTAGCGTTGATCACGCGTAATATAAATACACTACATATATTTTTGGCCAGCAATGTTATCTTCGCAAACATTTTTAGTCTGTGCAGTGTAAATAACAAATGAACAAACATGGCGGGGAAATAACTGATTTGTTTAAGACAAAATAATATCGTGTATATTCAATGATATTAAATTATTTTATATTTTTAACGTTGAATAAGTAATTCTTCGTACTGCGTCAAAAAAGTTTTTTTTGCATTATTTTTTTAATACCCGAATCATCTGATCTTGCACAACATACAATTTTCTTACACAATCTAATCCCGAATTACCCAGTGACTCAGGCCACTGTTGGACTGATTAGTCACGTAAATCTCATAGACCACCGCTGGGCAATGACCTTTAAAACCCTACACCTATTATAAGTCGGATGTCCGCATCCTTTGCAGATGTTCTTTTGGTTGTTACTGTTTTTTTCCATTGCATTACACGTAAAATGTAGCAACTTTTCACCTTTCTCTAATATTGGACAGTTTAAAACGTAAAGGAATAAAATTGATGACGGTTTTAATAATGATTTTTATAGTGATTTTTAGTTGTAGCCATTCCGCTTTCAATAAACTATACCCATAATAATTCATATGTAACATAACATATTGTGTAATCGTAATAATTGTGTATCTTAATCCTATAGAAGTTCAGCTCTTGTGTAGGTAGTATCAAAATCTTTACTGGCCTTTTACGGTTTTCTAATAACTATTATAAATATATCGAACTAGTTAAATCTAATTTCTGACTTCTTACTGAAAGAACTTACCTATTATAGCATGGCAGTTAAATTAATTTGGGCTTTACAACTCAATATTGGGCATTTAAATACTCGAAAATGGCACATTCCCAACGTTGGGCGTCTTAGCCAAGTTTGCGTGATTTTGGGACACGCAGCCAAGACAGTCGTTGTCCTATTGTCTAGAACGGAATACCTCTGGTCACTATCACCCAAATATTGCGAGTCGACGACCCGCCCACTCGACCAATGACCCCACCAAAAGTGTCGTGAAATGCTCTCCATTTTAACCTTCCTGCTCATCCTGTGTCAGTAGGTTTGACATATAAGTATATGTATATCATAGAAGATATAATAGGCTATCGATTGATGTCAATTTTATGTAAATCGGGTCAGTAATTTTCGAGTTATAAGGCTTTGAATATAACGATTTTTTTTACTTGTGAAAAATTGTTATCTGTCTTACCACGTTGTAAATATGTTTTTGCCGCATGTTGCTTAATTATCGCACAAATATGTACTGTTACATTCCATAGTTTGACAAACATTTTAGGGTTGTGTGTTACTATTGAAAATTTTATGTTCATTCATATGCATGACTCTAGACGTAATTGACTAGTAAAGTAATAGCTTAACAAAACAACGGGAAAAGACTGTGTTACCATCAAAAATCCCTAAACACCCCAAAAATCCAATTTCACACGCAGAACACTTAAACACCGCTGCCGAAAAATAGCTGTACCCCGCCGCCTCATACCACCTCGTCTCAACCCCTCCCCCTCCTTCTCCACCTCGAGAAAATTGTGCGGCGCGGGTACTGTTGGCATAATGTAGTGCGTTCAACCCAACGCGGTCGTTCGTTGGCCTCGCTTGAATTTTGGCAGGTCAACGTCCGTGGGTCGCTCGCCGGCTTCGGCCCGCATTCGCTGGCCGCACACGTGACATTTCGCATCACTGACTGATTAATATATCGATTATGATTAATTTATCGATACCCTCTTTGGTGCAGGGGGAATACTTCACCAGCCACTACGTAAAATTCCTATATCATTCAATCAATATTTGAAAAAGGAATCGAAGTAACTGGCTAAGCAATGCGATTGAAAGTTTCGTTTAAAAAATAATTAAATGACAATTAATATCCACGGACGAGAACGTATTTTTAAAAACCGAATATATTCTTTATTCATTTGTTAATAATTAAATTCTAATTAATAGAACTGGCCATAAATAACAGATTAAAAAATATTGATGGCAGATGAACATGCCTCCCTTTGTAGGGGTCAGACAGATGAATAGAAGTATTAACTATTACTGTAATTGCAAAGATCATTCAATAATTGATCATTCGCTGTTTTTCCTCGAATCTTCAGACCGATTCTATTCTTAGTATGAAATATCTGCTAAGAATTTTCTGTGCTTCAAGGTCATCTAATGTGATAGAATTGTATAAGTGTTTTATGTGTATTATTTCAATATATGGAATCTTAATCTTATTAGGTGAATAGGTTCACATAAATAAAAAACAATAATTGATTTTATGAAACACTGATCCTTCCATAGACCATAAGCTTTGATGTATTCATAAAATTAAAGATGGTCAGTCAAAACATTCTTTGTTAAGACTAGCATTATTAAACTATTAAGGAGCGAAATATTGCACTTTATTCATTATTTATACCTTTGATGCACCACCTATCTTTTCCAGACTCTCTTAAAAATTTCCTAATTAAAAAAAATAATAACACTGTCTGACTCAGAATTTAGATCCTCTAGATTCCCTCACACTTATGTCTCAGGACTTATGAGACAGGATAAATTAATTTATTCAAAATCATAATATACTGTGTCGAAATAATTAATTTCCTTATTTATCGTAATTAAATAAAAACAATAACAGACGACAAAGGGTCCAATATTTGTCGTAGATAACGTATCCAACCTACCGACGAAATTCTGTCTACGCGGGTCGTTGACCTTCAATGCCTAATGCAAGATTGCATTTAGAATACGTTGTAATTATTAATTACATTTGACTCAGTTGAGTGGTTAAAAATATTGTGATCAACGGGATATCTGTCTCTCCATTAGATATATATTATTATAGAATTGTTTTTTGCCTAAGTTATTCCTTATTACATCAGCTATCTGCCAGTGAAAGTCACGTTTAAATTGGTCCACCCGTTTCAGAGATTAGCCGGAACAAACAGACAGACAGACAGACAAAAATTGTAAAAAACTTTATTTGGGTATATGTACCGTGTATACATCCATATGGATTTATTAAAAAGTGGTTATTTCAATATTACAAACAGACACTCCAATTTTATTTATTTGTATAGATCAGCAACGTTATGCTCACTGCCCTCACAAACCCAGACCCAAAACAAATATTTATGGTCTCAAAAATTTGTCAGTGCGAAGGTCGAACCTGCGGTCTGTCGTTTCACAGTTGGATGTCTTTTTGTCAGTTTTGCACGTTTTTATTCCGACTTTGCTTTTCGAAGTTATTGCCATGAGGAAATATGTGTTTTCCCGTTTGAATTGTACTCTCATGAATCAGTTTCCAGGTATCGTTGGATTTTATGGTAAATTATTTTGTGTTTATTTGGGCCACTGACCTACATCGATAGGACAGTGTTGTCAGTTACGTGAAATATTAATGACGCAAGTTCAATGGCGTTTTTTTCCTAAACCATAATGTTATGAGGAATTTTAGGAATAATATGCAAGGGCTTACAGGTTTCTTCCTCAATTTATTCCATTGAAACATAATTTCAGATGTCGTGGGTTCGAAAACATTTTGAGGCGATATAACTAAGATTTCGCTCCAAGATAGGTTTCTTAGGTATGTTAAGTTCACCAACCTGCTCTAGGACATCGTGTGTTACTAGGGGCTAAACCTTTCAAACGAATGAAAAAGAAAATTAACCTCAACAAAAACAGCACTACTATTTATGTTTGTTGTAAATATTTATTATTTCGTTTAAAAGAGGTTTAATATGCAGTAAAAGCAAAAAGGCTTTAACAAAATTTCGAAAATTTAAAAAGAAAATTCGCGTGTCTTGCCCGAAGTTACAAGAATAGTGACGTCAGTTCTTAAATAATAAAGATTTGCATGCATGTGTAATTTGTGTATGAATTCGTATACGTGGCCCTGTATACGTAACAGGTGAAATATCGCAAACGTGACACGCTCACGTGTCGCCCACGCTTCAGGATCAACGCACCGAGGTCAATTATAATTGTGTATTCCACAAAGCAATCGAACAAAACACTTTCATTATATTTATTGCGTTTTTTCCTCGCCAAAACACTTGAACTATGGGACAACAACCAGCGACAGAGCAACGCACTCACGCCTTTTTTCGTTTGCGCGCCATCTGTTGTTGGATAGGTGAACTAAAGGTCATAGAAAGGTCGACGAACTATGAATTTAAAGAGTGGCGATTAGAAAATGATTGTTACTATTTTTGGTAGTTTATGAACGTTGTGAGTGGTCTTTTACGATGCCTGTATATTTGTTGCTCTCATCAAGAAATACTATAAATTGTAGACACTTCAAAATCTAAAAAAAACAGACTTAATAGTGTTTCCTACAACACAAGTAAACTATAAATGATTCTGTTAAATAAAGATTGTGAAGATAGAATTCTAACCCAGTCTTTTATAATCTTAATTAGAAACGATCTTATAAAGATTTAATTAAAAGATAGCTTGCAAATATAATAGGAAATTTATTATTAATATTCATAATCACAAACAGGAATATGGGCATAAATCTTTCCTTCCAAAAATAACTTATTAGGTATGATATCCTATTCATACTTTTCTTTAGTGAAACCGAAACAACCCACTGCTGTAAGAGGAGACCCTTTCCCAGCAGTGTGGTGAATACTGGTTGATAAAAATATATTGTGAGGTCAGCAAAATCCCTCGTAGGCTTTGTAAGAGACAACTCACGATATCCATTTAACAGCAGAATTAGACTGTGTATATTTATTTATTTATTTATTTATTTATTCTTTATTGTACACCATATAATAAGAAAACAACATATGTATAAGCAACTCTAAATAAGATAGTGTTACAAATGGCGGCCTTGTCGCTGTCGGCGATTTCTTCCAGGCAACCGTTAGATGGACTGGAGAGATTGGAAGCATAGAGAGAATATATATTATATACATATATATTAAAATTAGACTGGGAAAGGGTCTCCTCTTATAGAAGTGGGTTGTTTCGGTTTAGTGTATTTGATTTGGTCTAATCGGAGCCAGACGCTACCATGATGTCATAGTTTAATTTTAACAGTAGGTACTTTAAATATAGTCTATACTAAAGTCTATATAAAGTCTATACTTTACGTTTGTATAGTACTCTAATGCTAGGTTTTAGACGAGATATGTAGAGAATACTTCATCCATATGAAACTGTAATGTACTATTTGATGTCATTGTAAGCTGCTTCCAAACGGCAGCACTAGATTTTTTGCCCTTTCATCGCTAGATGGATCTGCTTTCCAAACCGTGTGGAAAATAAGAAAAACATGAGAAACCTGAGAATCGAACCCACGGTCTCTCAACCACACACGGCGATTTATGCCGCGGGATCTATGAAGAAGTAAATACTAGATATTAATTATTGTATTAAATTTTATGAAAGTCGCTTTATAGCTGTAATAGCCGTGTTATTTGACCATAAGGACATAGGGTCTGTTATCAGTTCAAGATGTACACTCGCTAAAAAAAATTAAGTGATCGAAATTAAAATTTTACAGAGTGAGTGACACCCACGACTTCGATATGCAAGTCCCAACATACTAGGAAATCAGAAACATGAAACAAATTTATACTGAATAATTATGGTGTAATAATATTAAAATAACATTATAATTTATTACTAAATAACTCCTAGTCATTATTTTTTATATCGCAATAATTGCTTGACACTCCGATATCTGTACTTTCTTTTCCTTATACGAATGTAAATAATTACATAAAGATATCGACTGTCGGCAATTTGTTTGCTTTATTAGAAATAAACTTTATATATGCGCTTGTACTATAACAATTATTTTGCTTCAAATTTATTATTTTACCACTACTAAAGACTGTGTAAACAAATTTCTCAATCTTGTGCAACTAATTTACAATAGTGTCCAAAAATACATTTGCGCGTATCCGGCGTCCGAAAATTTTTTTCGGCGCCATCTATCATCGAATAGACGTACCAAAGTTCAAGCTGCCAAACTGAGTTGAACGACCCCACGCCGAGGGCTTATCTCGTATTATGAAGCTCTTTATGACGCATCCTTGTTTTTTTTATTGTACTGGACGGAGGAAAACGAACGATTTACTTGGTGATTTTAATTACGCGTATTGTTCCTTTTGTTTGGATTTCTTTGAATTAATGACATATTGAATTCTTGCACCTTTCAAATCACGTTTAATTATGAAAGGCTTTATGCGGCAACTAAGGTTTACTCGTTTTGATTTACGCATTGTACCTGTACATTACTTGCAGTGCATAGAAGGAACGGTAGCGGATTCCATATCATATCCGGTCTTTGTTATTTGCACATTTTTGCGCGCATTATATGTATTCCTAAAAATAACCTTATTGTTCATCTTCAATTCACATAGAGATTGTCACATTTATAATACCTTTGAATATTTAAAAAAGTAAATACGCCCATTAGTCACATATGTAAATAGTTCTGACTCCGTAGTTTTGTCGTGGTTATCAGAAACTACGCGAGATTTCACGGTCTCACTAGCACCTAGACCCGAAACAAATATTCGCGGATCAGAAAACACTTGTATCAGAGCGGGGATCGAACCCGCGGCATCTCGTTTCATAAGCTGGTGTCTAGCCGACTGCGCCACGAGACACTCAAAATATTTTATTTCTTTATCCTGATCATCGCGCTATAGAATTCTACTTATGGACTTATGTTTTTCCAACTGTCAGCTTTCTATATTTCTAATATTTCCTGTAACAGAGAATTCGCACGTCATTTGAATATTTAGAAACCGCATACCGAATGTCTTTTGACCGCAGAAAAAAAACTTTAAGGAAAATGGGGCAAAATATTATTAATGTGTGAATGGACTTTCTATTGGCCACTAGTGTAAAACAATACATGCGCTAAAACTTGATATATTATACATCTATCAGTCGGTTTTAAATAAAAATACTAATATAATAAAAATGCTGAAAATATAGGGAGGTAAACAACGTAAGGCACGGTATTAATAACAAGGCTATCTTTTTAGCCGCACGAGAAAGAATAGCGCATGCGACTAGGCTCCGGGATCGATTGCTGAAAACTATTTTATCGGTAATTTATTTCATTTTAATGTAATGAACTTTATATTTTTTATAGCCACCATTTGATGGTTTTGTTAATTGTAATAAATATAATACACTAAATTATATAAAGGACATTTTGTTCAGTTCAATCTTCAGTCCTCATATTAAACATCGGACGCGTACGAACAATATTATCGCTCTGATCCCCACATTTCGTAATTGATCGATCATAAATCAATGTTCAATGCGATTACGAAATGATTATGTTTCGTAAAGTTATCTTATAAGCGCAAAGCAAATACAATTATGTGTGTATTTATTACTGTTTAATAATATTACTTCATTAACTGTTTCCTAATAGGAATTGTATAAGGATGTTGAGATCACAATGGTGAAAGCTTTGACTAATATTGAGATCATTAACATAATCTGTTTTTATATGTACATGTGAATATATTCGCGGACGCCGGTTCAAACCTCAGGCACACACCTCTGACTTTTCCAAGTTATGTGTGAATTTAGAATGAATTATCACGTACTTTAACGATGAAAGAAAACATCGTGAGGAAACCACCAATTCAACAATGCATGCCAACCCGCACTAGGCCAGCATGGTGAACTAAGGCCTAAACCCTCTCAGTTGTAGAGGAAGCCCGTGCCCAGCAGTGGGACGTATATGAGCTGATCATGAATGGACTGGCCTGGACTCAGGCCTCTTCTTCTTTCGATAGGAGTTAGGGCGTGGTACTCCGTGCTGACATATGGTTTGCGTAAGAAAATTATTTAAAAATAATATACTGTAAGAAGATTTCTCCCCAATTTTGCTTAATTTAAAACAAATATGTTTTATAAAAGATGGAGCTGTATGACATATATTTAAATCCGTCTCTTAAATATTTAACTAATCAATGTTGATGTTTTTGATATGTTAAATCTTTTTGTTTCGTTTTGTAAAAGTCAAATAAGCCAATGTATATACATTCGGTAATACCGAATAACTTTGTAAGCTTTACTGGGTAATAAAAGGCATCGAGACTCGGTAAACTGGCGTTACACATAACAACAAAGCAGAAAAAAAAACAATAACTGGCAATCGGTTAATGTACGATTACCACGACCGCAACTCACTTCTACGATAAAAAGAAATGACATAACGAGGGTCGATGACATATTGTTTGTTATATGGCGACATCTAGCGGTGAAAATTAACATTAATATTTAAATTAATATCATATTTGCATTTATATTTACTATGTTGCCGTGCATAATTTTATAGTTTTACATTATTCTTATTACTATGTGCAATTCAAAAAATCGTACAAAAACAAAAAACTTAAATATCTACTACTCACCGCTAGATGGCGTTGCTAGTGTTTTCTCGTATTTAAATTTGGTAAGTAACACGATAACAAACTTGTTATTGCGTAAAATAAAGCTGATTTCGTAACGTTCTCGACTGTTATCTAATGAAACATATACACAAGCCTGCTCGTGTAGAGCGGGTTCAATTAAAATTCTGACACTCCCAAACACAAGTATCGAAACACAAAATTTTATGTGTTGTTTGTTGCTCGCATACATTATGCCGTAAATTGATTCCTGTTGAACCTCTAGAGAACCACTTCACAAGTAAAAACGTCATGTTTCATTCATTTTTATAAAAACGCGGAATTGATTGTTTTAGTGTCTGGAATTCTGTATTATAATAACAAATCACATTTATTAGTCATTTCGTGTGTGTTTGATGCAACTCTTGTGATCCTTGGGTATATTTTTTTGCGTTTTAACTTTTAACGACTGCATTATTTTTCGTCCTTACAATGTATTAAAATGGAACAATAAATGTAATAATAAATATAGTTTGGTATATATATATATATATATAGCACACTATAAATAATATATTTGATTTAGTTTTATATAATTTCATAAAAATATTGTATAATTTAATTGAAAGCACCTGCTTCGCTTCATCGGTAATCTCAAGGCAGACTGCTAGAGAATGCCCGAGGGGTTTAGACCGTTTGTATACTGTTTTGGTAAAATAATCCTAACGAACGTTGTAAACGCAAAAATGGCCCATTATATCAGTCTATTAAGTTTCCACTACAAAACCTCGCAACTATTTTTTTACATCCTATTTTAGAAACAGAATAATATTTTATGTAATCCTGGGAGGTAGATATTTTTATTTTTAACACTTTATAAAATTTAAAACCTTTTCGAGCCTCAATACGCATACTAGTAAAAAATAATAAATATCGCTAGCAATATGCGTAAACTACGGCACATCGGTCCCCTTCGCGAAATCCCGCTCATCCCAAGGCCGTGAGGCATAAAGACCTCTTTATTCGGCGAGCGGCTGCTAAAAGACCAGACGACGCGTGTTTTGGTCAATAAAGTGTATTTGTCTGGAGCCCTTTGTCCCGCGAACTGGAAGTGCGCGAAGTGACCATATCACCCCAGTGAAGGTACACACAAGTCGCCATTTACACACTTTTTCTGTAATGGCGCGTACGTAATAAAAAGCAAAAAAATTTTTTTTTGTCTAATTCGTTAACATGTGATTTGTCAACGTTGACATCTTTGTATTTATTGAAGTTACTTTGGAATGAAAGGAATCAATTTTAACTAATTTCCCTATTTGTAATTTTTTCTATGACAGATTTTGTGTTTTCTACTAATGTTCCTATCATTCTGGATAGTGACTATAGTATGATAAACCCTTGACTATGATGATGCTGCTAAATTATTTATTTATCTATCCTTCATTTATTTATCTATCCTTCGGGAACAAAAATTCTAGATAGTTAACAAAAATTCTAAATTCTTTAGGTACATAATTTCATGACGATTGATTGTGTTACCAAAACTTACATTCAGCTCAATATTATTAAGTTATCAGTCTTCAAACTTCAAAAGTAATACTTCTCTAGTTATTTCATTGAATTTCCACATTCATAAGCCCTGTCGATGTCACAGTAGAATACTAATAACGTTCTAGCCGCCTGTAGAAATGCATGATTGCGCAACATGACTGCCACAAGCTTATGTCACACTGCATAAACGCTGTTACTAGATGTAATGCTACCGAGCGCATGCGATCTAATGTAAAAGTTATTATTTAATGTTAATACACAAGCCGTTTTACTTGTCGGCAAATATTACTTAAACTGTGAAGAAAATCTTACGATTGAGGCGAAATTGGTGAGACACTTGACAAACGAGATATCCTGAGTTCAACCCAGCGCCGAGATAAATGTCTAGAAGATCTACGAATATTTGTTCCGAGTCTGGGTTTTGTGAGACAGAAAATTCAAATAGTTTCTTGTACATATGACACAGGAATCAAAAAGAGAGAGAAATCAAAAGGAAAAAAAATTGTCATTCTTGGGAATTTTGGCCCAACATACCTACATCCCTAAGTCTCTTGAAACAAATATTTTTTATTTAAATCAGCCGCTCCATTGATTTTATACGTATTAATATATTTGGTACTGACCTTGACGCCGAAATTTCCAAAATCAAAACTCCGGGCGCAACGGGATTGCATAATTCCCTAAAACTGGGCCAGCACGCTGACCTAGAGGTCCAAGGTTGCGGGGTCACGGGTCTAGCCCAAAATGTGCCGACCTCTGACCCACATACGGGGCAAGTTTAAGGTCGTTTAATTTTGGGGGTAGACCGAATTTATTATTTAATCTAAGAATGTGAATGTATTGAGGTGCTGCTAAAATACTTTCTTATTTATGATTTCAAAAGTTTAAATTTCAACGAATGTAGAACTGAAAATTTCTGGATACTCATAAGATACCTAATTGACTTCAATGAGACTAAAGTATGTATTTCTGTTACTAAAACTGCGTTTCTGAATAGTATGTATGGAATATAGTATATACAATATGCTTTGATAAAACATTTTTTAGAAACATTGGTATATTTTATTATTCTGTCGTATTTGCTAACAAAGCACACTAAAATTAGGGTAAGGGGACCCGTTATAACTTCTTCTCCGGCTCCCCTTTTCATTATTACATTCCAAATCCCCACTAAAGAAACCAGAATTTGATAGTAAATGATTTCAAAAACACATATATATTTCATATATCTTAGATGGTGGATTTATAGTTTTTTGTAAAGAGCACAATACAATTTCTTTGAAAAGGGCTTTTCAAAACGCGCACGTGTTCTATTATCTTTGCCTATCTCTTTCTAAATTTCATACTCGTAACGTGAGGGAAAGAGACAGAAATTTTTCTTTCAAAATTTCCCTCCATGTTTTCGACACGCCTTTTTCCAACAGATGGCACAGTGCGATTATAATGTTAGGTTAATCAGACACCGTGTCACTGTGTTTCCTGTGTGTCGCGGAAATGCGTTAGTCTATCTATTACCAGGAACACTATAATCGGCTTTTATATGTTTTCATTGTTTGTTTTGTTGTACATTGCGGTATTATTACGTGGAACGTATTCATTACATCACACGCACAATGAGATGTATTGTGCCATTGCTTTCCTTAGTACTATGACCTGGTGCTTAGTTCAATTAATTTTAAATTTGGAATTACTTTAATGGTGTTTTGTGATGTTTTTAAAAATGCAAGTTCCGCGTATGATTTTTTTATTACACAACCTATAAACACAAACCCGAACCCAACTCAAACACATGTAACATCCCGGAATTATAAAACTTTATTATTAATTATTGTTACATTAAATTATTTACAAAATCCTTGGAATTCCCCAGACGATTTTAAAATAATAAACTGAAATGAAGCCTGCGCGGTGGACCGACAATTTGTTTATATAAAAACCTGGCCACTAACACGATTTATTTAAATTAAAAAATTATATAATTATTGATTATAATTTATTCTCAACAAATACAAATACAATATGTTGACTACATTTGGTTCCAATATTCAAACCATAAGCCAATGCGTTCAATGATTTAGGTGCCATTGTATTGATGGAAACAGTTATTTTTACTATTAAGGAAAACGGTTATAACTGAGTAACTGTTAAATCTAGGGTTACCTGGTGTGAACTGTGACGTCATATGAGCTTAAAAGGCCTAGAAAAAAAATAGACAATGCAATATTTTACTTTGGGTGAGTTAGGAAAGTGTATAAAGTAATATTTTTCTGATGAACCGAAGTGATTCAATAATTCTTCTTCGACCATTTTCTTTCTGGATACTCCAGTTTCAGATTTAAATGATATCTTATTCACCGATTTATCAACTATTTTAGTTATTTATTCTGGTACTATGTTAAGGGATAAATGAATATTTTTTTAGCGTTCACACGATATTTTTTTATTTTTAATAATTTCGACTCTAAATTATTATCTTTTGCGTACCTTTTGTCGTATTTGGTTTAATTTTTGAAAGAAATATTGAAATTTTAGAGTAGATAAAGAGCCGTAATGAAAACTAGAGTTGAGAGAAACACAAACATTACAAATACGTAGCAAGCAAAAAATTACTTAAAGGCTGTTGCCATTGAAATTACTTAAAATATATTTAAAATGTTTGTTATAAGTTTTAAAGTAAGAAATAACACTTTCGAAAAAACGTTCTAGCTGAATGGGCAATTTATATAGCATTTTGATAGGTACATAAAACAAAAATGCATCATAACTTTAGTTACGACATAATTGTCTTAAATATTTAAGAGTACATTTATTGAGGAATTTATTTCCGTTTTATTGCTTGTCGTAAAGAGAGAACAGTTGGATAACTACTAATTAGCAAATCTTGATTATCTATAGTCCTTGTAACTGTAACACATTAAAAAATAAACAGCTAGCTTTACCTACTTAATACCGTAAATGGACTTAATTTCACACTCAAATACTATTTCGCACGTATTACTGCACAATTTAATTGTAAAAAGTAACGTAATTAATTAACGTGATAGTAATAGCATATCAGCCGCTATCGAGATAACCGTTTCCGACTTTCCAGTTGCTGGCCGCAAATGCCGAATTAAAAAGACAAACCTCCAATCAAATGACATTCCTTATTCAAATAAACACACACAACACTGAGCACATGGAAAACTGTTCACTTGACACAACACAATACACTGGTGAATTTGAATTTCGAACGTTGGCATTCTAATTTCGAAAATGCGCGCCGAATTTGTAAGGACCCGCTCACGGCATGCTGCAAGCGGGCCATCGGGGGTATAACTAGGAAATGAAGACAGCGGCAGAGCACACTGCCACGGGACTTGCGCACACCTCCACACACTAGTGTGCATACTCGAATGCGTTTTGACACATGTTCAGTTTATTTATAGGCCTATGCGTCGCACTCGGTACTTAACGGCCTTAACTTATCCTTATATTGTTATATTTTATGTCAAACTTTACAAATGTAACAAGAAAGTTGTTTAAAAAAAAATTACTATTATAACATAATGAAACAAAGTAGCGGTAGGAGAAAAATGTTACGCGCCTACAACACCGTTATTACATAACAGTATGTTAGAGCGGGATGGCTATAGCAGTTTCCGTGTGGTAGAACGAGAAGGAATGATACACAGGAGTTGTGTAACGTAACACAGAGAAAGCTCCCACACGTACTTTCCTTGTACGTCGTCTTGGTGTGTGCGCGTCTTTACATTTTTTACGTTTATGACGAAAGGGCCTATGCGCTTAAGACCGGCTTTTGAAAAAAGGATCCTATAATTAGTCATGTGAAGTTTATATTTCAACGCTGACCATCTAGTCCTAAGGTTGAAATTCCTAAAGCGCCAAGGCAGCTTTTCGAAAGAGTTCATTGACACGATGTTTGGCACGAGCCTCGAGCCTACGGATTTTTTTCGACGTTCGACGTTTGAAAAAGTCCACAAAAATGGCGCCATTTTCTCTGAACTGAAACTAGGGCACGGCTGGACGTTGGCAAAAGTATGTTTTTTTTTCATTCTTCCTCGAAACTGGAGGATAATGTATGTGCATGCAATTTGTCAAATGATTATTTCTTACTGTTTCGCACGCCGGCAATGAGTCGTCGTTGCGAGAATTGACCGAAAATGAGGACACCACTGGTAGATAATAAATCAATGCAGTCGTAAAAATACGATGCTACTATTCGATGATAGATGGCGCTGTTATAGAATTAAAATGTTTTAGGAATGTTCCTAGGAATTGCTTGATTACTCGTATACGAAGTCAGATGTACTTTAACTCGAAATTTAAATGTATTTCGTAGTATAATAGAAAGAAATAAAAATATACATAAAAAACGAGTAATATATAACAATGATGAATAAAAGGGATCTAAATATAATGAAATAAATAAATTGAATTTAAAATGACATGAGGGTGTAATCATCAATAATGTGATTATAAAAACCATATTGCGCTAAAATAATCAAAAATAATTACGAGAAAGTAAAAATAAACTGAACTTTATCTCAAAATAGATGCTTTACTGTAAAATGACTATTGCATCACAGCGGAGGAAGTGAAATAACAGTCATAATATTTATATAGCCGTCTCCTTCGCTCGGTGTGTCGTCATCTCTATCGCACGCGGCGAGTTCCTCGTTAGACCAGCGGAAGCGGGTAAAATATATCGCACTCCTTCCCGCATAGCCGGCAATGTATACGTTCATCTCACTCGGGCAAGGCAATAGAGTGCGTTGACCTGTCCTTGTTGTGGATGTGTGCAGCCTTGCTTTACAGTTATACGGCATTTGCACGTGTGCGTGCAAAGTTAGGTGCGGTTCACACGACACGTTTTAAAATAAGCGGTTTTTTTTAAATAAAAAAAGTTATGAAAATGATCCATGTAACAAACCAGTTTTGTGGCTGCGGTTGATGACAAAGCAATGGTCAGTCATGCTTACCTGTAACAAAAATTAAAATGTACGTTAGAAATTGTTAAATTAAAATTATTTAAATATTTATCATGAATGCAAAATGATGTTATGAGATAAAGCATTTGAAATATCAGACCCTTATTTTTATTCTTACAACATAACATACATGTTAAACGTCTAACTTGAATTCTTAAAGCCACTTTTCCTTCATTACTTTACTGATTTTCGTCATCCAAAATAAAAATATAATTTAGGACTTTAAAATGCCTGACATCAGTTCGTTACATCCGTATTTGTTCCCCAATCTTCGATAAATAAGCATATTATGTAGTAATTTTTCACATCTTTTTATTGCTCTTAGCATTCTAAACGTAACGGAACAATAGAACATACAGCTATACGCACTATACTATACTTAACTTTACTACAATCACATGCTTAATAAATAAAGTTATATTAATCCCAAGATTTGTTTTTCTCATACTTGACATTTTATAATTTATTACTACGTTTCTTTAGTAATGTTTTCTTCAAAGAGTTTACACGTGCATAAATGTAATCGTAATCATTGTATCAGCCTTCATATCCAATACTGTTAGTATTTACAGTTGTCTGAGCTACATTCGGAATTGATTCCTATTAGGAAAGCCACTGGTATTAATATGAATGTTGTTAATAAACATCATAAGTACATAAATGATAAATGAATACAGCTTTTTCCCTTTTTACAAATATTCATTTGTTTATTGTTTGTCATTTTTTTTATTTTCTTAGTATTCCTTCGACGTAGTCCTATAAGTAGTCATTTAGTTTGTTGTTAAAATATATAATTATTTCTTTAATTAAGCTTTGATGTTGGTAAGATGCGATATAATTTTGATTGAAATGTTCATATCGCCTAATATTTACTGAAACGCCATTGACTATAGTGTAAATATAGCCGAATATTAAATTTTAAATTTCGAAGCTGTGTGTACGGAACCCGCAAACGGCATAAACATGAAATCGGCCTAACAAGACGTATATAAAAAAAGTTGCGTCAGAGTCCATAAAAAATGTCTGCTAGCCATCAACGCGTTACATCACTGCGCTAGAGGTGCGCGTGTGTGCGTGCAGGCGGCGCTTGTGTGTGTGCGTCTCATGTGCACTGTGCATACTACACGTGTCCGTGTCTGTGTTTTTGTGCGTGTGCGTGTGAGTGTGCGCGCACGTGTGTGCGTGTTCAGCCTAATCTTTTGTGGAATGCGGGTTTCATACTTCTAATGAGTACTTTTTTAAAAGCGCTGAAAAGGGGAAATTCTTTGACTGGTGGCGCTTTCAATTTTCCTCCACTTTTTGTAGGTTAAATTTTGCAAACGAGATGGATTTATGCAGGGCTCTGTGAGATGTGTATCTTCACGTTATTACACGTGGTGGGTAGGCGGCGCGTCATTTAAATTTGGCGTTTTAATTTACGCGAAGTGTGAACAAAACAACAACAAACTAAACATAATTGACTTTTTTAAATATATCTTTAAAATACTTTGTTATGAATAAATATAGAATTTTTTACGTTTTTATTTTTAAAAAATCTACATGTTTTACTATGTAATACACAGATATAGAAAAATAATTAAACAATATTAAGTATGTAATTAAAAAAATATTGCTCACAAGTACAGCGCCATGTCGTTAAATCGGGCTGTTATAGCGCGTTAATTAATGTTTTACTGTCAAAGTTTTGTAACATTTCCGATTAGCATTACCGAGGTTGTCGTAGAAAATAAACCTTGTTCCTAAACTTCCGTTAGTTACGGCCCTTTTTAAAAAAATGGTAGATTATTAATTAGTAATTTTGAAGGTAACTAAAACCACTACTGCACACAATCCAACTCATTTTAAATACTCTTAGATTATAATAATCGAATAATATTCGGATTATCGCAAAATTTAATTTTTAAAATGCATACAAGATTTGATAAAAGAACCCAAACACGACTTCATGGACACTAGAGTAATTTTCTATTAAGTTGGAAATTACGGTCTTTGTGGTAAAAGATGGACTTATGCCACGTAAAGGCCAAGAATCCGCCTCGCTTCCGTTCGTAAGTCATAACTTTGATTCATTCATGCAAAAATTTATCCGAGCGCCGAGTGCATGTTTAATCTTATAATATTGTTAACATTAATCTGTTTATAGCAAATTAAATTAGCGACTGTATCGGCCGCTGTTCTGTTTTGTCTTTCAGCGTGGCTACACGTCAACCAATGGGATTTGACAAACATTTGTAGTGTATGCCAATGTTTGATCCATGATTGACACATTTATGACTGCCTCGTGGTCTCACGGTACAAGTATGTGCCGAGCGATCTAGAGGTCCTGGGTTCGATTCCCGGGTCGGGCAAAGTGTTATTGGGTTTTTCCATTAGGAAATTCTCGGTAACAGCACGGAGTCTGGAAATGTGCCCGAAAAACGGCAATAGGCTCGCCCCCTATTACGTGGGACTGATACATACTTGGCGAAATGTGGGTGCAGAAATGCGCCTCTGCCTACCCCTTCGGGGAATACAGGCGTGAGTTTATGTATGTATGTATGACACATTTATATAGTATCTGATCCATCAACGCACACACGAAACTATTTAAGACAAGAAACATCAAGTTTGACGATGGCTATCTCGTTGACCCGCAAAACAAATGTTTGCTATACAATGTAGAGACATTGGGTAAGATTCCACGATTGAGCAGGTATTGGTTCCTCGGACGGAATAGGTTCCTGGAACTTATGGAACTTATAACTGGGAAAACGCGGGTTCAGAGATGCAACCTTGCTACCTTTTCAGGGATTCAGTCAAAAGCGTGTTATCGATTGACGATAGTCCTTACTTTTCACCAGATGACTTACTTTACAGACAGAGACAGACTTGACAGATCACTTACTTTAACGGTGAAGGAAAACATTGTGAAGAAATCTGCGCAACTAATCAATTCTTAGGAATTTCTTAGGTGTGTAGTCCGCCAACCCGCACTAGGCCAGCGTGGTTGACTAAGGCCTAAACCCTCTCAGTTATTGAGGAAGCCCGTACCCAGCAGTGCGACATATTTGGGCTGCAGATGATGACGATGGTGATGATGGCGAATTATAGTTTTCTAACACTTATATATATATATACATATAAGGTATATATAGGGAAAGTAACTTCTTTCTATCTGAAACGGATTCTGGGCTAAATCATAATCATGCTCACTTCTGCTGTGAAAAGCACTACACTTAGTCTTTGCTGATTTAGTGCTGAATCATAGAGCAACTTTTGATGAGTTTGGATTAATATTCAACGAGGCTCGTGCCCAGCAGTGGGACGCATATGGGCTGCAGATGATGACGATGGTGATGGTAACTTGTTACCATAATGAGTGCGGTCACTATGCCATTACAGAACGGACCACTAACCCACATTACAATATTTTTTCAAGGCCGCGACGTTTTCCTCATATAAAAATATTATGCCCGGGTCTCGGTCAGAACTCTGGTTCCTAGATGCGTCGTGAGTCACGTGGCTGGGTCGTCTGTGTGCAATAATTGCACAATTCTCACGCCATTTGCATAGAGTTGGCGCAGGTCAGTATTTCGCGCGCCGACTAATACTGGATCTAGTCGGTCCGAACCGTAGACTTAGTTATTGTTTAAGGTAATCGAAGGCATGGAAGTATGTCAATTATATCAAATTTTAACACGAGAAATATCTTAGTTTTCATTCCTTATGTCCCTTCAAGTGAGCTTTTCACTTCTCCGTAATCATTATCATCATCAACATCATCAACCCATATGCGTCCCGCTGCTGGGTACAAGCCTCATTGAATATTAATCCAAACTCGTCAAAAGTTGCTCTATGATTCAGCACTAAATCAGCAAAGACTAAGTGTAGTGCTTTTCACTGCAGAAGTGAGCGTGATTATCCGTTTCAGATAGAAAAAAGTTACTTTTATAATTATAATGGCTATTTTGATATCTTATGTACATACATTTACAAGTGTTGGAATTCTATAATTCGCCAATGTCATTGACTTTAAAAAAAAATATTAAATTTAATCTTTATTTTCCTGTTCTATTATTCATCCAAAGGTTGTCTGGAAGATATTACTTAGAGCGATAAGACCCCTTCTTGTTTTTGTTATTTTTATTTTTTTCTCAATATAATTGTTTAAACAAGAAAGTGTGAATAAATAATTATATATATTTTTTTTTGACTTTGTAATACGCCATGGATTTTCCGATACAAAAATATTGATAATTAATAAGCGGTTTTTATGTGTATGGTACAAAAAGCGGGTAATTTATGTAAGCTAGGGCCTTGGCTAGTTACGTAGCGACTGCCGCCGAACAACTTGTTTTGATGATTGTAGATTCTATTCGAGTTTACATTGCACACGACGCAAACCGTAAGCTTACTGAGATTTACCATCAAATAAAATATAGTATGATATTAAAATATGAGCTGCTCTAATTTGGGAAATTCATTATTTGTATCAATATTGTAAACTATCTCTTGATTGGAAAAGAGCAACACTAGAGTTTCTTGCCCGTTCTTCTCTAGTGATGACTGCCTTCCGAACAGGGTGGTACACCAAATTTTGAAATGACTGAATCTAAGTGATGTATTTGACATTTTATGGATTCAATAAATATAATTTCATTTCATTTCAATACTTAAAATCTTCAGAAATATTATCATATGGTTTATGTCCCACTGCTGGGCACAGGCCAAGTCTACAACTGAGGGTTTAGGCCTTAGTCCACCACGCAAAAGAAATATATAACATAAATTTCCTAAGAAACATTATATGAAAGAAAAAGTAGAACCTTTGCGCGCGAAGGAATAAAAAAGAAAAAAATACTGGCCACCAAAACATTCCAATACTATAGAGCTTATTCGATGCCTCAGACTATTTTTTTTACCGAACAATAAAAAATAACAGAATTAGTTTTAAACTTGTAGTTCTCGCTGTTATATTCTTAAGATAATTTAAAAAATCCGACCTTTTTGAGAAGTTAGCCCTTAATCTAATATTTTTTATTTGATTCTCACTATCTAGTGGTTTTTGTATTTATAGTTTTTATATATTTTAGAAGGCAATATTTAACTATTCATTGTATGACTTACACGAAATATACCCTTGCGTGTGCCTTGAACAACCAGTCAAACAATAAATACAAACAAGAATCTCTCATATTAATATTCCAGGCAAGACCTAGGTCTCAAGACCTAGTACTTAAACAAGTACTAAATTGCCCATCAACATACTGGCTATTTTACGACGTGTCTAAACACACACAAATTGGTCAATGTCGTATTTTTAATGTTTTATTGTAAAGTACAAATCACTAGGTAATACCATGTACTTTTGATAAATTATTAACATTACGGTATTAAATAAATACGAAAAATAGAAAAAGTTAATTTTAACTTAAAAATCAGGGTTTTAGGGTTAAAAAAAGTAACATAAATAATATGGTGTGTTTTGATTATTCAATTAAATTAATTACACGTAATCTTATCATAATTCCAAATACATACGAGTATATCTAAGATCCACAAGGATATCGATAATGAAGTGTATTCAATTAAAGTCTAATAATGATCAAAACAGCAAAAAACAAACAACAAACAGAAATTTAATCCGAACTCAAAACAAAACGTAAAATGTTTCGGGCAATAACCTACTAGCGACATCTATTATACATTTTCCGAAACCGAAATTAAAATTTCAAATTTCGAATACTACTCGCTTTATTGTCTTTTATAGCGCGAAATGTAAAATACAAAAAGGTTGCATACTTCACTAAGATTATACATTCTCTCTGCGAATATTTGCACTGTGCAAGCGCGGCGCACACAAAAAACTTTTTTTCCCACCACCCGTAATCACGAGACGATGAGTTGGTGTCGCGTGGCGTCCCAACCTATCTGTGTGTGAGTGCATCCGTGTGACCCACTTACGAACGCGTTCGGCAATCCTCGGTCGTTTCCGCCGCGCGAACATATGCTGCGGCGGCCATCTTAAATTATCCAGAGCCAGTTTATCGTGACACTAGTCTGAGATTTAATCATATATGGGCATAGTTCAAGTAAGGGTGGATGTAGTCGGAGTAGGCTGGTTATTACGTAAAAAATAGTAAATGTTTACTAGATGGTTGTTTTCGCCGACATTATCTGTCGGTTTTGTCATCGTGTGCGAGATAAAACAATATTTACTTCCTAAGGGCTCGTGCGGTGCGATTTTAGCTGAGATTTTATTAATAAGTCATTAGAGAGCAACTTATAAATTTCAAGTAATATAAATTTAAGCATACGTTTTTTCTTCTAGTATCTTATTTAATAATCACATGCAGTTCATTTCAATACTTTAAGTTTTTTACAGCTACAGCAAAATGTGTTTTTTTTTCTTTAAAACTTTCTAGCTACGAATGTATATTTGAAATAATATGTATATTATTAGAATTTTGAATTGTAATTAAAACATGTTTAGCTATAAATATGTTATCCTTGGAGACTAAAATAACAATATTTTATTCATTAATAACATGGCGTGAACAATAATATTTACAAATTTGAAAACTATTTTTAAAAGTTGTTACATAACAAAAATTTATCTATAAAACAGTTATATAACAATAAAAGTTATTGGAATATCGCATAACAGAGTCGCGTGTATGACTTCCGTAATGTCGAATTTGAATTTTTTTTCTCACACACATTCGCCCACTTTCACCCATTCGAAAGTTGTCTTATGATGTGTGCGCGTTTTGTCTATGCTTAATTTTATTCCGAAAATAGCGTTACGAAATAACTATGTTTTTTTTTATTGTGAAATATCTTTTTCTTAGAGTTATAGCGGTATAAGCTTAGGCGGGAATCCTGTTGGTTTGCTTTTGCCTTGTAATTTAAATTTAGAATCATTATTTAAAAAAAATATTACATCTATTTCGGTTGTTTAAATTACGCCTCAGTTTACTTTTGTTGTCTAAATTCAAATTATATTTTTATTCTATTTACCAGTATATTTATGTTTTGGAAAAAGGAATATTTGATTTTGGTATTCTCGTACTCATACTGATCGCTGAATCACATACGCTTTAAGAAAATGTATTTTTTACATCCTCGTTTCATCGGTTGTGTTTTAATAGTGTCCGTGTTACTGAGAGTTTTATAATAGAAAATATCCGATAATACATTGTCAAACTCGGAAATCGATCCCGATATCTCTAGTTCACATGAAATTGCAATTTACATAACAAATAGTACCAATATAAATTTAGTTGTTCAGATAGAGTATAGGATATAACTATCGGATGTCCATATAGTGTCCATTACTAGGCAATCCGTAAACACACGTAGTTAATTAAGTTAATTCGACACTTTACCGGATTTGCAATTATAAACAATTATTTTCTGCAATTCACCGCGTTATCTTTGCTATCTGTGATGAGTTCGCACGCACTCCGACAGGGTTGCCACTTACTATCTTTTTCCTATAAAACATAGAGCTTATAGAGCATAATGTTACTTAATTAATTTAATTAAAAAAAAATGTTTTGAGAAGATCTTCAGTTAAGTTTCTATTTGTTTTACTACAGAACAATAGTAAAGCAATGTAATGTTTCTGACTTTATACTTTTAAATGCTTTTTTGTCATGCTATGCTATGTTAGAGACGAGATAAAAAACCATAGAGTTACGACAGACATCCACGTGAAGACCATAAGTATACATTAAAAGACAGTACACAAATCGTCAACCCTAGCCGCATGGGTACAAAATTGGAGAGTAGCCGAAAACACTTTCACCCAGTTAGATAACGGCGGTGATAACTAATGCGATTGTGATGAAACTTGCCGTGTGAAAGGCGCGGCGTGGGCGACCGACCTTCGGTGTGTGCGCACCTTTATCTGCGAGAAAGTAATTATTCCGTTCTTTTTTCAAAAGATTAGGTCCTGTACATTGCGGCATTTTTTTTTCCAGCTAAAACCGCGCTGGCCTTATGGTAACTGCAGATTAAAAATAATATAGACTGGTTAGAAAAGAGTTTGGTTTTGAAGGTGATATTGTAATGTAACTGCCATGTAGGGGATGTTTAGTCTCACTTATCTGTCGATGGCACTTACAAATATCTCATTACCTGAGGGCACTCTCCACGAAACTAAATTATTTTACATTATATCTTTTCATTGTTTTATTGCTTAATTATTTTGATTAACTTAACATCTGCTTTGAAAGAAATAAAATAAAATACAAATAAATCATTTAGATTTATGGTCGCTCTTTATATCGTAAAATGCGATGCAAATGAGGTTAAAGTAATTTGCGTATTTATATAAAACATTGGCTACGAATTCGGCGAAAGTGGTGAGTGAATTAATTTATATAACAATTATAATTATAGATAAGGGAATAAAAAATATACATTTTTAAGAGAAATGTTTAAAAGATTTTCTTTATAAATAAACACAAAATTCATCCCACACATACATACATATGTGGGTATAAAATATTTCAATCCCACGACGAAGATACCTGTCCACAACATTGTAGAGGTTACAAAACAAAAAATTGTCGCAATATTTTTTAAATAGATAGTTTTGATGAAAATTATCTTTGATATTAATCAGTTATTATTATCATGCATAACTATCCCGTTGGATTGACACATCATGAACAAAATTGAGCGACTAAGACACTAAACGGTAAATATGTAATTTGAACGAGAAACAATCCCCTTAGAAATTAGACCTACAGAAAAATATACCACCCACACTTTAACTGGTTGTTTGATTCCAATTATCGCCCACAAGAACATGTAAAAAAACTGTACACAAAGATACTTAAAATTAAAATGGCTTTGATTATATGATAATAATCAGCAGCAATCAGTAACCACCGGGTCCTTCACCGGCTTAGCTCACGCGATTATCCAAGTACGAGATGAGTTGTGGGAACGAAACGCATTTGTCTGACAGGTTTTTAATATTCGAACAACTTTAGGTTTTTTCGTATCCCGGAACCAGCCAGTACGATATTCTGCCTATTTCTTATTTGAAAGGTACCATGGAGATAGCTAGTACGATGATGGGTGTGTATGTAAAAACATAAAAAGAATAATTTTGAAATTTTCGAATTCTATAAGTCAAACTGTGTAGCCCACGTCAATTAAAACCTTTTTTGTCGAAATATTAAAGTGGCATTCGCATATATAAATAAAACAACAGTAATTAAACTGCATCAAGCCAGATTTAAGAAGGAACACATTATTGAAATATAGATTTATTTAGCTGTCACGTTACATCGGGTGTGAGGCATACATACATATATTCATATGCGAGGCTGGGTGCGCACGCGACTGCCAGCGTGATGCGTTCGGACATATTCTTTGTTTGTTGTACTTCTAATCAAGGTAATACCTATACAATTATAAGAGATTTTAGCACGCATTGCTTAGGTAGCGACTGAATTTAACAATTCTTTGTGCACAGACTGATACATAAATAGGTACAGATAGAACAAGAGGATTAGGGTAAATAAATACCTACATTATAAAGCTTGCTTCCATTGAGAGCAAAACGTGAATTTAACTCTTTTCAAAAGCTTACGTCAGTGATGATGATGATCATCGGGCCTCCTCTACAGCTGAGAGGGATTAAGCCTTAGTCCACCACGCCGACCTAGAGTAGGTTGGCAGACTCACTCATCATCCCAGCGATGATGATAAATACAAAATATAATTTCATTATTTTTGCAATTTAATATACACCAACCTATATTACCCAGTGTTTATTTTGAAAAACGTTATGTGAAGTTATCTAAACATGTCTGTGGGCACGTAAAAGGGAAGCTCATTCAACAACAACATGTATATTATGAAGGAAAAAATCCACGAAGATCTTATCATCTAAACTTATATGGAAGGACACTAGTTAGGTCAACAAACCTTGACTACAATAGAAGCCATATGGCCGTAAATAATACACCTGACATTTTAAATACAATATACATATGATACAACTGTGATTTGTACCCAAAAGGGTAGGTAGTGTTCAAGAAATCCACGCTCATTTTAATATGTTTGTCTTGTGTGGATTCTACAACTGGCATAGCTTATAAGTTTAGAAGTAATAAAAGTCATAACAGTAGTATTATTTTAAATTTGAAGTGATCAAATGTCACTTTAACTTAATGCAGATGCAGTCATCCTGAAAGCTTTTTAATATGTAAGAGGTTGTTATTGTCTCCACATATATGTAGACATTCGCTCAAAATACTTCGTAGTCTAATTGGACTTTATCTGTGAAATGAAATGAAATGAAATTGCTTTGAAATGAAATTGCTTTATTTGGTCACGTAGGCAATCAAATAGCACTTATGACAAGTCAATACAGAAAAGAAAAATATTTTATTATTACATTATAATTTAACTATGGTTCATTTTATATAATTTGTACAAAAATATTTACGGTTTTTTTTTTTATAATTTATTTTTAGTTTTCATCAGGAAATACATAATATCTTATTATTATTATTTTAAAGTAAACCTTAACCTGTGAACCTGTGAACCTTAGTCAACTATTTTAACCCTTATCTGGTTGAACCAGTAATGGACACATTTTATTTTTAATGTCTACTAAAACACTGGTTATAAAACTATCACCGATTTGCTACCGAGAATAATCGGCAAAAAATTCAGTAGTAATTTTAACATTTTACGATCAACATTTTCGATTCGATCAGAAGCCGAGACGAATCGAAATCTTTGCCGTACAATTAAAAAGTCTCAATTGACAATTATTTTACATTACGTTGACATTACAAGAAAGGTAGCCGAAAAGTGCTGTCATTCCACCATATTTCTTTTCGAAATGTCAATGCAATTATCGATTTCATAAACTGTGTAAAACACGTTCTAAACGAATCTGGTTATAAATGTGAGGGTATTATGTTCATATCCTTAGGGGAATTATTAATGGTTCTTAGCAAACGTTGTATTTTATTACTTGTTAATACACTTGCTCAAACTCAATCAACATCCTTAGCGTGGAAAGGAATGTCATCTATAGCATTTCAAAGACACGTGTTTCAAAGAGTAAAGCTTTGTGCCACACAATGGAAAACAGCTTTAAAAATAGAATTAAGTCATTTTCATTTCTGAAAAAAAAACTGTTGATTGATACATATTTGGTGATATGCTGGCTTGCTCAGATAAAAAAAATGCTTGCCCGATTTCGAAGGCAATCATGCGTTCGACTTCTAAGTCTGACGTCATCACTCAAGGGTTATATTTATACGGTTCTCGATCACAAAACCAAACTCAAATCAATCTGAATTCTTAAAAAAATGTAAATCATATCATATGAAGAAGGTAAACCAGAAAGAACGGCAGTGCAAAAATATACGCTAGCAATATATATAAGTATGCCCTAATTTGAATTTATGTTTAAACAGCACTGTAATAATTATTATCCTTATATTTTACTCTAACAGTTGTAAGACACTTTACGTTAAACTGCGTATAAGTTAGGTAATGCCTTATAAGGCAGATGTGGCTGATGTTTGATACAGGCTTATTATGCGCGATCCAAGGCTGCGCAGGCGCACGCAAGCGGCTTACGTCACGCGCGCAACGCATTTGAATTTCGTATATTAGGAAAGAATATGCGTTTAGACGCTTAGTTCTTTGTGAAGGATTTCATTTCTTTAGTTATGTTTTCCTGGTAGCATGGCAATATTTAATGAGCGTGAAAGACCGCTTCTTGTTGACATAACAGCTTTTTACCATGTGCTTTAAAAAATCACAATTGCATCTGCTTTTATTCAATTCTTTACACAGTTCCCTACGTTAAAACATGTTAATAAATTACCTTTTATTAAAAAGTTACTTTTCATAAGTTCCACGCGGTTCCTTTATCCTGATTTTCAGTTTTAAGTTGTAGGTATATTGTTATAAACAATTGTTGTATAACTGTAGTTAATTACAATCAGCCAGTGTTAAGTCAATTAAAAGAGAATTATAAATTACGGTATTTTTTTATTTTATAGTTCGTTTAAACATCAAGTATTGCTTGGATTTAAAGCATTATTTCCTTGCACTCACGTTTGTTTTATAATTATTAAAGTATTTTTTTATTAGTCAGCCGCGATTCCTTTGTGAATCATGTTCAAAGTGCATTATAATTACGCAAGACGTGATTTGAAATTTGTGTTTCTGTACTATGGAATTGCAATGATCGTATACGCTAGAGACTGTCTATATGCATAGTATGTTAGGGATTATTTAGTCAATTTTGAAGCTTCTGTTAGTATCTTTAGTCCGTAAACAAATCTAAAAAAGCATCACCGTAATTTAAGAAGAATCTCGAAAGGAATGTTCCTCAGATAAAATACTTAGTTATGCATCCAAACTTTTTAATGGTCCGTGTAAGTGGTCAACCAACTTAAAGATTTTATCCATTCATCAAAGAATATATTAACTCTAAGAGCATATACGTCATCGCTTTCCCTTGAATATGACTACGAGTATGTCGCAACAAGGAAAATTGTTTGTCGTGCTGTAACATCGGCATAACAACAAACTATGCGTAGAAAGTTATGACAGATCGCTTTTTGCGAGTAGGTACCATTAATTCCTTTCTCTATGATTTTTAGAAAAAAAAACTTTTTTCAAATTCAAATTAAGAATGTAGGTGCAAACTAATTAATATTATAATTTCTGTTATACGTATACGATTTGTAACGTAAACTAAATCAATACGAAGCATACCTTTTCTGCTATTTCAATATCACCGAAATTCAAATTTGGAACGATTCGCAACGATTTAACCTACAAAATCTAGACTCGAAAGAAGTGTATCGGAAGCGGCCTGCATGCTCCACAATGCGCTCTCGCCGAATACGAGTAGCAAACACAAAAGTTTTACATGCGAACGGTACCCTGTCGAGCCCTTATTGCGCAAGCGGTGCGCGTTGCTTTTTGTTTGCGTTCGCACTTCGTATCTGCCGTTCGGTTACGTCACTAGCTCAGATAGGACGAGGCGGCTGCTACCTGTGCGCTACAGATAAACAAATATACCAAGATTTTTACTATCATGAAAAATCTGACAATAGAAACCATTTAAGCAATTTTTGTTGACTGTGTTACCGATTGATATTAGTTTAGATCAATCTATTTTTTTTTTATTACTGACCAGTATTTTTTTAAGCATAGATTAAATTGTCTATTCGTATGTAGGCTATTCGTATTTAGAAGGGGAATGTAAAGTGCTCATTCACCTGTCTAATGATACGACAAACGCCACAATATAAGGGTTATCTATTATATCAGGCTAGATAAAAACACTTGGAATCAAAGGGAACGTTGCAGTGGGCATGACAATGTACGAATGACATTTATAGAATCGAATGGCACAAAGGTTTATGTTGTATACTGTTGTCTATGGTTTGCGTAGTGCTCTATAAGGTTCGCAATGGAACACAACTAATCACTATTTTCGAAGTTGTAACCATTTATGGTGAGAATTATAAAAAACCTAGAGTATTTTAGAGATCTCTGGATGCGTCATTTTTGACATGTAATATGTAATTTTTCTAATCTAATCTTCACTTTTAAAGTTCTATGGAATGCTCGTTATTTCGAAAAACCAAGGATTCTGAAAGCGCAACAAGTACAAAAAAAATATTAACAATGGACTTTTTAAAATACACGAATAATAAAACAAAAGATTATAATGTTTACACTTTCAACTTGTACATAATAAGAAAAACACCAAATTCGAAATTCAAATTTCGAAATTTCGCGATAGGACGGACGCCCGGTGCGTTGTCTCAATTAAAACTATATACGTCATCAAGTACAAACGAATTTCACGCTTATTGCTCAAGAATTAGGGTTGTTTTCAGCTCGCCAGACACGACGGCGTCAAGCCAACTCAAAAGTGTGTCACAGAGTTGAACAGCCACGCAAGGCCGGTCTATCTATGAATGCGCGGACAAAACCGCCAATGTGCACCCGACGAGCGCGACGACAAGATATCGTGTAATTAAAATCGTAGCTTGTCAAATTTCGGGAGAGCCGCATTTAGGAAGACAATTCCTACTTTAGAGGGTCTTGATTAATTTGTCAAAGTGCCGTAGTGTGCAAAAATAGATGACATTTTCACTGTTTTACTATTTGACGGCTTTTGTTCGGAGTGTGCGGTTAAAACGACGAATGTATAGCCAGTATTACACGCCATCTAAAGTATAGTCAGGAATAGCAATTGAAGAGACAAACGTGGGTATACATAGTAATCATTAGCTAATGCCGACATAACTAGTTATTAAAGTTGCTAAAGCTGAGGTACCACTTACAACTTCAATATTGGACCAGGTTTAGCTTTTCAAGGCTTTGGCAAAGAAAACATGGTACATACAACTTGCTTTGATAAATATCTATTGATACTTAAACTCACGCCTGTGTCCGCGAAAGGATGAGCAGAGGTTTCTTTTATACGTATTTCTGTAAGCGATGTTTTTAAATCGAACAAAACAGGAGCAAATCTATTACATTTTTTGGGCATATTTCATCTATGTATGTGTTGCGATAATTTTATAAACATCATTAGTAATATTGAAACTGCTGCTACTTACTTATTACTTATAAGTAAGTAAGTAAGTTGATGAAAAAACATAAAACAGAATTTTCTAGAAGGTTCAACAATATGCCGGCCTTCGAGTCGGGGCAGGCAAGTAGGTATTACGAGAATTTCGGAGTTCAATTATTGTCATGGATAAGTTTAATGTTTTTAAAAAGTATTCTGAAATTAAATATTTTCAACATTAATCCTATTTGATTCAGACAAATGCAGACACGTTTTTTCTCAGATCGTACCTAATAAAAACACTTGTAAATAAATTTGTTATTTCTGCCACGCGGTCTCGTTGTTTAAGTGGGTAAAACGCAATCAAGGGGACCCGGGGTTGATTCCCATATTGGTGTAATTCTATAGTTCTAATACTAAATTGTCAGCAATATGGAGTGTAATACTTCACCCGAAGAACAATAGGCTTGCCTTCTAGGCTCCTAGTAGGCTTAAACCAAAATTAGCGGAATAGTGTAGAAAATACCTTTGCTCACCTTTGTGTCAGTATTATACATGTATATTAATAATAATAATAAATAAGTACACCCAACAGTCACATACATAGTTCTGACCCCACATTAAGATACAAGTCGTGTGTTGTGGCTATCAGAAACTTTTCGGTCTCACAAACACCCAGACCCGAAACAAATATTTGTGGATCACACAAACATTTGTCTCGGTGCGGGGATTGAACCCGCGGCCTCTCGTTTCGCAAGCTGGTGTCTAGCCAACTGCGCCAGGGGCTGTCAATATTGTATCCATACATACATGTAGGTACACTTTTTCTATTCGAAACAATGATCTCGAATCACATCACGTCGAGTTTTATGTACCCTATCAGGGAGGATACCAAACAACCACGTTTTCAGTTCAGTACAGCCACCACTCCGTATAATACAAAACTTGAAGTCGACAAAAACAATTAGTTGACACTGCCAAAGAGAAATTCAGCCTTTCCGCCGAATGTCGACACGGTATCGGCGTCTCGCTTTTACATTTTCGCAACATCCCTTCAAGGTAATAGTGATTTTGTTCGACGCGTACACTTTTTTTCACGTTTGATAACCGAATCGGGGTCATTATCGATCCTTGGACGATTGTTTGGCGAAAATTTAATTATTTTGTGTGGCGTAATGAGTAACTGCGCCTAGTCGGTTGGCCTATTGTGAACCCAGATAAATAAATAAATAAATAAACCCAACAGTCACATACATAACTCTGATCCCACACTAAGATCAAGTCTTATGTCGTGGGTATCAGAAACTACAGGAGACTTTTCGGTCTCACAAATGTCCAGACCCGAAACAAATATTTTTGCATCACACAAACATTTGTGTCGGTGCGGGGATTGAACCCACGGCCTCTCGTTTCAGAAGTTGATGGTTAACCAACTGCCCCACAGGGCTGTCAAAGATTTAAAGATCGTGAAGAACTTACATATACGAAAATTTAACATGCATATTGAACCTAGAACCTTACAGTCATAACGACTGTAACTATGCAATTAGCACCATGAGTCAAGTATGATATGTATATATTGTAGTGTAATATTTTGATTACTTATAAAAAGCAATACGCTAAGTGACGTTTCGCCACGGCACTCATTTAATTAAAATCCACACGTAATATGGATTTTTTATATACTTGTTACTTTTCATACAAAGGCCATAAAATATTGCATAACCAGTCATAAATAAACATTCAATTATATAAATAACCACCGTGAGAAAACCTGCATACTAAAAGTATCTTGCAAGGATTTTGTTATTTATGTGAAGTCCGCTGATCCACTCTAGTCCAGTGTGGTGGACTAAGGCCACATAAAATGATGAGATATGTGGCCAGTCGTGGGATGTACATACATATATAGTCGCAGTATAGAATTATTAATATACCAAAGCTATTGTAATGATCGATGGAGACAAATATGATATAACATGTGATGCGTTGAAAGCTTCTGGCACCGAGTCATTTTTATATGATAAACGATTTTGAACACTATAAGACCGAAAATTTTACTTACTACTTTGTAAGTGTGCAATGACGTCATATTTCAAAGAACATTTTAGAATTAGTGGCAATTAATCCCGTTCATTCAACTTCGACAGAACCCGCGATGATATCGAACGGTCCTATTCTTACCCGGGAATCAGGACGTAGTCTAATTCCGAAATATGCCCTACATTCCTGCCTGTAATTAAGGCTAGATGCGACAGTGACTGTTTTCACACATTTATTTCTGTACTTGCATTATCTATGTTTACTATTGTTTTGTTTTATTTTATATTATTTTGTTAACGTATTTTTAAGATGATTGAAATTGTTTCACTTTTATTTGTATTGTCGTTCAGCTAATGTACTATTTAACTCGTTGGTGTAAATAAACAGGTACCCAAGCTACGGGCTTGCCTATATTGGGACCTGTTGATACTCAAAAATGTATATGTTTTTACGAAATAAATTTCAATTTCAATTTCAACTATTGCTGGTGGTTCGAATTAGATACTGCCTCTATCTATCCATATGAGAACAAATACAAAGCTACAGCGACTGAAACATTCAAGCGTTAGTCTACCACTGTTGAGCTTAGTGTGGATTTTTGGGCTTATCAGGAGCCCTTATTTATGCAGGTTTCTCATCACACGTCAAACATAATAATTCTTTTTTTATACACTTTGGAATGCCAGAGATTTAGGTTTAAGTCAGGTTACTTTGGATTCGAGCCTATAACTTCCGAGATGAATACAACGCACCTTACTTAGTAATCAGTTACACACTATACCTATATGCAGCTTCACTTGGTCCCGACTTTTGCCATTCAAAACAGCATAGCCTCCCATGTTTTCATGAATACAAATGTTAGGATCTGCAATGTGACCTAGTTGCTGTACCATGAATAATCTCTTAAACACAGCGCAAAAGGATTTTCACCCTACAAACTTGGACCAATAAACTCAAATCGTTTGCAAGTATTTAAGTAGGTTGTCAAAATTCTATCAAATGACGAGAGGTGGTTTTTGCCACTTCATACTTGATCTGAAGGGCACTGCAGCTCACTTAGTGGCAAGAAAAAACGCGGCGATTTCACTCGAATGCCAGCTTTGCTAAATGGCAAATCTATACAAATAAATAAAATTGGAGTGTCTGTTTGTAATATTGAAATAACCGCATTTTAATAAATTCATATGGATTTATACACGGTACATACATATACCAAAATAAAGTTTTTTTTACAATTTTTGTTTGTCTGTCTGTCTGTTTGTTCCGGCTAATCCCTGGAACGGGTGCACCAATTTTAACGGGACTTTCACTGGCAGATAGCTGATGTCATAAGGAGTAACTTTGGCTAAAAAAATTATTAAGAATCGACTGCTTGGCGGAACGAAGTTCACCGGGTCAGCTAGTTTTAAATAAGACTAAAAATACATAGTGCGTCTAAAATAGTTGTTATCAGTGGACAGCCCAGTTCTCGCGATAGTGCTGATTTAATGCCTAAATACGGACTTTGTTACTGCAGATAGTTGCATGTTTAGAATTTATACGGCCATTGTTATTCGATTATAATTGTTGGAAACGTGTTTTGTCATTGTTTTACAACGCATTAATTGAGGATTTGTGGTCAGTCTATTCCTCTGACGCTAGGAATTATAAATATTAAGAATGTTTGATTGTGAATTATTGAAGCTAAATTTACCTCAACATGTTTACAAGTATATTTACGTTAAACCATTCTTTTTTAAATCCATATTATAGAAAAGAAAACATAGGCACCTTTGGGTAGAATTATAGACATTAATGTTAGTTTCGGACTATGTAACGACACAGCCGTCAGACAGAAACCTGTCCACCGAGATTAAATTTAGCACACATAATACTCCTGGCATTACAGTGAAGCTTAGCAAGTATCTATCTGACTCTTGATTGTCAAAAACAACAGAAATACAATAGTTAGGTGATGAAAATGCTTTCATATCTCTCCCCATAGAAACAAGACACAGAGAAGCTCTACATAAAGAATATGAATTCATATGTTATAAGGTCTGAAACCAAGTATATCAAGAGAGTGCATATGGCAGATTAGGTAGATGTACCTAATCTGCCCTCCCCTCTCCCCTTGAGCTAGACAATCGTGGGTGACGTCATCGCACGCTCGGTGCCGCGTGCGAACACGCAGACACGCACACGTACGCACACGAGCGCACGCACGCGCCAACGTACGTGCGACGACTGCGCTAACAACTGGCACCAGTCTAAGAATTAGGTAAGGGAAAATCTAGACGATCTAGAAATTTCCTAAGTTATATTGCAAATACTAGGCTGGCGCAGCTTTATGCGGTGCAGTGATGTAAAAATCGATTTACATTATCATCCAAAGCTCAAAGCATAAATATGAATTTTTATATCCCCAATTTAAGATTTTTTTACGATTTTCATGTTTATTCGTCACAGCTTGTTTTATCTCAATTTAATATTTCTTTCGAAATAAAGATCTTTATGCCCTTCTTAAGGTCAAATTAGGTTAACTGTGAGTTTTTTTAGTCCTTACTTAATGTTTAAGAAACGCACATAACAATGGGAAATGTTACGTTACTTGTGTACTCATTTTGAATTTGAAATTTTGGAAATGTGCCCGAAAAACGGCAATAGGCTCGCCCCCTATTACGTGGGACTGATACATACCTGGCGAAATGTGGGTGCAGAAATGCACCTCTGCCTACCCCTTCGGGGAATACAGGCGTGAGTTTATGTATGTATGTATGTACAATTAAAACGCATCAAAAATAGTGCGAAAATTTGAGAGAAGTCTTAACAAGGAATTCCAAAGATTTTTATAACTCACAGAACCGCCCTGTAACATTAGTAGGTTCTTCCTCATAGACGTAAGTGTATACCTAAGAAAAAGACCTTAGAAGACCTTTAACCTTAGAAGTTGAATGAGATTATCGTCGGCCATAGTAAAGGAAGAGTGCTTCAACATTATGCTTTCTTGTCCCTCAAGATACTTAGCTGATTTTAATTGAACCAGTAGCAGGTTAAACAAAAGTTCTATTACCTATTTTAAAAGGTTTTGCCAAACACACGACTATATGACTTAATACTTTCCTTTGTAGAAGCATCATTAAAACAATAAGAGATTAATAAAATTGATCATCCGAGAATACAAAAAGGGTACTTTTATCTTGGATCGTTACTTTACTAAGACACACACGTTACATTTTCATAAAAATTTACTAGTTTCGTTGATTGCAAGACGTGTGCCGGCCTGCAGGATTGCTTCACGCATGAGCGACAATGACACGCATGTTAGTCTGGTCTAGGATACTAAATTGAAGAAGAATTGAATAGATATAGCGAGTACAAACGCGGCATGGGCTCACACACACACAGCCCTCGGTATTATCATATCACCAGCTACCAGTGCGAGCGTACCTGAGCATGTACCACGCATACGCATATATTACGGAACTTGTAGTACACGCTAAGGGTCTTGATACTTTACTAATATATACATTAACGTAAACTATATCATGTAATTTTTTTCATTCCCCTAAGGTTTTTTGTTTTTATGAGATATAAATTACTTTTTTTGCCTTTGCTGTCTTGTGGGTGTAAATGAGGCAATTATAAATTTTGTTAAATTGGTTATGCAAAATGATATTTTGTTAAAGTTTTTCAAACATAGCATACTTAGAAGGATTTATTAATACAAGATTTACCTAAGTCCAATGCAGACTCAAATGTACAAAATAATAATTCTTATCAGTGTATTAGGTAACCATCCCTTTACCTCTGGTTTTGTAAAAAGTTCTGTGAAAGTACACGCATAAAATAAAAATAAAATGTAGTAAACATTAAATAAGTTAGTTCAGTTACTAAGAAACCCTTCAAAAAAACTTTTTTTATTATTACAATAATGAAGTCTACAATTTGTTACGAATTTGCCTTATTTAAAGGACTTCCTTTTGAATATAGGTCAAATACAACTTGCCTTTGACGTCATGCAGCCTGATTAATTAAGTTCTATTACAAAAATATATTTTTCCGTAATCTTGGCCATACAACAATTATGCTTTCGAAAAATAAAAATATACGTAACATATTAGTTTACTAAAAATTAAGATTTTTGAGTAACTTTTAATTCTAATGATTACGATCTCGTGATGCAAAGTACCAAGACGATTGAGTCGGCACGCATCGACGAGCGCTATATGGGTCTTGGCCAGGCAACTTTTTCTTGCACACTTAGTACTAACGGCAAGCTGTCATACGTTCATGTTATCCTGGTACATTTCATATGTTACTACGGCCATTAACTGCGAAAAATTATAATAATCAATTGATTTGCTAGTAAAATCTTAGTCATAGGTTTGAAGCTATTTGTAATAGTTCGTACGCCCACGACACAAAAGTCAATTATTCGTAATGGTTGAGATCTATGCTTGGAAACATCGAATTTTTAAAAGTTAAAAATGTATAACTTTTGTAAACCTAAAATTACCTTAAATATTTTGCAGCAATTTCAAAAAAGTACTTAAGTGCCACGCTGAAAATACTGCCTAAAATATATGAATCCTCATTTTCGTGTTCAAATGGTTAATTTGGAACTGAATATTGGGAAAGAGCAGGCGATTATTATAATCAAAAGATCGGCAAGCGACAAGGCCGCCAATTCGTGACACCTAGATTGCCTATTTTTGCTTAATCGATGTACAAATAGCAAAAACCATTTAAGTATATTTTTAATTAAAATCACTTCGATCAGATAAGTAAATTGTAGGCACAAGCTGCCAAAAAGGAATAAAATATAATATGTTTCTTGACTGCAAAAGTGATTCAGTAAAAACAAGACGATTTCTAAGAGTAAGAGTGTGAAATATTTTTGTTAGTGTTCTAAGAAGTTGTTAAATTTGTCACATCATTTATTAAAACTGCGTTTTTGCCGCAACTGCAGTATTTATTATTGCTTAGACAAACACTTTGTTAAATAATTTACCCTGTCGTATTTAATACCTGTTTATTGCTAAAATCGCATTGGATATCAAATTACTGATGATTAATATTATTCTACAATAATATGTACGATTTGCATTATTTTGCGTTAACAACTGCGTAATTGACATTTTTTAATGTGCAAATTCAAATTTTCCACTAACTAGAAGTATTTCGTGTGTCTATTTTCTAATTGGAATTATGGCAACACCGGTTTATTTTACGTTTTCACGATTTTTTTTTTATTAACAAAGAACTCTTCGATACAGCCCCATCAGCAATTTCTCTGTTAAGCAACGTAACGGTTCGCGAAAATACAGCTAAAAAAATAATCCACTCGTTCCAGTTTTTTAATTCCGAAAAAAGGGCGCAAAACCGGCTTCGACCCATTCAGCCAAATAATAAAAAGTGTTGATAAAGAACTATGGAAACTGGTCGTGTTTACCACTACGTGTTGTTACGCAACGAGAACGTGTTTAAAAAAGAAACCAGACTTTGTACTGTAGCTTTCTTAATGGCGGCGTACGAAATGGCATAATATGTCCTTTATAATTCGGCATAATAAAACGCGATCGCTGCGTGAAAGTACGAAATGTCAATTAAAAAATATCCCAGAGGCTGTTCTTTTTTTAAATTTCGCAGCCATTATTGAAAATTTTACATTTGACATTACGGGCCACTTTTACCGCCAAAGTTCAAGTCATTATGTTAACCAAATTACTTTCACATTACGGGAAACTCCAAAAAAGAATGCATTACAATTACTTCATAAAACAATAACTGTTTACTGTTTTTTTTTTATCGAAAGCCAATGGCCTTATATTTATATAATTGGGAAAAAAGCAAAAATAATTTCATAAAGAAAAACACAAATTAAAAGTATGTATGTGGACGTTTCCAAAAAATCATTAAAAAAGTAACGCCACACATATATGTATAATCTGTGTCCTTTTCGTTTCATTGTAAACGCGATAGCTTAACAAGAGAGACTGTTACCGAATTTTAATTGGCCACTTTCATCGCGCAACTTTGGATTGCGTAACTTTGAAACGGAATGAGAAACAATTATGTATATATTAATACACCGGAAAAGATGCGCTCACTTTCTACGGATTTTTAACAATATTTTTATTTTATGTGCTCACGCAATAATTTTATTTCCGCATAATTTTTCTCATCCCGCAACACACAGTGCAAAGACCTTTTGTGTTCGACTTGCTTTTTAATTTTCAGTATCGCTTTATTTTTTATCCGTTATTGTAGGTTCCTTTAAGGACATTTTTTTATGATTCCATATGAGGTTTTGGAGGACAGAGATAGGATGATTCGATTCCAGACCTGAATTGCCAACAAAATGGGCAAGGAAATGACATTTGTCCGGATCTGAGGATTTTGTGTATTATCTGTGACGGCGAAAAAAGCGTGTGAAAAAAATGTATAATAAAAATGTAAATAAAGATTTTGGTGATTTGGGACTAACCGGTTTTGTTAATGTTGATATATTCATTTGGAAATAAACTAAATCATTATTACGCCTTTTTATGCTAGCCTCTTAAAACCTTACATAACGTTATTTACTTTCTAAATGTGTGTAACTGCTTTTTAATTTCTTTAATATTCATTTTACCGTATTTAAAACACCTTACATTAACATTATGAATGAATAAATTTTAGCTCTTGTTTTAAAAACATATTACTATTCAACAAGCACATTTTTTGTATGGATCTTACTTTTTTCTTTTACAAATAGACCCGACAAAAAATCGTGTATTTTTTGTACAATGCAGAACATTAGCAATATAGTTATTGGCTAGCCAGATTTTTTTTTAAGATAAGTAGACGACACAATTACGACAGGCTATTGATAACGTTAACTCACAGCCATATTGGGATAGTGTTGTGGGCAACACGTCATAATTACGGTACACCAATACGAAGGGTAGTCTTTTAACCCAAATAAAGATTCCGTAATATCGTCATCTCAATCTACAGGTAGACGAAAGGGGTTTCATAATACACGTAAAGTTAAAATAAATACGTAAATTAAAGATTCTAAAAGGGCTATGATATGTGAAACACGATGCACAGGCGCGACCTACTATGAAACAAATCTAATTATAGTGACAGCGAGTCATACAACGGCGAAGAAAAAATCAAGCACAAGAATTATGAATTGGTTCAATACATGCAATGGGATAGCTTTAATGTTACCAACCTAATAAATTATATCCGTTTTGTCTTCTACTGTGTTTTTTTTAATATTATTTTCTGATAAAATTCTAAAATGAAATGAACGTATGTATTATAAATCAATTTTATATATGTATGTATATAGTCGTTGTGGAAGCTTTTGCACTTTATAAGGGTTTGGACTATGATTAGCGTTTTAGTGCGATTTTCATACTATTGCAAAAGGTTGTATGAATAAATCTAGTTTTAAGAATAAATAGAGCTGCGCTGCTAGAGCCTTAGATCTAAGAATTCAGTTTTAAACCTGACATTAAACCTTTTTTAAATTCCTATTTTTATTTTTGGTGTCCGATAGAGCATAGCTATTTTAAAATAACTATGAATATTTTACACGAACGTGTCCATTGAACAAACTGGAAGCAGATACATTAATTATTTAGGTATAGAGTGCTTTTGTTTGTCAGAAAGTGACTTTATTTGCCCGTTGCATATTTAGTTTATTTGATAAAATACGAAATTGACTTTGTCCCATGAACTATTTTTGTTCTTCTATAACCTCCAGTAGTTTATTTGTAGCAAACCATGTCTTTTAAATAAAGAATATAATATTTTAAGTATTAACGAAATCAATATTTTGACGTCTACAATATTTTAAGTATTTAGAATGGGAAATTATTTCTGAGGTTCAAACTACGTGGCAATCTTAATTTTTACTCCAAATTAACTACCACGTTTAATAGTCAATTCCCTAAGAGGTACTAACTGGGTAGAGTACTGGTAGAGGTACTCGCTACTACAAGTGGGAGAGGGTATTCCTGAGTCCCGGCATTCGGCACGTGCACGCGATGATCAATCATGAAATTACCTTTAATGCTCCCACCTGAAGTGTGCGGCTGTTGGCTCTGCTGGACGTTGCTCTGCGCCTCCAGCTTGGTGCTCACCGAGTTCCACATATCGAACATGTTCAGCATGTTGGACCCGCCCGGGACCAACTCTCACGCACGCCGGACCATTACATTCGTCGGTTTGAACACGCACACACTCGCAAATCCATCTTCGTTAATCTGCTATATGCACAAGTGTCAAAATTGTTCGTTCGTATAAAAGTCTTAAGGCTACGCACTGATCCCCGGTTATATTTTTGTAATAATTATTCAATAATATTGCATTTGTTATAAATATTCATCTACATAATATAAACTTTCTCAAACGTTCAACTAATGTAAATACGCTATATTCTCCTACGTACTGTTTAAATATCAGTCTAAGATTTCGTTTCGTAAGGTTGGGTTTTGTTCGGGAAGTAGTACATTGTGGGTTGCTATTTGTGAATTATCATTAACTATTCCTCTGTGATTATATTGCATATAAATTTGCGGTATAATGTGATATATTGTGAATATTGTCTGGTTATATCTCATACAAAGTGGTCCTTCATCAATCTGTACTGTATGTGATTATTGTAAAATGTTCCGTAAATCCGTTTTTTCCTCTTCATAGTTCGTTCACGCGTGGATTATGCCGCTGGTCGCGATCGCCGCGTGCACCGCTACACACGCCAATACGAATACGAGCACGAGAACGCGAACGCGACACGCATTATCATATCGGATATTGTCGAATTCGTGCACCGGAGTACGCGCCCGGCTGCGTCTCCCCACTCAGTCACTTATTGCGGCGTATTTTGCAATTCTCTATGTCGCGTTCTCGCATGCACTGAAGTGCAGTTGCATCGGTTTCAGCTTCAGTTCCATGGGGGGTGTGGTGTGGGGTGCGCGGGGCGGGGTCGGAAGTGGCAGCGCACACTGCGCAGGCTCGGAATCGATCCCGCGTGCCCACCGAGGTATCCTAAAACACTACTTTTCTTCGCTATGTGGGTATGCGAGCATGGCAGCGGTTGTCTATGGAGTAGATATGTAGAGGTGCCAGTCTATTATGTCATTCACTTTGATGTTGCTGTGGGTACTTTGTTGCTATGCTGCATGGAAACTGTGCGGGCTGTGTGCAGCGGCGGTACCTTTGTTGTCCCACATACATATGTACATACGTATTTTATTGTCCTACTAACGTTGTATTTCTAAAAACCATTCTAGTTTATCTGTGACTTTCTTCTCGGGTTGGTGCAGACTACTGAGTACTGGGGTGTGTTATATAACGCAGTGAGAATTAGGGCAGACAATTGTTTAACACTTGTTAATGTCTGAGTATTGTGAATCAGTTTAACATGACTTTTTGAATTATTCAGTATCAAATTAAGAATATAAATTTTAAATATATTTATAAAGTTTGTAATAAAAGTGTATTGATATGACATTCTTTTAACAATGATATTCTATTATATAGTATAACGTAACTATTAATTATTATTTAAACAAAGTGAAAAACTACAAAGGTTGCTTCTATCTCACTAGTCGAAACAATTATGCAGGGGTTGTTAAAATACAACAATTATATACAAAAATACACGCTGGCGTATTCAAGAATTAGTTAATTAAATATAATACTCAGTTTCGTAAGTTCTCTGTTAAGCAACGAGCGCGCACAATTGGTAATTTAAAATTAAACTCGTTTGTTTTGTTAAGTTAAAAATTGAAATAACTTGAAGTTAACTGTACCGCGAATTGTGTTTTAGAAAGCTGCGTCTAGTTTATTTAATTGTAATCAATTTTGTGTGTTCACAAATAGCTTATTTTATTGGTTGTATAAATAACGTTTTACACTACTGTTCCCCTTGTATAATTAATTTGCATACATACATACATACATACATAAACTCACACCTGTATTCCCCGAAGGAGTAGGCAGAGGTGCATTTCTGCACCCACATTTCGCCAAGTATTTATCAGTCCCACATAATAGGGGGCGAGCCTATGGCTGTTTTTCGGGCACATTTCCAGACTCCGTGCTGTTACCGGGAATTTCCTAATGGAAAAACCCATTATCACTTTGCCCGATCCGGGAATCGAACCCAGGACCTCTAGATCGCACGGCACATACTTGTACCGCGAGACCACGAGGCAGTCCAATTAATTTAATAAAACTAATTAATTTGCATTCTTGGATTATTGTTTCTTACGGTACAAAATGTTAAGTTTTTGCTTATGGGCTCGATTTCCTGGCCACTATGCCTTGCCTTCTATCTTCTGATTAATGTCCAACCTAACTAATGTTATTAAGGGTCACTGAATCTTTAAATAAATATAATTACTAAATTGTTTACAGTCTATACATATCAAGATATAAAATAAAAAATTGTTATAATCATTATTATATAAAGCAATTACGAAATTAACATGTTTCATATAATGAAAATCCAGCCATCTTAATTGTGAAGATAACAAAAGTGAATGCAAACAATTACAATAAAAGAGGAAGCGCGTGTTTCGTTTAATGAAATGCCGAGACAGATGCGAAGCCGAAAGCGCGAAAATTCGCCGAAAACATTAACGAATGCATGTGCATTGGTCGCCGACATTACGCAACTGGTACGAATTAGCCGAGTCTTAATAACGTACGAATAAAACGGACGAAGCGGAATATGTTGGGAAATGCGTATGCGAATTTGATCGTTGCGAATATTAATTTAAGTATGATATTTTATTCATAACACATATATTGATTTTAAAGTATTGCTTTTAAGTGAATTATACTACATACATATATACATAACCTCACGCCTGTGTTCCCCGAAGGGGTAAGCAGAGGTGCATCTCTGCACCCACATTTCGCTAGGTTTGTATCAGTCCCAAGTAATAGGGGCGAACCTATTGCCGTTTATCGGGCACAATTCCAGACTCCGTGCTGCTACTGAGAATTTTCGAATGGAAAAAGCCAATGAACTTTGCCCGACCTGGGAATCGAACCCAGGACCTCTATCGCACGGCACATACTTGTGCCGCAAGACCGCGAGGCAGTATACGAACTATACTATACTAACTATGAAATAAGAGTGTTAAAGTAATTAAAATCTTTTTATACACATATTATTCAGTTTATAGATATAACAATCATAAATTTTATGTTTGATCGGTAGTTAATGTTATTGATATAATTGTTATGTTTATTTTCTGTCTAGTTTCACATTATCTAACAAAAATGGCATGAAATTGTGAAACAATCCACATTACAGTGATTAGTAATCAGGTCTTATTTTTATTTCCTATAAAAAGTAATAGCAATGACAGTTACAATAAAAATGTCGGAATAAAAGTCCTTTCTTTTTATATTCGTAAGATAATAATTCTGCGTCTTTATTAGATAACCTAAAATTAAAGTCAACAAACTTATTTTAGGTCGGTGTGGTGAATGATAACACGGTACAAAAACTGTTACAATGCTCAAGCTATCATTAGTTTAATAAAGCAAGTTTATGTCTCTTCAAGATACCTGAAGTATTAGGCGTTACGTTTTTAAATAATCTGTTATTTCAAATTCTACTGGCAAATACCTACGTAAATAAATTCATGACGTGTATAAATTGATTTAAATAACGTCATAATATTGTCACCTAAAAGTTCTCAGGAATTTCTTAGGTGTGTAGTCCGCCAACCCGCACTAGGCCAGCTTGGTGGACTAAGGCCTAAATCCTCCTAGTTATACAGGGAGCCCGTCCGAGCACTGAGTATATGGGCTGATGATAGTCATAAATATATACATTCAATAACATATATTCCTGTCATGTATCTTAAATTTAACTACAAAAGATTTAAAGTTTCAAAAACATTGACATCCAAATTAAGTACGTATAAATCACTCAAATTGAGTTCAAATCTGATTAAAGATTTGATCTCAAAGATTAACTGCGCTATAATTATCTTATGAAAAAGAAACGCTTACAAGACTTAAAAAATCAGCTCCAACCAAAACCAACAAAGGTCAGTGAGATGTTAATGTAACACAATACCGAGCAATACGGAGCAGGATTCGTTCGTACAGAGTGGTCGTGAAACAAATTTCACCAAAATGACTCATTATGATGAGCTTTGCGCCGTCATCAGTTCCAACAGATGTATTTTTAACGGTTTACACGCGAAATATACAAGTTTGAAAAGGCTTAAAAGATGTAGCCGATTTTTAAGGTGATGTTTTTGTGATTTAATTTTGCTGATATTTGAATCCTTTCATAGGGTTAACTAAGCATGAAAATCCCTATAAGGATCTTGCGTTTCAGGATCAGTTTCTATACAAGTCAATATGATCGAATGCTTCTTGTTTCTCCGCTTAAAGGACTCAAGGTCAGTCAGTGAGTAATCAAACAGTTCCAGATGTAGGTGACGACAAAAAAAACATTGAAAAATCTTAGTTTCAGCTTCTGTGCAGTAAACTTCTTGCACGTTATACAAATTTAATGAAAAAAAAACATTAGATGTTGAACTACTGTGGAGTGATTGCGAAATTAAATATTGGTCGAAAAATAAATAGATTTTCATTCCTCTCTTAAAAATAATTCCACAATTTTTTTTTATAAAAACCAATTACTATCAAGTAATGTTATCTTCTCATCAGCCCATATACGTCCCACTGCTAGGCACAGGCCTCCTCTACATCTGAGAGGGTTTAGGCCTTGTGGACTAAGGTCCATCACCAAGTGGGTTGGCGGACAACACACCTAAGAAACTCCTAAGAACTTTTTAGGTGTGCAGGTTTTATCACGATGTTTTCCTTCACCGTTAAAGTACGTGATAATTCATTGTCAACACACATAACTTCGAAAAGTCAGAGGCTCGGCCTGGGGTTTGAACAAACGACCGTCGAGATTCTCGACTGCGTGCTTAAACCTCGAGCCTATCACGACTTAATCGTGACGTAATGATCCAAATAAAATTCATAACGGACAGTAGTTTTCTATAAATAAACAAACATAACGCATTACGTGCCGAGAAGGGCAATACTACTCGCCAAACGGTCCGAACAAATTAGTAGCCAAAAAAGAAATCTTCGCACAGTGTACAGTGCACGAGTATTAATGACAAACGGTGCTCGCCGCTGGCAACTTACGCAACGTTACGTGGCGCACGCACACAGACACACACACATCCACGCTTTTGGAGGATACGGAATAAGGCATGAAATGACAGAGACTTTTTAATTATCATAATTTTATCAGGCATGGGTGATTCGCCAACACTAGGCCAACGTGGTTGACTAAGGCCCAACCTCTTTGTTGTTGAAATTAAAAATAGTAGTAATATACTAAGATGTTATTCTTGTGCCGTGGGACCAAAAACTAAAAATACTTTTTGGTCTCACAATTTTCAAGAGTTTTTCTTAGTGTGGGAGTCGAACCGTAGCTCTTGTTTTTTATAGTAACGCGAGTATACGGCATAGTTACTTGAAATTATTAAGAATAACACATTAGAACGATAAGAAACAATATTTTCAAACTACAAGATTACAAAATATAGAGAATGTGTTAAAAAATGTTTTAAAAAACAAAAGTTGTAAGTTACAGATTAAATTAAATGCCAAAGTCTAGTCTAATATTAATACTTCTTGAAAATGAAAATAATGATTGAACATTCAAGCACTAACTAGCAACACCTTATGCATTTACATCAAAACACAAATTTAAATCAATCTTAAACACACAAATAACAATGGCGATAGAGTATTAAATAATTTCAAACATAAAATGAAACAGCCATGACTGTACAGCCTGATAATAATCACAGCATAATTATAAATGATAAATGAGGTGAGCTACATCCAAAACATATATCAATAAGATACATACAGTCTCGCCGCCGCCGCTCGTCGCGCGCACCACACGCGAACGAGTGAAAGTCGCAACTGCCAAAAATCTCGCGTGAAAGTGAGAGAGATTGCCTGATCGATGCCATAATTATTATTAACCATTATACGCGATATGCTAAAAGCAAAAGCCGGATGTAGAAACACGATGGCGGGTGAAAAAAATCTATACGATTTTTTTTTAACTCGAATGTATGATTTAGAAAGGAGTTTTGTCTAAATAATGATCGATAATGTTTAATGAGTGTTTTTAATTAGTATTCGAACTTTTTGCTCATAAGAGGGTTTAGATTTTTTTTATATAATCTGCCAGTTATTTTTTTTATTGCACATCTAATTATATTAATTCTCAATATAAACTTTCTACGCAATAAATTTAATAATTTGTACATTCCTCGACTATTTCCCAACGTTGAATTGTTTGGCTGATGTTTTTTTTTTTTGCGCTTTAAGAAAGGAAATTCGAAAGTTATGAATCACATTGTACATTTAAAGAAATACTCTCGCACACATCCGTGGGCACACTCTCCAGAAATTGACTCACCCGAATTAAAAATGAACTCTACTTAATTACTTTAATATGATCATTATGTATGACTCTACTACTCTTATTTTGATTATGTTTTAGTACGAACTCATGAATATGCTCTATCGATGAATTAAAGACCGCTGTCAGTCGAATGCGACTCTACATAGTCGCTAACAGGCTGCTTCAAGGCCTAACTCTACGAGCTCTACTAGACGGCAACAAAATCGTAATGTTACAATAAACTGCCAATTTAAGAATTTGGATCGTCAAGACTCTATCGATTGAAATTTAACTCTATCATTAGTGTCTTGTTTGACGCTAATAATTTATATTTAGAATAAAAAATATGCTAGAAAATATATCTTGGATTTAAAAGATCGGTTCTAGCTCTATGGCCAGACAATAAGCATTTTTTTCATATATACGTCGGTATCAACTTTTTGGTAGAGCGGTGTCAATTTAATTAAATAAAATTTTAATTTGATATAATGACTCTTTCACCTTGTTAATAGACTCACAAATTAAGACTCTAGTCATGCCGGCTAGTGAGGCAATATTTAGGTATTTCCCGAGGTTTGTTTACGGCGTTTTCCTTGAATAAATAAAAGGCTAGATGATGGCCGCGACTTTGCCTGCATCGACTCGACAAACTAAGCTTGGAAAATGAATTTAAATTAAGTAATAAAAAACTCATTCGTATTGTTTAGAATGGAATTTTAAAAATTTTGTTCAATTAATGATATAAAAGTATATTTTAGTGGGTAAACATGTTTTATATGTAGGTATATTGATAAGAAAATGATAATTATCGAAGTAACTTAATTTATTTGAAATTAACTTTCCCCTAAAAATTTGTACTTAAAATAATGCATTAGCAACCTCAAAAGATGTAACACACACTACTGTATCTATACAAAATATCAATTAATTTGTAAGTGATCGGTGTATCTGTCCTTGCGTCACGCGAAAATCTTATAAATTCTTATATAAACACAAGAGTAACGACCTGAACGAAGGTAAAGCGAACGGATACTTGTAACACATGCCGCTGGGACCAAACTTGATCCATACCTGAGATGGCTACGTACTTGGTCCCACCACTTAATATTATAGTAAAAAGACTTGATTCTACGTTACCTAGAATCTTCGAAAGCAAATTTTATAAAATATTCAATAATTTATTCTGCAGGGGCTTATTATGTTATTTAATGGAAAATGGAACTTAGAAATTTTCTGTTAATAAATATGATACTATAAGTATAAGTATAGAGTCTAGTGGGGCTCTCATGCTAGTTAAGTTCGTCCCAAAAACTTTATTTTTTATTTTGGACAAAATATAAAGTTAATGTGTAACGACAAACGACTTCAACTCATTTGATGTAACCCTAGCAAAGGAAAAAAAATATAGCTTAGAAAAAAAACTCACGAGAAAAAAAATTCAGCGTGCCTTTAAAAGCTTATAAATAATTATAAAAAGGCTAACGCAATAGATAGAAAAAAGATTGACTCCTTTTATCTTTAAAAATAGAGCGGCAAATGAGCTCATTAAACATTTTTATAGTCGATATTATCATTAATCGAAAAATCGACTTAATGAAAAAATATGAGAAGAACGTAATTAGTGTCGTAAACATTAAATAACTGTCCAAATAAAAAAGTAATCCGTTTAACATCGACCCCAATATTGTTCAAATAAAAGGAGATAAAGTGTTATCAATGAAAAGAAAAACAAAATGTACATAAAAAGTGCCCTTCAGCCCCCGAAAGAGAAAAATGATGTTTCCCAACAGTTTCCCAACATCTTCTGTCTCTGTCTAACGCAAGGTCGCGGTGTTTCCTCTCGCTCGCACAGTATGCAATACGAGATCTCATGCAACTATAGACCTTGATAAATTGCAAGTTTCGTGATAGATAATTGGTATACGGGTGATTATTATACGGGCCTTTACAAGTACATACGAAAAAAAATTTAAAAAAAAATGCACAGCCTTAAGCCTTTTTAGTCGATTTGAGTATACTCGTTCAGTCAATTTCAAATTTGGAACGCCGATTTATGAATGAAAATTTACGACGTTCAGTTACACGAAGCAAATGTTAATGTACCATTAATGTAATGTACTTAAATAGTATGACGAAATGACGACGAACGAACAATCTCAATGTACATAATATGTATTACTCACATCCAACGCAATGCATTACAATCCAAATGTCACAAGTACACCAAAGAGGTCCAAACAAACACTGGCCGAAAAAAGGTCCGAATGTTAAATTAAAAACATAAAAAAAACTTAAACACAGTCTCTGAGAACGCGCATTCAAAAAACGAAAAATTTGCAAATTCGAAGCTCCGGCTTCCAAATTTGAAAGTTTGGGCTCGTAGAGCGGCCGCGCGCGTGCGTTCTGCAACACAAACTGAATTTTGTAAGCGCAAGCGAATGGTTTGGCGTACGGTACACAAGGCAGGACTGTGAAGGTACTGGCCACAGGCATTTAATTTGAAGAGTTGTTCTAGCCATCAAAGCAACATGAGCGGGTTATAACGTCGACAGCGAATATTTTAATTTCGAATTTTAAAAATCTAAAAATTTTAATTTATTTTTTATTGTTATTAATTTAGCGCAGAAAATATTATTATTAAAGGAATAAATACAGTACAATCTCTTTCTTTTCTTTTTTTACAGATTAATTTTCTAATAGATTCGTTTGACCTACATATTTTAAAACCATATGGCGTTGACTGACTAATGTCGTTATACTAGACTCTTTACAAAAAAGGCTTATTTTAAAATAAAAGAGATATTCAAAATATATTTTTCAATGCCATAAAATAAAAGTATTTCTTTGAAACAATAGAAAAAAAAATAAACATATTGTAACGGCAAGTGACAATATATTCGAAATTACATATACGAAGCGGCTGACGAGTCTAAAGGAAGTGAAAGTAGTATGCCTTAGCTTCTTATCCTTGTTCAATAGAGTTAAAAGCATAGAAGTGACCACCCACAAATCTATTAGTATTATGCCAAATGATGGCGGTGTATGTAATTTCCGCGTTAAATCAATAATAATATATGTACGTCTCGCAGCTGGTCACTGAACTCGTAAACGTTAAAAGGGGACCATAGTCCACCGCAAAGTAGATCAATATGTCGCCATAAAAATATGCAATTTTGACAAATAAATATACAAAACAAAATAATTCCTCAACAGAGTATAAACGATCTTAGTAAAAAAACAATAATCGCACAAATTATTCTGTAATCAAAATTCTATTTTCAAATGTATTCGAATTTCAAATACAAAACCCATTTAAATTTGCCCCACTTGCGAAATCCATTCGCGAACGCTCCCGAACTCGGAGCGAAACAATCGCCGCCATTTATAAATAACTAATCGACCCTTGCAGTTTTTTACACCCCTTCTGTCCACCCCTCCGAGATGACAGGACATGTAAAATCCATTGACCAAACTGGACGAGCGAGGGTTGCGAATTTATAATTTTTTCGCATGAAAACGAGTTTAGTTATATTCGGTAAGGTATCACGTTTCTTTAATATTGTGGAAAGATATGCGTGTTGCTAAGCGAGGGATGCAGCACAACTACTAAATAATAATCGTACTCACTTATAATAAGATAAATATGCTAGTATTAAACTAATAGGTAACTTTTACACAAGTCTGACTCCTACACTTTCAATACTAGAAGATTGTGGGTGTTGGTAATTGTCGGACTTTCAGAATGAATAGTAATAGAGAAAGAATGAAAAATGACAAATTCGAAATTTGAGTAATTGATTATGAGTTTTATTTAACAACTCGATAATTCATGAGAATTTCGGAAACATAGGATGTCTTCAAACACGAATTTTGATTGAGAAACTTGCTAAGTAATAAAAGCTGGTAAAAACCGTTTGAAACATATAGTAGAGAAAACTGCCCAACAGTAGAACGTATGGAGTGATGTAAAGACAAGGCGTAATGGTCTTCTACACTTCCATAGAAGCCAAAAGCCCAGCTTCAGCTTATCTTACAAAATTCCGAATAATAATCCATAAGCTTTAAATGATTATTTGACATATAAATGTGAATTTACTGACCCCACAATGAACAATTATAAACTGGACATTACACAATTAACGTGTAAGGCTTTTGCGCTTCTATGGAAATACGGCCTCTGTATTTCTAGAATATTCTAGTCTTCACAATGTCCCAGCAATATGCGGAGTGAGAGGTGGTTATCTTTTACTCTTTGATATCCGATATCTGGACTCAACCTCGATGGTTTCGTAGCAATCTCGAGAACTCTTTGGTTTTATTCCCAGGTAAAAAGACATGTCCAAGACCGGGAAAGTTTGCGCCTACTTGGGGAGGCCAGTGGCGGTAATCCCATAGAAGCCCAAAATTGTTCCTCGTTAATTGTGTAATGTTTAGTTGACAATGTTTATTGTGGGGGCAGTATATTCTCATTTATATATCAAATTGTTTTTTTTAAATAAAGATTTAAAGCTTAAAGATAATTATTATTCGTAATTTTGTAAAGCATTCTGGGTTTTTGGGCTTTTATTGACGTACCGCCACTGGGAGAGGCCTACTTTCAGCATTGGACGGCGATAGGCTGAGTATATACATAGACATTTTTGTTTGTTCTTTCCATCAGCGAACTCAGGAGCACGAGATGTGGAAATGTACGCGAAAACGGTGTTCCATATTACATGGAACTTGAAAACAAGTGGCAAATGGTTTGTGCAGATATACACCTCTGGCTACCCCTTCAAAACTACGAACGTAAATGCATGTATGGAAAACAATGTCTCGTAACAAAAGTCCAGCAGAACAAAACAATTGAATGCGCGCATTTGAAAGATAAACAGAACCCAATTTCGGGTGGTATCACGTTGATAAGGTTGTGATAGTGCGCCGTATCTCGGTCAATGGCCGATACGGAACTAAGACGCCATGTCAGGTACTATAGACGTGTTACTAGTGGGGAGTGGGGGGGGGGTGTATTAGTACCCCCCCATTTTGTGGCAAGTATGAAAAGCCTATCATAGTGACGTATTATATAGAAATTACTCCATATGTGATGAGCGGTCCGATTGCCTCGTTGGCAGGGTATATGAGTAAGTGCGTAGTGGGCGACCGAGAATTGCCGGGTTCAATTCCTGGGTTAAACAAACTTTTCTGTTAGGGAGGTCTATGTAGCCATCATCATCATCATCATCATTAGCCCATATACGTCCCACTGCTGTCACAGGCCCCCTCTACAACTGATAGGGTTAAGGCCTTAGTCCACCACGCGGGCCTAGTACGGGTTGGCGAACTACACACCTAAGAAATGTAGCCATAACGAGTGTTGAAGCATGCTTTCACACATAACTGCCGGAAACTGGGTGAACCTCTTCGTGTTTCGGACAGACAGATTGTTGTACACCATTTAAAGTAAAAAATCATACAAAAAACGTACTATAGTCGACAATTTTCGTCTAACATGATACACTTTTAAACAGTTTACTTTCCAAACTTTCGTTTGAGAATGTCCAAAGCTTTTCATCGGAGTTTTTTGTACTCGCTCGCTCACCGCATTGCCATGTGATAGTGCAGTGTGGCCCAAATAGACGGAGTCTCGAAAATGTCACGACTGGACTGGTCGTAAGCGCACACAGACCCCGCGCAACCCACTGTGGCGGGAGCGTGGGGACGGAAATATTTGGGGGAGTGGTAATCTCTGACCTACTTTTTACCCCATCATAAATTCGGGATTGTGTCGTATTGATTATTTCTTGACTTGTTTCCCCACATATTGTGGGATGTGACAGTAAATAAACCTAACAACTACAAATGAAGTCCTGATCCTATTAGGGAGTCAGAAACTACAAGAAGCTTTACAAGGGGATCGAACTTTACCACCTAGTGCCTAACCTATGGCGCCACGAAGGTCGTCGAATATAGCCAACATAACATTAAATTCTTTCGAGCTGAATGCCTGAGTCCAAACCCTCATAAGCGTATCAAATAGCAGGCTACCTGCTCTATCAAGTGTATACTAGTATCTGATAAGTATATGTATAGTATAGACATTGGGTCAGAACTAACATATGTACGTTTATAGGACCAAATATCATAGAGAACAAGAAGGTGCCGTCCAATTAGTGCATTAATTCCCAAAGTGGTCCAGGGGACCTCCAGGGTTCCACGGGAGTGTACGTTGGGCGTGAAAAAAAATGGGGGCCACAATCGTAAGCGGGGATCCATGAAAATTAATGTGGTTTCGACGACCAATAAAGTCAAGAATAAACGATACTCATTTGTTGCCGGAATTTCATAAAGAAAAGTGAGTGAGGTTTTTTGTTGGAGATTTGGAAATTGGTAGTAATGTAGCTGCAGGGGTCCACCGGATCCAGCGAAATTTTGAAAGGGGTCTTTGAAACAAAATGTTTGAGAACCGCTGAAATAGAGCATCAAAAGGCGAGGGAATCCCGCCTCTTCTTCACTTTACGTTTGAGGAACTATTCTTCTTTGGTTGTCAAGTTCTAAGTTAATACATTAGACGCATATCATTATCAGTCCATATACTTAAGTACGTCCCACTGTTAGACCTCCTCTACTGAGAAAGTTTTGGCGTTAGTCCATCACGCTGGCCTAATGCGGGTTGGCGGACTACACACCTAAGATATTCCTAAAAAGTTTTAGACGTGCAGGTTTTATCACGATATTTATCACCGTTAAGTGTTAATGCATTGTGAATACATATATGACCTCAAAAAGTCAAAAGGTGTGGGGTTTGAACCTGCGGCTAGAAGTTCTCGACCGCGCGCCTAAACCTCGAGACTATCAGTACCTAGTTAGCCGCATATACCACGTGAAATCGCACGAGTGTCCGAAGTATTCATAGTACATTGAACGCAACACTACACTGCGACTCAGCAGTATTGTACACCACGTGCGGAAGACCGCATCATGTTACTGAACGATATCATAAGTCACTCCACTACACTCACGCCAACTGCAAAGGGGCAGTCAGATGTATAACTACATCCACGCCCGCTGTCATGTATGGGTGAAATAATTACCGATTACTTGGCACATTTTAAGACTAGTGCTTCTAATGACTTTTGACAGCCCTGTGGCGCAGTTGGCTAAACACCAGCTTGCGAAACCAGAGGCCACGGGTTCGATCCCCGCACTGACATAAATGTTTGAGAGACCCAAAAGTCTCACGTAGTTTCTGATACCCACGACACAAGACCTGTATCTTAATGTGGGGTCAGAACTATGTATGTGACTATTGGGTGTATGTATTTATTTAATGAAAATGTCATAATAAACACTTAGCGCGGCCAGGGAATCGAACCCAGTATCCACAATTTTAAATCCAAATGGTTGAAGTCGAGGGCCAAGTAATATGTATAAGAAAAAAAGGCGCTTTCAAAAGTAAGCAGTATTTCAAAGCTCTGTATACACTTATAACCCTGTTATACCTTCTAGTCTTGAAAGACGTCGACATCGTCAGCGCCGTAGCAGCATCTAAAACATCTCGGACTTACCTGAAAAGGAAACAAAGTTTTATCGTTAATAAATGCATTAAAACACATCTTTACCCGAACCCACCCTTAAATGCTCTCAATTTATTATCACGCATTTAAATGGTGAAGAAAAACATTGTGTGAAAATTCGTATGTTAAAGCGTTCTCACAAAAAAAATCTAAGGCAAGTGAAGTTTACCCGCACTAGATAAGCGTAGTGGACTAAAGCCTAACCTCTAAACTGTAGAGGAGGTTTGTTCCGAGCAGTGGGTCGTGAGCGTCAGAATATTATTGTATTGCTTTTATAAATATCTAGAAGGCAATGTTACTATTCCTAGTATACAATTAAAATACCAAGAAGACACTGGAAAACACAATATAGGTAAGGTTTCTCTACGAAACTTCTGGAAGTTTCGAGAGCCAATGACTACATATATCAGACCAGTGGCGGTATTTCCATAGAAGCCCAAAAGCCCAGATTGCCTTATAAAATTCCAAATAATTATCTTTTGGTTTTAAAAGTTTAACTGACAAAAGCAATTTGACATATAAATGAATTCTCATTTCCTGACCCCACAATAAACAATTATAAACTAGACATTACACAATAAACGTGTAACGCTTTTGGGCTTTTATGGAAGTACTTCCATACTTCCACGGTATCAGCCCATAGTACTAGGCATAAAAAATCAAGTGGATAGAACTCGCAATCTGTTTAACGCACTTTACCTGGTGGTATGCGCTGTCCAAAAACTGTAGACTGGTAAAAAAAGATTAGCTACGATTTAAAATAAAAACTTCTCGACCGATTTGAAAGACATATACTTAGACTTATGGTATGGTATTTGTCATAGATGGCACCCTGGGAACAAATACAGGCTACTTTTTATCCCTGTAAAATGTAGGGTTCGCAGCTGGGTGCCAACATTACGTATTTATACGAATAATATCATTTATTCTCAAAAGCAATGTCAATTTTAAAGTTGGAATTTTAATTTATAATAATTTTAGTAGACTCAGAAGACTAAAATAGAAATCTTTAAGCTGTGATTTAAAAATAGATTTTATCGCTGAAAAATGATAATGAGGAGAAATTAGTATTTATATTTTTAGAAATATATTACTATCTGTATTCCATTAATTTAACTCCAATTTAGACTAAAGCCGACCCGAAATAATAAGTGATGATATGGGACAGAAGGGTCCGATAGATAATTAGGATATTTGAGGTGAGTATAGTGAACGGGAGCCGAAAGTTCCTGGTTACAGTCACAATGCCATAAACAAAGATAAAGTATTGTTCAAACAGATATTCCTTATGTATAATTAATTTATTTATATATTTCTCTAATATAGCACTTACACAACTAAAATCTGAAGTACTAACGATTCGTACATTATCTATTTAGCTCACGACTGTTATTCAGTCTTAAATTAAGCTCAATTTGAGCCCCTCAATCATAATGAATCCGTGTCAGGCCATAATAGGACGCAGGCCTTCTCGACAGTGCTCCACTGAGCCCAATCTTCAGCTCTCATCCACAGTTCCAAGGTCATTCAACTATTCCGTCATATAATGTCATACTAAAGAAAGTGACGGTTTTGGATCTCATCCAGCCTTTTTCAAGGTCGCTGGGCTATTTCGCATCAAAGACTTAAGCCGTTTGCGCGTACAATATTTTCAGACTACTAATATTACATATAAGAATAGTCATCATGGTTTAACAGTCATAAAAGGCAAAAAGACTTTCTAAATTTCATTAAAAAGGCGAAATTTAACAGACTGAAACCGAAAAAGCGTGCAATAAAAAGTTTCCAAAAACAGATTAATTAGTTTGTGAAATTGCAGAACACAATTAGTATTTCCAAAGTCGTTGACTTAGTAGCGTCTATAAAAGGATGTGACATTTGAATTGAACATATTGCAAAATGTCTATAATTTCTGAAGTACGTATATGTATATGGGTTAATCAACAAATCTAATCGAATATGCTAAACGAAACATAGTCGTGATACAAAAGGGACATTACCAAAATCGGTCGAAATAGACTAATAAGGACAACGGTACTTCGGTATGCGTGTAGGTATAGCTACTGAGTATTTGCAAACCAAAGTGCATTTATTCTCGTGTACAAGTGAGTACAATACACACAGGCCATCTTTACATTTCCCTACATTGTCAACAGCGCACACCTAACACAAAAGATCAAACAGAAACAAGTTGAAGCACTCAAAACGGGTTCTATAAAGAAGCAAACAGCTAACGGGACGGTGCATCCCGGATCTTTACTCTCACACAAATGTCCCCTCGACGCACGCACACTCCCGAGATCAGCTGAGCCGAAAGTGTGTCAGTAGCTAGCGGACCCGTTGAACGGTACATACAGAAAAAAAAACTGCTTTCGCTACTCGATAACAGATGGCGCTGCAGTACCGCAAGCGATGCGCACATACAAACACAATTGACGAACAATCCCTGTCTGCGTTTTGTATCTAATCGTTGTGAAATAATTTAGGTTTGTGTGCGCTCTAGTGCTTTCGATTACTCACAATAATATTTAGGTCATGCTGATAAAAAGCAATCAACTGTAGACGTAATTTGTGGCGTATCACTGATTCGTTTGACATTTACATACCTAACTGCGTCGGTAACTTACGACACTTTCCCATCATATTGTGCTCAATTGAAATGTTTTTAATGGCTAAGAAATTGCTAGTGAGGATTACTGTTACGAATCCGTACCGCTAGATGGAATTAGACGTCAACGACCCAAGATAACCGGTGCTTTAATTATCGAATGAATGAGCTTAATTGAAATAATTAAATGTCTCCGGGTGTCCTATTACGAGATGATTACTGCGAAAGGTCCGTGTACCGTTGCGACGGGTTGTTATATGTGTCAAACTAGTACAACTTTCCACCGATAGATGGCAGGAGTTTACAGTTGTAGACATAACGACCAACTGTCAAGATTATTTATTGATAAATGACTATTCTATGTTAGTGAGCAATTTATTAAGAATGAAAGATAATTTACTACGATCCTGAGTTCCTGTTCGGGTAATATATCTTTCGAAACTGGTATGTTATTTGTCAACTTTTCAGGAAACTGAGTCTTGATATGGAATCAATATCGTTTGATCTATTTTATTAGCCAATATCGTAACATGGGCATAGAAACAAAATTTTATATTTCATGTTAATTATAACGCAAGAGTAAACGACAATATCATAATAAATATCATAATATAAACATAGTCACTTTTATACCGAAGGCTTTTATACAAAATAAAATCATATAATATTATACTAATTACCTTCAATATTTTAACTAAAATGATCATGAATTAAATTATACATATATTGATTTCCAAAAATCATTAGTTTTTCAACGAAGAATCTTTCTACAAAAGACATTCCTAACAAGTTAAGTGGTGACGTCACCTGGGCGGAGATTTGCACAGCTAAGGGACCAACGCCTTGCCATTACGAGAACTTGTTCCATCGACAATGAATAGAGGGGAAATGGATAAGCAATTCAATTATTGGACCGCTAAGTAGTAGACGTTCAAATGAATACGTTTAAAATGCAAAGATGTATGCTCGCTCAATTGATGCCGAAGTCAAAATTATAGCGCACTTAAATAGTAACGGAATTCATAGTGTATAAACATATCTCAGAGTATAAATAAAAGATTTCTTAGATATGTAAATTCTTCCAAACTGCACGATAACGGCGGATAAAGTCCTAACCCCACTTAACCAGAGAGGAAGATCGACCCCAGATATAGAGAGCCTAGCGGGTACGACCTGCACCGAGACAAATGTTTTTATGATCCACAAATATTTGTTTCGGGTGTGGGTGTTTGCGACTTTGAAAAGTCTCTCGTGTTTCTGATACCCAGAATTGTATCTTAGTGTGGGGTCAGAACAATATACATATGAGAGTTGGGTGTATTATATCATTATTTATGTCGTCATATATAAACATACATAGATAGATATGAATAAAGATGTGTTCTTTCAAGACTACATCTTCTTTTACTAAAAAAACTCGTTAGTTTCCAGCCTTTTTTTAAAGGCCATAGGTGATATAAATTTGAAACGTGGATTTCATAAATGTATACACATTTGTATGGATTCAGCCGGATTATCGGCTTCAACACATGCCAAATAACTTAAATCCGAATAGACGGTTATAGGCACTGTCTATCCACGACTTAAAATTAACGTCATTATACACCCACAAACCTAGACCTGTATTCGTTCCTGAGTGACAGAAAAAGTTATTTTGTACACCCACATTTTATCATAGGTATATGTTTTAAGATTCATTTAATAAGGGACGACTCCATTACCGATTTTCGATCATATTTCTAGACTTCCTTGAAAATACTTTCTCCACTGACAAATTCTGGGAAAATGTTTTGCACTTACGCTCATAAAAAAAAAATATTAGTGCGAACCTCCACTATCTCCACTATGCGGTAACTAAACCAACTATAACTTATTACAAATAAATAAAATTGGAGTGTCTGTTTATGATATTGAAATAACCGCTTTTTAATAAATGTATATGGATGTATACACGGTACATATACCAAAATAACGTTTTTTACAATTTTTGTCTGTCTCTCTGTTTGTTCCCGATTATCTCTGAAACGGGTGGACCGATTTCAACGGGACTTTCACTGGCAGATAGCTGATGTAATAAGGAATAACTTAGGCTACGTACATATAAATAAAGTTGGAGTGTCTGTTTGTAATATTGAAATAACCGTTTTTTACTACATGTATTTATATGAATATATATGTATATATGGTACAGACAACAAAATAACATTTTTTTACAATTTTTGTCTGTCTGTTTGTTTCGGCTAATCTTTGAAATGGATTTTGACGGGACTTTCACTGGCAGGTAGCTGATGTAATAAGGTGTAGCTTAGGCTACTTTTAGTTTATAGATTTTCTTATGAAAAATAAATTTTCCACGCGGACGAAGTCGCGGGCACAGCTAGTATCTAAATAATAAATAGTCTATATAATAATCTATATAATAAATAGGAGGCAATCTCTATATCCATACTCAAATTTATATTTTGTAATACGCCGAAATATATTATATATAATTATATAATTGCATTCACAATGAATTATCACTTACTTTACCGGTGAAGGAAAACATCGAGATAAAACCTGCACATCTAAGAAACCTTAGGAATTTCTTAGGTGTGTAGTCCACCAACCCGCATTCGGCCAGCGTAGTGGACTAAGGCCTTCCCCCTCTCAGTTGTAGAGGAAGCCCGTGCGCAGCAGTGGGACGTATATGGGCTGATGATGAAATTATACCGAGAATTTTTTGTATACGAGTACATCAGTGGCGGTACTTCCATAGAAGCCCAAAAGCGTTACACGTTAATTGCGTAATGTCTAGTTTATAGTGTTTATTTTGGGGTTAGGATATTCTCATTTATATATGTCAAATTGCTTTTGTTTAATAATGGTTTAAAGCTTAAAGATTATTAATCGGAATTATGTAAGGCAAGGGGGCATAAATCTTTATTTAACAAAAGCAATTTGACATATAAATGAGAATATTCTACCCCACAATAAACAATTATAAACTGGACATAACAAAATTAACGTAAAACGCTTTTGGGCTTCTATGGAAGTACCGCCACTGGAGTACATATTACAACCGGGTAAAATTCTCCCAGGCCGATACATGATGAACTGTGTGGGGCGTTTCGTTGTACCTTCCGCGATGGTCGGAGGATATCTATTTTAGTCACGTGGCTGACTATCGATTCACACGCGGCCTTCCCATAGACACGACATACTCCACATAAGTCGACTAAATCTTCAATTATTCACTATTATTAATCAGGATCTGGTGTCGGTCACATGGCTACTAAAAATAGATGGTCACTTTAAATATTTAGAGTGTATTCTCAGTCAAAAATGTTTTACGATTTATTTCAATTTTGTCTCTGAAGTATAAACATCGAAAATAATATAAAATCAAATATGTATAAATACTACGGTAGATGGGAGCGTATTGCACATCTCAACTTTACATTTTCTCGTTAAGATAATCACACGATCGCTGCGAGGGCCAACTCAGGCAGATAATATTCGACTTCACGTCTTCGTATGAAACGAACTAGGTAGTACAAATGACAACCAACTAAAGTCGACTGTGAATAAATAAGGCAAAGGCAAGTTGTAAATTAAATCAAATCCATAAACATGTTTTATACAACTGCTGCATCTGACAAAAAATTAAACATGAATTTTCATATTTTGTTTTCGCATGAAGTCAATTGTTTACTTCGTAATCATCAAGCAGAGCTTAGCCCTCCCAAAAACGCTAAAGTCATCTCAAGAATAATACCCCCGAAAAAAATCATCATCATCAGCCCATATACGTCCCACTGCTGTGCACGGGCCTCCTCCTCCTGAGAGGGTTTAGTAAGCCCCGAAAACACTAAACGACATATATATAGCATAATTACAATTTTCTATCAACAGTCGTACCTCATTCATCATCATTCATCATCATTATCAGCCTAAAGAAGTCCACTGCTGAACATAGGCCTCCCCCAAAGACTTCCATAGTGACCTGTTGGAGGCAGCCTGCATCCAGCGACGACCCGCGACCTTCACCAGGTCGTCGGACCATCTTGTGGGTGGACGTCCTACGCTGCGCTTTCCGGTACGCGGCCTCCACTCGAGAACCTTTTGGCCCCATCGACCATCGGTTCTCCGCGCTATGTGCCCGGCCCATTGCCACTTCAACTTGCTAATCCGCTACCTCATTAGTCCTGCGTTTGATAACTCTTCATACAAATTTTTCGTCACATAACTTAAACTTAATTATATTACTATGTGGTGAGGTCGTAAGGTTTAATTTTGCTTGTGTCAGTGGATTGGTCAGAGAAACACGTCTTTCCTTCGTAATTGTTTATTGGCAACTAACTTAATACGGGTTTACATCGTGAAATTACGTATACGTTTTTTTTGTTCGATAGATAGATACAAAACAGAATCACCATAAGCCGCCCACCAAAGGACTACTGAAGTCCTTTCAAAATAAGTAAAATCAACAAAATTTATAGGTAATCACATGTTTTGAGTTTGCTTCTACAACAATCATTAAGGTATCGGTATATGGTCAGAAAGAATTTATACAAAGAAAAATAGTAAAATAATAACTGTTAACAACTGTATAGCACTAATCTAGTTCAATGGGCAACGGACAAAGTTTGGTTACGCATCGCTTAGTTATATGATCTCCTATCAATTGTGTCTTTACTCTAGCCCCATGTCTAGCACATATCAAGCAACGATAGATACACTGCTTTACTAGGGACTTCGCGATGAGTATCCAGTATTTCGATCGCAGGTAAGTGCATTTGCATTCCGCCATGCAGCGTCTTCAAATGTGCTTCTGCGACCACTAAATAGGTAAGTCTACTTGCATGACCCAAAATGATTGGGTGCTTCACTTCATTAGCCAGTTCAGAGTTCCTAAGCCGACCGCCCACCTTCAGGATTCCATCTTCGTCAAGGTAAGGATCTAGTGCTTTTAGTTTGCTTGTTTTCTTAACTCTCTTTTTTGTTTTTAACGATTCTATATCTTCTGTAAATTCTTCTTCTTGTGCTCTTTTTATACAGGTTTGCATCGATACGTGTAGTTCTTCAGTTGTGATTTTGCTATCTATTCTGTCTTTTAATGTTTTTTGTTTCAGGAATCTTCGGCAGTATGTGATTGTTCTAAGTAGCTCTAATAGTGTATCAAATTCTTCAAATTGTGTAGATAGTCTCTTCTCTTGTTCATTTTTGTCGTAAGTTATTTTTAAATTTTGTATTTTATTATTTTTCCTTTCAATTTCAGTTTGGATAATTTTTGGTTTAGTGAACTGTATCTTCGATTGTTGTAACCAGCCTGGCCCATGCCACCATAATTCACATGTTTTCAGACTTTCTACTAACATCCCCCTGGAACCAACATCAGCTGGATTATCTTGAGTTTGGACGTGATGCCACTGTCTGCAGGATACATTGGTTGTGATCTCAACAACTCTATTTGCCACAAACACCTTCCAGTTGTTTGGATCTCCAAATAACCACGACAGGACAATGGACGAATCTGTCCAAGCATAAATTTGAGTTGCAGGTATTCTCATTGCTTGACCAACTTGCTTAAGCAATCTTGAGAGTATCAACGCGCCGCAGAGCTCCAAACGAGGTAAGGATATTGTTTTCAACGGAGCCACTCTTGTTCTTGCTGCGATGAGCGTCGTTTTGTTCGTACCGTCTGGGTAAGTCACTCTGCAATATACTACAGCGCAATATGCTTGGATGGATGCATCGCTGAATCCATGGAGTTCTATGGACTCTCTGTTGGCGCACGTCGTACCTACCCATCTTTTTATGTAGATCCCATTCACGTGTTCAAGGTCAGATCGTAATGTGATCCACTTGCTGGCTATTTTAGAATTCAATGGGTCGTCCCAGGTTATCTTTTCAAGCCATAGTTCTTGCATTAATATCTTTGTCAGAACGATGCTAGGTGCAATCCAGCCGAGTGGGTCAAACAACTTTTGGATATCAGACAGAATGCTTCGCTTCGTGATCACTTCATTGATTGAAGGTAAGTTTAAATTATACTCGAATCTGTCTTTTGTTAAATTCCATTGTACGCCAAGTGCCTTTATTGTTCCATCAATCTTCAATTCCAGATTAGCACTAGCCGATCTATCGCTAGGATCAACTGTTTCCAAGAATTCTCGGCTGTTGGATGACCATTTCTTCAGTTCGAATCCACCCAAATGAAGAAGCGCTCTAAGATCTTGACTGTTCTTCATTGCTTGTTGCAGACTGTCACCTCCAGACATTACGTCATCTACGTAAAAATCTTCACGCAATATCTTAGCAGCTTCTGGATATCGGTCGCCTTCATCTTCTGCCAATTTCATAAGGGTTCTTACGGCGAGATAGGGAGCAGAAGCTGTTCCAAATGTAACAGTCAACAACCTGTAGTCTTTGTCTTCTTCTGATTGGTCGTTTCTCCACAAAATTCTTTGGTAATCTGTGTCTTCTCGGTCAACCCATATCATACGGTACATTTTCTGGATATCAGCAACAAAGCAAACGGCGTGAGTTCTCCACCTCATTATCAGGTTTCTCAGATCGTCTTGCAGTACAGGACCCGTCAACAGTTCGTCATTGAGAGAGACACCGTTGGAGCCCTTGCACGAGGCGTCAAATACGACACGAGTCTTCGTAGTTTCTTTATCATTACGGATCACGGCGTGGTGAGGTAAGTAGACTGATTTATTATTTATTTCTTCTGTAGGTATTTCTTCGATATGTTTTAGATCTATGTAGTCTTCAATTACCTTCTTGTATTCTTGCTTTAATTCTTTATTTTGATTGAACCTTCTTTCTAATTGCATTAGTCTCTTCATTGCTATTTCTCTCGTATTTCCTTCTGTTGATTTAGGTTCTTCAATGTTGAATGGTAATTTGACAACATATCTTCCACATTCATCTCGCTTCTGTGTCTTAATGTATATATCTTCACATAACTGTTCCTTTTGTGTTAGGTTTCTTTTCGTATCTTCATCAACTTCCCATATTGTTTTTAGTAAATATTCTACATCTACTTCTTGTTTCATGACCGTTAAGGATTGCTCATGCTTCCTGACCTTGGTGTCAATTCCACCCATAAGAATCCATCCCAGGTATGTATCTTGTGCGCATGGTGTACCTGGTGGACCTTTGATCAATCCCTTCTTCATAATGCTTACATACTCATTGACACCCAAAAGCAGATCGATGTTACAGGAGGCGGAAAATGTTTCGTCTGCTAGTTGAATGCCAGCAAGGTGCGGCCAATCACTTCTTATTATTGTGTCTGAATGTATGTTAGAGGTCAAGGGCTTCGTCATCACGTAGGCTTTTATCGGTAAAATGAAATTGTTCCATCGTGATAATACCTTTACATTTACTTCATGCCTGACTCTAACCTTCGTGGACTCAAGTCCAGACACGATAAGATCTACTGCTGTCTTGTGTAATTTCAGGATCTGAGTTGCCTTCTCACTTATAAAACATGCTTGAGATCCTGAATCTATCAGCGCCTTCAATGCAATAGTGTGTCCACGTTCATTCTTTAAAATTACTATTGCAGTGGCTAATAGTGAAATTGTCTGTTTCTGCCCTGCGTGATAGTGTGACGCAACCATTGCTTGAACTTCCCCTTCTTCTACATTTGCTTGATTGGATGACATCGGTTGATTAGCTACAACATGAGAAGCCGATGCCTCCCCGTAGTTAGGTAGGTGTAGAAGAGTGTGGTGACGTCTTTTACATACACGGCATGATGTTGGCAAACGGCACCTAAACACCGAATGTCCAACCCCGAGACAGTTGAAACAGAGCTTGTTTGTTTTGACATGTTCTCTACGTTCGTTTGGTGACATCTTGGTGAATACGTTACAATGACATAACGCGTGCGCATCTGTACATAAAGCACAACTTCTTTGCTTTGGTCTTTCCGTGGCTGTAACGTGAAGGACTCGTTCCTTGGCAAGCTTCGTAGTAGTGGAGGGGTTGACTAATTCCAACGTTCTAAATTTTGCCTCCAAAAACTTTTGCAGATCCCTCCAAGTCGACAAGTCCTGGGAATTCTCTGAGTAGGAATTTTGTTCCCACTCCTTCTGGGATTCTGGGTCCAACTTCTGTGCAACCAGAAATATTATTACTGGATCCCAAGAATCCGTCGACACCTCCAGATTTTCTAGACTATGTAATACTTCGTTGGTGGTGTCGAGTAGAGATTTCAGTTGGGTGGCGGCTTGGCTGGTACATTTCTTCTGGGCAAAAAGTCGCTTCAACAATGCGTTCACTATTAGACGCTTGTTCCCATATCGATGGTTCAGCGTTCCCCATGCTTGAATGTAGTTAGCACTTGTCACTGGAATGTGCTTCAATAAAATCGCTGCTTCACCTGCCATACTGGTTTTTAGGTAATGGAATTTTTCGACATCGCTTAGTGTCGTGCAATTGTGGACGAGTGATGAAAACAAATCTTTAAAACTAGGCCAGAGTTCGTACTCGCCCGAAAACATAGGTAAGTGTATAGCCGGGAGGTGAACTTTCTTATTTTGCAGGTCTTCTGGCGGCAATTGTTTACTTTTAGCAGACTCGACGGCCGCCAACATGTCTTTCAATTCTCCCAACATACACAAGTACAAATCTTCTTGTACAAAAAATTCCTCATTCTCGAAATATGGCAGCAATCCACGCTCCTCACGAGTGGTACAGGTCAATAATTTATTATGGGCTTCTTTGAAGGTCATCCAATATTCTTCAATAGTTTTTATTCGAGTTTGTAAGTAGCCCACCTTTGCCAGACGTTGTTTTGGGCATTTAGCTAAATTGATCTGGGTCTTCTTTAATAGCAGCGCTGTATTCTCCAGTATGCTGATCGCCTTGTCCGTCTCCGTGACCATATTTCACACTTAACAAAATATTCAAACTGTCTTGTAACTACGTATTAATGCGTCGGCGCGAATATAACTCATTTACTTTAATGTTTTAATAACGCACTAAGCTTCAACTCCGGCTCGCTTATCGCTCAGGAATGCAGATCTTTTGTTCTTCAGGTAGCCGGTCCTCGATGTAATGTTGAACTTATCCGGCTCGAAGGACCATATGGTGAGGTCGTAAGGTTTAATTTTGCTTGTGTCAGTGGATTGGTCAGAGAAACACGTCTTTCCTTCGTAATTGTTTATTGGCAACTAACTTAATACGGGTTTACATCGTGAAATTACGTATACGTTTTTTTTGTTCGATAGATAGATACAAAACAGAATCACCACTATGATTTTGACCGAAACCTTACTATAAATCTTTAAACATCCGTTAGTAACGCAATCTATATACCTTCAAGCCACATAAACCAAACACACATAACGGCACCAATACAAACACGCCAAATGACAAGGGTATGACGTAATCAGCCGACTGTCACCAACTGAGTCACATTCTGCTACAACAAACACTTGTAGAATCTGACTTTAATATAATATCCGAATATTATGAATATGACTGTTTGTTTGTTATGGTTTCGTATCTTTAGGACTCGATCAATTGTTAGATCATAATGAAAATTCTATACAAGCTATCTGGGGTATAAAGGAAATAAAACAGGACATTAATTCGGACAAAGGTAGAACTAATACCTAGTTATGCTAAATCTTTACGTTAGCTATTAATTATTAATAATTTTTGAAATAATACAAGCGGATTCAAAGAGATGTCACCAGTAAAATTACGTAATGATAGCAAAATTCGAATTTACACAAATCAATGTAATAATAATTGTTCCACAAGATTATAGATTAGGGACATTTTTATGGTTAAGTAAGTCTGATCTACACATGTACTGACATACTGGCCATTGGACTTTACTTTTTATAGCATATTTTGTTTTTGTTTTTCAGAAAACTTACATATAAGCGTGCTGATTTCCCCAAGTATGTTTATTCGCCTTATATAAATTTAGTTTGACGCGAATGGGAATTTATTTGCTAATGATACCATTAGTAAATCATTGTCTCTTTCATATATTTTTTAAACTACGGACATGTGTTTAGAAAGCAGTGATGGCCTCGAGGTTTAGGCGTGCGGTCGAGAATTTCGGCGGTCGCAGGCTCAAACCCCAGGCACACACCTCTGACTTTTCGAAGTTATGTGTGTATTCACAATAAATTATCACTTGCTTTAACGGTGAAGGAAAACATCGTGATAAAACCTGCACACCTAAAAGTTCTTAGGAATTTCTTAGGTGTGTAGCCGCCCACCCGCACTAGGCCAGCGTGGTGGACTAAGGCCTAAACCCTGTCAGTTGTAGAGGAGGCCCGTGCCCAGCAGTGGGACGTATTTGGGCTGATGACGACGATGACGATGTGTTTACGAGTTACTGTAGAGGCGTGTAACTGTAGAGTTCATTTTTACTTAAAAACTCGCGAGGAATATAGGTCGGGACACAATTGCAGCCGTATTTGGGACAATATAATCGGTGACTACCAAAAATAGCAAACAATTCGAGTAACGGTATTCCGGGATGTCTCGGCTATTTTAGTTCATCCTCCTATAGATCAAGCCTGAATATTTCATTAATTTCAAGTTAGTTTGTTTTATTGCTATGAATGTTAATCTACATAGAAGTATTGAGATTTAACACGAATTTTCAGTTTAGAAACCTTTTAGAGCTTAACTTTTAATACATTGACTTTGGAGCCTGGCGGGATAATTACATCTGATCAGTGGCGATACTTCCATAGAAGCCCAAAAGATCAGCTTGCCTTACAAAATACCGAATAATAATCTTAACGCTTTAAATCTTTATTTAACAAAAGCAATTTGACATATAAATGAGAATATCCTACCCCACAATAAACAATTATGAACTGGACATAACAAAATTAACGTAAAACGCTTTTGGGCTTCTAAGGAAGTACCGCCATTGCATCTGATCGCATAGCAACAACAGTACATATGATGTAAACTATGATCTTTGCCTTTGGAGTCTTGTGTAGATATCAAAAATATATTTTATATTTATACCAAAGTTTAAAGCAAAAAATGTTTTACATTTTTAGTTTCGTTTTTCAACTTTGAAATAGTCATAATAGTGCGGATTACGTGAGCGAAACATTTCACTTGGTGCGGGGATCAAACCCCGCCAACTACGCCACGGGGCTGTCATGTTTGAAAGGGTTTAAACGGTTGTCTACTATACTATGTATAGTTGGGTAATGTTACTATGCAAGTTCCTTTCATAAAAATATCAAAACTCATGCCGACTACTATAGTGTACACAGTGGCGGGACTTCCATAGAAGCCCAAAAAATTTAAACGTTAATTGTGAATGTCTAGTTTATATTTGCTTATTATGGCGTCTTTATTTGATAAATTGCTTTTGTTAAATAAAGATTTCAAGCTTAAAAATTATTATTCGGAACTTTAAAAAGCAACCTGGGCTTTTGGGCTTCTATGGAAGTACCGCCACTGAGTGTACAGGTTTCCTCACATTGCGCCATTTTACCGTTAAAGTGCGTGATAATTTATTCCAATACGAAATTATTACAATTTAAAAGCAACAGAAATATGTTAATCTGTTCTTTTACAAGCGCCTCACGAACTGCCGTCAATTTCATCTCTTATGAAAATCTGCATTCACTTTTATCTCCTTTGAAATGTTAATGAGAGTCTTACATTGAATTCGCAAGATTACTTCGCGAACACGTTTGCAATTTTTATTATTTAATCAATTTTTAAATCAGTACCTAACGTCTGACAAAAATTCTTCATTCAAAACATTGCTATTTAAGTCCTTTAAGTATTGTGAAGCAGTGATGGCCTCGAGGTTTAGGCGCGCGGTCGAGAATTTCGGCGGTCGCAGGTTCAAACCCCAGGCACACACCTCTGACTTTTCGAAGTTATGTGTGTATTCACAATGAATTATCACTTGCTTTAACGGTGAAGGAAAACATCGTGATAAAACCTGCACACCTAAAAAGTTCTTAGGAATTTCCTAGGTGTGTAGTCCGCCAACCCGCACTAGGCCAGCGTGGTGGACTAAGGCCTAAACCCTCTCAGTTGTAGAGGAGGCCCGTGCCCAGCAGTGGGACGTATATGGGCTGATGATGATGATGATGATGAAGTATTGTGATGAAGGTAAGCAAATGTTATTATTATTTTAGATATTTAATTATTATTTTAGACATCAGTACCATATTTCTTACAAATAACGGCGTTTTCATTCAAAATCGTTTCAATTATCTAGCCCATGTACTTTAGCTTAAATTCAAATAGATACAAATAGAAAGATTTGTTAGTTTTCATCATCACCAAAGGTTGGTTAGACGCCAACCTATGTCTGTGTGGCCATCACGCCTAAAAGTATAAGTAAACTAAAATAAATAATTAAGTAAAACTAAAAATATAAAAACGGTCAGCTTTCAGGGAGGTCCAGCGACCTTTACTTGGTATTAAATTAAAGGTGATAGCACTAAAAGGAGGCGTCGTCTAGCATATTAGCTTAGAATTAAATACATATATGAATTATAACTACCATAAAAATTGACCACACATCGTAATAAAATACAATTTTCATTAAATTTTCCATCCAGACCCTTATCTAGTTACAAAATAATTCTCAGTTACACAAATATTAAATAGAAATAGTTCTTATAGGTATATATAAATAAAATATGTTGTCTATTCAGAGCAGTGACTAATTTTCTTTGTCAAAGACTCATCGGAGCAAGCAATAAATCACTTATTACTTGATACCGTAAAGTGATTGTAGATGTCGTCTTGTCGTTCCCTGTTGCCTGGAACTATCGTACAAACGACGCTTGCGGAGTACGTGAGCGTACTATAGTGACGTCACTAAGGAACATCAATCAATAAAAGCTTTATCCTATATATGTATATGAAACATTACACCTATCTAGTTATTATAACACACACACTCGTGGTCTCAAGGCTCTAGTATGTGCCGTGCGATCTAAAGATTTCCCGGGCTTAGCTAAGATGTATTGTGTTTTTCCGTTAGAAAATTCTCAGTAGCAGCACGTAATCTGCCTACCCCTTCGAGGAATAGGCGTGATGTTATTTATGGATGTACATGATAATAGAGAAGACCATCCCAGACGTCGACAGTAGTCGTGATGGCCTCGAGGTTTGGGTACGCGGCCGAGAATCTAGACGGTCGCGGGTTCAAACCCCAGGCACACACCTCTGACTTTTCGAAGTTATGTGTGTATACACAATGAATTATCACGTACTTTAACGGTGAAGGAAAACATCGTGATGAAACCTGCAAACCTAAAAAAAATCTTAGGAATTTCTTAGGTGTGTAGTCCGCCAACCCGCACTAGGCCAGCGTGGTGGACTAAGGCCTAAACCCTCTCAATGGTAGAGGAGGCCCGTGGCCAGCAGTGGGACGTATATGGGCTGATGATGATGATGATCCCAGACTGAGGTAAAAATAACTATGGTAATAAAGGTAAGACATTTGTATACCAATGGGTAATGGCAGGGACAGCATTTGCATACCAACAAATATATTAGGATTTTAAGTAGACCGGCATAAATGCTTCGATTGGCGACAAGTGATTATAATTCTATAATCTATTCAAGTCGCATTATAATTACTAACTATACATCATTTTAGTTCACCGTGGACGTATATAAAACCTTTATTAATTGTCGAAGTTCATTGCTACTGGTAACAGTAGTAGACTTATCTCTTTATCATGCAGGTTAACTATTGCATGTTTTGTCCTGCTTTGTTTTATGATGCGTAAAGAGAGAGAAAATAAGACAAAACATCACAAATTTATGTTGTATACATATTGAAAGGACCCTCAATATTAAGGACAGAATCGAGTAATCACCAAACGCATACGCTAAAGGGAAAAAGACAAACTATGTCTGCCTCTCTTTCTCTCTCCAAACGCTTCCCCTAAAATTTCATACAAAATCGGTTTCGGTAGTAAAACGACGTAACATCACATTTTCAGATATTACAATGTATTTTAATGTACGACACGGTACCTAGATATATTGTTTAAGTATTCAATTATTCATTTAAAAAATATGTATAGTATCAAATTTGGTTTTAAAACACATGTACCTTCATTGTCAGGAAAATAATACATGAAAAAGTATGTTGAATAACGAACGCATTCAAATTGAATAAGTTTTATAAAGGTACTATAGGAACACAGTATCAGAAGCATTGGAATTGAGCCGTTTTACATCCGAAACAGTCTGGCGTATTGATCAATAGCGCTCGACGCACAGCGCATCTGTATCAAACGCTGCTGTAACACAATTTAATTCCACTAACAGCTCAAATCGGCTTAACAGCTCAATGAAACTAGACTCTGTATCGACTTTACTACGCGGAGTTATTGTTTGAGTACTTTTACGTTTATTATAGGAGGCGAGTATAATAATTGGAAACGCGACGAATCTACAGCATGCACACGACACCGTAACAAAAGCGCCATTACCATCAAAATTACCTGACGCTGTAGTGGTGGCGGCAGTGGATATCGCCGGGCTGCTCGATGTCGATGTTTCGCTCGACGAGTTGGACGCGTTGGTCAACTCCACTATTCTGTCCACGGCTATCCTGTTCCCTGGCAGGATCCCGGAGCTCTCGGCCGCCTCCTGGCTCTCTGGCTCGGTCTCTGGCGGGGGGCTCGGCGCGGGCTGGCCCAGGTCGTTGGCGACGATCACGTTGACCGTAGTAAGTGACTCGAGCTCGGAGTTCTCGCCGGTGACGTGCGAGTTGTCGATGTAAACAGCGGCCGAGCGCGCCCCGAGCGTCTCCATCACGCTCTCAGCCAATGACCGGGTCGATAACTCATCGATGTCGATGTCTTGTTTGATGTCGATTATGATTTGGTGGCGCTTGCCGCTGCCGGACGGACTCTGGACTTGGTGCACGCTCACCTGAGCCTCGGTGCCCTGCGACATGTGGTGCTGTATTACGTGGGTCAGCTGCCCCTCGAGCGTATCACGATTACCCGCCATGATGGATAATTGATAATCAAAATGTCATCGATATCACGGTGCACAACACTAATAAAACGAATATACAATCAGACTTTGAGTATCAGTCGAAATTATTAAAAATTATTGCACATAGACACAGGTTAAATCTAATGAACACTTTTATCACACTCCTTGTTAAGTCAGTCGAACCTCCAATTGTTTAGACGTCCCAATGCGGTAGTGCAGCGCGCAGATGCATTCAAACTGGGTCACAGGTCAATGTCCTTCCGAAAAATTTTGTGCGTAGGTTGTATATTGGCAGTGGTTGCAGGCACGGTGAGTAGCTGTAGTCTACTTAGCTGTAGCAGATGTAGCTGTGGTGGATGTAGCCGTAGCTCACATGGCGCGTAGACGGCCGACACATTGACACGGTGTCCTATTTACGGACCGCTGAGGCGGCGGCTCGCCGTCGTAGCCACTGCGAGGCCTACGAAAGCGTAGCGCTACGGTGCGCCGTGCCGAGCTGCACACAACACTTCCGCGTCCGCGGTTCCGAGATACGTCCTGAGATTATTTTGTATGTACTGCTTCCGGTTCCCGGTGACACATTAATTTGAAAAAAATATATAATTGATTTGACAAAAATATTAGTTCATTGTATCGTTTATAAGCTTCTTTCAAACACTTTGACGAATATTAAAATAAATTCCTATATTTTGACATAAAAATACTATAATCATAACAATTGGAAATCGCTGTATCATTTCAAACGTTTCTTTAACTACGCATAAGAAGGACAACGTCCCTTGGGCTTACTCCATAAAAATAAACTATTTATAAAAACTATTTTTTATCGATATCCTACTATGTTTAATATCAGATCATTCAATTTGAACAAAATACAACAACACATTTGTAATTCATCTATAATCCGAAGCCTACGCGATATCTTCGCACATATCCCGGCACCGGCACAACCTCGTATACCTGGTAGCGTTCGACGACACGTGCCTACGCATGCGCAGCGCATCATATCACCTATCTCGCTCTGGCGCGATACGCGCGTCCCTCTCGCCGCACTTCGATCGTTCATGATGAAAAAGCACATATAATTGGGTTTATGTTGGCTTGTGGTACTGTCCGCAAAAAACATATCTGGCCTTGAACTAATTTGAATTTATTTGTTCTGGATTCATAAACTTAGTAGTTCGTTGATTCGAGAGTATTGGATCAAATGTTTGTGTCAAATGAAATGTTTGTATAGTTTATTTAGTATCTCATAGCGTATTGGGTACTTTATCGCCTTATGAGAGAAGTTAGGAGTGCGGGTATCGATTTTTGTATCATGGCATCGAAAGTTGAAAGGTATGACGTTTTAAGGCACCAAAAACTTACTTTGAATATAGGCGGGCATTTTTTTCAAAATTCCATGTTTCAAATTAGTTTTTGAAATGAAAGACCTTGTTTCATAGATTCATAATATGGCAGAGAATTTTAGAAAATAAAATATAAAGAAAATCAAAATAAACCTAAATATTTCTGCGCCATGAACAGATAATAATCATGTAGGTTTAAACACACAACAACACTATTCTCATTCGATGACACATAATCATATTCACAAACACACACACACACACACACACACACACACACACACACACACACACACAATACAACATTTATGGATAGAAACATCGATGTTTAACCTTTTTCTCACTATTTGATTCGAATTAAAAAAAACACTACTTGATAAAATATAAAAAAAATGTGTCTAAAAATAGACAAAAAGTAGGATAGTGTGTTGCTGACCGTACTCCGTTCTCATTATGTAACACTATATCGATGACAGCCAAATAAGGAAGCCAGATGTAAACACTACCTCAAATTCAACGCTTTGCGACCTGCACGTACGATAGAGGCGTGATAGCGACCCATCACGCTTAGAGCGCTATCATAAGCTATCATTACGTTTCGGGCGTCATTATCAATATTCGGCAGGGTTATATGAAAATATTTTTGAAATGAAAATAAAAAGTTTCTGAGCTTTGAGGTTGAACTTCGTTTAGGAAGCAGTCTAGGAGCTGAATAAAAAAGTTTTTTATGACGGCAGTTTGAAAGCACAATAATGAGAAGTGAGAGGAAAAAGTACGGTGTTTAGGATATTTAGGCTTTAACAATAGACCAGAGTAGTAAATTTAGTATTTAATTAAGTCGGACTGTACCAGTAGTGAGCCATAATGGACTGATGGTCACATAAATTAGACAATATAGCCAGCATGGTGGACTAACCTCCATTTCTAAAGAAAACTCGTGCTTAACCATAGGGCTTGATAGCAAATGATATTGAGTACCAAATTTAAACTTATTCGTTGAAGTAGATTCAGAGCAAATTGGCGGTGACATACAGTCATACACAAGAGTGATGCGTATTTTACCATCGAAGAAAGGAAACCCAATAAAAAAAAATATTTTCTTAATTTGCCCGATAAGCGGTATTAGGCTCGCCTCCTATTACCTGATACTTATATATTGCAAACAACCTATAAAAGAAAATCCGTAAATTTATGTGCCTGCCTACACCTTCGGGGATACTATATGTATATTTTAATGTTAATAACTATATTACAAGTTAATAAAATAAAGTGTATGTAAGACAAAAGAATAAACGACACTAAATTTTTCGTTTGTATGTAACCCGTCAAAAGTTAAAATTATAAAAATAAATTGTTCCCTGTGGATAAATGCCATGAAATTAAAAATAAGGGTGACGAAAGTTACATAACGTTAATGATATGTGGAAAGTTAGGCGACGCACAATCGAAAAGTTTGAGTTAAGCGGTAATCATCATCATCATCATCAGCCCATATACGTCTCACTGCTGGGCACGGGCCTCCTCTACCATTGAGAGGGTTAAGGCCTTAGTCCACCACGCTGGCCAAGTGCGGGTTGGCGGACTACACACCTAAGAAATTCCTAAGAACTTTTTTTAGGTGTGCAGGTTTTATCACGATGTTTTCCTTCACCGTTAAAGTACGTAATAGGTACGTAAGCGGTAATAACAATGTTCTATGGCAAAATAAGGAAGTAACAATTAATAGAAGTTAAACATATTTTGCTCTACCTGTTGCCCTATGACGGTCTTTATGGTATTTGGCATATTGAAAGAGAAATTATAAAATAAAATATGCCGTACCCAAATAGGATTGTGATACAAAAATTTTGGTTTGTCCTCAGTTTGTCCTCAAATACCCACCACTTTTTTTTAAAACCGTCCCCCCTTGCTTTGTCATACCCCCTCCAACCCTCGTCGAGCTGGTTTGTAGACATCTCAGCCCCGTCTGCCTACTCCACAACTTGTTAATTCATAAATCTCCTGGGATTTAACGCGATAAAATGAGATGCCTAAATATTTAGAAGCTCCCGAATACAACATAAATTTCATTGGATAAAGATGTTCTTGTCTGTATTTGGAAAATACAAAATCCTGGCCTCGATTCATCAGCTATGTTTCAACGTGATAGGGGGCTGGCCTATAGTCCCTTATAGGGCTAATTTTAAGCCTCCGCGATAGTACTAAAAAAACATGCATCCATCCATCAGCCATAGGAAGTCCACTGCTGAACGTAGGCCTCACCCAATGACTTCCGCAGGGACCTGTTGGAGGCAGCCTGCATCCAGCGACGTCCTGCGACCACCTTGTGGGTGGACGTCCTACGCTGCGCTTTTCGCTACGTGGCCTCCATTCAAAAACTTTTTGGCCCCATCGGCCATCAGTTCTCCGCGCTATGTGCCTCGCCCATTGCCACTTCAATACTAATCCGCTGGGCTATGTCGGTTACTTAAGTTCTCCTACGGATCTAATCATTTTTGATTCGATCACGTAGGGAAACCCCGAGCATAGCCCTAGTACTATAAAAATACATAACACAAAAACTAGCTCTGCAAGTCTGTGAGGCAGTCAAGCATATATATAAGTATAATTTTACCAATAGAACACAATAAACAGTCCCCACAAAATACGCTCTAAATAGCCTCATACGAACAAAGTATCCACTAAAAATATTTTCATAAATTCTTGATTTGGGCCTACGTCTAGACGCAAAGCGGAGAGCGTGTGTTGTTCTGCGCAATTCCTGTCAAGGCCACCCCTACCCCTGTAAAATTCATTATCAGCCTTTGTTTTAGGGTTGTCGGGCTACGCACTGCCCCAAGAGCTAATCTAGACTCGCTGTTTACACAAATACGATTTACTAGTATTTTTATAACGTCTGTTCTTGCTTTGGAAGTAAATATTGTAGTATTTATTGGTCTTCAAGGTCGCGATTATATCGAAGTAGGTATATCTAAAATTAAGTTAGTCTCGTTCTAGACGGTTTAAAGGTGGTAGTGGCATCTTTGAGTTATGTGGGTATTTACAATGAATTAACACGCACTTTAAACGATAAAGGAAAATACCGTGAAAAAACCTGCTGTAATAGAAAATGAAACAACGGGAATTTCAAGCCTTATATTAATGAGGTGGATCTAACCCCTCTAAGTTGTAGAGGAGGCTTATGCTCGGCCTAGCTGGATGCAGATAGATTATAATAGACTGATAAATTGATAAATAAATTTGTATAAATTACTAACTAGAATGAACCGTTGAAAAAGTGTTTTTTTTACTTTTATTAAACTATATCCATAGACCAGTCTCATTTCAGAGCTTGACACACCATCAGCCGAAAGACGCCCACTGCTAGACATGGGCCTCCCCCAAATACTTCCAGGGCGTTCTGTCAGAAGTGGCCTGCATCCGGCGTATTAGACACGACTATGTGAAAACACAACATCCACTTTTTAAGTGCCATGTAATAGAGGGCGAGCTTAGTACCGTTTTTTGGGATATTTACAGAGTCCATTCATCTGTTCAAATATTGTTTAATGGATAAATATTCCCTGATTGATGTTTATAAGATCATTAAACTTCGAGAAACAATTGCTGAACCGAGTTTGATAAATTTTCGTACAGTACACAAACACAAAGACCCGAAACAAATAGTTTTGAATTACACAAACATCATCATCATTACCCCATATATACGCGCTGAGCACGGGTCTTTTCTACGGTTGAAACGGTTTAGCCCTTAGTCCACTACTCTGGCCTAGTGCGGATTGGATAAACAGATCGAACCCGCAGCCTCTCGATTCACAAGTGAAACGTTACTCAGTACTCAGAAGCTAAGTATGACTGTTATAGTTTAAAAATAAGGAATATAACAATAGAAAAAGGTCCTTACACTAAGCTATATAAGAAAAGTCAGCGCCACGCCCCTGCGATTAGTTTGAGGTAAAGAGACACGCGTCATAACAGATGACGTCACCACATAAATAGCCACAATCTTAGCACAAAACTAGATTTTTCTAAAATGGTCTAGGTTCCCATTATAGAATAAATAGTCGATATGTAAAGATGGAATAGTAAATAAACCATTTACCAGTGCACCAATTGTACGCTCAGTTCTCCTAAAGTATTCTATAAAAAAAAAACTACCCAATTGCTTGTGACTGAGTCATGACCTAGGCATACTAACCTAAAGTAGCGTTACCTATTTTAGAAGAGGGTCGTTGACACCGTTCCGTGGAAAGAAATAGGAGGTCTCATGCTAGATTATAGCTACTGACGTCAAAGAGTCCTTTTGTTTATCTTGCACTGAGTACCTATTTTTTGGCATGTATAAAATTATGAAGATATTTGGAATCATTCAGGCACTATGTCAAATGACTGAAATCATACTTTGTCCGTAATGGGTTGCTCAACCCCGCCTAGATACGCTTTACGTCACGGCAAAAAATCGCAGGCGCGGTTAACGACTCCTGGTAATTCGTGTCAGCGCACTCTATTATCCAATAGCGGTACTAAATTGCGAATTTAAAAGTAAAAGCACTAGTCACGTGCGCCGCCTAACGGGAGACAACCGAACTGCGTTCGTTGAACCCGCACGGTGGTACATTGCGCAACGAGTTCCATCACGAACATCCAAATGTCACGTAGTACAAAGTTTTATTTGCGGTTAGCGGGGACGCCACTTCCAACGGTAGTAATAAAAGATGTACGTGTAAACTTAGTAACGCTAGTTAGCCGGCTGCGTGTCTAAGTTTGTACAATTCGGGGTTCGTGGCGCGAATTTTAAAATTGGAACTGTATTTTTTTTTATCGGTATATAGGTCGCCATTTGTATGTGCGGTAATAGCGGCGTCTTCCGTCATTTGTAGGTTATGAATGTGTTTTTTCATTTGATTTCGTAACTTGGAAGTTTATGTAAGTGTTTATTACAAGGTCGATGAAAATGAATTTTTGGGAAGTAACCTCCTTCCGTAGCATGACACAAGGCTTATGCACCCAGTTATGAAGTACCTGACTTTAAAATGATGTCATGACAAATTACCAGCTTAAAGCACTTGAAAGAACCGTAAGTCAACGAAGAATTCCTTGACTTAAGTGACCGCCGCAGTGGAGATTGTTCAGAAATTGATATCTCAATGAGTAGGTAAAGCTACATTTATATTGCATAGTCAACTAGTCGCCAAAGTTATTTTTTTTTTTTCCATCGACCATAGCCGACCCTCTAAATATGCGATTTCAGTATGATGTTAAATTCGATAGTGTATATGAAGCAGAGCGGTAGTCAAGCCTGCGGAATCGTGACAATGAATCTGTGCTATGTAATCTGAGAGTTTAAATTATTATTACTTAATTATAATAATATGTTTGTCTCTAACGCTCAATGGAAAGATTTGGATGATATTTTGTATGTGGGATTGGTCATTTAAAGGGACAAAGGCTACTTAATTTCATGAATTTGCGTACAAAGAAGCCGGACCCTTCCAGTAGTAACAAGACAAAGGCATACGATATAACAAACGGTGCAAGCTGACGGATTTTACTTACTAATTTTATGCATGTAGTTAGGAGGATCTGACAACGGAGTATGGTCTACAGCACTAAGTAACTTATATATTTTGACTGACTTTGGCAAACAAACTGACTAACGTAACTTCAGTTCTCGTTGTGGTAGTGATACTAGGATTAGTATATAGCAGGATTGCTAAGCCCTCCCATTTATACATTCAATATCTGCCAAACATTTATTAAAAAAAATACTAAAACTTTACATGTCTACAGACTGGCAAGTGACGACACGTCACCTATTGGTCCATCAAGAATATCAAGTAATGAGAAATGCCAATTTCTCGTCACTCAAAACAATAATATAAGCTTGCTAAAATGCATCTTGTTCTCTTACTATGATAATTTTTTCACAGGAAATGAGCGAATGGTTCATCATCATCAACATCAGCCCATATATGTCCCACAGCTGGGCACGGGCGTCCTCTACAACTGAGAGGGTTTAGGCCTTAGGCTGGCACCACGCTGGCCTAGTGCGGGTTGGCGGACTACACACCTAAGAAATTCCTAAGAACTTTTAGGTGTGCAGGTTTCCTCACAATGTTTTCCTTCACCGTTAAAGTACGTGATAATTCATTGCGAATACACACATAACTGCGAAAAGTTAGAAGTGTGTGCCTGGGATTTGAACCTGCGACCACTGACGTTCTCGACCGTGTGCCGAAACCTGGAGGCCATCACGACTTCAAGATAATGGTTCAAGATATCGAAAAACCGTATGAAGCGGATCCATAACGCATAAAAACTTCGATGGAGATAGCGAAATGTAATTAATGTTGCTATTTCTACATATTCAAATTTTAATATGAACAAATATAACGGTGCGTGGTATTTATCTATATAGAGAACCTGTCCGTGTGTCCATCGGGGTCAACGACCGGCGGCGACACGCTTCCGACAATCGGTCGGTCATTAATACTAAACTTTTGAATTATCATCGGAATCCGCTGAGCTATGGGAATAATACTGATTGAGTATCTCAGCCATCTTGAAGTTTTTGCGCAATCGTATTATACAGGTAACTTTCTAACAATATAATTATTTGGTATTTTATAGACAGAAAGAGAATTCAGTGTAAATGAGTAAAAAGACAGAGGTGAACTGGTGGATACATCCTAAATATATTGAAACATTTCGACACGAAGATTATGTAAGAACTACATAAGAATATCGCTATTGGTCCCTATCCCACCACACACCCGCCACTGTAACTCCTGTGCTCCAGAATCAACAGCGGCACGCACAGTAATGACACCGTGCAGTGAAGCTCAGCGAATCTAAGGGGACCTAAATTTGTCATAATCCCGCAACGAAGTTAATCAGAAAGAATATCGCTAGTTAATTGTTCCTCAGTGATTGACTATCCTTCACTAGACGCGTAGTACGCCTTAACCCTCTCAGTTGTAAAGGAGGCCCGTGCCCAGCTGTGGGACATATATGGGCTAATGATGATGATGATGACTAACCTGTGCCCAGCCAGCAGTCGACTGAGGCTTGTCAAATGCTGGTTCTCAAATGTGTCTTCATTTAAAGGAAAAAAATTGTTGCTCAGCTTAATGATGTGAGGTTAAGGCAGATTTTAGTATTGAAACGGCGGCAACAGTATATTTTACTGCACGTAATTAAATGTACGGCGCTGTTCATATAGAGAATCTATAAGGAAGAGATGGGCAATCTCACTGGATAAAGGCCACCACCCTCTTTTCATCATCATCAGCCCATATAAGTCCCACTACTGGGCACGCGCCTTCTCTCCACCACGCTGACATAGTGCGGGTTGGCGGATTACACACCTAAGAAACGTCGCCTCATTGCCGTAACAAAAATGTTTGTTGACTAGAAAATCTTAATTAATTAGGTAAATAACGGTATAGTAGTTTCTTGTAAATATATTTAACGGTCCATAACTTGTATGTGAAAAATCTTGTCTGAAGTTTGTAAAGATATAGGCACATATGTGGGTATTGTTGCTAATCGGCACATATGTAGGTCCCAACCCGAATCAATTTATAGAATAATCTGTATACTGGCAAATGAGACACTTTATAGACAGTTGTCAATTTGGTTACAAACACTATTTAGTTTATAACACACTGGTTTTACAGATAAAACACTTTTCGTATCAATTATTAATTATAAGCAAACTATTTCGCAGACAGAAGTATAATAATTATTTTCGCCAATTATTGGCTAAAAAGCGCATTTTTTACAGATTTTGTTCTATTCATTTTTACTCTATCGTTCTAATCGCAAAAACGGTATTTCTAGTCCCTGATTATAGTGACCGCCATATAGCCATGCAGTCAAAACAACGCAGTCATTTGTTTTAAGAATACTTCAATTCAAGTGGTGATAAATTTTCATACATTATTCACTAAACCATAGCGTCTCACGCAACGTGACAACAAACATGACTGAAACCATAAACGAAACCACAGGTACTCGTACGTTCACTGCCCTTTTTACAGGCCAAAAATAAAAAGTGTAGATCTTAGATATTTCAGTCTAGACGCATACAGCACGAAAATACAGAGAATTTGTCTAGATATAAAAGACATGATGAAATATGGCTAAGAAATGAAAAACTTTTTAAAACTTAGACTGTAATGAAATGAAATTATATTTATCAAATCTATTAAATGTCAAATACATCACTTAGATTCAGTCATTTCCAAATTTGGTGTACCACCCTGTTCGGAAGGCAGTCGTCACTAGAGAAGAACGGGCAAGAAACTCTAGTGTTGCTCTTTTCCAATCAAGAGATAGTTTAAAATATTGATGCAAAGAATGAATTTCCCAAATTAGAGCAGCTCATTAATTTAATTTTAATTTAATTGTGTATATTCAACTAACTTGATTAATTTGCTTATTCTTGACTTTCTAAGGACAAAGAAGAGAGAAAGATCGACAATGCAACTGTTTTTATTTCACTTATAATATTGACTTTAATTGCTGAAAGGTAATTGATCAGTTCAGTCTTAATTCAGTGCCTATTTTTATATTTCATCGATGTTAGGTAACGCTTATCTAATATTCTGGCTATAGTGTGTTCTCATGAATGAATCGGAACTATGTGAGACCTAAACCTACATTTCTTTGACGTCATTTCCTAGGATTACTGTAATACCAAGTCCGTTTACCAGCCGTTATCTCCTCCACTTCTGGCACTTATCATAGGCATACATGATGTTTATTTTTTCTGTTTCCATAGACAAGCGGCAGTGTTTTTCATACACACTTGGAACATTTCCCAAGCCGGTCGGTCCCACGGCGTCGCATGTAAGATCGCGTTCATATAACGGGCCGAATGCGCAGTTACAGTATGTGGGTGAGGCTAACTGCGAGCACCGTTAGCTACGTCACGTCGCTGCGTGCCACACTACATGCTATCGATATTCATTTTCTATCGATATCGATTAATTTAAAATTGGAATTGGTAATGAATGACTTAGAGTACAGTTAATTTTCTAAGAGATTCCTTATCCGTTGTTGTGTTCTAAGTTAATGGCTAGGCTAGATTTATGAATAAGAGAATTGACACACTAGAGCAATATATTTCTAATTGCTAGCTATTTATTTCATTTAGCCACTATACTTATAAGTAATTATAAGCTGAAATCCCATTTATGTATGTAGTTGATATATTTTTTTAAATATAATTTAATTATAAAAGATGTATACGAAGTTCACATTACTGTGATAATTTATAAATTTATAAGTTTAACTCATGCTAAATAACTAAAACCTCAAAGTCTACGCATTGTTTACCACTTTATACTCTACAAATTCATTTTTAACTAAACTCAACTTGACCTAAATATCACGATGTTGAATGTCGATGTCGATACGACACAAAGTCACATCACTACCGCGGAGTACCGTATGCTACGTCACGAAGAAAGGGATCGATGCAACGGTACACAGAGGGCCTTGCCGTAGCTCGCAGAACTATCGCTTTTATGTAGCCTGTGTCACCGCGCGCCGCACGCTGTGATTGGTTGGTTCGCCGCGCTCCATTTTGGAATTGGTTGGATTTGCTTCAACCGTTTTACGTTTGGATGGTTTTGTGATTAGTTTATTGACCTTCGTATGGGATTTGTTTTTGTAGTTTTACTTAGTTGACTTTTTAGTTTTCAGATAGAGTTGTAGAGATGAGAAATGGATAAAAATTATCTTAAGCATTAAACTTTATGGAAAATGTATATAATAATTTACACCAAAATAAACATTTAAAATATTTAGTAATTTTTAATTTAAAGTTGATTACAACAAAGTTGCTAAATTTGTTTTATATGATAGCAAAGAAATCAACAAATGAGTACCGCGCACCTTAAACTTTAAAGGCACTGCTTGCGTCGGAGGTGAAAGCTTATTTTAAAACCAAAAATGCTGTCATACAAATATATTTTTCACTTCAAAACTCATGGGCCAAAACTATGCGTGTTTATATTTATTTATTTATTTATATAAACATAATCGATACGTGATGTAACGCAACCTTTCATATATCACAATATGTAACATATGACAACACTTGCATAACTTTATACCGAACGATAAACGACGGTAAATATGCAGCGCGTACGCATTATGTTTTCGCACAACAGATAAATTCATTAACTCAAGCCTGTGTCCCCGATTGGGTAGCCAGGAGTATGTACACCCACGCATCAACAGCTACGAGTATGTTTATGGCCGTTACTACTTGTATGTTCATTTTAAGATTTTGTACTTCTGAAAATTCCTTAGCTTGAATGTATATTTCATTTATTTAAACTTATACTTTGGTGAGAAAATATTTGTAATTTTGTTTGTACATACAAACATACATAACCTCACGCCTGTATTCCCCGAAGGAGTAGGCAAAGGTGCATGTCTGCACCCACATTTCGCCAGGTATGTATCAGGCCCACGTTATAGGGGGCGAGGCTATTGCCGTTTTTCGGGCACAATTCCAGACTCCGTGCTGATACTGAGAATTTCCTAATGGAAAAACCCAATAACACTTTGCCCAATCGAACCCAGGACCTCTTGATCGCATGGCACTTACTTGTGACCACGAGGCAGTTTTTGTTTCCAATGAATAAATTTTAAAACTCATGGACAGAGTAGAATGATTTTCGGTATCGCCTTAGATGACTCCATGGAAAAGGCCATACTCTACTTTTTATTATAAAATTGTACCCAGTTGAAGCGCCGACCAAACCCGCCGGAATAAACGGGTCATAGAATAAATAACTATACGGGATCGAAATACAATATCAGTGTTTATCCTCTATGTCTTTACATCATTTCGTTATTCATTGGGATTTAGGCATCTTATTAAGCGTAGAAAAAAATATAAGAGCTACTTCACGTAAGTTTTCTATAAAACAGAGGTACTGCCCTGGTCGAGTCGAACCATTCGTATCCCACTACAAAGCCTTACCACCGAGGCTCTACGACTACTAAAGGTAAGGTAAGTTGTGGGATTGAGAAATTAAATCACATTGAATTACAGCTTTACTTGGTATTGAATGTATGCCGTACTACCTGCTACTACGTGACACGAAGCACGAACGTACGAGACATGGGCCCCATGCTTACTTATTTATAACTTATGGATAGATCATTCAGGTTTGTAGTCAAACTAACATTACCTAGGAGACTTACAAGTTTTATTAAATGTTTATTTGTCGTTAGCTGTAGCAAACAACAGTCTTTCAAAAGGGTAGTATTTTTTCTAAACTATAGCATGAAATCTTGGTAAAACAATAAATAAATACGAGAAGGGTTGATGAGAATTTGGAAATAGTAAAACCCAATAATACTTTGGCCGACCCGGGAATCGAACCCGGGACCTCTAGATCGCATGGCTCATATTTGTACCGCGAGATCACTACGCAGTCCTGAAAAACTAAATTACACTAACTTTAAAATTATTATTATTTCAAACCAGTGGGCCTTACGATGCACAATTACGAAAATAGTAGCTAAATTGTACAATAAAAAATTTGAATTAAAAAAAAACTAAGCAGCTTGAACTTTCCGGATACAATTTAATTACATCACTATGCCAGCCTGGTGGGTTGCGTCGCGATACCTTTATAGAACCTAGTATAGAAACAAGGGGATATGTCGACTGCAATCTGCCCACAGCTGATAGTTTTCCCCCAATTAAATAGTTATAAAACCAAATAAATATGGGGCACCTGACCAGTAGCAAATGGTGCCAAATGTTATTGAACCCTGTATGAGTTGTAGACGTGACACCTGCTTTTTTATTTTCAGTCACCTTTCTTTGAGTTATTACTGCGTTTGACTGCCTCGTAGTCTCGCGGCACAAATGTAACCTTGCGGTCTAGTCGCCCTCGGTTCAATTCCCGGGTTGCTCACAGTGTTATTGTTTTTTTTATAAAAAAAATCACAGTAGCAGCACGGAGTCTGGAAATGTGTCCAAAAAAACAGCATAGGGACTTAAACCTCAACTGGCGAAACGTAAATGCACTTCAGGGTTACAGACGTGACTATGAATGTTTTTTTTTATCAAATAGATTATACATTTTACTTCGTTCAAAATTCAGGTCAACGTACAGGTCAGTCCCGGTTCAGATTTTAATTTACGTCTGCCTCACGCTGGCCTTGTGTGATCTTGCTCTTTTTTGTCGCGTCTTTAACACATTTTATCAAATTATCGTAAAAAAAAATGTACTACTGCACCAATAGACTACCGTAAATATATTTTGAAATTAATCTTCTAATTGGTAGGTACATTTTATAGTTAGATTTATACTTAGTTATCCCTGTCTCACAAAAGGTACATTTTATAAAATAAAAATACCAAACTGACCTTGGAAGATAAAAAGTAATAATGGTTGCACTAGAAAAATGTAAATATAATTCTTAATGGTGTTAAAATTCGTAAGACGTAAACAAAGATAAAAATATTGGGCTCTAATTCCAATAAAATTAAAATTACGTAGGATTTTTGAGAACGGATTAAAAAATCCAAAATCATTTTACAAAATGTTCCCACTGGACTGATTAATTTGGATACCCATACTTTGTGTAATAATATGATAATACTCAGGTAAATTCAAGAAAACCAGATACGTAATAAAATAAAAAGCACTTCGAATTTTAACCGCATTAAAACACAATCAAGATTTCATCTTAACAGCAATAATGTGTCGTTTTTTTTTTTCTCAAATGACGAGTTTCAAGAAATGGGCTACGGAAATGCATTCCTTGCAGCCATGGCTTCCGCACGCATTTTTCCATGTTCTTTTTTCAAAATTTTTGCTTATGTCATTGGCTTACAAATAATTTAATCGTGTTTTTTTTTATTCCCATATTTATAAATTTTTATAGAAATTTGTCTCGAACTGTAGCCAAATTTATTACTTATTTTATATAACAAATCAGTTTTTCAACGACTGACAAAAGCATAAACAATCGATGACAGATGCTCGCTTTGGAATACAAAAAATATGAACTTAGCGTATGAAATTCAAATGCGCAGTGTTGGACACAGGAGCTGGCTTCCGTCAACACGGTACGAGTGCATTCACCTCTACGCTCTAGCCGAAATCATCACGAAAAATACACTAATTCGCATAACGGTGTAATATTATTAAAAATATGGAATAAATTGTGCGTTTTAATTATTTTTAACAATGATTCATATATCTGAGCAAAATATAAAAATATAAAACAAATATAAAAAATAGTAGATTTAAACTTATTGACAAAAAATTTAATAAAAATAAACAACGGAAAAATTATCCATGTACTAATGTTAAAATATTTACATTCCGTTTTTTTTTTATTAAATTGATTTTTAATTTTCTTTTTTTTATATAATTGAATAAATTTAAATCAAAATAAATCAAACACAATATAAACATTACCTTAGGTAAAAATATGTATAATAAATAAACAACTCACCTCTTATTGTGCTAGGCATACTGTATGAAAATCCTTCGAACAGCTCAAAACAATCCATTCAAATGTCACTATCCACTAAATACTATCCAAACTCTAACATTTTCACACTGGCACGCAAGAGTCCCGGCAGAAGAAGAAAAAAATATGGCGCCACGGGAACTGTCAGTGTCAAATTTCCCGCGCTTTTCTCAGCGATGGCGTCCGCACGTCCTAGAGAGCTGGTGTGGCGGCTGCATGTGCTTTTTTCGTGGCGGCGCCGCGAGACTTGCGGTTAACTGTAATTTTTTTTCGTGATGCGAGCGTTAACGGTGAGGCCGGTTGCGCTCGATCCTCAGCTGGTTCGATAGGCGCTCGATAATTCGTCCGTCGGCCATTGTTGGCGTGGCGGTCGGGAGTTGGGACTGTAGTAGGATAGTCTGGGCGATGTTGCTGGAGGTGGTGTTTGCGGTTGTAAACCAGTGCGTAAAAGTAGGTCAAATACCAAAAATACTATGTATGTAATGCACGTCCGATTACAAATACACAGTAATACATAAAAAAGTGACTGTCGAAAGCTAAACAGTTAGATCGGAACGCAGAGTGAATAATATGTAAATGAGCTTTTATTCTTATTCCTGAATGTTTTACACGGCGGGGTATAATATTTTTTTAATGTAGAGATTTAAATAGAAATATAGAGAACGCTGTGTTGGCTTTTATTACGACCATATTTATTCTTATTTTTTAATTCTATACAACTTTACAGAAGTAGTAAATCTAGTTGAATTATATTTATCATCTTCAGTCTGATATTAATACCATTTGTTTTAGACGCCACGTAGGTAGGTGGCGTGATGATCTAAGCATAGTGGCTGATAGGGAACAACAGAAGCCCAGGATGGTGAAAAATTACTAGCTACTAGAAAGTATTTTGTCCAGCGTTAGGCTCTTATTAAGATAATGGTACAACCAAAAGAATTTAATTAGATGTTAATCAGAAGATTTTTCTAACTGGTTGCCCTCAAGGTTTAGGCGCACGCTCAAGTCAAAATTCGGCGGTCGCAGGCTTAAACCCCAGGCACACACCTCTGACTTTCCGAACTTATTAGTGTATTCACAATGAATTATAACGTTAACGGCGAAGGAAAACATCGTTAGGAAACCCGCAATCCTAAAAAAATCATAGGAATTTCTTAGGTGTAAATTCCACCATCCCGCACAAGACCAGCGTGGTGGACCTAGGCCTAGTTGTAGAGGAATCCCGTGCCTAGAAGTAAGACTTATACATATGGGTTACTGATAATGTAAGACTAGCCTCAATGACACATTCAAATATTTCACATTTGTATATGGAATAGCCTGTGTCTGGACTGCACTCCACAATGAAGAAAAAAAGAGAATTTTTGTGTTACGTTATATGTAGTTTATGAATTATTCCCCAATATTTAAGAGTCATTCATGGCTATTTATATAACAATACAAATTCACGCTGGACGTCGGCCGGCCTGGAAATTAAATCAAATTCGGCATTCTCGGATAATGTATGGTAAAGCCTTCTGACGTGTGCTGAGTGCTGACGTGATTTTGTGCCACGGCTGGAGTTATATTTATCCAGTGATAGACTGCAGGACTATTTGGACACAATATTAAATTTGTTGAAACTAAACATACTACTTTTGTTCTAGCGGTCTCGGTTCGAGCAAGGTGTTATTGGGTTTTTATAAGGAATGCCTCTTTAGAAATACAGGGACTGGAAATATGCCCCAAAGCAACAGGCTTGCCCACTAAGATTACAAATATTGGATGTTGTCTTTTAAAAATTCTTAGAAGTAGCAATAAGCTTGGGAATGTGTCCGGGAAGAATTCTATTACATAAGACTTACATAACCTCACGACTATATTCCCCGAAGGGGTAAGCAGAGATGCATTACTGCACCCACATTTCGCCAGGTACCTATGTATCAGTGCCACGTAATAGGAGGCGAGGCTATTGCCGTTTTTCCATGACCTCTAGATCGCACGGCACATACTGGTGCCGCGAGATCGCGAGGCAGTCATAAGTCTTAATAGCTGGTGAAACATGATAGTAGAAGTAATACCGACATCTTCGGAAATGTAGACATGAGAAAGTACGCATATTAAATATTACTTAACACTTTTGGCCTATCCCACCACATACCCGCCACTGCAACTGCTTTGCTCCGGAACCAACAGCAGTACGTACAGTATTGAAATTGAGCACTGTAGCTCAGCAAGTCTAAGGGAACCTATTTGTCTTGAATCCGTAACGAAATTAATCAGAAATAGTAATAAAGGTGGAGTTGAAAACAAAGAGTTGTCCACTTCCCTCAACGGTAAATATTGAACTATGAGACGTTAGTCTCAGACCTGTGTCTTTGGAAATACTTCTCCAAAACGTCCAAATTTGAAAAAAAATGTGCCTATAATTCGGCCTTTCCAGACCTAACGCAATCTGACACACAAAGCCTTATTCGGAGCCCCGAAGTAGGATATCCTGCGTTATCTGTGTCACATAGATAGGCTAGGCGAATGTTAGTCACATGATGCCGTTCATATTTCGACAAGCCGTAATAACTTTTCCTTATACGATTTTTTATAGTTACAATTTCCAGGAAGGCTCACGGAATCAACATGATTTTCACGTACAAAGTAATCAGTATATATGGTGTTTCTATTGAAATACAATAACACCGTCAAAAAGGCATTTAGGACAGTATGAAAGATGGCTTAGTATACGTATAATTGGAGATACTTTGACATATGTAAAAATTATTTATGGCCTGGTCTCCTTGCGATATTTAAGTCTCAGCATTAGTTTAAGACAATTGATATGATTTAAACCTAATATCCCTTTAATTTAAATATCAATGCAATTATGACATTTTTGTCATATATTTTATGCTCTGATAAAATTTACTAATCTGAACCCTCGATCAAGCTTATTGAATTCACTGCCGCGACTTATCAAACCTGGCGTAGGTATTTAGATAGATTATTTAGCATTCATAGAGGAGCACTTTGAACATTAATGGAAGAAATGAATCTATAGCAACTTATCAATACAACTGTATTTTCTAAGCACGAAATTCTCATCTATAGAGAGAAAACATAGTGCCGCATTGTACACAAAGTGTCTTTAGAAGCATGAATGAATAAAAAAGGAACGGTTAGATTTAATATAATTTAGGCAGTTTAGGAGTTTGATTTTTACATACATACACTATACATGCCACAATCCAAACATACTTCTTTTGCTTCTTCAAGTGACCTTGTCCTCTTCATGCACGCGCGTTTGTTTCGAAGATTGTATTATCCTTTTTTAAATAAATCACCTATTAGGTGTTTATAAGCGACCCTAGAACCAAAATACCTAACAGAACAAAAATACGGTGTCTCCTCGGTGATAGACTGGACACTGTTACCTTGCTATGCGAGTGGCTGAAACTTTAGGGAGCTGTACCAAAGTAATTGACAGAACAGCAAAAGGAGATTTAATGGTGGCCATAAATTTAGGATAGGATTTTTAATAATTCTACCCCAAGTATAGCTTTAAAGCCACGCACTGAAGGGATTCTGGTGAGTTCCACTCGAGATCCCAGAGTTCCTTTGTTGTGCTGATGGTGGATAACATGGGGTTTTTAGCCGGTAGACATCCGGCATACCCCGTTTGCCCTCCCTAAGGCAGACGGGGATCCAAGAGGATTTTCTCCATGAAAAAAAAAAGGACGTCCTCGACCGGCTTAACATGCACATGGATTGGTCGCTGTATGGTGGGAAACACACGCACAAATTTCTTTATGCCTATCGGATTAGCAAACGGAACGAAATGTCGTTTGATAAATGATCATCATCATAAGAGGATTTCCACAGAAACTGTACCTAAATGATATTCAATAAGAGAATACTATACGTAATTGAAGTTATACTTCTTTTGGCGCGTTAGGGAAAAATGATGAGGGAAATTTTTTACGATGCGCGCGTACTCCGTCACGAAAAAGTTTTTCAAAAAAAGTTTGTATGTTTTAGATTTTATAAATGTAGAATCATCATTGCCTTGCCCTGCTCCCAATTTGATTTGGGGTCGGCGCAGTATGTTTTATCCTTCCAAACATCCCTATCAGCCGTCATGTCTTCACTCACCCCTTTTTCTTCCATATCTTCAGCCACGCACTCCATCCATCTTTTCTTTGGTCTTCCTCTGCTTGTCCATCCTTCAACTTTCATATTCATCACCTTTTTACCTTCATATGATTCATCCCTTCTCATAACATGCCCATACCATGACAGACGGATTTTATAAATGTAGAATAGTGACAGTAATAAAAAGGGATTGACATATTTATTAGTTGTTCAGAAATGTAATATGTTGCGTAAACTAAGAACTATGTATGTGATTGTTGGGCGTATTTATAAAGGCGTATTTATAAGTTATATTGGGCGTATTCAGTCGTGTGGTATAACTTCTAATGGTGTACATAAGTACACACACACACACTTTTTTCTATAAGATACTTTATACTGCCTACTCTTCTTACAGTATATGTGTTGTGCAATCAGGAGGTCCCGCGTTCGATTATAATTTACTAAAGTGTTACATATTGGGTTTTTCCATTAGGAAATTCTCAGTAGCAGTACGGAGTCTAGAATTGTCCCCGAAAAGCGGCAATAGGCTCGCCCCCTATTACGTGAGACCAAAACGCAATTGGCGAAATGTGATTGCAGAGATGCACCTCTGCCTACCCCTTCGGTAAATACAGGCGTGAGTGTATGTGTGTAGATACTTTATAGAGTATATACTTTACAATATATGTGATGAATGTCCCTCGCTGTTGAGAATAAATAATTTTATAGATTTTTATACTTATTAATGTATTTTATTTATTTATGCTTTTTACACATTGCGTATAAAGGCGGACTTAATGCCTAAGGCATTCTCTAACAGTCAACCTTTGGGTGATGCAGAGATAAAAGGTAATGTACTATATAGGAGGGTCGTGCCCAGCAGTGGGACGTATGTGCTCATGATGATGTATGTCTTAATTAATGTTTTGACTCGTATAAAGTTATAAGTAGCAAGATTTAATAGCCAAGGCTGAAGGTACTGTCGTTTGTAAAAACGTTTTTTTACTTTCAATATAAATAAAACGCTGTATAAATTCTATAAGGCTGCACAAGACCTATTAAGGCATGTCCTAGGCACGAGTGCATTAAAAGTCATAAATAGGCGCATCTGGTAAGTAATCTTGGTCAAAAATTGAACGCACAACTCTTTTTCCTTCTATCTATGAAATGTAGTTTTGATCGGATTGGGCATTCTCATCCCATGTTCACCTACAAAGTTAAAAGTGGAATTATACTTATTAATTCATATAAATTACACTGTTAATAAATATTGCGTTCTCGTATGAAGATAGAGTTTTACATATTAGACAAAGAAAATAATCAAAATCAACTAAAATACTAGAGAATAAAACAACACACAATCTAAACGCATTCTAAAATTTAACGTGAAGTATACAATTCAACTATGCTTAAAATTAACAGTATTTTTAAAGTTTTTTGACCTTTTATAACATGACTCACGAGCAGACAAACTGCTTTCGCGACTTTCTTTGTTGAAATATTTGGCCTCTCCAACGAGTAGATTCAAGATTAGATTCAATACTAAACAACAATTTCATTCGACCAATCGAAAATAACAGCAACAATAAGTTTTATACGGACAATCTCAACATTTCATACTATTCGAAATTCAAAAATGGCTAATCCATTGCATGGCAACATTGGTAATAAATCGAACAGTTACCTACTAGCTGTAAATAGATAAAAAACGCGTTCCTTGACCTCAACAACTCGAAAACGTAACGTTGGCTCGTTAAAATTTATTTTATACGTTGAATGTTACGTGTGTAAAATTTTTAAAATCGCACAAAATTAACAGAATCTTCCGGGTCTCCAGTTCGCGCGTAAACAAAACGCGCGCCGGTCGTTGAACCCAACGGTACTAACTTGTCCGAGTCGGTCGGCGGACGTTTGTGACGTCATGTTAGTTTCACTATTCCATGAGAGATGGCGCTTGTATACATGTGAATGCTTGCTAACTGGATTATGACAGTTACACATTGTAATGGAACGTTAAGTTTTGATGATGTGTGCAGTGTCGCGACGACACAAATAGATTCTGATCTACGCTGTCATTACAGTATTAGATTTATACGTATAATTGGGGATAATCGTACACAATTAACGCATACATATTTACGACTAAATCAGTCTTTTTTTTATATACTGGCACGGCAAAGTGACTCCACAGTACCTGTAAGCACAGTGGAGTCCAAGAAAATAATACCGACCAGCGAGAAACGATATGGTCACCCGCTGGTCGACACAATCATGCCGGCCTGCACAAATGCTACTTCACGCTTCGCTTAAAGGATCCAGGATCATAGGAAGGAGGGAACACGTGAGCCGGCAAACCATTCCACAGCTTGATGGTGCGGCAAAAATAGGAGTTGGCGAACTTTTTAGTTCGAGCCGCGGTTGTTGTCTATGTCTATATTATGTACACTCCATAGCTGGGCACCGGCTTCTCCTGCAACTTAAGGGATAGTCATAGTCATAGCCATAGTCCACCAAACTGACCTAATGTGGTCTGGCAGAATACACGACTAAAAAATTCGTAATAACTTTTAGGTGTGCAGGTTTCCTCTTTTTTTTTCACGTAAAAGTAGTTGGCAAACCGTTGTGAATATGATTTAAAATATGTGATAATTCGTTATGGATGCACACATAATTTTGCAAAGTCAGAGTTGTGTCCCTAGGGTTTGAACCCGCGACTGCCGCGATGTTCGACTACAGCGCGCCTTTACCTTGAGGTCATCACGAAGAAGCTAATACTAATAACGTATGCATTGTCTTATTTTCTGGGAAAAAAGTCTAAAAGTCGAAAGAATATCCAAAATATGACAGTAAATGGTCACTGGCATAATATAGTCGTTATTGTTTATTTTTGCAACAATAGCATCAAGGATGCATCATTTTTTCTTGGTTCCAGTCTAATGACACGAGTATTTTTTTATTTCAAAAAATGTCTCAATTTGGCAACGAAAACCCAAACAGAAAAGAAAACAATCACAAAGGTTTTCACTTCGCAATGTTTGCAGTCTTTGCAAAAAATAGTGGAGCCATCTATGAATTCTTTCTTCAAACTATCAGCGCCACCTATATTCACTTAGCTGATTTGAATTTTATAATTACATTCGATACGCAACAATAGATGGCGTTATAATTACTTACTCTTAAAATTTCATATCACCCGCCAAAAGATGGCGTATACTAACCCCGTTATAGAGATTAGTGAATTAATAACATATCCACAAAAATAAACACGCTCGCAAATGTGTTTCCAGCATAAATCACAATTTGTGAAGTGAAAAACGTGTCACGGACGTTAAAACGTGAGTCATTGGTGAGTACTTCTACATAATTCTAAATTATTATCGTCATAGTTTTTCTCAGCGCGATTCTTAGTTCTAGCAATTTATTACTTTTCTCGCAGTGATCTACTAGACTTAGTCACTAGCCAGTTATTTCGATAGAACATAAATGCAACGACGTTGCTAAACGATTCCTTTGTGCTTCCTTTAAGTTATGTAAAGATTTTATAAGTTTTAGAGCTTTAGCTTCTAGTATTTTAATACTGACCTTTTTATTATAGTTTCTTTAGCCTCATATTCATTTTTGGAGGACTTTGTTGATACTTTAAATATCTTTATAAATGTTTTAAATATAAAGTAATGAATATTATTTGTTTTAGTATTTTGTACGGCTTACAACGTTTTTTACGATAAGAAAACTGATATAATTGATTAATATAAAATAACTATTAAAATAATGAGTGCTAAATTGGTTGCTTTAAGGTATAAAGTGATAATTATTTAAAAAGAATATTCAAGTCTTTTAAAAAATTAAAAAATATGTTATCAATGCATGATTATGTTCTTAAATGACAAATTGATTCTTGAAATAAAAATTATTCATATTTTTTCATTTCGGCATAAATTTTATAGTTATTTAATATCGTTCACATCATAAGTGTGTTTCTTATCACGCGTACAAGTATGCAAACAATCAAATATAACATTTGTACAAATATGCAGTTCAAACAACAAAATCCTTAATTAAAACAACGTATCCATCATAAACGACACAAAAACATAACCGGGCATAGACTAAAAAAGAATTACTTTAAGTACGTGCCAACGGAGGACGTTGAGTAACATAGTGCTATCTCTTTTTTACATTCGGCTACAGTGTATCTGTCCCTTTCTCATATCTCGCTGCCCCTCAGACGTGTGACATCCCCGCGGGCTTAACTCTGCGGTCTAGGGTTGTCGGGCGCGGATAATAAAATGTGTTTGTTACAATTTGATTGCTTTTTATTATAACGGTGGGGTTGTGCGATAGCTTTTCGATAAAAATACGACTTTTGGGTATTTATTTGTAAACTAGCTTTTGCATATGATTATAAAGACAATATCTTGTGATTTGTATTAAAAGCGACCTTTTTACATGTTAAAATTGTATTGCAGATGTTTAAAATAATTTTTCAATTAATTATTATGGGTGCGAATGTAATAGCTTAAGAGACATTGAGATTCGTTTTATTGGGGTCGCGGGTTCATACCTAAGACACATGTGTGTATCTTTTTATTTATGCCTAATTTGTCTTAAGCGTAAAGAAAATAAATACGCAGAAGTGGCCTCCTTTATTACAAAAAGGAATATTTAATATTTTTTAGATAAACTTCCTTTGTAGCGTTACATACTAATCTGAAAGCCTTTATACCCATTACTATCAGTGGCGGTACTTCCATAGAAGCCCAAAAGCGTTAAACGTTAATTTTATAATGTCTGCTTTATAATTGTTTATTTCGGGGTCAGTATATTCTCATTTATAAATAAGGGGAGAGGCGCTGGGTGCTGAAATACAGGTTTTACCTAGTTCGGCAAACAGATGCTCTATATTTATTAAAAAATTGTATAGCCTATATTATTTATAAAGTCATTTGTAAAAAAAATTTTTGCCCAATAAAGTACTTTATTATTATTATTATTTATTTATGTCAAATTGCTTCTGTTAAATAAATATTTAAAGCTTAAAGATTATTATTCGGAATTTTATAATCTGGGCTTCTATGGAAGTACCGCCACTGATTACTATATAAACCTGTCCTTAAATCATTAACAAACTTGGGTAATAAAACATATTAAATAAATTGTAGTGAGTAATGCTTCCCCTAAACCGCGTATCAGCTACAATCCCGATCACCCTTTGAACGCGGCCAACCCTGCCGGCCGCCCCTCTCGCATAAAATCAATATTTATGGAGGACGATGTATTTCACCTCTGTACAACCGAAGTCCGTACCTCGGAGCCGGCTACTGTCTCGGCCCGTTTTATAAAGATATTACCCGCTTATCGATTGCGCGCCTAGTTTTGTTCGCTAACTCGTCCGCATCGCGGCGCCACTGCCGATTGTCGCCGACTCGCCTTTAATGTGCACCTTGGCACTATTTAAAGCTTAAAATTCGAACAGTGATGATATATTGTACAGCCAATAGTCGCTAACACGGAAGAACTTTTCAATGTATCTAAGTCTCCTGACAATGCACTAGTAATGTAAGTATAGATACTAATTATACATCTTTGTTCAAATATAAATTGTGTTGTAAAATCTACATTTTATTTGAAACTGGGTCAACTTGTAGTTTGTTGTCCCATTCATACTTTAGTCGTGATATGACTTATGTGATACAAACTAGCTATGACATATCTTCATACGTGCATATAAGCAACTTACAGACGCTATAATAATATTATTGGCGATTTAGGAATCAAGCTGAATTTTTATCAATTACTGTTTACTACGTTATTGTCGTTACAATAAAATAATTTACAGTAGTTTTTTGAAAATATATAAACCTATATACTACCTCTTTAAAGAAAATCCCGACAAAAAGTAAAAAAATGAAGTTTTCCTAACAACCATAGGTATAAAATGTGGTTGTTAGGAAAATGTCAAAATTTTTATTGTTTGTCGAAATTTTCTTTAACGCCAGGGGGTTTGTAGTCACCTTAGCTATTACCTGCCTTAGTTTCCGATCACGGTCTGAATACAGCCTGTATAAGATCTAACAAAGTCAATATATCTGTTTTTCCACATACCTTTGCCGTACCAACAACAATTTTTTTCAACTATTCTTAATATTTCTAATAATATATGTATTTATTAACACTGTACACACACACGGTTACAATAAACAAAATAAAAACACAGAGGGAAAGAGACCAATTAGCGGTCTTATCGCTTAAGGCGATCTCTTAGAGACAACCATGATAAAGAAAGGTGTAATAATTATAATGTTGTATTTTCCTAACGGGTAAAATCAGCCAAGCATGCAAGCTAGGACATCATATTTTGTTCCATTATATTGTTTATTTGTTATATTATTATACATAAATACGAAAAAAATATATAATATGTATATAAGCAATATGAGCTCTAAGAACGAACGAACGAAACGAAAAAACTCAGGCAATCAGCGCGAACGAAAATCAGAAGCGATGTTATTGTTTTGTATTTTTATCTTAACCAATAAATTTACTTTAAAAAAAGCGACAAAGGAAATGGGCGTCCGAAAAGAGATATCAGGTTCAATCTTCAGATGGCACAGTTTTTCTTAATTACACTCCAATACGCAGAATGTTATACATCAACCAATTAACACGAAACCATAAAAAAATATACATTTAAACCCACCTCAAGAATCACCCTATGTACTTAAAACCACATGAAAACTTGTCCATAGTTTTTGAGAACATCGCGAACAGAAAAACGCCTTAGGCCTTTTATAACATGATTCTTTTAGTAGAATATCTATTAGTACTAATATAATATACATTTATATCTACATACGTTCCTACTTGATCTTAAATCAGCTTGCCGTAACGCTATAGGAAGCGAGAACCGGATGCGACACCTATACGACCGCTTATTTCTCGTGTGAAATACAGCAAGGAGCTGTGGAACATGCAAGTCGCCAGTAACACGAAAGGAACTTTATAGCACGCTTACTTATAGCGTTGAGTAAGTTTGGAGGCTAGTAAGTCAAGAGTTGAGGCAACTAGAAAATCCCTTCTGACTTAAAAATTTTTGAGTCTAATGTTTTTGTTATGTTAGAGTCGTGATGGCCTCGAGGTTTACGGTCGAGAATCTCGGCGGTCGCAGGTTCAAACCCCAGGAACACAACTCTGATTTTTCGAAGTTATGTGTAAATTTATTTATTTATTTAAGCAAAATTTCTGACAAAAACAATGAACTATGAGCTATCTTATGAACTAACTTAAAGACTAAAAATTGAGCGCCGGTACTTAAAAAAGGTAACCCTGAACTTTAAGCACCAGCAACCTTCCATTTGTACACGTTGATAAAATTATAAAATAGTTATACTAAAAATGAAAAACAATAATAAAGAAAATTAAGTTTGCAAACAATAAAAAGAGTTAAAATAAAAATCTAGTAACAAACTATTTTCCAAAAATTGATCTAATTAAATATAAAAGTGTGTGAATGTATGAATCGTATGTGAGTTTGTGTTTGTGTGAGTGTGAGCGTATGTGAATGAGGTCTAAATTTACAAAGAATTATCACGTACTTGAACGGTAAAGGAAAACATCGTGATGAAACCTGCACACCTAAAATTTCTTAGGTGTGTAGTCCGCCAACCCGCACTAGGCCAGCGTGGTGGACTAAGGCCTAAACCTCTCAGTTTTAGAGGAGGCCCGTGCCCAGCAGTGGGTCGTATACGTATGGGCTGATGATGATGATGATTGTCACTTGTAAATACGAAACATATTGCTTTTGTACAGCATCTATCTTCTTAGTCCCTGTCATAGATCTGTAGCTGTATGGCATGTTCTCAGTCTAAACCCATTAAAATATAGAGTTGAATACATACATAGTATAGTTTGTGTACAAATTTGTCACATTGTAATGCAATGACGAGAATCTGTCACTCGGCGGCGTAATCACTGCAGTCATGTCGCACGGGATTACATTTTTTTTACTTTTTAGGGTTCCATTGACATTGTGAAAAAACCATGTTTAAGCGCGTCAGTTGTTGATCGGATTTTCACTGGGGTGGTAATGAGTATATTATTGGTAATAAGTTGTCGTTCATTTTAATGGGTGAAAGAATACACCACAATTTACATGTCCAAGTGATGATAACAAATGCGGTTCAAACGGTGTTTCCATCCTCGCACTACATCTTTGTGGAATCAGCTTGCCTCGGCGGTATTTCTAAACAGATACGACTTAGGGGTCGTCAAGAAGAGAGCCTATATTTTCCTCAAAGGCCGGCAACGCACCGATGATTCCTCTGGTATTATGGTGTTCATGGGCGGTGTTGACCACTTAACATCAGGTGCTCCTTTTCCCATTAAAAAAAAAACTATGGAAATTTCGAAGTAATTTGTAGTTTAATAATCTAACCTAGCGATACATATAAAAATATATGGAATGTACTTTGAGCCCGTCAAGCCGTACTATTTCACCAATTAACGTTATTTTCTATTCTTTAACGTTATAATATGTCTGGCAATAAATGTATAACATAAATAACTAGCTAATGATTAATGGTTTATAAACAAGGAATTTATAATCTAAGGTTTTTACAGTATAGCAATTGTAAATACCTCTCAAGGAACCCTAACACAACTTGTACTGCACACCCTTGAACATTTTTTTAGGTAATGCGAAACGTCCTTTTCCGTAGCATAGCCATCATTCATGTCATTCCGGACAATTCTCTTATTTATGTCATACAGACTGCTTGCATAGACTGTTGAAGAGTGACTGACATTTGTACTTAGGAATAAATTGATCAGTGGGTAAAGCATTTATGAAAATTTAACAAAATTATTACCAGCATCACGGAGACCAGAATTTTTCCTGGTAAACGGCAATGAGCCGAACTTGACAGTTGAGCATAAATAATCTATTAAGCACATTAAAGTCTCGTAAGATGATGTAAAGTGACGTTGCACGCCGTTATGACTATAAAAAAAACTAAAAGAAGCGAATAAATTGAACAGAGTAAAATTAATTAAGCGTAAAACTCTCGTAATATCTAAGAAAACTGGGATTTTTATTGGAACTTTCCCTCCTTCCAGAGAAAAATTCTTTACTACAAATTAATTGAAGCAGGATTCTAGGAAACTCCGTTGTTCTATTTAAAATTGAAAACTAAAAAGTCTTAGATGCTAAGAATTGTGCTTTGCTTTTATACCTTATTACGTTTCGTAAAATGAAAAGGTAACTTATAAAATTTCGACTCCATACCTTATTTATCGCAACCAAATTTACTTTCGCTCATTTCTATCATTTACTTTATTCATAAAGTAATCATTGTATAGGTATTTATTGTCTATGTAACTTCTTATGCCGTGTTTATTGACATATAACGCGAGGACGAATAGAAGATAAATCACGTTATAGTTTTATTACCCAATTTATCTAAGTATTTATTATTACCATAAAATCAATATATTAAGACATTGACTTGTAATGAGCTGTCATTATAAACGCATTCACTATAGAATAGGCACATAAAAGTATTTTTTAAATCATAACAAACATTCTTAATAACTTTTAGGAATGGACTAAGGCCTCAACCCTCTCAGCGGTAGAGGAGGCCCGTGTCTATCAGTTGGACGTATATGGGCTGATGATGATAAATACCACACCCAAAAGTATGAAAAGTATTAGAAAAGATGTTCCTCCGAAACGCTTGAAGTGTGGTGACATTACTGCGGGCACATGCATCGGCAGCTGCGCAATTATATCCCGTTGGATGCAAAAACATCGGATCCCGATGACCGTCCCGCCTCGTTCACTACAAAATGTACGCGATGAAATTTGTTTAATGTGTTTCAACGCATTTTATTGCACATGCGTGTTAGGCATAAACGTACACGACTTCTCGTATCTATTTATCACTCAAGCACATAACTACTAACTAATTGAATTACGAAAATAATAAAAAGAAAACAAGATTGCAAAACTAGTGAAACAAATTACAAAAATTTGATTTCACTCACCGTAATCTCGTTCTACCAACTGTTTTGGCGAAGAAGTGGTAGTCCTTAAGTCACTACAAGACACCAACAACACAACATCACCCATAATCACCAAAAACACTATGCATGTTAGTTGTTACTTGCGCTTTGAAGAAAATCTCGAATGGTCGAAAGCAACTCATCACAGTGAGAACGCATACATAACTACCCTGCGATTTATTTATGTAGGTAAAATTTGCTATGACTTATTAAAATAATTGAAAGGATTCGTCATTATCTTAGGTTTTTTATAGGTTTGTATTTATATTGCTTGAATTGTATTTGAATTTTATAATTGCGTACAAATAAAAATATTAACTTGTTTTATATGTATTTGTTTATATTTTGTTAGTTTGGTGTTAATATTAACGTGTGTTTATTGTTATTATATTATAATTGTTAAGTTACATAACATAATATAATGTCGCCGTCCACTACAGAAAATTTTATGCTCAAAGTAAATTCTAACCATCCCAACGTACCTATACATAAGTAGAACCAACATTGTATACTAATATTATAAAGCTGAAGAGTTTGTTTGCTTAAACATGCTTATCTCAGGAACTACGGGTCTTCATTTAGTGTTAGATAGCCCATTTATCGAGAAAGGTCTTAAACTATATATCATCACACTGCGACCAACAGGAACAAAGCAGCAATAAGAAAGTGGTACAACGGGGAAAAAAATAAGAACAATTAATTAATGCGTACGGAGGTGCGAGTAACAGCTAGTTTTAGATATAATTGATAACGTAGTTATTTTATACTTAAGCCGCTTTTATGTATATTTTATCCCTGAAGAGATAGGCATTCCTTGAATTACAATTAAAATACATTGAAGTACCACGTAATTGGGAGCAAGCCTCCGGATATTTTTCGGGCATATTCAGGACTTCGTGCTGCTGATAAGGAGAATTATCTAATGAATCGAACCCTGGGTCTCTTGATTGCACGCCGCACACTTATATCGCGAAAACAACAAGGCAGTCGCAATTAACGTAATCTAACCCATTCCTATTCGAACCCGCGCCTACTGTTAGCACAACACGCTTTTTTCATTTAACTTTTCTACTACAAGTTTCTATTACATTTACCAACAGTAAACTAAACTTGGATTGCCTAAACTTAGCTAACTTTAACTAAGCAAATATGACTTGAAGTGAGTTAAGCACCCAGATTTTAGCCTTGTAATCTAATTCAATAAGAAGTACGCCCGACAATAAGATTAAAGCTTCCATGCCTATTCTTCTGCTTAAGCAGACTATCATACCAATGGAATTAAATTTATAATCAATATCTTTGCCTTTTTCAATTAAAAAAAAAGCCAAATGCTTTCTTGATGTTCTTAGAAGAAAAAACACTGCCATAATCCTGAAACTACCAAAACAAATAGTTCTTATACAACAATAAACAATTTATATGTCTGTGGCATTGTGAATGTTTCAGCTCGTAAAACTAATGACTTTAACATACTACAAACAATTTAAAAAATAGACATCGTAGTTCAAGGGTGATAAACACCGCTTACACTCAAGGACTTAAATACTTTCCAATAAAAATTGTAAAACGTCACATTGTGAGATCATTAAGCATTTTTGAAAAGTCACAAAGCTATAACTCACTAGATAAAGCAATATCGATAACCGAAAGGCTTTAATGATATGACCTGACAACAATAAAAATTTCATGGCAACATCGACATTTTTTAATCGGGTCACACTTTTTTACTTTCCCGCGCCGTTCAATTATCCATGTTGACTTTTTAATTGGCATTTATCGGAGGTTTTTATACATTTCTGTCATTAGTGTTCCCGATGACCTTTTATTAATAAATAAAACACAACTTTCCTCTATTACAAATTTGTTTTTGTCATGCGTTATATACCAACGACTTTGTAATGCCCAAAGTACACCTGTCTACCTCACATTAAATGTCTTAAACGTATTAAAAATTGCTATCGAAGACTATTCTATGTCAAATGGGCATATTTAGATATTGACTGTCCTGGAAAAATGACAATAATACCTTTTTTAAATTGGAATGACAAATAATTTATTCAGTGCAGAATCTAATTAAGCTTTAAAAGACCAGAAATACCTATAAAACCGTAAAGAGAAAGACTGCTAATAATATTGCATTAATTAAGCATCTATATTAATGACTAACGGTTAAGCCCCGCCTTTTATAAAGGGAAACATTGGCTATGTTCTTTCCCAAGGTTCCATCTATTCCTATCCATATCGGTTAAGGTTACAGGTCTTTTCTATTTATAATATTACTGTTAAATCAATACAAAATTTCGACTTACGCTTGAGAAACCGAAGAATCTCCCGTGGTTTCTAATATCCACGACATGAGACTTGTATCTTAATAAGGGGTTAGAACTATTGTGTGGCTATAGAAATTATAAAGTGTAAAAAGACCGCGACCAAAATCTACATCTACAGGTAATAGTTATGGTGATTTAGGGTTGCCAACCGTCCTGTTTCCCCAGGACATGTCCTGCTTTTTGGGGTGTCCTGGATAGTTTCTAAGCAACTTCCTGAGTTTTAAAGAGTCCTGTTAAGGATCTATGCTTTAAATTTCGCACGCTACTAATCGTTTTGTCACTCACCGGGCCCGCGACGCGCGTGTTAACGTCATGGCTCTTTTTAAAACAAAGTAGTAACGTGCAGACTGACTGTTGTCACTTTCGCGCTACTAGGTTTAGGTAGGCTAGTTGTTTTATTATAACAATTAGGTACTGCATCATATATAGTCCAGTCTTAAAACCAAAATGTTCTGGTATTTCTATATTCAAATCCTGGATTTCTAAGTTTGCAGATGGCAACCCTATGGTGATTAGGACTATGTCAATAAAAAAAAACTTTTTGTAGATTTTTTAACGTCAATTTGTTTGTACTCACCTTTAACCTTATTAGTTTCAATCACGGTCTGTTAACATTCTGTATACATATTAATATAATGACAATCAAATCTATGTCATTATAAAAACTACATAAAAGGGTTTGGCCAGAAAACGGGAGAAATGAGAAACAATTTAACAAGCAATAAGTCCCTTAAACATACAAAAATAAACTTCAAGTTATTTATATAGTGATTCACTCTTCATTACCCTATTCTCTTAGACGCGGTTGATGTGGAATCTTTCTTTCCCTGTCAACATCCGTCAAATCACACTTACCAAGCATCCACGTTACTTAGACACATATAATTGTACACAGTCACCCCTCCACTGTCTATTTCGAGAAGAAAGTGCGGGCGACGGCAGGTCACACAAACTGGTCGTTATAAATCGTGGAGATCAATGACCGCCGCGTATGGTGACCGTTTCCCATAGCGCTGTATCCATCGATTTTATGGAAAATTTTGTTACGTTATTGTTCTAAAGGGTCCTCACTTGTATGGGGGATAATTTAGACGTTTTGTACGCGCATAGGTTTGAAGTATTAAGGGCATTGTTACATAGAATGTTACAATTTTTAATAGTAATGTTAGTGCGCAGAGAATGTTATTTACAAACCCAATAGATGAATAGATGTAGTTTAAATTATGATTGTAAAATGATTGTAATTTATGTATGCAATCACGCTTGCATCCAATAAATATAAACAGAGTGTATAGAGAGCCAAATGGCACAGATCAAACACATTTCCCACCTTTTACGCTAATTACTCATTAATTTGTTCATGCATGAATCGGTTACGCGTACTAATGGCAGTCATATAATTTAAATATGAGACAGATAATTATTAACGGCATTTCATTTTATGAATAAACAATATCGTAATTATTTTTATTATTTACTGCCTCGTTGGTAACAGGTACAAGTGTACCGTGCGGTCGAAAAGCTACGGATTCGAATTCCGAGCGGCCTTTATTGGATTTGTCCATTACGTTATTTTCAGTGATGTGCCCGAAAAACGACTATTAAGTGGAACTCAAACATAGCTGCAAACACCGGAGTGTTATATATGTATTATGTATGTATATCTGATGACGATAGCTTGAACTCCACTGGACCATAATACATTTAGCATGCTATCACTTTGCGGTCCCGGCATATAAAGTGCATAAGACGATAATCACTCGCAATTATTACAAAATGTATATACATAATATATTGCTGGTTACATCCTGTTGTATATATTTGTCGACTGGCAAGTAAATGTATGTAGTTGCTTCTTGCTAGTTGCCTCTCTAGAAAGCACTACATAACTTTCCGTACTGAAGTTTTCAGATATTGACTGATTAAAAAAAAACTCATTTTAGTCAAACGAAATGTATGAATCAGCGATTGATAACAAATCAACAAGTTTATGTAGATTTCTATTAAAGAATTCCAATGTGACAGTATCTGGAAGGACGATAACATTCTTATCAATGCAATTACAACTTTATCTTTAAGTGATAGGGTTAAAAGTCTATTGAAAATTTTCCCATAGAGATAGGAGGGCAATAAACATTTTTTTTAAACGTATTAGTATACGATATAATATACAAGAGATATTGTAAAAGCGTCCGATCCAGTTTGATCGTTGAATATTTGATTGTGTTTCGGGAGTTCGGGCGATTCGATTCCCTCCGCCGCAGTTTATTTTTAAAATGGAGCCTGGCATTAAGGCTTTTATTATTTTTAATAGTAAAATATGAAATAGCAGTAATAAAATAAAATATATTTTTGTTTATAAATTACATAGTTTAAAAATTGTGCCTGATTTTAGCATGATTACTATGAAACTAAAGTCGTACGTTGAACGAATGCAATTGGTAATGCCCTATACCACGATCCCATACCATGTCAATGCTAAAATTCATGAAAATACTATCAACCCTTTAACATAGACATTTTCACATTTATTATATTAGTATACACAATAAGTAAATTATTGCATTGCATGAAATTAGTGATACATTTAATTTTTTGACGAACTGGCAATATAATATTAAATTAGGTTGTTGACTAAAACGTTTAAATATAAGATCATAGACAGCCCCGTGGCGCAGTTGACTAGACACCAGCTTGCGAAACGAGAGGCCGCGGGTTCGATCCCCGCACCGAGACAAATGTTTGTGTGATCCACAAATATTTGTTTCGGGTCTGGGTGTATGTGAGACCGAAAAGTCTCTCGTAGTTTCTGATACCCACGACACAAGACTTGTATCTTAGTGTGGGATCAGAACTATGTATGTGACTGTTGGGTGTATTTATTTATTTATTTATCATCATCATTACCCTGTATACGTCCCACTGCTGGGCACGGGCCTCCTCTACAACTGAGAGGAGTTAGGCCTTAACCCACCACGCGGGCCTAGTGCGGGTTGACGGACTAAGTACACACTTTTTAGGTGTGTAGGTTTCCTCACGATGATTTAATTCACAATGAAAGTATGTAATAATTCATTGTGAATACACACATAACTTTGAAAAGTCAGGTATGGGCCTGGGGTTTGAACCCGCGACCTCGGAGCCTTGAATCGACCGCGCGACGAAACCTCGTGACCATCACTACTTGTATTATATATAAGGCAAGCAATAAGCTGCATATAACATAAAAAATAAATGTAAATTGGTTTGAAACCATCATGGAACGCTAGTCTAAAAGCAAATCCCATAAGAAACAAAACTTGTAAAAAAAACCAAGTCTCGCAACTCAAATCTTCTGTCGTAAAAAGTTGTGAGATCCATATGATACCAAGTCGATGAATTTATTCAGTCCACGTTTAAAGGAACTTCTGTCTTAACTCTTAAGTTATTATGCACTTAGCTTACCAGACACCATCTTATAGTGACCATATCAATATTAAAAATCTTTTATGTTTTGATTAAAATAGTTTTGACTTGGTAATCGCATGAAAACACAATGTATCTCACTTTAAGTGCGATTGCCAAGTCAAACTATTTTGTGTAGGTTTATCCACAACGAAGTTATAGGGTGTCGAAAATGGCCTGAGTTGCTGCCAGATTTTGACTTATAGATTAATTTTAAAAATAGCGTAATCCGCTTAATTAAAGAGATTGTTTATCATACAGTCGTGTATTCTCGCCTGTATCCCCGAAAGGGCAGGCCGATGTATCCCGTACCCTGTGGTAAGGGGGCGTTAGAATCCTACCACGGTAATCCCAGCCTGTCGTAAAAGGCGACTCAAAGGGGGCCTTGGAGTCGCTGGGCGCGCTGTTGGGGGTAGTGCGTCCTCACTGTAAGTGTCCCCGAGAGGGGCGGCGGCACCGTGGCATGTGTCCGTCGCGAGCGCCCACCGCGCACAACTGCGCCCCCTACTAATCCGAGACGGCCGAGACAACTTCTGCTGTGGCATCATCGTGGGTGCTCTTCGCCAACACACCGTGGTCGGCCCATTCGCCGCGAAGATGGCCACCGGGGGGTTTTGGTCGGTATGCCGGCATAGGGATTTTAGTTAGGAATCCAGCCCGGCATTACCATCTGCACGGACGTGACGTCGCCGCGCGCCGGGCTGGAAGACCGGTGACCCTGACATATGCTTCCCGCCCCCCTCCCCCAGGGTTGGCGGGAAGTAAAGCCATAACCAGCTTTCCCCTCGAGAAAAAAAGGCAGATGTATCCCACGCTACTCGAATTTTTCAAATCTATTGCCGTGGTAGTGCGACCTGGGAATCGAACTCAGGATCTGACGATAGCACACGACATATTTTTCCTAAATTGCACATTACTACTAAGAATAGCAATATTAAACAGTGTCGCTTTAAAATCAAAATTAATCCAATTAGGAACAACATCATAATACAATTAGCGCGTCTATTGTTTCTATTCCGACGCGAAGTGCTTCCACATGTATGTAAGCCGTATAGACTGTACTAAATATAACGTATGGCTTTATAGCTTGCGACCTTTGACAGACAATTTGAGGCAACAATCGATTAATCTAAAAATATTATCTTACAGCCAGTACAAACAGGCTTCGCATAGCACAATAAGTCTATATCAAACTATTTATTAAAAACTAGTTAGAATATTATTTAAAATTCGAATTTGTTTTATTTATGTGCAAAAGTTTTCAGCATGCGGATGATAAGTCTCAGTTTTGATTTCCAGATGTTTCTTTAAGGTAAATCTCAGTAGCAGTACGGATTAATGTGTAATGGAAAAAATAAAACATTATATTTACCATTTTTAATGAGAGAAGGGTTGTGGAATCAACAAGTGGATAAAAATATTTCCTCGCTCTATAAGCGTGTGTGTGTGTAGGTATGGATATTTTCGACTTTATGTATCAAAATACCCCCCACTATCTATGGGGTTCCCCACAGCTTTCTTCCCCCAACTAAATATCAAAGTGACGGGCAGTGACGAAGCTGTTAATGTTTTGGAATCTTAATCAAAAATCTGCCCAGCAATCAAATAAATGCTATTAAACATTCAATTCAATTCACTTACAACAAGTTTCCAATTTACAGCAATAATAGAATTGAGAAATCAAATAGGTAATTTATTGTTCCTAAATATAGGTGCTACTTCGCAATGTTGTCTAGCTTTTTGCTAAAACAATTAGACCGTGAAATTGTTATAGACATCAAATCAAAATGGCCGACTGGCAAAAACACAGACTATAAACAACAGTAACGATCGTAATATAAATCATAATATATTGATGGTTTACTTATCATCATCATCATCATCAGCCCATATACGTCCCATTGCTGGGCACGGGCCTCCTCTACAACTGAGAGGGTTCAGGCGTTAGTCCACCACGCTACACCTACGAAATTCCTAAGAACTTTCAGGTGTGCAGGTTTTATCACGATGTTTTCCTTCACCGTTATAGCAAGTGATAATTCATTGTGAATACACACATAACTTCGAAAAGTCAGAGGTGTGTGCCTGGGGTTTGAACCCGGGACCGCCGAGAATCTCGACCGCGCGCCTAAGCCTCGAGACCATCACTGCTTTGATGGTTTATTCTCTAGTTTGAATATGACTCCTCATCGAAAATCGCCGTTGCAGTACTGTTAAGGTGGTACCTACTAAAGTTTGAAACTTTGTTAAAACTATCTAGCAGGATATTTGTATCCCATCGGATAGCGTGGACGCATGTGTGTGTGCTCTACAGCCCCGTGGCACAGACGGCTAGATATCAGCTTACGAAACGAGAGGCCGCGGGTTCGATCCCCGCACCGAGACAGATGTTTGTGTCTTCCACAAATATTTTTTTCGGGTCTGGGTGTTTGTGTGTGACACAAGACTTGTATCTTAATGTGGAGTCAGAACTATGTATGTGACTGTTGGGTGTATTTATTATCATTATTTATTTATGTACCCTACAATGTGGGCCCTACAGAGGTGTATAAAGTCTGCCATTTTTCGGTTTCGAACAAGCCGCCATATCTGTGTCGACTGCACTACATTTATCACTAATCGGATGCAAGTGCAATCACTATGACGTAGTAATATAAAAAAAATCCTTGAAAGGTTGAAAGATTTTAGAGCGGTACAAGTTGGTTTATTGATAAAATCCGTTTTTATGCTTTTGGGTAAATGCACTAACCCGGTTTGTGAAAGATATCCATTTTTTTGGTTGTTAATTAATACAAAAATATTAATGTTTTGATTACGTCAGCATCACATCAAGCCAACACTTTTTTTATTTCTTTTTAGTGTCTTATTTGGTAACAATAAGCTAATGCTTTTAACCCTAAAGCTATTTAGCGGAATGATAAAGAATACATTGATAAATCATTATTTTCTTCCGACCAGGGAATCGAAGTTTGGAATTCGAAATACCCGACCAATTCTCTCAGTATACCTACTCATCACGCACCGAAAGTTTGAATGTACATACTTCAAAGCTAAGTTTAGTAAGAAATAATATTACCCTATGTTTTGTATGGTAAACATTCTGTACTTTAAAAAATAATAATAGGTTTTTGCTCAATCTATCTCGTTGTACTCGAAGCGTTAAAACATTTCAAATTTTATTCATTAATGACAATAATTATGTTTTATGCGGTATTTGAACTCTGCAAAAGCTCAGTAATAGCCCGACCTGAGTGTTACTGACCTGTGACGTCATTCGTATTGTATTTCAGTATTATTTTTGTTGTTGTGTTTCATAATCTAGGTGGAAGACAATTTTACTTAATATAGTAGTGTCCAAATTTTCAAATTTCAATGACAAAGGAGTATCTACATAAATCAATCAGCCGGTGTAAACTAAGTATAATCCCATCTCCGAAACTAAATTTCAACGTCCTGCGCCCTGAAAGCTCATAACAACGCGTTTGCATGCAAATTCAGGCATTAATATTCAGCCTATTGAGATTTTTTGCGTTATCAGCAAAAATAACCGTTAACTCAAGTTTTTTATAAGCAAATATAACCAAAGAGGATCACTATTTTGCTTGCTGGAGAAATTACGTATATTTTTGGCTGTATGGAAGTTAACTTGTCTTATAAATGAGTGCATTCTATAAAATTTCCACGAACGGTACGATGATACGAGACGAGTAACAAACGCTCCACGTTACCCGCTCTCCAAACATCACTTATGCGCCATCCTACACAGGTAGACACCGCCGAAAGAGACAAAACAATCGGCCTTAACGTATTTTAACACCGCCCGTTTACAGTGCGACTTTCTTTCGCACGTCCCCGGCACAATCAATACATCGTGCCGAACATTTTACTAAAATACAACAATACCGTTGTAATGCACGCGAAAAATTAGCCTAAACATGTGTGCCATAGGTTTGCGAGCGTGCCGTTGTCGCAGCACGGCGCGATGGGCAGGCTTTGAGCGGCCGGGCACGTAATCTGCGATCAAAATGGAAGCCGTCGGCCATCTTAGGTCCGCCGCGAGCGAGACCGCTTCGGGAATTTGGGAAATTGGTGTTTTTTTTTCTAAAGAGAGCAGTATATAAGGTCGGTGGGCAGACGACAGGCGCGGGGCGCGGGGGGTGATCTCCGCACGGGCAAAGCGGTGTGAAGGGAAAGAACTGCGCGCGATGTAAACGGAGTTAACTGTCGCGAGATATATCTCCGGATATAACGGCCATAAATTTTGTTGCTGACACATATGAATTCTATTTTGAAGAATAGAATAAACTGCGCATCATATAATTAGCAGTGGCGGTAGTTCAATAGAAGCCTAAAAGCGTTTCACGTTGATTTGTAATGTCTAGTTTATAATTGTTTAGTGTTTGGTCAGGATATACTCATTTATAATTTTAAATTTCTTTAGTTAAATAACGATTTAAAGCTATTATTATTTGGAATTTTGTAAGGCAACCTGGGCTTTATTGCTTCTATGGAAGTACCGCAACTGATAATTAGTACCTGCTTAAAATTAATTGCATATCAAGAGTGTTTATTATTGTTTAATTTTTTGCTTATGATGCATATTTATGAAGATATTTAGATGCAGGTAAGATATGCTGTATACAATTGCTTGTTGTATACTTATATCAATCACTTATATAAATTATGAAATGCATTTTAAATAAATTTAATAAATACTTATAATAAATTTATTACAGATAGGTTAGGTTTTATATAATAAAATGTGATGTAGTAATCTTAATCGATATTTCTCTTAAACGAATTTGAATTATTTCCAATATTTTACTCCTTCTATGGGAATAAGACAAAGAGAGAAAAAACAGTATGTTCGGACACGTTGTTGATCTTTCACTGTAGTGTGCAACCACTAGCTATCTTTCATTGCACGTACGCGGTGCGCGCGGCCTGGGCCGGCGGGGGTGCCGCGGGCGCGGGCACGCGCGGGCGGGGCGGAGGGGGAGCGCGCCGGCCGCCGCGCGGCATACGCGGAGCCATCTTGCCAGCGGTCGTTGAATCGCTCGCGTCTCCACACACAAATCTCCATTAATTCGCACTAATTAATCTTTAAATACCATCAAAAATCCACAATATACAAGTGTGAGGATATTCTAATGAGTGCCGCGGACGCTGTGCCATCGAACGTTGTTGATACATTGTGTGTTGTTTGTTTTATGTGTGTGTGCATTCTGACTGTCTAGGTGAGTAGTCACTAGTCTTTGTGCGCGACAATTATCATTCTGATCGATTCGGCGAGCGCGGGGGTGTGCAGCCGGCCCGTTTTATATCTTTTGTTGTTTTGTAACGCCACCAAATCAATAATTTTAGTGTCGGACGGCCGCCGCTGGCTCCGCTCGCTTAATGCCATCATTCAATGCGTGTTCTTAATACAAACGCTTTGGATGTTTAACGGTGTGCCGATTGCCGACTACGGTTCTGTTTTTAATTCCGAGGTGTTTTATCGTGTGCAGATTACAATTGCAAATACCGTGCGAAAGTTTGAAGAAATAGATATGTTGGTGATAAGTGTTGTGCTATCTGAATAGCTGTAATTTGTAACGTTTTGGTGTTGGAAAGCGGTATAACGTTAGATTTAAGTCAACGTTTTCTATAAATAGCGCGGCCAGGTGTAAGCGTCGCGTTGCTTAATGCATTGGTAAATCACGCTATGCAATACTAATATTAGCCCACTTTACATTACATTTGACGACACAAATGTATCGATGACATGTAATGTGTTCTCGGAATTAATGAATACTTTAGAAAGTTTACTTTTTGTCAACCAAACGTTACGTGTTTTGTGCGTATCAATTAACCTTATACAGAGCTACAGATTATACATTCGTTTATATTTACATGTTGACCATGTACTATGAATATTAAAGCAAAGATGAATGAAACTATTAATCAGACTTCTAGGAACACAATAATAATATTGTCACCGGCTTCTTGAATATAAACTTTGCAGTTTCCGTTTTTTTTGCTGAAGATAATTTAATTGCCTTTCGAGATGATGTTCGGACTTAGTAAATAAAAAATCCAATTAATGTCGACCATAAAAGTAAAGATAATTGTCTGTAAATATCAAGAATGTCAGGTCAAAACAATTATCATTCATTCATAAATTTTGCTGATAATATTATTATTATTATAACATAATATTACGACGATGGGCGTGCTCAGATAACATTTATTGCATCATTTGATAACAATGTAAAATAAACAAACTTTAAATGTAGTTCAACGTCTCTTTCTCGTAATGACATAAACTTACATACCTTTATAATAATTTTAGATAAAAATTATATGACTGTGTTTATGGCTGGTTTACGCATGAAAATTTATGATTCAATTAAACAAAACCATTTGGTTACATTAAACGAAACAGTTGTAATACAATAATATTTGTGTAAATGGCAACTTCACGATTGCGATAAAGAAAAACTCGAAACATTTGAAATTCGAACACGACGTTCTCTGTAATGGCGGATACGTAAGCACATCGAGCATGAAATAATTGCATTCACGACCGCGCCTTGTGAACGGCCTCTCCTCATATTAGCTAGACATACATACCTACGTACTTAAACCAGAGTTACTGCCTGTAGTTATTATCCGTTCACGTGAAATTGTGTCGGCAGTGGTTCGCGCTTCGTTTTTCTGCGCTCATCTCGAATTTGTCGCGTTGCATTCCACAGACAAGACGGGTCATCGTGTGTTTTTTTTGAGGCCTATTACGCGACCGGAGAGAAGCGTCGGTTTCCAAGTTGAGCAAATGTAATTACGCGTGTTATACATAAATTGTCAGGGTTAGCGTTTAAACGCTGATTCATCGGTGGTTATGGTCAGATGTTATCTCGCCGGGCCGGCTAACGTTTTTTCGACAATGACTGATCATTTGTTTATTGAGCGCCTTTTAAATGACTTGATGCGAACTTTTCGGATGTTCCTATGAAGTGAAACATTTATATGGTCATTTTGTACATAATTAAAATGAGTAAATGTACGAACAAACGCATTATGTTAAATAAACCATAGTGTAATAAGTAAAAAAAAACTCAGTTTTATACATATAACGAAATAAAATCGATTGTTCAGTTAGGTTTATTGACGACGACTTATTAACATTTATAAAGGATGGAATGGAACGACTATAACGACTCTCAAGGGCTCATTAAAACAGTCGATGTATAGAATCTATAATCAACGATACCGAATATTTTGGTTGTCATATCGTTTCGGATTATTTTGCTTTATACTAACAAAGAAGCGCAGGTATCTATAGCTCCATTGACTAAATTTAATTGAAATTATTTAAAACATACACAATTTTTATGTTACCAATATTGGATATTGTTTATAGGACATCATTCGAACACATGTCTGATGTATAGAAATAAAAATATTCGCCCGCCATGACGGACAGGTCAAGATAGGTGACACCATGCGACACTGCTCGACACGGTGTCGGCAGTGCCACGCTTCTCACATCGCATGCTCTCTCGTCTTATACAATGAGACACTGTGTCGCGTAGGTAGAAAACTGAAGCCAACCTTGTCCTCGATTACATTGTTAGACACTGGAACAAGATGTATGGAAACTCGAATCGATGCGATCATGTTATGATTAAACCTTTAAACTATGTGCCGCTTTATTAAATGCTATCAAATTTATTTTATAGAACGGAATTTTTTGAGTGCTATAGTATCTATATGTATTTTGCCCACGTAATATAGTTTTGGTCAAGTTATGTTATACAAAAATTGCTTATAATCGTTTCTAAGATCAGGTAAAGAGTGTACCAAAATTCATCAAAATTGGTTCAGCGTTTTAGGCGTCAAAGCGTTACAAAAAAACTTAATGTCGCATTATTAGTATGTATTCTGACCTATGGCAATAATTTTATTTCGTACACGGATTCATATTATGTAACTAATCTTAGATATACATACTTATGAATATTCATAAAATTAAGCTCCATTAAAAGGAAAATAAAAGAGATATATTAATTTGGGCAATAAAATCTTATAAGAGTTTTTTTATTGCGAGTGGCAATAAATACCCAATGTGGATTAATGCAGATTTTCGTTTTTTCACAAATTTGTTTTAAACTTCACTGTGTCTCAGTGTGTCAGTCTATTACTTTAGAAAAAAAAGATTAAATTCTCAAAATAAGAAAGAATATGTATCTCATTCGCTCTTTGTCAAGGCAAATAATCATCGTCGTGAGTTGTCACGCTTCCGAACCGTTGGATTTAAGGCGGCTTATGTTTTTTTGCGTTATTTCTTTACTCTATAGCTTTTAGTTTTTGCTTCGTAATGGGACACTGGGCGCGGTTGAATAGTCATGAAAGGTATGCATACATTCAGTGCACAAAAACGTTATTCATTTTAAGGTTGTCTAAATTAGTGCTGTGCATATACATATATTACCTAATAGAATTCTTTCGTGGGTTTGCATAAATTTAGTTTTAGTTTTAGATTTTCTAAGCTCCGGCTTTTTCCTATCATAGCAGCTAATGTAAATACGAGCGGTTAACCCTTCGTGTGTACACTGGGTCTTTAAAGGAACAGTCGAAATTTCAAACGCCCGTTTCTTTTTTATCAATGTAGATGCCACTTTGCCAACCCCCTCTTAAAAAAATTTGATAGTATTACGGATCGAAGGTACAAGTGGCTCACAGGTCCGGCTATTTATCTCTCAGCACGAGATCGTGGAAGTGCTTACCGTTCCCTAAAAGGGTCAGTGTTCACACGATGTTAGTATTTTCAAATGTAAGTAAATTTAGTTTTTCTTTTTTCTTACAGTGTTATGATTTTATTGTAATACATATTTTTACATAATTTGTTACTTTTTAACCGACTTCAAAAAAAGGAGGAGGTTATCAAGTCGTCTGTATTTTTTATTTTTTATTTTATGTTTGTTACCTCAGAACTTTTGACTGTGTGGACCGATTTTCATGATTCTTTTTTTAATTGAAAGCTGGTGCTTCCAGATTGGTCCCATTTAAATTTGGTCCAGTTGTCCACCGCCTCCAAGAATAACAATAATTAACACTACATTATATTGTCGTAATAATTTGATTTACTTTTAAGTAGTCTAGTGTAGTCTACCTAGGTATATATTGATGAAGAGAAATAGTAAGTTGATTATTGAATTATAGAAGAATACGTAATTATTTTTTTACTTTTTAGTGCATTTTAATTTGTTTTGGAATATTTTTTTTGGAGGCGGTTTTTGTTTTTCTAATATATTTTAATTCTAATTTTGTAATATATAATTTGAATTTTATTTTTTACTAGCTTTTGCCCGCGACTCCGTCTGCGTAGACTTCTGGGTTGGGTGCAGAAACTAACTAAGTGAATCTATAAATCAAAAATTACGCTAATTGTTGCAGTAGTTCACCACTGGAGGTCATTTCTGTCTTTGAGAGTTGTCTCAAGTGACATTATGACATTTTTCATAACCTCAGATCGTCTCATAAATTTATCGCGAAAATGTATCTAATGTCATCTAGGTGCGTATAATGGCACTTAACATCGCATAATGACACCGAGCCCCATAAAAATGCACATGATAACATTTTGCTGTACCGGTACCAGTCACCACTACTCCACAGTGCTAAATGGCATTTAACGTGAATTCAAGTCATCCAGGATACTGACTTCAAATAATGGTGCCTTTCGCGATTTCAGTTCCAAAAATGGCACCTAAATTCATAAAACGGAAAAATAGCTCTTCTATTCTTTAAGTTCCACTAAAATTCTTCTAAAATTGTCATAAGTGCCAAATATGGCACCTGTCGTCGCGTGATTTCCAATAACGGCACTTGTAGCCTTATAGATTCGACTAATGGAATCTGATGTCACTTCATCCGATAATGGCACCTGACGTCACTCACCATCCACTAATAGCACCTAACGTCACTTAACATACACCAATAAAACTTATCGTCACTTAATTGTACATAACCGCACATAATCTTCCTTAAAGTTACTTATGGGTAAGCTCTTCAAAATCATATATCACATAAGAGAACTTAAAACCACCCAGTAGCAATACCAATCTAATAATGGCAAGTAAGTAACCTAAGTGCGTTTAACGTCACCTAAGTAAACTTAAGACCACCTTATGACACTTAACCGCACTTAACTATATTCAACGTAACTTAATGAATCCTTGGAATCTTAAATGGTCTAATGACACCTATCGTCTTCTAAGTGCCCGAAATGGCACTTATTGAATTATTCAAAAAAGTAGCCTATGTCCCTTTTAAAGGTCTCATTTATGTCCATACCAAAATTCATTCAAATCGGACAAATGGTTTAGGCGTGAAAGCATAACACAGGCAGTGTTACTATCGCACTACAATATATGCTCATCCCACGGGAACCCTACATATTCCCGGGATAAAATGTAGCTTATGTTACTTCATAATGTCCCATTTGTATTCAAACCAAAAATCATATAAATCGGGCGAATAGTATAGGCGCGATAGCCCATTCAAACGGGAATACTACATTTTGCGGGATAAAAAATATTCTACGTTGCGTCGGTGGGTCCTATCTAGTCCCATACTAAAAATCATCTAAATCAGTCAAATGGTTTAGGCCAGAAAGTATAACACAGGCAGCGTTACATTCGCATTACAATATATGCTTATCCCACGGGAACCCTACATATTCCCGGGATAAAATGTAGCTTATGTTACTTTATAGTGTCCCATTTGTATTCAAACCAAAAATCATATAAATCGGGCGAATAGTATAGGAGTGAAAGCCCATTCCCACGGGAATACTACATTTTCCGGGATAAAAAATATCCTATGTTGCGTCGGTGGGTCCTATGTAGCCCCATACTAAAAATCATTTAAATCAGTCCAATGGTTTAGGCCAGAAAGTATAACACAGGCAGCGTTACATTCGCATTACAATATATGCTCATCCCACGGGAACCCTACATATTTCCGGGATAAAATATAGTCTATGTTACTTCATAGGGTTCCATTTATATCCATACTAAAATTCATTCACGTCGGTCAAATGGTTTAGGCGTAAAAGCAGAATATTGACAGAGCTACTTATATCCATTCCCACGGGAATACTACATTTTCCGGGATAAAAAGTATCTTATGTTGCTTCGGTGGGTTCCATCTACCCCCATACTAAAAATCATTTAAATCGGTCAAATGGTTTAGGCGTGAAAGCATAACACAGGCAGTGTTACTTTCGCATTACATTATATGGTCATCCCACGGGAATCTTACAAATTCCCGGGATAAAATTTAGTCTATGTTACTACATTGGATTTCATTTATCTCTGTACAAAAAATCATTTATATCGGTCAAACGGTTTAGGCGTAAAAGCAGAATATTGACATAGCTACTTATACCCATTCCCACGGGAATGCTACGTTTTCCGGGATGAAAAGTATCCTATGTTACTTCTGTGGGTTCCATCTATCCCCATACCAAAAATCATCGAAATCGGTTCAGTAGTTTTTGAGTTTAAGCGTAACAAACATCCAAAAATCCAAAAATCCAAAAATACAAAAATACAAACCTTTCCTCTTTATTATAATAGTATAGATAAGATCCCAGAATCGGGAAAATATTCGTCATATACCGGTATTTGAATATTGGAACTTTCTGGAGCCAATGTCCACAACGTTTTTTTTTTCGAAAGCTTAAAGCCTCAAGTGAAAAAAATCTATAACCATTTTTGGAAATATTTATTTATCGTAAAGTTATGAATTTTTAAATCAAATTCAATTCTTCTCGGGTTTTTTATTGTTTATACTTTTGAATCAACTAAATAACTAACTAAATTATCAACAATATGTTTAAACTTTTGAATTTGGATTCATATGGGCCATAAAGTAGACACTTCAAGGAGTAAACTATAATTTATTCAATTTTTTGAAAATGTAGAAAACCTTAAAAATTTGACTGTTCCCTAAAAGACCCAGTGTACACACGAAGGGTTAAAATTATAAAACTATCACACAATCTTTCGAAAAAGAATTGTCCTTTTCAAACCAACATTCCGTCTTCGTCATTACTTACCCTTTAAATTTTTAATACAATGATTAATTCCAACTACACATTATGAGCTCTTCCATCGAGAAAGATGTTTCCCTGTAATGTTTTCCTTCTCATATGACGAGACGTATATTCGAGAAACTGAATATTCTATCTCTAGAATAGTCGTTGGCCTACTATTACACGTATTTATATGGAGCATTTGTAATTGTAATATTTGGCGCCAATATAATGTTATCAAAAATGTCCCTAAATTACAGCTGACTTTATAAACGAATTACCATAAGAGGTATAATCTTTATTAAAAGGTCGCTAGGGCAGTATTGTGACGTAGACGTGATGTTCAAAGTTTTGCACTAACAAAAAGACAAGCGCAACACAAGTGAGAACTTCAAAGAAAAACTTAATTAAATTACTTATACGAATACCAATACTTAGTAGAGATTCGAAGGACCAAATTGTCAAACACAATTATATTTATTTAATGACGTTATCATAAGTCGGTTGTAGCTCCAATTTTACAGATGTTTAATAACAAGTAAGGATAGATTTTGATTAACATAAAACCGCATTAAGAAGTACTAACTGAATGCTCTTCAAATATTTGTCATGTAGACGGCAAAGGATCGACTTTGCACATGTAGCGTTTCCTGCTTGTAATTGCCGTCCGTTTGTTTCAGACTAATATCGGCTTACAGCGTTTAGGCATTAGCAAAAAATATAATAATAATGCAGGAAAAGATAAAATAAATTAGCTCATACTGAACGACACCAGCGATCGTTGTTTGAAGATAAACTACCAACAAATTTGCAGCTCGAGTTAAATAATAAAGTAACATTAACAGCTGCATAATCCTGAGTTGTTTATGCCGTAAAATACATAATTATATCACATACAAATTTTGATTCCATAAACACCCAAATCTGAATGTATGTTCTGCTTACATACATAACCTCACGCCTGTATTCCCCGAAGGGATAGATCATCATGATCATCAGCCCAAATACGTCCCACTGCTGGGCACGGGCCTCCTCTACAACTGAGAGGGTTAAGGCGTTAGTCCACCACGCTGGCCTAGTGCGGGTTGGCGGACTACACACCTAAGAAATTCCTAAGAACTTTCAGGTGTGCAGGTTTTATCACGATGTTTTCCTTCACCGTTATAGCAAGTGATAATTCATTGTGAATACACACATAACTTCGAAAAGTCAGAGGTGTGTGCCTGAGGTTTGAACCTGCGACCGCCGAAATTCTCGACCGCGCGCCTAAACCTCGAGGCCATCACTGCTTGAAGGGGTAGGCAGAGGTGCATTTGTGCCACCTATATTTCGCCAGGTAAGTATCAGTCCCATGTAATAGGGGGCGAGCCTATTGCCGTTTGTCGGGCACATTTCCACTCCGTGCTGCTACTGAGAATTTCCTAATGGAAAAACCCAGTAACACTTTGATGTATGTTATTGATAATCCAGAGCACATGTATGTTCTGGATTACCTATAGGTACTAAAATTGCGGCATTGAGGTGGAACTCGCAAGCTCTTTTTTGATATAATTTTTTTGGCACCGTAAAGTCACCGGCCCATGAGGCAATATTTAAATGTACGAATGGGTTTGTTATGAAATAGTTACAACCGATACCCAGGCGTTAAAGTATAAAAAGAAGTCTTTACCGTGTCCGGAATCCAATAGCCTATGTACCAAAATTTAAGATGGGTTCAGTGATCTAAGCGTGAAAAATCCAGAATTTATGTTTCATTTAAGCGTAGAAAAAGCATTTCTTATATGCATCTATGAAGTATAATATAATAAGATTACAGATTTTTTTTATTGCCATGTTCACTACGAATCGCAATATATGATTTACAAAGAGAAACGTGTCCATTGATGGCGCATGCAAAACGAGGACGAGTGACGATGTACTCGTGCACATTTCATTGTGCTGATTTCTACCAGTCTAGTACTAGGCTATTTCTGTCATACTTTAAAATTCATTGAATCGTCTCGGTTGACTTATAGCGGCAGCTTTTTGTAAAGATTACCAACCACGTTTTAAAATATACACGTCGTTACAACAACATACTAATATAATCTACTTTTATGCCTATTTCAAAGGCATTTTCTGAACATAACTTTTTTTGAGTTACGTAGGTACGCACCGATTACAAATGTCTGGCTCTTTCTTTGTCCGTCTGCCTGCCGGACCGTTCAGTGCTTTAGCTTTACGTGTTTTATTACAGTTTAAGGATACTTCTGAAGTATGGTACACTATTAACTTAGACATAGTAACTAAATAATTAGACAATAACATAACTCCTAAGTCGAAATAAATTAGGTTTGCCAGATGTTACGGACTGGCCTAGATTATAAAGGCGTTTTATGTGACAGGCACAAAGCTTGTTACAATTAAACAGGCCGAATGAGTAACCCGTAGGATTAAAGTATTACTCACTAGCTTCTATATAAGAACGATATCAAAATAAATTAACGCAGCGTTGTTGATTGATGACGATAGTGGTGATATGTAGTCATCTCTCGCTTGTCAGTGATTTAGTACTCTTACTGTTACTATACCGCATATATTAGAAATAGGATGTAAAAAAAATATGTTATAAGCCACAATTTACATAAAAAAAATATAAAATCTAATCATGTAAATAAGACAATTTTATATCACAACAATTGCAAGTCTTGCCATGAGTTCAACTTGATATTAACAAGGAACAAAATAAGTGTGTGTTATTTATCTATTTTTATATAAATGCATTTTTTATTGTCATAATGAAACACTTTGATGTAGCAACGTGTGTATGTCAAGGGTTTGAATCTTCAATTCTATAAAGTTACCCGTATATTCAAGAATATACGAATATCGAATGCTATATTAGTGAAGGAAACTATGCTGAAATATTCCACCACTTTTTTACAAAACGTATATTCCATCAAGCCTTTGAGTCAGCATGGTGAGACAAGCCTTAGTCCTTGTCATTCCTATGCATGTATATGTGTCTTATATGTATATAATGTACACATTATTTACGGCAGATTATATCAAAGACGAATGCTTAACAATTGCGGTTTCAATCTACACATAAACTAAGATTTATTAATTCAAAGGTACTTGTTAGGAACTATTTTGCGTTTGAAAGATGTCTTCGTAATGATTTCTATGGTTTAAAAGATACATCTAAGTGTAAATCTTCAACACTAAAGCATAAAATAGTAATGGCGACATGAATCATTTAGGTCTCTATTAAATTTAAAATAAACCTTTATAGTCCGCAAGAGAAAATGGAATACCTTACATTTATGACCATAAATATCCATGTTCTTAAGTTAAATAATATACGGAGGTCAATAAAGGTCATTCACCGCCACAAGTACCTACAGTCTTAACGCTAACTACAATTCTTTTACTGCGAATATCAGAAACGTTACGACTTTCGGACTCAAAGCCTACGTAGTCGAAGCAAAAATTATGGGTCACGCAAACATTTGTATCTGAAGAATAGAACCCACGACCTCTCGTTTATCAGACTGCTTTTTACCAATTACGCCATGGGAACTGTCAAAGTGTGATTTATATGTTTTGTTATAACTAATGCCTTGAACACAGATGCAGGATGTTGATACCGGTCAATAATATAATGGCCATTAACGTCAATTACGACCAATAAAGAACTTTTCTCAGTTCAGTTGATGGAATTGGCCAATGTGCTCGTGTAATATAGGTTTAAATCTCTATTTAATAAAGGTATATAGCGGGTGATAAATTTAGCTCTGCAAAAAGTATGGAGAATAATGGTCCAAAAATAACAAACACATTTGACAGCCCCGTGGCGCAGTTGGCTAGCAACAGCTTGTGCGAAACGAGAGCCGCAGTTTCGATGCCCGCACCGAGACAAATATTTGTGTGATCCACAAATATTTGTTTCAGGTCTGGGTGTTTGAGAGACCGAAAAGTCTCTCGTAATTTCTGATACCCACGACACAAGACTCGTATCTTAATGTGGGGTCAGAACTTTATATTTATTTGTAACGTGGATTTTAAAAATATAACACACAGACAGACACACATAATGGATAAGGGCTTACTCCACTCAATCTTATTCATCTTAATCTTAATAAAATACCGGTTCTACTCTACTGTGTAGAAACAACAAAATATATATGTATCAGTTAATACAGAATCGCACACACAAACATATGCAAATATTATGTTGTTACAAGTTATGTATGTACATATTATATAAAACATCATGCATCTTACTCATGTCTCGTGACTCACCGGCCGAAATTGATCACTCTGCTGGAGTCCGTGTGTTGCAATCTATAATACTTCTTGGTAAAAGTGCTAGACGACATAATGATTGCAACTGTCATCAAACTTCTTGATTTCAAGGTTGAGGTAAATTTATATTATTGTCCTGAAGTATAGAGAATACCAATATATTTTATCGTCAAGATAATTTAGGTCTGTCTTAAATTATGTCAGTAATCCAAAGCGTTCATGTTTATTTTTATAATGAAGTTAACTGTGGATAATTCGCTTATGATGTACCTGTTTGTTTGTTTGAAAAATGCTGTAGGTTATAGCCCTTCCCAGCCCCTAAACTATTTATAATTGAAAATTCTATATGTAGAGATATTAAGATATCCAAACAAGGAGATGTATCTGCCATATATGTATGATTAATGTAATGAATGAGTATCTTGCGTTTACGTTACATATTCAAATAAAAGGATTTTATATTACTTAGACGAAGCAGGAAAATTAAAATCGGTTCAGTTGTAATAAAAATACTAGGTAAAGGAGAATATCCAAATAGCACTTGACATCTGGTGCCCTGTAGTGACTCTGCCATGAAAGGAAAATTAGAGATGTAATTTGTGTCTCAAGACTACATCTTGTAATATGCATAATCCACCGACATCAAACCAAAGGAACTGTGTGATTAATAACAATCGAATTTTATTAATAGCCTTACAATCTGACATTGATCAAATGAAGTCAGCTTCTAAAACAATCCGCGCTAATAAAATATCAACCTACATGAAACACAAGGTGGCCGCAGGGTCACCTCATGGTCCATTACCTGCATGCACGAGATACGCGAGATATGTAGAAATATGATAAGTCTGTTTATATTTTCTCTAAATTTATTTATATGGATCACCTTTATAACAAAACTTGACTGTCTGAAGAGATACTCCTTTATGAGCGACTATAAAACGGATGGTTCAAACCCTGTTCCTAGTCGTTTTACAAATTACAAATTGTCTTTCACAAATATATAGGTATGTATTTTCGTTTCTCGGTGTTTATAAGAACATTTCTTAAACTTGATTTACACAGTCAAGATGTATTATTTTCTAGAGACTTAAAGTAAATTTTTCTTAAGCAAGAATATTGTAATAAATCCGAGCGATACCGCTGGTCTTGATAGTTAAGTTAAACACGGGCGTGGTACGAGATGGTATGTGTACATGTTTTTTGTGCGTTCGTATCATTTTTCCAACTGATTGGTCTTTCTAATTGATACGCTTTTAACGTTTTTGCAACGTTGTACGAGTTTAGAATATGTATGATATTTAGCTGAATTTACACGTTTCTATCTTGTGCTGCCTAACAACGATTTTAACACTAACGATACATGAAACCTGAGTTAATAAAATCAATTTCTAATATAAAACAGAGTAAAAGCAGGGCATTTTAGGCGTTCGTGTGAATATGGTTTATTAACTTTTTGATTAATTCGTGTATTAACACGTAGTCCCCAGTGTTAACTTTTTCGTGCGTCATGGATTGCCAGAACCACGAGATATTTTTTGGTTTCTTAATGAAACAAATATAATCATATTAATTTATGTATCTATTTGGACAATAACTGACTGCTTCGTGGTCTCGCGGCACAAGTATGTGCCGTGCGATCAAGAGGTCCTGGGTTCGATTCCCGGGTCGGGCAAAGTGTTATTTGGTTTTTCCATAAGGAAATTCTCAGTAACAGCACGGAGTCTGGAAATGTGCCCGAAAATCGGCAATAGGCGCGCCCCCTATTACGTGGGACTGAGACATACCTGGTGAAATGTGGGTGCAGAAATGCACCTCTGCCTACCCCTTCGATAAATACAGGCGTGAGTTTATGTCTATTTGGACAATAACTTAAAACCTTGAGTTTAAGTTCTTTCTTATTATTTTTGCATAAAGGTTGATGTCTCTCTTACCCCCTCCCAACATTACCCATCGGTAATGTTGATCGGTAATGATGTTGCATCTCTAGTATTATGGATGTTCAAGATCTACGGCGTTCCCTCGCCACCTGGCCATTTCACATTTGCAGTCCTCCTGCAATCAAAAAGGAAGCCAGTTCAGGCTGACTTACATAATAAGGAAATTCACAAAAGAGTTATTCAATCAATTTTCGTGTAGTGTTCTGGCGGTGTTCCAGTAGCAGGGATGTTGCCAAACTGTGCCATGTTATATAGGTTACAGCGCTGGTACTGTAGATTTATTTCGCTCCACTTTATTGACGCTGCGGATGGAAATTGTTACGTGTAGTGGAAGGGGTGGCTTCGAGCCTATCTTGTTACGACTTGTAGGAAACGCATTTCCTTCATCAGTTCACGTTTAGGTACATATGTGCGTTTGATTCTTGTATTTAACTTTGATCGCGTCTTTACGAAGTACCATAGTGATCACGTTGCACGCAGCACATCGCAGATTGATGTTACAGGCCTACTGACTAAGACTTCTGAGTCTTTAAGGTGGTGGTATTCTGCATACTTGTGAGCCCTTTGCAGAAATAGGATTTCATTCCCTGAGTCGTCTTCGTCTTAAACCGTTTAAACAGTAGAGGAATTCCCAACTACAATACGTGGGCTGCTAAGCAAAAACAAAAAAAAAACAATATCCTAATCGATGGAATATTTAAAAAACCTTATTAGTCGTTATCGAAGGTGCACGTTAGCTCGCCCTACTTGTTATAATATTAACGCGATCGATTCGCTTCTGAGTAAGACAGTCATTGGAATTGCCCAAACAATGGCCGCACATTGGTACGAGGAAGTGGATCGATAGGCTGGAAATTATCTCTGTCACTTGTTTGTACGTACATCGGCCGCGGATAAGTTTCCTTTACCTGCAATGCAAATAACTCAAATATGAGTTAAAGATATGTTATCTAAACCTAAATAGCAGGAAAAAATATATAGTCAAGTTTTAAATTTAGGACAACTTAACAGATAAAAATACCAAATAACGTAACGTGATTTTACTGTAAAGGATCAAGTCATTTTGAAATTATTAAATGATTTTTATAAAAAAAAAATGTTTCGTTAGTAGGCTTATGTTTTAAATAAGCCATTATGTGAGAAAAGTTCTTAAATATTAAAACAAAAGTTAACTTTACTTATTTAAAGACAGACTACGACAATATTGCCTCAATTAAAAAAATCATTTAGTAGCAAAAAAATATACTATACCTGAGTGATTTAATAACTTAATTTATATAATGACATTGTAATCCAAAAAATTGCTCACGGGCAATCATACTCATAATAATTATAATATTTACATTGTATATTTGATTACCAAAATTAAAACGCTCGTTGTTAATGCAAAATATTCTTATGATTTCGCGTATTTTATCGGATAATGCTGAATTCTGTACTGTAACCGTCTGCCTTTGGCCGTCCTTTACGAGTCCTTCGGTAACCTAGACAAACGAAAGTTCTCGCAAACTTTGTAGCTAATGCCTATTTAAAGGCTTCTTGACGTTTTTCAAAAGTTGTCTCGACTTAAGAACTTAAAAGCTAGTCGACCGAGGGGTCTTTTAAAATATTATTTTTGTAAATAATTTTATTAAAACAAAAAAATATTATAATTACGAAAGAAATATATTTTTGGGAAGTGGCATATTTGCAATAAGAAATTTTGACAGCCCCGTGGCGCAGTTAGCTAGACACCAGCTTGCTAAACGAGAGGCCGCGGGTTCGATCCCCGCACCGAGACAAATGTTTGTGTGATCCACAAATATTTGTTTTTGGGTCTGGGTGTATGTGAAACCGAAAAGTCTCTCGTAGTTTCTGATACCCACGACACAAGACTTGTATCTTAGTGTGGGATCAGAACTACGTATGTGACTGTTGGGTGTATTTATTTATTAGTATTATTTATTTATTTATTAATAATATTCTTATAACAAATTCCATGAACCACGTTTATTAGAGAATTGTTTATATAGTTAATTAAATCCACGACACAAGAGTAGAATCATGTTGTAGAATTAAAATTCGATACTAGTAAAACAATGTAGGATTTCTCGTACTCCAAATATTCCTTTTTTTAATTTATGATTTTATTAGGCGTTTACTACAGTTTTCTGGGAAGTGCAATAAAAGTTTTAGAAAAGATTTCAATTCTATTCAGTACATGTAGCTAGAAGTGCATTTAAATGGAAATGGGTGAACCGCGCGCGGCGTCTAACTTTTATCTAAGCTGCTGATCTAGTCTACAGGTCACACCTTAACCTAATTACATACTACCCTAATTATGGTTTAAGGTACTTGCTGCCTCAACTGATATATTAATAATAGTTGAAAGATTAAAGGCTTTTAAGGGTTTCTTCGAAAATAAATTAATACAATAAGTGACCTTAAGTTGGTAAGTTTTAGTACAAAACAGTATTTAATATGTGAACACTACTCGTACTGGAATCGAATGCTTTGCTTAAACGAGAGGCGTTTATCTTTGCTATTCTGAATATTAATTTCTTTGTCTCCCGTCTAAGTAGAGAGAGATCTAGGTGATATATACCTAAAGGTAATTCGGATACAAAACTTAATTCTCATACTTTATATTAGCTATGTATAGATCTCAAAAGATGAAGTTTAAAAAAGGTTATAAGGTGTCTTAGACTCCTCGGAGGTCTTATGTAGTGCGGGTAGCTCAATATTCCACAAATGTACATTTTTTTTCAGGTCAATCACTAATTAGAGCGACCTGTGTATGTGATGTGGAATTGGTTCTTGGTAACTAGTTTGCCGCCGAACGTACGTGTAATCACTTTATGTAATGGGCTCATCATTAAAATTTATTGCGTCACTGTATGAATACGGTTTAGAGCGCTGTTAGTAAATATTTTAGTGCTCAAATTGGCTGTCATATATTGGCTTTGCTTTATTTTGGACGCCATTTTAGTCTATTATATAATTCAGCTATCGGGACAGGCTTTACTCTTAAAAGGTGGAACACGTTGATAGTTATAGAGCATTTTGAACTACGCTGACTTTCTGAAGAATTTTGCCTTGAGAAATATCTTTTCAAAACAACGGTTATTCCTGTGGTATTATTAAAAAAAATCTAAGTCTAAAGACTTAGATTAGACTTACAGCTTGTCAAAAAATATAGCTACTTTATCTAACATTTCCACTTAATAGTCACGTCTCACTGTTTTAGAATATGGATTCAGTAGATTTTAAGTACAGACGTGACCTCGATTTTTAAGCGAGCTAATACTCGAATGACTCATAATGTATGTATAATTAAAGCATACATCCATTTATAGCTTGTAATTAGAGTTTTTGTTTGATTTAATTTTTCTTATTGAATCATTATTTTTTTGGTAGTCGCCAGTCTGATAGATTTCATTTTTAAACTCTGATGTTTTACTTACTTGATTAATCAATCGACATTAAATTTACTCAAATTGGTTACTTATACAGGTTTAATTTAACTTATATGATTATTTAAATTATTTTTATTTTGTATCTTATGTTTAATTTCTTTGTTTACATCTTAATAAAAATACACCTTGGCTAACGTAGACCAAAATATTTTTTAGTCTCTGTCTACTCTTTCTTACATGCAGGTTTGATAATATGCTTTTAATTTTTTAATAATTTGCACCATGTGAAGTCATTGGGAGAGGCCTATGTCCAGCAGTGGACGTCTTTCGACTGATGGATGGATTGCACCATGTCTTAAGTATATAACCTTGTTGAGCACTTGTTTTAAAATCAAGCTGAGACTACAATAATACATACTCGTATGTTCCATAATATATTTAATTTATTTCAAATTCATATAGGTACTTCATTTCTAGATAGGTCAGTGAAACAAAATAGGTCTCATAATATCTAAATATCTCGACACATTTGCGTCTACGTTTAGGATCGGAACTGTGAAGGTTGGATGTATTTGTTTATCATACATCTCCAAATCTCCAAAACTATTCCGTTAGTATTAATCTAAATGGTGTTTGTGGTACAACACCAACCTAGCAGTTAACTTGTCAATATTGATACTAAAGTGGGTCACTGGATAAATGGATTATTACAGGCTATTTTATTTACGCCTCGTTGGTTTGGTGACAGCATGTGTAGGTGGTTAATGGTGGAGTATTGGATTTAATTCTGAACATAGGGACTTTTTTCCTTTACAATTGGTTATCGTAAACATAGCGTCGTCTATGTGATAGTAAAAGATCATAGCTGTCTAACAACTAGGGATGTTATGGATATGATATTTCGGATTTGGATACGGATATAGGAAAAAAAATATATCGGTTTCGGATACGGTTACGGATATGTAATTATTTCGGATTATCCGTTAGTTTCGGATAATTTCGGTTACGGATATCAGATTGAAGTAAAATATAACTGTTTTCGACACTCTTGTAAAGGTATTAGCTGTTTGGATGTTTTTGGTTTTTGTTGCTTATTTTGTTACAGCAATAAAAGATCTCTGTACTAGTCACTGTGTTTGGATTTTATATGAAGTTTCAGTGGAGGCACTATGCCTTCTTTCCGGCTAAAGTTTTTATCATACTGTTTACATTTTGCACAATCTACATTACCTCGATGAAAAAAATGAACAAATTAAAGTCAATATTGGTCGTTTTTTGTCAATAATAAACAATTTAGTACTTAACACAAGACTTTCTTAAACTATCCGAAACTTCTGAAACGGATACGGTTACGGTTACGGATATATTTTTATTTCGGATATCCGATAGTTTCGGTTACGGTTCTCCATAACATCCCTGCTAACAACACCTGTATCTTCGAATTAATTTTTCTTGCCGCTTAACGAAAAACAGTAAATTTCTTGTTAGTCTGTTACTATCTTTGTTAACCAAGGGCAGTCAGATTGCATTTTGAATCGATTTTTATAATTGACGGTAGAAACCTTCTATATGATACTGTGGCGAGTAGCAGTGCGTGATTTCATATAAACTGCGCGTTTGTGTAGGAAATGATAATTACGGCCCGCGTTCTTACACCAAGGCCGGCACAATTTGTTATAATGCTTAGGAAGATTGTGTACGTTTCAGTATTAACATATTACGTGAGTTATAACACATTATAAATACATTTGTAAATCATTCGTGATTTAGTTTTGTTTGCAATGAAAATATACAGGTACATTCGATGATTGTGCTCGTTTGTTTAGGCGTGTTATGATTATACAACAGCCCCTATTCGAGTACAAGGTATAGCATTTATTATACTGCCACAGAAAATTTTGTGGAATTGGAATCTTATGTTGAATACAGTGCGGTTCAAATAAGGTGTTGAGTCTACGACTATCTTCACCAGTCAAATTGTGCCTGCAGATTATACACAGCCTGATTTTGTGTGAGACAGTGGTACCATCTGGTCTACCCGGCTCATTCGTACTACAATCGAAGAGGATACGGTGTGGCTCACAAACTAAGTGATTATTGATTATCTCTATCTAGTACCTATTCTTAATAATGTGGCAGATCCGATCTACGTACATTAAATAACATTTGTTACATCTGTAAATATTCCTTCGAATATGTTTGTTTTAGCATCGAAAAGTATAAGGTCCAGGTTTTATAATTCATTTGTAAAATATGTGTACCTATTTGTTGATATTATATTAATAATGTGCAATGAAACAGAATTCGCATGCACGCATAGTGATTAACACCCATAGCAATATGAATTATAGAATATTCACTAAACAAAGAACCACTGCTGCATTCACATAGACATTTCTAAATCACTGAGATCAAAGCACACTCCCGAGTGTATGACTAATGCATACTACCGGAATTAAAGCAGTATCTTTATTCGCGCAGAATCAACAAATTCACTGAGTCACGTTTATAACATCTTAATACAATAACAAATTGACATTGCAGTTGTACCTTTGTTAGCACAACGCTTTATAATTAAACCAATGTTAATAAATGTACTACAATCGCAATTATTTTGTATGCTGTTAATAATTGCCGTGTCAGATTGAATTAAATTGTTAATTAATACCGTTATAAGGTAAAATACATATTTCTATCATAAGATATTTAATAGACAATATTTCGGTTGTAAAAAAAAAGCAGTGATGGCCTCGAGGTTTAGGCGCGCGGTCGAGAATTTCGACGGTCGCAGGTTCAAACCCCAGGCACACACCTCTGACTTTTCGAAGCTATTTGTGTATTCATAATGAATTATCACTTGCTTTAACGGTGAAGGAAAACATTGTGATAAAACCTGCACACCTAAAAGTTCTTAGGAATTTCTTAGATGTTTAGTCCGCCAACCCGCACTAGACCAGCGTGGTGGACTAAGGCCTAAACCCTCTCAGTTGCTGATTGATTGCTGATGATGATGATATCGGTTGTATAAGACGTACAGCTGTCATCTCGTTTTGAGTTAAAATATGTCATGTATAGGCAGCAATATATAGAACTAAATATACTCGACACACCCTGTACGCACAATGATTTCTTTCGTCGTTGAAAAGACCGATAATATTGGTAATACACACAATACTTCGAAAGTAAATGTGCCAGGGGCTTGAATCCATTATCTGAGTGTATACGAGTATGAAAACGCTCAGCCATAAAACAAATAAGCTGATTTTTATAATTCATTTACAGTCTATTATAATGCAATGACAATATAGACGAAACGCTGGTAATGTGAACATTTGTAGCTATTTCTGATCGTGCCGAAAGGCGTGAGGTCTCAAAAAATGAGAACTCCCACAGTGTCATATACATGGAGCATAAAAAGGTGGAGGATTATAATTTGCGACGTCCCGCCTGTAAGCGACTCGATGCACGTCTGATAATTTTTTACCTCTGGCCCTTTATAGACAGGGGTGCCACATATATGTGAATTTATTTACTTATTAATTTTTATATGCTTATTTGTTTTTCCCGTTTTTGCCTGGGTGCAGGAGCTAAATTGGTGCGGTTAGTTAGACCTTAAATATCTGAGAATTTCTTAATAATATCAAATTTTTATTGAAATAAAAAAACGCTTCGATGTAAAGAAAATACGCGTGCTGTTTTTATTTTTGGTACTCCTCATAGGTGTATAGGAGTATGGTATGAAGTCGTGATAGCCTCGAGGTTTAGGCACGCGATCGAGAATCTCGACGGTCGCCGGTTCAAACCCCAGGCACACACCTCTGACTTTTCGAAGTTATGTGTGTATTCACAAAGAATTATCACGCACTTTAACAGTGAAGGAAAACATCGTGGTGTAACTTGCACACCTAAAAATTCTTAGGAATTTCTTAGGTGTGCAGTCCGCCAATCCGCACCAGGCCATCGTGGTGGACTAAGGCCTAAACCCTCTCAATGGTAGAGGAGGCCCGTGCCCAGCAATGGGACGTATTTGGGCTCATGACGATGATATGGTTACAATATTTACAATTTTTTTTGCAAAATATTGCGAAAAGTTTTTGACTGATAACTTCTAAAGAACTTTCTGGTGACAAATAAAATGCTTAAAAAAGGGTTCATTAAGTATTATATTATCAATAAGCTATTTCAGTATTGATCGACCACTGGTGTGCAACAGGTAGCCTATGTGATTATACATAGGTACAAAATACCGTCGGTATTTACCTATATATTAGATGTTAGAGTTTGCTAAAGATTTTAACTACTACGTTGCCTTACGTATGTAAAATTAAAATGCGTTGTAAAAATTTATTCGATTCAACTACTAGCACACTTTGCGTATCCTTAGTTATACAGATTTTTTTTGTGCAAAATTTTATCGTAATCTATTCAGCTATTTTGCGTTATAAAATGACTTACAAACTTTTATAATGATGATAATAATTGCTTGTGACTTGATAACAGTATGGAAAAGAAAATACGAAAGCAATAATTACGATCCGAAAAACTCCCGACCAAAAAAAAAATTTGGCTGCCAGTATAAAACGCTTGAACTCTTGCATCACATTATGCTTTTTAACAACAGATAATAGTTTCTGGGAAGATGTACAATTAACACATCAGTCGTGGTGGCAACCTTAAATCGTGCAAAAGGGACAACAGTACGTACGAAGGACATTGACTGATTTTTTACAAAAGTACCCCAAAGCCATCTTAAGATGCCGTGTGCAATATTTTTTTTTGACATGCAAAGTATCCTGTATGGAGCTTCCTCGCACCTGGTCTCAGATGTGATATTACAATAAGTAACAATTATAGTGCAAAGGTATTTTAAGATATATTTGACAGCCTCCGGTTGCTAAGAGGCTGTGAATCGGGGGGCTGGGATTTGCTTCGAATAGGCTCTGAAACATCTCACTGTGTAATCAATTTCTATTATTCGTTTTCAAGTATAGTCTGTTAATGATAACTAAAGGAAATCATTGCTTGTAGTAATTGGAGTAGGTTGTAAGATAGTGTCTTCTATTGGAATCTTCCTCGTGTGTTCCACTATGACTAACATTTTTAATGATGGACAGTTGGCTTCTGTTACAAAGCATGATAATGCATATAGTCGTGACTGTACATCAGTTATGTAAGCCGGCATAAAGACCGCTATTAACAAGCGTTTATCACGCTTGAGCAGGTTTGGCATAGTCGCGTACTCGGGCAACAAAAAAAAGTTGCAGTGTTCTTTTGTTGATCGTTGCATTAGTCGTGTGACGCAAGTGACCACTTGTTTCATTAAGATTGAAGGAAAAATTACAAGCGAAACGAACAAAGAGCGAATGAAAGGCATATAAATCAACATGGCGGCCGCCACTTCGAATTCAGAGAATTAGCGAACTCGCAACTCGATTAGTTGATACAAAAAGATGTTAAGCGCGGATCAATAATCGGAATTTAGTGATGTCAGCGTTTGTAAATATCGATACTCTGTGTATCGATATTCTTTTTATTATCCGATGGACTTGATACCTATAATGGCATCATAAATTTTATCTGTGACATTAAATTTTAATAAGGGTTGCAGAGGAAAAGTTGTTAAAAATATTTTATGTGCATATAGAAAGTTCTCGGAAGTTGTTAAAAGAATGGTTTTTTTTTAATGTCCTCCGCCACGGTTGACAAATTGACGCACCTCAATAAGTCAATTGTCAGCACTGATACACGCATCTAAAGTACTCGAAAGTTTTTTAAATGTCATTGTGATTTTAAGTAATGAAAATAAAGTATCAAATATCTTATCTTAATTTCTCGTGACGTCCTTGGATTGTCGAAATTTAATTTACGAATATCTACAAATTTTATTTGTGGTTTTATAAAATTGAACTCTTATGAGTCTCAAGCAAAAAGTATTGACTGACATGATGATCAAACCTTGGAATTTATGTTCAACAAATAAGTATAGCAGTGATTTATGAAATCATGACTTATGGGTCAATAAAAATGTATGCCATGTTCAAAATTCTTATTCAGTGGTACGTGATTTAACAATAAATAAATCATCTAAACATGCAATTTTATGTTTGTGAGCTAATTATATGGCATTACTTAATAAACGTGTTACCTTGACAAAATAACTTGAAAATTAATACTCCAACTACAATAGAATTGCCTACGTCTTTATACTAACAGCAAATAAATACCATTTATATAACATTATGAATAGCATTAAAATGTTTTAATACGAAACAGGAAGTAGTTTTGTTAACACGTGAATCGGGTAAATTTTGCTAACTCTGTCCAACGTCTGGTAATCACCATAATCAAAACCAGCTGTCAATCGATAGCGCTGTCACAGTACCTACTTGTTTTATTTCAAGGGTTAGATCTAAATATTTGTAGATAACTTTTAGGTCTAACTGAATATAAATATCGATTTGAGTTGACTTACTTTTTCACGCCAAAACCATTGAACCGAGTTTCATAATGTTTGCACATACATGAGCAATGATGAGAGCCTTGATATAGTTTTTGAATATTATTTGACAAAATGTACCTATAACTACAAGCGCAACCACAGGCAGAAGCTAGTTTATAATATTATATTTTAAGTAACAGAAGGTCGGTTTGGTGTATGAATAAATAAAAGCGATCGAGCTCCCTGCTACCTTTCATATCCGTATTAAATAAACTAGACTTTTAGAAAATTTTCTTATTATGTCACTTATGTACATCTGCATCACTTTTTTTAAATTTGACACAGTAGATTTCATTGTAGTATTTTTTTATTTATTAAATGTATATTATAGAGCTAACTTCCTAGGTTATTTAAAAAAAAGATAAAAAAGAGGAAGTGAAGGTATAGGATATGGCAATGTTTTTATAGGTTTTCAAAAATCTCACTACTCAAATGTAATAGAGACAGAATGGATAAATCCATTTTAGGAAAATGGGGGTAAAATTTAATTTTAAATAAACCTTTTAAATATTTAGTCTTCTTGTGCTCTGGCTGTTTTATTCCTTACTATAAAATGCATCCTGAATCCAATACGAAACGAAATTTGTGTTGCATTTTACATTTTCTTTTCGAGACCACTCGATGTTCAATACTTGCATAACGATTGCAACTGACGGCCATTTTATGTTTCATTGGTGGTTTATTGAATTGAAGTAGAAAAATGAATGTTCAATGAAAAACAATCCTCTTGTGTATATTTGGTCCAATTTTAGAAATCCATTTAGAAAAACGGTTCGTTAACGTGAACAAAATTTGATCGAATTATTTAACGAACAAAATTTGCATTTTTTTCGTAACTAAATTGAAGGATACGTTCAATATGTGTTAGCTATATTCATAGTTTTATTAATGTTATCATGTTTAACAACGATTTTTTTATATTTTCATTACAAATGTTATATTTCAAATATTTTATTTTCTAAACATGCATTATTTTACAAAATAACTACGGAAAAGTCAATTATTAAACTTACATTTATTGACAGTCTTCCATTAATTTCACTGTAATATAGTAAATTTGTGAACAACGCAAACTATACCTATTAAAATGAATTTCGAGTAGAAAATTTACTCGATATCTTCATTGGGACATGAGTTAATCGACATTGTTACTCATATGTACACATCCCTATCTGAGTATGGCGAGGTTGTCGCGCTTAGCAACAGTGGGTCGGTGGTTAGGTAAGCTTTAGAAAGTGACCGGCGCCTCAGGAGCCCTCACCCACACATCTACTAGACACAGCGTTTCTTTTAACTTAAAAACTATAAAATGAACGCGTGGGCTCTTTCAATTAGTCCGTACGAAGGGTGAAAGTTTTGTAAAAAGGAATTTTATTTGCTGTCGTATATTTCTTCTGGTAATCCACCTTCAAAATAAGTTATTGATTCAAACTCGTTTGTATATGATCTCTTTTGTTATTATCTTCACATATGTATATTTTACATATAAGTTTAAGCAGTGTTCTTGGTGGAGTATGTCATGTATTACATGTTACGCAGAAGTCGGAACACATCCAGTTTTCGATGTACAAAATGTAGAGAACGTACATACACTAACGCCTATATTCCCCGAAGAGGTAGGCAAAGCTGCATTTCCGCACCAACATTTCGCCAATTGTGTTTTTGTCCTAGGTAATTGGGGGCAAACCTATTGTCGTTTTTCGGTCACAATTCCAAACTCCGTGCTGCTACTGAGAATTTCCTTCTAGAAAAACCCAATAACACTATGTCTAATGTAAAGAAGTAGGCAATATTAATAAATAAGTTTATTATGTAACTCATGCTTCCCAATTCCCGGAATTACTTGATTCCTTGAAACGAACTTAAATAACATGGTCGCGATATGTTAGCCGAGTAAAAAGTACACACTTTTTACTCAGCTGATTTTATTGGACGACTTATACAACTTGTGACATAATTGGTCGATTTGTATGTGTGAGTTTTAGAATATCATAAATTAGTTTCCGATGCCTATAACCCTGTGGAAATTTAATAATTTATATACAAACAAAATACTTACAAACATTCATTCAAGTCATATTATTTATATGACTCCTCTCATATTTGAAAAGGCTTGTGTCATGAACTTGTTGGTCTCATGGCTGTGGATATGCCCCATTTTCCACTCAGCCTCTCTTTTTTATATTTCTCGCTAACAGTCTGATACCACATTTCAAATTGTGGTTATACCCGTATCGTGACAAATGTTTGTGTGACCCATAGGTTATTGTTTCAGATTTGGATGTTTGTGGGATCAAAAGTCTTGCATACTTTGTTACTCATGACGCAATACAAACCTATATAGATTTATTAGCTTCCGTCTGACACCACTTATTCTTACTTCTGCCCGATATACTCGTATTTATGCTTGCTTGGTCTATGTTCATAATTCGGAATAAATATATTCTAGTACCTAGCGTTGCAGTTGAGTCGGGGTTCCCACACGGCGTCGCCGTCGTTTGTCAGGGGACGAGGCGTAATAATGTAAATCCTGGCTTCAATCAATCAGCGCTTTTTGTATACGCCCGTATTGTTGCATAGAGGGTTGGTTGGTCTACGCGCCGTCGGATCTTTATATTGCAAAGTGAGTGCTATGAGAATAGTTATGTTTTTAGAAAACATACCTGTTTTAATAAAAAAAATTGGGCAGGCGTGCGAATCATTATTATAATAACGTTCTTTTCTAGAGACATACATAAATATACTCACTAACGCCTGTATTCCCCGAAGGGATAGGCAGAGGTGCATTTCTACACCCAATTATAATATAAACTTATATATAGAAAATAAATAAGCTGGTATTGACTGTAACGTGTATGACGGAAAAAAAACAATAACGATTTAAACAGATAACTAAATTAATTTAGATTTTAGTTCACTGTTTAAATGTAACAAATGTTACCAAACAAAATTAAACAATAGACCGATAACGAATTTTGATAATCGCACAGATTAAAACACAACAGATTTCCTCCCCTAGTGAGTACTTCTATACCCCACCGCGTATAATGAGGGGCTGAGGGGAGAGTGAAAGTCGCCACCCCTTATGTGAATCACGTTTGCGACCTGCGTGTGCATCCGTCAAAATAATTACGGTTTATTATGTTGCCTTTATTATACGTTCTGGACGACACGGAAAGCGTTTTATTGATTTATTTAATTATTTCATTTCCTACAACTGAAGTACATCAATGCAGTGTTGCCTTGCGTGGTGGACAAAGTTCCAACCTCTCGTAATCGTCTAAGCAAGTATAAATACAGATAGTCATGAGTTTGTATAGATGGAAGATTTTGTGTTCCTTTTTCATTAATTTCTACATCCTAATGTGTGTGGAAACAAATAACAATCTGTCTTAGTGTGGTTGATAGCCACAATATTAACTCGTTTTAGTTTAAACAAAGATTTCCTAAGACTTGGCAAGCTAGTTAGGAGACAATGAATCGCCTCCGTGCCACTGATAGAACCCGCCATCTTAAAAACTCTAACTAACCGAAGGGAAATCTACGATGTGTATAAAACTACCACATCGATTGTATGTTTATCGACGTCGATAAAAACGGTTCCAACCGTTGGATATTTATCGATACGATAAATGCGAGCTTTACGATTCGCAGCAAATCCTTTGTCTGACTGGACGTAATTTATTTCGTTTTCTAGTTTAACTTGCACACGATTTCGCTTATCATTTGTTATAATATTGTGTTTTATGAGATGGCGCCTCATTAGTGTGCTTATGGTAATATTGGGTTTTGATTTAGTAAAGCTTAAATTCTACATAATTAAGAATTATTGTGTCAGCCCTATATAAAATTATTCTTTCTATTGATACCAGTAGATAAATAGTCTATTTTTTCAGGCATTATTTCATAGCGCTATATAAAATTGTTACGTGCTTAATCTCGATTCTAAGCTAAACATACGCACGGGTCAACAAGTTTTACTTAAAAATAATCATTTTCAAGGCATCTTTAAGCGGTATTCTAAATAATAACCTCAAATTATAAGCCACAAGGATTCCGAACGCAACAAAGGCAACAATACCTCATCTCTAAAGCTGTACAGGGCGTTACCCGTTAATCTGCACACTAGTAAACATCACGGGGCCATCTCAAACGTCTTGCCAGCATCCTCCGTCACTGTCGCGCGCACTGGAGGTGCGAGGGTGCGACAAGGACGGCAGTCGAAGGGCCGGAATCAATACCCACATGACAGTGGCCGGTGTTTTATTTTGTTGGAGACATGTTTCTATGTGTGGGAGAAATGGTTTATTGAAATTGAATTGAATTCTGCTCTAACAGAATTGCTATGACTACAAAGCTTCTTACTTAGGGGTTGTATTATATCGAGATTCCTGATATGTACAAATTGTTACATGTAAAGTGATTGTAAAAAGAAAATCTATTCTAATCTAATTTTTTAATTCTAGACTTTTGTTTGCAGTAATAGCAATACGAAACAAATTGTATACGAAAATTTTTGCAACTGAAAGTTTATATGTATGCGCTTTGAGTTCGAACCCAGGACCACAAATGATACTGCAAAGAACCAGTCATTAGGTAAGTTCTTGGAGTGTAGAATCGACTCGATTTTAATCTCTTATACCACGCAGAACCCGAAACACATAAAACAATAGATTTTATTGCACGGAAGCGGCCACGAAGTAATGGTAGAAGACAAAGGCGTTTTAATGGAAGCGCCGTGTTTGATTCACATTCTAGCAAAACCACTTATTCAATTATTTAGTGTGAATAGGTACTAGTCCTCTCCACGGATTTTATGGTTTTATAGTGTTTCAGACTAGACTAGCTACCGGTTGTTAAATGTGTTTGTTTACAGTTTTGTTGTAACCGGTCGCCGGGTAATAATAGTATGGCCTACTCAAAATTCTATTCAATCTATGTTTTTAGTGGAACGCTCCTTTGGTATATTTTTGTCTAATTTTTTTGTTCATTCTATAAACTTAATAAAAGAAACAAAAACTTTAAGGGACAAAGTTATAAATTACAAAATTGCCGTATCATACGCAAAACAGTAACACTTTTACTTACTTAAAAGGAAAAAAAGAATTTATTACAATATACATCCAGCCTGTGAGTAAAAGAAAACTTATAGGCAACAATAATATGACACAATAAAAATGATATGCCGCATAAGTTAACAGGTAGAGAGGACTCGACAGTTATAGGCACAGTACGATTATATTCTGATAGATAGGATAGATAATTATCTATCCTATTATGTATTTTGAAAGTGATTGGTCTTAGCGTGAAGAAGATCCATGGACAGCATGCCCAGCAGTGCAATCTATCCATATAGATGGGCCTATATAAATATTGATAGAAGTTAATTTATGAGTAGCGCGTTCTATTACGTGAAAAAACTCTGTGAGTATGATATCGAGATAATCCAAAAATCGGATTGTTATAAATTGCTTTATGTCCGCCAGCGCGGAATATTAGCTTTCACGTTTCATGGTATGCATTATTAATCCAAGTTTTGTTTATATTATGAATAATTTTTGAATATTAATCATTATGTTACCAACACACAGGAATATAAAACTTATGTGTGCATATACAAGTTAATTTAAATTATATGCAACAATTAAATACATACTTATATATTTACAAAGGTGCGGCGAAGTAATGGCATAAGAAAAACCTACATTAATACAATGTTTGAACATTCTATAATTCTGCAAATAATAACAATTGCTATACTGCCTTGGATGCTCTGAACAGTATTTAACTCTAAGAATTAAAATTATATCATTTAGTATCTACCTATATAAAAGAAAATATTTAATACACTGTGTTTTGTTTCTTTTGACAACAAGGAGTGTAAAAAAATTATTTTTGACTCTTAAACTTTTTCACTTTATATATTATTTATGTTTTTTTCTTCCCATCTTTTTCAGTTCTAATATAATATTAAAAGAAATTTATCACGCAGCAATAAATCATAAAAATCCCAGCATTTGGCATAATTTGCCAAAAGTATCGTATTTCTACACTTTATATGGAGGGTTCGCTCCCCTATTCACATAAGTTCTTTACGATTATGAAATGTCGGTCGCTTTCCGGGTATTCCTATTTTGAAACCAGCGTTTGTCAATGTTTGATCAAATGTGTGCCAAACAGGATATTTGGTCATTTGGTGTGGCTTTAATGAATCGGGATTTATACTTCCTTTGTGATTTTTGGAAATGACGATATTTTTAAAAATGACTAGTTAGTGGTCTCTCTCAAATATTCCATATATAAGATTTAACAGCTATGAAATAGTATTAAGAATATTAAATTATTTGTCTAGTTTTATATGCTAAAAGCACACAGATTCAATATTGACTTCATAGTGTTAATGGATGGTATTTTGTTTAAACTTGGAGGTTTTTTTTGGCACGATACCAACTAACAAAATTGACGATCTAAAGGAAGTTTGAGTGAAAATAAGTTTTTGAGAGAAAACATTTTAATTTTTTTTTATATTTTTGAGTACCTACTGGCAACAGTATTTAAAAGAAACTATAAATAGTGAACTGGAACCAAATTATTTTGCTCGTTAAAACAAAAAAAATACGACTGCGGTATTAGCATAGACAGCTTTGTTTGAATACGGAACGTTTGGATCTTGCTGCCTGATTCAAAACAACACCTGGCATGCTAGAAAAAAACGCCGTTGTTAGTGTCCAATAGAAAGAGCGAGAAGACGAATTAGCCTAACGCTAAAAAGAGAGAGTGAATAATAGGGTGAGAAAATAGCCATAAGGGTCTTTACCATTGTGTACGGTAATTGTACAGAATCAGTCGCGAACACGATTTTAATAGGCGAGGGGGCGTATTGATTTCCCTTTTATATAAATCAACCATTTAAAGATATGTTACACACGGGCTGGCGTGGTATTGTTTTGACATTTTTTAATAAGTAATTTGATTTTTGAAAATGTATGTATTTAATATTTATTGTGAAGTATTACGATTAAATATTATCTTCGTAATCTAGTTATATTTATTGCATCAATTTTTAATTGACTTAAATTGACGCTTAGTGACGATAAGGTATGTTTTTTTATTAATAGAAGCCATATAAAAGTTGTTTCCCTTGTTACAGATCATCACGGATGTCCCTTAGTGTGGTGAAGTGTTAGTGTGTGAGTGTGTGTGTATTGTGCAGTGACATGAAGCAATGTAACATGTGCCGGGAACACGGACCCACTCCACTGGACACGGAACTCTGAATGATAGCTACCGTTGAGGGTAAGAATATTATTATTAACTTAACAAGCATTATTTTATTATTATTATTTAAATCATCCAGTTTAATAATAATGTGACAGACTGCCTAAACAAGGTCACGGGATGTTACGAGATGAAAGGCGCGTCCCGCGATCAAATGTTTTATGAGGAAATCCATTTTTGCCAAGATATTTGATGATATTATCTAAGATTCTTCTACGTATTAATGCTAAAACTATACTCTTTTTTATACAGTTCCTACTATATAAACGGATAACAATGTAGCGCCGTAATTTAATTTTTGATATAGCGACATGTTTCGGTACGCAACTGAATTGCCCGTTCCGAGCTGTGTCCGTTCAACCGGCCCTTTGACATTAAAAATGTATCGACATGCCGACCAGACTAAAAATAAATATTATTGAATTATATGTGTCGCCCACGCGTCTGTCCGCGCGACCTTCAAACGACGCGATGCCGGGTAAATGTTAAGTGAAACTCATTGGACTCTCAATAGGCCTCACGCACACTATTCATTTCCCAGTGACTAATATTAAATCATGTCAGTTTATTTAAACAGGTGGTAATAAATATAATTTATCACGAAAATAGATATGTACGCTAACCTGAAACAAGTATTTGTGGACCAAAAGAACACGGGCGAGGACCAACTATATCACGAAGGCTCTTACTAATATCAAGGTTTAAATCAAACGCTCTATATTTTAATAACCGTAACAATTAAATTATTATGCTGCAAAATTATCAGAATATGATACTTGATAATATAAAAGTAAAAGTAGTGATAGCCTCGAAGTTTAGGCACGCGATTGAGAATCTCGGCGGTCGCGGGTTTAAACCCCAGGCACACACCTCTGACTTTTCGAAGTTATGTGTGTATTCACAATTAATTTTCACGTACTTTAACGGTGAAGGAAAACATCGTCAGGAAACCTGCACACCTGTAAGTTCTTAGGAATTTCTTAGATAAAAAATGCTTTCGCAGATCTTTTTTTTTTTTTCAATAAAAACATTAATAAGAATTAGAAATTATTGTAGTAAGAATATAAAATTTTACGCGTCAAATAAATGAGTCATTGATATAGGGGGAAGTCCCTTAGCGCCGAACGGCAGGTAGTACCGAACGAAAGCTGTAACCATAACTAATAAATGAATAAGGACGATATTTTGCCGTGCAACGGAAAGAGACAAAGCTAGATAGGCTGCGGGTGGCGCGGGAGCAGCCTGTGGCGCACGCAACGTGAGCAAGAACGGTCATTGTGCATTTTATGCGGGAAACTGTCGTCACCTACAAACTTCACCTATTAGTTGTAGATTGAATATAAGAGTTGAACCATTTTGATACGAGTCTTAATTATCGTCGGTAAGTACTTTTCGCGTTTTGGTATCTAAAATTTAAATTAAACTTATTATTTTTGTTTTATATGATTATTAATTCTCTCCAGTGAGTCCCTAGTACCGAACAGTATTTTTGCCCTTATGATCGAACGAAAATGTTTTAGGGATTACACTGTTATTTAATACGACGCATGTTATAAATGTATTGAATTCATTCAGGAACAAATACATCTTTAACTATGGAAAAAATCAACAGGCGTTACAAGTGTACAAAAGCATGGAAAGGTGATGACAAAAAAAGCATTCGTCAAGTTGGGAAGCTTACTTCAGCTGATAGGGGAAAAAATGTTACGATCTTATTTTGCATGAGTGCTACAGGCTATTTTATACTTCCTTTTTTCGTTTTCCCCGCCAGAGAATGCACTAGAGGTTAATGATAAATTCTCTCCCAGATAGTGAAGCTGTAGCCCAACCTAAAGGTTGGATGCACAACGAGTTTTTTTTTATAAAATGGTTGTATCATTTTACTAAGTTTGCTCGACCCTCGAAGGTGTCGCCAATTTTGCCTTTGCTTGATGGACACAGCAGCCACAAGACTTTGGATGTAATAAACTGGTGCAGAGATAACAATATTCACCTTATAAGCTCGCCACCGCACACGACACACAAGCTCCAGCCTTTGGACAAATCATTTATGAAGACTTTTAAAATGCCTATACTGCACGGAATGTGGATGAGAGCTAATGCAGGATAGCTCCTGAATTACCGACTTTGATATTGCAGGACTTGTATCAGATGCCTTTAAGAAGGTAGCAAGTCTTCAAATGTGCCGGCATCTGTCCGATGGCCATATGTGCCAGTTAATATCAATGTTCGGTACTAGGTGCCACAATAGAATTTAACAAAAATAATTACCAATGAAGAACCCAAGTTAAAACATTTATTTTAGTTATTTTTCTTTGTTCTGTTGATTTATATGAATGTCTATGATTGTTATGCGCTCAGTAAATGCATTAAAATGTTAAAAACCAAATTAGTTTTTTTTTTACTGTCACCCAGGCTTAGGTGTTCGGTACTGTGGGACTCTCCCCTACCTACTCTATGTAATATTTTGACACAGTAAACAATTAGGTATGGTCGAGAGTGTCCATATCTTTCAAATTAGAGTTGGAATTGGTGACTATTCAGTGTCTTGTGTAGTAGGCCGAGGCCCGGTGGTCTTAATTTAATTGACAGTTTGCGCATGCCCTTACCGGTCGCAAGGTACAAGACAATCGTCGCTCTCTCTTAACAAGTCGTCTTTAATGTGTTATGCAAACATTGTGAAAAGCACTTGTGTTACACTCGTTTATGAAGTTATTGTGCCGAGTGTGTGTTTCGAAATAACATATTTCAAGTAATATTATTATTGGTAATAAGTTCAGGTATTATTGTTTTATATGCGACAGTCAGACAGACAGTAAAGTAAGAATAGAATGGCTGAAATTCTGAATCATTGTCAAATTAGTAACCCTAAGTTAAAGGCGCTTTGTAAGTCAAAAAATACTTATGGAATAAGAATATTATGTTTTCTTTCTTCTTTCTTTTGACGGTCTCGTAAATTAATACAAACAAAATCCATTAAAAATATAGTGCCTTTATTATCATCAGCCCATATACGTCCCATTGCTGCTGGACACGGGACTCTACTATTGAGAGCAGTTAGGCCCTAGTCCACCACGCTGTCCTAGTGCGGATTCGAAGAGGCTGAGTGGTGTGCATGATTTGAACCTGCGCCCGCCGAGATTTTTAACTCGACCGCGAGCCTAAATAATTCTCTAATAGTGCCTTTATAATTTATTTAATTCTTTCTGGTCTTTCTCTATTGGAGCCCTGTGTTTTTCATTTTCTCTGCCTTAATCATGCGTCCGAAAATGTCTCCCTAAGTACTTATTCCTAACGCTATTCTTCATTAGTTTTCGCAACTGTCCTAAGTTTAATCACTCAGTGAACGGATTCCCGCGGTGGACTTGCGAAATTAAATTTAACGTAATGATTTTCAACTTCACGTATGGAGGCCGATAATAATTCGATCGTATGTTTTAGAGCGGCGTGTTGAGTCAAGCTAGTTGATTGCAGGTGTCCGTTGACGTGGTCACCTTTTACCATCACTCATCGGTTTATTGACCCGCTTTATTGTCACATTTGCAATCTGTTAGCGATTTCATATCCGTTTAAATAGGGCTGTCAATTCTCATGTCCTTGTATGTATACCAAAAGGCCAGATTTATATGATAATGATCAACCTTTGTAGTTTTTCACGATAACTTCTTATTTGTTTTATTAAATAAATTAACTACAGTCCTACGAAACATTAAAAGTGTAAGCGTAAAGTCTGTAAATAATAAATACCCACACGTCATCGTCATTTCACAATGAATTATATCACTTGCTTTAAAGGTGAAGGAAAACATCGTGATAAAATATGCACACCTAAAAGTTCTTAGGTGTGTAGTCCGCCAACCCGCACTAGGCCAGCGTGGTGGACTAAGGCCTAAACCCTCTCAATGATAGAGGAAGCCCGTGGTCAGCAGTGGGACGTATTTGGGCTGATGACGATGACGATTTCGTTAGTACAATTATAATGAATTTCATCAACATTTAATATTGTGCCGGTATGAATGCAGATTAAATTAATTTCGTTGGTCACTCGCCAATAATTGGGGAGTTGCCAGTCATGCACCGGCATTTTGTCTATAAAAATGAAATGCAGTAATATTAAAAAATCGACATAAACTAATAAGTATGTACACAGAATTATATTTATATTTTACTACGTGTTTACTTTCATGATATTTTTGTATATTCTGTAGGTAGCATTTCCAATTAATTATATATTGAAGAATATTTTCTCTTTAGATTCCATTACGTATTTTTGTTCGTAAAGATTGTGTATAAGATATAATCACACAGTAGTTTAGTTTTAGGTGCCAGTGCAGTCACTTTGTGGACAGTTTAAAAATATAATTAAGTTGATGCGACAAACCTAGGTTTTCTTGGGTATCATCACGCTCATTTGTTGTAAGCCGTATCATTAAATTTTTTCTCTTATTTTTTTTTGCATTTTACAAACATCTCTACATAGTGTGACTCTTTATTAATAATAAATTTTTATTGTCGATATTGTATACTAGAAAATGGAAATGAGAATTTACAACACCTACACCCGAGATGAAAATTTGTAGATATTAATCATTTACCTTGACAGCCCCGTGGCGCAGATGGCTAGACACCAGCTTGCGAAACGAGAGGCCGCGGGTTCGATCCCCGCACCGAGACAAATGTTTGTATGATCCACAAATATTTGTTTCGGGTCTGGGTGTTTGTGAGACCGAAAAGTCTCTCGTAGTCTCTGATACCCACGACACAGGACTTGTATCCTAGTGTGGGGTCAGAACTATGTATGTGACTGTTGGGTGTATTTATTTATTTATTTACCTATCTCTCGTTGCATGTCTAACTTGGAGCTTCATTCTCATTAGACTTCTGAGTAATATTTGAGGATTTCTTGGACACGGATGTTCTGTACTATGGAGCGGCATTATACCTTGGCGTAGTGTCTTAGAAAAATGAAATATAAAACAAGAGAATGATTATTCTCTGATTAGTGATACATATAAAAAATAACGAAAAGAAGTTAAAATCAACATTTTAGGACCTTGATTGAATGGCCATTACGTTCCCTATTACGAGGGACAAAATCACAATATTAGTGGAAATGTAGGTGCAGAAATGCACCTCTGCCTACTCCTTCGGTGAAAACAGGCGTGAGTGCAAATTATGTATGTGTCATTATATGCAATCTATTATCATGTTTTACATTATATTTATCATGCCTTCTAGAGCAGTCAGTTGCGTAACAAATAACACCAAGCCATATAAATCGCTACAGGAACTGAACTCTTAACATTTCGTATCGGCTATTTCCCCTCCTTGCTATTAATGTCGTCAAGCCACATTGTTCATTATTATATGCAAATGTAACAAATATAACCGCTCTTAAAATACCAAACGATATTCCCACGGAGGACAGGCTAAAAGCAAAAGGTTAATGAATTAACTCAATGTCATGTCGCAGTAAGCACCAATATTAGGCTATTAACAGAGTTACCTATTGCGCAATTACTTTCTAATTCACTTAGCTATCGTCGCCTAATAATGCCATTTGGCGTTTTGTGTTTTCAGAAGCTTACCTATCGTGTTACATTCAACGTTTTAAGTTTAAACTTTTTTTTTCATGCGTTTAATCTAATTTAATTTCGCTTCTTAAGGAAGAAGTGTGTCTATACTTAAGTATTAAAATATTATCAAAAGTCTTATTTTAGCTGTTGGAACTGATTGCGAGATTCTAATGTATAATTTGTTTACAAGAATTCGTTCAATAAGAGAATACAGTACGAAATAGTCAATATTCAGTAAATTTGAAATGTAACATTTAAATATAAGGTCAAAAAGCAATGTCTCGAAACGAATTGAGTCACAACCACCTGTATAAAGTTATTCGTCTAGACGTTTAAGTAAATTTCCTGTTTTCCTACACTGGCAATTGGTTCCATCCCCAGACAAGTCTGATTAGTTCTCGCGAAGTTATTGAAACGCATCTATTTTTTATATAAATTGTATTTGATTGGCTACCACTATATTGGTTATCATTTAGTACAGTTACAACAATAGCACTAGTCAATAACTGTTTATAATAAATTCAGAAGAAGTATAAGTTATGGATAATAATGTTCGATTTTCGCATCTCAGTATTATTTTAATTTTGTATCAGCTTAGCAAGCTATCAATGCTAAAGGCGTTTTTATCTTATTCTCTTTTATTTATAATATTAGTATCTCTCACTCAATTGTAGAAGTGTTCAGAAATGTTGAAAAATAATAATTTTTTTCAAATTCTTAAAATGGTATTTTTTTTACAAGTTATCAAAAGCAGTTTCCGGTTGAAACCAGCTTCTCGGCTGATGTACATCTACGGGTCACATTAAAAGTCCGACTAGCTAGGAGCCCCAATTTCACATGAGCCGTGTCTTAACAAAAGATTCGCGCGTGGAGCACTCCTTTCGCGACGTATCGAGGTGCATTATGCAACATCCTGCGTGCCCTACATAACGTTCATCTGTTATTACAATGAATTCACAGACAGAATATACATTGCACGAATATGGAATACAATTATGCTGTTAGTTGTTGAGGATATCAAGACTGAAGAACATATTTGGATGCAAGCCGCGTCCAACAGGTCGTTTATGGCCAAAGCATTTGACCAACAGTGATCATTTTGTTGCTGATGATGATTATGTGGAAAAACATGAAGAAAAATGCGTACCTAAAAGTGATCTACAAAGAATATCTTACCACATTCTGGGTTACTAAATTCCTGTGCAACTGTGATATAAAAATTTTATAAAATCAATTTTCTACTAGATTTAATAATGTAACCCACTAACCATCAGAAGGTCTAGTTGGCGGACTCAGCCTAATGTAAGAAATGGTTCTTGTAAGCGAAACATATTTTATATGTAGATATAGTACAATATATGACAGCTTTAGAAACAAATTACCAACAGGTTCTGAATAAAACATCACCATGCGTGTTAACAATCACACTTTACTTCGAATCGATATTAACGATGGAATACGGTTACGCGGTTAACGTACAAGTGTGCTTGACAAGGTGCTATACACTTTAAACTTAGTGCAATAAAGTTTACATTGTGATTTTATGGAGGTAACGAGTTATGGGGTATTAAACTGTATAGCACTTCCTTGTTTTTAATGATTTGTTCGTTAGATACCTCATGCAGATGTTTTTACGATAGCATATGGGAATAAAGAGTATAAAATGAATGGATGAATTCTAATGCTTGAACATTTATCATCAATGTATTTATGTCATCCTTTTTATCGGGCCAAAGTAACGCTCTAGCACCTAAGAGTATGCTGGCAAGAAACTATTATTGTTCAAAGTCGATGCAATGAATTACCTTAGTCTTATGGTAATAGAATATGCACAAAAAGATCTAGGAATGCGAAGTATCAGAATATTTCTTTTATAATTATTATTTATCCGTACCTGCACGTTTATTTATACCTGTAAAACGTTAATTTGTTCGATGCCTTATGATTTTATATGCATCTACTTTCCTGCTTATTATGGACCACATAATGATGAGTGAACAATGTCGGTAAATATTCTAAGGGAAGGGTGACGTCACGCAGGCGATCGGTCGTAAAACTAATTATCGGAAAGTTTTCCATAACAAGTCACGTAAAAGGGACAAAATATTATTTGGTAAGGATGACGAAACGCTAACTATATAATATGGTGAGCTATAACAATAGATGCAGAGATATAAATCTATGACGTCATGGCATTGGTAGTATAAGAATCTTGGAACAAATACTACTAAATGCACAGCAAAATTGTATTTCGGCAGATTTGCAAGTTAGGATAGAAGTAAGCTCCCAATATTACGGATTTGCCTATCAAAGCGTTCTTTCCTTCCCATAATAGACTTAAGCATTTTAAGCAAACAGTGAAAAATCGTGCTTGTCTTTGTCTTGTCTTGTCTTTACCCTATCGATAATATACCTAAACATTAGCGTAGGCAATACAAAAGACAGTAATTAGATAAAATAGGTTTCTATATCATATTTTAAATAATCATAATGATTTTTCTAGTCAGTAAATTAACAAATGTAACGGATGCGTGAAACACGCATCACACTACTAAACGAAAAAGTGTCAACTGCATACATTTCTCGGTGGCAAAGTGGGTCAGTAGTTGGTACTGAGCGCAGTTCACGGGCCGATTGCCGTTGTCGCGCGACTGTTTGTCGCCAATGTAATTACTCGCGTGCGGCGACACACAAATTTTATAAGCGTTTTATATAATGTTCATAATTACTACAGTTCAGACGATGAAGTAAAAATCTTGTAGCTATCAGAGTCTTTACAAAGAGTGTCGGTTTATGTGGCCTCTTCTCGAATCGGTATTGTGGCCATTTTTATAGCTTAGGTCTAGTAAACGGTTCACCTGGTGGTAAATAATCCCGGTCACCCATGAACACTTATATAACTAAAAACCGTAGCAGTGTTCCGGCTATAAGTAAAAAAGAATCAAAATGAGGAAGTAAAAGGTAAACATTAATCATTGAACCGATTGCAAGTTGGTTTTCAGTTAAGACTGTGGTTCCACCCTACCCGAGTTTTCGAAGGCTCATTTGAGGTGGGAGAATTTGTGTTTCTCTGTTCCTCAATTCAATTTAAAGTTGCAGGAGAAATTTGAGACCATTTTTTATCTTAAAATACAGACGACCCGCCCTCAAAATGCATAGCGGCCTAAGATACGGTTTAGTTAATATGCTAGTGTAAGATGTTTAATAGGGGCTAAGCTCAGTTTAACATTTGTTCGATTAGGCACTCGTAAAAGTGCGCCAGGCGGTAAGGTCCCAACTAACGCACGACCTCCCAAGATCTGTTATAACTGAAGCTTAATCACATTTCTTATCTTTAAAGAAGTTCCACCCATTCTTTCGTCAACCCTGTTTGCAGACCAAATAAACTCACGTACCACTCGTTTTACACTTTTAGTACCATAAAATGCGTATTATAAGGATATTTAAAGACTGGTTGTTTTATTGCGCATAATTGTGGCGTACTCGTCGATTTCATAGCGAGTCGGGAACCCGTTTCTTTTGTCGCATGTCATTATGCCTTTGTTGACCGAGCGATCATTTCGCAACAACCGTTAGTGAAAGACAAATTGTATGTTCAAACGTGGGTTTTATAATTTTAGTTATTTCCATGTGTCTACTTTTGGCTCGGCAAAATTAAAGTCAATTCATTGTGTTGTTACCTCCTTTTTTCTGGTTTTTATTTTCGTATTAGTCAGGTGTTTATTTTTTTAAGAAACTTGATAAGTAAGAACATAGCTTTACTAAACAATCAAAGACATGTCCTTATTTACTTATACATTTGAAAAAAATCGCAAAAAAATCGTTGTAGGAAAACACGATTCATAGCTTTTTTATATGTGGTTGTTGAAATCAGTGCAGAATTGTTCTTAAATTTCGTCGTATGTTTTGTGTACAAAATGCTTAACACATCAATAATGTATAAAATATTTTTTCTCAGAAAGGTGAAACTATAAAGAGATGATAGGAAGCCCATTCGAAAAACTGATTAAAAAAGTAATTCAATTAAAAATAAACCAATCATAGTCTTATCTAACACTGGATCAAACCTTACTCAAAAACAGGGGACAGGGTTTCTCGCACTCGCAACTCCTAAAACTCGCATGAGGATATATGTAATATAAAATACAAGAAATCTTTTGCAAATAGTGCATATAAATACAGTTTAAGTGAACGTTGTTTATTATACTCGTATTAGCATCTGAATTCATCCGTGTTCTCGAAATCAAGAAATATTACTTAGTATATTTAGGGAAAACATCGTGAGAAAATCTTGCCAATGCCCAATGATTTGCAACAATTTAGATGCATGGACTCATGGAGTACATCGTCTCGCTTGAATTTCTTCATATCTAACATTTTCCATGAGTAATCTTTAGGTATGTAACTCCACAAGCTGCAGTAATAGGTGAACTGGAATAAGGTACACCCCGTATCCAGTTGGACATACATATATACATATATGGTTGTAATATGGTACGGCTGGTATGTGTATTGTATAAAATCATCCGCTGATGGTAAATCATTATTTTCTTTCCTCGGCTCATTAATTAGCGACCGATCACTCAGTCGTATAACGTAAAAAAAACATCTTTACACAGTTTGAAACGCCCATACAGCATTAAACTGGCCAGTCATCCGTACTTTTCTCACGCTATTCGAGTTTTCTAAATCGTAAGTAGCTGTAACACGACCGAAGTCGGGTAAAAGCAAAGACAATGAGAGGTCACTCACCCGCTGCCCGCCCTGACCAACGCCACTTGTTATGTAGCGTAGACGTGCTGATAGGCATATATTTAACGCATTGTGTCTGTGAGGACTTGGTGAAAGATTTTTTTTGTTTCAAACTTACAGCTGAACACAGTACCTTTGATGATAAGTGAAGTGCTGTTGAGATACCTTACCTACAATAGAGGACTGAGACTCTCTCATCAATCGAGGTGCCGGCTTGTTCACTACGCTACGTTTGAGGAAAGTTATTGTAAAAAAGTTATTGCCTTGGGGAAAATTGAGCAAAGAAATTGTTGCCAGCTTGATTTATCACTTATGTTAAATTTTTAGCTATGAATTCGTAGACCAGTACACATAACTCTGCTAAGAGCAGACAGTTAATATATAAAACAAACAACATCTAATGATCTATCCTAAAACCTCCTTTCCTTGTACAATAAAATAAATGCGAGGGCGTGCATTTAAAACAGTTTTTTTACGTATGTATACACAGGTATTTGTTATTAAGATTTGTTTTGTACTTATGTCACAACTGACAAGCACTGCCATAGACAAGCTACCGGTAACAATTGCTATTGTAAACCAGTCAGGCGCTACGATTAGCATATGATAATGTGTATAAGACAGTAAACTGAAATTAGATATTTATGACAAGGCAAGGTGCTTCCGTGGAATTAATCAATGTAGAATGATAGTAGTATTATTTATGGGCACACCAACGTAACCAAACTGTCCCTTGACAGAAAATGCATACTAGTCTAAATTTCAGAAACTATGGATAGTTTAGATCAAAATATCTCAAGGAATAAAAATATTAATTCAAGTGAAGTTAACACATGTTAATTATACGGATAAATGTTTCGTGAATCTACAGTTTTTTGTTTGACTTTTTGCCCACATTGCCAATGTCACAGAGTGTGGTCACGTCAGGATATTTCTTTTAATGATTGCTAGGAAATTCACTGTCTAATGAACATACGGATTTTCCATCGAATAGTCGCATACATAGATTTTGAATCATTTGCAATTTACATACGCCTGTTAACAATAACATTTTGTTAGGATTAAGTATAGGTGGTTGTTGAAGACTTATTTTACAGTCGTCTGTTTTGCTAAATGTCTTATTAATATTTTTTTTTTTTTATGAAAACAGTGACTCTAGTTTTTTGTCTTCTTTTTTGGAGTAGACGACAAATTCGTTATAGTGATTGGGTTTCTCTTTTATATTAGATCTTACACTCGGAAGTTTGGCCTATGATGGCCATCACATTTTAATCATTATGACCTCTCATGATTTCATTCAGTATAATATAAGCGATAAAAAATACAGACGTGCTTAATTTATTAGTGCCTACGGTCTAAGATACGTTCTATCCTGCCACAAGTATGTTGATGTGCAAGTAAGAAACCAGTCAATATGAATATAGGCAAGACGATAAAAATGTTAATGTCTACATCGACGCCATTAACATTACCTACAACATACAGGAACATAAATCTCCATGTAATTTGCACATCCGGTAGTCGACACCACAGTGGTACACAGGATATCGGAATGTATTCACAATCAAGTCATTGCGCTCGGTGAGAGCGGCTATGACAGCCAAGTCCAGTTAGACGAGGCTTTCAATATCCTTGATAATGTAGATAGCTAACTTATAAATTATGGCATTTTAGCAGCACACATGACAATCGTGAGACCTGAGGTTTGACTCTTAGTTAGAAAATGCGACTTGTGCGAAATTTTATTTAAAAACATGATGGAGTTTTTGAAGATGAAGTTTCAACAGATTCATGATGTTTTTGTACACCTACATTATCTCTAAGCACCATTGGCTACTAACTACTGAAACCAGTCCTACGTTCACGATCGACCACGATCCACGTGCCATCAGCAGTACTACAGCACTGTCCATTATAAAGCTTGAATACAAAGTGGGATCAAATTATCTTAGCGCCGTGTATACATCGTTGACGAGATTGACGTCACAGTAAACCGACGCATTCTGTGCTCGTGTAGGCGACGAGACCAACGTCACACTGACGACGGCCGAGTAATGTTCACGCCTCTCATCCATGCTGTTTTAAGACCTGTCTTTAATTACTATCAGGTGCTGTGCATTCAAGTGTCAACGTGATTCAGCCTCTTGAAGCGTGCCAAAAATTGCTTCGTAACTAAGTAGGGGGAAGACATTTCTTTGTCTATCACGATGCACTAGTGCGTCCTGCTGGACTTCAAATCCCTAAGGGGTCCGTAATATTATATACATCACGGATGCATTGCATGGTAAATTTTACAATGTTTTCATTCATCGTTGCGTGCGTGGTTTTGGCAAAAAAACGACCTGTGCTCGAGGCCACGCATTTGTAGTACCTACTATAAAAAAATATATAAAGTAAATAAATGGCTCCATCGAAGTTACCCATCTACAAGAATAATCTTTACGATCATGCCTCAGGTCGTAAGTTTGTATAAGTATTAAATGAACACTACATTTGGTTAGTTAACTTGAAAATAAATTGTCGGTTGCGACACGATTGTACTACTTTGTGTTGGCAACCGTTTTACCTTCCGTTCGAATGTTTTACAAATCACTTTTACGTTTTTATTTAAGAATCAAAGTCCGCAGAGGTTGAGGAGACCGGATGTTGTGTTATACGTTTAAAAATTCAATAGAAAATATGACTGTGTTTCTACTACGTCGTCACTCCCGCGATTCTAGTGCATTGCGTGCAATCGTGAGGTCCCGGACTCGATTCCCGGGTGAGGCTTTTTATTCGATATTTCCGTTATGAAATTTACAATAGCAGAGGGAGTCTGGAAATGTATCTGGTAAATGTTAATAATCTAGCCATTTATAACTCGGGACGTTTGAAGATACAGGCATGAAAAAGAATATGTTTTCATTTTATTTATGTTACAGTAATTCGAGAATACTGTAAACAAAAAGTCGATTCGTATAATTTTGTCGATATTATCAGATTATGTTTCAGTTTTTATTCTCAACTGGCCGAATACTGAAACGCTACTTAATCTGAGGGCGACTTATATTTAAGTGGCTGTTATAATTTAATCGTCATACGGAAACATCATTTATCGGTTTTAAGACTATGATTAACTAATGCCCACTTAATTGTTTAAGCTTGTCCCATCCTCTCCTTTCCTTACCAGAACCACGCGTGCTGGCATGCGAAGCCACAGCTTTGTAAATAAATAAATACACCCAACAGTCACATACATAGTTCTGACCCCACATTAAGATACAAGTCTTGTGTCGTGGGTATCAGATACTACGAGAGACTTTACGGTCTCACAAACACCCAGACCCGAAACAAATACTTGTGGATCACACAAACATTTGTCTCGGTGCGGAGATCGAACCCGCGGCCTCTCGTTTCGCAAGCTGGTATCTAGCCTACTGCGCCAGGGGGCTTGTGGTCACAACATCCGCGGCTCGAACCAAAAAGTTCGCCAACTCTTACCTTTGCCGCACCATCAAGCTGTGGAATAGTTTGCCGGCTCACGTGTTCCCTCCTTCCTATGATCCTGGATCCTTTAAGCGAAGCGTGAAGAAGCATTTGTGCAGGCCGGCATGATTGTGTCGACCAGCGGGTGACCATATCGTTTCTCGCTGGTCGGTATTAATTTTTTGGACTCCACTGTGCTTACCATCAGGTACAGTGAAGTCACTTTGCCGTGCCAGTATAAAAAAAAAAACTTAAATTTCCATAAATGGCAACATTACCACAAAAAGTTATTCTACATGACATTTTTTAAGTATATACCGCTTAAATTGTAACAGCCACATAAATATAAGTCGCCCTCAGATTAAGTAGCGTTTCAGTATTATAGTAGTTATTAAAACTTTGTCATATGTTGTGTACGTTTGTCACATAAAATAAAATAAAATTAGGATTTTTCACGTAGGTGGTTTGGTAGAAGCACGCTGGCATAACAATACTAATAGAGTATGTCTTTTTTGTCTTCAGCACACAATATGAAACAAAGAATACTTGACTGAAACTTTGAAGTCTATTATATTTAACTAGATAAAATGTACTGGTATTTCGAACATTATCATGGACTCTCGTTAGGTCTTGGATATATTCGAATAATGTACCTATAGGTATTAAAGTTTTTCTAAAGTTTAGCTTGTAATTTGCTAAAGCAATCGGGTCGGCACAAGTACAAATGAATGAGTTGTGCCGTACTCGATTCATATCACTCGTTTTAGTCGCTGTTGCCTGTTGGCTGTTGGGCACGGACCTCTTTTACAACAGCTGTTGAGGTTAGAATTTGTCTGCGCGCGGACTACACTCCTTAGGCATCCTTTGTGAATAACTCTAAGTATTGCAGGATTCCCGACAATATTTTTCATCGCTATTAAATTGCGTAATAAAATAACTTAAAAATCAGTACTTGGATTTTAACTGATGACCGCCGATATTAAAGGCCTTGTAGTCTATAATACAGATGTAAACGTTTATATTAATGTCTATAACGTCACTGATTGCGACAATTCTGTTAACATGGCGGTAAGCCTAACGAGTACTTTAATTTTAAGGTAACATAAACGAAAGGTTCAAAGGCTGGCTAAATGTAATAACCGAAACACAACCAGTATAAGGTATTCGAAGGACAAAAATGGACAACTTTGTTGATTTGTTTATTTTTTTATAATTAAATAATGCTGTTCTAGTTTGTTGAAAAAATCTTATATAATTATTGCTAAATTACAATCATCATCAGCCCAAATACGTCCCACTGTTGGGCACGGGCCTCCTCTACAACTGAGAGGGTTTAGGCCTTAGTCCACCACGCTGGCCTAGTGCGCGTTGGCAGACTACACACCAAAGAAATTCCTAAGAACTTTTTAGGTGTGCAGGTTTTATCACGATGTTTTCCTTCACCGTTAAAGCAAGTGATTTATTGTGAATGCACACATACGAGTAACTTCGAAAAGTCAGAGGTGTGTGCTTGGGGTTTGAACTTGCGACCGCCGAAATTCTCGACCGCGCGCCTAAACCTCGAGGCCATCACTGCTGTAAATGCTGCTAAATTACAATAATTAGGTTACCTATATTAGCCCAGTTCTACCATAAACCATGTGTCCATTGACTCTTTGCTAGTTTACACGTTTCAAAAACATATTTTTTTAATACCTCTAGAATAAAATCGGCTATAATATTACACATATAAACACAAAAATAACATCGGCTAGGCAAGCGATTGAATTAGGTTCAAACCTGTTAAAAGGCATACGGGAACAATACACAGGAGTAAGTAAGTTAGGCTTTACATCGATGACGTTATGCGTAGTTACAAAGTACAAGTCACTAACCGATTTAGTTAGCATATTCACCTTACAGGCCTACTTCACAGGCAAGAAATCCAGTTTCCAGATACCGTGTCAACATTCACATTGTCATGTCTAAAACTAATCACAAACCTCGAACATGTTCCAATAAAAGACCAAATCTATAAATAAATAGAACTCGTAAGTTTATTGTGTACTTTTGTCCATGACTTCAGACTCAAGAATGAGGTCTCATTAAAGTATATAGGTTAAATCATTATTCGCAATCAATAAAACCAGTTTTATGCCTTTTATGAACGAAAAATAAAATATGATAATGTAAACAAAAAGTCGCCGAAATACACGTACAAAGGTAGGTAAATATTTTTTTGTGTTGAAGTATTCGACGTCAAAAACCTGACCAAGGTCAACCGCTGACACACACACCTACTTATATATTTATAGTATGCCAGTAGTACGGGGGTGGCTGTACCAAAATACCCCCCAGCCTGCCCGGGGGTGGTACTGAGCGGCGATGGGGCTTCCTTATTGCATTATCCTTGTATGTAACCTTGAATGCAATGAATGGACTGGGTGTAAAAAATGTGAGGGGGATAATTGATCAATGATGCAAAAAAATATTCTAGGTTTTTTATTGTTGCAAATGTCAGCCATTTGTATAAATGATTGTTTGTTCTTTTTTGAAATATTCTCCGTCCTACTTACTTGCTGCCTAATGCTTTATTTAAGTGGTGTTTTGTTTAGCTGTATGAAAATATCATAACCATTAACAACCATGACATAAGGGGGGATGTGAATTTTTGAATTTTATGTGATAGACAAACTAGTAGAGGCCTTACTATCAACGAAATGATTATAGGCGCTTATGACCTAGGAAGAAATTCATATGTGAGTGGCTAACTTTTAAAAATGAATGAAAAGTGGAAGTAAATGAAAGAACATTCGGTATTATCTTTTGCTATTGCTTCACGGCGATTTTCTGTGCGGTAGTGGTACAACTACTATGACCGGCCTATTTATACCTGGTCCACGCTAACCATGGTTTGGTCACTTCAAGTTCTCAGTGTAGGGAAGAAATTGCTACATAAAGTCAAACACGGTTTGATTAACGCACGCATTTTAAAACAGAATATTATTTTTATTTTATGCCTTTTTTTGTAGATAAGACTTTTTGTACAGTTCTATAGCGTAGGTTTATATTAACGCGTGGACTAAGGCCTATCTTTTTTCAATCGTAGGGAATGTACGTTTCAAACATTAGGCCGTATGTACATAATGGGCTGATAAGGTATGGCTTAGGCACGAATGTACTTTTAATTTATATGGGAAATAATCTACACTATAAAATATAGAAATACAATTTGTAATATTGTAATTATACAATAAAATTGTGAAAAAATAAAATTGTGAGCGAGGATTTAAATACGTACGGAATAGACTGTATGGAATTAAATGGACGCAAAAAAAATAACAAATAGACTTTCAGTACAATACTGTTCAGTGTACATGCAATCTACATAGACTGAGTAAACACCTGTATTGAAGGTCGGACTGATTAAGCTAGCATGTAACCAGTGAATACATTGTTATGTTAAGCCGTTGGATTGATAAATGTACCGATTCCATCATGTGGACATTTATGTTCATTACTGGCGACGTCAGTAAACTTACGAACCAACATAATAATGCACCTACCTTTTTTATCTCTGCATCACCCAGAGGTTGACTGTTAGAGAATGCCTTTGGCATTAAGTCCGCCTCTATAATTAATGTATAAAAAGCATAAATAAATAAATATTTGTATTATTATTTTTCAAAGTCGTACAATAAATGTGTACTGTAAATCAGATACAATATGTTTTAATGCAAAACTAGCCTGGCAGAACAGAGTTTAAAGTACAAGTAAATCTCGATAACTGTTGATTCTAAAATCTTTGTAGTAATATTATTTTTTTAATGATAATGCATGCGACAACACATGAGAAAATTTTCTAATACAAATCCCTGTAGAGCTAATTTGTGTCGTTTCCCGACTTCAGCTAGCTTTAACGTATAAAGTATTGTACATATACACGCTATATTATTACTACACATCAAAGTCTATGCAATTGAAAATAAATTCTCGGATACGATAACGATATTCCGTCGAATAGACTCGGTACAAGTAAATAATAAAGTATGTTGAAAAGGACGTCGTTACACTTTCCATTACCGATAAGGGCGAACACGAATTAGGTGATCTGAAATGGAAATGGTCGTGAGGAAAGTTTGACAGAATGTGCGTTATTCACAAATCACGGGTTAAACACGTTTGTAACTTACTATTATAAGGTTTTCACCGCTCTCTGGTTTATTTGCATTGAGACCAGTTTGGATGGAACATGAAAATATAGACATATTTTTATTTTTTAGCCGAACAATTCGATTTCAAATGATATAATATGATCAGATAACTTATTTGTACTGAAAAGGATTGCAGAACCATAATATTATAATTCCAATTTAGTTTTTCTTATAGCGTGACAGAAAAAGAAATGAGCATAATTACTCCTGAAGAGATTGCGTGTGACTTCAGATTTATGGCCAAATGTCTCATTTATTTGCTTATTACAGGGCATAACAATAAAATATTTTAAGTATAAAGTTGATATTTTAATAATTTTTACCTTTGATGGAAAAAATATTTTTTCATAAAATATTGTCTTTCAAGTCAAAGATCACGTCATTGTTGATAAAAAAATATCAAAGATAGTGAAAATAATAATATTAAGTGCGGTGGTGGGACGTACCATTTCATTAAAAAAATATTCTCCATTCATTGTGAGGGGGCGTTGAGGGCGAGGGTGGTTTCATTGATGCTCCCCCCGGGAGGCGCCCCCGTGGTACGTACTACAGCTTCGAATGGGTGCCTATTTATACCCACCAACCTAGTTAATTCATACATATACTATGTACGAGTAATACAAACGCATTAGAATATTATTTTATCATTGACATTTTTTTCTTTTTTGAAAAGGATTATTATTATTTATACCTTTTATTTAAGATTGATGTATAAATGAAACATAAAACATATAAAACTGATTAGTAAAAACATCGATGAAATGCCAAATACTTATAAACAGTTACTAACGAACAATATCGATTATAATTAGTGTAGTAAGGTGAAAAACGAGAACGTAATAAGAAAAGCTTTACTTAGAGTATTTGGTAGCTTTACACCTGTCGCTATCTGGGCTGATATGAATATCATTTGCTTACCACCAAATAAGGCATCCAATATTTTCACTCACGGAATGGTGATATACGCTAATAGGACGTCTCTAATATGATCCACGAAAGTGATTCAATGTCTTTTTTATTTACGCTTAACCGAAGGTCAGTGCACGGTCTGGGCCGAAACGAGTTTAAAACTTTTACTTTTCTTTTTAGTAAAATACATATAACTATGCACGGACAAGCTGTTGGCAAGCTTTAAACGATGTTAATATTCGAAACATATTTCCTACCATTGTTAATCAAAAAGTCTATTTATACTATTACAATTATTAGTAATAGTATAAATATTTTAAATAATGCATCCTTTTTACTATCTTATCTGATTCTTCGTAAATCGGTTTTGACTCATTCGTGACTAATGCGCATATTATCGATTTCTTTAAAATGCTCAACTTCCTTATGAAATCGTTGACATAGATGTTCAGAACCCCATGATATTTTTACAGTCAACCCTCAACCTTATACTCATGAAACGTTCTTTGAGTGTCCATGACAGAAATTTCTAAATTGATTTTTTACCCACGACGCGACGTTAAGGGAGAAAATTCTTGCTTTATGTAAATAGGTTCCAATAACGTTGCATAGAAAATCTAGGAAAGATACACAAAATACCTGTTGTGTATAATTTATAAGTTCTATGTTTGTGTTCTTGTACATCGTACATTGTACATCGCGCGGTCGCGGGTTCAAACCCCAGGCAGACACCTCTGACTTTTCGAAGTTATGTGTGTATTCACAAAGAATTGTCACGTAAGTACTTTAACGGTGAAGGAAAACATCGTGATGGAACCTGCACACCTAAAATTTTCTTAAGTGTGTAGTCAGCCAACCCGCACTAGGGCGGCGTGGTGGACTAAGGCCTAAACCCTCTTAATTGTAGAGGAGCCCCGTGCCCAGCAGTGGGACGTATATGGGCTAATGATGATGATGATATCGCACTCGGTACAATGAAAATGTTGATATTCGTATACCCATATACCTGTATATATAATCTATCTCAATAAGAGATAAGATTGACAAATAAATTCAGTTTAGTAATTACGTTACATATATCATGAGTGTGTCCCAAACAAATTACAAACTACATTTTAAAAATAGAACTTTTTCTCATGAAAAACAATAATCATTTTAGGAAAAATGAATCACTATATCATGTTTCCTTCTAGGTAATAACATTTTGTATACAATTTACGACAGCTTATTTTGGAGTGACAAAATTTCTGCAACGGATTTTACACTTATTAATTTAAAATGTCACGTAGCCGTAGGTATAGTCATATTAAAATTTATCTGCCAACGAATCACAGTAAATATTGTCTAAATTGTAAAAAATAAATGTCTTGAAAGTTATAATTCGTTATAACTACGGTCATTCCCCTGTTGAGTATTTGATTTGACGTAAACTCTATTGCAATCATGGCTCGCAATGAGTTTATGTATGTAAAACCCGCGTTTTATTTGAAATGCGTATTTTAATACAGTTTTTTTTTCTATACTAACGTGAACAAAGTTGCTCTAACAAGATAATCTATGTACCAAACAATGTCCCTTCGAAATCGGGCCAGTCATTTAAAAAAAAACAAATAATATGGTTCTTTTTTTGTATTAGTTATGTACGTGAACACACTTTAGTTTCGTTTTTTTTGGCTTATACTAAAAATAACTATATGCTTTTTATATGGTTAATTTAAGACTGGTGTGACATCAAACTGGTGGATTAATTGAGTAAATGTTTATGAACAATTCATGTTTGGTTTCATATTTTGACAGTTTGTTGTATTGTTCCAGGCGTGGTATGGACAAGGAGGGCGGCGAGGGCGCCGAGTCGGCGGGCAAGGGGCCTCCCGATGGTTTGCTCGACGCGGCCGGCCTCTTCGGAGGTACGTAAATATGGAATGAACTACGACAGCAAATGGGGAATATCGATATAGCAAAGTAATACCCCGATCAATGTATTCTACTATACAATTTTGTCTCAACTCCGCACATAGACGTACATAAAAAGAAAATTTTGCGGCTAGGTAATAGTGAACCGAAAAATCCTACAACTAATATTATTTCGCACGTTCTTTATTAACAAGTACTTTACTACGCCTATATATGTATATGTTACAATGAATAATGTGAAGGTTTATTTGACTAGCAGATCTATCACCGCCAGTCCAAATGCAAATTAATGATAGAAACACATAATATACGAGTAGTATGTTATGCATCTCGGATTGGTTAGGTACGCTGTTTGCAAAAAATATTTAGGTTCCAATTGGAAGTGGTAGAGCAAAGGTAGTCACAGTATTGGTAATGGGTCACGTCGTACAGTCTCTCACTCTGCGCCAAATGAAAAACCATGTGAAGGTTTGTTGTTACGTCAAGATTATCTGAAGACCTTTATTATATTGCTTCTTCTCCTTCTCTATCTTTCTTTATTCATTCTTTCGATAGACTAGAACATAATTAAGAGCTATGAGTGACTTAAATATCTGCATATTCATCATCGAAGATCACTTCGAATAAGGCGAGTCGTATGCGCTTTTATGCAAAAAAATAAATGACGCTCTAATGAACGGTGTGAAATGTTCACAAAACTTGTTCCATTACATTAAAGTGATTTCCGAGTATTCATTCTGAAAGGTTTCCGTCAACGTCCTAACAATTATGCACTGTTAAATTATTTAAAAATATTTTTGTGTTGGCACGCCTGTTAAAAATACAATAAAGAAGGAGATTCTAAAGGAACACGCACATTCTTTCACCATACCTCAATTGTTGACGCAAATTATATTGCTACGAGCTATTGTTAGCTGAGGCTTCGCGCGATGATATTTATACCTAAGGAACTTTTCATTTCCCGGGATAAAAACGATCCCATTGTTAACCCGCAACATAAACTATACGCGTCCCAGTAACGATCGGCTGCTCGTTGAGATGAATTATGCAAAATAACTTTTCTAAGTAAACATACTACAAAGTTTATACCATCATTGACAAAATTAAAGGAACTTGATGCGAGGAGAATAAAAACAAATGTAATTTTTTTATGCTTGTCCTATTTTTATTAGAAAATGTAATGGCAAAACTTATACCTACTGCTATCTAACGGGTACAAAACAAAGTTTCTGAATCATGCCCTTTGAGGGTGTTACGAATATTATTAGGAAATGAACAAAGTAGAGGATATTTGCCAGGATTTAATAACAACGCATGATAACATTTCGCGTTCATGTTCTTTCCATGGTGAGTTCACAGCCCTTACACACTGCCACTAACTAGACCAGCGGTCGGCAACGCGGGCCGCACTTGTGGCCCGTGAATATTAGCATTAGTTAGCATTTTATTTTTTTCTATGGGATTTGACCAATTATACATAGGTATTACGTAGAATCTAGGGTAAATATCACAAGTGCGGGCCCGCCTTTAGTTTATTTTGCCACATTGCGGCCCTTGCCTGCCAAAAGGATGCGGACCACTGCACTAAACAATAAAGCTAATGCTATTGGTTATATGTCTTAAAATCTAATTACATACATACATAATCTCACGCACGTATTCCCCGAAAGGGTAGACAGAGGTGCATTACTGCACCCACATTTCGCCACGTATGTATCAGTCCCACGTAATAGGGGGCGAGCCTACTGCCGTTTCTCGGGCTCATTTCAAGACTCCGGGCTGCTACTGAGAATTTCCTTATGGAAAAACCAAGTAACACTTTACCCGACCCGGGAATCGAACCCAGGACCTCTAGATCGCACGGCACATACTAGTACCGCGAGACCACGAGGCAGTCTAAAATCTAATTCTAGCATCTATTTGCATTTCAAGATTTCACGTTTGGTTAAAAGCCATGTATCGATGCTGACGGTTTGACGTGCTGTCCGTATCGCCACAGCTACTGATCTCCAATGCATCCAATCCATTTGGGAATCAAACCGGTATCGGGCCACAAACGTGCTATTGTATCGATGTATTAATATTGCATGTGTTTGATACAGTGGTGCTGTGTAGGAAGTTATAAAGATGCCACTTTCTAACCGAGTGGTGAACATAAAGCAAGATGAATGCGTTCATACAAATGGCACAACTGCACCACGTATCATCTCTTTTATACACACATTGATCATGTATATTACACGCGTGTCCTCAGTTCGCGAGTCGCGACAATACACAGAGTTATTGTGATGTGTTTTTAAACTTATAGCTCGTTGGATACAATTTTGCATGATACATTCCATGTTAGGCGGTATACTCCCTATATTGAGATTATTTTTGAATTTTTCTAATCTAAAGATTGAGAAACGTTAGAATCCTGAGGAATAAATCTGAGCTTGGCTAATTTCGTCAAAAGTTATGAAGTTGGACAACAATTTATTCAAATGTATGTAGCTGCAACGGCTCTATTAAAGGTAGCGTAAGCATACTAATATATTAAAAAAAATCACGGTAATGTATCATTTAAAAAAAAATCTGATAAATATTTTATATACAATGCAAATGCTTAACCGTTCTGAAATTAGTTCGGTATTTTGATACTGGAACAATTTTTTAGATGCAAAACTTTTAGTGCAGAGTCGACGTTTAGTGAAATTAGGGTCTAAAAATAAATTAGGAATAATATTAATATTATAGGAATATTTTGTTTTTTATGTAACGTCATCCAATTCAACCGCAGGTATACAAAATGTAAATGTCAAAGTGCGAGGTACGGAACGAGCGCCATATACCGATTTCGTTGGACAAAACACTGCCACCCACCTCGCTCATTTACTCTTTGGTCGATTTTTACAACAACCTTACAAGGATGTGGAATGGTTGTATGTTAATGTTAAAACATAAACGTATTTAATTACATTGTAACATCACTGAGACTCAAGTGAATACACATTAAATACAAGTATGCAAGATTTTACAAGTACGCGCGATTGTTAAGCACTCTGTGTTTAGAAAACATTCACTTTTTGCAGTCCACCGAACGTTTGAGACATTGTACAATCGTCGCTAACTACTAGAGATGCGGCCTCACGATTCCGATACTTGTCAAGTTTTTCAGAAAGCTCTCGAGTTTATTTGTTACCTAGCTAGCTATAAAGATCTCTTTTATTGTCAGTCATTTGATGTTAGTGCTGAATGGTATTTTTTTTTTCAATTAAACTGATTGAATGCCTTTAAATAAGAACTCGTTATTCGATAAAATTCGAATAGCTACTAGATGTACTATTGATCAAATAATATTTATGAACCTGCTTGTCCACCGTCTCATAGAAAACGAATGTAAAGCAAGTTGAGCTTGAGTATTTGTTCGTGTTGTGAATATCACCAGGGCCTATAATCCCTTTCGTACCCCTATCATCTGCTTCATATCCCTTAACCCTTTAAGGCCGGCGGCGCACCTTGCAGTGACGATGCGAATTATATAAGTATGGGCGAGGAGATAGTACCATTAGATAAGCATTATTGCTTACTGGACTTATGCAATCAATAAAAAGGCGAAAAAGAGTCGATATTTAAATTTACCTTTGTACAATATTTAGTTATATCATTACAAAATAATATGAGGGCAGTAGACAGCTGCATCATCGACACTCAAGCGTGACATCTCTAGCAAATATCACGAGCGTTTGGAATCGTCTCACGTCTGTGTTGGATGGTAACACATAGTATGGTGGTCGATAATCTGTGCAGTGACCATCGTTTTCCGGTCGCTCTGCTGGGCTAATAGCTACCGATGGTGCGTGTGTCTTTTGTTTGTGCCCGTCTTGTAACTCGTCTCATTGTCGTTTGAACGGCGGGTGCTTTCCGCGCTTAGGGCTGTCGTCATTCATTTCTTTAATTGTATTGTAAAAAATACACAGCAATCTACCAAATGCTGGTAACCTTACCCAAATGCTGCTCAATTGTGCCAGCTTGATAATAAAATGACATTGACTTTACTCATTAAATAAAATACTTGAACTATGTTTCATGTTTGATGCTCACATAAGTACCGTTATTTCGATGGTATAAAAATGTCGTATTAGTAATTTTTGTAAAGTAGTAATGTTCAACAATGCTAGCTTGTATCAGTGGGTTGTGGAGCCCCGTCGTCGTCGATACGCAAATGTGTTTAATCTACAGGTAATAAGCATGTATGAGAAATTCTCACCTCTTTTGATTGTGCTGGTTTTATTCACTTGTATCATATGTATTGGCAATAACGGTCTCAATAAATAGGCAATAAGATTAAAAAAGCAATGTTGTACACATTGCGTTCCGTACAGTACTCTATGAGTAATTTATGCACGTAATTATGAAATGGTGCTTAAAACATTAAAGTCTTTGCAATCCGGAGTAAACTTTCTTGTTAAACATCACAATAAGGGTTTAGGATCGACGAGATTACAATAATAACACAGAGAGAGAAAATCGGCTACTTACAAAGGACCGCTACAATATTATAATAATTGTCGTTTCCTTCCACTTAATTAAGTCGTTAATTTCTTAATATGTCTATCTTTACATCAATATGTATCATAATAAGCTATGTCCTTGCATCCGCGAGTAAACATCGACATTCGTACTAATATTAGTAGGATACAACAGACAACCCTGTTCTCGCGTGTTGCTATACCTTATAAGTAAACTTGGCCGAGGTCACTGCCCCCGGCACCGTGCTAATCACACTTTACACCTTACATGCTGGCGATAAGGTATATTTTAGCACGTGTTATACGACACAGGCGATGTTTCCTCGTTATTGAGGTATTTATTTAGTACGTCTTTAGCGATTTATGTTCATAGTTGGATTTGGATAATCTTGATATGTGAATAGATGTGTACATCGTGTTTGATGCTATGAGATTATTTTGTAGTAAAAGACGAATAGCTTTAGATGAAATTACTTTTGAGGCTTTTTTACGAATAAAGTCTAACATTCTAGTATAGACAATAGACATTCAGCTTTGATTTTTCCAATCCAACAATCCGGTCAAAACACAACTCATCAATTCGGCGGTCGGATAAATAAAAAAATTTATAGTGTGTATTGTCTGTGGTAATTGATAAGTATACTTTTAAGTCATTTACTAATTATTTTGTGTTACATGTAGCACTACAGAATAAAAGTATCTCCGAAGAAAATTAAAGATAATCTCTGCTGATATACGCCGCATATTTTCGTAAATTCGTTAGCTCCAAAAGTATATTCCCGTCATGAACGAGTGACTGACGTAGGAGTCAAATATTATCCCAGTTTAGATAAAATTCATCTTCTATCAAAAATTAACGTCCCTGGAAGGATTGTGATCATGGAAATCGTACATAAGTGCGTATATAAACAGATGGGTATATTGAGAAAGAAAGGATTAATATCCTTTAGCTTAATAGCTTCCGATGATCTCCCCCACCGAAATACGATACCAAGTCACTACGAAACATGGGCGCCGCACCAAGCCGGTATATTTATACTAAGTTCCATCTAACGACAATATATCTCTCATATAAAACGTAAAAGTTAATCCCAGCCGATATTGTCAACGATGTTAACTATTAGGCAGTTTATTCAGAATATATTTCACAATGTAATATGACTGTGTTTCGACCGTTTCACATATTGCTTTCATAAATTGTGCAGGTCAGTGCGGCGCATTTTTACTTCGCAATTTAGTTCTATCATCGTTTATGTTTACGATCGTGTGTGTTTATGCTGACACATGGTAGTGAAGTTCGAATTTCAGAACAAAATGTTTTAGAAAATTGTTTAACACATTTTTTTTTTAAACACTAGGCATAATATCTATGGCAAAAATAGTGTAACACCAGCTTGTGAAGCGAAATACCGCGGGTTTGATTCGCACACAGAAACAAATCTAGATGATCCATATTTTTTTTCGGGTCTAGGTGTTATTGAGATCTAAGTCTGTCTTAATTTTACTATGTTGTGAATGAATACTGGGTTTATTTTTAAACAGAAATCCGTATATTGTAATAATAAGGGCTATGGCATCCTAGCCTAGAAATATCTTTTTTTTTTAGAAGTTTTTAGAAACTATTAGGCACAAATTAAACTAAAATCTATTAATAAGTATCCGCGGTATGTTGAAAGTTAATATAACGTAACCGAAGTTTAGTAGGTAATTTGTGGGTTTGTAAACTTTACATATCTGAGATTTTTCGTGTCCTCTTTTATGGGTTGGCTTCCTCGAGTAAAACGTGCGACATCCAACGATCTGCGCCCCTACTGGGGCGACGATTGCCGATTGCTCCAACGTATTTTCATAGTTATATAAAGTTGCAGAGCATGTGGGCACTTATGAGGTAATTGTTCCGATCGCTCCGCTTCCTCAGTGAATCATCGCCGGCGCGCCGCGGACGGAATGCTTATACGTTTTTTATTCGACATCACAGGCAGGTATTTTTGTTTAACGCACCGAGGACCTGCTAGATAACTTTTATTGATTGAGAACAAAGAGAATATAAAGCACTCCATACGCGTTGTTAAGTGTTGGTTTGATCTTTATGTGATGCCTAGTCGGACGATGTTGAGAAACCAGACCACGTCTTTATTATTCGCTTTATTATAGATGTAAAGAACGCTTATATGTTTTCTCGCTCCTCTGATCATTGGCCCCTTATTAACGTAAGAAGTATTTCCCCAGATGACTGAGCTATCTCTAGTGATTCGTTTTTGGCTATTGTGACTTGGTACGTGTTTATCACAAATTATGAGAATATTTTTAGTTTCACGTCAGTTACATCTGGATCAAATATCTTAAAAAAGAAAATTATGTACCTATATTAGGACTTATCAATGCAATGCATCTTCGCTTCTCTCTTACATTGGCCAATCGGTGGCGCCATCTGTTAGCAATTGTTGGTTATATGCGTTCATGCTTTTACTTGAAAGAAGAAAGAATGAATTAAAAAATGACTGTAAATTACATAAAAATTGAAGCTTTTTATTATTTGTATGACGACGTATACCGCAAGTTCTTTGTTTAGGTTATATAAAGTAGTAACTTCCAAGATAAGGATTTCTAAACCTTTTGCCAGTCAAGCCTGTATTAATGACCCTAATCCTGTGCATCGGCTTCCATCGACAGGCTTCTGACCTAATCCAGTTCAGTGGACCCTACATACCCAAGAAATACCTCTGGCTTACTGCAAAATTAGAAGCGTACATGTGTCGCATCGTTAATGTTACCACATAGTTGTAGGATCAAGGCAGGTGGAAGATAAGATGATCACGTATCAAATTTAATACATGCAGGTATGTGTTTTTCTCGTGTGGTGCACGTCTCGAGTGCATTGTTCAATTGGACGCACATTGTTCTAATTAGTTTGTACGTTTGAACTGACAGCTGGACTAGTTTTAGACTTGTCAAGGTTTGGACTGTCACTCTTATTTAACTAGTTTTCAAGGACGTTACGTGTTGGAAATTTCACCTAAATTACACTAATGAAATGCATTCTGGATGACTTCCCGGCGCTGCGACAAGTATCCAAAAATTTCTCCCGAATTTAATATTCACGATACTACATATGGCTTTTGGGCGTATAATATTATTTATACTGTGGTATATTTTTTATTTAAGCATACTTCCATTGACATTACTCATTTTGATCGATGAGTGAAATTATCTACCCAATCATTTTTACTAACTCTTTATTCTAATCTGGGGGCACGGTAATGCCCCCGCCAAGTCGAGCAAAAAAGCGGCACGACCGTACTATACTTTTCTCGAAGCAACTCAGGCCATTTTCGACACCCTATAACTTCGTTGTGGATTAACCTAGAAACCTGAATTTTCAGTTACCAAACAAGCATGGTATAAACTCTGTATATTTTAAATTTCATTGAATTTGAACTAGTAGTTTTAGAATTATAACTAGGCAAACTTCGCCAATTTGTCACTCACTGACCGATCATCAAAACTCTATGGCACTTCTAGCCGACACAGAAGCTTCAAATTTGGAACATAATTAGTGGTTAGTGTATAACTTAAGGAAAAATTAAAATATCTTGCAATTTCGGTCTAGTTTTCTAGATACACAAACTGCATAAATAATCGATCGATAATTGTAATCCCATATAAATATATAGGATTACAAAGTTATATTTGCAGTTTATGAATCAGTGTATCTGTATATGTATTAGATAATGGAATAATAGGTGTAGATAGATAAGTAGTGGTGGTATTGAGGTTTAGGCGTGCGGTCGAGAATCACGGCGGTCGCGGGTTCAAATCCTAGGCTTAATCATCTGACTTTTCGAAGTTATGTGTGTATTAGCGATGTATTATCACGTACTTTAACGGTGAAGGAAAACATCGTGAGGAAACCTTCATATAGGGTCAAGTACCTAATTTATTCATTTAAAAAAATAAACTTTGAGTGCGGCAGTTAGTGCCGTAAATTAGTTCAAGTTATACCTCTGTTAAGCTTGATGTTGTAATTTTTTGTTAGGTACATTGACAGCACCGGTTTCTAGTGAAAGAGAGAACAGTTTTAGGACTATCTACAAAAAGAAGTGAGATCCCATAAAAAACAAAACTGGTAAAAAAAAACAAGTCTCGCAACTCAGTTCTTCTACCGTAAAAAGTTGTGAGATCCATGTGATACCAAGTCGATGAATTTATTCAGTCCCCGTTTAAGGGACCTTCTGTATTAAGTTATTATGCACTTAGCTTACCAGACAACATCTTATAGTGACCATATCAACATAAAAACCTTTTATGTTTTAAATATAATAGTTTGACATGGCAATCGCACTAAAAGTGAGATACAGTGTGTTTTCCTGCTAATAGCTGCTTCACTATAAGATGTTGTCTGGTAAGCTAAGTGCATAATAACTTAAGACAGAAGGTCCCTTAAACGGGGACTGAATAAATTCATCGACTTGGTATCACATGGATCTCACAACTTTTTACGGTAGAAGAACTGAGTTGCGAGACTTGTTTTTTTTTTTACAAGTTTCGTTTTTTATGGGATAATATTTTCTATCTAATTTGAAAACAGACACAGGTACCCTTTTTTAATTATCTTTGCTCGACCCGGGAATCTAGTCTAGAAACTCCCGTAGCACATACCAATATACGCTCGCTACCAACGAGGTTAAAGGAAATTCTAAATAATAAAATACAATTTCCTAAGGCTGTCGCGGCGCAGCGTTATTTAAACTTTTGTGTCAGCCTTTGGAGTGTTGCCAAGTCTCTGTGATCCGTACAGTACACGGTGTACATTTCGCGACTTTACTTAAGTGCAAATGACAGCACAGTTGGCGCCGCCGCTGACACTACACGCTGCTACTCGCCTGTCGGGTTTTCACGAACAAACTGACGCCGCATCTAGATTTGCATGCAGTGTGTGAGCATGTAGGTTAGATCTTTGTAATTGCGAGTTGATTAAAACATTTGTTAAAAAAATACATCACGTCTGTCCTGAAAGGATTACGTCTATTTCAGGAGAGGTTTGAATATTTTTGTACCTATGTGATTATTTTTAACAGTACCTTTTATTCCACATCGATAAGCTTAAAGTTTACACAATTTTACACTGATTGATGACTGTAGACTGGTTAAGATTGTTTCGAAATAAAATCTGCCTATGTATTGTCCTCAGTAGCTGAACGTTCATAAATAAATATTTTTTATTTTATCTAACTGTCTTGACGAAAACATCTTAATTGTGTTATCCTTTTTCAGCGTACTGGGGTCGAGATGGCGCGGGCGGTGGGGCGGCAGCGCAGGCCCAAGCGCAGGCGCAGGCCGCACTGTTCGGGTTCGGCTCGCGCTACCCGCCGCCCACCACGCTCGGCGTCGCCGCCAATCAAGCTGCCTCGCTCGGCTTGCACCCTGCTGCCAGTAAGTCTCTCTACCACAGGAAAGCTTCCAGAACCTCGAAAGCTTTAGGACATACTGGTATTGCCGGCAATCTTGCCGAGCCAGCGCCGGACGTTATACCAATAGATCCACATTGGGGTCTTAGAAAAAGCTAGTAACTTAGTTTATTTTAGGAAAATCCTTTTTTAATTGGGCTTTTTTGTATCTTCATTGGCTAAAATTACTAGAATTTTCGTAGCTACATAGAGAAATCTCTCAAGAATCAGAATTACTATTGCGTTGTTATTACTGTAAAGCACAGTGGGTGTCCTCATAAAGAAATTACAGCAACATTCTTGAGGATCGGAGTTACATATTCCTTGCCTGAGAGGTGGTGTAGAAATTAGTGATGGAGAGCCCCAAGGCACAGACACTAGGTAACAATATGTTTGTTTGTCCGTTATTCACAGGCGCGGCATGGTGGTCGATGGCGTCGCACCTCGCAGCGCAGGACTATCTCGCCCGACTGCAGGCGTCAGGTCTGAACTTCTCGCCTCTGGCCGACCCATACGGCGCACTCTCCGCTCTCTCCGGCGGCAGCTCGCTGAAACAGAATAAGCCCGTCAAACCGCCTAGCCGAAATGAAAGGTACTAAAATGACATAAAATCTGTCACACTTAAATAAGACCCAACGGAATTGTTCTATAACGAGATCAACGAGACATGTGGTTTTTGTTCAAAGACATAGTCCTGGAAACAGATAGACAAACGGAGGATCAGACAGCTGTCTTTAAAATATAGCCCTGATGGTACTTTTGGAGCATGGTATACCCACAAAATGACATAAAATATTTGATCTCAGGTCAGGTCGCGGCAGCGGTTCGTCGAGCGCGTCCAACAAGGAGAAGAGCCCTTCCACCAGTGCCGCCTCGCAGCCGAGCATGAGTGAGTGGGGCACGTATCTGCTTGGCTTATTACTAGCTTAATTAACTAATCTATAGACTAATAACTAGATGCTGCTGGATAAAGTAGCTTTCTAATGGTGAAGGAATTAGTGAGATACGTTTAATAGTTAATTGTCTAGGAAAGTAATAAAATCGTATTTAGCATTGCAAAATATTTGATATACTAACAGTGATTGCAATTGATCCATTTAAAAATGTGTGTGTCAATTAGTGTTCTACAAAGCTTGTAGAAACAAATGTATCTTGAGGCAAAATGTCAGAAAGTAACCACCGCTTAATAAGATAATATGTATAGTATATTTTTTGATACGACAATACAAGAAGGGAGGTGAAATAATACTTTACCTGGTGGAACATGGCTACAAACTTCCATAGAAACTCCACTTCTTAGAACTACTTCCAAAGAACTGGAATCGCCAAATACTAGGCTTTCCTCTGATCGGTTTGGTTTTTATGAAATAATATAGATGATCAGTAGTGTATCTTTACATTTTGTCTCTAATTTGAAAAATTATAGTTGTAGATGGTGAGGTCTGACAAACCACAATGCTTAATAAATGAACACCACTTACAATGTAAATTATTTATTGGATAACAAATCTAGTCCAGGAGTGAACTTAATATCAGCACCTAAGGCACATTGTTTCTTTGAGGATAAAGAGAGGAGCGGGGTTAAAAGGTCGGTGGAGGGTCGAACCATCCTTAGTAGCTACTAAGGAGCGAGTATTCACAATTGTGTTTTCTTCCAGGATCGTCATATGGCTTCCCGAAGACGTCATCTCCATCCGCGATGCATTCTCAAGCGTCGCTGTCGAGTTTGGCCTCGCTTAATAGCCTCGTCTCGTCGCCGCACCAGTCCAAAAGCACGCCGAAGCAAACCCCTCCTCCGTCTTCGCAAAGTCGTACGTTTATATACATTTAAGTATGGTTTTGACAATAAGCTACTACTCAGGTTCAAATAGACTCGGCCAATGGCGCAGTGTAGAAGCGGCGAACAATATATAAAAATAATATTAAATTTATTATGAGTGTTGGAACGATTCCATATTTTTGTCGCGCCTTCGATGTAGATCGATTCTAGAACAAAAAGGAACATTAACAGAATTTTCATTTAATAACACTGTGAATTCCAGTATGAAAGGAACCGCCCAGGCAGCGGATACCCACGCTACGCCACTGGATTAAGCCCCTTTTTATTAATGGAACTTAAAAACCCAGGGTTGGACCGTTGTTACAGTAATGCACCTTTGCCTACTCCTTCGGGTATAAAGGCGTATGTATGTGTGAAGTGACGTGTTGTGTGTTGTGTGGTGCAGGCAAGTCGATGTCGTCGTCGTGCGGCAAGGGCAAGGAGCGCGAGCTGGCGCTGCTGCGCGGCGACCTCATGCTGGCGCAGGCGGCCGCGCACGGAGCATACCACGCCGCCGTCGCCGCCGCCGCCAAGGGGAAGGTACGCTCACACAGACACTAGTATAAACTCACACCCTCCGTACACCAACAGCCATGAACTCATCATCATTCATCATCATCAGCCCATATACATACGTCCCACTGCTGAGCAGGGGCCTCCTCTACAACTGAGAGGGGTTAGGCCTTAGTCCACCTCGCTGGCCTAGTATGGGTGGGCGGACTACACACCTAAGAAATTCCTCAGAACTTTTTGGTTTCATCACGATGTTTCCCTTCGCCGTTAAAGTAAGTGATAATTCTTTGTGAATACACACATAACTTTGAAAAGGAAGAGGTGTGTCTGGGGTCATGGTCATGGTCCCATTATGATCATGTGTCAGAATATATTATGTGCAGTGGCGGAACTTTCATCGAAGTCCAAAATCGTTATACGATAATTTGGTAATGTCTAGTTTAAAATTGTTTATTGTGGGATAGGATATTCTCATTTAGGTACCTATATGTCAAATTGCTTTTGTTAAAAGCTTAATGATTGTTATTCGGAATTTTATAAGGCAAACTAGCTTCTATGGAAGTACCGTCACTGATTATGTGCTATGTGAATTATTGTAACGAAAATTGGGACTGAGAATGTGTATGACGTATGTGTGTTATGTTTTTTTTAATGAATTAAATGTTAGTTACACAAAATCATGTCAGATACCGACGGAAGTGAAAAGAGTGGTTCCCAAATAGCTATGTATCAAATGGATACATAATAATTTTTAATGTGATTTCGAATTCGAATTTAAAATTCTAGCGTAGTTTGTGAATACTTTTTAAGCTGCCAGGGCTGTGCCAACACTGCGTCTCGTGAGGCATTTTATAAAGTTATTAAATTCCTAGCAAAAAATTTAATATTCTTCACAGAATATGTCTCCGTTATACCCGTTCGGCATGCCGGGATCCGAGAAGGATCGACACTCGGGCATCGACTCGCTCACCGGCCTGCCACACACTATACTTAGGTAAATATTTTTGATATTTATACCAATAAGCCAATAGCCGTATACCATATAAACCCCATCTTATATTTTTTTATTAATGGCTAATACAGTTTGATTCTGAAGATCTGTTTTGATTCGTGATATATTAATGGTTATTTTTTCATTTAGTGCGGCATTGGAAGGAGGGTAAGTTACCAGAAATATAAGGTTTTATATATATGCATTCAATGTACTTGATTTAACGCCTAGGTGGAAAAAAATGATGTTAAGGCTACCTCTGGATGAATCCAAACCAAAGGGCTCACGTTGTGCGACTTCCTAGAACCGCGTGCCGCTTGTTGTTAACTCTTATCAATATTGTTTGCAGTGATCCATCTTCGGTGCTAGGCGGCGTAAGACTACCGCCCGATACCGAAATCATAAAGTACACCTCGTCATTAGCTGGGCCTAAGGTAATTACTGAGCACACACACTCATGCGCAAACGCACTTGTACGCTCACACGCACACAGATGTGAACCTGTATCCTCGAATTGCAGGCAGAGGTGCATTGAGTTTTCGGGTCTTTCACAGACTCCTACTGGGATTATCTATTTGGAAATTTCCAATAACACTTTACATTCCCAGGAATCTAATCTTGGATATCTAAATCGCATGCGGGTCCAACAAGGCAGTCATTCTTTCATACAATTATAACGTTTATCTCATTTATTATCAGTGCTGTAATAAAAATATAATCTTTCTGTTTGTGTGCAGGCGCCGCCGGGTTCCACAAACCGCGGTCGCAAGAAGACGATATCGCTGGACCCGCCGCAGGTGTCGGTGCACCCCTCCTCCGCAGACAGGAGCACGCCGCTGCCCAGCAAGAGACCCAAAGTGGTTAGTATTCATCATCATCATCAGCCCATATAAGTCCCACTCCTAGGCACGGGCTTCCTCTACAATTGAGAGGGTTTATGCCTTAGTACACCACGCTGGCCTACTGCGGGTTCGCGGACTACACACCTAAGATATTTCCATGAACTTTAAGGTGTGCCGATTTCCTCACGATGTTTTCCTTCACCGTTAAAGTACGCGATATTTCATTGTGAATACACATAACATAACTGCCAAAAGTCAGAGGTGTGTGCCTGAGGTTTGAAATCGGGGCCGCCGAAATTCTCGACCGCGTGCCTAAATCTCGACGCCATCACGACTTGTACTGACGCTTAGTATTACTTATTAATTTTCTTGTCTCCATGTCTATACATAATCACAGGCGAGTAATCCCCGAAGGGATAGGCCAAGGTGCATTTCTGCAGCCACATTTCGCCAGGTTAAAATAATAAATATAATTTTCTATATCTATTTAAATTCGTATTCGTTCCACTGCTAAGTACAGATTTCCTTTATTACTATTAGTAGTTAGGTATTAGTCCATCTCGCTAGCCTTGTGCGGAGTAGTAAGAAATTCGTCATAAAGAACTTTCCTCGCGATTATTTGTTTACAGTTGAAGTACGTAAAAGTCAGATGTGGTTGCATTGTTTTTAGGTATCCTGGTGTGCTAAAGATAAATATATTTTTTTTGCAGGATGACTACAGCGGCTCTCGTTCGTCTGTGGAAGTGATCCGGCTACCCAACAAACCGGACAGGCCCGGACACAACTCAGTATCCGGAACCCCGCCTCCCAACCTGTCCGATTATGCCGGTCAGTGTCATTATAAATACTTATAAAATATTAAGACACTATTTTTAATATTTTTCAACATTCCTCTGGTAAACAATTGTGTGGTATAAAGCTTCTGTACTTAAGATAAAGACTGTCCAACGTGTATGCTATAAGATCGGTCCCCACATCCATGTTATTAATTTTATTATTTACAAATATTTTGGAGTTTGGATATTTGTGAAATCATTTCTCGTGGTTTCTGACTGAAAGCTGTTGCTGTTAATTATAATTATATTAATAGATTGAAATGTATTTTTGTGCAGGTATATCTCGCGAGCTGCTCCAAACAATAGCTAGTCAGAGCGGCGTGAGTCTGGCCGCGCTAGAGAGACAGCTCGCCGGCTCCACCGCATCCACAGGTCAGTGTTGCCAACTGTTCGAAATCTTTTCCCATAAAGCAATTTTAAAACACACTAAATTGAAACTAAAACTCCCCAACTGTGACACAATTTTTTTCCCAAAAATATACCACCAAAAACAATTTCCCCTAAAAAAAAACTCCCTGTAAAGATTTTTTCCTCCTTTTAGCGAGAAAACCCATTAGTAATGCATATTCTTGCCTTTGCAATGTTACTCTTGATTCTTTCCAGATTCAGGCATTAACCTGAGCAGCAAGTCGATGACTCCGAGCGGAGAGGACAGTCCTCTAGATCTCGGCCTCAAGTCCGTGGTCGACGAGGATACGCCGCTCAACCTCTCATTGAAACCTACACCACGTGAGTGCACTTTATTTGTTTTATAATATTTTCAATTCAGTAATATAAACATCATCATCATACGCTCCACTAATGGGCACGGGCATACTCTACAACTGAGAGGGCTTAGGCCGTAGTCCACCATGCTGGCCTATTGCGGGTTGGCGGACTACACACCTAAGTACTTTTAGGTGTGCAGGTTTCCGCGTGATGTTTTCCTTCAACGTTAAAGTACGTGATATTTCATTATGAATACACACATAACTTCGAAGTCACCGGTGTGGGTCTGGGCTTTGATCTCACGGACCAGTCGCCTAAATTCTTGACCGCGCGCCTAAACCTCGAGGCCATTACTACTAAGATCACTACTTTAATATAAACTCACTAGTAGGTTTTAAAAATAATCAGTGTATTTTATATATTTACAAACAAAACTAATAGTTATCATATATCAGTCAGGTGTACAGGCGCAAAATTAAAATACTATATTCGCTGAAATAAAAAGGGGATAAATAATTATGTAGTTATAACAGAATGTCCACATTAGAAAAGCTATAATTACAATATTATCTGTTTGTTTCAGCGAGTAACCAAGCATCGGACGCATTGTCGCGGCTCACATCTCTCAGCAGCTCTCTCAGTGCTTCCAACGAAAGGATATGTAAGAATAAGATAAACTTCAATTATTACCTACCATAAACACAGAGCTTCAAATATTAAGAAACATAATATGAGACTGAAGTGTTAGGACGAAATGAAGATGATTAAATAAGGCGGACCCTGGTACAGTTTAGGCAAATCAAATTAGAGAATTATAACTGAAATGCATTTTTTTCTAAAATCATGCGAGAAAGATTTTTTGCAAGTATGGTTATTGGACATTTTAACTTATTAATATAATTCTGCTCATTAAGCTTCATAAATTACACTAAAATTTTATAAAACCCAACTTAAAATGATTGTATATTGTATCAAAATTTTCTACATGCTAAAAGTCATGTCTGCTTCTCATATGTCTCTTATATGTAGAAATCGGCATGCTATGGATTTTGAGATCTAGAGATAAATGAAAGTTTCTGTGTTCTGATGGTGATGTGTGACGTGTAGAGCGACATATTTTATCAGGCGTTGTGAAATATTTGTACGTAGCTCGTCGCAAACCAGGTGCAAAGCCGCGGCGCGTGGTGCCCGAGAACTCGCACGTCGCAGACTCGCCGCGACCCAAGTCCAGCGGCAGCGAGGACAGCGAGTGTGAGTAACAGACATCTAATAACATTACTAGACTTGTCGATAATGCTCAATTTGCTGTATTGAAAATTGATTTTAGTATCGTGATTATAACACCGTAAAATAATTTTACAAACAAATTCATATATAGCTTAAGGCATGTAAATGTACAATTACGTGCTAGTATATTATAAAAAATATATGGATATGATATTGGCTACTATTTGTTTGATATACTGTACAAATTAGGTTAAATAATAAATTATGTTTCTTAAATAGGTTTTCTACTCTTTGCTTTAAACGTACCGAACAACCTTTATGAAGAAGTCCCAGTTTTACCGTCACAAATGAATATGAATATTTCTATTTAATTCCGAGAGGAAATGTATGTTTGTGTGATATTTGATTGGCAGTCGATGTTGCAGCGATAGCCGGGTGGCCGGCGCGCGAGTCCCGGCCGCGCAACTTGGGCCGCGGCGTCAGCAAGCCCAAGAAGAACACCGTGGCGTCGCTGCTGGCGCAGTCGCGCGCGCTCGGCCTGCGCCCCTCCATCCCGCACCACCTGCTGCCAGACACTGACATTGTTAGTATACTACTTACGCCGAGATACAAAATATACGCATAGGGTCATATCGATCCAATCAGTACAGAAAATTTGACACATATGACAAACGGCATGACGCGGTTTTTTGCCGTCATTACTTGTTTACAGTACCGCAATTTATTAGCAAACTTTTTATTTATTCTAATCCATTTTATATTGTATAAAATAATTTTTGCGTGGTAAATTGTGTAGAATGTGAACAATGTGTATGAGAGCGCACACGTCCTCAGGAGAAGCTGAAGGCGCTGCTGGGCGAGGCGGCGAGCACGGACTCGGAGTGTCCGTCCGACAGCTGTCCGTCCGACTCCGACACCAGCGACACGCCGCGCCGCGCGCACGACGCGCAGCTGCGCCTGCCGCTCGCGCTAGGTACCGCTCTCACTCTCACACTCACTCCCGCACACTTCTTTCTCTCTCACTCAACCAGCTTACGTTTGATACGAATACATTTTACCACTAGTAATTGTCAAATGGAATCTTTAATCACGATAAATGTTAAGTTTTCTGGGTTTGAGGCTATGTTTTATTATTACTTAATTGTAAAAATAGTATAAATTATTATTAAGAAGTAGAATCCCGACTGAATGCCTAGCAGACATTATGAAATTTAAATTTGCTAAAAACAATTTTACACGCTAAGATGCCGTGAAAACATCAAAGCTATTATTATTCTTTCGTTTTGCTTTTCGAACTATTTTATGTATAATTGAATATTTACAAACAGGTTGGAAGCGGGTGACGGTGATCAAAGGTCTGTCGCGCAACTGTAGCATCAAGGGCGACGTGACGTACGCGCCGCCCGAGCCGCACTCCTCCATCAAAGTCAAGTCCATGCAGGAACTGCAGGCGGTATGTATCTTGATTGTACTCAACATATGCTACTAATAATTGTGTTTGTTACTAAAAAGGAACATTAAAGGTAAGAAATTAATGAATTTCCCAATTTGCCGTTGCTATTATTTCATATTTAAACAAAATATTCAAGTATGTTCTGAGATTAGATAGCTAAGAACTTAAGTGACAGTTATTATTTAAATGTGACATAAAGAAGAAAAATGGAGAGCATCAAAAATTTATGTAAAATTTCATCATCATATAAACTCGTATGTTACTTTCGAATGACGTATTACACTTAGTATCTAGATTCTTGATACACACATAAAAGCTATTATATATATTTGTGGTGCAGTTCTTGGAGACGAACCCCTGTCCGCCGCTGTGCACCGACAACTTCAGCTTCAGCGCGCGCACCATACTGGGCGAGTACGTGCAGCCCTGCGCAGAGGTCGCCGACCCACTCGTCTTCAACGAAACTGAAATCACCAAGAGGTATGTGCCATTTCTTGATACTTTATCATATTTATTTTCGTAATAATTTGAATATGGTTTCGATTCTACGAGGGGTTGTATAGGGCTGGAGCTAGAGGATTTATATGAAAATGAGTAAACTTTTCCGCGTTGTAGTAGTAGTCGGCGTCACATTAGTGTCCTTCTATACTAGGCATCGCTTTCTTTTGTCGAGCTCTACAGGTTTTTCTGCCGTGGACAGTCGCATGTTAGAAAATCAATCCTAATATCCATCTCTGGATCGCCTCTCTGACTTAATCTGAGTAGACAAGCAATGTGTTGTCAGGCTGGAGGAGGCCCGCGCGGTGGTGAGCGCGTGCGGGTCGCGGCCGGCGCCGCCGCCGCTGGACCGGCGCATGGAGCTGGCGCGCCTGCAGCAGGCCGCTCGCGACGCGCGCCGGGACCACCACCACCGCTCCCGGGACCAGGTACCACACAACTAGCCAAGCAAAATACATTTACTACCCTCACTTTTAGTAGTGTAATACGGTCGAAATGGAAGTTCCAGTAGCAGAGAAGGATTTGTGGTAATGTTTTCTCATTTGCCCATTCATTCCGCCTTACAAAATTATCTCTCCCAATCAATAGTTACCAACTATGTTACCAAATAAGCCTTTTCTGCACAGGCCCGCTTAGTCAGAGAACTAGAAAAATCCGAGAAGGCTGAAATGGTCAAAAGAGAAAAGGAAGCAAGAAGTCAACAGCTATTAGAGGTAATTTCATTGTTTTGTATTCTGGGGTCACGTTATATGTTTCGGTCTGAATGTCGTATAGTTTTGGGGTTTTAACTTTTTGTATTGTCATATTGTGTCAGTAAAATATCATAAAAAAAGTTCTCATATTGAAAATTTGGCATCTAAAAATTTAATCAACTCCCTTTTTTAACGTTCTGATAGCTAACACCATGCCTCTACTTTTTCATTTATGGGAACTAAGAGTTTTGTCAAACAGAATCTATTTTATTTATTTTAAAGCATTAACTTCTTTTAATTGCCGTTTATGCTATACAAGACTATTCAAAATAATTCGTAAATATTTTATTCTGTTTGATTAAAACACAATTTTATTTTTGTATCTGTTTTAAAACAATGTGCTTGTGTTTGTTTTTATTATTATTTTTATTATCAATTTGATGCTTGGCAACATTGTGCTCACCTCCGTATGTAGCTCTCTATATAAAAAGCAAAAAGAATCGAAGGTTGCCAGTGCACGATTTCTTTTTGTTTTTCCGTAGATAGCCGTGGAATCTTAGCTTATAGTTGGTAGACTAGCTGTGTGTCTTAGATGTATACTTTATACTTCTATATGTATTTATGTACTTATACTTCACTCTGGGTCTCTCACTTCTACTTACAAAAAATAAAACGAACAACCTTGACAATGTTGTCAACAATCCAATTGATAATAAACGTGTTAAAAGACGAGAAAATTAACAAAAAAACATTCGAAACAGCATATCAACAAGAACAGAACACAACTGACCATAGAGCCACTGCCTTCCGTACCGAAAAGTGAGGAATGGAAAATACCAGAGATAGTGATGGGACCGGCGACGAAAACGCAGAGGGACAGGACCATGCCTCCGATTAGTCTGTCGCTCATACCGGTCAGCGGTCCGAAGGACCAGTCTCCTATAAGAAACCTCCTCGAACAGCCGTGGAAAGGCGACGTCGAAGAGTACAATGCTTTAGACAAAATGAAAGACTTTGCTGAGAAAGCGGCGTTCGATCTACCTAAGCGCAAAGACAAGTACGACTTTACGCTTATGAAGGCGGCTGAAAAGAAAAAAGCGCCAGACAAAGAGAACAATCTAGAAAAACTTATAGAATCGTACTCAAGAATTACCGAGTTCATAAACGGCTGTGATTGGTCAAAACTGCCCGCTGATAAAAAGACTGAGGACCCTAAAGCGTTGGAGCAGAAATATTTGAATGCTAAGAATGAATTTATGTCTGAAAACTTGAGTTTAATGCCGAAAGACAACCCTAAGTCAGTATTAAAAGAAGTCATCGACTTGAGCGAAGATGACGACAACATATTAACTGATATTATTACGAAAAAGATTAACAAAGGGACTTTTAATGTCGGTAAAGACGGAGCTCTGTCGATATCGGTACATCCTTACGGCAAGGAGTACGGATTGGTACGTTGGCACTTGAACTTAACTAACAGTTTTCGGGTTTCATATCGACTAACAGTATGTCAATTGTCTATGGTTAATGTATGGGTTAAGTGGTTACATTTATGCTAACATTGACATGTGTGTTAAACTAATAGCTGCTTTATGGTATAATTTATCGATATTAAATTAAAAAAATAATATAAAGTCTTCCTGACTCCCTTTGACATCATAACAGGTGAACATTATATTTATTATTCGCATTAATATTAATTGAAAAACATATCATTTAACGACATTAATTTAAAAAATAAATTTATGTTTATGGATTACATACTAATTGGTATTGAATACTTGGCAGCACAACATATTCCATTATCATTTTAGAATATAACATATACTTTAAAATCACCTATATCATGATCATTGTACATACATAATCATCATATTTCATATAATTCCTTAAAGTATTACAACTCTTTCTATACTTCTTTACAGAGAAGAATACTTATTTCTAATTCATGTTTTTTTTTTGTCTGGGATCACTGAACCGCCGCTGGTATATTGTCTTGTCCTAATATAGAATCTAGTGGAGTATAGAAAGAGTTTGAACGCAGCACGGTGATTCTATGCTTGTAAAATGCTTTGAAACACTATTAACAAATGTGTGATGTTTCATTATCTGCATGAAAATGTATAATCGGGTGTATGGGTTATGTTAAGCTTATTTGAAATCAGTTATAGCGACTGGACTAAATGTATTACAATACAAATTAATGATCTCTGATAAAATATTGAAAATAAGAATACAGAATACTAATGAAAAAAAATATATAGATATGTATGACATATTGAATTTTCATAAATAAATTGATGAGTAAATTACATTTAACTTGTTGTATTTATACAGTAGTCGCGCTATAAATGATATCAATAGTATTTCCTTCATAATTGAAAATGTAATTAAAAATTTACTTTTGAAAATCATAAAATGAATTACTTTAAAAGGCAAAGCCATTGTTCAATTGTTTCAATAAAATCCATCATTCACGCCTGTTACATATTATTGTTCAAAAACAATAAATATATCATTATTGACTCCTTCGAGCTAAATTGAAAGGCATAAATCGACTGCGCTTCTTATTGGCAACTTTCTTTTACCTATTATGTGAACGTTTTGTTCATATAAATTTATTTTACTTTTGTTTCATGTTCGCTGTTGTATTATGTTTTGCTGTACCGCTTTCGATGTTGTTCGCATTATAAATGAAGGCTAAAAAGAGAAAACAAGAGGAGATGGAGAAACAGAAGATGGAAGACCAAGCTAAGAGGCAACAGGTTTGTAACACAAGTAATTAATGACGCCTAGTGCTTTCTTAGTAGTTTGTTTAACAGTTCTAAGTAGTTCGAGCATGTGCCGCGAGATGTTGTTTTTAAAAAACATAAAAAATTTATGGATGTGAATATTTATTAGTTTGATAAGAAAGCATCGAAAATAATTTTAAATAAAGACTAATCCATTACGAATTTCTTAGGTACTTGCAGTCTCCAAATTTTATTAAACCAGCCTAGAAGACCTGAGAAAAACAGTGACCCAATGAATTCTCTTTTTATTGGCAATTTTTGTTCCAGGAAAGGGAAATAAAACGGCAACAAGCGCTACTACTCAAAGAGCAGGTAATCATACGACATTACTGTGTGTAATACGAGTATATGTATATGTATGTGTTGTGTGTAACTACATGTGAATGTTTTGTTTCCAATCATCTGGATGACGCGCGCCGGTTGCAGCAAAAGTATATAACCGAGGTAAATGCGTGTTGTGTACTAATTATGTACTATATTGCATGTTATGCATGACTTGTACTAATATTTCGGGATTCATAACTCGCCCAATAGGATACAGCCTGCGGTGGAAAATGGTTTATGCAGCCAAAAAAAGATGGTCTTTTTCGATCAATTTTAAATAGATGTGTTTGCCGCAATTTGTCTTAGTTTGCCTGCCTCTTTTTCCATTGGCCTTTACTAAAATTTTACAAAATTGTTTCGGGGGTCTCACCGTGCAAGGGTAACAACCAATTTCATTTTTGTGTTTATAGTCCTAGCAAGGTATCATTTAAGTACACCACTCATCTGTGACTGCTTTCTTCTTCTATCTCTGTTATATATTACATAATGGTTGCTGGTGATGATATGTTTATTCTTACTCTTGGGAATATAATACTATTCTTTCTTTAGCTTTCTATAATACTTTGTTGTTCTAGAAGATAATGGAAGTTTTTGTATTTACATTTGTGAAGTGATAATTCGGATTAAATTGTTTTAAAGAGAATTAAGTATATAGCTACATATATTTATGTATAGCTTTCTTAACACCTTTGTGTGTTCATCTCAGAGGACGGTCAATAAACAAACACTTATGGACTACGCAGTCATTTGTCTCAGTGCGATTTTCGACCTTGCATTTTATTCCAAAACACAAATTAAATAAAAACTGTACTGTACTGTATTAAATTAAGACTGAAAGTATCTTAAGTAAACTTTTATTATGCTTTTGTTGAATTTCTTTTTTCTCAACTGTATTTTATCACCTTACAATAAGGATTAAAGTTTTTGTCTTAAGTCTTATCTCAATCTTAACCTTATCAAATTACAAAACGTTTTCTCACAGCATTATTTTCTACAGGAGCGTGAAAGGAGACGCCAACACACTACATTCATCAGGCAGTTGGACTCCAGAAGGAGATGGGAAGAGAGGGAGAGGAAAAAGCACCAGAATCTTCTCGACCGGCTGCTGGTTAAAGAGAAGAAGTTACAACAACGACGGAAAGAGATGGAATTATTGTCTGAGTTGAGGTAAGAAAATTGAGTTAAAAATTATTAAAGTTCTACCTTACGGCGTTTAAATATAATGTTCTTATAAAGTATTGAAAAAGGACACTGCTATGCCGTCGATCGTGTATTGTGCTAAGCTTTCTATTAGAAGTTCGTATTCATGTATAAAGTAATAATAATTTTAATAATTACTTAAATCGTAACAAAGCATTCTGACGAAACCATAAAAAAAAACGTATTAATCGTATGTATGTATTTAGACGGCCGCAAGAGGACTCGACACTATCAGACCAAAAGCCGTTGCCTACGCTGAACAGGATCCCCGGACTGAAACTGCCCGGACAAGCCATGGCAGACATACTTCAAGTATACGAGTTCATACACAATTTCGGACAGACGCTTGGGTTTGGTTAGTATATACACTTAACATTTTCTCATAAATCTTTTTAAAATATTAGTTTTTGGTGAGTCAACTGTAGCAGACTCATGACTATTTGAGATTAAATGTTAAACAGACACATTGTTACTGGCGACTTTGCCAGACGCAATTAAAAAAAATTCTTTATTTTTGTCCTATCCAACTATCTAATTGCAGTAATCATAAATGTGGTTTGGTATTATGATTAATACTAGGCAGTAATATAATGTTGAATACTGAATCTTTTATTGTAGATATGGACGCTATACCGACGTTGAACACGTTCCAACTGGCGTTGCTGCCCGATTGCAGTACTGACGCTGAAGAGGAACTCATGCAAGTTCTAACGCAGCTACTTATCACGGCGATTGGTGAGTTACCCATTTGTTTACTGTATTATAAGATACTTGATATGTTGGCGAAATGTGGGTGCAGAAATGCACCTCTGCCTACCCCTTCGGGGAATACAGGCGTGACGTTATGTGTGTATGTATGTGATATGTTTCGAGTCTGGGTATTGTGCCCATAATCTTGTTATTTCTGATCTCTACGACATAACACTTGTATATTAGTTTGGGGTTAAAACTATGTGGCTATTGATATTAAAATTTATTTTTAGTTCCTCTGACTATTTTAGTTTGTTTATCAAAGGGAACAGAAGTGTGTACCTTGCGATCTAGAGGTTCCTGTTTCAATACCAAATGGAGTAAAGTCTTATTGTTTTTTTTTTTTTTCATTGAAAAAATCCCAATAGCAGCACAGAGTCTAGAAAGTGTCCCAAAAACGACGGAAATCTTGCCCCCTATAACATGGATATCAAAACACAATTGAAACGTGGTTGCTGAAATGCATCTCTGCTTACACTTTCGGGCATAAAGGTATGAGTCAGTCATCATAATCATCATGAGCCCATATACGTCCAGTGGGACGTGTGCCCAGCAGTGGCTGGGCACGGGCCTCCTCTACAACTGAGAGGTTGTAGGCCTTAGTCCACCACGCTGGCGTAGGGCGGGTTGGTGAACTACACACCTAAGAAATTGCTAAGAACTTTTAGGTGTTCAGGTTTCCTCACGATGTTACGTGATAATTCTGTTTGAACACACACATAACTTCGAAAAGTCAGAGGTGTGTGCCTGAGGTTTAAACCCGTGACCGTCGAGATTCTCCGCGCGCCTAAACCTCGAGGCCATCACGACACGTGAGTGTGTATACCGTTGTTGTATGTGTCGTGTACACGTGAGTGTTGGTGCACAGAGGACCCCGGCATCCCGCACCCGGGCCGGCACACGACGCTGCTGGGCCACGCCATCCGCATGGGCGACATCACGCCGCACAACCTCAGCGAGGTGCTGCGCATCTACCTCTACGCCAACGCCACCGGGGAGGTCAAGGCGCTTACTGGTAATACTATTGTTTTATACTCGTATGTATCTATAGCGCACCTCATGCGAGATGTGTTCAAATAGGTAACCAAATTGTATTTATAAATGGTGAGAGGTAGTTAAATCTTAAGTAAGGTTAACGATGTATTAATAAAACCAGTTTCAGTAAAAAGGATCTAGACATGAACTTTTTTAAAGTAATTGAGTATCTAAGTAATCTATTTCACTACATGAAACTCAATTACAAGGTTATCTTCTCATTTAACAGGAGCCATTCTAACATAATAATAAAACTTATTCGAAGTCTACCATATTATCAATGTTTCTCAGGTCTGACGGCGGAAAGGGAGCGAGAGCGGCGCGTGGCCGACCACCACCAGAACGACGCGGAGATGCTCCACACGGCGGCCAGCACCAAGAACGCAGCTTATTATGAACAACTGCACAACAACAATACTTACAAACTGGCAGGTTAGTTCTTTTCTACACTTGGAAACCTCTTAATAATAAGTTATATTACTTAGTAAAAACATATTTTAGATGAAATAAATTGTATAGGAGCGGATGACGACTGAGAAGTTAAACAATCGAGTTGGTGGCACATATTTTTGGATATTTAAAACGTGATATAGTTAAATCTCGTTCGTTTTGTACACACGTGTCGTTTTTACTTCAAGCCCCGTATATTCAACATAGACCTAAACCACGTTTCAAGGATACCGATGATAAAATTTTACCAGTTTTAATTCGTTTTTGCGTTTTTTAATTTCCTATCAAATATTGTAGTTTCTTTATTTCTCTGACTTCTACTATAAAGTACACCACAAAGTAACTTCATAGGTACCAAAACGCATATTAAAGTTTATTTTCATTCAAGATTAGTTATCAAACAGAATATATAAAAACGGTGACGTTTGTACAGAGGCGCTGCGTGACAAGCCGTTCCTGGCGCTGAACGCGACTACGAAGGCGCGCATCCTGTCGTTCCTGTGCGACGAGCTGCTGCAGAACAAGGCCGTGCTGCGACAGATCGACGGCGCGCTAGACCACCTCAACCAGCTGCGCAAGGAACGGTACCTCATGGACATGAAGATCAGGAAGTTAGTACTCCATATCTGTTATCGGTCGATCTGATCATTAAATAAAACTACGTTCATAACTCGGCAAAAGATAACATATGCCCTCAATAAGATAAAAATTGAAGCAAAAAAAATAATTTACTAGAATAAGTCATATGCGGCTAAGTTATATACACGGGTACATACATAGTTTATTATTTACCTACACAACAGAGCTGAGCGCACCACGACATTGATATCAGAACCAAAAACTCAAGATCTTTAATCACGATTTACCTAAACATTCAGTTTCGGTTAAATAATCTCTTTTATTTTCTGACGACGACCAAAGACACCAGAACTATTTATCTGTTAGGTATTTTGATTATTGTTAATATAATCAAATGTTGTATTTTTCCAACTCCTCATTTATATTGTCTTTCTGATTAACTTCGTAGCCGGATTATGACAAATTAAGACCCCTTAGATTCGCTGAGCTTCATTGCTCGGCGTCGATACTGTGCGTGCCGCTGTTGATTCCGGAGCACAGGAGTTACAGTGGCGGGTGTGTGGTGGTATAGGGCGAAAAATACCAAATACAGTCAAAACCGAATATAACGACTGCCTCGTGGTCTCGCGGTACAAGTATGTGCCGTGCGATCTAGAGGTTCTGGGTTCGATTCCCGGGTCGGGCAGTGTTATTGGGTTTTTCCATTGGGAAATTCTCAATAACAGCACGAAGTCTGGCAATGTGTCCGAAAAACGGCAATGGGCTCGCCCCATATTACGTGGGACTGATACAACCTGGCGAAATGTGGGTGCAGAAATGCACCTCTGCCTACCCTTCGGGGAATCCAGGAGTGAGTTTATGTATGTATGTGTTATGCAGAGTGCGCGTGCTGCACCAGCGCAAGGTGCGGTCGGAGCAGGCCGAGAAGCAGCAGGCGCTGGCGCTCGAGCGCATGCAGAGACTCGTCGACGAGAGCGCCAACCAACACCACGACGCGCGTAACTATCTGCTCACTCATATCATACCCATCTTTCATAGCCCAACGTGCCAATGGTTAAAAGACACTTAACCCAAGAACATGCTCCATCAGATAATCAACAGAAAATATCATTATCATCAGCCCATATACGTCCCACTGCTGGGCACGAGCCTCCTCTACCATTGAGAGGGTTTAGGCCTTAGTCCACCACGCTGGCCTAGTGCGGGTTGGCGGACTACACGCCTAAGAAATTCCTAAGAACTTTTTAGGTGTGCAGGTTTCATCACGATGTTTACAGAAAATATACTGTTTCCTAATGACTCATAGTTTAATTAATATTCTATCAGAGCATTGTTGCGCCATCTTCAGATTTAAAGGTATTAAGTATATTATTTGAAAATTGAAATCATTATTTTAAATACATGATTTTTTTTATTTTGTCTGGTGTGATGATAAGAATGTATAGTGACTACATCTTTTTACTTCACCCGTCTACGTAAATAACTATTAAATAATTGATATATTTTACAGAAAACCTCAGCACAGATAAAGATGAGTCACCCAAAAAATCAGATAAAGAGCAATCCCCGCAACCTGAAGAGAAGCAGGCAACTGATTTATCATCGCCATACAAGGATAACGCACCAGATGAAAGTGACAAAGAATTATCGCCCTTAAAGGATCTGTCCAATAGTATTAAGAGCAAGGAAATGATGAACAACAATAAGGACGAATGTTCCCCAGCCGATAACTCGAAAATTGATAAAGATAGTGTTATGGGTGATGACGTTTTAAGTGATTTGGAAAGTGAAGGCACTCAGCCTGAGGAGGTAATATTTTTTTTGACAAGAATAAATCATTACATTTTCTTAAATCATAATTTTATTTTATAATTCTATTAATATTATATATTTGACAGTCCCGTGGCGCAGTTGGCTAGACAGCAGCTTGCGAAACGAGAGGCCGTGGGTTCGATCCCCGCACCGAGACAAATGTTTGTGTAATCCACAAATATTTGTTTCGGGTCTGGGTGTTCGTGAGACCGAAAAGTCTCTCTTATTTTCTGATGCCCACGACACAAGACTCAGTATCTTAATGTGGGGTCAGAACTATGTATGTGGCTGTTAGGTGTATTTATTTATTTATCATTTAGTCCCAAAAGTTGTCGATAACTCAGGAACAAATTAACAAAAAAAAATCGACCTTTGCCCAGTAGGGTATTATGAATAAATAATCAAAAATTACACTTTTTAGAAATTAGTTGAAAATATATTAACCTTTACATTTATATTATTGTATTATTATACCCAACTATGACTACATTTATATTTTTTGTATCAATCAATTAGTTAACAATTTCTCATATACTCTTTATAAGGACGAAGACAAGAATTTATCAGCGGAAGAGCTATCACGTAAACTAGAGAAATTATTGCGACAATCTGAACAGCAGTTGCAACAATTGCAAGCCGGATCCCACGCGCTAAGAGCAACATGCTACGGGCAGGATCGGTGAGAATAGTTTTATCTTATTTCACGAAATTCCATTATATATGTCTAAAAGTATATTTACACCATTAATGTTTTCAGCAACAAAAGTGACTTGAATATTGTGTCTAAAATTCCTCTTCCACTCGTTTTCCATAACTTTTTTTGTACTCCAAATTCCTCGATTAATTTTAACCTTCAGTGGCAGATGTCTTTTGTAGGCATCAATTTTATAATCTTTTTCGTATTGAATGTACTAGGTTGTTTTTAGTTAGAGTCAATACAATTCGATTTTCTAATTATTGTGCAAGGGTATATTGGACACTATAACTAGCCAATTGTATATTTAGTTGTTTCGCCACAGCCCATTTTTGAGGACTTAACGTAAGACTACTCAATGAACAAATTTGTTGACACAAATCAGGTATTGGCGACGCTACTGGTCGCTGGGCAACTGCGGCGGCATCTTCGTGGAGGGCATGGAGTCCGCGCAGCCCGAGATCATGCACTACCAGCACGCGCTGGAGGCCCACGCGGCGCAGGACAAGCAGGACACATGCAAGAGGAAAAAGAAAAGTAAATATTCGTATTTATTTTAATACAGGTTTCCATTGAATTTCTTATAAAAAAGACTATTCTATTTTTATGTATATACTAGTCTATTTTTCTCTGTGTGTGTCTCTCTCTCTTTCTCTTTGTCTTTTATATATCTTATCGTCCAATTGTGATGTTAATTTTTTTCTACAGATTTAAAAACTGTTTTATATAGTCAGTACAAGTAACGTGTATACATTGTGCATGTACATATACATTGACCTCCTCACTTCAACTCTAATTACGTAAGTTATGTAAGCAACCTTGATATTTGTTCAGACGCGAAGGAGAAGAGAGAGTCAGCGCAACCGCAAGAACTGGATAAGACTGAAGAGACTGAAGCGCAGCAGCAAGAGGAAGCGTTGAAGACTCAACTGGAACTAATGAGCATCAAGTCAGAGCTGAATCTGAGCGACCACACGCAGATCATCAAGTACGAGCCCAACGTCAAGCACGGCGCTTGTAAAGTAGAAGGTACGGTTTATTTTGTACCTCTGAAAACTCCTCGTCGATTGTTATTTGTTTATTCTTTTTATATCAGCTAGTTTACTTTTATTGGTATTTAATTCTGACTATTAGCACTGTCATAAAATTGAAAGAGAATATGATGATAAGATTGCGTTATTTTTTAATGTCTATTACATAGAGAAACTAAGGAGATAATATATATTAGATAGTCTTTTCAATTCGTAGTCAATAATTTCACTATTCACAGGGTCATCAATCAAAATGGAAGAAAAGTATATTCAACAGAAGCAAAATAACGAAGAGCAAGACATGCTCGACATAGAAGACTCCATCCCGACCGCGTTTTTAGTACAAAAACCCACGCACAAGCCCATGTACGCGGCGCCAGCTGAACCAGTCGACAAATCGCAGGAAATGAAAGTCGAAACAAAGACAGAAATAATCGAGAAAGAGGAACCGGAGGAAAGCAAAGACCAACTTGTCAACAATCTCGAAGAACTTAGGAAATTGGCAGAAGCAGTATCATCACAGCTCGACGCAGCCAAGAAAGCGGAAGAAAAACAAGATAAAGAGAGCAAAGATGGCGACGAATTAATGGAACCTGACGCGGCACACGGCTACTTGTACACAAAAATGCTTGAAGGCAAATGGTTCTCGATATTACGGCACGAGAGTTCGTTTCTATCGAACATTAACGAGCAGGACAAAGCCGACGTGCCCATGTACTGTGACAACGAGCACACTTGTGCTGAAGTCGTACAGTCTCAAGGCCACAAGTGGGATGTGTCCAATAATCTCCACTTGCTGAATGATCCCAGCTTGTTTACACTGAACAGCATGGTTACCAGCGTACAAGTGCCTACGAATAACGTGTATGCGGATAGCAGCCTTACTATGTCGGGGCTGGATCAAGATATGATGGACGCCAGCTTGAATAAGGAGCCGGCGCCAGACCAAGAGCCAGAGGAGGACAATAAAGAACAGGTAAAAATATTTAATACGTCGTAGGTATTTTTAATAAGTAAATAATTTTAGAATATTCATAGATTTTAGGTCACGGTTTACACATTATGTTAAGCAATTTCAATACGCAAGTCAGCCCGAAAACAAATATTTATTCTTTAATAAAGTATTTGAATCTCTGGGGGAATCAATAACGTAACTTCTCACAATCGGTTTAATTTCCAAAAGACCGGACTGTCACTTGAATAATCACTTGGCCTTTTTATTAAAAATCAATAGATTTATTTCACACTCGCTTATTATATCGATCAATATTCACACCACCTACTCCCAACAGGACAACGACCTAGAGAAGGAACTACAAGCGGACGCGCTGAAGAACGACCTCGCCGTACAGAAGGCCAAAGCCAACAGTCTCACGAGCCTCGGCCTGTTGAACTTCAATGCTTTATCTACGTACGTGACGTGCGACAGCCCGCCGCCCATACACATGACGCCTGAAGAACTCGAACAATTGGAGTACTGCAAGGTGCATGGACTGCCCAAGAAGATCGAGGGCACTTTTGTACCCAAGGAACTTAGGTGAGTGCGTTCTTTAAAAAAATATACCCATAAATGTAATTATAAGTAGGTTAGAAGTATCTTTGCATAATACTTTTTGGTCTTCTAAAATCTAATAGTATATGCTGGCTCGACTTTAGTCCATGTAGTCTAAAATAGTCAGTTTCAATTCTTCACGAGGCGAAACTTTTTAAACCATTATCGTGACTATTTTACACGAAATATTTTTATCGGGTCTGCTCGTCTAAAACACAAGTTCGAAAATAGCCAAAGACAACTCAAGTGTGGCTTTCAGATATGGCTGGTGGCGCATCACCGAGCCTGAGCAGTTGAAGGACTTGATGGACTCACTACATCCGCGCGGCGTTCGAGAACGAGAGCTGCACACATCATTCGTCAGCCACCTGCCCACAGTCAACAACAAAGTAAGGACTCCACTAGTATCCTTGGTGTGATGTCTTGTGAAGTAATTCATGCATGTGCCGCTAGATGACGCTTTATCAAATTTAGATTGTGCTTGATTGATGACAAATTATTTGGAAGAAGCACAAATAAATACTTTAGGTATAGATTTTTGTCATAACACCTGAAACAAATGTAATGCAATTAACAAATAAATATGTGTCTGCGCGACATTCTTAACTAGCTAGAAGCACATGTGTTGTCAAAACGAACTCATTATTAGTTTATCTCCTTAGTCATAAATAAAGACTTGTCTATGCACGTTTTCGTATTAAAATTAAGCAATATTTATCCATGTTAATCATAATGACACAATAATACGTCCACATTCCCATATAAGCTTAAGATGCAAATGGATGTGGCCAAAAACGAAAAACATTTCTTTTTTCCATGCCTTATCATTAAAGACGCAGATCGGTATTAGCAATATTAATCAAAATAGGTCAAATTATCAGGTGAGTTAGAACATTATATATATGTACATTGTGCTATTTATATATCTGCCTAAATATTATGCTATACTGTTATCTCCATTTCTGTTCTTAGCGTCAGAGTTATTAGTAGCTAAAAAAAAGAATAGGTACTGATAGTTCTTTGAACTGTTTTTACAAACAAAGTATTAAGAAAGTAGTTTGAGCTTATTTAGACCACTGTAGATGTGTCAAATGTCATGGCATGTGTTCATATGAGCTAGAGTCGACTCAAATATTACTAAATTTATTGTTATTTATTTTATACGATAGTCTTATATACAAGAATCGAAACACAATCGCTCTATAAATCATGTCACGCCAAAATAAATTTTCTTATGACTAATAATACTACTACTATTTACACTCGATATTTTAAAATGAGTTGAATTACAATTTGTTATCAATCCAATAGGTGTACATAGAGAAAGGAGATATTCACAGTACAGAGCTGTCGGTCTCGCACGTGGACCGCGTCATAGCAATGAACGGGGGATACCCGAGTCCAGACGCGCCCGGCTCCTACTCCGCCGCTACTGCTAGAAGAGTTGATATGCAGTTGTTGTCTATGGTGAGTTCTGATTTTTAACATAAGTATTATCTAAACCTTTTCTAGAACAATCTAGATGAAATGAATGAATCCATTATACCGTCTTCTTCAGCTTTACTTGGCATTTAAAAAAACTTTCTTTTTTCACGACCATGACAATTTAGTGATGGAAAAGTCTACCATCTCAACTGCCCTATTTTCGCATAACCATAGTGAAATAGCCTAGCCTAACTACACTCTACATTTTTATCGATTACCTGTAATATAAAATAATGTTTTGGCACAATTTTTTATATTTAATCACATGTACTCGTAATGTACCTTCCCGGAAGAAAAAGTGATCTGATTCGGGGCATTCTGCCATACTCGTATCAGTTAAATAGGTTTCATTGTTGTAACATTCCTACACGATCTTACAATGCCCGCAAAATAACTTCAGGTGGAGCAGCTGGAGGAGCGGGTGGCGGCGGCATCGATGCAGGTGAAAGGGTGGCGACCCTCCCGCGTGTCCCTGGGCGACGCGCCGGCGGCCGCGGAGATCGTGTCCCGCGCGCGACACAAGCTCGCCGCAGTCGAGGCCCACATCGAACGCCGCTACCTCAAACCGCCTTTGGTACAAAGGTATGCTAGGTAAAGTCCACTTCTCTCTATGATCACTTGTGCCTTGTGCCTTGTTTGTGGTGGGTAGATGTTTTTTGTTCATCCTGTGTCTAGGGTGTTGTTACTCATTACTCATTTCATATGTAGATATGGTTTATCGATAACTTTTGCCTTGACGGCACATAAGTAATTGAATGATTAGATTTTATCGATAAAATTTTCTTGTACTTAAAGCATGCGGTATCATTTCGAGGTATTTGTTTGTGCAATTTAAAGGTTAATAGATTTAATTAAAGGTAATTTCAAAGACCGATGTGACTTACATGAGGCAAGATCACGAGGCATGGTGATCTCAGTCGAGACACTCAAACGGTAAAGTGTGCATTCAAATTTTTATTAAAAGAAATTGTATTTGTGTATAAAAACGGTTTATTTTGAATTGATAATATACACTTTTGTTTCGAGTCTGATTATAATCGATTATTTGCTAAAAATGATTCAAAATTGGGGTTTCGTTTTTGTTTGTAACATTTTGGAATTGGCGCTTGTTTTGGTGACGGTTTAATTTTCTTAGCTTGCATGAATACATTCATTTTATATATTTTTTTAAATTTTTGGGTTTTGGATTTCTTTGTTTTTGAAATTTCATACAAAATTCTGTTTGCACAAACAATAGAGCACAATAATTATGTATTGTTCAGTCACTTTTACAGAGGAATTTCTATAATTTCCACTGATTCTATGAATCACATCGTAAAATACCCTTGGATATTTATGGTCATAAAATCTTAGCTATTACCGTAAATTAATATCCATTGATAATTTATTGCATGACCCTGACCACAGCCTGAATTCCAAAGTAAGGTGTCAGTGAGTTAGCATTTTGATCTCGCAACATTCAGATAAGTAGATTTGCTTCTACCAGCAGCATTTTACCCACTGTCATCGCGTTGACAGTTGTTTGTGCCTCCAGAATAAAATATATTATTCATTATCATATCATTAGTATATAAGTATTTTATAATTATGTTTTTTATCGATACTTTAATAACGAAACCAATGTTTCGAACTCAATTTTTTAACCATAAACAATATCAAATATAAAATAAAGATTATAATTATATTATAACACAAAGGATAAAGGCAAAAATGTAAATATAGTTTATTTTTAATCGTTGTTTGTGTTGCTATATTCAACAGCACGACAGAAGCGAATATCGGCGCGGTGTTGCAGGGCGAGCACGGGAACGCGTCCGCGCCTTCACCACAAAACTCGGAGAATGCTTCTGAAGGAAAAGGTATTGTCTGAAGTCTGACATAATTGATTGATGATGACTTTTATATTGTCGACTACTATCATAAAATGACAATAGTATGTTAATGTTATGGATACTTATCAACAACTTTTTCATCGATAAATGTTCATATTCTATTAGTGATAGTTTACCCAACATATATTTGAGATACTATGCATTGAATTATTACGCGCGTTTTCGCATCTCACTCGCCGTATCTCGTTCTTTTTTTCGAAACACGTACTCAGGCTAGAGTACGTAATAAACTCAAAAACTACTCCACTGATTCGAATGATATTTGGTGTCGATATTATTTTGGAGTAAACACAGATTACTTTTTATATAAAATGTTGCAACGTTGAGTGTGTGTATATGAGTGTGGGTGTGCGTGTGCAGCGGAGAGCAAGGGCATCGCGCGCGGGCTGTCGACGTGGCGCGAGGCGGTGTCGCGCTGCAGCACGTCGGCGCAGCTCGCCATGCTGCTGCACGCGCTCGAGGCCGCCGTCGCCTGGGACAAGAGCATCATGAAGGCCGTCAGTACCCGCCGAGAGAAAATTAACCTGCTTTCTGTCTGTCGCCTTTACTTCCTATATTACCCGGCTCATTACTAATTACTAAATACACTATGTGGCGAGTGAAAACAATGGTCGCGGGCTCGATTCCCGCTTCAAGGTCAAGGTTTATGTGACCCGAAAATATTTTTGTGGCTGACAAGTCTCTGAAGTTTCTGATACAAGACTGAGTAGGACGCCAGAAAGTTGTGCGTCTAATAACTTCAAAGTTCAAATAGCCATTAGAAATGCATAATTTATCTGTTTAATGCTAGTATTAATATAACACAATTTATTTGAAGCGCATCAAGTCCATATTTTCTAATGCTTCTTACTAACGCTTATTATAACACTTTCATGCCTAACATTAATAAATATTTGAAGCCCAGTTAACTATGCTATATCTGAAGTATGCAATTGTTATTAAGAATTTATATTTTAATATGAATTTATTGTATATAGACATATAGTTTACATATTGCGACTTATAAAATAGATATTTTTTTGGAATTTTTTATAGCTTAAGAATCACTGTTGTTTTCTACCGTTGTTTTAAATATTGGATAATTGTATAATAATGTCTTGTTTTGCTTGTCAACAGAACTGTCAGTTTTGTCTGAGCGGCGACAACGAGGATCAGCTATTGTTGTGTGACGGCTGCGACAAGGGCTATCACACGTACTGCTTCAAGCCGCGCATGGAGAAAATACCGGAGGGCGACTGGTAAAATATAATTTATTCTTAGAAATTTGTATTGATATTATACGATGGACCTTCCAAAAAGACGTCTAGTAGGCATGAGAAGACATTATGACCTAACCTTCCATCTGAAAATAAAGCTTTTTAGTAAACATTGAATGCGCTAGATGGATTTGTCGTCTTCCACAAGTATTATGTTAGTATTAGCCAACAAATATAGTGTTGAATGTTTATCAACGTGTAAGACAGACAAACTCATAAAGTTCTTATTGAATTACCAGATGCAAGTCAACTCTTACAAATCACTAAGAATATTTCAAAATGAACCAGCGGCCACTCGTTTCGCAAGCTGATGTCTAGTCAACTGCGCCACGGGGCTGTCAAAAATAAGTGTTTAATGTTGTCACCAACTTAGTCGTATAGTGACAGGGCGCCATAACAATAGTAAGGTGCGAATGCGTGGGTCCGTGCGCAGGTACTGCTGGGAGTGCGTGAACAAGGCGCGCGGGCAGCGCGTGTGCATCGTGTGCGGCGGCAGCAGCGCCGGCCGCGCCATCCCGTGCGCGCTGTGCGCCCGCGCATACCACCAGGACTGCCACTACCCGCCGCTCGCCAAGGTACCGCCACTACTCCACCACAGCACCACCATCAACCCATATACGTTAGGCCTTAGTCCACCACGCTGGCCTAGTGCGGGTTGGCGGACTACACACCTAAGAAATTCCTCAGAACCTTTTAGGTGTGCAGGTTTTATCACGATGTTTTCCTTCACCGTTAAAGTATGTGGTAATTCATTGTGAATACACACATAACTTACCGTTGCGTGTTTCACAAACATTTTTTAAAAAACAGTCTTCATAGCAGTAACCAATAACGAAAATAAGATTTACTGCCTCGCTTATGAATAAACCTGTTGTAAGATATTTTTATAAGATTTGACATAAAATATTTTAAACCGAGCCTACTTCAAGACGTTCAACAGTAAATTTATTAAATCACTTTTTCTCTGAAAAAATAAATTTCGAAGTAATAATTGTGAGTATTTCATATATTTTTTAATAATACCTAGTTCATTACTAATTTATATTATAATATAGATTAATTTGTATAACATGTTGTTCGTATTTTGGCAGAATCCAAGGGGTAAATGGTATTGCAACCAGTGTATATCGCGAGCTCCGCCTAAAAAGCCACGTAACATGAAGAAACGAGAGAGTAAGCACAAAGAAAAAGACAAGGATACGAGTGTCGAAATTGACCAGAACATGGTGCCTAGGCGAGTCATATATTCCTTCATTTTCCATTTTTTCATTTATTAATTATTATTAACCATAATTGACACAGTTTAATTCAATAACTCTCATTTGCACTTGATTTTATCGTAAGCACTCCCCCGCACAGTTTAATACAGATCACGAAAAAAATTAAAGTCCGACTGTCAAATGAGTGTATGGATGTTCTCCAACAGTCCAGCGCCGTCGCACGCGTCGACGTCGACGACGGCGGAGGAGTGCTCGGCGAGCGCGCTGCACACGCCCGAGAAGTCGGAGTGCGCCGACAAGCTCGACGAGTCGCTCACCGAGCCAGAGAACGGACTCAACCACCACGCACCCGGTCAGTTGCACAGTTTTACCTACACGAGGACGCTTGTTTTTAATGAGAGGAAAGCGCCTTAAGCTCCCCTTTCGGTATCTCGGGGGAGGGCATGTCGGTATGTCGGGGTCTCTGGCCTTCCAACTCGGCACGCGGAACAATTATCCGTTTACCTGAGTTGGATCCCTAAACAAAATGCACGAGGAGGCCTTAATATGTTAAAACTTTATTATCGCACTGGATTGATACTCTCACTTCCTTTAAAATTATTGTGTAAAATAATACTGATGAACTAGGTGTGTCGATTACCTGTTTGAGATATGTATGTATTGTAAATTTATAGAGCAAAAATTACATCGCTAAGTTGTACATTATTGCAATATGAAAAAAAACTTTATTTAAAGATCGATAATTTTAATAATAAAAATTAAAATTATATAAGTTAATTTCACAATTATGGTAACATGAAACATTATGTACCTATATAAATAACATTTTTTAACAGAAAAATGTGACTTATTATAACAGACGTTGTTTTATACAGTTGTACTATAAAACAACGCCTGTTATACAATTCCGTACAAATTTAATTACATAGGAGTATAACAAAATAATTTGTGTGACAGAGGAAGTCCGTCCTGCTCCGTGCGATGTGGGTGGAGGGGAGGGTCCGCCGCCGGAGAAGAGGCGCGCGCTGCACTTCCTGGCCGGCAACGGAGCCCTGCAGCACGACGACGACTCCAGGATAGATGGTAACTTTACTTACTCTTGTCTGTTCATATTTATATTTAAAAAAAAATAACTGTCCTATTATTTAGATTCCTATCTTCGGTCGGAATTTTGTCGCCTTGTTATTCACATTATGTTCACGTACTTTAACGATGAAGGAAAACATCGTGAGGAAACCTGCACAGTCAAACCTAAAAGTTCTTAGGAATTTCGGAGGTGTGTAGTCCGACAACCCGCACTAGGCCAGCGTGGTGGACTAAGGCGTTAACGTAGGCCTGTGCCAACCAGTAGGACGTATATGGGCTGATGATGATGATGATGGTGATGAATCCTAAACCTTCTCAGTTATAGAGGAGGCCCGTGCCCAGCAGTAGGATGTATATGGGCTGATAATGTTGATGAAGATTTTTAGCCAAGCAATGATCTCTAAAAAAACAAAGAATAGATGTTATGTTTTTAATGGAATTTAATATTCTGGCCCGCACACATCGACTACGAATTCCTTGAATTTATTATTGCAAACATTTCTGCCTGATAATTCGAAATATGTATTGTTTACTTCAGTCTTTTTATTTAACTATACATTGTGTCACAGGTGAAGATCGCGATACAGAAAACATGCCAGTTGTGTCACGAGGAAAGAAAGAGAAAAATAACGCCAAAAAACAAGTTAAAGATATGCAATTTTGCAAGTGAGTATCACTACTTATTGCAATAATTGGAAAATTCTGTCTTGTCGACAAACCAAGACTTAATTATTACTTTTTTTTTCACATACATAATTCTGATCCCACACTAAGATACAAGTCTTGTGTCGTGGGTATCAGAAACTACGAGAGACTTTTCGGTCTCACATACACCCAGACCCGAAACAAATATTTGTGGGTCACACAAACATTTGTCTCGGTGCGGGGATCGAGCCCGCGGCCTCTCGTTTCGCAAGCTGGTGTTTAGCCAACTGCGCCACCAAAAAACTTCACTATATACATTCAGCATCAGTTCAAATTTCGGACGTAGAAGCTTTGGTCTATTTAATTGTAGAGTGAGAGAGAGGCTAATTAATTCCTGATGGGAAAACCCAATAATAATTCTTTGCGCGATCCGGTAATGAAACCCAGGATCTCCCAAACATACGCTTTACACTTGTGCGCCGGAACCAACGAGGGACAAACTTTTAACTTATTCGATACCATTGAGGCACTGCTGTCTTTCATACCCGGTTATTTTTCTATGTAACTTGAAAGTGAGTCAATATAAACACGTCATTGTCTGTATCCAGGAACCTGTTATGCGAGATGGAGTGTCACGAGCACGCGTGGCCGTTCCTGCTGCCCGTCAACACCAAGCAGTTCCCGCAGTACAAGAAGGTCATCAAGTGCCCCATGGACCTCTCCACCATCAAGCGCAAGCTGCAGGACAACTTGTAAGCACATTATCACTACTAACCTATATATTTATTTATCAACCCATATTCGTCTCAATACTAAGGCACGGGCCTTCTCTTAGGAGTAAGAGGAGGAGGGGGTTATATAAAGATAAAGAAATGCTTTTAGTGGTTTTAGTTCAGTTTCCCCATTCAAGATGACAATGTTATTCTCATATTCAATATAACAGTCAGAGATTGTATTTCTGAACTGGTCTAATTCGGGAAATTTAGTCTTTGTATCAATATTGTAAACTATCTCTTGATGAGAAAAGAGCAACACTAGAGTTTCTTGTAGGGATGATCGATATTCATCGATGTTGAAGAAACATCGATGTTTAGCTGAAAAACATCGATGTTTTAACATCGATGTTTCGACTTCGATATCATCGATATATCGATGTTATAGGAATAAAACATCGAAACGACGAAACGTCAATTATTCTTTAGGGCGCCATCTAGTGTTCGCAAGACAAGCCGTACGAATAGTTATTTCTTTGCATTTCTCAAAGAAAAAAACAAACTGATAACTAAATACATTAGCAATAACATTAAAATATATCAATTCAACTGCGAGTGCGAGACAACATTTAACATTATCCTTTTTGAAGTTTTACTTCTTTTGGCGCGTTAGGGAAAAATGATGAGAGTGATTTTTTACGATGCGCGCACACCGACACCAAAAAGTTATTCAGAATAAGTTTGTTTTAAATTTTAAGAATGTAGAATAGTGACAGTAAAAAATAATTTAAAATTCTGCTCACGTTCATCGGGAATTTCGTTCATCCTAATTTTAAGATTAAGTAAAAAACTTATTGAAGTTTTGAAGTTATTACGATGCGCGCGCACACTGTCATGAAAAACCGACATCATGAAGTTATTAAAATATTATTTTATAATATATTATTATATTATTTAAGAAAATATATATTTATGTAAGAAGTATAACTTCTAACGCGTGTACATAAGTACACACACACACTTTTTTTTTGTGTCTGTCAACGCGCGCGTATTCTTAAGTTCTTGAGTACGTACACAATTCATACCGATATATCGATACTTTTTAGTAAAAATATAAATATAGATAGATATTTTCAAATAATATATTTACTTTATTGCATTTTCCGACATCCCTACCAAAAACATCGATGTTTTAAGACATCGATGTTTTTCAATCGATGTTTATCGTACATCGATACTTCTGGTTCGATGTTAACATCGATGTCAACATCGATGTTTTTCTAACATCGATCATCCCTAGTTTCTTGTCCGTTCTTCTCTGGTAATGACTGCCTTCCGAACGGAGTGGTACACAAAATTTTGAAATGACTGAATCTATGTGATGTATTTGACATTTTATAGCTTCAATAAATATTATTTCATTTCAGTGGTGTAAGTTGATGTCATAATCATAGTAGCCGTATTTCAAAACTACTGTGGAGCAAAAATCTACGGGTTATTAAAATAAAAGTTTAAAAATAACAAAAAGTATATTTATAGAACACCCAATAATATTGTGGTATTTTTTGGGTAATCCATGAATATTCTTGTAGGTTCTTAGTGTTTGTGAGACTGAAAGTCATATAATTCCTGACACACACATTGCAAGACGTGTATTTTAATATTAATTGTAGACTATGTGTGTGACAGTGTGTATTCATTTTTGTTACAGATACAAATGTAAAGAGGAATTCGCGTCAGACGTCCGGCTGATATTTAGCAACTGCGAGGTTTTCAACGAGGACTACAGCCCCGTGGGTCGCGCCGGGCACAACATGCGACAATTTTTCGAAGAGCGCTGGGCGCAGAGCTAAACCAGACTCCGCCTACTTGTTGAAGAACTTATCGCATAATTGAGAGAAGCAAGTTACTAAGGACGTAGCCAATAGGTCCAGACATGCTGGCAGACTTGTTGCACAACTGATCGTGAAACTGATTGGAGATAAACTGAGAAAAATCGAGGGAACGTTGATAGAATTCATTCAGTTTGATTCAGAGACTGGATCTAGAATGTTGCTGACCTACTTAAACAAATGTAAATATATAATCGATGTTAAGTGTATTTTGACTCTAATACATACATCGTTCAGTGAAAGAGGTTTTTGATTGCTGAAAAAATAGAATACGATACAATTTGACTTGATTTATCGAATATCGATATAATCTCATTTCAATTCTTGTATTGAATAGGTTTTTTTTTTTATTCATGATATACAACGTATGTTTTAGAAATGTTTTAAATCTGACTCAGTTGTCGATATAGTAAAATACTTAACCACACATTGTCTTAATGTCATAATATCATAAACGATTTCATTCCATTAACATGTTAAAATTCCAAATATTGCTGTGTTATACGTATTTGACGGGAAAAATCAAAAGTACTAGTGAAACATTCCATGGGAAGATTGGATTTATCTTTTGTGAACAAGTGTACCGCGAATGTTCGATATTTTACATCGGGCGTAGCATCAGGTGCAATGCCGTTTTATTACTAATTTTGAGCGTTTGTCTATTGAGAAATAACGAAATTGATGGCAATATTTTCATGTCCATCGACGAGACATTCGATTTAAAAGGCTCTACTTTTCGGCCAATAAATTCGACGCTATTAAAGAAATGAATTCAATTCGCGGCAGGCTTAATATCGGACGTGACGAAAACTGTTAAATGCGAATCTCATGTATATTATATTTTGTGGGAATGTGATGTCTATTGTAATTAAATGTAATGAACAACGCGCACATAGTTGTTGCTGTCTGTGCACCCAGCACCGCAGTTACGTTTCTCGATACGTATCGACGGAAACGTAACCTGCGCTGCTGGCTGTACGCATTGTGTAGCTGAATGTAAATATTAGTATTTTTAAGTCTAAAAAGTATTAGACCGAGATCTATTTTAAGCATAGAGATGAAAATAGAATTATCGAATATCACTTTCAAATGTTTTATTTTTATAATAATTTGCTCGTAGCAACGAAACAGTATTTTGTAAAACGACGCGAATTTCCGGTGTCCGCATTTTTGTTTTAAATTTAATACTCTGATGTGAATATCGATGGCCGATGGTCGATAATTGACTGTCGATATCGACAAGCGCGTCGTGATCTTCGTTCTTTGGCCAGTTATTTCTAGTAGATTGAATATGTGTATACTTGAGTGTGTAAAAAATAGTTGTCTATTTCAAATTTTGTGCATTAGGCGAGAGTAAAATTAGTAATAGAAAGTGATGTAAGTGTAGTTTAGGGCCTAAACAGTTAGCGGGGACAACGCTGCGTGTGACGAGGGCCTTAATTTCTGAAAGAAATCTTCGGCACGGTATCGGTTCTTTATTGACTGTTTTGTCTGCCTCACTTATAAAATAAATGTTGGGGGCATAAACAATATATTGAATTGTTTTATAAATATTAAGTTGCTTATCACTTTGGAATCATCACATCGTTGCTACAAATTATTATCAACATTAAATTCATAATTTTAAAATAACATAATCTAGTTTATTATTGCAAGAATCAGGTCTAAAAATATTTTATTTTAATTTTTTTATCAATAACATTAAAACAGTTCAATATTTGTCACCCCAACAATTTTAATGTAAAATATATTATAAAAACGAGGCAAGTGTAATGTGACCGAGTCGATAGTTTGATAAATGGCGAAAAGAATTTGGTAAAGCAGAGCTATTGAATTCTTTGAATTCGCAACGGATTTTGTAATTGCAATTTTTTGTACATTGCATCCTCCATGTCGATTATTGTATTTGATAATAAAATATTTTTATAATTTCGCCATTTCCTCATCAACGTAGTAAATAAATTAGACAATAAAATTGTTAACATTAAATTCAGAGAAGGTTTAACATAATAAATGATGTCATTTTTATAGGCCATAATTGCTTTTATTTCGAATATCGTCATGGAAACCGCAATATGTCGTATGTCCAAAAATCAAAGTTTTCAGGAGGGACAAAAAACTGTTCCAACATGTCAATATGCTTCCAATTTATTTCTTAAATGCTTAAACATTATTTATTTTACCTTAGAATGATAATGGTGTAATTTTTTTTTCAAAATGTATTGCTTTATATGATTTATGTTGACATATGACCTTTTGTGTACAAATTTTTTTTCAATTTTCGTTGACATACGACCTTTTCTCAGGTGTTCTAAAAATGAATGGTATGTATGTAGGTAAAGAAAAAAAAACCAACTTGCTAAAAATCTCTTTATTATTTGTAAAAATATTTTAAAAAAAGACAAACTAATAAAAAATACAATTTAAAAAAATACAAATACAATTAAAAGTAAAAAAATACAATTTAAAACAATTTAAAATATTTTAAAATCCTGATAATGTTTAGAAAGTTTTGAAACTGTTAATTAGCTTACTTTTTGTGTGGTAGAGTTTCATAAAAGTTTCTGTAATCTTCTGGTATAAGTTTTTTTAGCTCTTGAAGGTGTTCAAACTTACTTCTTTCAATTGGGCAGGGTCGGTCATATAACTTCGGCCTAATGGTACTGAGGCTTATTGAACGTCGTGGACGACATGGTAATGGTGCCCAATCGTCGCTAAATGCAACATTATAATTGATTACCTTCTCCGGGGTATACTGGAGGGCCACAAGGTCATTAACACAGGGATCTCCTGCTTTATACCCTGGCCTACCCTTGATTAAATTTTAAAATTTAGGTTAGAATCAACATGCGTTTTTACCAGAAAACGAAAAAATTCGACGTGAAAGTGATAAATTAAAGTAAAATGATATTAGTGAGTATAAAATTACTTACCTTTAATGTTTTTATTGAAGAACAACTATAGGTAATATAAAAAATAACAATAAAACTTGAAATGTAGTGACATACAACAACTTGCACTGACCAAAATGGAAGAGAACAAACAAAACTCATCACAGACTGTGACATACAACTATTTGTCGTGACCAAATATCAAGCAGATGTCAGACCGACTTATTGCAAAGGGGGGGATACTGAGCTTCTGATTGGTTTACTGACATAATACCTATTACATGTTGTGCAGATCAACAAGTTGCCCATAGAGGTGCAATAAAAAAAATATCTATTTTTTTGACATACGACATATTGCGGTTTCCATGACGATATATATTTCCACCGATAGCTCTGCTTTAGCTTCTGTTGTAATTTTCACAATTTGATTGTTTCAAATGACGATTGATTTTTACAAATTCTCCTATTATTACTATTATCTTTATTTCGACACAATTATTATTAAAAATGTAAGCAATGTGCCTTTGATACTTGAATCCACATATTTCGTGTGTAAGTTAGTGACGTGTTACATTTTCATCACGAAACAAGCGGCGAAGGTATCAAGGGCGTGAAGTGAAGGCGTCAGTCATACTTAGTTTAGCTACTATTGTTATTTATTTATGTGCTTATTTATTCCGATTGTGAGTCCACGACGACACTAGTGCCTGGCGATTGCGAATTACCAGTACTTATAATGTTTGAAAAGATTTTTTAGCATTTTCAAGATTGTTTTGTGTCGACAAAAATATTACGTATTTTAATAATGTAGTTCAAACCCTTTTTAACCTAACGGCACAAATTTTGCATTATATTTAGTTATGCATATTGCTGTTTCGGAAAAAGATATATTTTATTTTTAATTAAATATTAGTCCCATATGGCTAACAATAGAAAGTAACGAAAATCTTTTAAATATTTAACTATAACAACTTAAGGAATAAACAATTCATATTTGTAGGTATCATTAGTATGACAATAAGTAATAAAATTATTTTTTTAAACACAATATTTTTCAATTAATTAAGAGCAGTGCTTCCCTTTTAAGTTTTGCCGACACAAAACGATTGGAAAATAACAATATATTATTTTTATTGCTGAGTATTTAAGTGAAAGTATTAATTTAGCGAATACTTAATCCAAGCTTTTTAATGTTTACACGCTGCGATCGTCACGGGAAATTATTTTTTAATGGATAACTTATTCGTGTCTAGGTTTTTAATCTTTGTATACTTATTGCCGTTTACATTTGAGTTTCGACTCTACTGCCAGTTTACAAGGTCGATTATCGGGTGTACTTGGGCCTGGCCAAAACAGACGATATCATCTTGTATGAGTGTAATATTGGTCAGGCTTGTGGCGTTGAAACGGCGTACTATTCGTCCGAGAGGCGTGAGATGTGATGGTCATGTTGTGTGCATCGGTTGATTTTAATTATAAAATGGATATATAAATTATATATACGAATAAATAAATAATTTTTGATGCAGTCTACGACTTTTAATTTAAAGTAAAATATCAGCATTTTCATTTGTAATTGCTAAAAGACCCAATTAAAAGGCAAAGCAAATATTTTTATAAAGCTAATGAAGCGAAATACTATTTAAGGATCGAGCGAAGGAGAGATCCGCTCCAATTGGATACAGGCATAACAGTGGCAGTACTTCCATAGAAGCCCAAAAGCGTTCATGTTGATTGTGTAATGTATAGTTTATGATTGTTTATTGTGGAGTCAATATTTTCTCATTTATATGTCAAACTGCGTTTGTTAAATAAAGATTTGAAGCTTAAAGATTATTATTCGGAATTGTGTAAGGCATGCTGGGCTTTTGGGCTTCTATGGAAGTACCACCACTGAGGCATAACTATCTAAGTTCATTGAAAAAATATCAAAAATAGGTGATTACTGATCAAAAAGACAAGAGCAAATAAACCATATTAAACTTTATTCGTAATGTAACAGTGTATAGTATCACGCGCTCGCCGCCGCTTCCTTGGCGCGCGCTTGCTTCATTTTCATGCGGCGATGACTCCTCTTTTTCACCAAAGGCACACTACCCAGGAGTTTGCCAGACTTTTGCAGAGCAATTAACTTTGCCGATTTGCTCTGTAATCGGAAATGAGAATCGTTAATCGACAGGTAGAGTCCCCCTTCACACACATAATTTTGAACACACACTAAGATACGAGTCCTTTCACCACAAGAGACTTTTCGGTGTCACAAACACACAGACTCGTAACAACTATTTTTTAATCACACAATTATGTACAAGTATGTGCCGTGCGATCTAGAGGTCCTGGGTTCGATTCCCGGGTCGGGCAAAGTGTTATTGGGTTTTTCCATTAGGAAATCCTCAGTAACAGCACGGAGTCCGGAAATGTGCCCGAAAAACGGCAATAGGCTTGCCCCCTATTACGTGGGACTAATACATACGTGGCGAAATGTGGGTGCTGAAATGCACCTCTGCCTATCCCTTCGGGGAATACAGGCGTGAGGTTATGTATGTATGTACATATGTACGTAAATACATACAATCATTGGTCTTGGTGCGGGGATTGAACCCGCAGCCTGACGTTACGATTTTTTATTTTTATTTTTTTTTATACTGGCACGGCAAAGTGACCCCATTGCACCTGATGGTAAGTGTAATGGAGTCCAGAAAAAGTGCCGACCAGCGAGAGATGATGATCTCCCGTTGGTCGACGCAATCATGCCGGCCGAAAACCTCTTCACCTATCTTGTGAAGAGGTTTGGGGGACTAATACCATGGTGAACAAAGGACCGACCGCGAGAAACCGGCCAAAAAATGCCGGCACGGTCATCCTTTCACCATGATTGAAGCCCCCCCGAAAACCGGATATACACTGGCTGATCCCGGAACGCGGCACACTTGCATGTGCCACTATGGCGGGTTTTACGCCCTGTGTACGGTGGTCGCTATCCGGGCGGATACGAATATCCTATCACCAGCAACTTCGATAACTGGTGTCTAGCTAACTGCACCACGGAGGTTGTCAATTACTAGATGAATCATTGGCTGGCAAAATATTTTACAATTTGATAATACAACCACCATAAGAATAAATAAGATTTTTAATTAAATATTATTTTTTGTAAACCTAAATAACAATTAAAAGATAATTTTATAGTTTTACCAATCACATACCTTTGCTTCAGCTTTACTGATTTTGCTATTCTGTTGTGCTGTGTAAAGTACATTGATTCTCTTGGTACCCATCATGGAGTGGTGTTTCGATAAAGCAATCTAAAACATATCAATTTTAGTATTATTTAGTATATATAATACTAAACAATGCTTAAATATTTAAGAAATGTCAGATGAGTAGAGAGAGTAGAAAATACTCCTATTATTGTCACAGAGAAAAGGTATTAAGAATATAAATTGGGTGTGTATTAAATAAACATATAGCAAATCTTAAAATAAAATACAACAATATATTTTCTATATCCTATTTTACTGACAAAATTATTGTGTAGGACATTAGTAGTGAAATTACCTCGTAACTAGATTCATTGCTCAGCTCAATGAATGCTATTGCGCTTTTCTTTCCCTCAGCAGGAGGTGGCAGTCTTACATCTTTTATCTGATCATTTATTTCAGAGAAATGATCCATTAGCTAAAAAACAATAAATCATTTTTGTATTATGACTGGAGTCAAATGATTACATAGAACTTTATATTCCACATCTACCTTATAATTAGAACAATTTCTAATGTATAACATTAAAGGCAGTGGCAATCTATATATGGACTAATAAAATTATCTATTATAAACAACCTGTTTACACAAGCTGGTAATAGAACTACAGAAGCCAATAAATTATGTCCATGGTACTTTTGAGGAAATTTATATATCCAGCAGCAACAAAAGGTATTCAATATTATTGTCTACACTTTAACAGTTAAGCTTTGGGTAATTGTTGTTGCCATATATGGAAATTTAAGTGGGCATTAGTTAATCACAGTCTTAAAACCGATAAATGATGTTTCAGTATACCGCTTAAATTATAACAGCCACTTAAATATAAGTCGCCCTCAGATTAAGTAGTGTTTCAGTGTTTGGCCAATAGACCTGCTTCGCCAGGACTGATGCTGAATGAAAAGGATATTCATTAATTAAATATGATTCATTTAAAGAAAACATGCTTGACAATAAAAAATATTATTATTTTTGACAGTTTCTGATAAAAGTTTATCCAATAAAAATATTTTAAACTTGTTTAACAGATGGAACTAAGCATGCTGCTATGGTTAATCTTATATTTTTCAATATGCAAGTTGGACTCTAAAGTAATAAATTAATTTACCTTTTCTTTATCAATATCTAGAGGTAAGTTTCCTACAAACACCACATAACGTTTTGGACCTCTTGGTTTATTGGCCATTTGACCTTTTTTATCTTTCTCTTCATTTTCATTACCATCTTCTTCACCATCCATATTTGGTCTCACTTTTTTTTCTTTCTTTTTCTTTTCCTTTTTAGGTTTAGCAGTATTTGATTCAGAATCTGGTTTCTCTGTCATCTTTTGTATTGAAGTTTTAAGCATATTGTAAAGTATACGAATTCTACGTAATTCTGCATCAGTAAGGTTTTTAGAATTGTTTAATATAGCTTGGATCTTGCCATGAATAACATCTGGGATAAGATGATTTGATGAGTCTTTCAGTTGCAGATTAATGGCTTGCCTGATGCGGCCTAAAATAATATTTAATTTGGAATTTAGAAATACTGAAGGAAAACATAAAAATAAGAGTATAAAGAACAAATTACTAACCTTTTTGATTATTTGTAAATGGTACTTTGAGAAATTTGTTGACTAATTCCTGATCTTGTAATATTGGATACTTTTTGTAGGCATCTTCTGTAGTTTCAACTTCCGGCTTTATTTCAGCCACCTGTTTCTTTTTGGTGGTGTTTTTGATTTCAGAAGTTGTGGTTGGTTTGACTTTAGTATCTAATGTTTCAATTTTTAATGTTTTGGGCTCAGAGGCAGCTGTGATGGTTGTACTGATTTTTCGTTTTCTATTTTTCTTTAACTTTGGTTTTGGGGGCTTCTCCATGCTGTAAATAAATTTCAAAATTATTTATGTTCATATATGCTATAACTAATGTTAAAAAAACTTTTGTAATTGTTTCAGGTAAATCACTGTTAATAAAAAAAATATTCAAAACAACTAAGTTAACAATATAGCCCAGTAGGAATTGACAAATCAAAAAATAAATAAAAACAAAAACAAACTGTAAAATTTATTCATAGCAAAAAAGGAATCATCTGGTTCTACCCAACAAAAAAATGACTTTAAATAGGGCAAATAATACATCCAATAAATGGTTGTGTCCATAATTGAAAAATATAATTGTCGTCAGTAAGAAAAATCTTGGCGCCATGAGGATTTTTAGGTTATGTTTATAATTTAAATCTCAAACTTATTAGTATAAAGAACGACATCATCATTACAAAATCTTTTAAAACATGTTATTGTAACAAATAACTAAATTTTCACTCATAAAAATGCAGATAAATTGTTGTATCTAAACTATTTCAATCAAAGAACACGTGTGGAATGTGGATAACGCATGCATAAAACAAACTAATAACTATACAGAAAATAATATTTGACTGATAATTATATGCTGACTTACTTTGTTGTTTCTGTGGTGCTTGTAGAAATAATTGACAATAATCCTATACTAACATTTTTATTCAAGTTTTACGAAATTGTTTTATTTGTTTGGAATTTGGATTTAAGACAAGCGTTAGCTTAGCAGTTGACTGACAGTGACACTTGAAAGCCTGACAGCTAGAGCCACACGTCAATATAGTTTTTAAATTTTTCCTATACATAGAAGGCAAGGGATATAGCACATACAGCTTCTTCTTTCAGGCGTTGTCATGTATTTTATAAATCTAAATTCTTCAAACATCAACTTTGATAACTATTCTAATTTTTAGGGTTAGTTATACGAGTATTCTAATTCTAAAAATAAGTTCTTATCTGACCTCATTAAAGTTTTGGACCTTTACTAAAGCATTGCAACGGTCTGCATTCTTGGAAGACGAAAACAATAAAACAATGTTTTATTTCATTCTCTCAACCTCACACAAACAACAACACTAAACATTTGATAGTCATCCACTCATCACCAACGTCATCGTCGTCCTCAGCCCAAGTACGTCCCACTGCTGGGCACGGGCCTCCTCTACAGCTGAGAAGGTTTAGGCCTTAGTCCACCACGCTGGCCTAGTGCGGGTTTGCGGACTACACACCTAAGAAATTCCTACTTAAGAACTTTTAGGTGTGCAGGTTTTATCACGACGCGATGTTTTCCTTCACCGTTAAAGCAAGTGTGTGTGCCTTTTTTTTTGTTCTCGAGGGGAAAGCTGTTTATGGCTCTAATATGGAAGCTCTATATGGAAGCGTATGTCGGGGTCACCGGTCTTCCAGCCCGGCGCGCGGCGACGCCATGTCCGCGCAGATGTTAGTGCCGGCCTAGGTCCCTAACAAAAATCCCTAAACCGGCATACCGACCAAAACCCCCCCGGTAGCCATCTCCGCGCCGAGTGGAGCGACCACGGTACGTGAGCGAGAAACGCCCACCGTAATGCCGCAGCCGCCCGGTGCGCCTCCGAGACGTAAACGTCCCGGCCGTCTCGGAGTTGTAGGGGGCGCAGTTGCACCCCCACTAGCTTGGTTCGGGCGCCCCGGTTGTGGATGGGCGCCCCGGTTGTGGATGGGCGCCCGCGACGTACACAGGCCACAGTGCCGCTGCCCCTCTCGGGGTCACTTTCAGTGAGGACGCGCCGCCCCCGCAGCGCGCCCAGGGCCCCTTTGAGTCGTCTTTTACGACAGGCAGGGGATACGGTGGTGAGATTCTAACGCCCCCTTGCCACAGGGCAGATAGGTGTGTGCCTGGCGTTTGAACCTGCGATCGCCGAAATTCTCGACCGCGCGCCTAAACCTCGAGGCCATCACTGCTTTCATCACTTATCATTTATATTTATATTATCAATAAAGCAAAGCCACATCAATTTTCACCTTCCCGCCAAAATGTCCAGCCGCACATCTTTATTTCTCCCGATAGAGGATATTATAATATTCATTGACTACTTTCATCACCTTAGAATGACGCTTAATGGTGGCTTAACGCGCTTGGTGGCGTTAAGATACAGTAGCTTAATGGCTTTTCTTTCATAAACAAATCGCAGCCAAAGAGAACTCCATGTGACTCTACAAACAAATTGACGTCACTTACTCCAATGTGGTATCGCCATCAACGTTTTCACAGTGTAGTCTTTACTAAAGACAATATTGGCCCATTAATTAATGAGTATTTAAATTCTGTTCAAAATAATTATAATGAATTGCTTCTACTGTTTTCTGGCGTACCTTTTTTTGATTAAAATACATACTACGTTAAATACGGACTAGGAAATGTTTTAGAAAAGTGGAGCTCACTTGAATAGAGTCATAGGTAAAAATCTATTAACAAAAAACAATCTTTATTTAAATTTTATTTGTACGATCAATTTCTCAAAATTTGTTACTTAGCTTCTTCGGTCCTAGAAATAATACTCGAAAAAATCTACCTAAGTACTTCAGTATTCTGAAAAATCTACGTCCATTATAATGGACATTATTAATTTTTATTTTTATTACTCTATCGAGAAGTATACTGCACGGTGTCGAATTAAGGTAAGGTAACATTCATTTTGAATCGGTATGTTACTTACACATGTGTGTTTCATATTACAAAAAATATTCGGCTACCTACTCTGTGCAAAAAAAAAACTATTTTCAACCACAATAATTAAATTATTTATTTTTTCGTCCAGGATGGTTTCAGGTCTTTTTTTACATAAAAGCAATGAACAAGTGACGTAAATCGATAAAACCAGACATAACAGTAAAAAAGTTAAATAAAAAATGTAACAATGCCGAAGCAAAACTCGATTGGACCTTTTATTGATCGTTGTAACTTGAGCTAACTGTAATGAAACTTGTTCGTAAAATCCCGCTACAATCCAGTTTCAATATTGCAGTGTATTTTGAAAATATGAAACATCAAAATGTTTACTAATTAAACATGAAATTACAAACACGCTATAAAATGCAAATGTTTTAGTAAAATAATAAATTCCCAAAGACGTATGTAAGCAAAGGCACATTGCTGCACCCACGCTTCGGCAATTATTTTACCTCCTATGAGATAAGCCGAGCTTACTTGTACTTCTGGCACAACTCCAGACCCCGCTCTGCACTGAGAATCATCGTCGGTCCTTATACGTCCCACTGCTGGGCACGGACCTCCACAACAACTGAAAGGGTTTAGGCCTTAGTTAACTACGCTGGCCTAGTGCGGATTGACGGACTACACACCTAAGAAATTCCTAAGAACTTTTAGGTGTGCAGGTTTCATCACGATGTTTTCCTTCGCCGTTAAAGTACGTGATAATTCATTTGAATACACACTTAACTTCAAAAAGTCAGAGGTGTGTGCCTGGGGTTTGAGCCCGCGACCGTCGATATTCTCGACCACGTGCCTTAATCTCGAGGCCATCACGAGAATATCTTAATTAAAATGCGCAATAATTATTTGGCCGACCCAGGAATCTCTCCCAGCCGATACATGTGCGCCGCGAGCTGAAATCTCTATGTACGCTTGAAGCTTTGCCAACATCTTTCCGTTTATTTTTTGTAAAGTCAATGCAAAGTGATCCCAAAAATAAGTGGCAGGTGTAAGTCGTTCAAAATACTTATTTTACTTTACTTTAGGCTTGCCATTTTGGGTCCTGTCGATACTCAAATATGTAGATGTTTTTCCGAAATAAATTTCATTTCATTTTGATTGAAGTTCCACATCTTCTGTTTATTACATGTCTTAGTATTTATTCATAATATGTCATGCGAAACAAAATTGTTCAATGTTGAATAGAAAATTGTAAATAACGTGGTCCTGCAACCACGATTCGCTAGCCATTTTTACTTGCACGTAATTAGGTGTGCGGAGACGCACTCCCGCACCAGGTCAGCGTGGTGGATGAAGTCCTAACCCGTCTCAGTTGTACGTATATGATGAGCAAGGTTAGTGCAAATAAGTGTTTATGTGTTTTTTTTCCACCTCAAAATGTTTTGAAATGAATAAAAAACTAGTTTCCGATAATTTTATAACACTTGCAATTATTTGTTATAAGTATTATTCTTAAATTTACCTGTTTGTTTTTGCTTCATTTGCGTGACGGAATTTTTGGCTAGAAACTATGTTAATGGATTTTTTTTTTGGGTAAAACCTAGTTAAAGTTTAACTTTAGGAAATATAATAGGGAAGCTTTGCAATTTTGTCTACGTGACCTAGAAAAGACCTATGTAAATAAAGCTAAAAAGTGTGTGAATAGTCATCTTGTATTCTTGTCGCTCATGTTTGATGACAATTATATGTCTATCAGTTCCTCATTGAGCGAAGTATTCCTCACAGCTTCTCGTGCGCACATATTAAATTGAACCTAAAACACAATTGGCAAAACATGTGTGCAGAAATGCAACTCTACCTACTTCGGGGTTTATTAATCCGATATATTGACGATTTATATACTTATTCCATTAGTACGGTTACAGTTATTACATTAATCGATAACAAAGAACACAAACAAATGAATAAAAAATAAACAGCGAAAAGAAAAGAAAATGAATTTATACAATAAAATTATAGTAGAATCTGTTGATTCCTATAAACCATTTATAAAATATATATATCACAAAATCATAATTCCTCCGTAAATAAATCGCAGTGTGGCGCACTGTCCAGGAGATCATTGAGCGCAGTGAGAGTACGCGGTATAGGTGATCTGGCACGAACCATAATACGACATGTTGGAACTGCGAAAAGTCGGTGCTTCCTTCTCCGCGTGTTACCGTTAGGAAGCCTATACAACTCGCCATGCAGGTCAGGAGCATCTACAATACCCCTGAGAATCTTGCACATTATCAATATTTGGTCCCTCCATCTTCTGACCTCTAATGATACTGCCTCTCTCGATAGTAGCTGTTATTAATCTGCAACGATTCTCTCTGTTCAATTATAAGTATGTATGTACTTCTAGTTGTACCCGTCTAAGCCTCTACCTAACCATCCTTAAGTTTCAGAATTCTTGTAAAACGGCTTTTAATAAATTTAAGTTTGAGCGCTAAATTACTTCTACGTTATATTTGTTTGGTGTGTGATCGAAAGGTCTTTGGTTCAATTCACAAGTAGGAACAATGTTATTGAATTATTTCGATTGGAACTTCACCATAACAGCAAGCTTAAAATGTTCCTAAAACGGAAATAAGCTCGCCACATATTATAATACGTTCGACACAGCTGGTATGTATTGTATGTTTTTTCAATGACGAACTTTCTGGGAAATAGGTAAATAGCCTCTTGAGATGTGTATCGGATGCTATCGAATAAATTATACCTTGACATATGCACAGTTATTAAATCCATCACACATAACTTGATCTTAAAATATTTGCATTGATTATAACGGCACTAGGAATTCTTTCGTTCTGAATCAGATTGAGCACATCATGTGAGTCAAAAAATTATTATATCTAAATTATATACTTACAAGCGGTCAGTTAAAATAAATACGTACAAAGTTCAGTAATAAAATAATCAAATTTTGTTTTCATAGCAGAAGGGACAAGAAAGGCCATGATCGTAGGTTGTGGTATCCTGTATCAGTCTCTATGCTAAATGGCCACGAATTTTAATCTCGCAGTATTGTGTGAGAGGCAAATATTTGTTTCAAATCAGAGTGTTAGTAAGACCAAAAACTTTGTAGTTACTTAATTCTTCAATCGGATTGGGACCATGAATGTATTTTGTTTCTGTACAACCAGCTCATCACCATGGAATATTGCAATAATGTGTATGTGTGACAAATAAAAGCGTTTCATATCTCCTGTTTAGTTTTTTCATAAGAAATAAAATTAAATGCTTATACCACGAACCTCCTTTCCATGTGAAGCATTGCCTTTTGCCATGCTTAATTTTTTAAATCTTATCTTGTGTTGCATGCCACAAAGTTGTGAATGAGCAACTTGGTCGAATAAGCAAATAACTTAACTAAACCGGCTAGGCGATAAATAAAATCGGTAACAATTTATACGTGATTTGAATTTTTATCAATGCCTTACTCCATCTTAATTTATTTTACGTTCGAGCGTACCTCAAAAGTGTTATCTTGGAGCTTAAAAAAAGAAACCTGTCCCGTCATGTTTACATACATCGATAAGCTTTCTTTCTGCGTGCCAAAGCTCACCAGGAAAAAAAGGTGACCGGAATCAGTGCAGCGAAGCGAAAAGTAACTGTTGGAAAGTAATTTACATCGCCTGGCGAGAGGACGAGCGCCACTGCACTGAGAAACAACGCTCAGTGGGACCGCAGTCGCCTAGCGGTCAAGGCTCCGCGATCGAACGCCCGTGCCTCCAGCAAAAAGTTGAATATTAAAAATATAAAAAAGCGCGCGCACGCGTTCTGTCAAAAGATTTTGAATGGACGGCGCATAATCATTTTTAGATATTTATTGAAACAAATATATTTGTAAGCGAGTTGTTAATCATCGGTTTTTAGTACGAATAACTGTTAAATCCTCAGTGCCGGTGGATAATGAGTTGGCTGTGATTGTGAGAGTATTCGTCGAGTGTCCGTTAAGCAGGTGATTTTTTACTATTATCTTAAATTGATTTTAATGCACCACTTGTGCCAAATAGCCATCATTTGGCAGTAGTGGTGTGAAATAATAATTACGTTGTATACCGTTTGGATTTAAAGCTTTATATGTAAAATTGAGAATGTATTGTTGCGGCGTGTTATAGTCCAGAATCCTTCTCTTCCCGCCAACATTTCATACCTCATTATCTAATCTAAGTATATCTTAACAATTTTTTTTGTAGTTATAGAATTAGGAGTCAGTTTAAAAAAGTTTGGAATTGTTTGTTGCCTCGTTATCTTTGTAGATAAACTTCAAGCAGCCACAAGTTTGTTGATTAAAAAAAACCATACAATACTTATTGGATGATTAAACATGTATTCCAAGCATAATTTCATATTATAATAATTCCAGGGCTATAAAGTAAACTCTATATAGGTATAAATATATATAATTATGAGTTAAAGTTTAAGGTTTTGCCCAATATTTTCGAGTGCAGGCACAGTCATAGCAAAAAGGTGGCCTCTTAAAAAAGAAAATAACAACCAGGACTGTTTTTATAAAATTCGACGCAAACAACCTCGCAAAAACGCGATAATCGATTTAACGCTGGATTACAATTTTCAAACATTCAAATACGACTAATCCACTTTCGGAAACGATTTTACAGTTTATGGTTGCGTTTTTTTTTATTTTATCACAGACCGGCCGACTCGATCGGAGTATAACGGCCCTACAATCATAGGTTGTTGCTCTTCCTACTGCGCCCGTGCAGATGTACCGAAGGAAACCTACTAGACCGTATATACGTTCTTGGCGGATTTTTAAGTCTTTATTATTTTTTAGACTTCATATCGAGTCTTCTGAGGTATCCGCTACTTTTTATGTAGGTTGACAATCGTCGACCAAAAATTTTTTCGTCTTCAAGTTATGGCTGACGTGAATTCACGTCTTATGAGAAAGTTTTACGGTTACTAATTTTAAAAAACGTGACGAGACCCGTCGAGATATCGCGTTTCTGACACAAATCTTCATCTGATTCCATCCATATCGATGGTAAAGTGGGCTCACTAAAATTTAACTGTAGTTTTTTTCTGTCTAGCCATGTCCAAAATTTAGTGGGTTTTGCCCACGTCTCAATCTCATTGCATAAAAAAATGATTACATTTTGCGACTGCCGATCATTATAAACATTTATCTAAACTTTAAAAAGTCGAGCCACTGAAGTACGAGTCCATACATTATTACCCAAACACATCTTAGTTTCCAAACACAGAACCAAATATGATCATCACCTCGCAAGATTGTATTGGGCTAATATTGTCTGCGCAAATGTTTTCCCGAACAATCAATTTATATGTATATTGGCCGAATACTGAAACGCTACTTAATCTGAGGGCGACTTATATTTAAGTGGCTGTTATAATTTAAGCGGTATATTCTTAAAAAATGACATGTAAAAGAACTTTTTGTGGTAATGTCATTTATGGAAATTTAAGTAGGCATTAGTTAATCACAGTCTTAAAACCGATAAATGATGTTTCACTATACCGCTTAAATTATAACAGCCACTTAAATATAAGTCGCCCTCAGATTAAGTAGCGTTTCAGTATTCGGAAAATGTCGCGAGTTTTAGATCTAGACACTCAAAGCAACAAACATGAGAACCTTATTTTCAGTACACATTCTGCGACGTCGTAATTTGCTGCTATGGATGATTTTTTCTTAAGAGATTTTTACTAGTTCGAATTCTTGCATAATTAGTATTATAAATTGGTTACTACTCTCAAGCGTGTAAAAAGTCTTTAAATAGTCTGTTATGCTGTTTAATTTTATCCCATTAGATTGATATCATCAATAATAAAATGTTAGCATGCAACTTCTGTCATAGAATTGTAATTCCACACAAATAAATTATCGTACTAATTACGATAACTTATGATAGTGGTTTGTCTATTAGAAAATTCTCACTGACATTACGAAGTTGGGAAATATGCCTTAAAAAAATATACCCAGTGTCGTAATTCCGCTCTATTAATATATACTGTAATATTTTTAAACTTAATATAAATTCCCAATAAATGAAAAAATGTAGAACATTTATAGGTCTTGGTATTTTTTATGTCAGTAGTTTTTATTAAAACAATTTTAAGAACAAAAATTTCTTAGTTACGACTTACGCGTCAGACTATATTGTCAGACTTTTAGACAACGTTATTTCTTTCTTTGTATTAAGACGTTTATATTTAATTTTAATTACATAACATATAACAAATTTAACTGTGCATTAATATAATCATATGTTTCTTTTAAAACTTTTCCATTCAGCCTTACTAAGTTTTGTGTAGCTGACTCTCATAAACTGTCTTTTACCAAAGGCTTTTACCGATCGTATTAAAAACTTCCCATGCATCTAACATGAGTACTGAACGTAGTGGTGTGCCGGTCGTGGCGATGTCGAGTAAATGTGGGTCAGTGAAATGAACGAAACAAGGCCCCGTACGGAATCCGACCGGCGACCGCGCGCCGACCGGCCGCGAGCTGACCGATTTCGTCTCTACCAACATTCTTTTATTCTTATTACGACGCTTTTGTTTTGGGATGAGTTTAATGAAAGGATCATTTCAATAGGTGGTTCAAGTGATTGACGATTAAGAGTTTTTCTTCTTATGTAGTCAGTTTTTACGTAGATAAGACTCGCGTCAGGAAGAAATATAGGACTAAATGGAAATTGGAAGTATTGCCTATTTCTACTTTTAAGGAATATAAGATAGAAGAATACGTTTATCTCAAGTAAGCAATCTTTCCTCGCTTTTTTATCATTGTCGAGAAAACCTTAAATAATCTTAAATTTATCTCAATAAATATAATTGAAACTGAAAGCATCCGTTTTGCAAGTATTCCACAAGCTGTTTCTACAATTTTTTTATATATTTAATATAATAAATAAGTCTAAGCAGTATTAAACTCGGCTGTAGTTCTTGTCTCAAATTTCCTACATGACTCGCCGACTGATCCTGCATCGGCCTTGAGAAGGCCGAGTACGTTCATACAAATACAAATTTTTATGCACATGGAAGTGTTTGTCTGTGTGTTTCACTGAAACTGTAATTGTTGTGAATTGATTAAAATACATAATATAATTATATTAATAAAGTCATTAATTTTGTTTCGAGTCTAATTGTGAAATAAAGTTCTCCTATTGATTCTATGACTTAAAATTTGTGTCTTAATGTGGAGTGGGAATATTATATTTTACATTATTGTGGTAGACACTAAATCCTAATTAATAAATCTAAAATATATTTCCTCCTTTATATTTTCTTTGTGACTAACTTCGTTGCGGGATTATGACGAATTAGGTCGCTAAGCTTCATTGCTCGGCATCGATACTGTGCGTGCCGCTGTTGATCCTGGAGAACAGGAATTACAGTAGCGGGTGTGGTAGGATAGGGCAAGATACCTAAATAAAATATCTCAATTAGTAATTTTGTCTAAACGACTTTAATATTTTTTAGCTTAAATCGTCGCAAGTGACATTGCGTGAAGGAACATGCGTGGCACTGTCCTGCTATTATTTTATATGCTGTAAATATTATAACCAAGCGGCGACCGGTACAATAATTATGGCAGAGTAAAGTGAACAGATCTTTAATACTTTTAAACCCCGGTGTGGTCGGTGCGAATACTTTGTAAATCCACTTGCAACTTGACTTGAACTAATAATCGCTGCAGTTTTATATTATACACCATAAGATACTAGTTTTCATATAGAGATAGTGTAATATTCATTTAATATCCCAAAAGGAACTAGAATTAGAAAGTTTTAGATTCAATAAAAGATTAAGTAGCCTTATACTTTAGACTTGTGTAGGTACTTCACTGAGCGAAGTAAAACAAATTCTGTTAAAGTTTATCGATTATATATTTTGTTAGTGGTCATCTTTCATACGCAAGATATGCTGCCTTTGAAACTTCTCGCAAGTGTGTCACGTACTCTATTATCATTCTGGATATAACTTATACCTTCAAATAGGCAGCTAAGATAGCGATATATACATAATTACAATAGTTTTTTCTTAGTTCTTTAAACAGAAGACTTTAACATAAATCACAATTACAATGGAGTCGACGACTTCATTCCAGAAACTATACTATTGGCACAACCTCGGTTGGAACGAAGGTTATTCAAAATTTTGTTTTAATTAAGCATATTTTTAGGAGTTTTGATTTTCCGGATTGTGAACCGCATCAGCATCAGCCCATATACGTCCCACTGCTGGGCACGGGCCTCCTCTACAACTGAGAGGGTTTAGGCCTTAGTCCACCACGCTGGCCTAGTGCGGGTTGGCGGACTACACACCTAAGAAATTCCTAAGAACTTTTAGGTGTGCAGGTTTTATCCCGATGTTTTCCTACACCGTTAAGCAAGTGATAATTCATTGTGAATACACACATAACTTCGAAAAGTCAGAGGTGTGTGCCTGGGGTTTGAACCTGCGACCGCCGAAATTCTCGACCGCACGCCTAAACCTCGAGGCCATCACTGCTTTCGTGAACCGCATAAGCGCAAATAAATATTGCATGCCAATCATCCCGATACTTATGTTAGTGCCGGATAGAACTAAGTAACGTTTACTCACTATAGACGTACGACTCATCTTGCAGGCGTAAACTGCGGTTTATTCCATCATTTATCATGTGCACTCATGAAGAATGGAATTCAGTTCCCCACTCAGCCTTCAGCATAATATCGTTTTGTCGATTCCAATCAAGTTACTCACTGTTTATGCGAAGATTGACCCTAGATTAACAATGTACCTATAACTAACTGCTTCGTTGGCCCCAAGACTTAAGTCTGCGGAGTACGATCGAGAGTTCCTGGTTAAAGCGTGTTGCATCAAATCAGGGCGAACAAAGCTTGAAAAGTCCATATATCTTGGATACGAATGGGATGTTGGATCAGAATGGTGTGCAATGAGTGAATATTTAGAATCAAAATTGGTAAATATTAATTGCTATTGAAGGTGCTTAGGACTAGAAAAGCTTGTTGTGGTTCATAGTAACTCTAATTGACTATTTGATGCTGGTGTATTTTTATACATAAATGAGTTATTTACAATATATAATTTATTTTTTCTAACAACGCTAAGCTGACGTATTTGTCTCGATTTTGGTATTTAATATTTTTCATTATTATAATTTATTGTAGATAATATGAAAATATAGGTTTTATTGGGATTGTTTTAAAGACTATAACCTTATAAAACTATAAACCACTAATACTATTTTACAACTCGTTGAGTTAAATATATTTTCATTAAAGCTTTTTATTTCTTGAAGCTTATCTTTAGTGTTCAATTAATTGGTGTGAATAATTTAAATGGTATTATTTTATCTGAATGGCACATTCAATTGAATTTAAAAAGATCATGTCGAGATAATCAGGTTCTCGGAGTTCGTTCACTTACTGCAACGGCTTTTCGTTGGGAAAGTTAAGATATTTTATACATAATAAATATTATCACCTCTGTAATCAGCGAGAAATCTTATGGTAGAGTTAGGACGGTCATTTTATGTCAAAAGAATGGACAATAACAAAGTATGAAATATAAGGAATGTCGGTTCTCGGGAATTTTCATCCCACAGATGAAGCGCTACACCAAATGCTTTTGATGCGTCGATGTTCTTAAGGCTAAATGTACATACTGTAGATGAACGAAAACTAAAAACATTTTTTAACAGTTTTTTTTTAAGAATTATAATACTATATTATGTCAAGATTTTTCTCGTCTTTATTCTTATAACGGAAAAGAGTCATTTAAAGCAGCAAATTAAACGAATTACCTAGCGATAAAACAATGTCCAACAACTTGGGCCGAACAAAAGACAAATATTTTAACAAATACAGTAGCCCTTGTGTTTAAAACTCACTTAATACTTATGCTACTACCTCATTATAGTTCTTAGACCCCAAGGGGCGTCAATATGCGTTGCATGAAAGGCATGCCCTAATTGCGTTGGGAGCAGGTTGACGATCGCGCGCCGGTCTGCCGATCTTTTTGTTCTATTTGTAGACAGGTTGGAACAAATCGTCAAGCATTTTCTAGGAAAAAAATATAGTTTTGTGATAGCGGTTTTATTGTACTTTGTCTTTTCAAGTCGATCGATGATTCATCACTGATTTTTTCCCTGTGAAGACTTCAAGAGCTTAAACTTGATACTTGTCGAATTCCCCCTTTATCTCAATAGATATCAGTTAGGTTTACATTATTTTAAACAATTCATAGAAATTTAATCTAATTTTATTTTCTATATTTGTCAAATAGATTTCCGAATTTTGACAAGTAAAATAATTTTGCTATAAATAAAAATGTTTCTTTAAAAAATCAGAGGTTTTCCGGTTGCTGTATAATCTCTGTTTGTCATGTCTACTACGTTTTTCCAAACTATCCTTGTAGTTTGTTTAGTATAAAAGCTATATTTTCAATGTATTTTATTCATATGAAGCATTTGGGGTTATAAAACCTCTGCTAACTGACTTTTAAAAATAAAGCACATCGATACTTCACCCTCTGTTTAAACAATTAAATTCCCTATAATTCTATATCCCCGACGTCTGGTGTAGTCTGTGTTACCGAGTTTTAATTAATAGTCGCGTGAGTAAGGCTGCAGCAAATTAGTAGCGGAATAAATTAAACCAGGAAAACGGTTATTTCATATAGGATATCACCGAGCTGCACTATCGAGTAGAAACATAAGAGTTTTCAATAATAATGATAAGATCAGTTTCTAATGGTGCTGTCTATACGAATATGATGTCTCAAAACGAGTTCAAAGCCAAATATCTTCATTTATAGGGGCTGACGTTGAAACGAAATGCATAAAAAAAACCTATTCCAAAACAAATTTAAATGCACTAAAAAGTAAAAAAATAATTGCGTATCTTCTATTACTTAATTTTAATCAACTTACTATTTCTCTACATCAATATATAGGTACGATCTATGTGTTTACGACGCAAGAAGCTATTTAGGTTCTTCTATATCTATCCACTATCTATCCACTTCAAATCTAACTCAACACATACCTATGAATAACAAACAATGATTAAAATATTTTTTAATGTTCTCCTATGTAAAATTAAATGAAAAATATTAGACTACTTAAAAGTCAATCAAATTATTACGATAATATAATGTAGTTTTAATTATTGTTATTCTTGGAGGCGGTGTCAGCCAAGGTAGGATTCTCGTATTATTATTCATCATCGTTAGCCCATATGCGTCCCACTGCTGAGCACGGGCCTCCACTACAACTGTGATGCTAGGTATGCATTGCACATTGTAGTATTTCCTTGGCTGACACCGCCTCCAAAAATAACAATAATTAAAACTACATTATATTATCGTAATAATTTGATTGACTTTTAAGTAGTCTAATATTTTTCATTTAATTTTACATAGGAGAACATTAAAAAATATTTTAATCATTGTTTGTTATTCATAGGTATGTGTTGAGTTAGATTTGAAGTGGATAGATAGTGGATAGATATAGAAGAACCTAAATAGCTTCTTGCGTCGTAAACACATAGATCGTACCTATATATTGATGTAGAGAAATAGTAAGTTGATTAAAATTAAGTAATAGAAGATACGCAATTATTTTTTTACTTTTTAGTGCATTTAAATTTGTTTTGGAATAGGTTTTTTTGAAGGCGGTTTTTGTTTTGTTAAAATTTTTGTTTATTTTTTAATTTTTAGTGAAGCCACACCCGGGATCGAACCTGCAACATCATGCGTTGCAAATCGGTTACTTTGCCACTCCGCTACCACCAGTCTATTATATGGTTATAAAACTCATCAACAATACGCAAATGTTTTTACCACACACTCGACTACCACCGCTTCACACATTTAATACACCTTAAGTAATGCAATTAGATCGTTTGCTTCATGTTGCAATGCAGCAACAAACATAAGCGCATTACAATTTGATTCAAGACAGTTAGAAATTCGGCCACAAATCGCATCCATACTGTACGCCGTTAACGAGTTCCATTGACGTTATATTATATTTGACTAGGACAATTACTTGACCATAAAGAGGTTAAGGTAGGTGACTCAAATATCCGGATAGCCTATAAAGATTCGGCCGAGTATCGTTAGTTTTCTGCTAAGAATTGAAGAGTTCCGTTACTTTGTCATGGATCCCATAATTAGAACTTAACCAAACTCTCATGCAATTACCCTAGAAGTACATCCTAACCAATAATAAAAAGGATTCATCAAAATCGGTTGGCATGATATTAAGTTATTCGTCGATTTGTCACGCACATTGGTGAAAATTTAAGATTTTTGTGGTTTTCTAATGGAAGCTATTGTCACAACTAGACCAAATTCAAATGGGACCAAACTGGAAGCACCAGCTTTCACTTAAAAAAATAATCATCAAAATCGGTTGGCATGATATTGAGTTATTCGTCGATTTGTCACGCACATTGGTGAAAAATTAAGATTTTTGTGGTTTTCTAATGGAAGCTATTGTCACAACTAGACCAAATTCAAATGGGACCAAACTGGAAGCACCAGCTTTCACTTAAAAAAAGAATCATCAAAATCGGTTGACATGATATTGAGTTATTCGTCGATTTGTCACGCACATTGGTGAAAATTTAAGATTTTTGTGGTTTTCTAATGGAAGCTATTATCACAACTGGACCAAATTTAAATGGGACCAATCTGGAAGCATCAGCTTTCAATTAAAAAAAGAATCATCAAAATCGGTCCACACAGTCAAAAGTTCTGAGGTAACAAACATAAAAAAAAAAAAAAAAATACAGACGAATTGATAACCTCCTCCTTTTTTTGAAGTCGGTTAATTAGTTACTACCATTCGTAAGTTTCAAATTTATCCAGTTATTCTAAAGTCTTTTACAGTTGCAATGATAATAATAATTATTTGCAACCATAAATTAAAAATAATTGTAAAGTGACTAAATGTATGTAAAAGTCCGTCAACCCGCACAAAGCCTGCATGGTGGACTAAGGCCTAAATCCTCCCATCCTCCCAGAAAAAAAGGTATGTATGAGTCCCACGTAATAGAATAAATGAAAGTTTGATAAACATTAATTGCAAATAAATTAACTTTCTGCCTTGTCGAATCGCAAATTTCTACCCGCATGTGTGTATCGGTGAAATTTTGAATTTATTATGCAACACACTCATAAAACGGTAATGTAATACCCATATATTACCAACCGGTTGTACTGATAACTGTATGTTCTTGAAGCAGTATTTTATTTATTACAAAAATATTTGTCGGACGAGTTTCATTATAAAATACCTACTGGCAAGAAAAAGTATTACATTACATATATTTTTGAAAAAAAAATTAAAGTTCTTTTTTGATATACATAAATCGCTAATATACACCATAGGGGTATAAGTTATATAAGTTTCTTTTTTCCACAAATATGCAAAATTAATTTGGGCTTTCTAAACGAAACAAGAAGCTTTCTTAATTTCAAATGGGCATGAAGATAAAGGGATCGCAACAAAAATTGATTCCATAAAGCTTACAGAAAATAAAAGAATATAAGAATATATAAGAATATTACACATATAAGAATATTTATTGAAGTCACATGTTGCGCTAGGATTAGGTCTATCAAAAGTTGGCTATATAGGTATATGTGTCACCGGAAATGTATGGAACCTACAAATTGTACATGACACCTAGACAATAAATACTATTTTGAATCCAAACCTCCTAAGTTATGTAAAAAAATGTTTTTTTCTTTTTTTAATCACACATTTCTCGTGAAATGCATTTATATCCTAGAAATTTTATGAAATTAATATTTTGGAAAGCATAATATTAACAATTTCTTAATGTAGCTCGCTTTTAACTGGGTGCATTGGAAATATACTCGGACGCCTACGTGCAGCAGTAAGCGACTGATCTTGATGATATGGTTATAAATATTATCATAAATTTCGAACGTACGAGACTCACAAGACTTATTGCAAAATATATAACGGATTACCTACTTTTCCGTGTGCACTAGCTAACTAGAATCAATTATTTTGAAGGATGCAGTGAAGCATAGAACTATCAAAAAAATCACATTTAATATAATGATCTATTAAAGTATTCAGTCATTAGGCGAATTACCTTATATCGGACTCAACAAAAATACAACGTCTACAGATATTGTAGCATAGACAATGAATTCGTTATCAATGACATAAATCTCTGAGTATCATTATTCTTCACGCTCCAGTTTTCGTAACATCGTGATCGTAAAAAAACGTAATTTAAGTTCGGTATAATTCGGGTACAGCAACAAACAATCCGTGATATGCTTTGATAATGATCAAAATATGAATAACTGTAGTACACATTGTGTGCAAATAACTCATTAATCTGTATTCAGACACTGTAGCTCTTGCGACCGCTTCCGTCGTTTGCGGTTTGGGTATTTTAAGACGATTTCGTTGAGAAAGGTGAAGCATGAATGGGCGCATGTCCTCAGTCAATGTTAGTTTTTTTAATGAATTAAATAGCGTACATAGTCATTTGACAGCCCCGTGGCGCAGTTGGCTAGACACCAGCTTGCGAAACGTGAGGCCGCGGGTTCGATCCCCGCACCGAGACAAATGTTTGTGTGATCCACAAATATTTGTTTTGGGTCTGGGTGTGTGTCTGGGTGTGAGACCGAAAAGTCTCTCGTAGTTTCTGATACCCACGACACAAGACTTGTATCTTAGTGTGGGATCAGAACTATGTATTTGACTGTTGGGTGTATTTATTTACCTTTATAATAAAAGAGATGTTCCAAGCCACATTTCGTAAATATATTTTGTAAGAAGGCGAGCCTATTGCCATTATCGGGCAGATTCCAGAGTATGCTGTTACTGGGGAATTGTAACCGTAAAAATCAGTAACGCTTGGATCATTCCGGTAATCGAACCAGGAACATATCGATCGTACATGCTAGTTCATCTCCCGGAACCAATTAGATTAATATTTTATAGAGAAATGAAACCTTTTCAACATATTATATGTATTTAATGATGGTCAATACTACACATAAATATATTTCATCGAGTTCAATACTTATGTATGTAGCAAAAAGATATTGACAGATATAATCCATTAAATGAACAGCTTATAAGTCATTAACCTCGTGTCGGAACTTATTAATCATTGCGATACAGGACATTGATCTCAGCATCTAAATATCGGTGTCAATACTTCACAATTGAAACTCACCACTACACGCAGGTATTAAGATTATTAAATCTATTGAATGTGATTGCGGCCTAGAAATGTCATTTAATATCGACATAAATTATTAGTTTAAATATACCTATTCGTACAATTTGTGTCATAGTTTGTTATTATTATAGGTTTATAAATTAAACTAATTGACGTCTACTGATTGGTGTTAGGTCTTAGGCGCGCGGTCTCTTGGGACCTCATTTCTATTATTGCAGGTACTAAAACCAAGAACAACCTTTTGCCCATTCGAAGTCAAATGTATAAATAATTTACAGTTATTGTCACTTACTTTAACCATAAGCAGTTTTAAGAAAACGACCTGAGAGTTTTAAACAAGGAATTTCTCGATAGAATAAAATCCAAAAACTTAAATTAGAAGGTACTAATTTGGGCTGATTGTGAAACAGATTACGGGTCTCGCTGGTTTGGTTCAGAGTAGGTCCGAAACCTCGTAAAGTAAAGAACCCCTATTAATTGAAGAGCTCTTTGCTAAAAAGTATGTAATTATGTATGCAGTTTGACATAGACAGATTAAAGATTTAAAAATGTTCATCAACAATCCATGACTTAAATTTTCACGTCAAATCTACTCATTTGTAGCCAATCTGCGGCTATCCTAATAGACTACCAAATGGTAACGCTTAGTTTAAAAAGCTGTGAGCTGTAGGAAGAAAAGAATGCATTAATGCTGTTGCCGCTGTTGATCGTAAGTTCTCAAGAGCTATATTATTTTTATAGTTATTTTACCGTTTTCATTTTGTTTAAGCGTCTTTTGTCATTTAACTCCGCTATTTATAACACCAAATGCAGCTCCATTAAAATCCATGTTTTATAATCAATAAATTGAACCTTACTCGGACTGAATTTAATTGTAGTACCAACGCATATTACAATAACACTCTTTTCTTAAAACTTTCTTATAGTTTTTCTATGTTTACAAAATTGTGTTGTGCAGTGAAAAACTTACATATTTTCATCCTGTAAAAATATGAAGTTCATAACTTCAGGTATTCGAGAGAACTTCCTTAGATTCATGTCATTTAAAATGTCATATTATTATATATTTAAAAGTCTTTTAAACATGTAACTCCTCAAAAAATATAATTCCTAGTATGTTTTATCTGTGACGTAAAGCTAATATCACTGCTACTTATAAATTGAAGCTAAGAATTTGATAACATCTTTCGCAAAAATTGTTCTCCTTTTTTTGACTGCGAGCTTCATCACTGTAGTTTTTTTTAAAAGATCTTATCTTATGTGTCGGCAAAATGGTAAATAAATCACAAGAAAAGTACTGAATTTCATTACCTCCGTGAGGTCCTTACATCCTTATAATGCACACATTCCTATGTTTAAAATACCTACCTGATTTTTTCTTGACAAATTTTTAACTATAGAAACACTTCATTAATTATTTTACATTTACCACTTTGAAGATGTATGAAACAGAGTTTGTATGGAATTTTTGGGCATTTTGTTTCTTTTGATGCTTACAGCGCCCGGAATGGGTTTTAAATAATTCATGGAGTATTTGATGAAAGTGGTATGGACACGGATTGTCTCGACTGGGGTGGTACAACTATGTCAAGGAAAATCGATTTTATGCAGCAGTATGGGTTTTCGTATGGTTGCTAAAATTTTCTGAGGCCTCATTTGCAGTTTGGTTCATGGATAAATGAATGTACACAGATTGTAAATACCATAGTCTAGAGCAGCGGTCGGCAACACGCGTCCCGCAGCCGTCTTGCTTGCGGCCAGTAAATGTTAGCATTAGTCCCTATCCCACCACACACCCGCCACTGTAACTCCTGTGCTCCAGGATCAACAGCGGCACGCACAGTAATGACACCGAGCAATGAAGCTCAGCGGATCTAAGGGGACCTAAATTTGTCATAATCCCGCAACGAAGTTAATCAGAAAGACAATATAAGGAGGAGTTGAAAAACAAAGAGTTGTTCACTTCCCTCCACAGCAAAGCGGGTGACAAAACATTGAGCTATGAGGTTTTACCCTCACATAAAAAAGACAATTACATTTAGTGATATTAGACGCAAGTAACGCACCACGGGTAAAAACTGTATGAGTTTTATTGACTAAATTGGACCTAAAGTGCGAGCTGTTATGTAGACTTCCAATAATAGGCATGGCAAAAACGCTGGAAAGCACGGAAATTCTTCCTGGATTCAACAAGGTCTGTATAATAGACAACACCAGACGTTACATGCATACTATTGAGCATACAGTTACGCTCATCCGACCAAAGATTGCACTCCCAAAGGATATGATGCGCGGACTGTTCATATTCGCAATTATGTGTTGAGCATTGGCACATAGGAGAATCGACCAACTTAAATGAGAATAATTTGCTACGAAAATTACCGTGACCCGTCAGAAATTGCGACACGTAATGATCGATCTCGAGCCAAGTTTTTGCCAAACGATCGCTCACCGAAGGAAAATATTGATAAAGATGACGCCCCTTTATAGAGAGACTCCATCGATTTTGCCATTCTTCTATTAATTCCGAGTAAGTCTCGGGGTATGGTTTAAATAACCGACTAATTTTCAAAAGGTCGCGCGAGGAAAGAAAATCTTTATCAATATTTTGCTTGTTGGAAAAATATAACGCGGCGCGACGTTGCACTTCCAGGTCGACTGGAAGTACTCCCGCCAGAACAGGTAAAGCTTCAGTACTAACAGTTCTGTACGCCTTACACAAAAATATCAACGCCAAACGTTGACTCTGGAGCAATTTCCTTCTGACGGCACCGACAGTTGCCCTGTCGGCCCACACAGGGGAAGCGTAACAAATGCAACCCAAATATGTAGCTCCATATATAATGTTAGCATTAGTCAGCATTTTCATATTTTCTATAAGATATGACCAATTATACATAGGTATTAGGTAGAATCTACGGTAAATATCACAAGTGCGGCCCGCCTTTAGTTTATTTTGCCACGTTGCGGCCCTTGCCTGCCAAAACGTTGCCGACCACTGGTCTAGAGGAATCGTATTTTTACTATTCGTATCGTATACTAGATTCGTTTATCATTAAATCGGTATATTTGAGTCTACTTGTAAGGGTGATCACACTCTTACCTTGCCAGTTGACATTGTTTGGACCATACTGCCCTTAACAACAGGTGCCAGTGAAGTCAACTTGCTGTGTAAGTAAAAGGAAGCGATATTACCAACAGAAATAGGAAGTAAATGTTAGTCTTGGACATAATATAATAATGAAGAGTGATGCAAATTGTTTCTGATTATTTGTACGTTTGCGAACTTACTGATGCGAATTTCTTCTGAAACTATTTTAATAATTTTGAGACAATGTTTCGATAAGAAAACACCAGTAATAAAAATTACATTTGTGCTTGCTAGGCTAAAGTGTATTGGGTCACCCTATATGGGCAATTCAGTTAAAAATTCACAGTTCCTAAATTATTCATGTGTTCAAAAACTTTCTTAAAATATTATCTCTATGCTATTGGAAAGTGTTAAAAATAACTTTGACCTTTTAATTTAATAGATAAATTTAGTAATTTATTTATTACGTGAATTGAAAATATGTCATAATAATAATGACTTAATGAATATACACGTAAGGTTCTTTAATATGTGTATATGAAATTGTATGTTATTTTGTAGGCTCTGCAATTATGATATGGTACAAGTAGTATATGTGCCGGGGATATGAAGGTTATGGATTCAAGTCCCGCGTCGGTTAACGTTACTGGGATTTTTCAATAAGAATTTCTCAGTAGCAGCACGGAGTCAGAAAGCTGACCCCTGTTACGTGGGACAAAAACACTGGCGAATCGTGGGTGCAGAAAGGCACCTCTGCCTGACCCTTCTGGGATGCAATCGTAGGCGTTTGTATTTATATAACATTATTGTCTATCTTACAGTCTTATATTTTATAAAATCACAACGTAAAAATATGCAAAATAAACATCATATAAAATTACTAAAACTAAAATGTGATATTCGGCAAAGCTTTTACTCAAAACAATTTACAAAGTTATTATCGTCTGGGATAATAAATAATATAAATAATAATAAACGTAGATATTGTTACATTGACCTTAAACTCTATAAGGCGTGAAGAAACAATTGAACAGACTTTATTATGTGACAGGGTTAATATTTACATAAAAATAGCAATTTGCAGGAGTTATTGATTTAGAAGGAAAATACTCTCTACTCACATTTATTGGCCTGTTCACTTAAGATGAGCTTGTATTGTGGAGACCAATTATGGTCTATAAAGTGCGGTTTGCTGTGCCCTACAGGGGCCATAATATAATTTACTATATTTTTAACATCTTTTTGGACATCGTCGGTGTGAGCAATAAACGTATTGATATTATTAAGCATTAAGTTCCAACGTTTTCTGGATATAGTGTGTTAACTTTCCTGAGTATAAATATATTACACAACCATTATAAAGTCATCCAGCAATTCCCGCGATTTTCGGTACATCGTCAATGCACCTCGTGGCGGGAACGTCCAATATATTGATGATAAAAAGTCCCTTTCAAAGCTATCAAAAAAGCTAGATGTTTTCCCCATTCTCTTTTTACTGTAACACTACAATGAAATGAGGAACTGGACAATCCCAAACACTAGGACACGTCAATATTCAATTTATTTTCTATACAAAAAATGTTAAACACATCTGACTAGGCTACAAAGTTAACCCTGCAGTCGGTTCCATCAATAACGCTAAGCAAATGTATGCGTTAAATAGTTTAACAGACGCATTAATTAGTTTGTGAGAAGTATGTGTGCCACTCGCCCGGTGCACCGTTATGACGGCGGTACGAAAGGTCAGAAATGTGTGAAAGTTGGTGTGGGCGTGTAGGGTTGCCTCTAAGCACTGTATTAGATCCGGTTGACTTAATATCCATGGTTAATGTGATGTTACTATAGACCTACAATTATGTTATATTTCCACTGGCCCTAATAATAATTGCAATGCAGTTCGTATAGGTAATCGACTGGCTAGAACCACTATAAATATCCCTTAATAGGCGACACATATGCCAGTCAAATTGAAACCGGACTATAGCATACAATATGGCGGATTTTTAATTTTATTTGGTTACTATCCAGGTGAAATTTGATATATTACCACAAGCAAATTGTTACATTGATTATCATGAGGGAATATTCTTTAATTTGTTAAACTAATATATTTGTTGTCAATCAGTATACATACACATACAAAACTGAAACAACAAACGTTAAGCATATTTTATCATCAAACCCGGGTAAAACGAACTGTCAGATTATTAAATAAATTAAAGACGAAGCAGGATATAATAAAATTTAATACCACTTACCATTAGAGTAGACTAATCTTTCGTATTATTAAAAAAAATACCAAGGAAACATAAAATTAAGTCTTCATTTGAAAACATTTTTTGAAAAAATATAAACAGATTTTGTAACGGAAACATAACATCCTGGAAGAGCGTAAATATTTTAACTATTATGGCAATATTAGAAATACATTTACCGTTCACCAACTTAGTCAGTAACTCAACTTTATTTGAATAGAAATTGTTTTAAATACAGGAAAGGCTTAATCAAATTTTACGAACGCAATAAAACCCTGCGGAAAGCAGATAATCACCTTTTTTCACTTCCCTCTATTCTAAATACACAAAATAATATATATTATGATATAATAGTCTTTTATTTATAATTTAACAGTATTAAAAACAATTGCATTTATTTATATCCGACTATGTCCACGGCTTGCTCACTTTAATATAGGTACCTAGTAGATTTTGAGGAATCCACAGCTTAGTATCCTACAACTACTATTTTTGAATTAAACGTAATCAAACTAGATTCAGTTGTTTAATTGTAAAAGCGCAACAAACAAAGTCACATTCGCATTTGTATTATTAGTAGGGGCGACAGTATTTTCTTTTGTGGACAACCCTGACTGATCGTCCTGTCCACACAGCGACGCGCGAATTTTTTGTGTCCGCTTCTTAAAAAAGGTATCGAACGATAACAGGACATGTATGAAATTAATGACATTATTACATTCAGTCAATAGCGCCGATGTTTTTGAAACTCACCTGCAGTTATGTTTTTAGCAGCGAATTTCTAATCAAGTTTTTCATGTGTTTTTTATACGAGCACGACCAAGTAACCGCAATGCTACCAATGATGAACAAGTATTTTTCAAAGTTTTCTAACAATTTCTTTATTAAATTATTTCGTTGCGCAATCTAGACATATCAAGTCCCCATAGAGACTCGCTGAAGTCGGTGTCAATTCTGTGCGTTCATGTACAGGGATTGCAATCTCTGCACCGTAAAGCTAAACGTAGCATAGTTTGTTCCTCGATACAATTATGCCGACCTCTGCCAACTGCATTGAGTTATTCCACAGCTTTTAAAAAACTAGAGAACTCAATGGCCGGCAAACTTTTCCACAGCTGGGTATACAACATATCTACATATAGTATTCTACTATCACGTATCCTATTGCTCTCGTTTAATTAGTCATTTATATTTACAAACTGTTTTCATTAATCTATTTTTGCTTCCTTTCTGTTCTTACTGGCCTAAGGTAAGCCACATTTCGTAATGTATAATTAACAGTTTGAAGGCGCATTCATTATGTTTTGTTAAACATCCCAGACCGCCATGACAGCCTATTTCATCTCCAGAGTTAATGCACAAGACTATTCGAATGGTAACTGCGAACCATACGAAACATGAATGATACTTCAACTCGAGACACTGAAGAAGTAGAGATGTGACTTGGTAATAGACGCCTTCGCAAAATAGTGCTATATGGAGCCAGTATACATTAGATTCTCTCCTCCACATAAAAGAAAAACAAAGGGCTTCGGGTGTTTTAATGACCAACGCTTTTACAATATATCCATTCAAATAAAGATAAAAAATTTAAAGCTAAAATAATCAACCAGGGATTAAAGTTTATAAAATTAATAGCAGTTTTACGACATTAATGATAATGCGCCACTATTTACTGAGTGTGGCACTAAGGTTCGATAGTACATTTTACTTGGTTATATTTAATAATATATGGGCCGTTTATTTGTAAACACGTAGCAGCCACACTCATGATAATACTGGTCCTGAAAATTACTATGTTTAGTTAGTAGAAATAATTATTAGACAGCTCTATGAATGTTAGTTCTACATGTTCATTGTTAGTTTCACAATACTAGGAGTTTTGTGGTGAATGTATGTATAAAATACTTACAAGGAAAATACAACAATAACAGGCTTTAAGAAAAAGCGAAATAAAAATTTAAAAAACTAAACACTCCATAATAAACCTATTATGGCTAGGCTGTTGTATGTTCGCTTTTAGCAAGATTCACCTTATAGAAAGCAAATAAAACGCCCGAAAACTTTACTTAAAAGATGATTTAATAATATTATATAATATTTGGTCCTCTCCATTCTCAGAAACTACATCACATGACATCTTAAATATAGTTTTCTGTTACTTTTTTACGCAGTAGTATTACCATAGTCAAGTCAACCCTTCACTTAAACAATATGTCTTTCAGTAATATACAACTGAATTTAAAAGACTTCCACCGAAATAAACTTTGAAACCAGACCACAGGACAGAACTAACTTAGTGCTCGTAATGGAAGGTGAATGTTGGCGGTGGCGGGACATAAAAACGTATTTTACTGCTGTTGTAATGTTAAGTGAATAACTGTTTCAATAACTTTCCTTCAATGTTGCAACGTTAAAAAGTAAAGAGTGTTATTTTTTGTTAAAAATAGCATACACATGCTTTTACATCTCACTTGAAATGTACATTTTGTGTACGAGAAAGGATTTACGAAGTGAAAAGCTGGAACTGTGACTGGACCTCATAATACCCCCCATTTTCAGATTTCAGATTCAAGGACTGTCTTTGAATTAAACAGTGCTTCAGTCGCTGCAGTTGTCATTATAGAGTTATGTACGGATCACATCCACGGTGAAAAGATACTATTCCTCAATCCACCACACTGACTTGTTATGTGTGACGTGGTTTATTTAAAATTTAATTTAGAATCGTTCTGTATAAAATATAGGCCTCTTTGCAATAGAATTGTTTCTACGGTTCTAGACACATAACCTCATATGAGGTGCATTTCTGCACCTTCATTTCGCCAGACATGTACGTATGTATGTATCAGTCCACGTAATAGGGTGCGAGCATATTGCCTCTTTTCAGTCACATTTATAGTTGTACATATACCGCAATAGATACATAATAGAATTTTGTTGGGTTATGAAGCAATGAGGAAATCTATAAAAAGTACTGAACATTATTACTACTGCATAACTTAAGCTCGTTGATATCTTTTGTTTGTGATTTGCAAATAACTACATACATACATATGTACATATAAAAATTATTTACTCCGAAACTCAACAGTCACATACATAGTTCTGACCCCACACTAGGATACATGTCCTGTGTCGTGGGTCACTACTACTGAACCGACTTATTTTTTTTTTTATTTGTGTTTTGTTCCAACTTAACAGATAGGATAGTTTATATCTTAATTTATAATTGCAATATTATTTTATTGCGAATAATTTGATTATTATCTGACAGAGTCATAATTATCTGTTAGTTCGATAAGATTCTGACAGATGGCGGTGCATTGGGTTTTGATAAAAACGAGAAGACGAGTGGAATAAAATTGAAACAAGAGCACTACGCCCATGCGAAGCTGGGATGGGCCACTAGTAACACTATAAAACTTTATGATAGTATTTTCGTATCTAATTCAAATTATGATAATGTGTATAATAATGAAAAATAAATTACCGTCAACATATCTCCTAAAGACAGCAATTCCATTATATAATATTATCTAAAATATTATTTACTTTATATAATATTTTAGATAATTTTAGACGTAATACTATGGTTTAAAATACATATACATATCAGTGGCGGTACTTCCATAGAAGCCCAAAGCCCAGTTTGCCCTTCAAAATTCCGAATAATAATTTTTAAACTTTAAATCTTTATTTAACAAAAGCAATTTGACATATAAATGCGAATATCCTGACCCCACAATAAACAATTATAAAATAGACATTACAAATTAACTTGTACCGCTTTTGGGCTTCTATGGAAGTACCGCCACTGATACATATATACCTAATACCAATTACCCAAGTATTAAATATAGGTAAGGCACGACTATGATTCCAACAAAAACGAATACTAAACCTTCGCTCATCCCGGTCGTGAGCCCTCCCGTGGGGCGGTAATCAGCGTGGTACCGCTAGGAAAATGACGCCACCGTTACTGGCGCCCGCCACCCGCCACCGTCTGACCTATAGCAACTGTTTAATTGTCATCTTATTCGCTACTGGACGTATGCAATTTTGCTTATAGTGTTAATAGAATATTAGTAATTACATAGATGTGGTTATATTTTGTTGATTATGTCTGAGCTTGCAATAAACATAAACAGTAATGATGGCTTTTATGTAGTGCATAAGTTCCTTTTGAAATGTGTGATGCAAATGGAAATTCATTTAATTGTGAATTTCATAAATGACTATTTGCAATTTAATTACGTAATTTGTTTAAATTTAGAATTAGATATGTTCAGCGAAATTTGTTCTTTCTTAGGGATCTTTTAAAACAATTGTTTCTTTAAATGTCTGCTTCCAAAGTTAGAACTGGAAGGTTTTTGCCATGAACATGATTGCTTAATAAATTATATCAAATTACATTTATGCCATTCAACAATTGCAACTCTTTTATGGCTAGTAAATACTGCATTGGTTTTATAAGCAGTATTATAATATTGTTGTGCTGTGTTACTATTAATGAAACAACAAATAAATTTTCAAAAAGGCACAATCGAAGCAATAGAACCCTTTAGCCGAAATTAATAATTTGCTACGATATGTTTTACTTAAAAAACTCAAGCATCATCACAGGAATATAAAACATTTGCTAGCTTTTTAAAAACTGTACTTTTTTAAAGATGTCCCAATTTTCCATAGACAGAATGCATGACTCTGAAAAGAAAACTGGAATCCACTTTCTAATCAGGGAACGTCTATATTTAAAACTAATTAATGCGAAAGTAAATACTTAGTACTAGTATTACTTTCGTGCCAAAACCACTGGACAAATATTTCGAGGAATTTGCTATGGATGTCAAGCCATAGTCTGATTATATTTATAAAATTACACCTTGACGTTGCTAGGCTGGGGCCCAGTCGGCCGCAACACATAAAAAACAGAAAGAATAGCTGGAAACGAGTTGAACACACTATCGCTCAAAATCATCAGATCACCAAATGTATAGACCTCCATCGGTGGTTAGAATAACATGATATCGGCTACCGATAAAGATCGGCACGATCAAGTTGTATCGGAAAGTTCAAGTAGATCCCAGCCGGCCATCATCCCAAGCATCCGGCTCGGATTTAAAGCGGCGTCAGCTAACTAGTCGGCCCAGCGAGTCCTATAAATACAGAGAACTGGCTGCGCCGGTACTTAACTGTACTGTGCACTCACTTCCTGCCAACTTACACGTTTCAACATTTTGTTGTGAGCCATTTTCATCCTTTATACAGCTAATTAGTTAATGGGCGAATTGCCATCGTTTTAACGAAATGATTATGATAATTTTGTCGACAGTTATTTTTAATCACCTTTATAATATAGTTAATAGTGTACATTCCGTTATATGAGAAATTTTGAGTTACATTTCGAAGTTTCTTTGTATAAAAGTACAAAAATCCAACATATCAACAGGCTAACAATAAACTTTACAATATCAAGAAAATTAACTGGACTTTTTTCAGTTGTTACTTCAGTTAAGCGCCAACTGTATCATAAATCTGTAAACATTCTTTCACTGATCATCTGAAATCGAGTCTACAAAGAAAATTCTTTCATGCATAAAAGAACAAATGGGGATCTTAAATGCCTATTAAAGGCTGTTGTATTGGTTTGTGAGCATGTAAATAACACTTCTATTTTTTTGTTCACAGAATCTCCAAGCACCCTCATCAATATGCAACGGTCATAGCAGTGAGGGAAGATGGGTCCACCTCTAAGCACTTGGCCGTACACACATTCGGCCGTGTATGACACGAAGAACCGTGGTAGAACCAGTGACATGACAAAAAAGTGCATAATGAACAGTTACGTAGACAATTTCCGAGTGATATGTATAAATTTTACATTTATGTTGTTAGTCGTGCAAATTTTGTTCGTGTTGGGCTCAGCGCGGGCGGGCCCCGTCGTGCTCAATATGGACTATATGCAAGGTGAGAATTTTTAAAAACTTTCGTTATACGAATAAAAAAAAAAAACATCCAACACATTTATAATTCTCATCGCACACTAAGATACATGACTTGTGTCGTAGGTATCAGAAACTACGAAAAACTTTGATCTCACAAATACCTAAACCTGAGACAAAGATTTGTTGCGAAACAAATATTTGGCGCGAGGATAGGACCGGTGGTCTTTTAGTCTAAAGGCTAAACTGTGCCATTAAGGCTATCAAAAAAGTTGTTTTCGGGTATCACAAAAATGTACTTTATGACAATAAAGAGTAATGTATTATGATATTTCTCCCTCTGTTATGACTCTAACTAGTAGCAGCCAGAAGGAAAGGCTGCGTGCTCTGTACACCGATACAATTTTCTATGCGATTTACATGCAATGGTTTGAAAGTGATCTCTTAATTTCTTCAACAAAGTTGCGAATAATACTAGAGATAAATCAAGGTGGGTTATATCTGTGATCATGGAATCGCATGCGCTTGCAATCTAAAATTACAGCATGCTTCGAAGATCACATCAATGGATGTTATCGATGATCGATCGATCGATCTTAATAGCTATCCTGACAGATATTAATTTAATTGAAACCGGACGTGACTGACCCGGGTTGTGGGTATAGCAATTCTAGTAATTTCTACACAAAATAAATTACACTATAATTTATGTTTATCAAGTCAAAATAAGGGCAAAATGCGATAAATGGCCATTACTATTGAGACTAGCTGGCCTCCTCTACAACTGAGAGCGTATAGGCCTTAGTCCACCAAGCTGGCTTAGTAGGGGTTGGTGGACTACACAGTACACACCTAAGAAAATCCTAAGAACTTTTAGGTGTTCAGGTTTCCTCACGATGTTTTCCTTCACCGTAAAGTAAGTGATGATTCACTGTGAATACACACATAACTTCGAAATGTCAGAGGTGTGTGCCTGGGGTACCACCGAGATTCTCGACCGCGCACCTAAACCTCGAGGTCATCACTACTTTGACACTAGCTTATGTCGAAAAAGAGGAATTCCACGAAGACAAAGTCGCGAGTACCTACATAATACAGCATTCGGTCTTAATAACAACACGAGGAGCATGATATACTGTCAGTAATATAACAAATCCTTCGGGGACCATGTCCAGCGGCCATAATGTATCGTCGAACCAGCCGAGCTATCTCTATGCAAATTCAGTTGCAATGGTTTATTGCACTGTGTTGGATCCACAGACATATGAATTGATCTTTGATTGCAACTAAGTTTTACCAATCTCTTTAGTCAAGAAACTTGTCAGTGTATAAGGACTGTGCATATTGAAGTATTGAGTCCCATCTTAGAAAAGTAAATTTGCATTGTGTTATTTTTATTCTTTTGTAAAATATTCTTCCAATAAGTATCATTTGACTTTGACTTTCAAGTAAGTGTATGATAAGGATTGATTAATGTTAATCTAAAATGAGTCGGGTTGCGATGGTTAGCATGCTGGCAACAAAGAAAAATGTCTTTATCTTTATGGCACGAGATTTCTTGAGTATCGACTAGATTTAAAGATTAAAATTTGAAACATTTAGGTAGATGTGTTTATAGTAACATTAATTCAGAGGACCTAACAGGTTACTTACAGGTAGATACAAAATAATTATTTGTTAAGGGGGACGCAAATAGGGTCTGTAACTAGGACATATGTAATTTGTGGAAATTAAATATAATTTATTTCCCCAAATCAATCCTACACTTACTTTGGCGGTGAAGGAAAACATCGTGAGGAAACCTGCACACCTAAAAGTTCTTAGGTGTGTAGTCCGCCAACCCGCACTAGGCCAGCGTGGTGGACTAAGGCCTAAACCCTCTCAATGGTAGAGGAGGCCCGTGCTTAGCAGTGGGACATATAAGGGCTGATGATGATGATGATGAATTCTACACCTGATGTAGGTCCGAGACTTATATTGTAGTTGTTGTGCAACGTAAAGACACAAATAATTACATTGAAACATAATTTTCTCTAACAACACCTGTTAATAACCAATTAATTGTGATTTTACAATACCACTTTTAGTAATGTTGAGTAATAGTCGGCCTTTTTGGTGAAAATTGGCAATTTATCTCGTGTGATGGAGGAAGTGGGTAAATAATTAATAGAAGCATGGTTGTTAAAATAATCGACCATTTACTTAATACACCGTAACCTTGTATTGCGTATTGTGATGTAATGGATTATGAAGTTAAATTGTGTTATTATAAATATTGAACAAAACCAAAGAAAAAATATTAAATGAGTCTTTGTTAGCATTTTAGCTTAGGAACGTCAAATACTTATAGGTTAAGGTTTCTGATAGTCACAAAGTTATTTCGCTCTACCACGGAAGTCCTTGCTGCCAAATGATTTTACACATAATTAGCATCACGAGGTTGTAGGAATATTCCTCTGCCTACTCCTCCATGGATACTGGCATGAGCGTGCATGTTTGAATATTTCAGTAGGACCGAGTAACTAGTACAAAAACTTCCACTCGACTAGACACGCAAGACAAGTAATGAATATATTTCCTTTCAAAATCGATAACAATAGCAACACGTCGGAAGAAAGTAACGATAGTGGAAGTGAAAATAATTTCTTTTTGCACTGTACGCATTGTCAGATGCGTTCAGTCTAGAGTAATTGATTCGTCACACCGCGATGAAATGCTAAAAGTGAAACGATTTCACGGTGCAACAAACGATATATCTAGATTAGGGGTGTCGCTGTCACTGTAAAAGTTTATTCATATTTGACAGCCCCGTGGCGCAGTTTGCTAGACACCAGCTTGCGAAACGATAGGCCGCGGGTTCGATCCCCGCACCGAGACAAATGTTTGTGTGATTAACAAATATTTGTTTCGGGTCTGGGTTTTTATGAGACCGAAAAGTCTCTCGTAGTTTCTGATACCCACGACACAAGACTGGTATCTTAATGTGGGGTCAGAACTACATATGTATGCGACTGTTGGGTGTATTTATTATTTAAATACCACACGCCCGGCTTTGTGTTACATACTGGCATGGTAGATTGATAACATTGCTATTCAAGTAGAGCATCCTTCACCAATCTCAAGATGGCCGTCCTGATGCAAACTGGATATGCACTGGGTTAATGCGGAACGTGATACACTTGTTTGTGCTACTATGATTAGCTTTGTATGATAATCGCTATCTAGGCGGTTAGAAATATGCTTCCATTAGAAAATTGAGCCACCGGCAATCTCATTCACCGAACGAATTGTAACAATATCACGTCGATCTAAAGCGCAGTCTCGGCTAACTTGTCTGGCTCCACAACTTACAACAAGTAGCATATAAATTATTTAAAATATATTCTGGTCATTGTATATACTGTATAGATATCAAGATAGTATTGAGTAGATTTCAAGAAAGCAAGGAATAAAAATTCTCGACTAAAAATAATAATCGCTAACCAAGTTGTGGTTTGAATTTGATTGGCTAGCGATCTAGTTCAATCCTTGTTTATAATCATCATGCTTAGACCCTTACGTTTTTACAAATATTGTATTTTCACCGGCTTTTAAACAAACTTTCCTATCAGAACATAGTACATATACCTAGTGGTGTATGGTGTGTGTCATCAACTCGAAGTTATCACTACCGTCAGGATAATATAATCCATTTCAAATTTTAAACATACATACGCTCTCACTCTCATTTCTTAAGTGTGTAGTCCGCCAACCCGCACTAGGCCAGCGTGGTGGACTAAAGCCTAAACTCTTTAGTTGTAGAGGAGGCCTGTGCCCAGCAGTGGGAGGTATATGGGCTGATGATGACATTCTTTCACATCTGCATCCTCAAAAAGAAGGCAGATGTCTGGTTCTATCTCTTTGTCTCTATAGTTTTTATTTCCCACGTAACAGGTGGCGAGCATTATTTACGTATTTAAATATAATCGGCAAATTTTCAGACTCCAATCTGTTTTTGTGACAATGTTAAAGAAACATCTCTCAATCTTCATACTTATGCCTCCTATAAATTCAGCATTAATTTTAAATACCGAAATATTAACCAGTAAGTAATGGTTAGCCAGAAGAGATAAAATAAACAATTTGTTTACACTTTCAATCAATAATCATGATGAGATCATCATCAGAAAATATTTCATAAAATGTACTCCTCACTTAAATTTCACTTTTCATGATTTTAAACATTTCAAACTCACCAGCATAGCGAAATGGCGTGATGAAACGATTTCCATGTCTAAGCTGAGTTGAGGCTTTTTTAAAAAATATTTCTGTGTCCTCGTGTGTGGACAATGTCATGAGCACTTTCACTCGGCCACGTCGCTGGGCCAAGTGGGTCAGCCGGCGCAGGCATGGGGTCATCCACTCGGATTTTAGACGCCTTAGTGATGTAGGCTTATGGCCGATTGTTATTCCGGTTTTTGATAACCCAGTCAATATTAATTTGCATAAGTTTTAGCGAGTTTTAGCAAATAAAGAAAATTTGTATAAATTTATTTAACCTTATTATTAATTGAATTTTTTTTTACATCCGAGTGATTGGGTTACTTTAGTCCTGATATACTATTGGTTTTTACCGTTTGGAAAGCGCAGTGGTCGAACGGAGTCTGAGAGAGTACCGGGTAAACTACGACAGGTTCATCCCGTTCTACATAAATAGGGCTTAAAACAAGGCTGGTAAAATGTGGGTATACAATGGTTACCACTTTAGGGGTAAAGCAGCTAAAATACATTGTATGAATTACACCATAACTCCATATTTAAGTACGGGCTATAATCGGGTCGCCGTCACCGAAATCGGTGAGGAGGGCTATATATATAATATGTCACTACGTAGCTTTTATATAGCAAAAAAAAAAGAATAGAACCACTATTATAATTGCTTTAACGGTGAAGGAAAACATCGTGATAAAACCTGCACACCTAAAAAGTTCTTAGAAATTTCTTAGGTGTGTAGTCCGCCAACCCGCACTAGGCCAGCGTGGTGGACTAAGGCCTAAACCCTCTCAGTTGTAGAGGAGGCCCGTGCCCAGCAGTGGGACGTATTTGGGCTGATAATGATGATGACTATTATAATCTTCTAAGTCCAAAAATAAAGAATGCGTCCATACTTATATAATTCTTAATTTCAATTAAACTTTTATTATAGATCTTAGTCGTAAGAAATACTCAAAGTTGTTTGTTATAAACTAAAAGGTGAAAGCCGAATTTTTATTACGTCGTGTGACTAATTGCATATGTGTCATTCATTTTTCTTAGAATCTATTATGGTTATCGGTTTTGAAATGTCTTAGTTATGTTTTCTCTATCTTACAAAATTCTGACTAAAATGAATTACTCAGTGTGTATCGTGTCTGCTTAAATTGTTTAAAATGTTAATTATTAGTAATAACCTCTTAGGATTCTTAATGAGCGTGAATACAAAAACTATAGAAATTCGAGAATAGGTTTGTTATTTATGGTTTGCAAAGGATGACGGTTGTAGACAGTTTTTGGAGATTTAATTTTAACATCGGCTGATTAAATTAAATATAATTTAAAGTAAGCACCGAGTAAAAGCTAACAAGTCAAAATAACACAACTGTAGTATTTGTCAGTGATGGCCTCGAGGTTTAGACGCGCGGTCGAGAATTTCGGCGGTCGCAGGTTCAAACCCCAGGCACACACCCAGAGGTAAAAATCAGAATTTTTCGAAGTTATGTGTGTATTCACAATGAATTATCACTTGCTTTAACGGTGAAAGAAAACATCGTGATAAAACCTGCACACCTAAAAAGTTCTTAGGAATTTGTTAGGTGTGTAGTCCGCCAACCCGCACTAGGCCAGCGTGGTGGACTAAGGCCTAAACCCTCTCAGTTGTAGAGGAGGCCCGTGCCCAGCAGTGGGACGTATTTGGTCTGATGATGTAGTATTTGAAGCCTTCCAAAATGATGAATCCATCATCACAACAAAGTATTTCACTAGAGAGATTCCAAAAATTCTCATTAATATTAAACATAGGTAACAATCATATTGATTAATAAATTTAATTTTATTATACATATAATCACGGAGTATTATTGGGATCGTTCTTTGTGGAAGATTACTGATATTCCAGAGGACCTTACATGTTTTTTGTCTCCATATCTGGATACTTTCAAAAGGCAAAGAAAAAAATTGAGTTCGCTTCATGCCCAATTTCCATAGAATATACCTACGAGGGCAGTCCGATAAGTACTTAGCCTACAAAAGAAAAACGAAAATTTTGGAAAAGTGGCGATTTATTTCTCATCACAGTCTTCTTTCAACTCGATTCACTTGACCCAGCGATGCTCCAACTTCTTTAAGCTGTCTGAAAAGAACGTTTTCTGGAGGTCTACAAAGTAGGCCTCCGTGGCGGCGATAACCTCCTCATTCGACTCAAATTTCTGTCCGGCGACGGACTTTTTCAAGTTTGGAAACAAAAAGAAGTCACACGGGGCCTAATCTGGAGAATACGGTAGATGGAGCAGCTGTTCGTAGCCTAATGTGACCAATTTGGCCGTTGCGACGGCGGAGGTGTGAGCCGGTGCGTTGTCATGGTGGAAGAGCACTTTTTTCTTCGCCAAATGGAGCCGTTTTTTCTACAATTCAGCGTTGAATCGGCCCAATAGTTCGGCATAGTAGAGCCCTGTGACCGTTTTGCCCTTCTCCAGGTAGTCGATGTAAATCACACCTTGTGAAACCTAGAAAACGGTGGCCATCACCTTTTCGGCCGATGGGACAGTGTTCGCCTTCTTCGGAGCACATTCGCCGGGTAAAGTCCACTGTTTCGACTGTTTATTGGTCTCTGGTGTGTACCAGTGAATCCATGTTTCGTCGACGGTCACGAAACGACGCAGAAACCCCTTCGGATTGCACCTAAACAGTGTCAAACACTGCTCTGAAGTTGTGTCACTGATGCGCTTGTCGTCCGAAGTGAGCAAACGCGGCAGCCATCGAGCCGACAGCTTTCTCATGCCCAATATTTCATGCAGGATATGACCCACGCGGTCTTTTAAGATGCCTACTGTCTCAGCTATCTCGCGCACCTTCAATCGGCGGTCTGCCAATACAAGATCGGGACTTTTCTCACGTTATCCTCCGTGGTAGCCGTTTTTGGGGCACCTGGGCGTGGCTCATCAAAAACTGACGTGCGACCACGTTGAAACTCGTTAAACCAATTTTTGACGGTCGCCATTGAAGGAGAAGAGTCACCGTAAACAGCATCCAAGCGCTTTTTGATATCGCTGCGCGATTTCCCTTCCAAAAACAAGAATCAAATCACCGGCCGATATTGCTCTTTTTCCATTTTTCGAAAATCCGCGGACACGTCCGCTTACACACGCGGTCAAAACAAAACTACAAATCCAATTCGGCTGAAATTTTGACAATAGCCGTCTACGAAGATGTGCTACATGATGGTAAATTTATCTTACGATAGTGGTGCCATCGGGCGGTGAGGCTAAGTACTTATCGGACTGCCCTCGTACATCAGACAATAGTTTTAAAAAAATAGTTTAATATTGACGATTCAAAAGAACTTGTAAAAGTCTATTTGAATAAAGATGATTTTGATTTGATTTGATTTGACACGCGAAATCGCTCGAAGTAATCACGTCATACGTTACGAATACTTACAGGTAGACATCGTTTCAAAACTGCTCTATTTACGCACAAGTGACAAACTGTCGAACATATATTAATTGGTTATTCAAATGCGTTATGTGGGCCGATGAACCGCGAACATGACTCAGTCGGTTTTCACTTTGAGCGTTGTCCACATTGTCACTAGGACGTCGTCGAACGCCAACTGTGTTGTACCGAAATTTAATCTTATGAAGTAGTTTACCGGGTTTTATTACATGTTAAATTACCTTATTAAAGCTAATATTCCTTTTATCAAATACATTGTTTAAATAATGTGAAGTAACAAACATGAACTGCATTAACAAGTCCCCAATCTGTAGCAAGTGTTTTGAACGTATTGGTGTAAACGCGTTCCCCTTATTTGTTCTTTGCAAACGAACAAAAATTTTAGGATTCAGACTCATTTTACTTGACTTCAATTTTTTTTAAAAGAATACAATAATTTAATTAGACGAAATGCAGTGATGGCCTCGAGGTATAGGCGCGCGGTCGAGAATTTCGGCGGTCGCAGGTTCAAACCCCAGGCACACACCTCTGACTTTTCGAAGTTATGTGTGTATTTACAATGAATCATCACTTGCTTTAACGGTGAAGGAAAACATCGTGATAAAACCTGCACACCTAAAAGTTCTTAGGAATTTCTTAGGTGTGTAGTCCGCCAACCCGCACTAGGCCAGCGTGGTGGACTAAGGCCTAAACCCTCTCAGTTGTAGAGGAGGCCCGTGCCCAGCAGTGGGACGTATATGGGCTGATGATAATGATAATATAGATTTATGCTACATCTCTAGGAAGAGTTTCTCAACTAGATTACATTGAAATAAAAAAATGTGACAATAGGACCAACACAATATTCAAATTACATTATATATTCTTAAATATTTCTCAAAATATATAGTTTAATAGCAATTAATGCGAAATTAGGTAAACCAAAAAAAAAACATACTTGTTTGCCAATTTCGGTCAATGTGCCAACAGTAGCGGTCTTAAAACATGGATTATAATGATGTTTGATATTATTGTTTGTCCAATTTACACATTTTATAGAGGACCGTTAAGAGTCGGAACTATATTTGACTTGTTATGTGACCGTTAGTTAAATACGACCTATGATTTGGTAATTGTTTATTTATTCACATTTTTTCCTTTCATTAAATTTAATAGCTAAGGGTTTTTTGTGAAGGTGTTTTTATAATACTTTCAACACAAATATTCGTTCGTAAATAAGCCAGCGTGGTGGACTAAGGCTGAAGCCCACTCAGCTGTAGAGGAGGCCCGTGCCTAGCAGTGGGACGTATGGGCTGATGATGAAGCTCATTGCCTTGCTATTGTACTGCTGTTAACTGAGTGATTGTAAGTGAAATAAATGTACGGATCAGCTGTTCATTGCTCATTAAGGGCCTCACTTATAAACGTTAATTAATTAAACTACCAATTAAACAGGCTTTGACGTGCTCTGTTGATTGACATGTGACGTTGAAAGAAACGAGACAAAGCATGTTATATAGTAGTTTAATTAATTAACGTTTATAGGTAATGACTATGAACAAAGTATGGCCACAGCTTTAGAAATATTAATGAACTATTACATAAATACGTTTTTAATGTTTTACACATGCCACAGGATGTGCAGGTTTGGACATGTGACTCAACCACTTTCACATTGCCAGTGACAGAATGACGGTGCGCTTGTATGAGGATAAAGTTATACTTCGGTATTTTAATTATGTTAATAAATATTAAGTGGATGCTTTTACCAGAACGCTTAAGAGAGGCCTGTGTTCAGCAGTAAACGTCAACTGGCTGCTTACTGGAGCTGAGTGTACCGCAGCACTGTCTTAAAAATTCCAAGTAGTTTGGCGGTTGCACTGGTTTAATGAGTCGAGATTATAAATTTGGCTAAAATTCCCGATAGTTGAGGTAGTCCTAAACTATCGGGAATTCGTATCATTGCCGTTGCGTGTTACGGAATACTATCCAGGCAAAGTTTACCCTCCTATTATCCTGCGCTTAACCATACCGTAAAAAACATCATGCGTTTGTCGAATAATGATTGAACTTTCGACAGTTAATGCTTTGTTTTGACAGCACTGTATTTATTATAGGACACACTATAGGAATTGAATATATTATGTCACTTCAAATGTGGTCTCTTGTTTCTTATTAATATTTTTGGCGATTATTAAGATCAGTATCTTATGGAAAATACCTTATAATGAACCGATTAGTCAATAACTATTTAAAAAACATTTCCAAGTGCTTAAATAATTAAAATTAAATTCAAAAAACTTAATTTCAAATATAGCGTTTATATTCAACGTCAGTTTAAATTCATAATAAATGAGTCACATCAATGAAAGTTTACAAACATCCTTACAAGGAAAACTTAGCTTGCAATCACTTGACGACGTAAAAACTTTCTTCACTCTTACTCAGTGGTCCATTAAGTTATGCAGGGCGTGTACCTACAGCTTATTAGTTAAAAAAGTCTCAAGTTGCCCATATAAGTCCCGTTGCTGGACGGCGCTTCTCAGCAATTCAGATGTTAGGCGTGTTACTAGCAAACTATGTGTATTTGAATCAATGGATATGGAATAAGTAAACAGTAATTTGTAGAACCATTAGGTACGCTGCATCAATTAGGTTATTCACCGTATTGAAAGCAATCTCTTATATGAATACGCATAAAACTTTCCCACTTAGGATATACAAGAAAAGCCGAGGAATGTGGTCAAGAGACGTATATTTGGAGAGGCGTATGTTCGGAAGTGGGCCTCTAGACTATATTAGTCTTATGGTGTAGGTATGGTAGGTAGGTATGGTATGGTAGGATTATGATGTTATAAATTTAGGAAGTAAGACTAATAAGTTACAGAGACTTAACAGACTAAAACCTCCCCCTGACTTTTTAGAAATACAGTGTATGTGCTGACACAATCAGTTCAAGAATCCAAGCAACAACCGTTGTTTTAAAAACCTGGTTTTTAACCTAAAGCTTTAAAAAAAATTCATTATTAAATATTTCCTCGCCATAAACTGGCGATTATTAAGCAAACTTATGATGAACTAGAGTACAACATTTTAACTAACACATTAATCCTTGACACACAACTTAAATAATTTGACTATTAAATTTTATCACAACACTTTATTATTTTCGCATCGATCAAGGATATTGGAAGAATTACTTAAATCACCAATTATTCTCAATTACCAACCTATTGCGAAGGCGTTGTTATCGTGTAATAGGTTTACAATCGGTTCTAAGCTTTGTTCTAAGTTTAGCTAAGATAATTTTGACATCTTTTATATCAATTTTTAATTTATTATGTTAAAACATAATGACGGTAATGGTATCAGTGTTTAATTTTGTGACCAATATTAAGTGCATGTAGGTAATATAAAGGGAAATGACAACGGTATTTTTTAAATAAATTTAAATAACAGTAAATTCTATTACTATTTTTCATCTACCTGTAAATTCATCATTGCCCATACTACTGATACTGTAACCTGCTGACTTCGGAAAGGCACAACTTTCTCAATTCGTATTTTAAAATTCTTATTATTGTATATTTAAATTTTGTTATAAATTCAAAACAGAAATTGTTGATTGACTTTTAAATTTCTTCTCACCACTAATAATGCGAAACCCATTACAAAGCAATAAAGTGATAAATGTCCAATATATTTAATTAAATCAATAAACATATCAATACATAAATAAACTTATTAAAATAATAAACAATGGCATATTATCGTAAAATAAATTAAATATTTTTATGGACGCCCAATAAAATATCAGCGTGAATATTAGTCAGTCCATCTGACAGGTGTGATAACTGTGTCAGGGGATCTCGCGTCCAACGGCACCTCGTGACGTGTACACCAAACTCGTTTCGGACGGAACATGTTCGACTATTAGCGGTTATCACCGTTGTTATTTTAATTAACTGCGTCCGCTACATAGTGTGTACTTAGCTTTTTTTCACGGAGAAATGAATGGCTCCACTATGTGTTCAATGCTTAGCTACGGTTGTTTATAATCTGCAATATTATTTTGTTACTTCTAATATTGGGAGATGTTTGATATTTATTGTTAATGATTTGTGTAATCATCATCATTATCAGCCCATATACGTCCCATTGCTGGGCACGAGCCTCCTCTGCAACTGAGAGGATTTAGGCCTTAGTCCACCACGCTGGCCTAGTGCGGGTTGGCGGACTATACACCTAAGAATTTTTACGTGTGCAGGTTTCCTAACGATGTTTTCCTTCACCGTTAAAGTACGTGATAATTCATTGTGATACACACATAACTTCGAAACGTCAGAGGTGTGTGCCTGGAGTTTGAACTCGCGACCGTCGAGATTCACGACTGTGTGTCTAAACCTTGAATTTTATAGTGCAGATGTAATTTCTCGATCTCTTAAAATGCCTGAAAACTTGAAAACTTTCACACTAGTTGGTTTTAGAGTATTTCTTAAACTGAAAAGCCAAAGCAAATTTAATATGAATCCACGTTTATTAAGCCTCGACCTCTTTACAGAGATCTAATATCGGACAAAACATGGTGTCTACTAAAGAATGTTTTCACCTATTTGGCAATTAGTTCTCTGGGTTTCGTGGAGTTCCTACTGCTTATTCAGCCGCTAAACCATTCTTATCTGTTCTCATTGAGTACTACAATTCTATTTCTATGACGTTGAGAATGGCTCCATAATCAGAATGGAATTCCCACCCTTGAAAAACACAGAAAGAAAAAGAAAAAAGTGGAGAAGAGGAGACTAATGATCTTTAGGTATCTGCTTCAGCATAACGTATTTCGTCACCAAGTGAAATTCAATAATTAAGGTGCTTATTCGCCTCGGTGACAAATAAATGCCTGAACAAAACACAGACAAACCATCAGAAAATTCCCACAGTGATTCTAAGGAATACTTTCCATGGGAAAGTTTCAAATAGAAAATTTAGCTCTTACTAGTGACTAAATAAAGCTGTACGTGATTGCTAGAGAATATAAGACACGTATTTATCTCCATAGATGGCACTGTAAGCACCATATATTTATTTAAATAAGAGTATTTTTAAGTCGTCTAGTCAATGCATGCATTAAGTAGTTCCAAAACACTCGTCTAGATGGCGTTAATTTAATTCTATTCTCGTATCAATAGATGGCGTTATATTGCGGTGACTGATTTGAAACATTTTATGACAGCACGTTGAAATCTTTTCTATGCATTTTTTATTTTTTTCAAGTATCATGGAACTTCTTGATTTCGTGAACATACTTATTTCTTTTGTCAATATTAAGGGAGGATAGCTAAAGTCAGTTCTGATGCCTTTGATACGGATTTGGGTGTGCACCTCACAGCGAATAGTTGAAATTTATAATTTAAAAAAAACTGTGCGACCTATACTTACCTATACTTCCAGCATACGTCTTACATTCCAAAGATCTGTATCAACATAATTATGTAAATTAGTTACGAAATTAAAATACTTAGCTCGAATTTACAAAACAACATTATGAAGTTGTGCATTTTAATGTGCAAATGTTTAATTAAATTATGAAGTAAAATTTAATTTTCAATCTTAATTCACGAACCTCTTAATTACGCAAAACTGTATAAGAAGTAACTTCCGAATAAATAAACATATACAAAGTTACGTTTTAATTATAATTTTATTTATGAATATGAGTTAATACCATAATGTATAGACCAGTCGTATCGCAATAGTTTTTATTCATATTTCTTCTAAATAGGGTACATTATTGTTGAAATTTTGTATTTTACACCACAAGCAAAGAGTTTGTTTACAAAACGAGTACAATCTCCGATTTAAGATTGTTTATAAACACATGTTAAGCCAATATCGCCGATGAGGTGGCAGAGATGTCGATTTGCAACATCCATTTTTCGCCAACTATGATTTAAGTGCTATTTAAGAGCAAGTCTGAATAGTCATGCGTGCGTGAGTGCTTTTAATTCATGAGTATCTACGCATTAGTAAATACTCTGGGACTAATAACATTTTAAATAATGACAAATAAATATTCAGGCTTTCGAAAGTAATTGTTTGTTTTTTGCTTCTACATACTAAGGCATAGGTATCTTTAAAGCATTTAGTTGGACATAATGGTTGGCAGAATATGTAAGGTGATAAGTTATTTTATACACAACGTAGCAAGTATCTTTAAAAGAATATATATTTACTTGTTTGTATATAGTACGATTAGCCTAAAACGTGATCAACAAGTAATAGCATCTATTATTTGGAAGATGATTGACCTGCGCCGCCCACGTCCTTGCCAACCTTACCTCCAGTGAATCACAAGACACATTGAATGAAACAATAAGCGCTGTATTATAAAGCTAATTTTTATTTTATTTTATCCTAATAAATTTTCGTTTAACTGCTGATGACCGCCTCGTATGTCCTGCGGTATAAGTGTGACCAGGAGGTCCCGGATTCGATTCCTTTGTCGAAGAAAACTTTATAGAGTTTTTAATTTAAAAAAAAACTCTTCCCATAAACTACATTAGGCTCACTTCTTACTACGTGGGACAGTTGGCGAAACGTCGTAGAATTACATCTCCACTTCGAGTGTGAGGACATTCTTAGTGTAATGTTTTCTGTTTACTAAAAAATATTAACAGTCACATAAATATAAGATATTTATCATCAGGTGCGGCTACATAGGTAAAATATATTCTCTATAAAAACATTTTAAAAATTGTGTTGTGATTGTTAGTTCGCTCTTACGACTCCTTTCTAAAGATAGTTTCGCACTAGTCTCACGTAGGATTAAATCAAGTATTTTTCCTTTATTAATTCCCACGTTATTCATTATTATTATTTTCCTCATAAGTTTTTATAGTATAGCAAATGACATTAGCAACCTTGTCAAGGATAAAGATCAACCAATTTCGCGTCCTGTCGTGACTTAGCAATCTTTCGTTATTATTATATGAAGATTTATATTCAGACAAAGGATTACTGAGTTTAATGACATTGATTTATTTATTTTTGCGCCAACTTTATCGGTATATAGACATTATGAAAGATCAGTTAAGTTGATCACAATTTTTTAACTCACCTGGATTTGTTTCCGAATAAGATATCGGTAATTTTAGAATTGGTATTTAACTTATACTACGAAAAACGTCTATTTATACTTATAGTATAAATATAAATAATAATAATATTTATAGTATAAATAGACGTTTGTGGCATACAGGCTGCCTCCATAACTAGCCGATACAACCACTAACATAACCAATTAGTCTAACCGATGTAGTTATAAATTGAACTTACATGAATATAATAAATATGCAATGTTTATGACATGTTTCATTTGAAAGATTCTTATGTATTTTTATTTTGTTTCAGGTCCCGTGCCACTAGCTAGGAATATAAGACACTTGCCGTGCGTATCAAGACGGACGAGCCAAGAAGGTTTATGTATGTTCGCGATAGACTGCTTAAAAGCTAACGGTTCCCACTTAGGGACCTGCATCGACAGGTTCTATTTCGGATCATGTTGTCAGATACCGGACAAAACAATTCTCCCACAAATCATTGGCAACAACATAGATGACAACTCCATTGATAGTGCCAATTTTGTACATCCACAGATGGAAGATAAAGATCATAACCTTAATAAGATCCCAGATATATTCCCACCAAAGAAAGAAGTTACAACCGAAAAGCCAATAGTTGAAACTACTGTAACTGAAAAATTAACAACAGTGCAAGATAGAACGGAATCTATAGAATTAGAAACGAAATCAGATGACAAGACTACGATCGATAATAACATATTAAATGATGATACTAAATTAACAACTGCTGTATTAGTCGAAACTACTACAAAAGCTGAAGAAGTAAGAACCACAGAAACAGTCACTGAAATCCCTGTAAAATTATCGACGTTCCAAACAGTATCTGGAGTGAATTTGGTAACTGAAAAACCGACAATAGAGACTACAATAAACATGGATCAGACTACAGAAACTATAAAATTAACTACAGAAACAACGACGACATCATCTACCACACCAAAACCAAAGCCTACAAGAAGGCCTGTAAGACCAACATTTACTAGGCCTACTTACAAACCATATAACTATACGAGACCTACATATACTCAGTCAACATTTAAACCAAAACCGGTAAAACCAGTAACAACAAGAAAACCTCCATACAGAAATCCACCCAAACGTCCAACCAGGAAACCTTTACCATCCCCTCCAAGATTAAACATAACTATACTCCCACAATCAACTAGTTCTAAGCCAATATTTACAAGGCCTTCGGTTCCATCAATAACTTATATAAACACCACAAATGCTGTGGAAGAAAAACAGAGTACAACAACAACAACCACAACCACAACAACAACATTGACCACTACAACGACAACCACAACTACAACAGAAGCACCAACAGAAAAAGTTACCGAGACTGAAGTAACTGAGCCGCCTACATTGATGACTGAAGTTGTTACTGAGAAACTTACTACTACTTCAGAAGCTCAAACAACTGAGACGATTCCTGAAACGCCAAAAGAAACAACAGAACCTGAAGCTACTGAGAAAATGACTGAGAAACCCGTGACCGAAGCTGTGACGTCGCCACCGACGTCCACCAGTCCAGTTACATCCTTAACAGAGTACCCTCCATTAGTTACATGGACCAGTGCAGTGGATGCCGCTACAAAAGCACCTGAGAAAGTTACTGAAGCGGCTGAAGGTAATTTCTTTTTATAATTTATTATTTACTGAAATCCATATGCGGCGTTGTAAGTGCATTTTGCATAGATAAGAAAAAGTTTCAATACAGACCTCTTGAGTCTTCGATCACTAGGCGATCTGTATATAATGAATAAATTGTGGCTTTTTAAAGAGCAAACCCTATACGGACCATAAATAAACACACTCATACCTATATTTAGGCTAGGTATCGTTTAAAGTGTTCAAATTCTAAAAGCAATTGAACACATAATCATAAATAATGAAAATTACATATTACATTATTTTTGTAATACTTATCGTAGTTATTAACCCACATAGCCGCTATCAACGATACAGTTCACACAGTAAATCATTATACAAAGATCTCTAGTCAGTATTATAAAACAGCAAAAAGAAAGTAAGCAAAACAGTTTCACTGGGGCGATACAACGATCACGACGCGGCGACGCTCGCGTCCTCCATACGTGATCGGAAATTGAATAATTGTAAACAGTTGTTGGATCGATGACCTCAATCGGACTTGTTGTGCGACTTGTTAATGCGAAATAAAAAGTAATACTTTTCTAAGAAATACCTAGAAAGACTGTCTTTTGGAGAATGATACGTGCAGTGAATACAAATTCCTTATGTAGCATTGTTTATGATAGTATCTACCACGCCTGGTACTTTATTCTATAATTCTTGTCCATACCACACAACAAATTCTTTTTGCTTCGTGATGTCATCATACCTACGCTAGACGACAATTTTTTTAACTGTTAAACATCAAATCATCTAGAAAACGAATAAAACCTTTTTTTACAAATCCTACTTTATACTTCTCTGACTCTATGGCATAAAAAAGAATGTAAGAAACATATTACTGAACATCTCAGAAACCTCTATATGAAGATAACGACCCACATTTTCAATACAAGTCATTTGGCATTTGTCCAAAGTGCACGGTGTGCGACACAGATGCTGCCCGAGCGTGGTCACGACCTACGGCCATGACATCGTAACACTTTTGGCCGAATTACTCTTGACAATGACTTGTCCTAGTGAATTTGAAACACCATGACCCGTTCGCAGAGTAGGCTAGGAAGCAGATTTGCAAAAAACAGTTGTGTGAACTGCAAGTATTTTTTAAAAACTTAATGGAGTATATATTCCCGTTCAGACTTTTTAAATTGCTTTTAAATCATGTTGTTCATCTATAATGTCATACTTATCGGGAGATGTGCTCCTGCTGTCCTTTCTACTAATACTAACGCATTTAGTTTAAAAACCAACGATGGAAAAGTATGAATTTTAAATCCGAATGTAAATCTGCCGTCTTCATACCTAAGATATCTGTCAACGTCTTTACAATATATTTAGGTACAGAAAATGTTGTCCATTAACTAAAATAGTTGACATGAAAACCATTCGATTCATCATAATTTTAAAAACTCCTGCTAAAACTCCAAATGCAGATATTTATGTGATTCAATGCATCCCACGCATTATTAAATAAGTAAAATAAAATGATTGGTTACCTTTTATTACGATAAAGGAGATTGTAAAACATGAGTTCTTAACTTTTAAATGTCCCTAACACATTTCTTAACCCATCGTTTGAAATTTCTTTTCTCCCCATTTTAGTGGCAAATAATAAATAAATTTTATATTCATCCATGTAAAAATGAATTTTATGTAATACATTCAAACTGATTGGAAGCAAAAGATCTATTTTTATTATTCATAAAGCATTCATGGCTTTTACTGCTGTTAAATAAATCACGACGTACACTCTACTGAGAAATGCATTTACGATGTAAATTTATTATTCTCCGTCCGTTAATACCGTTATGACTATAAACGTAATTAATTATGACAAGTTACTTTACGATATAAATGGCAGTATGCAAAAAGCTTTTAATAAAATTATAAACATAGACGGAAAGTTGTTAATTAAAAGGGGCCTTTAGGAAGTGTTGTTTAAACCTCAAATATATCTACGGTAATATTAAATGGTATAGGCAATAAATTTTTAAAAACAAAGTAAAATGTTTATCAAAACAACGCTACATGCAAACATTATCAATTTTCAGATACTTGGTCACCCATAACGCCGCCTGAAGGTTGGGTGCTAATTTCAACAATATCACCAAAACCTGAACCTTCAACTGAAGCAGCAACATCTACAACCACTGCATCAACAACAACTACCACTACCACCACAGCACAGCCTACGACCATAGAAATAACTCAACCATACGTACCAGACACAACACAAGTATTGACAACGGAAAAATCAACCACTACTACAACGACAACAACAACACCCAAGCCAACAACCAGTCCAAGCACAACGGAACAGACGAAACAACCAACAACACAATCGTCCACCACAGAGAAAATTACAACTTCATCTCCAACCACAACTACAACGCAAGCTGCAACGGAAAAAATACCAACTTCGAGTCAAGCTGACACTCTCGAGTTTACAGTTAACGTGACTTTATCGCCGACGGTACCAACATCTACTTCGAGCATGGGTTTAACAACCTTCAGTTCAGTTTCATCGGTAAACGCAACTGAGAGTTTGGCCAACGAAACAGCAGAAGGCAATGCAACAACTGAAAGTCCACATACTGGCAATGGTGAGTGTTCATTAAACTTTCCTCTATATCTTATTCGTATTAAATTCGTTGTTAATCCCGTTGCAGGTGTATGGTGATGTAGGGAAATGTAGTTTAGGCATTAAGTATCCATGTTGAGTACATATTCATTTGACAGCCCCGTGGCGCAGTTGGCTAGACACCAGCTTGCGAAACGAGAGGCTGCGGGTTCGATCCCCGCACCGAGACAAATGTTTGTGTGATCCACAAATATTTGTTTCGGGTCTGGGTGTTTGTGAGACCGAAAAGTCTCTCGTAGTTTCTGATACCCACGACACAGGACTTGTATCCTAGTGTGGGATCAGAACTATGTATGTGACTGTTGGGTGTATTTATTTATTTATTATTTATTTATATAAAGTATAAAGTAAACGCTACACGCCAGTTTTAAAAGCTATTTCCGAAAAAACAATCATAGAATTTAATATGAACCCATAAGCAAATACGTAACTTGTCATTTTCGTTTATGTTCATAAATCCCTATATTTTGAAATGAAAAAAAAATGGGTTTGGTCTACCACATCTGTCATTTTTTAGAAGTAGATTATGTAAACACTACTTTCGGAAATCTTATACTCGATGTATTTTGATTTTGTATAGCCAGTCTCACTTGAAATATTATTATCTATTCGACAATTTAAAAAATACGAACTGAAAGATGCACCTTACAAAACATATTCACACTTAAATCCAAACCAAATATGAAGTAAGAAAATTAGTAAATTATTTTTTATGTGTTCAAGTACATTGTAATAATAAAGTTTCATAACACTTTAATGAAATACATAGTTGCAACAGCTTCCCACGATTTACTTGTTACAACGCAAACTGTACCATCTGTGGTAGAGTTCTTAAGCACCGCGGATCGTAAACGCGTTAATGAGTAATTTTTATTCGTGTACATTTGAAACTAAATTATCGATATTTAAAATAATAAACACTATTTATTCCAACTCAAAGATTGTACACTTCAAAATTACCTCGGTTTAGTGTGACCTTTTTTTCTTACATTTTTATTTTTTATAGTATGGCGTAATAACAGACAGTGAATAAAATAAATGCTCTATAATATTAATTGTATCGAAAATGAGTTGTTATAACTATATAACTCTAAATTAAAAAATATCTCTGCCATTTGAAAATCGTTACAAAATATGTGAAAAAGGCCATGTTTAACGTTGAAAATACAAACGTGTAAAATATTGTTACGAAAAATTAAACCTGTGGTCCTTTATGATCAATTAGATATTAAGCAAAGCTCTTTCAAGACTACACAGCACTAACATTAAGTGTAGTGTAGTCTTTAAGTGCCACTTTCAAATGAAGTGTTTGTACAGTGATGTTTGTGTTGTTGCTGATATTGTACCATGACATTTCAGAGTATGAACTGGAATCTATCACTGACGTCAGCACCACTGAAACAGTAACGGAAATCATCCCAGAAATTAAGTACAACATGTCGGATTATAAAGACGGTGAGTTCACTTTACATTTCTTTCTTTTTAATTGAACAAGATTAATGCATTATATAAAATATCAAAGGTTAAAAAAGGTTAAATTAAAGTTTAAACACAACGATAAGATTCAAATAACAATGATTGTTTTCAATAGTCTAGTCATCTTATCTTGTGTCATAGACATAAGATTTTTTTCAACCTCAAATCCCCACTATCACCTAAATCAAATATTTTTCTATACATAAATATATTTTTCGTATGTACATATTTTGATTAAATAAAGAGTGACCATCCATTTCGTGCACTTATACACCAGTCTAGTCCATCGACTAGTATTTAAAAAAAATGTCTATCAATGACGGTCATTTGTTATCATGATATACAATGAATACTATAATAAATTAATTTAGCCACGAACATATGGTGTGCCAAAGAATCATCTAAATCCACAGTCTCCTACAGTTAGTATATTATATTGTGAAAATTCATATGAAAAACTTGACGGTAATAAAACCGCGGTTGAAATACGGAAGTTGATTATTTTACACCATCACAACAGGCACTTGTAATTACAACTGATTGCTTTGTTACCATCCATCATTGTGATTGCTATGACATCACGTGAACAGCTGAACGATTATGGTGCGTGTAGCGTAACAGTGTAACTACTATATAAACTGAAAAAAAAGGTTTAATAGACTAACAATAATTTAGCCTGTTGTAAAATAAAACTAGACTGCCTCGTGGTCTCGCGGCACAAGTATATGTATAAGTTATTGGGTTATTCCATTAAGAGATTCCTAGTAACAGCACAGAGTCTGGAAATGTGCACGAAAAACAGGAATAGGTTCGCACTCTATTACACGAGACTGATACATACCCTAAAGGTGGGCGCAGAAATGCACCACTGCCTACATATGTATAAAAAACTAGGAAAAATTCGTCTAATAGACATATATACAACTTTCATGCCTGAATCACCAGAGGGGTAGAGGGTTTGAATACTTTGTAAAAAGGGGCGAGCTTATTGCCCTATAGGCTTTATCGGGTACATTTTCCATGCTGCTATTGACAATTTCCGAATGAAAAGCACAATAACAATTGGCGCTACTCGGGAAAGAACTCTGGGACCTATTAATCGAGAAATATCGGGAAACAACGAGGCTGTTATCATGGGGAGTTATATTAAAAACGATTCGAGGAAGATTAACACGCTACAAATTTAAATGGGTGTACTGTTGATATTTCTATTCTACGTATACCTTTTTTGCTTTATATTTTTTACACTAACTACGTATGGAATCCATTACGCATCAGTAATTTCATCATATAAACGAAAAACACAACAATACGGAAAATATATTTCAGTGAATTAATTATGAGTATGCTGTTCCGTAGCATTTAATACAGGGTATATTCAGATCGTGTTCAGAAACTAAGGCAATAGCTGCGGTGATTACAAACATATTAAAAATGTGACAGTGACATGAAACCAACCCGCACTAGGCCAGCGTGGTGGACTAAGGCCTAAACCCTCTCAGTTGTAGAGGAGGCCTGTGCCCAGCAGTGGGACGTATTTGGGCTGATGATGATGACATGAAAAAATATATAAAAAATACGTTTTCCTTACAACCACATCCATTTAATATTTATTATTGTTAAGAAAACGTTTTTTTGTTTTTTTTTGTCGGGATTTTTAACGCCAATGGGTTTGTAATCACCGTCGCTATTACCTGCCTTAGTTTCCGATCACGGTCTGAATACAGCCTGTGTAATTTGAAAATAACGGTCTCACATACATTATATTAAAAGATAATGAACAATGTATTTCCCAAACAGGTAGCCAGAAGTAAATTTCCGTACCCACTTTTCGGGCACAACTCGAAACTCAGTGCTGTTACTGAGAGTTTCCTAATGGAATAACCCAATGACACTTTTCCCGATCGGCGAATCGAACTCAGGACCTCTAAATCACACGTCATATACCGCGAGTCCACGAGTCCGTCTATATTTCTTGACCAATTTGAACTTCAGTTCTAATAAAAGAGCTTGGGTACAAATAGCCTCATCTGCTCAATTTGTGCTTGACTTGACAATTGACATTGGTCTAACAATATTCATCAATTAATTATTTTGTGTATAAAAAAAATTAAACACAAATATATTAATCTATGTATATGCCTAGTCTATAAGCTGTCATATTATCTATCCTATATTGAATTTATTAATCAATTTACTGCAAGAAATGAACAAGTACTTCTCAAAGTCACACACTTTTTGCAGTGGTTCTAATACCTAGACACCACAATGAATAATGCTAAGTCAGGCATTAATTACATATATTGTTTATACATAATAATACGCATGACGGTACTCTGAGTAAATTAAAGTCGATATTTGTTGAGTTTAAAAAATATTGCATTCTCATTCTCCGAACAAATCACGAAAGAAAAACAACGTTATGAAATTATTTTTTAGGATTTATTTCGCGATAAATCACTTATTTTTATGTTTTATCGCAACATTTTAGGATTATTACTCATATCCATTCAAAAAATGTATAGAGGAGGCCCGTGCCCAGCAGTGGGACGTATTTGGGCTGATGATGATGATGATAGTAATTTTACCGTCTCTGTCTTTGAATATCATAAAAATATTGCTCTGCTTGTATATTTACTTTTTTGGTATTTTTTTATCTTGCGGTCATTCTTAGAACATTTTACATAACATACTGTAGAAATATATGTACATAAACCATTCAGTTTATTAGTACGATTATTTTACTTTATGCCAAGTAGAACCGAAAATTCATTCACCATGTTTTAACGGATTTGAGGTCTTGACTTCAACTTCTAGGCTGGCAAATGTAATTTAACATGATATTAATGGGATTTTTTTGGTAACAGGCACGGATTTCGAATATGTCCCGGTAATCGGCAATAGGTTGACTTTAATTATGTGCTTTTAAAACGATTTTCACACAAATAACCACCTAGACGAAAACATAATATGTATTTATAAGCTATTTTTTGACGGTAAAAAGTTTCCAAAGCCTCAGGATACACCTTACCAGTATCATATTTATCACCGGGTGCACTGTACGTCAGTATGTAAAAATAAACTCTATCTAACTTCGTCTTTAGTAGCCTTGACATAAGATTCAACCGATTCAAAAACTCGCTCATTACGCTGCCACGGAATAATAAATTGTGTCCATTTTGGGGAATCTACCTGAGATGCGCCAAGTTAAACCAATTATAAGCACCCGTTTGTGTAATGTGGAAATAAACTTTTAACGATTACGTTGGCATTTCGAGAAAAGTTTTAGATTAACTTAGCTACAAGCCATAGATGGAATAATGTCGTATATATAAAGCAATGATATTGTCTTAATTAATTGAATAAATATTAATATTTCGACTTCGCAATCGAACTAATACTTTTCAAGTAGATTCATGAACATTATAAGTTCCCCAAACATTTTGATGACACAGAACATAAAAAATATACAATTTGTCGACTTCCTACGTTATAACAAATAATAGCAAAAGCACAGGTTAAAGACCTTTAAGCCTGACATATTATGTATCACACGGCATGGCCATGTATAAACAACAATAAAAAAAATCAAAACCCGACTCCGTTCGGAATTCAAACAAAGAGTTGTCAGCGGCCGAGCGATGCGAGCGCGCGCCACGGCCAAGGCGAGAGCAAGGACGCCTCGCACACGTCTGCGGTTTACGGACGAGCGTGTTCTAAATTCGAAAAAATATTTTTTTAATCATAGACAACAGGAAGAGCGTACGCTTAGGTCATGAACGGGGACATACAATTAAAAAAAATTATTAAATGTGTAGTGCCTAGTTTAGTCAGGACGTATTGTTAATCACCCTAAATGTGATATTTGTTCAAGTGCAGTGAAAAAATAAATATACATTCCCATAATTATAAAAGTTTATGGCAGTACGGTGCTGTAATTGTAAAGTGATTTAACTTATAATGAAATGGTCTTATTTAAAAAAATATATAAGAACAGGTTCCAAATAAGTCAAGTCTCATTTAGCGCAAATAAAAAGTGCAACAAAAATACATTAAAGTCGAACGGGCACCAAAACAATTTTATTTTTTTAGATTACCTTGCGAAAACTAATTGTGACGAATGTGGTGGTTATTTTCAAACGAAGTGCCAAGAAGTGCCTGAAACTAGTCGAAATCAAAAGCGCGGATTCTGAAAAAAAAAGCAACGTTTGCTAACTTAGAAACTCGCCTACAATACAAAACTGTGTGATGTACTCAATATCTCTGTGCATAATTATTTATTGACGTTGAAATAACTAGCTGGAATTTTAGAAACATTTAAAAGACCAAAGAGGTTTTTTGCAACCAAACATTTTAAAAAGAGAATTAATTGGTGTGTGTGGTCGGACTACTGTAAGACAATGATAATAAACTCGACGCTCCTGGTGCTGGCAGTGTGCGGGCGGCGCCTGTGGCACGCGCCCGAGGCCCGCATCGTCGGCGGCGACAAGTCCAGCTTCGGCCAGTGGCCCTGGCAGATATCCCTGCGCCAGTACCGCACCTCCACCTACCTGCACAAGTGTGGGGCGGCCCTACTCAATGAGAACTGGGCGATCACAGCAGCGCATTGTGTCGAACAGTGAGTACCATTTTCCTTATTTTAATGATTTCGCACAGTTTGATTTATAGTTGAGGAAAATATTTTTTCCACATTTACTTGAGCCCTAAGGTAATCAAAAAGTATCAAGAAATTATCCCGTCAACTTTTACGTTTGGCAGTTAGTTAATATTCAGACATTCAGAACCAGTTTCTTATCAGTGCCTTAGACGACGACGCGAACCTCATATCTTGCATGTATCTCTGGCTATTTATCCAACATGAATCGACGAACGCACTATCGATTACACATACCTATTACTCGGCTTACATAATGTTTTTTGTTAGGTAGTGAAATAAAATTTAAATGAATACTTGTGCATCCTTAAAACCTTTTAAAATTTGAATATTAAAAAGATTACATTCGACTATACGTTGTGCAGTTCAGCTAACAAAAAAATCGAGAGCGTAAAACCTTTAGACCCTTTTTTTTGTTTATTTATTTATTTGATTTGCCAACAGTTGGTTACAACAAATGTTAACATATTATGTAGGTACATGTTACAAAAATGTAGGTAAATGCAACAACTATTTAAAGGTCAACACCGCATGCACAAAAAAAACATAAAAATATTAAAAATTAACAGTACCTACTCGAATGTATTAAAAATAATAATAATATTGTATCTAAAATGTAGAACTTGATGGGCACTGTGATTTATAATAATGCAATAAATTTATTTATTAAAAATGACACTTTTCATTCAGCATGTAAGACCTCTTTTGTATTTCTATACAAAGAGGCTTTGGGAATTACGGCAATCAGATGACCTTGAATAAATGCAACTGGAAAAAACATGACGTTTATACTCGGTAATGCCGAATGTTTTTTTTTTATTAAGATCTTACCATTTTAAGTATCCAAACTTAATTATTTAGACAGAATTAATTTTCTCACTTCAAAAGTTTGTGAAAGCAATATTTTGCCTTACCAAAGGCTAATTCGTGTTTTCCTATTAATATGAATTTAATAACCATTAGATTTATATTTAGATGATTAAAATTTGTGCCGTATTCAAGAACCCAATTACCTTTTTTTCGCACCACTTTATATTCCTTCCTCATTACAGTGAGTTATTTTATGTTAATACAAGAAGTTTTTTAAAAGACAATAATGATTCATCGCCTATTTACGGTTATTCTTTACTACTAACCGTATTTTATGTTTTTACTCGCGTAATTCTCGAGAAACACTCAAATCACTTAGAGGCATTGCTATATTGGTTCAACTAAACTTAATAGATATTAGATTTCACACTCCTTTGAAATTCTGAAGCGTGACCTTCAGTGTGTAGGGTTCCTCACAATATTTTCCTCTCCGTTAAATCTAATAATGATAAGTACATACTACTACCTAGCCTGTAGCCCTGCAAGGATATAATAATAAGGATGCAAGGATATAATATAATAATGCAAGGATATCATCATCATCAGCCCATATAAAAACGTCCCACTGCTGGGCACGGGCCTCCTCTACAACTGAGAGGGTTTAGGTCTTAGTCCACCACGCTGGCCTAGTGCGGGTTGGCGGACTACACACCCAAGAAATTCCCAAGAACTTTTAGGTGTGCAGGTTTTATCACGATGTTTTCCTTCACCGTTAAAGTACGTGATAATTCAATGTGAATACACACATAACTTTGAAAAGTCAGAGGTGTGTGCCTGGGGTTTGAACTCGCGACCGTCGAGATTCTCGACCGCGTGCCTAAACCTCGAGGCCATCACGACTTATGCAGGGATATACACTGTAGTATTTCTTTCTCCACATGTGCTTTAAATCCAATTTGTGGCCTGGGCCTATTGCCATTTTATGGGGAAATATCTAAACTGTACAACTACTAAGATTTTTAACAATAAAAAAAATCTCATTACACTTTACGCTTCTGAGACCCAAACCCGGGACCTCTCGAACGCACGCCGCACTACAATACTGTTGAACTAATGAGGCGGTCTATAACTAAAATAAAAAATTGACAATAAATCTAGAAGCTACTAGAGCGAGCCTTAATTATATTTTTATAGATGTGTTTTTGTTTACAAGTTCAGTAAATCCTGTTTAATATAAAGACTTGTGGAAACTAGTTTGGAATTGTTAATTTTACGAGTATACACCTGCACAGCGTCAGTCTTTGGAGGAATGCAACTAACAAAACCTATACATCTGCAATTAAACAATACAAAAAAAACTGGATAGGTGTAAAAACTAGATCGTTTATAAGTGGTAAATTACAAATGGCATGATTTTAAACAGGATGCAGGCCGCTTCCAATAGAGCGTTTTGGGAGTTTTTGGGGAAGGCCTATGTCCAGCAGTGGATCTCTTTCGGCTGATGATGATGATGATTTACTATTGTCGATATGGTTGACGTATTTAACAAAAGTTGAAGGCAATGGTAGAACTGGTAGGCTTTGAAACGGTAGGCTGTATGTTCCACATCCACACAATGTTGGTGTAATTGATTATGTGAGACCTAAAAGTCTCGCCGGGAAATTACCGTATCTCAGAAAAGAGATTAACATTGACCGGCCTAGGAATGACAATTATGCTATATCGATCGTGCAAAAAGACCAAATAGGCAAATTAAAACATTTATATGAAAAGTAATAATCAGTAAACTCGGTGTTGATTCCTGTTTTGTTAATGCTCCAGGAACCGATAAACTTTAAAGTTATTATTTATTTTATAACTAGAAAGATAAATATATCTAGCATAAGGCATAGATCATAAAATAAACAATAAATCAACTACATATGTATGACTACAATGAAGTAGCACATCTTGCCTATGACTATAGGTGGTGATATCAGCGTTGATACTATGTTTTCCAAGGAGCCGAAAGCAAAACGCTAATAGCCATAAAAAAATAAGCTTCTTGTGTACCAAATTTTATCCACGTCCATCTGTTTTGGCAGACTAATGAACCAATAAATTAATTTATCACCAGTCAAATTTAAAAAAGGTACTAATTGCCATAGAACATTATACAAATTTTGGGTATAAAAAACTCCAATTCATCTTCAACGTGTATAATAAACCGAGCGTTTTATGATCAAACAAATTAATAGTATATTAATATATAAAAAAAAAATTATTAAGCAGTCAAAAAAGTTTATTTGTAGGTCTCATTACTTCAAATGAATTGAATTTGAAATTGAGAAAATGTTTGTGTGATTCACAAATATTTGTTTCGAGTCTGGGTGTTTGTGAGACTGTTAGTTTTGTAGTGTCTCTATACCCACGATATAAGAGTTGTATCTCAGTGTATATAATCATTAATTTGATTCATTCAATCATTTGTATCTCCTTTTTAAATTTAATTTGGGTTGTAGTCCAAGGCATTGAACTAAAATTGTTTTGTCGAAAAACGCATTTTTATGTTAGTCTATTTTTCAAATAACATTCAAATGTTATTAATGATAATCTACGGATGTAAAGAATATATTTATTATTATTATATCCTTAACAATGAAAAGTGTGAACTGAAAGATGCAATTTAGTTTTAGCTTCCAGATAAATCTTGGTATCACTTCTTAACTTTCTCATCCTTATAACAGTTTTTTCGGTTTTCCAACCGTATTTATCACCATTTAAAATGACTCACCCGCCTAAAGAGGTAGAAATAAGACAAATCAGTGAAAACAGCGTGCCGCCGTCGGAGCTGCTGGTCCGTCTGGGCGAGCACGACCTGGCACACGAGAACGAGCCGTACGGGTACGCCGAGCGCCGCGTGCAGATCGTGGCCAGCCACCCGCACTTCGACCCCGCCACCTTCGAGTACGACCTGGCGCTGCTCAGGTAACTGCTCTATTTTCACGGCATCATTGGCAGCCCAGCAGCACATAGCGCGGAGAACTGATGGCCGATGGGGCCAAAAAGTTCTCGAGTGGAGGCCGCGTACCGGAAAGACGTGGTCCGACGACCTAGTGAAGGTCGCGGGACGTCGCTGGTTGCAGGCTGCTTCCAACAGGTCCCTGTGGAAGTCATTGGGAGAGGCCTATGTCCAGCAGTGGACTTCCATTGACTGATGGATTGGATTGGATTGACAGCCCCGTGGCGCAGTTGGCTAGATATCATTCTGTGAAACGAGGGGCCGCGGGTTCGACCCCGCACCGAGACAAATAATTGTGTGATCCACAAATCTGGATCAATGAATCGGTCAAACGGCTTAGGCGTAAAAGCAAAATATTGATAGAGCTACTTATACCCATTCCCATGGGAATACTACATTTTCCGGGGTAAAAAGTATCCTATGTTACTTTGGTGGGTTCCAACTATCACCATACCAAAAATCATCGAAATCGGTTCAGTAGTTTTTTAGTTTATTCGTAACAAACATAAAAAAATCCAAAAATACAAACCTTTCCTCTTTATTATAATAGTATAGAAGTATAGATTTGTCCGCCAACCCGCATTAGGCCAGCGTGGTGGACTAAGGCCTAAACCCTCTCAGTTGTAGAGGAGGCCCGTGCCCAGCAGTGGGACGTATATGGGCTGATGATGATAAATTTACTTAATACCGGTTCAAATGTCGTACAAACAGAGAAATAGTGTTATATGATAAACAAGTTTTGTAAATATTAGCGAGCACATTTCACGGATAGCTTAAGCAATAAATATACAGTTAGATAGATTCAGTACAGCGGTTTTTATTTGATTAATACGTGTTACAAGAATACCAGAGGCGCAACTAATCTTCAAACCATTTTTTTTTTAGTTTCGTTTTCCTAAACTTTTTTAATACCGGCAAAATACCCACATTCAAGCATGCTCATAAACGATGATCCATCCTAAACCATAGAAGGTAAACATCGTGAATAAAAACGCAACTTACTACTTACTTAGCCACAAGGAATTTCACAGACTTGTGTCAGTGTGGTCCAACTCGCCATGGACTGCAGATTAATAGAGAAGTCCGTGTCACAACGAAGAAATACCCCAATTTCATATAAATCCATTAGGAAATATTAGAAAGATCTGCTCTCCATTCATTCATTACGCCAGCCAGAAGCGCGTTAACAGATCTCTTTCCCTCTTTTGTTTTTTTCTCCAATTTTCCCATTCATTCAAAAGGTCTGAAAAACGTTTCTACGTCTCAGATTTTGTATGTACCTACATATATGCCCATATTTTGTGATACAAATCACTGATTTCCACAAGTCTATTACATACAAAAACTCGATCCACGTTTCTAAAAGTATAACAGTTTTTGTTTTATGACAATAAAACGTCAAACGCAACGGACCATTTTGAACCGTCATAAGGTCATATGCAGTGGTTAGTGACCGGCCGCTGCCGGCGAGCGTATCACGGAACGCAAAAAATATGCCCTCATAAACTGCAGGTTCCGTACTAAGCTACTAAAAATAAATATAAGGTATAAAACTCACTATTAATAACCTGAAGTACTTAGCAATGATTCAATGATGTGGGGGGGCGCGAGATTGATCATCGAACTATCAAGCGGTGAAATTATTAACCAGTCCTCAAGTCCCCTCCTTTTTCAAATCTTAAATTCTAATATAATACTATATACCCATCTTGACAACACTGTTACAAATCCAACCAAAGCAATCCCATTGATTCCTCAGCCACCCAGTGCGCTTCTGAGACGAAAGTCGAGACGATTATTTTCCTCTGGATGAAAGATCGCAGGGGTGGTAGCGCCCTCACTAACTTAGCCGCCGATACTGTTAGGACTTACATTCCATACCAACGTACAACATCATCTTTAAAAATACATTATACAGATTATTTTGCCGAATTTAAAAGATATAATTAATGAATATTCATGCTATTATAAAATAGATGTACGCTGTCATGAGATCATTAATAACTTTTATATTATGTCGATAATTTTAGGTAGTTTTTAAAACACAATTTATGGTATATACTCACGCATACCCGATTTGTAAATGTCCTAATGTGAGTAAATTTAAAAATACCAATTGGTTTGTATTTGAACGGAATGAGGGTCGCAAAATAGATTTTACCAAAGAACCCTAAAATAAGTTTCGTAGGCGGCGCGCTGTGAAGCGATAACTGTTTTTGCTCAAACAATGTACTACCATCTAATAAGTTCTAAGAACGTTATGAATTATTTGGCGCAATAACCGATTCTTCTATTACCATATAGTATTTTATTGGTGAATTATAGCTATTAACAAAAAGCCATTGAGTTTTGTATGCAATTAAATGTACTCTTTGGCTTTTGTTTAAAGAATAGTTTGAGTATTAGATTGTTTTGAATTTCTTTGAGAATGGAAATAAAAAGAGTATCTTAAATATTTTTTATAAAGTCGACGTTAAAATACTCTAAATTTAATACAGCGACATCTAGCGCTACCTGTTTATACTACATGGTAATTAATCTATTACAGGTTCTACGAGCCCGTGAAGTTCCAGCCGAACATCCTGCCCGTGTGTGTGCCCGACGATGACGACGACTACGTCGGCAAGACTGCGTACGTCACTGGATGGGGCAGACTTTTCGATGGTCAGTACTATCGCCTTCACCTTAAGAAATTGGTCATATTAATATATCAACAAGTTTATTGACATCTCTTTCGAAAACAGACATTTCTTCAGCTAGATAATGGTGTATTTCTAATCCCACGATTCGGAAGTTATAGGAATAACTTATGGTAGGAATCATCCCTCGTAATACCTATGTGGTGAGCCTATTGTGGTTTATCGGACACGTTTCATGGTAAACAAGAACTAACAAGTATTTACAACAAAAATTATAGTTTCTTCCTTTTCGTTTATACTCTAAAATCTATAAAATAACAAACAAAAAACAATATGTAATTCTTTTAATTATTATTATTTTTTATATATTTTACTAATTATACAATGTAATGTATTTTATTACAGACGGACCTCTTCCCAGCGTACTGCAAGAAGTGCGAGTGCCAGTAATCAACAACTCCGCGTGCGAGGGGATGTACCAAGCGGCCGGGTACAACGAGCACATACCCAACATATTCATATGCGCCGGCCGGACGAGAGGTGGCGCTGACAGCTGCGAAGGTGCGTACTTAGGAATCCAAGTGGGAATCGTGACCCACATTGTAATATAAGTGTTTATATCAGATTAATGACGGAGCACTCGTTATAAGTATTCATAGTCTACTATGAAAATCCTCCCAATTAAGAGGACAAAATTCATTTGATAATCCCATGCTGAACAAACGTGTCGAAGCTGCTATCTACCAGACATTTTTACCAAACCCATTTAACCCAGTCGGAATTACCACGTAGCTCTGTAGTAGACCTGATGGATTTATTATGCATATTGTTTTTCTTCATATTCAATTTTAGGATTTATTAATAAATAAATCATATAACGGTTTTACTACAAATTCCATAAACCTAAGACAGGCTACTCTTTTTAGTGAAACATACATTTTCAGGTGATAGCGGAGGTCCTATGGTGGTGCGTCGGGATAGGGACGACAGGTTCGTACTTAGCGGCATCATCTCGTGGGGCATCGGCTGCGCTGAGCCCAACCAGCCGGGGGTCTACACACGCATCTCCGAGTTCAAGGACTGGATCAACCAGATATTACAATTTTAAGCTTAGTTTAAAATTTAAATATTCATCCAAAAACATGGATTGATTTTTGTGTGATGAACTGGGACTAAGGTCCCTTTAATTTTACGACTTAAATGCCTTTGATCCGAATAATCTATAAAGGCTTTAGTCTGCCTCATTTCACCATCGGTCTGGTGTACTAGGGCCATTTAATTAAGGAAACAATGTTGTACGTCGTTGAACAACTCCATTAGACTACTAAAGAAAATAAGATCTTTTAAGATTTAAATATTCGATTACGTTCAAACAACATTTTAGTAATTTTTATAGAACATGTAACTGAAAACCTGAATTGATCTTCAAAGATAAAAAAAATCATACAGAAGAATATTTAAAGCATAATTTTAACGTAATAGAATTTTATTATTTTTATAGGATTTATAGTATCTATAAACCATTGAAAATATTGCTCAATATAATAATGATAGATAAATGACTATACTTAAATTGAAACAACGAATAAAGATGGTCATTAATTCAAGAAGAACAAATAAAAGTAATTTTCTACTTACCTAGAAATATGATACACAAATGTAAGAATTTTGTTATTGATTTTTTTTAAATAAATTTTTATAGGAGGTTATTATTTAAAATACGTCCCTGGATTTTAAAAAATAATTGGTGCTGATCAGTCCAAATAATTTAGTATAAAAAAAATGAATTAACTGTATTTTACGAATTTATATGTTTAAGTTTTGTTTTTTGTAAAAAATAGTTATATTAGAAAATTTTATGCGTACAACGAACAAAAATATCAAGGAATTTATGGATCAACGAATTAAACTATGAGTTAATGATTTTGCCCCTAACTACTGTCTAGGACTGCTCAAATATTTTCACGAGCCTAAAATCAGACATGAAATATATTCACGATTTTATGTCCCCATTTCTGTTATAACTGACTTTTATATACTACTAAGGAATAGGCATCAAATATAAATAAAAAAAACTTTCCATGTATTGAATTTCTTATAGGTGTACATATAACCGAACCTATGTTTTTTTTTTTTAACTATGATATTTATTTTTAAATTACAGTCTTCTTAAGGTCTGTCCTAAAATATTGTTACATAAGCAAAAATGAAATAAATCCTAGCAAGCAGTGGATAATATTTTTCTTCAAATACTTACATAGCTTAGAATCAAAATCATAATAATGTTAAAAAATATTGGTGCAGTAGCAGCGCCAATGAATGATGCCTACAAAAAGCTAATTTTATATATTTTAATGTAATTTATCCGTCCGTAATTTATTTTAGTTAAATTATTGTAAATACACGTCCAGTTTTAATAATGAAATGCATTTATTAATTTTATTTATAAATTAGCCATAACAACTTCATAGTTGATTTTTTAATTTATAATAAAAAGCATAAACTTTATTTGAAGTTTTATTGTTGCACAACAATATCCTTTCATGACTACTAAAAATTCCCTCCTTCTGATTTGACAGTTACATAGACACAACTTCTTGAATTCTAAAGTTTACAAAATACCTTAGACAATATAGTTTAATTAAGAATTAATACATAGTTATTATCCCCTTTTGTGAACAATAGGTAAATAAAGTCCATTTCGGGATTATGTTGTTATTATTGTGCTTTGACCCTAATGACATTTATAAGTAGTCTCTTATGATGGGCAGGTTTGATGACATGTAGGCCTCTTGTATAACCCAGATATTTTTTATGCCGTCATTACGTCTAAGACTTTGCGTTGGTATCTTTTTTCAGGTCATACTTACGCTTTTAAAGCTACGAGTGCTGTCCTCTATGATTACTGTTATGCATTATTTCTTGGTCAATAGATGGCGCTGTACCTCAACACCCATACAAAATGAAAATTTCCATACAGTTCTGAATCGCGGTATAGAATTTTTTTTCAACTCAAGCATATATACTAACATTTTTGCCTAACTAGTGTACTTGCTTCGGCAGTACATATACTAAAATTGGAACGATACAGAGAAGATTAGCATGGCCCCTGCGCAAGGATGACACGCAAAATCGTGAAGCGTTCCACATTTTTTGAAGATTTTATTATCGTTATTTTTTACAAGCTCTGGTTTAGTGTCACTTGTCACGTTGTCTATCATCTCGAATCAAATTCTTCAAGTTTCACTTCCCGCTTTCCTATTGATATTAAATTTTGCACAAGTATGTATAACGCGTGACATGATGATGGAAATGGATTGACATGAGATGGAAACTGCCTATAGGAGCGCTTATAATGAAATGACGCAACCCCGTTGAGTTTGAGCCTGTTTGATTCATCTTGACAATTACTTTGTCTTTTAATGGTATCCAGGGTATGATGATGGAGCTGGAAGGTGGCAATAGGAACTACGTAATCGTCATCATCATCATTATCAGTCCATATACGTCCCACTGCTGGGCACGGGCCTTCTCTACAACTTAGTTAACAACGCTGGCCTAGTGCGGGTTAACGGGACTACACACCAAAAAAAAACCTAAGATTTTTTAGGTGTGCAGGTTTCCTTACGTTACTTAGGTACGTGATAATTCGTTGTGAATACACACGATTTCAAAAAGTCAGAGGTGTGCCTAGGGTTTGAACCCGCGACCGCCGAGAAACTCGACAGCGGCGCGCCTAAGCCTTGAGGCTATCACTACTTCTACTCCATAACATACGGACTGACAATAAAAGTCCATAATAAAAGAATACAATCCCATCGAGATTGGACTTCTTTAATCTGCCTTAAAGATTGCTTTAGTTCTAAATGGTTAATGGCCTAATAAGAAGGTGGCCATTGTATCTCCATGCTAAAACAATGTAACTAGATCATAATTGACTTAATTCGATTAGACTTTATGAGTACTCTGATCCTATATGTCCACATGGAAATCCTGAATTATGGCTATCAGCAGTGATATTAATAATTCTATATATTGACATTTTAATATATAGTTAATATCAAAATGGAATAGTGGGATTGCAGAATAATAGTAACAAATTATATACTTAAAAAATCCTTTATTAATAATAATACAGAATTAAATCACTTCATTTGTATCATGTGTGCGAGCGACCAGTCTGGTTTTAGCTCTTCAGTGTCATAAATGGTCACACCGTCGGCAGTAACGACGCCGATCTGGTAGCGCTGGAAGGCACGCGCGTCACGGTAGTACAACACCTTCATGCATTTGCGGACCAGAGCACTGGAATGTAAAGGAAAATGTTAATACACATGCACCTAACCTCATCTGTAGTAGAAACAAATTAATACGTATATATTTTTATAGCACAAAGTTCATGCATGTTTGTTAAGACATCTAATTAAAACGAACATAATTCTGATATAATTTTAGTAATAGCGACATTACTGTACTGTCTTTTGGAAAGAAACTAGATGGTAAGTTGTAGGATTATTAAAAAATGTTTCATACAGAGAAATGAACTTACATAGCACCCTCTTGGTCCAAAGGGCCTTTCTCCAAAGCATCACGCAACAGTGGTGTGGCCATGTAAGCGCCCAGACCATTAGCAATAGCAGCATCTTCATAGGCAGTGCCTAGCTTGTCTACAGCACCCAGGAAAGGTTCCCCGTCCTAGAATAAAAATAAATAAATAATGTACAAAGTATATTTGTCATTTGATCATCAACAACAAGAAAATAACATACACTTCCAGACATCTTTTACTAACGGCAATCATGAAACTGTCAGAAGCAAGCAAGCTGTGCAAAAATAATTTTAAATACTTTTTTTGATACATTTCTTATTAACTGCTGCTAACTTTTTTTCAATTAAAAAAAACTCTACTTCAAATGCTACATTGAAAATTGTCTTTTTCATCTCTATACCTGAATACCTGCAACCACATAGCTGTTCCACAAAGGATCCATCTTGCTTCTCTTGTTATACAGAACTCTAGTCAACCAGCAATGAAGGGAGTTAGGCTTCAACTGCAGACCATCACCAATGCACTTTTCATCAATTCTGGAAATCAAATAGCAGTGTTGCAGCACTTACTAAATGCAATAATATGTAACTAATATTAGTTATAATATACAGGGTTACAGGTAAAGTCGTCCTATATCCGTTTACTGCGTGTAGTTTACATCGTTTCTGACTGATTTGACTATGAGACACCCTATCCTATATCTAACCGTTTTCGAGATATTTGAATTTAATTGTTTTTTCCAACATACTCCTGATTTTCGGCTATCAGCTTAGATATTTTGAAATGTGTAAGTCTTATTATTACTATTATTTGATTTTTACATGTAAAATAAGATGCTTTATGACCTCAATAACTAATATTGTACATAAAATGAATAATTAAGTCGCTGTAGACGATTAAAACTTAGAAACTTTAACAAACATTTTGAAAGTTTATTTTTCTCGAAAGGATATCAAAAAATATTATTATGGCACCTGCTTTGCAGATGTGCCTAAAAATATCTACGTTTCATAAGCTATCCAACGCGATCCAACAATCCAGGGTTTTATTAATATTTGGAGAAAAAACTTAGTTTAATAAGCTATAGTGGAGGCAAAAATAAAGTAAATAAAATAATTGATGAGTACAAAATACAAAATTTATTAAACTTTCCAGATATTTTGCTACATCTTAGTATAAATTTTATGTTTATCATGTCTGCCTCATAAGCAGTGATGGCCTCGAGGTTTAGGCGCGCGGTCTAGAATCTCGGTGGTTGCGGGTTCACATCCCAGACACACACCTCTGACTTTTCAAAGTTATGTGTGTTTTCACAATGAATTATCACTTGCTTTTACGGTGAAGCGTTGGCGTTTGTGTGCCTGGGGTTTGAACCCGCGACCGCCGAGATTCTAGACCGCGCGCCTAAACCTCGAGGCTTATGAGGCAGACATAATGAACATAAATTTTATACTAAGATATAACAAAATATCTGGAAAGTTTAATAAATTTTGTATTTTATACTCATCAATTATTTTATTTAGTTTATTTTTGCCTCCCCTATAGCCTATTAAACTAAGTTTTTTCTACAAAATATTAATAAAACCCTGGATTGTTATACCTCGTTGGATAGCTGATGAAACGTAGATATTTTTAAGTACGTCAGCAAAGCAGGTGCCATAATAATATTTTTTGATATCCTAACGAGAAAAATAAACTTTCTAAATGTTTGTTCAAGTTTTTAAGTTTTAATCGTCTACTGCGACTTATTTATTCATTTTATGTACAATTTTGGTTATTGAGGTCATAAAGCATCTTATTTTACATGTAAAAATCAAATAATAGTAATAATAAGATTTACACATTTCAACATATCTAAGCTGATAGCCGAAAATCGGGAGTTTTTTGATAAAACTATTAAATTCAAATATCTCGAAAACGGTTAGATTTAGGATAGGGTGTCTCATAGTCAAATCAGTCAGAAACCATGTAAACTACACGCCTTTAATGGATATAGGACGACGATACCTGTAACCCTGTATAACTATTATTATAAACAAGTTTTTATTTATAAATAAGGAATAAAAAAAATGCTGCATCTGAATTCTTAAGAAGAAACACAGATGTTCAATGAATGTATGAAAAATTAATTGATTTAATGATAAATAATAATAAAAAGAAATAATATTTCTGACACAGCACTGCGTAAATCTTTGGGGGAGGCCTTTATCTAGCAGTTAACAACTTATAGTTGATAATGAATAAAAATAATTATTTACTAATATTATTAAAACAAAAACCTCATCAACTTGTAACCTACCCTATGTTTATTTGTGATTTTTCTCTAATATAAGAATTACTTACATTTTTTGGTTAATGATATCCTTCAAATATTGAAAGTCAGCGTAATCTCCAGCCGAGCCAAGAAGAATGAGATCATTGACTTTCATAACTCTAGGACAGTCACGGAATCTGGCCAGAGAGCCATATGAACCAAGGGTGTCTCCAGCAACGACACAGCCTTTGTCGAATTTTACGCCAATCACTGTAGTAGTGGTAGTTATAGGACTTGCTGAGCTGCAGGAAAAATATTGTAATTGTTATTAAAAAATAGGATTTATGACAGCATACTACAAAGAATAAATTATCCATTATGACAGTTTTCAGAAATAATTAGTTAAAATACTATGGGGATATGTACAAGAAATTAAATAACGAAAATAAGTTAACCAACACTTACTGAGCCTTAAAATCCTGTGCGGTGTGGTTGTTCAGGCCAAGTGAAGTCGAGTTTCCAGGGAAATTATAGAAAGCTCCAGGAGCCGGACCATTTTGCCAAAGCGGAGTTGGGTTCATTATATCTCCCATAAACGCCATATTTTATTTTAATACGAGTATGTACTCAAAAATTTTGTAAATATCTAAGATTCGTATAACTTCTCACAATGACAAGCGGCAACGAATTTGACGCAGATGACAAACACATTTTAAGTAGGTACGTTTCGTTATAAAAAAAAAACATATCTCTGATTTTATTTCTTCCGTTACACGTCCAATAAAAGATATATTTATTTTAGTGAGTTTTCAAAAATCATACATATTTATAATCTACTTTCTTTTACTGTGAAATATTAATTTTACAAGTATTAACAAGTACCTAAACTATTAGGAATATTGGAACGTTTTATGACAGTTCAGAAATAGCATGTAAATACAGTGTTAGAAGAATGTTAAAAATATATAATTTTTAAAGACATTATTTATGTTTTTGAATAATGTAATGTTCATTCAATTCGATAAAAATAATTATTTATCCATGTTTGTGTCTTTTTTATTTTCTTTGAATTTGTTGTCTCTTATACTGGGACAACTTCATATCTGTTTGTGAAGAAGTTTCAGAACGGAAACTTGTCCTCAAATGTGTTGCTAAATTCACGGTCTTTCGGTTTCCTTTCAAAAGTTTGACACAACAAAATGTCTAAAAGAGGTTCGTGATAAATTAAAATATCCATTAACATCGTCTGAATTTGTACAATTATCAAACAAAAACTATGTGCGGAAAAGCAGTTTTATTACAATCTATGTTTAGACGACAATATTTCGCGGAATTTGATTATTCATGTTAGTATTCAGTGATGGTGTAGAAAATGTAAGTGTTGATTTTCTGATTTAAGGACGTGGTGGTTCCGCGGGAGCGAAGTTCCGCATCTCGCTGGGTCTCCCAGTGGGAGCGGTCATCAACTGCGCAGACAACACAGGTAATATCCCCTTGTTTTTATAACATAACTGTTCTAACCTCAAACTGCACGTTTAGCTGAACACTGATGATGATTCGTTATAATCACTATATGTGTGTTGATATACGATGATATCTTCCTTGGCTGTGTCTGAAGTTGATCAGTTAAACGCATTGCACGTTTTACGAGGAAAAAGAACAGTTATTAGTCATTTTATAATGTATGTTTAACCGCCAATTGTTAGGTATTCTGTTAAAGAACACAATACAGTAATGGTCATGTAAAAATTATCGATCACATTGAACCTTCTGTAATTGCGTTTTGTAACTTTTTTCTTTGTAGATCTGCTACATGTTTCATTACTAATGTTTCAGTGATTTGTGTATCATTCGAAATGCAATCAAATATAAGCACATTTTATATTAAACAACTATCCTAGTATTTCGAATACATAAGCAAACTGAAATGGCAACTATAACATGCATTTCATGTAGTTAAAAAAACTTAATGATACTTGAGGTCTATTGTAGTGAGTTAATATTATTGGCCACAGCAATTTTATAAATATAAATTATTAATCAGAAGCTATTGTCTATACACATTGCCATTGCTGTAGGTATTCAACCTGTTATAAATGTTGTAGGTGCCAAGAACCTGTATGTGATTGCCGTGCAAGGTATCAAGGGTCGTCTGAACAGACTGCCTGCTGCCGGCTCAGGAGACATGATTGTAGCTACTGTCAAAAAGGGCAAACCTGAACTCAGGAAAAAGGTATGAAGACTAATTTATGTATTTTGAATTTATTGTGACAAGTATTACCAGGCATTTTAGTCATATTATTGGAAGCTTTTTAATATAAATATAGTACCACTTAGTCTTAGCATGATCTAAGGTCTGAACTTTTTCAACTTAAAATAATTAAAAAAAATATATTGATTGACTTGTGAGACTAGTTAAGGAAGTTGAACATTTTATGTGAAACATACACATTTTTGCTGTGAATGGATAAAATGGCAAAATAAAATGTGGGTTTTACACAATCTAAATATTGAATGTGATTATATCAGCCAATTTACATATTATTGCTGAGCATAAGCCTCTATAACACAATGGTAAATATAGAGTATAATTTAAAAGTGAATTGCAATGATGATATGCCAATGGTTTCGCTTATTTATTGCCTGAACTAACCTAAATAGCATGTAGATACACCTTGGCTGACTGAGCAATTCCATTTTTAAAGTTATATGAATTAGTTAGTATCCTACAATTAAAAATATATATATATTCATATATACAAATAATTATTTCAAGAGTTTAAGGACATTTTTACTGAAATGTGTACTCACCAAAAAAGATCGACTTTATTTACTATATATAAATAAGACTCAAAACTGACATCACACATCAAACCTATCATAACTGAAAAATGGTTTTGATCTTATTAAACATAACTTATTTATTCTAATTTTAAACAAACAATTCTTCGGAAGATTTTAAATCCTCACAAAATAAATGGAAGTCATTAGTTTGCTAAGTTTATTAAAATAACAACACAAACCTGACTCAGAAGTGTCGCTAGCATCCATTCCACTTTACACAACTCGTCACACACTCCGACACGGCCAACTGAGTTTTTCAATATTTCTGCCCGTGACCATGTTATAAAGTGTTTGCCATTTTCAGATAACTAAAATGAATTAGATTTATTTTTGGAGTTATGGCCGTCACAAAACTGACATGTCCGGTAGTATCACTAATACAATAAATTATTTAAAATTAGTTTAAACTGAAATCGCCAAATTTTATACCAAAAAATGTTCTTGCTGCGTGGTAATCTCACCAATCTTTAGGCCATCACCAAAAGTATAATAGGTTGTCCTAGAAAAATAATCAGTAATTTCAACTTGAAAGAGCTGAATATGGGATAAGACATGTTAAAATTCTGTTATACAATTAGAATTATGTTGTTTTAGAATTATAATATTTAAAGTACCTATATTGTATATATTGGGGCGTCGGACCATCAAGAAATTCACTAGTGATAGATCTAACTTACTTTTATCTATTACTTTTAAACATAATTGCTATAATAAAATGTCGAACACGAGAGACAATGTGATATTAAGGGGTACACATTTTATTGAAAATGCTCTTGAAACTTAATATTTCAGAACTAATTGTCATTTGTAAAAAAAACAGATGAAGTAAATTCAAAGCATTTTTATTTATTAAAAAGCTAATTTAACATAGCTATAGTTCTGTAAATTACTTACAACACTTTTTAAACTAACATTTACTGATTTTTAATTAATGCAATGATTTTTTCTTCCACATCATAAAATTTTTCTATTATTTTGGTTCACAATGTAATTTTGCTTTTGAACTTTTAGATATCCATAACATGAAAAATATCAGTTTTTCTATGGCAACATCATATGTATAGTTTGACCTACAATAAATGTGTTTTCCCCCAGGTAATGCCTGCAGTGGTAATCAGACAACGCAAACCATTCAGAAGGCGGGACGGGGTGTTTATATACTTTGAAGACAATGCGGGCGTCATAGTAAACAACAAAGGCGAAATGAAAGGCTCGGCTATCACTGGCCCTGTGGCTAAAGAATGCGCCGATCTGTGGCCCCGTATCGCGTCCAACGCCAGCTCTATAGCGTGAAATAAATGTGGTTAAGAACATTATTGTTGTTTTTATTCATAGAATGATTTACCCCTTTAGCAAATTCAATTTTTTTATCTTACTTTTATCTGACACATACACACATCTTTTGCTTATATCCCTAAATAGCAAGTATGATGTGTAAATGGACCAAATTTTGTCAGCAGTGATAATAGACTTAGAGCCACGAAAAAAGGGGTTTTGTAACAGTTTACTTAAACATTAACTACAGATACTTGTTTCTTGGAATTTACTAACGCAAAATATTACCGATCGCATACATAGTGAAGATAAACTTAGGACCATTGACAATATGCCTTTTTATTGCTACACAATATTTTTTAGACTTGGAAAATCAACATTAACAACTATCATAGTGATTCTTTATTCAGGGATGGCTTGAATGTGGGGATAGCATTAAAGTATACTTGGTATAACTGTCGTTCACATTCAAGTACATAATAACGGGCCTAAAGTTTATTATCTTCTGTGTTTTGTATAAAATGTAACATGTTGGAGGCCCAGGGTCTTCATGGATTTCTTGTTATATTTTAATATAACGCAATAAATGACAAAACAAAAGGTACGGGTTATTTTTTTATTATAAGTAATAACATATATAACAAATAAATCGTAAATGTAATAAAAATCAACAAAATGCACCCATAATACAAATGTATATTAAATGCTCCACAGCACTAAGAATGGAATAGGTATCTATTTTTTAAATGTGTAACCAGTATTGAGATAGTACAGATACTGGCAGCAAATAATAACAAAATACAATCAGAAAAAAATCTGGCTTTTTAAGCTAGAATGAAACAGGATATTAAAAACAATTATTGTACTTAAGTTCTTAGAAATAATTTGTTGTTACCATGCTCTTCACAACTAGAATAAATAAATCGAAACATAACGAAAACATAATGACTACGGACCAAACCTTAAACGACTGAGTGAGTGCTTTACATCACAATTTTATTTTATTATGTCCGTTGCAAAGTACACGGTACACCATACCCATTTTATTATTGTGCATTGTTGCACAAAATTCTAGTGATACTCTTTCTTTCTCCTAACACAACCCCACCTGCCTCGTTCATTTGAACATTAATGGAATCCAAAATATATATTTAAGTTTTGTTAATATTTATTTTGTGCCATTTATGATATCTTCCTGCAATACTAAGTTAGTATCTACTCTAAGTACACAATGAAACGCTACCTCCTACTTTTAATTATGATAACAATCAAAACAAACATTCTAAAGCACATTGAAACTGTCTAAGACAATATTATTATAATAATATGCTATTAGATTTGTATATATTATTTTTGAGTCAAAATATCCAAATTCAAAGCAATTTGTTGTTTTATTGGTTTGTGCAAGTTTAATAAAAGCTTGTACGTAATTTTATTTTTACCAACGGTCTACACACATACACACCAAAAACGGACAAACGTCTTTTATTACATTGATATAATAATTATTACCTACTACTAGGGATGGGCGTTTTTTTAACGAACTAGTTGAATTAACCGTTGACGATGAAAAAACGAACGAACGGTTGATGGGTTGTGAAAAAACTAGTTGAATTTCAACCGCCAAATTCAAAAGTCCGGTACGGTCTTACGGACTGGCAATGTGACGACGACATCTTAACTTAGTTACTTAATATGTTTATTTGTTTTTTGCAACATCTAGAAAATTTTGGAACCTAACCAAGGGACTTTAGTGTTGAATTTTGTATGAAGTAAATATTGGTGATAGAACCTTGTGTTCTATGGGGAAAAAAGGATGCCTATAGAAAAGTAGTGAATCGACTAACTGAACGCAGCCTTTAGTGTATTATCTATGAACGCAGCAAAGCAATTAATTCATAATTGTTGTTTGAATTTTGTTAGTGATAACAGGTTTTTTTAGTCTTTCGATTTTAATATGTTATTAGTTATAATATAAATAGAGTAGTTGATTATGTGACTGTGTACAATAATTCAGTATCATATCAACATTAATGTGTAAATATTTGTAATCAATGTAAATACAATCAGTTGATTTTCTAAATACGCCAGAATTTTATGAAACTGAAGATAAAAGAAATATTTATTTTATCTAGTGTTTGTAGAAAGTACATACGTTTTCAATACTATTCAGCCAGTCCCAAGCCTGGTCTAAATCCTAAAAGTATGAAAGGAAGTTCAATTGATCATAAATAAACTACACTTAAAAAACACTATTAAACTAATATATTATTTTTTTACATTACCAAACAATAGAAATATGTACTTATTTTAGAGTGTTTGTAGAGTGTATACAATTTTGATCATAGTTCATACATAAACTACTCTTAAAAAACCTAAAAACACATTAAAAGCAATATGATTAATATTACTAATAGTAATGTAATTATTTTTGGTCTATTATTATTTAACATCTTTAATAATCATGTGTATGTAGGTTTTAAGTGGTCTCATTCATTTTTTATGCTGATGACTATAAAATATTTGTTATAAAATCATTTGATGTTTGTATTCAGTTACAGAAGGACCTTAATAATTTATACATGTATAAATGTAAAAAAAAAGCCATTGCCCTGGCACACATAGAAAAAGCAGTTGCTGTGGTTTATAGTATATTAGGCTTTATATTAAAAGTTGGTAAAGATTTTAAGAAAAATTTCAGCTACTATATAATTCTTTGTTGCAATCAATTTGAATATTATATTAATATAAGTTTAAGTTTATTGTAGATAATATTGTATAAATGCTTTTTATTTGTTTTCACTACTTCAATTTATTTAACTATTAGTGGAAATTGTTTTGGATTATGTACTATATTTTTTACTTTATACTTTTAAATGTACTTGTTTTGTATATTTCCCAAATAAAATAAATAAATAAATTACTAGGGCAAAGAAATACTTATTTTATCAAGTTTTTGTAGTGTACATATTTTTTCATTATTATTCAGCCAGTTTTAAGCCTGGAAAAGTATGAAGGGAAGTTCAATTGATCACTAATAAACTACTCTTAAAAAACCTTAAATCACATTAAGTAATATAATATTTTTTAACATTACCTTTACTATGGAATACTACTACTATGTAAATATTTAATAAATAATCATAATGAGAGGGTCTCAGTTGTAGAGGAGGCTCGTGCCCAGCAGTGGGACGTATTTGGGCTGATGATGATGATGAATCATAATGAAATTTATTTAAATAAATATGTTCAGTTCACAAGTTTTATTTTTGAAGTAAATTAAACAACCAAAATTAATAATAAAAAATACACATATTGGAAGTAAAACTTTTTTGGCTAACAAATTTTATAATCTTGTTCATCATCATCAACCCATATATGGCTAGGCAGGGGCTTCCTCTACGACTGAGAGGGTTTAGGCCTGGTGGTGGACACCATGCTAGCCTAGTGCGGGTTGGTGGGCTAAACACCTAAGCAATTCCTAAGAACGTTGAGGTGTGCATGTTTCATTGCGATGTTTTCCTTCACCGTTAAAAGCAAGTGATAACTCATTGTTATTATTAGTCAGTGTGCACCTGGGGTTTGAACCCGCTACCGCCGAGATTCTTGTCCTCGCACCTAAACCTCGAGGCCATAACTGCTTATAAATCTCGGTTATATATAAACCGATCTTAAACAACAGATTTCCAAAACTTAAGAGGGAGGGAAAATAGAAAATATGTTAAGAATCTAATGAATTTATTTTAAGTTTTCTAAATTGTCGTCACAAACAGTAATTTGTTAATCATCATGGCGAACGCAAGACGAATCAGGATTTGAATTCATTTAATTTCTAGTGGCATATCCGTTAGGATCACCGAAACTCTTAGAATGAGAAACAATTCATCTTTACTTAAGTTTTTTTTAAGTGTCGTCGCGTAAATCACTTTACTCAACAGTTTTCTTAACACGAAGCGTATTTCATATCATAGTTTAGGGTGTTTTAGATATCGAATCATGATGACTAGATACTGAGCCCGCCTTCAGTTGTAAATTGTAAACAAGTTGGATTTAATATTTTAGATATATATTTTTAGTTTACACAACATACATTTCAGAACGCACTCATAAATATTTGAAAACCAATAATATTGACTCGCCAATCCGTTTTTATTACTAGAATACTGACACAATTCTATATTTTTTAAATCTAAGATATGCAATATTATTTGAATATTGTGGATATATTTTGTCGATTCGAAACCTTTATTAAAATACGTTACATATTTAATTTGAAGGGGAAATTTACCGTAGGTATTAACAGGATAAACATTAAAATTTAAATGTTTGACGGGAACTTTTAGCCTTTCTGTTCCACATTTCCGTTCCATTTCATGCATAAATTTTTTACCCTCCTCCGCGCAAAAAAGTATCACGTTTAAAAAATTTGCAATATTATTATGATAGCAGTTATTATTATTATTAAGTAGATGAAGCATAGATGGCGTGATTAACCCACACGGAATTTTACTTTTATTATTTTTAGAATTCATTTGCTATTTTTTATTTATTTTTTATTTTTATATATTCAACATTTTTCAACTAGTTGACGAAATCAACTAGTTTTTTAACTAGTTAACCAACGCAAAAAAACGGTTACGTTTCGTTGACGCCAAAATCGTCAACGACCCATCCCTACCTACTACTAACCTCGCCGTAGCTATATTATAAACACCCATTGACATCGCTTACCTATACTTATAACCATTCTATATAAAAATATACTTGTTGAGTGACACTTCAAGCTTTACATTTAGTTTTACAGTTTAGCAACATCTACCTTAAAATGAATTACCTATTCTCTATACGGATACGGACATACACTCCATATTACATAATCAATAATATTAAAGAAGAGGTTACCCATAGTTTTTATATATGAGGCAATTGAGTCTAATATTTACAGCAAAGCGGCTTCATAAACGCAACTCATTTATTCTATGTGCATTCTAACTTAACAATTATGGAAGTATCAAATAGTTTACAGGTGTGCAATGTTAGGTTAAAATTTATGGGATATGCGACTACAAAGCACCTACAGCGAGATAAAATTATATGTGTTAAGATAGAAAAGGAAACTTACCAGTGCCCGAACCATAGATTTTCTAGATTTTTGAGCCCCAAGAACAGAGGTCTTAAACCACATGAAGGGGCCAGATAAAACTACTTATTTAGTAGAAAAATATACTATTTTGTATCTGCAAAAAATAAGCTTTGAGTGCAAAAATAGGTTTGATCACTGTCTGATTTCATGTCTGTGTGTATTTGCGCCTTATTAATTAATTAAAAAAGCTATTTTACATCCTATCCCATGGATCGGACACTGAATCACTGGACATTAGTACTAAACCTCTACAAGACTGGAGCGAGACAAACATACAATGCTCGCAAGGTATAGGAAAAAGACGGGACGAGGGTTCAAGGACTCCTGAATGCTACAGATATGTCCTTGAAAACCTCGCGCTATGGTCTCTTAAAGTATCGCTCGTCGATCCTCTTGGCCAAGGAGACCAGAGTCTCGTGCCTCCTGACGGTCTCGGCCAGTTTGCGACAGGGAAGACGGGTCGTGATGATTGTAAACACGTGGCCGAACACCAGCGCATCCAGTTCCGTTGGCCTGTGGAAGGTAACGAATGTATTTAATATACATATATTTTAAAGAGCGTGACATAAAGTAGGTATCATACTATCATACACCTTAAAAACTGTTGGTGTGACTCTTCTTTTTTAATTCAACCCAAGTAAAATCACACGTAAATTCCTGTCCCGCTCCTCCAAAAACAGTAAGAAATGCAGAATTTGACCGCTTAGATAATTACGAAATCATAAAGAAGTAACTTACATAGTGATTGTCGTTTTGTTTATGCTTAAATCCACGCTCCTTGAAAAAAATCGTTTATAATCAAAACTAAACATCAAAAATACGATGTTTGAAAACAAAAAAGAACAAATCAATTGTGTAATTCGAACAGGTCACAAGAAGATTTAAAATACAACAATGAGAGAGATTCAGCAGATCTTTCATAATGTGAGACTACCGAAAAACCGAAGACAACATTGTCACAAAATTATTAATCAATATCAGCGACTTCCACATAGTTGTACGCGGCATTACGTTGACGCAAATATTTAAGAAGGCTTTCCACACTTATCTCTTCTTTTGACGGCATCATCAGGGTACATTTTGAACCTGCGGACATGTTAGATCACTGATTTTCAAATTTTTGGCGTCCTTCTAAGGGGATAATTGAAGATCTAATAAAGACATCAATCATTCTCTACATGTAGATAACTTCCAATAAATGTCTCTATACGTTGTTAAGGTTGTGTCCTGCTGTGGAGATTTAATAGCTTGTAATGATTGATGACATTTAACAGACTCCAAACTACTTAATATTCATTAAATAAGAACAATATCAGACATATGCAATAAGACATTGAATGCGGAAATAATTAAAAAAGAAAACCTGATGAAACTAGTGTTTGGCCAGATTCTGATCGATCAGGCAAGTCTTTATTAGATAATTGGTCACCGCTGCTGCTCATAGTTAAGTACGACATTTTCATTGCTTTATTGTTACTACAAGAAAAAAGGGAAAACAAATATTAAGTGTCTGATCTCGTTAGTATTTTAAAAGTAAACATCTAATCAAACCCATTACGAAAACTTAAGCAACTATAATCGTAACAATTTTTTTGGATCATTATACTAGATATTTCAGTTCTAAAATATTTTATTTCAAAATTTGTACCTAGAATCTGTTTCAAGCGGACTCAAATTATTTTCATTATCTATACCCTCCAAGTGCTTATCATTGACCAGGCCATCACTATCTTCTTCAATAATACGTAAAACATCTTCGACTTCAGCAGATAGTGTGGTCTCTGTGACGTCATCCTCGTCAATGGTATCTAAAAACTCTTTGCCTTCCATGCAATATTTCGATTCGGAATCGCATTTAGGAAACGCTATCACTTCAAACTCATTGCCATAATCCAAATCTGGTTTATCTGTTATCTCATGCATGCTCACTTCATCCACTTTATCGAGTATATCATCGATTATTTCGGTTATAAACGTGAACATCTCGTCACTGATCATATCGAGTTTGTCATACTTACGATTGTTATACTCGCATGTTATATTACCTTCTTTTGACGTCATTATAATTATTTGTTTAGATGCGAACGGCTTAAAGCCTAAATAATAGAGAAAAGTAGATATAAACAGGTTATTAGCTGTTTCAATGAAGGTAATAGGAATCAATTAGTACATGTATTACAGAAAAAAACAGAAAGATTTATTTTAAATATTCCTGTTCGGTAGCATCTAGTCATGACGTATATACATACATACACGCCTTTCAAAGTTAAATATGGTAAGATACCTGCTCAGTAGTAGGCTATCGTGGTCATGGCGCAACTTACCAAAAACATCTCTATTGTAAATAATGCTGTCTCTGCTAGGATTGCGCATGCACACCCGAGATCGTTTGATTCTGGTACTTTTCTCGGAGGCTGTACGAATAGGTGACAAACGCCTCACGTTCACCATGTGGAACGCTTGACTTATCAGGTATTCTTCTTGGGTCTAGAGTATATATTATAATATGTAGGACATATAATATGACCGGTCTAATACGCAAGTTGTAACCCAGGAGGAAATGGATCTCATAGCCCAAATTGAAAGTTGTTTTTATAAATAGACTTAATTACAGGGTAGTATTTAACATTTTAAATTATTTCATGGGTATTTTATGTAATCTCATTGTAGTAAAATTGCGAAGAACGCATTTCTAACAATTAACGTTTCTCAGGGTAATCAAAAGTAGATATAAAAGGGTAATTTAAAAAAAATACAAATTTTAAATCTAATAATGTTTATGCTACTAAAAGTTTCCTGCGAGAAAATACTGGAACTAATTAGAAAATATATTTATGTAGCCCAGTAAAAGATAGAGACCTAACAATTATGGCATCCAACTTTTCTTAAATGACGTCAAGGGAATTTCCCCCTCATAAAAAAATACGATTCAAAAATTACGAACTCACAGTCAGCCTCATTTTCGTGAAGTTAGATATCCTTAGGACGTGTCTCAGCAGCGCACTAGTGATAGGTTTGATCATGTGAGCCGCTTTAGGTCCGCGTGCCGATAACAATGCACGGACGTGACCGTTCACAAGAGCATCGAGTGGGGTAGGACTGTAGGGAGGGGAGGAAAGGTAAAGGTAAATTTTGGGATAGAGAAAGAATAGGGAGTTATGCGATTTGTCGAGAACCAACAATACCGATGACTTTTTCAGTATAACCCAGTAATCCGAACATTTCAATAATCCAGTTTTTAACCCTCCGGTTTTTAATAGTGCCGGATTAGTGAGATTACACTGTATAATGATAACGCAAATGTAACAACGATTGATATTCATAAATAATATAGATATTTTTGGATTAAATAGCAAAAAAACTGCATTATCCCAAAAGGGAAAATTGATGTCATAAAATTTTCAAAATTAAGGTCTCGCGGTAACAGTAATGTTAATGCTGGTATATGGTGAATGCTGGTACGAGTAAATAAGATTAAAGTATCAAACGCTTTATAACCTTCCATTCCACTTAATGTTGCATTTAAATAGGTTTCGACATAATGCAATAAAAATACGTTACGACATGACTCTTTACTTCCGTAGTAACTTACTTTATTTTGTTTAGATTACTAAATTATGAATCCAACACAGAATAAATATATATTTTTTTGCTACATTTAAAACTCTTTCGGCGCCGTAAAAAAATATACATGTTCAAAACGACAATCACTACTTATATAATAGTTGAATTGGGATTAAAATATTTCAGATGTTTTTAAAGAATATTAAATCATATAAGATAAAAATTGCACTCACGTGGTTCCGAAGAAAAAGTCTTTATCTCCAAGTCGTTGGCTCAATGAATTACAGCACTGTTCCACCTGGAAGTACATCATATACAATTAAAGCTGACAGATTTCTACATCTTCATTCCTTCCATTATAGTTTTGTGGCGAACTTACAGCACATTTGGGAATTACGTGCTGCTATTGAGAGGGTTTCTAATGATAAATGCAAATAGTCGTGAACCCGATGCGCGGATAGAATCCGCGACAGCTCGATCACACACCGCAAAATTATCCTTATATAGAGACCAAAAAGGTCTAGTAAGTTTTGAGTCTTCATCTATATTTAAGTGTGACATTAGGATGTATCCGAAATGAACAAATAGAAAATACTTACATCAGCCAATACTTGTTCTAAAGTCTTATCATGCCAATGCAAAGCTTTGAGTCTTTTGGCCACATTATTCCTCTTGGATCTTGTTTGCAGCCAGCCTAAGGGCCATGGATACACTGATGAGTTCCGCACTTTGGTCACTGCATTAAATGTGTCATTATCCAGCCATGATATGTACAGCTGTGAAATAAATGTACCAATGAGTAGAAACAATGTAGACAACTTAATGGGAACGCCAACTGAGTCATGAGGATAAATTTGTAACAATTTTTATTTAAAACCATCACATTGTTTTTAATTACTTAAGAATAGTTTGAAGTACTTAAGTAAATGAGCATTAGTTTTATCTACCTTAAATTACAGATATGACCGAAATTAACAATATTAAGATTTTATACATAAATTATTATTTGTATATACAAAAATATATATAAATATGGTGTACAGATTTTTAAGGTAATAAGAGTATAAGTAGTAAGAGTAACATTAATGAACTTCAAACCTCAGCATTGACAAGAACATTTGTGATCAAACTCATATATGCCCTCATCTCAGCCTTTTCTTCTGTTGATAGTTTGGAGCACAGAGTGACACCTTTGTTTGCAGCAAACTGAACTATGGGTTCCAGTTCAGATACAACAAACGCACCACACTTTATGAATGGCACTCGACCAGACGGGGACATGAACTCTGCATTCCATCTCATCTCTACTTCAAATGGTAGGTTGCACATCTGTTAGACAAATTAATTAGGTCTGATTAATTTTGTGATTTTGCCATATTTCAGACTCCTTAAGTCATCAGACTAAGGCCATTCTTATTAACAGTGACTGTTTCTGTAGTAAAATATTACAAAATTGTGTTATTTTCCATACCTAGGAAATGTTATAAGCAATATTTTTTCAAATATGATAGATTCATTTGTGTCTTTATTCAGCAGAGCAAAAAGACATACTTTGTAACTAATTCATACATAATCAATGTTTCAAAAACTCAAGGCTGATTGATTTCTTTAAGTTAGAGTTTGAGTGTAGCAATTTCATTTTTGCCCTAAAATCTTATCAAAACATAAACTTACCTTCAAAAATGCCTGCACAGCTAGACAACTGGCATTGTCTGGCAACAATATCTGCTCCACTTCGTACGGTTGGTACAACTTCACATTGTCCGGCCATGGCTCTTGTGCTAAAATTTATAATATGTTTTTTTTATAAAATTTTAGACAGGTAATTTTGACATGTCAAAACAAAGTCAGTCATATATATTTAGGGTGTTTTAGGTAAGTATTTATAATTCTACCAAATATATTTAACAGCCAATGCAATAAATAATACTGATAACATACTATATGGGTGCTGCATCACAGAGTATTTTTAAATAATGATATCATTCAGTTATGACATATATAGTTTTTAATGGGAAACCAAAGTAACAGAAATGATTGTATTACAATTATCACTTTTTATTTAAATGTTTTATGGGTCCTCATTCATAAGTATAGTTATATGGTATTATTTGAAAAATACAAGAAAACAGTAGTTCAGTCTAAAGTGAACTTTAGACATAACTATAAGGCATAAAACAATGTTTTTTCTTTGTTTTGTATTAGAGAATAAGTGGTATCTAATTGGTTAATCGTTTTAAGTTTACTCGTGAGCGAATACGATAGACTCATACTATTATATCGATACAATGGGACCCCTCGATACAGGCTTGCCTAGTGAGGGGACCATTTTAGACTGTAACTTGTGGTTCAATAATTGATTGCATACGTTATCATTGTATACTTTTTACTACTTGTATGTCCTGTACGTGTGTAATTTGTATTAAATAAATAAATAAATAAATAAAAAAATAAATTCTAACGTTAAAACACAATTAAAAAATAATATTTACATTATTTTGAGGTTAGGATACCTGTTTATCATAAACAGCCCAAACAAACCTTGCGAAGTGAGTTCAAACATGTTAAAACTTGTTACGACATAAACAAAATTTGTTAATTTTCACATTTCTTAAAACCCCACACTTAAATCACGATTAAATACCAAAAACGAAAGGCTCCTCCATTTTCATTTTCGTAGTTGAAATGTGAACAATACCGGATTATGTCACACACTGACAATGTGACTTTAATATTTAGGACAAACTGTGTCTAAAATTAAATATTACATGAGTAACATGATGAAAATTATAAACAAAATTATGTAACTTTTCGTGTGTTCAATGATTGCTAATAGATATGCAAAAAAGCTATACCGTTGAGTGAAGTAATAATGGAGTCGGTTATTTGTAATTCCGGCATTATATTCTATTTATTTAAAATTCTGTATACAATTAATTAAAATAATATTTGTGAAATAGTAGTCGAAAACTTAAATACAATTTGTGTGAAATTCACACTGGTTTGACACTGACAAAAGTCTGTCATTGTTGCCCAGTCATATGAAGAAAAAATATTTAAAAAGTATCACTGTCTACTAGTGCGTACGTTTAAAATTATATTCTTTTAGTACAACGATCTAACGCCAAGTTACTTTACAAATGTTCTAAAAATATTGTTCAGTGAAATGCTATTGATCCGAGAACATGTCACATTATGAACAATCAAGATAAATTTTAATTTAAAAATCATATTTGTAAGATTTTGTTCTAAGATGGGTAATATAATAATTTTAACATTATATTAAGTTAAGAGGTCCTTAATTTAAGTAAATTTCTTTTTTTTAAATCAAGTGACAAAAACAGTATGCTCTGACTGCAACGTCAGTTTTTTTAACGACTTTTATACTAAATTAGATCACTAACTTTCAGAATTCAATAAATTAAGCAGACAAATTATAAAGGACCTACCTGTTGGACGGACTTGTATAATGTCTATTTGTGAATTAATTGTATACAAATAAACAGAATACTTTTTATAAAATTCCTCACTAATAAGAAAACACTAACCCATTTGAATTAGTTTCGTGATATTATGACCAACACAAGCTACGTTATTGTTTAGTAAATTGATGCCAAAGGCGAATTCTTCGTCATCAAAAAAATCAAAAGGTCGATCCATAGGTTCTGTTTGTTTTGCTTCAGTAGATATATTTGACTTGGAAGTCACAAGATCAACGTATTTGTTGAATATTGTTTCCCCAGCCCTACTTGGAGGTGAAGAAGATCGTGGTGTAGCAATAGGCGATTTAAAATTCCATTCCGATGAAAGAGAATTTTTGAGGACCGGTTCTTTGACATCTTTATCCCACAAGTTATATACACTCATTTTAATTTAAAAGTTTATTTTGCCTAACATAAAATAAATTAGATCTAAAATCTCATTTGCAAAATCGTTATGACAAACGAATTCTTTCTTCTAGCAAATCAAAACTGTCATTCACTTTAACTATTGAGGTTTTATTGGTCGAGGCAAACAGAATGGATTATTTATATTATAACACAATATATTTTTTATAAACATTTTCAGAAATAGACAACAAACGCCTAATCTCCAAAAGGGCAGGCAGATGTGTATTTCCGTATCAACATTTCACCAAGTATTTTAAGTGTCCTTAATAGGGACCGAGTCTATTGCCGTTTTTCGGGCACATTTCTAGACTTCGTGCAAATGAGAAATTTGTAAAGAAATATATTGTTTTATCTTTTTTTATGAGTACCCCTATTTTTATTATATTTGACTTAATTTTTTTACATTACACCCAAAGGTTATCTGGAAGAGGTCACAGCTATAAGACCCCCTATTGTCCACACCAATAACACTCTAACCTATTTGAGGATCGAAAACGGTAGGTACCTACATATCCCACGACACACACTTTTGCCGTAAGGCGTAAGACCAACGAGGCTGACAAAGTTGAAGAAATAGGCATTTAAAATTATAAATATCGTAACTAATCTGGTATTCTTTTTGTCACCTCGGCACATGCTATATGATGCTCAAATTTTATTACCCTATCTACCATAGTATGGGGCAAGATGGTTTTTTACAATGTTCCAATTAATGGTTAATATTATTGACAAATGTGATAAGTTGAATTTGCAAAGACTGTACCAAATCATAGTTAGATAAATAGCATAACGTACCATAAATTAATAAAAGTAATAAACATAGTAATTATGCTGTATTTTTGTTATTTCCCTTAAGTACCTGCCCTCCCTTCCCCTACCTAGATACCTAGGTATTAAAAATTGAGTCGACTACTTAAAAAAAATATGTTTGAATTTTATATTCATTAAATAATAAATATGTTTTAAAAATATATAGATACTGCTTATAATAGAGTAGGTACCTAATAATTAAAAATATGAAAACAAATTGCTTGATGGTCAAATTATTATTGACTTTTTTAGTCTGTTGTGTTCTGTGCAAAACTGCAAAGAAATTTGTTTGACACTGTGACACACATCGACGCTTCCCAAATTTTAAACAAATAGTGAAATTTACTGATTGTGTTATTAAAACTACCCTAAATATAAGGATATAGTAAATAATTTAAATAAAGCACACAAATAAAGACATGGCTGATGTATTGGACATCGAAAATTCTGAGGAATTCGAAGTTGACGAGGATGGTGAACGTGCGTAATTTTATTGTTTATTGCAATTTCGTTCTGTTATTTCAACCGATTAACGTTTAAATTATCAGGATTCAACAATGTTTGCATTGCACATTTTGCTTCTATGTTTCGCTGTGCATATATTTCAGTAAAAGTTTTAGGTTAGTGAATAAGTGCAACGAACTCAATGTAGGTTTCAAATGTTTAAAAAAAACTAATCTTACGTGTTGTTGAGCTACACGCATAGCGCAGATGTTATAAAAAACTCGCATATACTGAAATTATGTTCTATCCAATCAAAAAATTAGTATTGTTGTTTTATTAACAAACTTGCCTTTTGATTTTCAGAGGGTATTGCTAGATTGAAAGAAAAGGCGCGAAAACGTAAAGGACGAGGTTTTGGAAGTGAGGCTGGTGGCGGCGGCGCTTCTGAAAGAGGCAGCAGAGGAAGGTAATCCATGCACACCAATGACAAAACATGATTGTTACTCCATTTGGCTGTCTGTTACACTTTCACGTCTTAACTTTTGTACCATTGTAAACATTTTTTATTAAAGCAATTCATAATATGTTCCCAAATAAATTACTATGGTTATATCATCATTAAATAGTTTTGATATACTGCTATTCTAGGTATGACAGTTTAGCTCCGGAAGGTGATGGAAACACACCAGGTCCACAGCGCTCTGTGGAGGGCTGGATTTTATTTGTAAGCAATGTCCATGAAGAAGCACAGGAGGAAGACATACAGGTAAATATAAGTTTTTGCTCTTAAAACTCAAGAATAATGGTTTAAATCAGCGGTCGGCAAAGCGCATTAGCATTTTTATTTTCTATGGGAAATGACCAATTACACATAGGTATTACATAGAATCTAGGATAAATATCACAAGTGCGGGACCACCTTTAGTTTATTTTGCCACATTGCGGCCCTTGCCTGCCTAAAGGTTGCCAACCACTGGTTTAAATAATGAGAGTTGGATAGTTGTATATGAAATATAAGGTTTAAAATATGCTCATTCTGTTATTTTTATGGTATTATAAAATACCTATGATACCAGATCACTCAATGAATGAGTATAAGTCAGTTCTCCAATTCGCAAAGATTTTGTACACCATTTCTGTCATTAGATAACAAGACACAAATAGTTTTTAAATTTGTAACTCTGTTTTATTTATGACTAATGTCTAAACCCTCTCAGCTATGAAGGTGCCCCATGCAAATATTGACATATATGGGCTGATATACATAAATATAAACATAAAACCTTTTGTATTACAGTACCTTTCTGATAAATCAGTCTGTGTATTTGTCTAAACCACATAAATGTCTGTACATAATTTCCAAATAAAAAGCAAACATATAAGTGTTTGTGCAAGCATGTTTTTGTTTGTTTGTGATTTTTAAATCCATATATTGTGACTTTTCAGAACCAATTCTCAGAGTTTGGTGAAATCAAAAACATTCACTTGAATCTGGATCGCCGTACGGGTTTCCTCAAAGGCTACGCCCTTGTTGAATATGAGACTTACAAACAGGCAGCGGTAAGATTGCATGTGTAATTATGATGTTTGTGGACTCATTTGTAGAGTTTTATTACAATTATTTGTTGCAGTTGGTAATTGTTAATAAAGAAATGAGTCAATTACTTTTTGTATAGAATTATTTATGTCTGCACTACTAAAGTTCTGTAAGAGCTGAAGTGGCAGTGGGCACACACAGTCACATCTGTCGCAGAACCGACAACGGTTGGGGGAAACGGGTTCTGGAGTGGAGACCACGACTCTGCAAACATAGTGTAGGGCGCCCTATGGCTAGGTGGAGTGACGATATTCGCAGGGTGGCTGGCAGCGGTTGGATGAGGAAGGCTGAAGATCGAGCCCAGTGGCATGGCATAAGAGAGGCCTATGTCCAGCAGTGGACGTAAGAAAGGCTGCTGATGATGATGAATGTTCTGTACACAGCATTTGAAATAGTGTTTGTAGCAGAGCATCCATTTATTTGTTTTTTGTTTCAAAAGAAAATTGATTTTAAATCAATGCACATATTTATATGAATATACGTTTTTTTGTAGTTATTTTATGGGACACATTAAAAAAAACATTATTAATATTCCTATTTGCTTCTTTCCTCTAGAGTGCACGAGAGGCGCTCGACGGCGCAGATATCCTCGGGCAGCCGATATCAGTGGACTGGTGTTTCGTCAAAGGACCCACGAAGTCGCAAAAGAAGAGGCGATAGTCTTATATTTACATTAGCTTCATAAACATTGTGTTTCTATATTTCTAATTGTGAACGTGTGAAAAATGTGGTGACTGTTAAGATGATAAAGATTTATGGTTATACGTAATGTTTGATTTCGAGCGCTTTCACGATTTTGTTTATATAACGACATGATAACATAAAATATATACATCTAAAACATCTTCTAGTTTTTTATCAGACTACTTTTATGTGTGCTATTGAAACATTTTCTGAGTCAATTTTGCACTGTTTCTTTTACTCATTTATTAAAATAACTTGTGTATAGGAACGTAATATTGTTTCCAGTCCAATCACTTATAAAGGTATTACGTTTTTTATGAAACAGTATGAATAGGCTTATTATTCTGTTTTGTGATATGTCGACAGTCGAACTAATATTTAAATTAACAATATTTGCCGAATAGCATTCGATCGTAACAAGTAAATGTCAATTGAATTTATATTTAATGTCGTGTATACAAAAATCTGTCGTCTGCATTAACATATTGCGATCAAATTATATGAATGATAAACTGCAGTATATTTAAGATTTATAAAACGCCACATATACTTGAAATTTGTCTTTGTTACCAAACATCAACGTAGAGATGTTAATTTCTTGTGCTATGAGAAGAATAAACAATGTTTATACATTGTGCATTTTATTTCATGTGAGAATATTATGGGCCTTCTTTAAATTATTATGTTCAACATAATTAGATTGATTGTTTTCATATAAACAAAAGTATATGCAAACTAGCATCGCATTTAGGACCGCCGTTTTAACACCTGAGGGGGTACAATATTATTAATACAAATTTTGGAAAATCCTTTCTTAGTGGATATCTACGTTATTAACTATCTGCTAAATTTCAGCGCAATCCGTTCAGTGGTTCGAGATGTGTTGATAGTTCAGTCAGTCGAGTAACTATTGCCTTTTATATACACAATAAGTGCAACTGATCAGAAATTACATCACTTCTGTAATGTTTGTGTTATTTAAAGTAAAACAACGACCGCAAATTACGTCTGATCGTAGGTACTGGTCATAAACTGGTGATCTAATACGCTAAACTATTTTCAATAATGAGAATAAACTAACTGTAGTTAATTGATCTCATTAGTAATGAGTCATCACACCTATTGCATAATTATTGTGGGAAAACGGTCACAACAAATTAGCACGTTTACAATTTACGTCAATGATCTTCAAAATGAGCCTATGCTATCTCGGACAATGTTGGCGTTACGGACCGAAATATCTTCGTGGTTGTCATGCGCATGAAGGACGGGGGCGGGGAGTTGCTTTCGAGTGAAAAGCTGGTCGTTTGGCATTATGATAAAGAAAATGCATTTGTACAGTAACAGCGTTTGGTATGCTCAAGACGTTGGAAATCCTATAATAAAACTGATTGTCTTCAACAGGTACTTCGTTGAGGAAAACATTTTAAAATTTTGTCGGGCAAAATAAGTAAAATATATATCATTCAAAAACAAACATATTAAATAAATATAGCAGTGTTATGTTATTATAATTAAATATGGTTTTTCGATGTTACGATTTACGAAACGAATTACGAAAGTGGTCCAAGTTCTGGTCTAATTTACCTGTGATAAAACCGACTTTTTGAAGTATTAATTTTTTCTAATTTCGTTATGAAGTCTAATAGCTATTTTATTTTAGGACAAAAAGGAGTTAATTAAACAAAACGCACAATACTGTCTATTTTTATTTGGTTTCCATCACAAACACCGCATCGACTCTCCATATCCAAATTCACACAAAATCCACCATACATCAACTCTTAAATTACATAAAATAGGTGGTAACAATCATACAGAAAAAAAAATTAAAATAAAATATAAGTTACTATTTTTTCTCACATAATTTGAATTTACATTTTTTTTACTTCATAAACGTACATGACATTCTGGAACGCATTTGCAGACGAAAGGAAAAAATAACTAAAAGAAAATACGTTCACAAATGTCCATATAAGTTCACTATACTACATGGCCGTGGTGTTGTCGGCAATCGTCGGTCTCTGGCGGGTTCTAGAAATATCCAGAACGATCTAGAAACATCTAAACTCGTCTGGTCTGGCTGAGGATCATCTGGCGAACGCTGAAGGTGGACAGGCCGAGGCCAAGTGCGGCGAGAAGCAGCGCGGACCGAGACATCATTTTCTCACGGTTCGCTGGCTGTGGACAAAGAAAAAAAGGTATCTTTATTAATGTAATTTAAATGTGGAATGTAAGGAATACGCACCGTCGAGCAAACAAGATCGCTGGGACTAACTAAAAGTTTTATTATTAAAGAATGCATTGATTATATTGACTCATCATCACCAGCCCATATATGTCCCACTGCTGGGCACGGGCCTCCTGTACAACTGAGAGGGGTTAGGTTAGTCCACCACACTGGCCTAATGCGGGTTGGTGGACTACACACCTAAGAAATTCCTAAGAACTTTTAAATGTGCAGGTTTCATCACGATGTTTTTTTTATCATTGACTCATATCAAATAAATAAAATCAATCTGCGTTACACTGCCAGTGATGCTTTTCATCTAAAATGACAAATAAAGATTATTTTGCATGCTAAATGTTAAACTCAAATAGCCATTGTGCGTAGGACCGGCTCGATCATATGACTCGCGACTCCGTTGTCTAATTATAGTGCCAGGCGTCGGTACGGTTTTGTTTGAATTGCCAAGCGGCGCTAGGTGTGTGCGACATGTATGCAATATTATTTAAATGGCATACCGACGAATGACAATATAGATTTATCATTATGTGAAGAAAATATTTGTGAACCAACGGCTTCGAATTCGATGCGCGCTCTGAGAGGAATCAATGTGTAATAAACTATTTTTCGGGTATTTGGGTGTTGCCGGACGAAGATTCCAATATACTCGTAGGTATATGCTACTTGTAAATGACTTGAGCCTAATACGGGATTAAAAATGTACTCGACATTAGAAATTGTCAATAGGAATGCTTACTACTTATATAATCTTGGATAAAGCTATTCTAAAATTACTAATAACTTCGACTTTAACCACCCAAGGTGTTGTTATGACATAATATTTTACAATTGTACGACAATGTACGCAACAAAATCGTAAACAATTTAACACAAGTCCAAACTGCAAAGTACATTGATAAACAACACTAATCATACATTTATACATCGCAGAGTCTTAGTTGGAATTTAGAGCATATAAGGAAAGTAACATCAGTACGAAAACATTCCACTCAGATGACTTGACTGTATCTTGATTCTAGATAGATGCAAGACACTTTGTAGTAATTACAAGTCTTTCAATGTTTATTTGACCCATTTCATTGTGACATATTCCATTATCGTCATAAAAAATTGGGTTATCAATCAACCGCATGTCAAAGTGTGAAAAACGAAATAAATATTTGTCACCGATCTCGCATAATACTACTACTATAGTTACCATAACGATGACAGCACAGGCTTTGGGTAGTTACCGATATATCATTTACACCCTCTTTATTTGTACCATGTATGTGCTCATACATACTTGTAAGGCTGGGTCTCCTATACAACTGAGAGGGGTTAGGCCTTAGCTCACTACGCTGGTATAGGTAGTGCAGGGTTGGCGCACAATTAGATCATATTCACCGTGTAATGACTGGTAGAAAGAAATGACATTGAAAATTAGCAATACCTGTTATTTCTTAATTTTGAAACTTCGTTGTTAGAACACGAGAAACCAGCAGTAAAGCGAAAATCGCTTTATCGGCACGCGGCGAGAGAAAATTTCTACCAATATTTGTTAGAGTGGGATCGAAAATCTGCACGGATGTAAAATACCTTTGTAAAGAGATATGCGTTATATTAGCGTAAGAACAAAAATATAGTTTCATAGTTCTAGTTGTTGGGCAACAATTTATTGGACCAGTGCCCTGGTATGACAAATATGTATAGAAACTCCACACCTTGGAGTGCATCAGTGACATTGGACGCGGTCGTCAAGCGACAGCAGTCGCCAAGTGGAAATAGATAATAGCCCTCCATTTGCTGACTCGAATGAGGTTGCACCACTCTCGCAAAGTAAAAAAAAACTTCTCAATAAAGCTCCTATTTTCTCTTACTTTTAAAATTTAATCGTGAAAATTATCCCACAGAAAATTAAAAAAATATAAGTCACCCGATCCGGATACTAACCCGGGTCTAAGCATGCACTTGTTTAAGTACCTAAATTAACACATTTTCTTTCACTAAACGCGATATATTCCCCATACATAACTCATTCTTCGTTACACACTATCACTTTTTTCCAGCATTAACATAAATTGTTGTTTGCACTAAAATAAACTATAAATACCTTGATTATACACTTGTTAAACATTGTTTAATATAAGAACACGACCATTCACTTGATATATTTTTTATGTAATGCATAGAATACTTTTTGATACCGATATCAATGCTGTACTTATCACTGCCTTAGGTATAATTATTTTTATCTAAATGGTACAACGGTGTCTGGAATTTGGTGCTTGAAGAAATTATGATATGCAGGACTATTTCATATCAACTTTATATCAAATATTTATATAACATGTAAATAAGAAAAGGACATTTTAAAATCGTTCAGAAGTAATCACGGCAAGATTTCTTCACTCATTAGTAATAAATAATGTCCGGAAGACGTTGTAGGTAAGGCAATAGTTTTGAATCGCGATATGGCAGGTTCGTTCTACGGGGTGAAAGAAACCTATGTAAAATTTCTTCCTAATGTTCTTTGGCAAAGTTGGGATGGGTTGTGAGGTTTAAATTGAAAAAAATCAACAATACCATCAACAAATGACCACTAACAAGTAACATAATTAAGAGTGCCGTACTGTGTAATATATAAAATTCTCCCGATATAGACAACGTTTTTACAGAAGAAAATACACGTCATCAGAGAATTAGTGATAAGACCTTATCATGAATATCAGCACTATGATAACTATGTAGTGCCAGTATGCACGGTATTGATTTTTTTTCATGATAAGACGCTTTACATTATCCCAACGGTTTAATTCAATTACTCGTCAGACTAAAATAACACGCCTTTTTTTGAGCTTTAAATTGAACACACTTGTCTTCGGAATTACGTGCGGATTTTTCGACTTGCACTTTAAGAGCTAATGTTATGGTCGATTATACCGTTAAGAGCAGTCGGAAGTAATGGATTAAAATTATATCTGATCTTTGGGTTCATAGTTCATACCTATACGCCCGAACCATTAGATCAATAAAATCAGCATTAGAGCGTTAATTAACAAAGAAAACAATTATCTGGCTAATATTTTTAGTTACATAAAGAGGGTGACACTAGTCCGCCTTGGAACCGATCCAATTGTCACACCTACCCCAACATTGGCGTAACTTCAAAATAAACAAGCCCTCTTGATATAATGTAATAATTCTGACAGGAATATTTTAAGTTGTTTTTTATTCATTCCAAGCTATAAAACAATGCGAGAAGGTCTAGAAATGTTATTTTCACCTAATCCTAGTATAAAATATACTTCCGAATAGTCTTTTACGATAGTACCAGCTCAGATGGAACTCACACTATACAAGCTGCAAATTTCACAGTAGAGATAAAACAATATGTATGCGCGATCAAGTTCAGCCCTCGTGCAGAATAGACAGCCACAATCGTGACGACTACTTGATGGCGGAAATAATTTCTCGCCAATCCATACATTAGTTGACCTGCTTGATTCCAGTGCGGTCACTTTTTCGTGTCTGTAAAAAGACTCGATTAGTTATCGAGCGCTAACGACTCGCACTAACCAGCATAAAAATAGGTCGTAGCTATCAAATTGCTAAGACTACCTATTCCATCTTACAAAAAGTTTCCGTGCTTGACAATACAGCTAAGTAGAGGCATAGACATTAATAATAATCTTTCGAAGTTAATTTGTAATGCACTTAGGCAGCGTTTCAAATGATTTATGAATACGAGTGTTGTAAAGACACTATTGGTAAAACAAAGCGCAATTCCGGTGAGATATTTATAAAACAAGGACTTCGAAACGAGAGACGTGTCTAATGGAATTTCCTGTCACTTAATACAGATTTTTAATATGTGTCTGAGTATTTAACTACAAAGCCGTCAAGTAATTTTGTCGCACACAGTATACTATGAGTTCATTCATATGTATTTGTTTCTATCAGATATTTTTTCTTGATGTTATAAAGTTGTAAAATAAGGAGTTTGGCTCTATGCCACCACACACCCGCCACTGCAACTCCTGTGCTCCAGGACCAACAGCGGCACACACAGTATTGACGCCGAGCAATGAAGCTCAGCGAATCTAAAGGGACCTAATATGTCATAATCCCGCAACGAAGTTAATCAGAAAATACAATATAAAAGGAGGCGTTGGAAAAATAAGGAAGTCTAAAAAAATTAAAGCTAGAAATGTACTTCGGCATATCAGGTCGATATTTATGAAGACTAGGTTAAAAAGCAGACGTGAACATCACTCACAGACGACCTCTGCTAGAAGAGGGTCTGTGGCAGAAACATGACCAGGGACGAAGCACTTCTTATGTGGCGAGCTAAGAGACCCGTGAAAACGGTGTCGATCATTGGGTTTGTCCTCGTTAGTAGACAGAAGGAAGCGGGATGAACCGCGCTCGCCGCGTACTGGGCGCAGGGCGTGCGCGGTGTCAAAGTACCTAACCCTAATATGGCGCGCGCTACCGGAAACGAACCGATTTCGCTTCGCGGGATGTAGGTGAGACATGCAGTTGGCGAATCCTGTTTGCTAACGACTCCCGATCGGTCGTTCGCTCTGGACGCGGTTTGTTCCTGCCAACGAGTGCCGGGTTCGTTGGCGGAGTACTTCCGTGGCCAGGAGCCCAGATCCAAGCTATAGGTTAAAAAGGGACTCTGTTCCCTAATCGATATCGTTTTGAAATGTAACTGTTAAAAGTTAACTTAAAACAGTACAAATTCCAAGCAAAAATAGGTTGCAAAAATCCTGCTAACTTTTTATTACATTTGTTTTATATCATCTCCTTATTGTTTTTTTATTGTATTCAGCCGAACCCGGAAATGATCTTCGTCGTGGTATCGACCAGCCGATGTTTCAAGGCCACGCGATCTCTAACAGAGCAAGCACGACGGTTTCAATTATTCAAGCTTTTGCGACGTTAGCTATTAATGCTGAAAATATATTTATTTCTTTTAAAATGTCTTTCTATTACTGACAGCGCTAAGATTTAAAAAAAAACCAGTGCACTTTTTTTGCGACACTGTCATAAAAAGATCGGCAAGTTTTGCAAGCAATGTTTTTAAGTCTCACGTCATAGACGGTAGACGTCATAAAGGCTATTGCCGTTTTTCGGGTTATTTCCAGATTCAATTTTTTTATACACTGTGTCTAATTTTACGCCAACTGATGTCGCATTTCACGGATAATGATAATAACTGATTATTATCAATAATAAGGAGAAAGAATTGAAAAAGTGTTCAATATACCAAAAAACCTAACTTATTTGAGTGAGCGAGACTGGTAAATTAAAATCCAGTAGGGGGACTAAGTTTATACTGGCAGCATCCAGTTGTTTCTTGAATTTATCCGCAGCTTAAATTGACTGACGACGGGATATGCCAATTACTGTACATGCTATTCGTGCATATATCATGAAATCTTGTATATTAATTGATATTTTTAAATATATTTCTAACATTCTTTACAATATACATCTACACTTTGTAAGCGCGTAACTAAAGACTTTCAATGTTTTTACATAACGTTTCTCAATTTTACTAAATAGAAACAGATACAAATTAAAAAATCCAAAAGTATCATATAAAAACACGTTCATATAAGTCTATAAATAAACCTAGCTATAAACAGCTGATATTTAATGTATGTATGTACATATGTACCTAATGAACAACTGGCAATTTATTTATTTTATTGAAACCAAAACAAAAACATTCTTATTAATAACTTAAATAAAAAATAATAGATGCAATTTGAACATAAACATTTAATAAAGAAAAGCATAATGAGTTTGATTATTTGTACCAGATAGGCTTATAAGTGTATAGTCGAGATGAAAAGCAATCCCATCATGCTGATACAGTTTGGGACGGTTGGAGTTAAACAGCCAAGAATATCTTAACAGATGGGGATGTTCAGATACACAAATTACTAATAATATCATTCTTTAGGGATCTATTTATTCATTCCGAATGATTAATTACCTTTCTCTTGGGATTGTGCCAGATTTTGCGAATGCTTATGATTTATGCGTATTCGTTGATGCGTATGATTAGTGTATTTCCACGGTACGGCGTATTAAATTAAATTTAGTTGACTGATCGTTAACTATATTATAGCTTGCACGCTTCAAGAAAGTCGACGATCAAATTATTCGTATTCGTCAGTGCGCATGGTTCATTTATTTCCGCATAACTAGTTTTAAACCTAAATAAATTTAAACTGTATTTTATGTTTCCTACATGTTCCTGATAACATTATTTTTTTTTAATAAAATATTATATATTTTTATTATATAATTTATTTTCCCTCTTCTAATATTCACCTTAAGTTTGTCTGTAAGAAATTGCCTTAAGCGATAAGACCGCATCTTTTTTTATATTAGTTTAGTTTCTCCTTATATTTTTGTATACAAGAAAGTTTACAATAAATAAATTTTAATATGTCAAGAGAAATTCTAATTATAAAGTTTGAAATATAATTTTTTACGACCTCGCCAAGAAATCTACGATAGCAAATATGAGGTTAATCGAAGTTTATATTTTCCGTAGTGCCTGTAAATAGTTTATATATAAACTCTACGAGTAAACATTTATAACAAACAAAGAGACAGTACTATTAACCTAATAATAACAACAAAATATTATTCGCAAACGGCAAAACTTGGCACGATACAAACGTATCTTTAAATAGCCAGGTGATACATAGGCGCCAATGAATTTTGGCGTATTAAGGGTGATAACTACTGGCCGTCAGTTGACTGATTGCGTAAGGGTTATCAGTGATGTGTTATCACTGTGATAACGTAGAAATTTCGCGCTCATAGAGACTTTGGGTGCTGATAATATTTTTGATGCATAACGTATTCTGAATTAATTTTGTAAAATTTATCTACATATGTCGATAAGAATAGTTAGCAGGTTAAGTCTTGTTGGGCGAAAGTGGGAAGAAATTGCATGAATTTTTATTTAGTATGAAACGACATCTCATGGCACGAGAAAATTGTAGAGCACAAATATATCCTTGTTTGTTAGTTAGAGATCCGAACAAAAACTTGTAATGATGTTATGCAGCTTTAATTAAATTATTAAGGACTTTCTGGCAAAATATATTTTTACTAGCACATAGAAGTGAGCACACTGGCATTAAATTCAGTACAAATAGAGATACGAGTTAAATACCAACTGCGATCATGCCTTTTCTTTCTTCTTCTATTGTGTGTTACAGATACAACGTGTTACAAAAATACGTTTTCCTTACATTTAATAATATGATTATTAGGAAAACGTCATTTTTTTATTTTTAGCTAGTAGCTATTACCTGCTTTAGTTTCCGATTACGGTCTGAATACACCCTGTATAGTGATGTGATGGCTTGATATAAACGTTACTTATGCGTTTATTTAGATCATAAACTTGACAATGAGGCGCATTTAAAAATTCCCGAATCCACATAAAACAGTCCGCGACAAAATTAACTCGGCGTATTTAAATATTTTGCGCGCAAATTCATTCACGCGGAGATATTTGGCCGGCAGCCATTAGACGACCTTGTCACACCAAAACAATGTTTTCACAATTCCAAATTTTTTCATGCCGCAACAATGAAAGATTTTTCTTGTAAATTTTCATTATAGCAATGAATATTTTTCATGTAAGCTGATTTCGGGCTATTTGAATGTAATAGTAGAAATCGCCAAAAAAGATCGACGTATCGCATTTGGAACCAGTTTTTTGTACATTATATTTCGAGTAAACCCTTAATACTAATGTTGACTGGTGCAGGATAAACCAAACCTACCAAACAATAAAATACTTGGGCAAAACACTGTATTCTTTAATAGTCTTTATGGAAGTCGGTACAAAAGGACTTTTTTGTGACATTTTAAGGACAGTTGTATTATGCTCTGGACTCCGGTATCCGGAAAATCTTTAAGGTTTCTACAATCCACCTCTAGTTGAATGAGCACCAGTTGGTTATCGTCCTACTGAATATACGCAAAGCGTACACTATTTAGAAAAATTACAATGTTCCAATGACTTGTATAGGCAAGCACTGTGTCCTAGTCTTAGGTTATTAGTTTTAAGTGTAAAACAATAATAACGCAATCAGTGGCTTGAGCAATCTCGTTCGTCGCTTCTGTGTCGTAATGTCAATTGTTCGTATGATAAGTTTTACTTCTACGCATGTTTTTTTAGGACATTCACTGTGGTTAATATATATAAGTAGAAAGCTGCAGGATTTTAAATAGAAACTATTTTTTTTTGCATATACGATATACTGTATTGGTATCTTAGTAAGATTTAATTTCGAATTCCGAGTAAACAACTTCCAAGGATAATTATAAATTTGGCGCCGGACCCGGACGTATTAAAACTTTTTGGAGTAAAAGCAGATTTGCATTACCTTCAAATACCTTTGCACGATTATCCAATTATGGTGACCTTGGAAAGGTCGTGTCGATAACAACCTCTGGGTCAGTTAACGTACAACACAATTACAATGAGCTTATCATAGTTTACATGGCAACGTATGGTGCACTTCATTCAGTTTAATGATAGGATCTTTTAAAAAGGTCTACGGACAGTCCGTAATGTACAAGACATCATTGAAGAAAGTAATTTGATACTTTTCCTATAGCGGTGTGTAAGAGTGCATTATTTAAGGTAACTTTTGGCATGTTCATTTGTGCTTCGTAGACGTTGAACGGATGAATACAATTCGTTATTCAGCCCTTTGTGATGTTTTCTAAAATTAGATTTGATTAGTCAGCTGCTTCCATTGTCTATGACTAAGGGATGGGATCTTTGATATACGTTATGATTATGATGCGTGAAAGACTGTCACGAACGCGACGAACCAATGTAATGTAACTATCGTAAACTTCGTTGCAAGATTCAATATTTTAAACCGGCAGTACATACATAGCTGGCAAAACGCAGAATAAAAAACAAAAGTCGCGGACACAAATCTTTTACTTATATGTCGATGAAACAGAAAAGTCTTTAGTTTCTTCCCATACATTCATAAGAGTGTCAATACTAAAATAAAAATGACCTACCCAAGGTTACAAATATACATACATACAGAGGTGCATTTCTGCACCCTCATTTCGCCAGGTATGTATCAACTCCACGTAATAGGGGGCGAGCCTATTGCTGGTTTTCGGGCACAATTCCTAACTCCGTGCTGCTACTGAGAATTTCTTAATGGAAAAACCCACTTTGCCCGACCCGGGAATCGAACCCAGGACCTCTAGATCGCACAGCACATACTTGTGCCGCGAGACCACGAGGCAGTCAGGACTTACATTCCATACCAACACAATATTTAAACATAGGTACATTAGGCAGGCACGAGAGAGGTTACAAACATAATAGGTCAATGTTGAATGTACCTATATAAAATAATTTTCTACGGTGACGCGGAGGACGCGATTGTAGAGTGCGCAATCGATCACGATTTATCTGACAGTAGCGCTCGTGTAGGTGCGTATGTTACTCAAAGGATATCTATAGACAGGAATGTTTTTATTAAGAGCATCTATTAGTGTCGCACTTGTGTACATGAAAGTGACCGATAGGTATATTTTGTTGCGTCGCGTCGGTGCGAAAGCGACTCATAGCACTAATTGGTCATTGGACACCTTTTTTTCCCTGTCATTAAAAACTATGTCTTCAATGTATGGGTAAAATAATGAAGAGGGTGGGCAGTTCTGTTTTGCTTTTAAGCGGCCCAACGTTATCCAACCGCACAATGTAAAACGTAAAAAAATCGTAATAGCGCGGCGGGTCATTGACCGCCACCGTAAGGTGATAAAGTAATAACTTTATATATTTTTATAAATAAGCTGATTTTGAGTATCATTAGTCATTCGTCTCTGTATTCTCTTAGAAAAAAGATATACTTGAATAAGTAATAGTCGTTAATGAAGCCATATTAGAGAAAAAGTATTTAGTCTCCTTAGGAGTTTGTCTATCAAGAGTATTTAAACGAACATATTTTTGGGTTTGGGACAAAATTAAATACATGAGCTTCATGGCTCTTTAACTATAATACCCACAATCTTGACAAAGGACAAACATGTTTAAGGTGATTATTAAGTGACGTCATTTTGATGCTAAATATAAGACGAAAATATTTACACGTTTTGAACTTTATTCTATAGAATGCATCATTCAATGTCACTTTAATTGCGCGAACTATAGACTAATTAATGTTATTTACAGATGTAACAACATACTGCCTATTTACAATTTGCTTGCGGAAGGATATATCATTCGCCCATGGGTTAAAAAAATGCGTTGTCTTGTTGTAACATCGGAAAAGATTCATTTCATTATCTTTAACTCATTGATTACTAATTGTACGCCAGTTACTGTATTGGTTAGAAATTACATAAGGAATGAGATTTTTGTGGAAAAAAGAATTTTTGAGTGTTAACTGGTAGGTTATAAAAGTAATTTATTAAAGTTAATAAAGTATACCTATTCTTAATCGTAATGGCAATCGTAAGTTGTGATGGCCTGGAAGTTGGGCACGCAGTCGAGAATTTCGACGGTCGCGGGTTCAAAACCCAGGCACACACCTCTGACTTTTCGAAGTAATGTGTGTATTCACAATGAATTATCATGTACTTTAACGGTGAAGGAAAACGTTGTGATGAAACCTGCATACCTAAAAAAGTTCTTAGGAATTTCTTAGGTGTGTAGTCCGCCAACCCGCACTAGTCCAGCTTGGTGGACTAAGGCCTAAATCCTCTCAATGGTAGAGGAGGCCCGTGCCCAGCAGTGGGACGTATATGGGCTGATGATGATGATTCTTAATCGCTGCCCAACTAGCACTTTTTTATAGGTGTAGATGTGATTATACAGGTTCAAGTGACTTCACTGCCAGTTGATGAGAAACTTTTGATCAAACACCATATCGAATGGCAATAAATCGTACAATAAGGGATTATTTGCCACTATGTGGGGATGAAGTAAACGCGAAGGGGCCAGCCATACTTGCGTGGGAAATTAGGTGTAAAATTTGTAGATATTGGTATCTATGTTAAACAATAGTAGAAATATGCAGATGAAAATCTATTCTGGTCAGTACCTATGCATTTTCTTTGAACATATTATATAATGCGTTAATGTATTACCTTATTGTTAGCTTATTACTAATAGTTAGTTATGGTTTAGCATAACTTAGTTACGCATAATAACTAGCACATTATGTAATGACTATTCCAGGTAACAACAACAATAACTATAGTAAAATTAATTATTAAACGAAACAAGTTATTTATCTAACACACTTATAAATTATGCAACGAAACACGCTTCGTTATAATTACGCAACACTCATCCACAAATAATTGTATGTGATTTTTCTACGCATTAACAAAAGCTTATTACGCGTGTGTAAATATTGAGACAAAGATAGATATATCCTGCTATCTCTGTCGCTCTCATTGATTAACGGGAAGTAGGAAGTTGTATGGGAAATGACCTTGACTTATTTATAGCTCTTTGTCTCGGCTAAATTAGTATGGAATGTGTTCGGTTAAATATATCCGTCTGATGGTGTTTGAATTTAATGAGTCAGTATTAGTAATGGCGTTTTCGTTAAGCGGTTTTGCATGTTTGCAAACAGATCGGCGCTTCTTGAGTTCTTTTCGGCTGCAGTACAAAATCGAGATACCAACATTGTAGTCTCTCTCCTTTTGAAGGTTACATTGCCGGAGACACCATTTTTTTATGCTACTCAGTGGATATTTATAATATGCGCTCCACGGTTTAGATCTAAAGCCCGAAATAGTGATTAATCCGTTTTTAAAAGGGTGGATATAACTTTGGAGACTGTTTAATTAATCGTCTCTATTATTGTTTTCTATGTGAGTAATAATTTATTGATAGATTCAGGTTCAGGTAGAACTCCAATGCAACGACTGAAAACAACAAATACATATTATTTGTAACAACATATATTAATTTGTTGTTTTCAGTCGTTGCGTTGCTGTTCAGCTGATCTACCAATACAATCAATTAACATATGAATCAATAAGTTACCTACTCATGTCATTACAGCAATTGTTATGTTACTCGTATTTGTCTATGGATTCGATTGGTATCGATTGGCGTCACATTGAACTTTGTACTTTTATCAGTTTGTCGGGAACATTCATCACGATGGCCATAGGCGGGCGATTTTATCGATGTACTACAATTTTTTGTCAAGAGGAGACGTGGGAGTTTTTTTTCCTTTTAATAAAACGAATAGCTAAGCCTGCTCTATTTTATACTTATTCAACTTTCTACGCTTATGTCTATGTGTTTAGGTAAACTTTACAAATATGCCATATTTATTGATTAAATCATTTATAACATAAAGTTATATTTGATTATATTTATAAATTCAACTAGCATAACATAAAAATGTATTTATCATGTGTAATAGCATCAATCGTTGCAGCTGGACTGCAGGACCCAACAAATACACCGCACGAAGTTAGCGAGACAGACAAGAGCGTAAATTTCAAAGAAACATCAATGCAAGATAGTAGGGTGTCTCACATGAATCGATATCGTAAAAGGTCAGGGACTTTTAACTCGAGACGCGAAGAGTACTAAATATAAATTCATCTAAATATATCAATGAATAATAACCACCGTTAACAGTTTTGCATTTTTGTATTAATATCATGTCTATTTAAAGTTTCATTACTATTACTTTATATCAGATTTACGCCATAAAATGTAGCTAGACTGTGTTTTTTTTTTTTGCTTTATACGAGTGAGAACAAAATTTTAATTACAATGTTTATCTATCGAATTCCTTTCACAGAGGCGCGTAGCAACTGTTGCACGTTGCCACAACTCCCCCGCTCACCTTGAAGTGAGACGCCACTCAAATGCTGAAAATACCTCACGCTTGTCGTAAATTATCATTCGACGACAATTCTAGAATTGTGAAAACGAAAGACTTCATTTTCTTCAAAAATTCCTAATTCTAAAATAAGTGAGTCAGCCTATATACGTCCCGCTGCTGGGCACGGGCCTCCTCTATAACTGAGAGGGTTTAGGCCTCAGTACACCACGCTGGCCTAGTGTGGGTTGGCGGACTGCATACCTAAGAAATTCCTAACAACTTTTTAGATCTTTAGCTTCTATCAATTTTTTAACTAAGAACTAAAAAAATTATTAGAAATCTGATTTATTATAATAGATTCACTTATTTTCTTTCTGCACCTAACCCTGAAGTCTACGCGGACGGAGTCGCAGGCAAAAACTAGTCATAAATAAATTGATGCAGATCGACTTCAGGGTATCCAGCAACGAAAGATAAGCTCTATTTGGACATCATCGTGCTTACCATCAGGTATGGTGTTGTCAATTTCTTGTGGTATTTAAAAAATAGGCTTACTCGGTAGATTGAGGATCTGATACAAGGTAGTAATATTCTCAGGTGTTGCGATCTTGACTTAGTCTGCATTACTTTTACTTTATATGTGCTACGTAAATAAGGTAAGGCATAACTTATACAGGATTTATAAACATTGAGATTACTCGTTGTTCAAATGGAAATTATAGACTGGCTAAAACATCGTAAGTAACATTGAATTAACATATATTCTTTTTGCTCTTTCAGGCCTAAATCGCCGAGCCAAAAATGATACATTTTGATGTAGATATTATTTATTTATTCACACTTTATTCAATTTGCATAGGCATACTTAATGCCTAAGGTATTCTCTCACAGTCGAAACTAAGGTGATGCAGATAATGGGGATATTGTTTTTTATAGCATTGCACACGAACAAAATCTTGTTGGGTCGTAGGCTTTAAACAAAATCTTTTTTGTCTCGAGAAAGTTAAAATTTATTCATCAACAGGTGTTTTGACTGGTGAAAAATAGTTTTTTTTACTTGGACTGTGTTACCACAGTTACAGTTACCATTACGTATAGGTGAGTGCTGTTTTGTATTTAAAAAAAAAAACTTAATTAAACAGGCTTTACTTTCCCACAGTGCGCACTATTTTAAGCCCCGTTTCCATTAACCTATGACACGCGATAAGATAAAGCTACAACGTAGACACACACGAGGCACGCTTCTCAACACTTGTAAAATAAAAACAAATGATTTGTTTTGGCTATTTGCATGATAATACGGAAAATACATTCGGAGAGAGCAGATGTAATTTCTATGCAAGTTTTAATTGCACTTGCGACATTTTTAGATTAAAATTGTCGGTAGGAAAATTTCAAATTCATTGACGATTCCAAAATGGAAAATAATAATCGTCTTGCCAATAACAGTCGAGTCCCCACAACACCCAGAACAAAACTATCTTTGTGTTGTGCGAAAATTTCCCATATAGCAGAATATCGAACTAATGGGCTTAACTTAACTGCATTAGCGAGCTTAATATAGACTAAGTCAATCTTAATATTCAAAACAGCTCAGTTTTAACCTTATAGAACGTAGTCGAGTTAGTAAACTCATCAAATAATTTCCATTAAGTATCTAAATCCAATTTAGTTAAATCTACTCTACGTATTTTGATTACGTTAATTTATAAGATTATGGAATCTTTACAAAATCCCATTATATCACTTCAGATTTGAGCTTAACTATTACGCAAATACTAAGCCGAGTCTTTAGGCGAAGCTTATGTGCAGTTGTGGGTGCTATTTTAGGTGACGTAACCATTGGCGCAACAACTGCATCAGCCCTAGCAAATCACACTGGCTCAGATGTTTCTATATGTCATAAAGCGACAATCTTAATATAAGTAAAGAATTGATATGAAATACCGGCCACTTTGGGAACATCCAGCCATTTCTTAACCACTTTTGATCTAGTCTGCAGACATAAAGCTAATAGTAGTTTTAGTGTCATATAAATAAAATTGTGTTACAGAAAAAAAAATGTTTAATCTGGTTGAATGTATACTTTTTAATTATTTCCTAAAATATTATTACCTTGAATGCTTTGGATTGTATTATTAATATGTCTTTTATTGCATGTTTTTCTCTTACTTTACACACGGAGAAAATATTTGAGATATTTTTTTTACTTAAAACCCTGTGTGCTTAGGAACTAGGTTCAGACGCACTGAGTGGCCCCTAACTGCGTCACAAGCGCAAGGCTACGGACTGGTTTGGAATCAATAGCATAAGCTTCAAAGTCACACAACAGGTACAGCAACTAACTTGACGCCAAGGGAAATAACCATATTATTATTAATTACATATCACACAAACTTAATACTGTTCCCAAGAATGATACTATTTTAACTCAATATTAAGAAGATCTCGTAAAATAGGTTCGGTTTCACGAAATTCACCCGAGCACCCAACTCCAAATACAAATATTTGTGATCACAAAAAATTTCAGATGTGGTCATCAAACTTGTGGCCTATCATTAAAAACCTATTCATTAAACAAAAAAACTGCCGTAAAACAAAGTAAAAAAAATATCGTGCTCTTGTCATAAGGTGTTGATAAGATTTAATAAATCTTCAGCTGAATTTCCAGACTCATAAATTTATACTTGCAGATTCTCCGCCAGATAATCAAGTTACTAAATAACAGTGTCCCCAGCTTCCTATTTGCGTAGTAGCTCACGTTGTTAGCACTGAGCTGCGGCGCGTCGGTTTGCGGCAACCAGACAAATGCGCATCCATTACGTCCGCATTAATACCCCACGTGCTGTGGGATCAGGTATTGATTCCGCGTGATTTGACACCAACGGTTCATGCTCATAATTACTCACATTTAATAATTATGTTGCATAATGGTAGACAACAGGTATTTTTCTAACAGTACTGACCATCAGAAGGCAGTGGAACTGGATATTAAGCAATGTATTTATGAAATTGCCTCGTGGTCTTGCGGTACAAGTATGTGCCGTGCGATCTAGAGGTCCTGGGTTCGATTCCCGGGTCGGGCAAAGTGTTATTGGATTTTTCCATTAGGAAATTCTCAGTAACAGCACGGAGTCAGGAAATGTGCCCGAAAAACGGCAATAGGCTCGCCCCCTATTACGTGGGACTGATACATACCTGGCGAAATGTGGGTGCAGAAATGCACCTCTGCCTACCCCTTCGGGGAATACAGGCGTGAGTTTATGTTATGTCATGTCCTATTCAGTATGACAGGGTGGTGTTATAATATCACATAACTACTACATAAATAAATACATTTAACAATCACAATAAGGTAAGGCCTTAGTCCACCGCTTAAAATGTGTGCAAAATATAACATAACCACATATTGTCATTACAATATATTTAGTTAATATTGATGTGTAAATAAACTGATGTTTACATTAACATCTGGTATTTATAGAGTTAATTCATAAGTAATCTATTGGGTTCAGTCAATCAGTCATTGACCTTCTGATTTTAGACTAGTCATTAACCAATGAAATGTAGTAGTGTTATGTTACTCGTATAGTTATTTCTAGTTTGAAATATAACAGACTCATAAAAGATAATTTTTATCTTATAAATATGATAGAAAAGAAAAATACTATGGAACCAGCCAGCCTGATCAGATTTCACATGAAATTTATGAAAAATTCCAAAAAATTTTCATTCATTACTTATTTGTAATGAATAGGAGGAGTGTATTCACTACTAACTTTGGAAAATCAGCAATGTATGCCTATGATTTAAATCCACAAACATCTAGTTTATGTTTTGTCTGATTGCAGACCTAAGACTCCCACTGCTACGATTTTTGCAGTGAATGTATATTGGCTAATTTTGGTGGTATACATATAGCATAGCAGAATTCATACTTCAATTTGACAGACTAGTCAGTCAGACATAGGGTATATATAATTATTAAGTTTTGGTGTTTGTTACCAAAAAGTTCCTTCCTAGGTTGAATCAATGTGAATTAGTACATTGCTAAACAACTATATTATTTTCCTATTACGGGGAAAGCTAATAATGCTGGTAAAGCTAGTAAAAACTTAATATTTTTCTAAAATATATTAAGAAGAATCTTAAATTGTCTTATTGGGTCCAAGGCTATGTATGTGATATAGAGGTTCTAGGTTTGCTTCCTGGGTCAGGCAAAGTTGTTAGTGAGGATTTCCTTCATCAAGGAGTCAGGAAAGGACCCTGATGAATAGCTACAGGATCCCCTATTATTATGTGGGGCTTAAAACAATACTGTTTTACTCAGAATACTCTGAGATATTCTTGACATACTTTTTCAAACAGATAACATAATAAGTATATAATATAAAAAATAATCATATCATTACTGTTTGGGCAATTTATTACTGCAGTAGCTTAAAAGTCTTTACAGACTGATAATAAAGAGCCATAGCAAACACAGTTTAGACCTAAATCTCTCAATTCTAAGAACATGATAAGTATTTGGAGACTTGAATTGACAAGAAATTTATAAATGGTTACTTTTATCACTATGCCATTATAGAATCATTGAACCTTAATGTAAATCTCATAGACCTTTTGCTTTGAAGTAACAATGATTAAAATTTAATTAGAAATTACATTGTAGGTTGATACTTTTGTTGAGTAGAGAGAAATATCATGTATAAGGAAAGATTAATGGCGCTAAATTTTCACAAATACTATCATCACCATCTTGACACAAAGCTTCAGGGTATGTTTCAACATAATAATAAATACACCCTACAGTCACATACATAGTTCTGACCCCACACTAGGATATAAGTCTTGTGTGATGGATATCAGAAACTACAAGACTTTTCGGTCTCACAAACACCCAGACCCGAAACAAATACTTGTGGATCACACAAACATTTGTCTCAGTACAGGGATCAAACCCGCGGCCTCTCGTTTCGCAAGCTGGTGTCTAGCCATCTGCACTATGGGGATGTCAAAACATATAGTATAGATTTGATTATCATCAGTCCAAGAACATAGATTCTTTTAAATGTATGATACAATCATTAATAAATATTAGTGTTGAATGATTTAATTTTTTTCGTGTATCTTAATATTTAATGATTTTATATAATATTTAACGACAGAAATTTAATATTTTTTGTTAATCATTGATTCATCTCCAGTGATTAAATCGAAGATAATCGAAAATTCATTCGACAGCCAGTCACAAAGATTTTCTAACATTGCGGTATTAGTTTTAAGATTGCCACATTTTTATCGTATGATTTATAGATAACTTATAAGTTGAACAGTCGAAATTAAATCCATTAGAATTAAATCCCTTAGCTTAGAATGCAAGCTTCTTGTGTAGACAGAATGTCTTAAACATTTCACATTGATGAGTCCAGAAATGTAGTAGAATATTAAATTAAGACTTACCTGCGAATATGTGAGTCTCAAAGCGTACTGGGCAATTTGTGTCGTTCTCATTATGTCCAAACCAGTGTGTATGCTGGAAAGAAAAAAATCACATTCAGAAACACGAAAAACTAAACGAAACAATTCCACTTTATATAACCTAAGTAAAGATATATTTGAAACTTTACACGACAATTAACTGACACTTATTATTTGTTGTTGTGTAAAGACTTCGAAGCAGTTATGTTGAACTAATATTTCACTCGAATATAATAAGTATTTCGATTTTATTTCGACTACATACATGCACCCGCTGAATACCGCGAATGAAAGAAAAATCCAGATCAGTCAATCCAAATGTCAGTGGAACCAGATGGCTTGAAGTTTTTTATCGGTGTTGCCATAAATGCGATACAAGGAAGTGTTACGTAATTGAAGTTTCGTTAAATATTTTATTTTATATTTCTGACGTTGCTGTCCTGCTGATTGTCTATTAAACGTCTACCCTGCAGAAGCAGGACCTTTAATGGTGCGTTTTGAATAAGTCGTTTTAATGTCACTAGATGGCGGTGGGGTAGTCACAGTTTATCTACCTGCAGCTAGATGGCTCTAGTAAATAAAATGTGCAAATGTAGGAAGAAAAAAGAATGTTTGTAATACATTCCTTTTTTCCTGTAGGTACATTTAAATATTTTGTACATTTTATTTGGAAATAACTTATTATTTTTAAAAAACAACTTATTTATAAGTTGATTCCACATGGTGAAACTAGCAGAATTGTTTGATTATTAAAAGCCATAATTTAAATTATAATACGCCATTTAAATGTAATAAAAAATGAAATGATTTACAGCAACCCCGTAGTCAGTTTGGTCTGCTGCGGTACGAACGGGCTTGCTCGACTTTGTTACCACTGTCTCACAGGCTATCGATCATCGATGTGAAGTTAAACTGTTGTTTTTCGTACGGCAAGATAGATTGCTCAATTAGGTTTTAGGTTATAGAATATTCGTATCTCCCGAATTGCGGCCACCGTTATTTGGGTCATAAATTACGCTCTGTCTCTGACTGTGATCTTCGGCTTCTTTCAACTATTCCAGGCTGGCTGATCTTCGATGATAATCTTTCCACCTAGTATGGCTCCCGAGGAGTGTATTTAAGGAAACTTATGTCCAGCAGTGGATCGCAATAAGCTGTAGATAATGATGAGTTATACACTTACTCCTATACGCTGAAGTTGTTATTCTACTCTCTCTGTAATTAAGTTGTTATACTTTACTTTGTCTGTGTTAAGTGTTAATTTAAATATACCATAGTCAAAGTCAAAGTCAAAATATCTTTATTCAAATAGACTTTTACAAGTTCTTTTGAATCGTCAATTTTACACATCTTAATTTTTAAACTACATACATAACATAGTTTATTCACGGAATCGCGTCCTCATTTAATACCCTATTTGCATACATCTCTATCGCTATTTATACTTATAAATTAGAATTTAGCTTTTATTAAAAAAAAAATCTTCAGTACAATTCCAAATTTTATTAATGATGCAATTTCATAGTGTAACCTAGGAGAGTTTCCCTCCGCTGAGTACACAATCACACAGTTTACTCTGCCCGAGTTATCTCGCCAGATATTATCTGATAAGCGAAAATAGAGCGTTGATAGCGCGTGAGATGCTGAAAACGCATTTGAGAAGAACTATGTTTAAAACGTGGCCAAACTTTATTTAAAAAATCTATTTTTATATATATTTTTTTATTTATTTACAAAAAACACAACACATACGTACAAACTTAACATTAAGTCAATAACTTAAATAAAAACTTAACAAAAATTGATATCGTTAGCAGTAGTACTAGGTTCTAGACCCGTGTTACTACTGCTAAAGCCCTCATTAAATAAACTTACATACAAAATACAATTTTATAAGGCACAGACGGCACACAGTTCTTTAGTGACGATATTATTATTTATTATTTAAAACTATCAATTTTTGTTAAGTTTTTATTTAAGTTATTGTCTTAATGTTAAGTTTGTACATACGTGTTGTGTTTTTTGTAAATAAATAAAAAACATATATATTGTCATAGCTAATTATAAAACTCAGTAGCTCATTTTTTTTCTAAAATTTATATAACGCAAAAATAATAGGTAATCATTATCAGCCCATACCTATACGTCCCATTGCTGGGCACGGGCCTCCTCTAAAATTGAGAGGGTTTAGGCCTTAGTTCAAAAATAATAGATAGTAAATATAATTTATTTTTTAGTTTTGCAAACAATTTTGAGGATTTTTGTCATAGTAGACGGCACGGTGGAGGCGGTCATGGTTATACTTTGTAGGCAAACCAAAAAAATACCCGTTTTTTTAATTGTATAATATTTTTTAACAAGTTTTACAGTAACGCGGGTGATGGATCGGGCAAGACTTGTTGTATGAAAAATGGAGGGTTTTTAATTTTGCTGACAGGTATTGTGGAAATTAACCTTTATAGATCATGACTAAGTCCTGTAACAATCAATCATGTTTTTATTTTTCTGGGCTAGTGGCTGAAATGAAATGTACCGTATATTTCTAAACTTCGTGTTTCTGCCGAGAATTTACTAATTCCTAAAAAGAGTACGGCTGCTAATATTTTATACTACCGAATGGGACCAAACAAAGCATTTTCCAATCACGTTTCCCTCACGATTTTTGTTTTTCCTCTTTTCTCTATACTTTTTTCCAATCATTATGGCCGCACGCAAAAGTAAAGAATGGGTAAAGCGCTTAGTCATGTACCAGAATTTTGTTATAATAATACCCAAAAACAAAACATTTTATATAAATTAAGATAAATAAGATTTCAAATATTTAAATGAATGTACGCCAGAAAGTCAATGAAATAGCAACTGAAATGTAGGTTTCGGCTTATTTTGTCACTTTGGTATAATGCTAGTACAAATATGAAAAGATTTGATTAGATACGGTCGTGATGTGTCTAAACACATCATCTGCAAGTGTAATGTGAACAAAACGATAATTATTATACCGACAATTCCTAGTAACTTCTATATATGTTTATTCTTTTATTTGTAACTAGCTTTTTCCCGCGAATTTATCCGCGTAGACTTCAGGGTTGGGTGCAGAAAGATAATAAGTGAATCTATTAATCGTCTCACAAGTGCCCAAAATGGCACTTAATGAATTCAAAATAAAGTAGATTCTGTCCTTTTTTATGGTCCCGTCATCAAATTAAATATCATCCAAATCGGTCAAATGTTTTAGGTGTGAAAGTACCTATAACACAGCAGTGTTACTTTCGCATTCACAATATATGCTCATCCCATGGAAATCTTACATATTTCCGGGATAAAATGTAGTCTGTGTTACTTCATAGGGTCCCATTTATGTCCATGTGAAAATTCGTTCAAATCGGTCAAATGGTTAAGGCGTGAAAGCGTAACAGACATATAGAGTTACTCTCGCATTAAAACATATAGGGGAAGTCCGGGCATAGTGGATAGGCCAGGCAAAGTGAATACGCTTTATTTCTCGTCAAGAAAACGTCGGAACACACGCGCCTCTCGCCATTACACTCCCCCGCCCGTCCGCATTCGCAGGCAAACAGAGCTAGCGGAAGTTTACGTCACGTTCGAGAGAAAAATCGAAAAAAACAAATAATGAAGTTTTCTTACTACTTTTCAAGGTACGTAATACTTTAATAACTCATATTAAAGTTAACTATATTGTTAAGTTCGATTATGTTCTCCAAGTAAATATTTTCAAGTATAAATTCTGAGAGTTTTGTTACTTTGTCGTCACTTAATTTGGAATTAAGTTAGTTTAAATGAAATGAATAGGTGAAAGGCAAAGTGATCACGGGCAAAGTGGATACGGTATTCGCTTCGAAGACGCACGGGGAGAAGAAGATTATGCCCCATCTTCTACTACGATAACAAACCGTAGTACCGCTGACCAGCAGGAGACTGTTATAGATATCGAAAAGCCTTCTACATCATCTCCAAAGTCAGTTACTGCAAAATTTATAAAAATTAATGCCAAAGAAATGAAAAATATGAACATATATTTAAATGTTAAACCAAAAAACTGCGAAAAAGAATAATACTAAAACGACCAAAATTATAATTGTTAAAGATAAAAGTAAGGATAGTGTTGAGGAAAACGAGGAAGAACAGTGGGTATGCTATTATTGTGGGGGAGAACTATAAAAAACAGTTGATTATTGGATCCAATGTGATAAATGTAAGGAATGGAGTCACGGAAAATGCTTGGCTTATGAAGGAATAGGCTTATTTCTTGGTGATATCTGCACTGATTAGTTTAAGTATTTGTGTTCACTTTGCCCTATCGTCCTATCCACTTTACCCGACCTATGGGGCAAAGTGGATACCGGCATATGTTGCAGTATTATTGAAAATTAAAATTAAAGGACTGCTATTAAGCAATTTTTGTTGATTACATTAAAAACTTTAATAAATGTTGATCCTCATTGAACATTTGTTTTATTTATATACCTATTAGTTATCTTCCTATAGCCCATCAAACGTTAAGGTGTCCACTTTGCCCGGACTTCCCCTACCTATTCCCGCGGGAATACTACATTTTCCGGGATAAAACGTATCCTATGTTACTTCAGTGTGTCCCACCTATCTCCATACCAAAATTCATTCAAATCTTTTTCCAATCGTTGTCCAATTTTTTTCCCCTCCGTATTTTTTTTTACCTTCAAGAATATGTGTACAAAGTGTCATGACGATCGGTTTCAAGTAGTTTTGCGTGAAAGCGTAACAAACATCCCTACATTCACATTTACCTATATAATACTAATGATTTCTGCAGGAAATAGAATATGGTGTCACATATATGTACATACACACTATCAAGTCTGTTTTCCCTGAGGGGGTAAGCAGAGATGCATTTCTATGACTGGAGTGCAGACTTCTGACTATGGCTGGAATGCAGGGCTTTCAGTCTCGGGTTCGAGTCTATAACACTTACCTCTGATTTGTAGTAAGTAACTTGTACTTATATTACAACAGTTGAATTAACTTACACAGCTAAAAGATTTTAACAAATATATACTTGTTTTAGTTTATAGCAATTACGACCTATGTAAAAGAGCACTTGGTCAGTTTGGTGGATTAATTCCAATGGAATAAGGATCATTTATAAGTTTTGTGCATGATTTAATAAATACCTAATACAAAAAATAATCGTTTATACTTACTTGTGTGAATTAAATTATTATTGCTTCTCTTCGTATAAAAATAAAATTATACATACGAATAAAAATGCTAATTATATCAGAATCTCAATCGTAAAGACTCAGGAAGTTTTTAGGACTTTTATTTGGTACATACTATCATGACTTACGAACATAAATAAAAATCTTGAAAATCAAGCTATTGATAATAATAATCGACGACACACTTTAGTGTATTAACTTTATTTAAAGTTCTTATGCTACTTCAGAATAACCTTCAAATTAATACTAAAATCAAGGTAGTGATAAGCGCTGGAGGACTGCCATACATTGGTACATAAAAACATAGTTGAATTTTGGTAGGTACTACAACATTTCGTACTGTCGATTTTTTTAATCAGCCTGGTACCTAATACTTTTTCTTTAAGTCGCGGGTGTTAGTAGAAATATAATATTTGCGGATGACACCGAAGACAAGATCAAACCCACGCCTCCACGTTTCATTGCCAGGACCCAGGCTTACTTATGCGCTACTGGTACTGTCAAATGAATAATGAATAAATTAATTTGACACTATTCTTAAGCTTCGGTTTTAGATACAAATAGAGAGCGAGTTTCTAATGAATATCACTGAAAATGTATTTCGTCTTGAGTAACAGGAATATACTTAATCTGTTCAAAAACTGTAAATTCTCCAACCAACACTGGGTCTCGTATGGATTCAAATGGTTAATACCTTTATAGTGACATTAATATATTTCGTGAATTATATATAGAAGAAGTTTGTGACGGAGTGCCTTTGAACACTTCGTCCAGATACCTACACGTGCCTCATCCGGGATGTTAGATAGTAACTAGTGTTTACTTAAGAGCTGTTAGCAAAATATTATTTACAAGAAATATCGGGCTGTTTATACAATGTTTACCGTATTTGGATACACGAATATAAATATGATAAGTTAATTAGAACTTTTAGAGGCAGTTCACGTACTTTTGGTAAGAGTCACGCTGTAGACATTTTGTTGAGTGAATGGGCTGGATCGGCGGCTGTGAATCACCGTCTCGTAGTGAACTGACTACAACTGTCTTTGCAGCTTCGCTTGGAACTTAAGTTTTCTTTTATAAACATAAAAAATAAGTGAGCTAAGAATTTAGTTTGCCGTAACTATGTTTTAGTTACTTTGAATTGACCAATTAAGAGGCTAATAATTAGTTAAAAAAAATAGCTTGTTCTGAATCCGTGTTGCTATTAAGAATTTCCTAATGGAGAAATTCAATAACATTTTGGTTGGCCCGGAAATTGATTCCAGGAAAAGTAAGTAAAACTTCATAATAATAATTGATTATATTAAGTTTATTAATAATTAAGCGAAATCTCGAATTAAGTTACTGTAGTTTGGTAGATTAGATTTTTGATAAAGTAAAGTTTTATTGGGGTCAAAAATCTTTGCGTTATGTTAATCATCTTGTGTGATCAACACTACTTCGCTTTTGTGTGTCAATCTGACTAAGAAATACACTCTACAATCAGCATTTACATTCATTATACCTACTTTTTACAATACAAAAATTTTAACATCTATCAGAAAATTTCATGCAGGTATCGAATCCGCGGTCTCTCTTTTCACAGACTCGCCAACTAGTCAACTGCGCCACTGAGGCATTAGCGGTCGATTTTTTTAAAAGTAATCTTTAATTAACCATATCAATGGAAATTACTTATAGTGCGCATAGTACACAGTATAGCATGGCAAAGCGCATGCGCATGTAATAAGCTTTCTTATGAAACAATGCTGTTGAAAATTGAAAGTTGGTAAAATGCGTTTCCTACTCGGTTTCCCTTGCTCCGGCACTCTAAAACGATAAGAAACGTATAAACACCGCGTCCTAGTCGCACTCGTGACGCAACAGGCTCACCTCTATATAAAAACCGACTTCTTAACAACGACGCCATTTCACCGTAGCCGCCATGCACGCCAGTTTACATTTTACAAGATTTTTTCCACTTAATTTGAGTAGTGTCTAGAAAATTATTTTCAAAATTGTTATTGAAATAATTATAGCAATTATCTTAAAAGTAGTATTTAAAAAGGTGTTTTTAAAATTAAAAGTGCGTCAGGCCATGTGCGAGATGAATTGGCGGCGATTTTTTTTTATTGTCAATTTCAAGGCGAGGGAAGCTGGTTGGACGGTCTATAGATAATTAAGCGGTATTCTCGACTTGTGATTGGTCACATGTAGCGCAGCAGGGCGTCCACAATCACGAAATAATGAATTGAACATGTGATTCAAGATGGCGGACATTTTCGGGGAAATATTAGTGGAAAACTCCTGGTATGTTTTCGGTGAGATCTTTTTTATTTTAATGTTTCAAATAGTCATGTGTTTCTTCTTCATTTATCTTTATTTTGTTGAAAATATAATGTATTTCCTATAAATAATTAAAAACTATTTCAACCTTAATGTTCCAGTTTCATCAATTACATAAATGTTAACGAACACTCTTCCAAAATCATTTTGATTAAAGTAATTACGCAATATTGGCCCAATGTAGATTACTGACGGGAGTGTCATTCAAAAATAAAACCTTATCTGTGATAATTCAAAGAGATATAAAAATGGAATTTGGTAATAGCGATAATATAAGCTTCAATCATTTCAAGCATGAGAACAACTTGTAGAAAAGTAAATAAAAAAGTAAGTCAATTTCTAAGGTCTCTCAATCTTCAGCTTTTAAATAAGCAGAATTACATAAAATTATTTATATAACTTATTAATTTTGCTTAAAATTCACTATTCTCCATTTAAGTTTCAACACCTCAAAAATTACTAATTTTAAAAATTGTATTAAATACTCAATTCACTTACGTGCATAGATATTCCATTGTAAAAGTTTCATTTTTTAATTTTCATTAAAAAAATTCTTAACATGAATATAAAAAGTTTTATATTAAAATAAACAATTATAATTTAAATCAAGTCATGCCTTAAAGTCACACAAAGATAAACGTTTGTTCGACGCTAGGGTCACATTGTAGGACGAACAGGGCGATATCAAAGATTAAAAGTGTAGTAAACTGTTGATAACATAATCACAAATGGAACAGAAATGTTTAGTGTTCTTGTGTGGCGACGTTTATGGCGCCACGGTTATTTTCTTGTCTTTGATTACTGAATACTTTTTGCCCTAAAAAAGGATAATCATTAAAAAATAAGCTGGTATAGGTTCATCTACGGATTATATTTGAATTATTTTACAAATTACTTTACTCTTAATATTTTTTGTTAAATATAATAAAATATATATTGTAAAATTGTTATTTTAAACATAAAAAGTAAAGAATTTGATTATAGAAAAAGTATGTTTAAATGGCGATGTACACACATATTACGAAACTACTCTGCAAAATTTTAAGTTATAAATTATTCTGGCGGTCAGGTACTGGAAATCCTGAGTGGAATGTTACAGTAAAATAGTTGAAATCTTTATCCAAGGCTCCATCTGTACCCAAATTTTATTACTTTTGATCTAGCTGTTTAGCTATGTTATGCAACAGACAAGAGTTACCAATCTTAGGACATTGAGTTACTTAATAATGTTAAGTACCGTATATATTTTACATTATGTTATGTTAATGAAAGGAATCATCGGAGAGCTTTTCTCAGTACTTTTAATGAAAGCGTAACTGAGCCGGTTCAATTGGCTCGTCCACCAGTATTTTTATAACATTATCATTGATTCTAATAACATAACTATAAAGCAATAATTTTGAAACAGTTGCAGCATCTCACGTAAAAAGGCATTATGAGGGAGGACTGAAGTAAAATTAAGATTGCCAGAAATCTGACTAATAGGTACTGTATTTTTGTAAAAGCAGGGCCACGCGCCGTAATTAAAAGTTTTTAGTGTAAAAATGGACCAACTCGACTAGAGTTACTGCCACAAAGATCGCCGATATGAATTATTTCAGCGTTTGTATTCACTCAAATAAATGCAATTTTGGGATCATCTCCAAGTAGTATCCTCGTAAGTAGGTGGCATAGTTTCGAGTGGTAGGAGACAGTCGTCATTGACGATATTGTGCCTGTCCCAAAAAGTTGTAAATTGAGTGTAGTATTATCACATTATTATTATCATGTAACTTATGTATGAGCACTGCCTCTCGAGAATTATCACATAAAGAGATTGGTTTCGTATTTTCCTGTACGTTCAAAAGTAACAGTGCATGTTACAAAATTTTACATTAGAGTTCATTTCGTAATAGATGTGGTTTTGCACGCATTACGTAATTGGTTTAACAAACACAAAGTTACATAGAGATCATATTTGGCTAAGCAAATATTATATTCATAGGACCCACAAAAAGAAAAAATGTAAAATGGAAATATACTCGTAAAATATAAAATGGATGGACGCACAAGATTTTTTCAACTAATTCAATATATTCAATATAATTTAAATAGTAATGAATTAAAAAAAGTTATTGATGGCAATTATTATACGTGCACCTTTATAGCGTTATATTTACTGTGGAATGTATTAAGTGAGAGATCATTTTGCATATTAATTATTTTTGTTTGACTCGCGCCCTGATTAAGTCATTAAGATGAACTTTTAGATATGAGAAAATATCGGAACTGCGCCATTTATTTATTTTAATTACCAATGCATAGGTGAATACTGAAAACGTACACAATTAAAAAAAATGGCTGAATTGGGAATTGTGGTACCTATCTAATATTTTATTATAACTATTTCTAAATGGATGACGACCGTTTTGTCTTGACGCTACCTTAGCTTTGGACACTGAAAGGTTGCAGGTTTGATCTCCGCATGCCAACATTCTTATTGTATAAAAAGTGCTAGTTACATGTATTTATAACAATCACTTGGATACCCTGAACATTTTGTCATTATTTAATGTGTTCTCATTTTACATTTGTTTAAATATGAAATCGTTGAGTCACTGACTTAAATATTACTCGAAGAAACCAATTAGTCACTAAACCAATACATCCTGTACTGTTAGCCAGTTTCATAAGATTTTGGGTCTTTAGATCACAACACAATTTCTCGTCCTTCTGATGTGTGTAGAAGTAGCATAGAAGTAGAGTAGCATCTTGCAGTTAAGGGCCGGAATAATTTCACCAATTATTCCGGTATGGTGTGCTTTCATTCAAATATTTTTTTATGCTCGCTTAGACAACTTTGAAGAATGAAGCATGCGTTAAGTGGGTGGAGGAGGGTCAGACTTCTTTGTCACTCAAATTTATTGTAGCTGAGTTCTTGGCAGATTATGCGCTGAGCACTAATAAATCTCAGCGTCATGGACTGTCTCATTTGCGTGTCTAGGCATAGGCGGACGCACCGACTTTTTAAATCTTTCCTGTTGCCCCTACAAACTCTAAAGCATAACATTATAAAAAGGGCTCAGTTGCTAATGATCGCGAAACATGGTTACATTGATAAATATATTTTTATAGCTTTAGTACCAAAACACATAAAAGAATACGAATACAAAAAGCCAATAATTACATGGCCCAGACTGGAACCAGAAAGGGCTTTTCCCCAAGTCCAACAGATTTGTAATAAATTAAAAAATCCTGTAGTGATACTACAACAGATCACTTGAAATTATTACCTTCACTAGCACGTAAATCTAATGTTATTTTCTTATCCCATTCTAACTCAAAGCATAAAATATTTGTAGTCTGACTGTAAATTATATATTTGCTCGTATATTATAAAATAACGTTTATTACCAACTTGCGCACTCTCTACTAATCAGCTATTGAGTCGGTTGTAATGAAATAGGTAATTAAAACATTATGTGACATTTCTATATTTTATCCAAAATAATACATGCGAGAGTAAGACCGATATGTCCCTTGCAATAACTTACACTTGCGGTACACAAGTCATTGTAAATGGGTTAGCATTTTGTTTAATGTTATACATAATCTATAATTGTTTATTTATTATTCTATGACTTTCACTGCAGTGTCATTTATGCACCTACGTACAATTCTTCTCTGCATCACCGTGAGGTTGTCTGGTAGAAAATGCCTGAAATAATTTAAGAGCCCAGACTAAATTATTATAAAGATTAGAAATCAGAACTAATAGAATGTTTTAGTTGTGATTAAACGTTAAGACTAGCAAAAGAAAATCCTTTTCATTGACAACATTGTTTAAATGTAAATCATTTAATACATTAGGTACTACTAGATGCTGTGTAGATATTTTGCTACTTTTGTAATATAAAAAGGTATGGTATAGGGGTAATCTTGTTTATCGCACATCCGAATATACATTAATCAGTAGCGTTACTTCCATAGAAGCCCAAAAGCCCAGATTGTCTTACAAAATGCCGAATAATACGTAATCTTTAAGCTTTAATTCTTTACTTAATAAAAGCAATTTGACATTTAAATGAGAATATCCCGAATAATACACAATAAATAATTATAAACTACACTTTACACAATTAACTTGTAACGCTTTTGAGCTTCTATGGGAGTAACGCAACTGCAATGAATTAAGAACACACTTGCTTCTTTTAAAAGATGTGTTCATTTAGAAGTAATTTTGTTTTTATACGTATTTTTATTTACAGAAAGCTGTTCATTTTAGTACTAACCTAGTTTTTGTGAGTTTTAATTTTACACCGTGTTGGTAATTATGCACTCGACCTGCTCTTTCTGAACACTAAGGGGTTCCTTTTGTGGAAACTGAAATGGCAGGGGCGATAATTTTAAGAACATTTTACCCTAAACCACCGAATGTAGGATTTTTAATGCTGTCTATGTATAGGTACTTGATAAATTTAATACTACAAAATGTTTTTTGAAGGTCTAGCAGACTGAGTTTCTGGCTGATTTTAATTACAAAAGGGGGAGGTTGCATATTATTTACACAATAGTAGTTATGTCCAACTAAATACCAGGTATAGCCCTATGTAAAAAATGACGCAACAACTACTATACTATCTTAACTTGTTTAACTGAAACAAAGGGTAATAGCAAATGTATTTTACTCAGTAATTAGCATGTGTAAGTGAAATTAAGCTCTAGATTTTTTAAAATCATAATGGCTTCTTCGATAACCTCCTTTACCAGTTCGTCACAGCCAATCCGTAACCCAACAGAATTTAAATAACCGCGCTAAGGGATAAATATTTTTTTCGGTCTGGGTGTTTGTAAGTCGTCTATCTTACTGTGTGGTTGTTAGTTTTATTTAAAAAAAATAGTAAGAAGGTCGGCGATGCTCTGTTTGAATGTCTATCTCGCGAAGGACTTAGCGTGATGTGTATTTATCTTATCAACTAGCGGCAAAGCACTTGTGGCGTTTAACAGCGCGCTAATAAAGCCGCTCGCTGATTGTCGCTTTACGCGTAAGTCACGCATTCACAACAATATCATTGTAATACATCTTTCAGCGCCATTCTACGGGAATGGAAGGTTCTCGAATGATTTGTGACGTAGCAGCGCGCAGTCTACATTACGCGTCTGTTTCTAGACGACTGAATATCGAATGAACTTTATTAAATGTAAGAGTAGAGATTTTCATTGATTGTTAAATCATACGTACTCGCCTAGTTTACTGTCATCAATCGATGTAGATAGTATGTGAAGTAAGTATTTTGTTTCTGCACTGTAATAAGTAAAACCTTCTTAAACGAACGAGAACCAACTTCAACCGTAACATTTGTCTCGCCGGGCATGCTGTTTGCTCAGCTGATTATCGTAATTAAAACGAATTCAAGTTTATTCCATTGTGTATATGATTCAAAATGCGTTGCAATTGAAAACGTATTGTTTGGCAATGTATCTTCAGCTGATACGAGTTGGTGTTGGAAGAGCCCTGAGATATTTGAACAATTTACCAAATTTTTTGATATGGTATAAAATAAAGCTGTCTTTAATTTTAGAATACCGGTTCAATACAAATGAACAAATTTATAATAGTAATTAGTATTTTTCAATAGTAAGAGTTTAAAAAAAACTTGAGAAAGTTAATAAAGCTAAGAAAGGTAAAAAATATGTATAACGGACTGATATAATTAAATCGTATAATATGACAACAATGTTAAATAAAAAACATTTAGGTCTATCTGAAAAGTTTGGTATTATAATTTCCTTTTTCTATCAACGTTTATTTATTATTCAAAGTTTGCCCCCAAACATGATTTGTGGCGAGTGCCAGATACCCCGTTTTTAGTTATTAAGGATTCAAACTATTATATGGATAATTATCCGTCATTTTTGAGTTGAAGACACTAAAAATGAGCATCATAAAAGAATGTACCGAGACGGACAAGTTGAAACCCACGAGCCGACAAAATGGGTCATTGCATAACATAATTACGTATTCCTAAACCAGACGAAGGCATAGAAATAACTGAAAGTGTTAACAATAGCACGAGACAAAACTAATGCAAATTACTACCGACCGACAATTTGTTACTCACGTTACGTTTTCTATGGCCGGTGACTTTGAATGATCCGAAATACACGTAATAGGTTAGCTAACTACTGTTCAATGTGTCGGGATGTTGCTTAAGAATTTTTGTTTAGTTTCCTTTGCGTGGTGTTTTGGGGCGGGTGGGCGAAAGTTTATGAAGGATGGATTGTCATTTCATTTATAAAAATTGAGTTCAAAAATTCAATGACAGAAAATTCTCATATTCATGGTCATTTTTATATAGATTGCTAAACATGTTAATTTGTATCATTTTATCAACCAATATTGAGTGCGGGTGTTTTCTGTGCTGTATTTGGGTCAGGTTTTATTCTACTATACTATTGCGGGCTTATTTCTTTGAGTTAATAAATCCACACACATAACACAGTTTAGTATTTTATGGTACGTGTTTTTTTTTTCTTTTTTTTGGAAAACGGAGGCAAATGAGCAAGTGGGCCACCTAATGTTAAGTGGTCAACATCGCCCATGAACACTCATAATACCAGAGGAATCATCGGTGTGTTGCCGGCCTTTGAGGAAAATATAGGGTCTATTCTTGAAGGCCCCTAAGTCGTATCTGATTGGAAATACCGCCGAGGCAAGCTGATTCCATAAAGATGTAGTGCGAGGAAGGAAACACCGTTTGAACCGTATGTCTATTAAGACTCCGTCTATGTAAATTTTTGTTGATCGCAACCGATCGCTATGGTTTCTGAATTGGATAAAATATTGGTGAAGCGGAGCTAACGGTCCCTGGCTTGGGTAACTGCCGCCAATCAAATTAGTCGTGTTTCGTGAGTGCGCGGTTCACACGCGTTTAGACACACCATGATAATTGACAACTTGCGAGCTCCACGCTCTATTCTGGATTTCGTGTAAAATTGTCTCTTCCAAGCAAATTTTTGATGTCAATATGTATTACTTAGAGATGTATAGAGTACTGTATACATGGTAGCAATTACATATGTATCATCATTGTCATCAGATCAGATAGATCATCGTTGCTCTCTTTAGCAATTTCGAGAAGTAGACCTTAATCCACGTGCTGTCAGCATTCGAAAGAAAAATGGATGTAAATTAATCATTTTAATATTGTAAATTCAATGTATAACTAGTAAATTTGTGAAATCTGCATCTGAATACGAAGATAGAAAGAAAAATATTACATTCTTCCCTTAATCTAGTAATAACACTTTTACAGTTACATAAAATTTTGCCCAAGGTAAATTATGCATATCTACACATTAAAAAACAATTCATTTATTAAGATAGATTTTTTATAGACCTTGAAGCTGCTACACATAACAACAGCTGATTTAATATGTCGGCCCTTCTTTTATTATTTGTTAGTAGGGACATAAAGATAAACATAGATTACATGGTAAGATTAATGTCAACTGGATTATATAACATCTAAGTAAATTAAATTGCGGTAATTCCCATAAATAAAAAATGACAATTCATTCGGGTGATATGAACATTACTTGTGGTATACGATAAAATACTTAACGGGAATTAAGAGAACGGAGTTCAGTACTTATCGGACAGTATATGGACCAGGATTCAATATTTCCGTGATATTTTAGAGTTTATAAAAGTTTTAGTAAACCCATCATTAGGTTTTTCCAAAACTCTCATGTGGCTCACCCCTTACCCTTGGCGATAATCTAATATTCCCTACTGATTGGAATTGCCAATTTAAGATTATTTTAAAATTATTCTAATTTAGTCCTGAAAATCATAGCAATGAACTAAATTTCAAATCAATTTATATTATCGGACAAAACTAAAAACTACTACCCCAATCCTCTCTACATAGTAAGGTTATTTCATTCTTATTTACTAAAGTAAAATCAGTTATTAAAGATTTTCCTCGGTGTAGTGCAAACATAGTTGAATGCAAACCAGCAAACGCATAGCACTTGCCTATTAAGATAATTTACAACTCATATGTGGTTAATTTATTTTCGATTGTTTCCTCGCCTTTCAATTTCAATGCATCTGTTACTTCGACTGCTGTTTCGCAATCTGTTACGTCATCTGTTTTTGATATTTGCTTTGCTCTTATGTCTTTTAGTAGTATCGTTGTATTAATTTTGTGTGATTCCTAGAAACATGAAAGGTTATCGCCACAATACATAGAATCGTGATAGTCAATGCGGAATAAATATTGAACTGAATCCACGTGCTCGCAAGCTTACCATTGAGCATCTAAACATAATTTTAACAGATAATCACTGGATCGCTGGATTCAAATTTCTTTCAACAGGTCATACTGGAATGTTTTGATAGAAACCTATATTCAGGAATGGATGTGTTGTGTTAATGTACAATTTGTTACTGTCTTAGCCAACCAAGATAAAGTTTAGATTATGATTCATTTTACAAAAATCGTAGTCGGTCTCTTTGTGTAAACGTCAAACGCAGCCTCGCCCATTTTTTTTATTAAGATTGATTACCGTAATATCGTATTATATTCTGGACAGTTTCGTGTCATTGTCTCGAAATACGAGCGTGACATTGAAATTTTGCCGATAACTTATCAATACACAAAATGTTCAGATTTTTGAATTCAATTTTTTTAAATTTTTGTCTTAAAAAGCTGTATCGCTCTAGATCTGGTGACCAGATTGAATTTGACGAAAAAACATATTTGTATCAGAAACTATAGGAACTTATTTTTTATCGACACGAATGATAGCGGAGTTTTTAACTTGCCACCCAATGCTTCGGAACGGCACAAAAGAAAATATGGAGAGCTGCTAATTTCCATCTGATTCCGGACAAGAATGTCACAATTTACCCAATTGTTATGATGTGATGAGAAAAAGGGCACGACTAGTGTACCGTTATGGCGCCGCAGTTACAAAGTAATGCAAACATATGTAGTTGGCAAATAGCGTGCTCTACCAATTATCACATGTGGCGACACTGTCCGTGGGCGTATTTTTATATTTTTAGGTTAGCACAAATACTCTATGTAGGTACTCCATCATTTGTCTTTTTCGCTTCAAGTATGATGGTTGTCGAAATATTTTTGTTTGTTCGTAATCTTTTGGTGGTGCTAAAACAGGTTGTGTTATTAGTTATTTGGTTTGATGTTCCGATTTGTTTGTTGCTCGCATTTGCATTTGTTTTATTGAGTCTTATATATTTAAACATTAATATTTGAGGTGTACTCTACCAGTCATATTTTGCTTACCACATTTATTTTTCATACTTTAGTTGACCATTTGTCATAATAGATTGTCATTATTATATTTATATACTCAAATATTTTTCAAGAGCTTTTGAAAAGGCTGTCAATACTTTATTTTCTATTCCAGACATCAATATTTGATGCCAGTTTTGTGAAGTTCGTGGTCGAAAATGAAGAGCTCAAAATGGAAAAATAAGAGAAGATTAGAAGCATATAATCTGTTAATGAAGAGAGCTATCCGTCGACAGTATTGCCACTAAACACTGTCATGGAGTTGCTCTCTTTATGAACGGATGCAGACTCAACGATGCTGCTATTTCAAGAGAAAACAAGCTGAGAATATTTAATTGTTTGATTTTTAGTATAATTTATTTATTGTTTGGAAGTTGAATTTATTCATTTACAGGCTTTTGTTGTTCTATTGTAGTTTTAATGCTGGTTTCTATATTCATTTTTTCTACAAAAAATAATTTAAAACGATATCATAATATTAGAAAAAAAAGAGGACAAAAATGTAAAAAAATCTGTATTTGATATGTTTTAATAGTATACTATGTTTGATCGATAAAGAGTGATATATAATTATGGTTAAATTAAACTATAGTAGAATTTTCTAATACTTACACACAGTTTCAAAGCCATTCGCAGGGACAAACCACTGATTCTGTTGACTGGTAAGAGGTGCTTCTAGTCGTTCCTTGTCAGTCTATTGGGATCGCTCTGCACTTACTATTAAATGTAGTCACTTTGCCAATCTTATATATAAAAATGAATCGCAAAATCTGTTGGTAAGCGCATAACTCAACAACGCCTGGACAGATTTCGCTAATTCTTTTTTTGTTGTGTTTGCTATTGTTAGGAGAAGGTTCTGAAGAAAAAGTTAAGAAAATTGCGAGGAATATGGTAAAAACAACAATTTAATTTTCTCATATAAACTGTTCTACCTAATATTCTGTCAAACATTTTATGTTTATCCCGTCAATATGGTTAATGGTCCCCTCAAATTAAAGAACGTATTTAAATAAAGGTTTTGAATCGACAACATATATCCAGAATATTCGAATAATTGCGTATTTTAGATTTTAAAAATGTAGAATAATGTCAGTAATAAAAAGGGATTGACATATTTATTGGTTGTCAAATATTTATGCGTTCGTTCAGAAATGTATTTTTAAACTCCTTGGTTGTACCTGATTTACAAACGAAGGCAGGTTCGGTAGTCATCACGCTTTGAAATCTAAAACACCCACAACTATGCAATGGAATGCGCTTGGTGTTAAGAAAATTGTTGAGTAATGTTATTCACGTGACGATACTGAAAAGACAACTTAGAGATGAATTGGTGCTTGAGAATTCATCAATTAGATTGATCTAAGATTTCATTGATCCTAACGGGTATGACCATTGAGTTCAAACGAATTCAGTTCCCGATTCGTCATGTCTTCGCAATGACGATAAACAAAAGATGTTTGTGATCTTTTAGTCCATATATGTACGTCCCACTGCTTGGCATAGGCCTTCTCTGCAACTAAGAGGGTTTAGGCTTCAGTCCACCACACTGATGCTTCAATGAAGAGAATTAAAACCGACTACATCCCATCCCATGTTTAATTAAATCATGACTTGCGGAGACACGATTGATGCATTTAATTTTCGTACTTATTTATTTCTGTATTTTTATCTCAATAAAGTGCTGAACTCAATATTTATTTCCATACAATCAAAAATAAAATTCAGGTAATATGTAAATATGTGACATTCAATGACTGTTAGGGGATACGAAGTTTTCCGGGTCAGCTATTATAAATGTTAATGTTTTGTTTGTTACGCTTTCACGCCAAAACTACTTAACCGATTATCATGAAAATTTTTACACATAGTCTTCGAGATATAAAAAAGGACATAGGATTCTTCTTATTAAAAAAAATACGGAAGATAAAAGAATTGGAAAATGATTTGAATGACTTTTGGTATGCAGATAGGTGGGACCCACCGAAGTAACATAGGTGGGAATGGTTATCCTTACTATTATATAAATGTGAATGTAGGGATGTTTGTTACGCTTTCACGCAAAAACAAAAATTTTGGTATGACCATTAAATGTTGACCGATTCTCAGACCTACCTACAATATACACACAATATTTCATAAAAATCAGTCGAGCCGTTTCGGAGGAGTTTGCTAAAAAACACCGCGACACGATAATTTTATATACATACTAGCTGACCCGGCAAACGTTGTTTTGCCATATATGTATATAAAATTCTCGTGTCGTGGTGTTTTTTGGCAAACTCCTCCGAAACGGCTCGACTGATTTTTATGAAATATTGTGTGTATATTGCAGGTATCATTTTTCAATTCTTTTATCCTCCGTATTTTTATTTAATAAGAAGAATCCTATGTCCTTTTTTTATATCTCGAAGACTATGTGTACAAATTTTCATGATAATCGGTTAAGTAGTTTTGGCGTGAAAGCGTAACAAACAAAACATTAACATTTATAATAGCTGACCCGGAAAACTTCGTATCCCCTAACAGTCATTGAATGTTACATATTACCTGAATTTTATTTTTGATTGTATGGAAATAAATATTAAGTTCAGCACTTTATTGAGATAAAAATACAGAAATAAATAAGTACGAAAATTAAATGCATCAATCGTGTCACCGAAAGTCATGATTTAATTAAACATGTACATATGGGATGGGATGCAGTCGGTTTCAATTCTCTTCATTGAAGCATCAGTGTGGTGGACTGAAGCCTAAACCCTCTCAGTTGCAGAGAAGGCCTATGCCAAGCAGTGGGACGTACATTATATGGGCTGATGATGATGATGCACCTTGTGATATACATTTTTAATATATTTTTTAATTGTCTAAAAGATCACAAACACCTTTTGTTAATCGTCATTGCGAAGGCATGACGAATCGGGAACTGAATTCGTTTGAACTCAATGGTCATACCCGTTAGGATCAATGAAATCTTAGATCAATCTAATTGATGAATTCTCAAGCACCAATTCATCTCTAAGTTGTCTTTTCAGTATCGTCACGTGAATAACATTACTCAACAATTTTCTTAACACCAAGCGCATTCCATTGCATAGTTGTGGGTGTTTTAGATTTCAAAGCGTGATGACTACCGAACCTGCCTTCGTTTGTAAATCAGGTACAACCAAGGAGTTTAAAAATACATTTCTGAACGCACGCATAAATATTTGACAACCAATAAATATGTCAATCCCTTTTTATTACTGACATTATTCTACATTTTTAAAATCTAAAATACGCAATTATTCGAATATTCTGGATATATGTTGTCGATTCAAAACCTTTATTTAATTACGTTCTTTAATTTGATGTGTCCATTAACCATATTGACGGGATAAAAATAAAACGTTTGACAGAATATTAGGTAGAACAGTTTATATGAGAAAATTAAATTGTTGTTTTTACCATATTCCTCGCAATTTTCTTAACTTTTTCTTTCATAAGAACCTTCTCCTAACAATAGCAAACACAACAAAAAAAGAATTAGCGAAATCGGTCCAGGCGTTGTTGAGTTATGCGCTTACCAACACATTTTGCGATTCATTTTTATATATAAGATATGGCAAAACAACGTTTGCCGGGTCAGCTAGTTCATTATAAATATGTCTACGATTTATGTGGCGGTTACGATATTCAAGGGTTAAGTCTATTGTTGTGGTACAGTCATTGATTCTTATCCGCTGTACCAAAACTTAAAAACAAAAAAATATTGTTTAACTACGCATAAGTTGTTTATTCGATTTTTATATCAATTCTAGCGTACCGTGGCTATTGCATCTTTATGGCCCAACTACAAGAATACATGTTTATCGATTATATAAAAATGTAATAAATTGATGCCAGACAGAAACGAAAAATCCTTGGGTAATACCCAAAATCTGCATATATAAAAAATATAATGCAAAAAGTGTACCTAAAAAAAAATTACACTTAGATTTATGTAGTGCTAAAATTAATGTGTCCAAATCCTCTATGCCATTGCTTCCTTTTATTTTTTTTAAAAGCTTTTAAATTTTTCACCTCGGGTTATGATGCATGATATTTTTCACGTCAAGTGTAATAATAATATCTACAGCACACAATTAAAATGACGTGATTTTTCATACAACGATAAGTTATCTCATTAGCCTAATTTCGTGATCTGGCGGCAATAAGCTTATACCATGATGCTTCAACAAACTGCCATAAAGTCACGTTACTTAACAACTCAAACAGGGCTATGTACACTGCATTCTTAGCCTTATCTTTGATAAGGATACATAAGATCCGACGGGCGTTGATAGCGATAGCGAGGGCAAATAATGATAACGGGTCACCTGTTTCGTGCTAGATTTCCTGTTAATTGTGATGAAAATAACTGTTTCCTGTTTTAAATTATTTTTTAAACAATATTCGATAAAGGCAATTACTTATTTCATCTTAGGAAATCGTAATTATAAATTTCGTGAGTAGTAAAATAATTAACAGCTAATAAATAGGTCAGTTGAAGACGGAACGGTCAAAGAAAAGAGTTGGAGTTGGATTTATTTATTGATCTTATTGTTATGTGAATGGAAATATGAACAGATGACTTCATAAGACTTTCTAGGCTCAAAATGTCCATCAACCTGCTTGTATTATTAAGTAAGGCTCATCATCATCAGCCTATATACGTCCCACTGCTGGGCACGGGCTTCCTCTATACGTAGTTGAGAGGGTTTAGGTCTTAGTCCACCCCGCTGGCCTAGTGCGGGTTGGCGGACTACACGCCTAAGAAAGTCCTAAGATTATTTGGTGCGCAGGTTTCGTCACGATGTTTTCCTTCACCGTTAAAGTAAGTGATAATTCTTTGTGAATATACACATAACTTCGAAAAGTCAGAGGTGTGTGCCTGGGGTTTGAACCTGTGACCGCCGAGATTCATGACCGCGCGCCTAAACGTCGAGGCCATCACTACTGCTACAAGCTGCACTACTACAAGAAAGGCTCATTACCATTTAATTCCAGGGTTATTATTATTGCAATGGAAAAAATGTTTAGTGCATATAAAAAATTAAATAATTAATAAAATAAAAAATAAAAAAACATTTTATATGCTCAAGTTATTATTGTGCGTGTTACTATCTTATCTGTTTGCAGGTTGGAGACATCTTCGGTTAGCAGAGGGAATATATTATATTTTGCTAATAAACTAATAAAAAAATATACGGCCGCTTTTTCTTTACGATTCGTCGTTTTGTTTTTGATTTTTAATTTACTAGCTTGATATCCCTAAAATAATCTTTTTACTTCTATTAAAATACATCATATTAAAAAATGTTTTTTACTTGGCTGCCTCGTTGTCCTGAAACCCAATCTATATGAGTATGGCGTGCGATCGAAAAGTCCCGGGTTCGATTCCCGAACAAAAGACATAGAAATAGAAATAATGTTTGCTTATGTTTTCGGAGATATTCGCAAATCTGTGTCTATAAAGTTTATAGTCCTAAGTAACTACAATGTGCCTAAGATACAAAATAATTTACAAATGTAAAGTAATTTAGGGTATGTTTAATAAGGCCAAGCTGAACATGCTGATTACTGATATCTGTATTCTGTATCATGTAGAGGAGCTACATATTTATTAAAGCAATCAAGTAACGTTCGGAAAATGTCTGCTCTGAGTGATATTGATTAACAATTCGACCTAGTAGGTGTCGCTATCGAGTTCTGGGATAGTAATTTCATTCTTTGATGAGCGACAGATTACCGAAATTTCGGGCTTTAGGTAACACTTTGGGTTCCATTTGTAATAATAATCTTCGTGTCAAATGCAATAGTAGATGATAAGGTAACGGTGACGGAAAACATAATCAAAGTGTTTCTAAGTTTTCTAAAAAGAATTTCTTAGGAATATGAAGACCACCCCAACCGTGCTAGGCCAGCGTGATTAACTAAAGGTTTTTTATTACAGAAGGCCCGTGCCCAGCACTGAAGCGAATAATGATATAGATAAATGTTTTTAAAAATAAAAATATTGCACTTTTATTAAATCCCTAAAACATCAAGTTACTAAAATATTCCATAAAATATTCAGTCGGATTTATTTTGATTGTCGGCTTAAACATTAAAAATATACAAATATTTAAATATACCTACTATTAAACAGGTCCAATATGTACACATACAGAGTTTGTACAATATTTTTTACATGTATGTTGCTATCGTCGTACTAAGCACACGTTATTGTAAATAGGTTATCGGTCAGTCTTAAGAGTTTAATGACCCTCTGCCCTACCTTAATATAAATCTGGATAACATATACGACATATGACTTACATTTTATATCGCAAATGATGTAGCACATGTTCAAATATTAGAGCAAATGGATTTAAATCCCGGATGCCAGAATATTGGACGTGGGGGAATTTAAACAATAGGGTTTGACAGCCCCGAGGCGCAGTTGACTAGACACCAGCTTGCGAAACGAGAATCCGCGGGTTCGATCCCCGCACTGAGACAAATGTTTGTGTGATCCACAAATATTTGATTCGAGTCTGGGTATTTGTGAGACCGAAAAATCTCTCGTAGTTTCTGATACCTACGTCACAAGACTTGTATCTTAATGAGGGGTCAGAACTATGTATTTGACTGTTGGGTGTATTTATTTATTTTTATTAGGGTTGAGCTGCCCAACGGCTAGGATAATGCTAGATAAATTAATTTTATTGCATATGCGCCCAAAATTATCCTACTGGTGCTTGTACACGCGAAAATACATATATACCTACATATGTTTCTGGTACGACGCTAAAGTGACAACGCTCTGTCTGATGGTAAGCGAGATGCTGTCCCAAATAGAGCATCAAGAGGCGAGAGACTCATCTCTTACTCGTATGTAATCGTAAATATACTTGCCGCATCGGTCTCGTAGCATAATATGATGGCGTATGCGAACGAGTGATTCCTGGTTCGAAGTAAAGCCCACAGAAAGCGTTATTCAGTTTTTTTTTAGGGGAGGGTAGAGTAAGGAAAATGTTCAGTTGAATATTAATAGACTCGCCTCCGTTACGTTATGTAAGTAGACTTTAGTAGACTAACTTGCAAAATGTATCATAATTAGTAAAGTTTCTAAAATAGAAATACTATTTTTTATATGTATGTATTTTTTATAAGAACAGCCTACTGATATTACTGAAATTATAAGTATTATTTTACATTTACACGGCAAGTGGCAACACCGCACTTGATGATAAATATTGTGATGTTCTGCACCATGAGGTGAGAAACCAATGATGACCGTCGGTGCTCGAAACTATCTTGTTGGCCTACTGAGATACTTCTTCATGGCACCCTGTTCTGTGCTAATACAGCATTGCATTAAAGTACGAGAGCGTTTACTTTAACGTGGGCTTAAGATATCTAAAAATTTGTGTCACACCAACGCTCAGGAAATTACCAAAAGCTGGTTGCAAATTGTAATACATTAAAAGAATCTTCACAATTCAACATTCTACGAATAACTGATAATCAATATGATAATTATTAATATTATCAGTTGGAGTTATCAATTGGCATTGAATCACTGCAATACAACAATGGCGGCGGCCAGTCATTTCATTATTTGTTTGTTATTAATATGTTTTCTTAATTTTGTTAATTCGTCTGATGTTTTGTGTGAAGCGGGATTTTGTAGGGTGAGTATTATTTGTTTTGTCTATTTAGTAATATACCCATAGATACACAAAAAATTATATAAGGTATATAAAAACATTTTGTCAATATATTTGTAAAAAAAATTGTCAAGGATGTTGTTAATTGAATATGATGCTACTCTTGACAAAGACGATTCACATGGAATAGCTAATAATAACTTAAAAGTGTACATTTCTCCTTTTTATTAATTATTATTTACTTACTTGTTTCACAATTGAAAGCAATTTTCATCGCTATATTGATTGTCAATAATAGTTATTTAATAAGAACTATTTATTGTGGTTTAAATAATTAAAGATGTCGTTTAGATTCTTTGTTATGTGCGGGGACTTCCCGTTTAGGTTCTAATTAAAAATATTATGAATGTAGATGTATAAGGATAAAATAATAGTAGGTATATATATGAAAGCAAAATGCATCAAAACTTATTTTGTCATATCAACTTGGCATTGAAAGTAGACAATGTGGTAATTTTTTAACAATATTAAATAAGTAGGTACGTTTGTAATGTCTTCTCTACTCTGATTGACACTTTGCAGTGAGGCCATACATAATGTGCTCTGTGAATTTAGTTCTTCGTTTCAATTTTCATGTGAGACATTTCTTCATGACAGCTTTAATTAACCCGTTGCTAATTTGTTCCTTGATGCTCAGGTGTTTGAATAATATACGAACTTTATGCTATGGAACTTAAATATGGAAATAAAGAATCATATTAATGTTTAAACCTGCAAATAATTATATTCTGAATTAACTTGTTTACGAAACTACATATTATATAAGCTGTAACGCTACGCTACTTATTAGAGCACTTAGCTGTAAAAAAAGCTTCTAGTTCTCGTTGTATCAGTACGTATATTTGAAAACCGTCTGCGATTTCCCTGGGTATTCTACGTCATGTTTCTTTATTACAATTCCGTAGTCTTTTTTTTTTAAATTGCACTGTTGACCTTCCATTGATTATTGTGAATCATTCATAATACATTAATTTTACTGATATAATCTGGAACGATAATACACTTGTTAATTTTCATTTCCCAATGCATAAACAGCAGTGCTTTACGTTACGAACTTAGATTTTTTATGATACGACATGGGGTGCTTGCGCAAATTGATGAAAATGGGTAGTTGATTATTAAAAAGATATTTAGGTAGGTTTGGCATTCACAAAATCTTGAAAAAAATAATTATCAATTGTGTGAACATTGGCAATAGTAAAATTTTCTATACTCAGTTTTATTCATTGCTTAGTAGAACTAAGATGAGAGCCTATCCATACCCATAAGATGTGGGTAAATTTTCACATCAAAATTCTTTGTTATACTGGCCCTAAAAGAGGACCAGATAGCATATAGAATAAAACATCACTTAGCTTCTTTAAATGCTAATACTTAGCAGTAAAGGTAATGATAATGATTTACAGAACTATGTCTTCGAGACTGGTTGTGCGACCCCGGAGCCGCACTGCGCGATCAACAATGCCACACACTCTGGAATTTGGATGCCTTCTCCAACCCTCTGCAATTGCTGCCCATATTGCCTAACATTTATAGGTAATTTTATTACTGTTTACTAGTTTGCTTATTTAAAAAATAAGAAGAACGTTTTTGATTTTTTTGCGAAAAATATTTTCGTTTTGTTCCACTTTTAAGCCTTTAATTGTACTTTGTCTTGCATCTCCCGGCCTATAATAATAACGACTAGGTTTTATATTGATATCTAAGCTCATGTAATTTATGATATAATAATGATTTTAGGCGAAGGAGAGTTCTGCAGTTTGGGCGGCCCAGGTACCGGTGTCACAGTGGGCCGATGCGGTCATGGACTGACGTGTGTCAATGGCACTGATGGGCACAGCTATTGCAGGCGGAGTAAGTAGTAGTTGTAATATATGTACCTACGTAATGTTACACACACTTAACCCTGCATTCCTGAGGCGCATTTCTGTACCCACGATTTGCTAATTGTGTTTAAATTCCCTCGGAATAGGAGGCTAGCTTAGCTAGGTGGCTAGCTATTGCTGTTTTAGCACACTGTCAAACTCATAATTATCTAATGAAAAATGCCACTTTCACTCATCATGATAATGAGGACTCTGCTCGATCCGGAAATAGAACCTCGGACCTCTAGACCGAACAGCACATACTTATACCACGAAATATGAGGGAAGATTAAATAGACATGGTTTATGAAGTCAGGTTTGCTTGCGAGTAATATAATGATGTTATTTCAGTGACGTCACCATGCCACACCGCCCAAGCCACGTATGACGACAGACATACAAGAGGAGACGTGGGATCTTTAGAGTTTCGTCCCCATTGCGACGCGAAGGGAGACTACGCGCCCTACGACTGCGTACCTGCACACACGTAATTTTTTCCTTAAGTATTACGTTATCTTTACGACAGCGTAGGTGTTACATGATGTACGCAGGTAGAGAAATTATTTGTTTGTTTAAAACCTAAAAATCATTATTAACAATCACAATAGGGTTGGTTTGTCGGCTTACATTCAGTGACGTCCTGCGAACCTCGCCAGTTCGGCCACCTATTTGAGCAATTTTCACAATTTTCAGATGCTTCTGTCAATCTGAAGAAGGAGAAAGAATATTCGGCGAAGTTTTATACCTTGGTTTGGCATCTATACAAAATATGCATTGTGGTATGTATAGGTACTTATTACAATATGCTTTTTTTCTGAAATAATAGTTCTATTTTTTGATGAGTTGTAAATGTAATGTAATTATTTCGGCTTGTTCTGAATAAACAAATTTCAATCCCAGAACACGACACAATTGTGAGCTGCCCCATTACAGTTGACAACAGCGTAGGTCCCCCACTTTATTAGGTATCTAATTTTTTACACTTTCCTTATTTATAAATTTCATGTCGCAGGTTGTTCCCGCCTCCATAACAAGATCATGAAGATCATCCAACCAGGCCTGCGGCACCCAGTAGTTCCGCCCCGCTGCACGCCTGACGGAAACTTCTACCCAATCCAGTGCATCAACACGAGTTGCTACTGCGTGGACAGGATCACGGGACACATCGTCGATGCCGATGTTAAAGGCCACAGGATTGATTTGAATACACATCCTCTAACAGACTTGGCGTGCTGTGAGTATTTGTTCCATTTTTATCAGTATGATCAGTTCAATGTTTCAGTTTTTCTCATGCAGCTTAACATGTAAAGTGTAGCCTATAGCACCATTTAGGTCATTTTTGTTCAGGGATATACATAGGTGCCTTAGTTTTGTATTTTATGTATACTTGGCTATTGAATAGAGAATGGAGTGAATAAAGAGAAATGATATTTTTGTGATTCGCGATATTTGTTTTGGGTCTTGGTGTTTTTGAGACCATAAAGTCCTGTTAGTATGAAACTCACAGACACGTCACAATATTTGAGGCTAAATGTGATAAATATATCTGAGACTTGTATGTATTCGAGTACCTATATGGATTCCGCTTATGAAAATGGTCATATGACATTTTTCAAAGAGTCATTAGAACCAGAGAATACAAAGACATACATGAGAGTATTTCATAATAGTTTCTGCTGGCGCGTATATTATTTTCCTTTTTATTTAATTTTTATATTACCAGATGATCCTGCATTAGATATGTTTCCACGTTTGAATGAAGGCAAACCGCCATACAACTTCACAACGCCATGTTTGGAGGAGCAGAAACTACAGGTGGAACTGATTGTTCAGAGTGATAAGGAAGGTTACATTACGGATTTCTTCAGTTCATTCACTGAGTGCATGCCCGACGGCACTTATGGACATGTTATTACCACCAGGAATAGAACGTGAGTTTTGTTTTTATACGTGGTTCAGTTTCGCAAAGTGATTAGAGTGGCAACTCTTCGCAACAAACCCGCCATACTGACCCAGGCAAGCGTGTCTGGTTCCGGTTTATACTGGAACGTATAAGCGTTACACAAGCTTATTTGTTGTCATCAGGGTTGGGCAGTATTTGAATTACTTGTAATTGAAATACAAATACGTATTTTGTATTTGTATTTTAATTACTTTCTTAAAATGTAATTTGTAATTTGTATTTCAAATACGTGAAGCCGAAGTATTTTGTAATTAGTATTTCAAATACTCGAGGCTTCAAAATACATTTATTAAAATACATTTAGCCTTCATTTAGTATTAAGTTTGTGCTCATCAGGACCTGCAATAACAAAACAAAAACCGCCTTAAAAAAAACTATTCCAAAACAAATAAATATGCATTATTTTGTAATTTGTATTTCGTATTTCAATTAAAAATAGCTAAAATACTGTATTTTGTATTTCAAATACCTTACTTAAATGTATTTTGTATTTCGTATTTAAATTACTTGCGATACAGTAAGTATTTTGTAATTTGTATTTCAATTAAAGCAAAGCATGTATTTTGCCCAGCCCTGGTTGTCATCATCAGCCCATATACATCACACTGCTGAGCACGGGCCTCTTCTACAGCTGAGAGGGTTTAGGCCTTAGTCCACCACGCTGGCCTAGTGCAGGTTAGCGGACTACTCACCTAAGAAATTCCTAAGAACTTTTAGGTGTGCAGGTTTTATCACGATGTTTTCCTTCACCGTTAAAGTACGTGATAATTCTTTGTGAATACACACATAGCTTCGAAACGTCAGTGGTGTGTGCCTGGAGCTTGAACCCGCGACCGTCGAGATTCGCGACCGCGTGCCTAAACCTCGAGGCCATCACGAATTCTTATTCGTTGTAATAAAAATAATTAAATAAAAGACTTGGGTGACTGGTGAGAGTTATTCCCACTCGTTTCTCATTAGTCGAAACTCTGTTTTATACTCCCACGAGACCAACAAGGATGCAACGTGTAAATATTTTATTTCTTAATTAATTTTAGGAAAATCTGCGTTGACGAAGGTGGCCGCCAAATAGCGAGCTACTCAGCCGCGCCAAATACTGCCGAATATGAAAAAATGGACTGCAGTAAGTAATTCTCTTAACCGCGACCAGGTTCCGGGTTTAATTCCCGGGCCCTCAAGTTCGCGTCAAAGTGAGATTTAAAATACAACCCTCCATCGGTAGTTGCTTGAGTGTGTGTGTGTGTGTATTGTGTGTGCCGGATATGCTTCGTGAATGTTTACTAAAATGAGATTGTGTTAATAAAATCAATGAAGTACTTACATCGACTTCGATATGGCCCAGATGCTTATGTTCTAAAAACTGCTGGGCAGGTGTCTTCTGTGACTTTGAAAATGAGAAGAAGTAAGAATGACGTCAAGGAAGCCGAACAGTTGTTTTTTTCCTAATAGATATGTCGAGTATGTACTTTCTTTAATCCAAAAAATTACTTGCAATTTAGTATTAGGGTTTATTATTACTACTCAACAAAAAAAAGGAAACAATAATATAACACTGCCATCTGTCGTCTGTTGGATGCATGTAAATATAATCTTTTTGCCGCACGAGGTCTCTGATAACACGTAAATTTTTAGCGACATTTATGAGCAATTTTTTTTTAGAATGTGCATATACCGCCCACGTCATGGCAGCATCAAATGAGAAGCCTGTTTGCTGCAAAAATGGGAATTTCAGACGTATTCAGTGCCGTCGCGGCTTTTGTCGATGCGTCGACTCGGACGGAAGACAGCAAGGAAGAGAATTAGCAGACGTCACCAGATTATTATGTCATACAGATAATTGGCGCACCTGTTAGTAAAAAGTTCATATTTATTTTTATGTGTAATATCAGAAATATATTGCGGAGAACGATGTTTTTTATTATTTATTCGACGTGAAGTATAAATTTCATCCACTGTAATGTAATATTAGTGTAATAAATAACATAAAATAAATTCACTTTCAATTTGAAAATTAATTTTAATTACACTACTCCAAAACGAGTGGACCAAATTAATACCCGAAACAGTACCTAATAGGATTGTAACGTTATTTTATAATAACATATTAAAATACATGTTTTTATAGTACCCTTGTTTCGTCTCTTTTTTTTAATTATTTCGATAATTACAAATTCAAAAAAATGCAAAAGACTCATCTACGAAATTATCAATTTTTATTTTACAAGCCGAGGAAAATGTAACAATATACCGAGTAAAATAATGTTTTAAAAAAAAGTATCATTTACAACGTAAATTAAATTTACTTTGAGGCTTAAGCTGTGTGATTACCTAATAAACAGACGAAAAAATAGGTGGAACTTTATGAAAGGGGATTTATGCTTAGATTTTTTGATCTGGTATACGTAGCCTTACGCTACTGAAATAAAATTATCATTCCGTCTCTGTCTAACGTAAATGTTATACGTTTTCTTTTCAACTTTCTGACTTTTCAACTGTCAGTCAACCAAACTGTGTCGTATCGTGGAAAGGAACGGCGTCAGAAAATTTTGTGATTGTCGAAGGGGAATGTTTTTCTTCTGTTCTATTTATTTAGAAATTCTTGAAGCACATCCGAATGATATTGTATCTTAAATACAACGCCGATATGTGATCTGATATTTTTATAAACTGTTGAATAGTTTTAGTTTGTACTTTGCTAATATAAATCGGCTTACTAGGTTATCCCCTTTGCTTATTCGTCATCAAATTTTGGTCTTGCTGTGCCTGATTATATTTAACTGAGAAATTCGAATAAAGGAATCTTATTAAGTGTTTCGTGTGATTTGAACTATATTTTTTGTGTAATAAATACAAGTATGGGTGTCATAATATCAAGATTTCGAGTGAGTATGTTACGAACTTTTTTTAGTTGATGAATACATTTTGTAACGTAGCCAAGTCTATTTTGATCGAATTATCATTTGGCGGCTTTTCAAATGTTCTATCTCTAACTTCAGCGCTTTTAATCTGGGCTCGGATATTGTTCCTCTTCGAATGAGGCTTCTACCGCCGATTCGATCATTTGAATTTTGCCATATGTTTTCGAACGCATGTTGGCAAAAATATTATTATACACAATATTAGATAAAAATATAGACATGGAAAGTGACATACAAATGTGTTCTTATTATTTTGACTTCTGGTATACATAGTACCAAAACAGAATTTAATGGAATATGCTGTCATCGCCCGAGTTAAACAGTTATGTCAAATTGACTTCTTCATAAATGAGAGAGAAAAAAATTAAATAAATATTTCCTTTAATTTTCACTTAAAAGTGTTACAAGATTATTATGCCTTTGATTTTGGTTACTGTTAAAATGTTTAATTTATACACATGACATAAAACACATTTATTTATCAAATAAAATATGTATACACATAATAAATACATATTTTTAAATATTAAAACTATTATTAATAAATAATAGTTTGTTCATAAATTACTACATACTACATACATACATCATAACATCACGCCTGTATTACTCGAAGGCGTAGGCAGAGGTGCATTATTGCACCCACATTTCGCCAGGTATGTATCAGTCCCATGTAAAAGGGGGTATAGGCTCACCCCCATTTTTCGCCATTTTTCGGGCACATTTCCAGACTCCATACTGCTACTGAGAATTTCCTAATGGAAAAACCCATAATACTTTGCCCAACCCGGGAATTGAACCCAGGACCTCTAGATCACAAGGCACATACTTGCACGATGAGACCATGAGGCAGTAAGTCATAAATTACTGATATTAATAATATACTGTTGTGTCCATACATACTTTTTAAGCTGAATGTGTTTATTTTCCTTTGTTATGTCAAAATTCAAACAAGTTTACAGGATAACATCTCAGTATACCTTATTTATAAATTACTCTTAAAATAACTGTTTCATTGGTTTTGATTGGGTTTTTACATTATGAAATTCTTAGTAGCAGCACAGTGTCTGGAAATGTGCATAAAGAATTGGAAAGTTTTGGGAATTCAGACATGAGTGTGTGTTACTAATCTAACAACTAAAATACTCCTAAAGTTAAATACAACACTATTGAAATAGTAGTATAGTATTACTCAGTCAAGGTATCTTCAAAAATATTATTAAAATTTCACTCTCATCATTTTATAACTTCAAAAACGTTTCATGATAGCCTTATGGTCTCCCAAAACAAGCATGAGCTATGTGATCAAGAGGTCCCAGGCTTAATTTCCAAGATTTATTGAGTTCACTGTTCATCCATTAGGAAAAATAAGAGTTGTAAACTCAGGCGTAACCACTGTTAAATTGCATAGCTTTGAGACCCAGTAGGAGATAAAATAAATAAACGTTTAAATAAAGTTTGGCTTATGTTATATATGATACTCTTTCTTATTATACATATCCTATATCATGATCTGCAATTGTTCTATCTATCCTGCAACATCAAATTGTCTGCATCCCAGTCTTCTGAATGAACATAAAAATCACAATGATATTAGGGGCTTTGTATCCATTCCAAGAAATAATTTATTTTGCTCTGTTGAGTGTCATCTTATATTAGAGAAAAAGTAAAAAAAATAAAACATTCCCTTGCAATAGTTTCTTAGAATCTATATTATATTGATTAGAAAAAATATGAGTGGCTATTAAAAAGATAAAATAAGTATCATAATTTTTATCAACAATAAATATGCATGTTTCTATTATAAATGAATGCATAGAGGGGACTGATAAATAAATGTTAATGAAAACATAGCATTGTGTTCATTGTGGAATGGTCAATATCATTCATTGTATTGTTTCAAGCAGTATTCTTACATTATTCATATGTTTTAATTATTAGCCAAATATAGATTGACCCAAGTCACTGAAATGTTAGCAAGGATTCACTGATAATATAATATTGATTGATTTGTTTTTGTTCTGACATGCAAGTTTTAAATAGTTGCAAAAATCACAATAGTTAGCATTGTTTCTGGATTACTATTCAATTGTGTTAGGTTTCAGAGAATTACACAAGTTTCAGTTCGACTTAACTTATGTGAGAACATCGTTTTTGCAACTCTATGCTAGGATTGGATAAGATGAAGTTGTTAGAGAATAACTTGACCCACTTGGTTGTTGCCCTCCTCTTAAAAATTTTGGAGTAATCTGTTGGAAGAGGTCAGCGCTAATTTACGTCGAATTTTACCATGACGTTTATCCGGAGTGTGTTTTGTTATATTTTTTTCTATTACTATTCCCCGTATTCATGATCTATAACTGGCAAGAGTAACACTTCGTGAAGGATTTATTGATCTTCGATAAAAAAAATCTTCTACACAGTACCTATTAAACATTAAATAATATATAAGTTGGTTGTACAAATATATATTCCCGTAGCCGAATTCAACACATTTCTAAATTATCAATGATTGACAGGCATAATAAGATATATCAGTTATCTATCTATTGGCATTCTAATACATCTAAAATTATTATCAGAACAAAACGTGATAACTGATAACGTTGTCAAATTTTATACTGAAGTTGTAGAAAATTACGCTAGTGATGAGTTTCAACGACAGTCCTAGGTGGCCGGCTCAACAAACCCTATATTATTTTTCAGTTTCCCAGTTTCCACTCATCTTTTCCCTATCATAATTTTTCAAGGCCAAATGCTTTTAGATTTTAGCATGAGAAAAAACACGTGAAGTCGGTTTTAAGATTGTTAGGTCGACAATCTTAGTACGTAGAATAAAACGCAAGGTAACGTCACATCGGTTTTACTTGAGATTGTGTTACCGCTGTGGCTAGGCCTGACCATTCATGCGGTGAACACTACGTCGTAAAAAACTACTTTTATGAAAAAGTAGCTGTAGTTTGAAACTGTGAATTAGCTCGTGAGCTACAAAACTATACACGAACGCGATCCAATTAAGAAATTATTATTTCCTTGATAAATTGATATATTTAGTAGGAAGTTGCACTCTCATTTGATATGTCCGTATCTATTTGTATTAGTTGATATCTAAATGTTTTGCATGTAATAATTTTATCTAAAATTGTTTGCAAGTTTGTAGCGCATGGTAACGGTTACGAGGTATTTTATAGACTGTTGATTAACACAATTCCTGCGTCAATTATCTTACGGAACTGGGTATTAAGGCAATATTAATTGGCCTTCGAACGCCGGGATAAGGCCTGGTAGAAAAAAAATATTTATCATCATCATCAGTCATTCATAGCTTATGAATGAAAATAGATCTCGGGAGTTGCACTCTCTGAGGATTGCCCACAGCTTTTTGTCCTCCCTTGAAAACCGTCGTTCCATTTAGCCTGACGCCTTGGGAATGTAAGCACGCAGTTTCAATCCCTGCGCCAATTCAAATATTCGTCTGGCTGTATTTATCAGCAAAAAATCTTTCGTAGTTGCAGATATAATTATTTACTGATAATTATATCGTAAAAAAATGCTTTTTATAAGATACTAACGGAACGTGTGTTTGAGTTAATTTACTTAGCGTTCTTTGAGGCGACAATTACATTTCATGAAGTACGTATCCTAATAGTACCTAATTCTTTACTAGTTGTTGGGAGATTTGTCCAACCCTTATTAATCGTTATAATTATCACGTGACTATTTTCTCTGTAGTTCAATAATCAGGTGAGTTAATTAAATATTATATTTTTTATGTTTTGCATCTTTTAATTCTATTACCACTGTGTCATTAGAATACAATCAAATAGAAGTCATTGATATAACACGTTCACTTTCAAAATTACACGGAGATATGAAAGGCTAGATATTTTCATTAAGAAAAAAAAACATTAGAATTTCAACCTTATTTGCTGGAGGTAAGGTCACAAATGTTAATACTTGTGATGTTCTTCACGGTCTGATTACTCTATTTTAAACTTTCATCTTTTGCAGCAAAAAATACCTATCAAATTTCTGTAACAGATTCTTACGATTGGGCTTTGATTCAGTTTTTTGTTTCAGTGTAAATAAATAATATGTCGTGTATAAGCACACTATTCACTTTTCAATAGTTTTTTTTTAATATATTACAAATGAGTGAGCGCTGTTCATAAGTCAAGTAATGGTAATATATTAACAAAGAAATGATTGCATCATGACAATCTCATAGTCCTGAACTCATATATGGATACAAGTCTTATGCGGTGGAATATCAGACACTAGACGGACGTTGTTTTTACATCACATGCGCATGTTTGGTTATAAAACACATTTATTGTTCACAAAAGCAATTGTCTCGATGAAAGAATCAAACCTTTGTTCTCTTGTTCTGCTTTTACCCTAATGAACCACGGAGACTTTGAAGTTGTTTGAATATTCAAACAATTATATTCATATAATAATGATCCGTCAGTAAATCTAGCTCATAACATTTCTAATCTGGTACAACTATTTATAGTCGTCTAATGTCAAGAAGAAGCTGCCGTAATGGTATGATTTATTGTATCAATCTTTTAAACGTGCCTGACTGCCTCGTGGTCTCGCGGTACAAGTATGTGCCTAGCGATGTAGAGGTCCTGGGTTCGATTCCCGGGTCGGGCAAAGTGTTATTGGGTTTTTCCATTAGGAAATTCTCGGTAACAGCACGGAGTCTGGAAATGTGCCCGAAAAACGGCAATAGGCTCGCCCCCTATTACGTGGGACTGATACATACTTGGCGAAATGTGGGTGCAGAAATGCACCTCTGCCTACCTCTTCGGGGAATACAGGCGTGAGTTTATGTATGTATGTCTTTTAAACGTGTTCCATAACAAGAGCTAATGATTTAGTTGTTATAATACCGCCTGATTCTCCAAATATACTATTAATGCGAATGAAACCGAAACAAAGCAGAATATAGTTTAAACAGATTTATGTAAAAGTCCCTAAGTATTTAAAATTTCAGCTACCTACCGAAAGAACCAAAATGGTGCGTTAGGACAGATCTTAAACTAACAGTATACTACTAGGGTACTATACTTGACGATATCGATAATCGCTATACAAAAAGCAAATAATAAAACAGATAATATTGGTGCACAAGAAATCTAATCTGATCGATGTTGCATTTCGGAGATAAATTTAGTATGCTGATTCTTGATGTGAGTTGTTGATTACAAATATCAATAAAATCTCGACAGGCGATGAATCAGTGATCTGGCATATTGTATGCAACCGCTAATAATGGTAATTGTAACAAAATGGTACAGCGCAATTTATTCTTTGGATTGTAATGATAGGCGAAAGTTTTCGTACTTTTTTGATCATGAGATGGCACAACTTCTTTTTTATCGTGGAATATTCCGGACGTGGCCAGGATCCTTCTTTCGTTGATATTCCATATATGTATACTACTTACATTTTTAACATTTAGTATCTGCTCCAATATTTGCCATAATCTTTTGAGCCTTAATTTTCTCTTTAACCGTGCTTTGCTGTGGTCTAGTATTATTATGCCCGCGTACTGCTCTGGTTTTCTTAAATCGTATTTAAACCAGCTCAAGCGTCGTTCCTGGAGTTAATACGCAATGTTGACAACGGTGAAACTACAGGCTTTGAGTCTTGTTGGTTGTGTGACCTAAATGTCCCCCGCAGTCTTTATTGCTCGCCCCACAATACTTGTTATGTTAATATAGAATGAGAGCTATGTGAATGTTGAGATTTTAATGTTCGGTTTATTAAAAGGTAGTTAAAAATATATGCTCACTTTTTATTTATATATTGCTTTATCTTATTCTAAGATAATTAGGTCAAGGTTAGGAACGCAACTAAAAAAGTCGTTTAGGTACAATGAAATTGATAAACTCTTGTATTTATGATTACTTTCAGTGTAGAATTAGTCTAACGTTGCTAATATACATTATTACAAAACTTCCATGCAGGATGCTGCCGTGTGTCGTTACAAATGTAAATGTATTATTGTGAATTCAGTCTTTGTAGAACTCCAATATAAACAGGTACACTCCTGTACACACCCCTGTAAGTATAGGGTAAGGTTGTTGCTACGCCCACATTTTGCAAGCTATTTTTGTGACCGGTTTTAACCAGGCGTAATCAATATAATAAACTGAATCCCAATCGTTTGTTCACACTGTTTTGCGTTAATAGATTAAAATTACATTTGACTTTAAGTTTTTTTTTTCATAATATTTATTAAAATATATATTTTTTTTTATATTAATAACTAAGTAAATATTCAATTCTTATTAAAAAAAAAGCAATTTGTAATTCAATTCAATTGACAAATTTATTTAAAGTAGGTACAAAATCACCGGCAAATTGGCCTAAGGTTTGTGGCCCTTAAATACCGGAAAAAAAATATCTCTCACGCTTCTCGATGATTTTCAACATCTAATCACCAAAAGTTGTTTATACGTATACTAAGGACGAATAGCTTTGACGCGACTAATCCTATAAGACTTATAGTATACCTAAATCATGACTTTTATAGTGGAATAAAAATAACAGATTATCCAACAATATTTTCTTTTATTCCAGCGCAAGAAAACGACAACAGAACTACTCGAACGACTGGAAACAGATTTGAAGCGGTTAGAGAAAGATGGCCTGTATAAGGAGCAAACTCACAAGCGCGTCATTGGCTACGTCATGGCGTACTCTGTGGGGCTTTACGTGCTGTTCGCTGTGATGTACTATTATATGTATGTTGGTAGAACGCAGCACTGGCTGCATTCGTTGCTGTACGCGTCGCCATTGCTCGTGCTGCCTGTTTTGTGAGTATTCATGCTTCATTCTATTTTTGAGGTTCCGAACTTCAAAGGAAAAAAGGTAATCAGAAAAGGGGAAATTTATAGGATCACTCGTTCCGTCTGTCTATCTGTCATACCCAATTTACTCCGAATATAATAATTCAATAATCTAAACACGGTTGTGTAACGTAAGTTATATTAGTGAATTTCGGATATGGGGAAACTTTTATTATAATGTCGAATTCATATTCTGACATACTTGTCGCTAAAGGGACAGGCAGAGATGTAGTTTTACACCTAAATTAATTATATTGTTATAGTTGGTGTGACATTTTGTAAATCTTTTGAATAAGATAATTTAATCGGATAAAATGACGTTATCTTTCTTTTTTCAATTCTATATTCTATTCTTTTTTTTTCAGGGTGATAATCCTACGATCTGTGATCTCTTGGTACTACAACTGGACACTCAACAAAAACAGACAGAAACTTAATAAGATGAAAGAACAGAAAAAGAAAATTCTAGAAGATGTTATGAATACCGAAACTTATAAGGTAAGAATTTTAATGAACATTGTTTCCGTGTTATCCAACTTGCGTCTAATTCCTTAGAAACAATTTTTGTACTTGTTTACATTCCATTGCAGGTTGCCAAAGAGATCTTGGATAAGTACGGCAGTCCAGATGAGCAATCGAAGGCGCTGAAACCGTTCACGCCAACTCTGAACGTTCCCGGTAATACGCCTAGCACGCCCGTCCCAGGTAGACCCCTTGTAAATAATCCTTGTTAGTAAATGAGAACGCATCCATAATATTTTTATGTTGGCAGCACTGCATAGAGCTAAGTATTGTTTCTTGTCATTACTCATTATTAAATATACGTCCGCTCATGTTAATCGATCAACAGTTTTTTTATTGATTTTTCAATCTTAAGTATCATCAATCCTAATAGTGCTCCTCACCACCACCTATAACCGCCATACTCTTCAAGTAATATGTCAATTATTTTAACACAATTAATAAATTGGTGTTGGTTGACTACGAGAAAATGAAGCAAAAGTTAAAGTATTTATTTTAGGGTTATAAAAATATTTTTTGTGTTAGCTGTGAAGAAGAAACGGCACAAAAATCTTACTGAGCCACGCGCTATATATTTATTTTAAGTTATTAATAAATTCAAGAATATAAAGTCCATTAGCAAATATTTTTCTACAGTAGCTACTAGTTAAAGAGCATGCTTGGTATTAAACTTCGAGACCGTGTCAGAAACATCGACCTGCGCTCCGTAACTCCAGTTACTGATGTGGGGAAAAGATCTGCTGAGTTGAAATGAGAGAGAAAGAGAAGAGTGGAAGAAGAAGAGCGAGGCCTTTGCCCAGCAGTGGGATCTATTGTAGGCTATAAAAAAAGTATAGCACTTATATCAACTTTAGTAACGATATCCATCAAGTCGAGACTCAGTCAAGATTTTTTTAGCTATGCCATATATTATTCTAATTAACAATCCCAATGGTCAACCATTGTTCGGACCCACACTAACATAAATTTCGTATGTCTATTATGGGTATCAGAAACTTTGAAACTTGAAAGACTTTGGTTTCATAAAAACCCAAATCCGAAAACAATATTTGTCCATCGCACTAATCTTTGCCTCGCTGTTAATTTACTCGCTTTATTCCTTTCTCAATTGGCTTGGGTTTGTCCGTTGAGAAATTCTCAGTAACAGCACGGAGTCTGGTAATGGGCCCGGTGACTCGTCTCTTGTTACCCTTCTCTGTCTCCTATGGAAATAAGAAGTTACGTATTTCTTTTTATTATCAGCAACTCCAGGTCAACTAAGACAAAGGCAGTTAGCCTTACAGACGTCCACACCGCTTCCCAACAACATGAATATGGTGGCCCTCAACAATACTCCATCAACTATGTACAAAGGACCAAGGCTAAGAGTGAGTATACTATTCTTGGACTCATACATAACAAATATTTGTTGTAGAGGATAATAATATTCCCAGATAGACTGGGAATACAAGAGCTGTAAATTTTGATAACAACGATAATGGATTAGAATTGTGTGTTCCATCGATGCCAATCAATACTTTGAGTACGTTAAATTGATTTGCATTTAAAAAATTAAAATAAAATATTCATTGGTGTTTTTCAGTCTGACCAACTACCACGACCTCTGCTAGACAAGAACCGCTCAGCTTTAGACAGAGTGGTCGATTACTTGTTGAAAGACGGACCCAACCATCGCATGGCGCTTATATGCACCGAGTGTTCTTCACATAATGGTAAGTGGTATATTTTACAATACGTAGTTTATCCATAGTTACAAAAATCCCTTTCAAAAACTTGTGTATAATCCTCGAGTTGTAGAGAATTTTATATGTAGAAATCGTTGAATTGATTGAAACCGTCCATTTCATAAAGTTTTCCGACAAAGTGGCAATACACTCGATAGTATGTACGGTGTAGAGAGTATAATATCGGCATAAGTGTGACAACTTGCTAATTTGGTCTTCTCCGTTTTTTGCCGACACGATTTGGACTGCAATTAGCATCAGTGCAATTATAAATGAAATGTGTTCCTAGGTACATTTTTGCAGGCTACTACTTAGATATCTGGCGACAGGTGTAGGTCGGGCGGTGTGTAATTGTGTATGTGTGTGTGTGCGCAGGCATGGCGATGGTGGAGGAGTTCGAGTTCGTGTCGTACGTGTGCGCGTACTGCGGCAAGCTGAACCCCGCGCGCAAGCAGCGCCCCGCCGCGCCGCTGCTGGCGCCGCGCGCGCTGCCGCCGCCGCACAGCCTGCACAACCTGCACGGCCAGTAGCCTTTATATACCAACCAGTGCCGGTACTTCTGTGGAGGTGTAGTGGTAGCAGCAGTTGATTGTTGCACTCGAGCCCTCCACTCAACTCGGGCACAACAAAAGTGAAGGATAAGCACAGTGTGAAATGAACAGGTGAACACAAGAATGAAGAATGTTATTTAAGACTTTGAAAGATGATTTAATGATAGATGAAGTTTAACAGTATAGTAGAAGATAGTATGAAAGAAGGAAGAATGAAACTAAAGCACTAAGATAACAGAAACTAGGTAAAGTAAATTATAGCAACACAAGCGACGGTCATTAGAAGCACACGCGGCAGTTGTCGGCGGTTCACTGGCTCGCTGCGCAGGCGCATCGACGTCACCGCTACGCCGGCTGTCCCAAGGCGCATAAGCGGAGCGGTTGATGTAGCGATTCCACGCCACATATTCCCCCTGGCCAGACCGTAACTACGGTCGATAGAAGTCAGGGAAGCGTATTTTTCTACCGCTGCGTGTGTACTTCTCTTCTTCTTCTTTCACTGCAGATGGACCAGGAAGAGAAGTTGTTGGCGCGATGTCGTCTTTGACCGTGTATGCCGGTTTCAGCCTGTCAACAGAGACGTTAATTTTCTTGTCCTTGACTAACAGGGTGAAGAATTTTGGCTGTCGTTCTATGACTTTGAACGGTCCGGCGTAAGGTGGCTCTAATGACGCGCGAACGCGATCTTGCCGCAGGAAGACGTGGGAAGAAGTAGATAGATTGCGCGGAATGTAAAAGGGTGACGTTGTATGCCACGATGTAGGTTTGGGAGTGAGTTTGCTCATGTGTGACTGAAGACGAGAGACGTATTGCGTTACGTCGGCAGTACTGCAGTCATTTTTTGGAGCGAGGAACTGGCCTGGCAAGGTCAATGATTCGCCGTAGACCAATTCAGCTGGAGATGCACGAAGATCTTCTTTCCAAGTGCTGCGTAGACCAAGAAGGACGAGGGGAAGAACCTCAGTCCATTGTGTGGAAGCGTGGCACATGATCGCTGATTTGAGTTGGCGATGCAGGCGCTCAACGATTCCATTGGCTGCAGGATGGTAGGCGGTAGTGCGTAAATGGCGCGCACCAACCAAGTTAGTAAGAGCCTGGAAAAGGTGGCTCTCGAATTGGCGACCACGGTCTGTAGTCACCCGTGCAGGGCATCCAAATCTGGCTATCCAGCCAGACACGAAGGCAGCAGCGCAGGTCTCTGCAGTTATGTCCTTCAATGGAATTGCCTCGGGCCAACGCGTAAATCGGTCGATGACTGTGAGGCAGTACCTGTAATCATAAGAAGTTGGTAAAGGTCCTACGATGTCGAGGTGGATGTGTGAGAACCTCGAGGAAGGGGTAAGGAAAGGGGAAAGGGGAGAGATGGTATGGCGGGAAATCTTGCATTTTTGGCATTGTATGCATTGCCTCGACCACTCTCTACAGTCCTTGCGAATCCCTGGCCAAACAAATCTCTGTGTCACCAGTCGCACTGTAGCTGAACAACCGGGGTGATGTAAGTTGTGGAGCATGTTGAAAACAGTTTTCCGGAGTTCTGGCGTAATATACGGTCGGGGAGGTTGAGTACTCGTGTCGCAGTACACGGGCAAGTCAGAGTCCATAGTTGGTATCCTTTTTAGTTTCAGAGTGGAACCATGTCGTAGCAGGTCTTGCAGTTCTGGATCTGAATCCTGATATTTTGCAAGATCCTGGTAGTTGACGCTGGATATCTCTTCCAACCGAGATAGTGCATCAGCAACAATGTTCTCCGGACCAGGTATATATCTCACGTCCGTTGTGAATTGAGAAATATAATCGAGATACCTATACTGTCGTGGAGAACATTTATCCTTGCTGGTTGAAAAGGCGTAAGAGAGAGGTTTATGATCCGTAAAGACGATAAAGTTCCTGGCTTCGACCATATAACGGAAATACTTGATGGCTTCATATATAGCTAGTAGTTCTTTATCGTATGGGCTGTATTTTCGCTGCGATGGTGAAAGTTTGTGTGAATAAAAACCTAAAGGCTTCCAATCTTCACCGCATCGTTGTTGGAGTACAGCTCCTATGGCCACGTCTGAAGCGTCTGTGATTAAAGCCAAATCAGCTTCAGGGTCAGGATGGCAGAGTAAGCTGGCTTGAGACAAGGATGATTTGCAATTATCAAACGCTTGCTTCAAATCCGGTGTCATTTCGATAGGTTGCGATCCTTTTAGTTGTCGGCCTGATAGAAGAGAATTGAGAGGCGCTTGAAGTTGAGCTGCCTTGGGAACGAATCGGCGATAAAAATTTAGCATGCCTAAGAAACGACGAAGTTCTTTGACTGTTTTTGGCACAGGATAGTCGATGATAGCTTGAACTTTGCTTTCCAAGGGCTTCGTCCCAGCTGTCGAAACGGAATATCCTAAGAAGGTTACTTCAGGCTGTCCTAGCGTACATTTTGCCGCATTCACCAAAATACCATACGACTTCAGGCGCTCGAACAACTCACGAAGATGAGCTTTATGTTCTTCAACCGATGACGAGAAAACCAATATGTCGTCGATATACCCAAAACAATAGTCAAGGCCAAGCAAAACTTCGTCGATGAACCTTTGGAATGTTTGAGCAGCATTCCTAAGACCGAAGGTCATGAACTCGAATTCAAACAATCCGAAGGGTGTCGTAATGGCTGTTTTGGGAACGTCTTCAGGGTTGACAGCAATCTGGTTATAGGCCTTTATTAGATCGATGGTTGAGAAAACTTTACATCCTGTAAGGCGATTCGAGAAGTCCTGAATGTGGCGTATGGGATATCTGTCAGGGATGGTTCTGGCATTCAGGGCTCTGTAATCTCCACATGGTCTCCATCCGTCATCCTTCTTCCTGACTAGGTGTAGGGGAGAAGACCACGGACTTTCAGAACGTTTGGCTATGCCAGACTGAAGCATGTCCTCGAATTCCTTCTTTGCCGCTTGGAGGCGAGCAGGATCGAGACGTCGGGGCTTGCTTGCAACTGGAGGTCCTGGTGTAGTCCTAATGAAATGTCTAGTCTTATGCTTAGTAAGACTGATCATACCTGCTGGTCTAGTAAGATCAGGAAACTGACGGAGAATCTCGTGGAATTCAGTGTTTCCTGCCACGGATTTGATTGACGAGACATCTTCCGGCAAGTATGAGCAGATAGCGTCGACTGAAAGTGAGGTTATTCCATCGATTAAACGCTGGTTTTTGCAGTCTACAAGTAAGTTGTAGTATGTAAGAAAATCTACTCCTATTATTGGCTTGGTAACATCGGCGATTGTAAATGTCCAGACGAAATCACGACGAAGACCAAAGTTGAGGTGAAGCTTCAAAGGTCCGTAGGTATGGATAACCGAGTTATTGGCTGCTACAAGATCATACCTAGACTTGCTACAGGGCGTCTTGCAAGCTGATCTTGGAAAAACACACAAGTCTGAGCCAGTGTCCACTAGGAACTGTGTTTTTGACGTACGATCTGTTATGAAGAGACGGCCTGTTGATGGAGAGGGACAGTCGTTGGCCGCTACTTGCGACTGCCCTGAGCGTTTCCCGATGAGAAGCTGCAAGGTTTCTTACACTTACGTGCTTTAGAGCCATACGTAAAATGATAAAAACAGTGCGGATGGTCTTTTGGAGGTTGTCGTGGACGTGAACGGCTGCGGGAACGGTTGTCTTGCTTACTCCTAAATCGAGATCGGCTATTTAATGAAAGTCTGTCTACCTTTTTGGAGAGCTCGTGGACCATTCTCGTTAGCTCTTCCACCTGAGAGGAGGTGTTGGAACTGCTAGCAGTGCTAGTCATAGCTACCGAAGGAATGGTAGGTGCGATGTCATAGACGGTATCAGCTAAGTCAGCCTTCTTCTCCAAATCTAAATCTGCCTGGGAAGCGATTACCGTTTGGATGTTCTGTGGTAGACGACTGACCCAAAGTGTCGCGAGGAAGTCCGACGGAACGGCTGGACCGGCGAGTCCTTGAAGGTAACGGAGAAACTGAGACGGCTTCCTGTCTCCAAGTTCTTCGTACATAAGTAACTGCTTCACGCGCTTTTCCTTGGAAGCAGAAAGTCGTTTGATTAGTTCGTCCTTCAGTTTGTCGTACTTATTGTTGCTTGGCGGCCTAGTTATAATGTCTCGAACCTCTTTGGAATATTGCTGGTCCAGTTGCGATACTAAGTAATGAAACTTAGTATCATCAGTAGTGATCCGTGAGAGAGCAAAATGGCTTTCGACCTGGGCGAACCAGATTTCAGGATCTTCAGGCCAAAAAGGAGGTACTTTGACGCCTACACGTAAGACGTGTTGCTCTACGGCATCACGAAAATCTTCGCCTTCACCACTTCCATTCTCAGTAGTCATGATAAAAAAAATTAAAATCGCTCACCGCTTTTGACTTGGACCACCGCCTTAGATAAGTTGCCTTTGTTCGATGCGGTCCGAGGTGATCAGCTGTAGAGGTAGTGAAATGCTTACCCACACTTATTTTTTATTATAAAATATGTTCGATCCAAGGATTTTTTTTGAACGTCGGATCACCAGTTGTGTGTCTTGAGAAATTTGTACTTCTCGGGCTCATCAGTTGTGGATTTCGTACCTTTAGTCTTTGTCGGGACTTCTTCTTGTGTTGTCGCGGTCACCAATTGTGGTGGTGTAGTGGTAGCAGCAGTTGATTGTTGCACTCGAGCCCTCCACTCAACTCGGGCACAACAAAAGTGAAGGATAAGCACAGTGTGAAATGAACAGGTGAACACAAGAATGAAGAATGTTATTTAAGACTTTGAAAGATGATTTAATGATAGATGAAGTTTAACAGTATAGTAGAAGATAGTATGAAAGAAGGAAGAATGAAACTAAAGCACTAAGATAACAGAAACTAGGTAAAGTAAATTATAGCAACACAAGCGACGGTCATTAGAAGCACACGCGGCAGTTGTCGGCGGTTCACTGGCTCGCTGCGCAGGCGCATCGACGTCACCGCTACGCCGGCTGTCCCAAGGCGCATAAGCGGAGCGGTTGATGTAGCGATTCCACGCCACACTTCCATAGAAGCTCAAAAGCCCAGATTGCCTTACAAATTTCCAAATACCAATATTTAAGCTGTAAATCTTTATTTAACAGATGCAATTTGACATATAAATGAGAATATCCCGACCCCACAATAAAGAATTATAAAGCCGACATTATAAAATTAACATTTAACGCTTTTGGGCTTCTATGGAAGTATCGCCACTGGTACCAACCTAGGGGGGACAAACATTTGTCAGGGTCTCAGAATTCTAGTCTCGACGCACTACCACTGTATGGTGGCGGGATAAATGCCAAACTGGCTATACAAAAATACTTCCTAAAATGGCGTAGAAACCAAAATTCCCTGAAGATCTCACAAATCTCAGGTTGTGCAGTTCGTCTCCAATATTTGACCACAAGGGTTCTCATCAGTTGCGCTTTTAGACGGAAAGGAATGTTACTGCAATAAATAAATTTTACAACGAAAAGAAACAAACATCACATTATGTGTCTCCAAAATCTCACGTTTGACGTGACGGAAAATGGCATGACGCCCACGTTTCTTAATTATTTAACCCCATATTTCTTCATTAGTTTTTATTGAAAAACAAATTCATATTGCAGGTGGTGGAGACGACTCTTCCATAGCAAGCTCAGCTAGCGACAGTGAAGACGACAACAAAATGGATGGTGTGTCTAAAATTGGCGGTCAGTATTTACTTTTTTCTTCCTTCAGAGGCCAGTGTTGTCTTCTTTGCTTTGCATTTGACGTTTGTCAGCCATAACAGTGAGAATCTCTCATGTCGTCCTTGGCTGGTTACAATATTCTTAACATTATTTAATAGCATTAACATCATTTTAAGCGATATAAAATCTTTGGTGTATTCAGTTTGTAATTAATGAAAAAAGTTTAATGAATAAATTGTAAATAAACTTTGAGTGTTTAATGTTATGATAGCTGTAACACCTATTTCTAACCAGAAAGTGTACAATGTTAATTTCCTTTATAACAACATTAAGTATTTTAAACTGAGGTACTTTGTTTCAGGTTCAGAAGGCGAATCGGATCGTCCCCCCTCCCCCGTTGAGGAGGAGACGAAATCCGACTCGGACAAGAAACAAGACTGAACGACTTTTGTCAATTGAGATAAAATTAACAATTTAATATTTATTTATTTATCAAAACATCGAGCGACTGTCAGATCTGATCGGTGACATCCGATTATAAACCTTCCTGCAATATCGTAGGATCGGTATATTCAAGATTAAAAATTATGGCAATAGCTGTAAAATAGAACATTATTTACATGAACAATTATGATGATGATAATTAAGTTTAGGATGATCGACGGAAATCGTAAATATTATATTAAAGTATGTAAATCTGGCTGAAATTATTGTACAAATTATACGTGTTGTTATTTGTGGCTGTTTCCGAGGCAGAGAGACGATTTTGCAGGAAGGTGCTGTCACTCATTAGTATCTTCGAATCGGCGGAAACACACGAAGCGACGTGAAACGTAAACACACATTTTACACGGTATATGATTATTTTTATGGTACGCCAAACATTTTTGATTTTCATTTGCTGAATGACCGACAATAATAGCACTATTGTCTTCACATAATTAGGTAAAAGCGTTTACAGCGGCATTAGATAGTTCAAATTGTAATATCGATAAAAAGTTTATAAGGGATCATCCATAAGTTACGCTAATCTAAAAACATTGAGAGACTCTTGAATTAAATGAAATAAAAAAATGTACCCCGAAGTTTGTAATAGGGCGGCAGACGAGCAAGGTCGATAACTGACGTAATTAATGGCTGATCCTTATCGACGTAAGGCTTCCAGTATACACGTGGACAAAATATTCAAGCAATAACCACTTCATTTCCAATAATCTGTTAAAGTTTGTATTTTCCACATAAGGATGTAAGGGCTTCGGTCTTGTAAGTTGAATTTGTTTTCGACTTTACGAATTCCTTCACTGATTAATATAAGAGTAATTTATTTCTTAAATTTATATCCAAAGACGTCGCATGAAGTCGAATTCAATATTCATCCACAGATTTAAAAAAATATTATAAATTTAATAAGTTTAAGTAAAGCACAAATAGTTTTCTTCTCGAATAAACTTTTTCGTATTTTATTTTGACATCGCATTATTTTTGTAACGAAGTATTTTGCTGCATGGGACATGAATAAAAAACTTTAAAGTTTTGTCTCATAATAACATCATTAGACGCGTCATACATACTTTTAAATGTCCATATCAAATGCATGGAAATACTTTGCATACAAATTATCGATTTTACGACCTTTAAATACATGCTTAACTCGTTTAATTTTTTTACAAACGCAGTCTACTAAATGAATGAAAGTCGAAGTTAAGTTCGATGTCATCGAAGTTGTCGAGTTGAATTAAATTGTAGACGTGAGTGTTGGTGATATGACATCCATTGCTTGCTGGAAGTTTAGTGCTAGTTGTCCACAGTCCGCGGCCTCGCGCCACCAGCTCCATCGTGCCTTGCTTATAACTCTGTTATACACGGAGATAAGGAATTTTGTGTCCATACGGATTAAATGTGAATTGTCGATTTTGGTTTTCATATTTTGTGTAACAAATTTTGAATGTTTATTTAAATCGTTGTATGTATTCTATAATTTGTGAACTTAGTGAAATAGAATATTATAGATATTTACCTACGAAATAGTGTCGGGCGATGAATGTATCGATAAATTTATAAAAACGCATGTACGAATCCTACTTACACATTCAATACATTGCCCTGGCTGGCTACTTAAGTTATACATTAATTTATTTATTTATACACAATTAATATTAATAGTAACCAGTGCTGTATTATGTTAAAACAGACAAAAGATTTTTGTATCTGATGATAGTTTGAGAAACATTTAGAAAATTGAAAAAAGCATGATGAAACAAAGTAGGTATGTATATTTAATCTTACAAAAGATGCAGTTGTGAGAAGATAAGGACTTAATTATTTATTTAATTGCATAAATTAGCTATATGGAGACATTCGATATTTTTATTAATATCGATATCACAAAAAATGTCAACTATTACAACTAATATATATTTAAAATGGGAGATGCAAAAGTATTTGAGGTAGTTTTGCCATTTAAATTTTCTTGGTTTTGATCTTAGCTTTTGGTTCTTTACAAGTTATCCACATGATATTAAAATGAAAATGTATTCGAAATGATGTATCACCCATTTCAATGGCTTGATATTATAAAGCAAGGGCTTATTTTTAATGTTTACGTTACGTTCCTTTTAAAAAGGTATAGCAACTAACTTCACACTAATTTAATAAAAAAATCGGTGTCTTAGATAACGATTTTAATTTTTTCACCTATGTAGCACGATAAATATTAATTTTATAGGTACAGTTTTTGTCATTTTCTATTTATCCTCATCAGAAAACTTTTGATTTTAGGTTTTTTGCTATTTCTCTGTTATACTTTTGTTATTTGGCGTCGCACTGGTTTATGTCTTAACAAAACATTCGTGCTGCAAAGTCTAGCTTAAAATCGATATTGCTTTTTCTAGTCAAAATAATTTCATTTTTCATTCATCGGAAATATAGCATTTATAACCATATTTTCATTGTTTTTGGTTAATTATAGTTTTTCAAAAAAACTCGTTAATTCCCTAGACATTCCTATTAGTTTCTTTGGGTTAGTTTTTGTATTCTGTAGTTTTAGGACACGTTCCGCTATATATTTTTTAACACTGGCATATAGTTTTAGTATAATGTTTGAGTAAAAATAGTGGCATGGCATAAGCATTTCAATAAATATCTAGTATATTCTAAATGTTTTACATAGCACGAATATTCTTTATAAATGAATCGAATTCTGTTTTAGTGCAATTAGATCAGGCTTATACATTGTAGATGGTTAGTTATGTAATAGATTTTTATTCAATCATTGTTATAAATGGACAGCACAATTTACTAAAAGTCCTTAATGCCACTATTTGCATTCAATCATCTTAATTTAGTTCATTTAAAACGATGCTAACGAACAATAACACACTCTTATTCTAAGGCAATAGATTAGTTTTCCATAAATCATAATCACTATTTGTGTTCTCTTATTGTTTATGTTTAGTTTTGTACGCAGAGGTATAAAGGTTTTTTTGGTGTAGGTAAGTCTATAAAACGCATAGGGGGCATTCTTACCTAGACAGATGGGAATAGGGAAAATATATTTGAAATGGTATCAACTATCAAGTGCAGTCCAGTAACAGTGTTCGGATGCCCCCACCTGCGCCTTCCATATTTTTTAATCAACTCGATTAGATTGGTCGATTATATTTCATTTCGATTTCTGTATTACAAAATTGTAGTAAAATAAAATGAGATCTGGAAATTTAAATACAAATTTATTTGTGTATATTCACATCAGCATTTATGTTGCAATATTTATACCTCTGAGCTACAGCTACATTTAAAAAATTAACATTTAATATTTATTTAAATTAGAAATACGACCAGGTGTGTTTCAGGATTTTCTCGTTGTTTTGGGTATTTGAAATATGTCAATTTTTTAGGTGAATAATGTAAAAATAATTTTAATGGATTGTTGAAAAGTCGTTCATTCCTGAAATGCGTCATTTGTCAAATTGCGCGTTTTTATAGCAATTATATGCGTCTCTAGAGTTGTTCATCGTCTAATTAATAAAACACAAAATTGTTATATTTGTACAATTTTTATTCCATTTTTCTTTAATGAAATTTAAAAGATTACATAGCAATATCATGACATTTAAATAATTTATGTATGAAACTCAGGACATAATATTTTATAAAATAATATTTAATCATTACACGTGTTCAACTCTAGACGATGTTTTGAGCAAATTGGTAAAAGAAATTTCTAAAATGAAGAAGAATTCTCAAACATTGTATATATGCGAGTCAAGTGAATAGTGTTGTTGAATTTGTTATTTATTGCTTGTAATGTTGATTAGCTATTTTATAATGGAACTAATATACAAGTTATAAAGAAATCGTGTTTTATTTCCATCTCAAAAAGCCAATATTAAAACAGTTATTTTACCTTATTTCTTATTGCAATTTGCCAGTGAATCACTTTAATAGATCGGCATCCTTGTACAATTTACAGACCGATCGATGTAAAAATACTGGCAGAAGGTCGTCCCCTTTATCGTAAATCTTAAAAATACAATTGGCAATGCAACTCTGCCTATCCCTTCGGTGACTTAGGCCGCAATTTATACAGGGTGTAGTATAAAAAAAATACAACCACATACATTTTATACCTATGGTTGATCGAAAAACTATAATTTTTGTACTTGAACAAAATTCAATAATGTCATTAAAATATTATTTTTTCTTTAATCATTAATCCTTAATCGTTTTTTATTAATACGAAATATTAATTGATTGTCTTTGTGATTGATTGATTGAATATTTTTTTAACTTTTATGGCGTGATCTTGTTAAGTATCTATTTAAGAAATACGACAATTATTTAAACATTTTTTTACATTTACAATGAAGATGGAAGTTCGAGAAAATTTTGTTAGTTAACAATCGTCTATCTTGTGGAAAAATTAACTTTAAGTAAATTTTCCAACAGGAATGAATTATTTAAAGTGTTATTTGAAATATCCTCCTCTTTAAAGTTTAAGATTCTCTGCAATATTGGCAAAAAACCAAATGCATTTTTTTCATCTTTAATTGTTTATAACTTTTGTAATTTTTCATGTGTTAATACACGCTTTTGGCACATTTTTCTAGGAGTGATTCCGCATCCAATGAGGTATCACACATAATTTTTATTTTTAACTTGTTGACTAGACTATAATGTGTAAACAATATGTATTGTAACCTCTTTAGAATCAAAATCCGTCTAAGTCGAAAACTCTATAACTCTATTTTTTAGCGTCTCTCTTGATGTTCGACTTATTGAGTTACAATGTTCTCTGAGCTACGACGCCAGAGAAAGCGAAACGTGCATTTAAACACGCCACACCTGCACTATCATTTTCTAGTTTATGTATTTAACAACTTTCTGCGGGTTTCTATAAAAAAAGCTATCAAACTTTGCCTCCCTTAGTTAGATAAGTCAAATAAGTCAGTTGATAATTTAGGCAGCTAATTAGATCACGTACGAATAGTTTGTCTGTTAATAAAATAATTCAATGTAACACAGTCAGAAACAATACAATGGTATATTTTTAAAAACTATCTATTTTTATAAAAAACAACATGAACATGTGTCTATTTATATTATCTGATAATCTTACACTATATAAAAATTTATGATCACTATGGGCAGCATACAGACGCACACAAGCATTTTATAGTACCAACCTATATTGTGGATTTCATCGCGTCTGAGTTATTGCACCGTAAACTAGTGCCTAGCCCAGAATTTTCCCGGCTGCATTAATATTTAATTCTACCCCACTACATTAAGACGCTCTGTTCCTTTGAGTTCAATAAATCTGAGTGGTTTAGCAATGGAAATATGTATATATGAATTAGACAGACAGACAAAATTACTTTCGTATTCTAAAGATACACATATAGAAACCACATATTACATTCATGGGCTCCATTTTTTGCTATGATGTAGGTAGGCGTCTACAACAACAGGCTACGACTTTCAAGACACCTTTAAGAAATCGGAAATACATTTTGTAGAATTGGAGCGTAAACGATAACTGGGAACCTACTTGATACTGAGTTAGAAGTTAGAAGTTGTTGAACAAGCATACACACTTAGATTTAGATATAGGTTATACGTTTAGATGTTGTCTATAACAAAATTAGATCCCGAGACGCGTCATTCCCAAACCGACTGAACAAACAGTTTTTCTATTGGACATTTTTTCGGGCGGCGGTCAGTTATACAGTGCATTACGTCAGTTACTCCCGATATGCTGAGTGGGGTGCGCGACGCGTATCACTTAACAAAAAATTGCTATGGCGTCGATAACAAATAAACAAAGAATGATCGAAATCCTGAAAATGTACAGGGAATTGCCATGTCTGTGGGATCGCAGACATCGAGATTTTTCAAATAAATATGTCCGTAATCAGGCATATTATTACCTTCTATCGATGTACCAAAAAGTTGATCAAAGGGCGACCGTCAAGACTCTGTGTAAAAAGATACAAAATCTGAAAACGAATTATTTTAAGGAACTAAGAAAGGTATGTACATTTTATTTCTTGGATAAACATCAATCGATCAATTATCACGGGTCAAATTGCACACGAATATACTTAACAAATAGACCATTTAGAGTTATCAAACTTCACGTGCGAATATTATTCTGCCGCGGTTTGTCTCATTTGCTATTCGTTAAGTTGTATCGCGCTATCTCTATGTGAATTACTAAAACAGTTTGTGTGTTGTTGTTGCCGGGCGCTCTACAAAATACAAATCTAGGTATTCTTAAATTTTAAACAATCGGAATTAGACCTGTCTTCAGCCAATAATAAAGCAATTGTCGCGCGGGCTTAATAAACATTTAGATTTCTGACGAAGTATTTAGCTTTGTGGTTTTTAATTTTGTCTCAATCTGCAATGTAAGCTTATCGCCTGTAGCTACAAGCCTTATCTGTCTAAATTCAAAACGTCGCGTCGGCTCAGTTGGGAACAGACTTAGTTTGGAAATTGAAACTACTTATATTTAAAAGTGACGGATATTTGAAATGTTTCTATCTAAATTGTTTTTGTGTTGTGTGCAGGCTAAATTTAATTATATTTAAGTAAATCCTTATTTAGGATTTAATTTCCTTTGTTTAGGTTACAAGATAGTAAAATTTTGCGGTGGGCGATTATGAGATATACTAATGGAATCATTCGATTATGAAGATGTCTCGAGATATCTCGATTATGACAATTAGTAATTACCAATTTAAGTTAATTTGGATCCAAATTAGTAATTACTAATATTAGTAATCGTATAGTATCTCGATTATAACTATTACTAATTTAGTAGTTACTAATGAAGTCATTCGATTATGAAGATGTCTCGAGGTATCTCCAATGACTAATTTGCATTCGCGAGAATCTAAATTCGTAACTTAACTAAAGTTTTGCACTATTTGTCGATGTAGGGTAAGTAAATTTCTAAAAAAAAATAACAAGAGCCACTCTCGAGCCTACACTTGGGTATCTAAATTTCAAAAAAAAAAACAAGACCTACTCGAGTCTCGACGAGATTAGTAATCCAAATTAGTAACGTAATTCGATTATGAAAAACAATTAGTTACTGATTTCATAATCGATTATCAAAATTAGTATTAGTAGGATCATTCGATTATCAAAATCTATACTAATATATAAAGCTGAAGAGTTTGTTTGTTTGTTTGGTTGAACGCGCTAATCTCAGGAACCACTGGTCCGATTTGATTAATTCTTTCAGCATTAGAAAGCCCATTTATCGAGGAAGGCTATAGGCTATATAACATCACGCTACGACCAATAGGAGCGGAGCACCAATAAGTAGTGTTTCAAAATCGGGGGTATTATTTTCCTTTTGAGAGCTTACCAACGACTAGAGTTTCGCTAAAATAATGTATGACAGAATTGTTCCCCTTTAAAAGTTCTAAAAAAAAGTCCGGGTCAGCATATGTCTATCTTTTAAGGTTGGCTCACTATAACCTTTTTTATGCTAACCAAATTTGTTCTAAAATAAAGAATAATTATTTGTGAAGGTGTTTTTATAAAGATGATATTAATCCTTATCCAAATAAATACGTTATTCATCACAAGTATTTAATTTAAAGGGAATTTGCCCTTTGCATCATTTGATTTCAACGAGTATCTTAGAAGATATCGCAGTTTTAAAATAACACCGCAGCGAAAAAATTATCAAGCGCGCAATTATGATGTACGAGTACAAGGCGCCGGCCGGCCGGTGCGCGGCGGCACACATTTACGTCTATTTAACCGATTTGAATGATTTTTTGGTATGGACATAAATGGGACTCTGTGGAGTAAAATAGACTACTATTTTCTTTCTGAAACCAACCCTGAAGTCTACGCGGACGGAGTCGCGAGCAAAAGCTAGTCATTCATAATCGCCCACCTCTAGTAAAATTCTATTACAAGCCATATATTGATCGTTTGATGTCCTTCGGAAATATGTTGGTATGCTTTGAACCAGGTATTATGTAATATGTTATGTACGGAGTTGCTGTACGGACATTAGCTGCGCATTTTAAATTGTTGTGTTTATAGATAATTTTCGCAATGTATTGATTTTAATTTTATGTTTCTTTTATCATCAAATGCCAAGATGTATGATATCTAAATTTAACGACTTGGCGATCAATGTAGTTTCAAGTAGGTACTTTAGAGGTGACTAAATTTAAAAACGTCTGTATCGCGCAAGGAAGAAAGATCATTTTGCATAAAATTAAGATGTTTTTTGTAAATATTGTAATGTGTAATCCAGACATTGGCGTATTTTAAAATACTTTTCACTCGAGAGCTATAGAGTTATTTTAGATTTAAGAGCGAGGGCACACATTAATATTATTATTTTGAAGTCATATGAAAATCTTTTTATGATTGTAGCGTAAGCTGTATGTCAGAACATAGATAAGTGAAAATCCAAAGTTCCCGCCGAAAACTATGATATAAAGATATGTCTCTCTGTATGTGTGTGTGGTTTTCAGGTACGAGCATCCAGAGAGAACGCAACTACACCAGAAAATGTGTATGTTCCTACATTATGGTATTACGAGGCACTTAGTTTCCTTGGCGCATATTATGAATTACCCGGAAATGAGACTATAGAAATCGAGGTAAGTATGTATCGCAATATGGTTTGCTCCAAAAAAATGTTATATATTCCAACTCATCTGAATGCTAAACTTATTCTGCCTGCCTGAATTTACAAGTCTAAACAGCAAAAATAATTTTGATATAGATAGGAAAAATTTAAATAGTTCTAGGAGATTCCTAATAACTATCAAAACTGTTTGGGAATGCAGTTTTTATGAAAGTATATTTTTAATAACATAAAATTTTTACTTTACAGGATTCCGACACATCCTCAGACAACGAAGAACATCAACAGCAATTCGAAAGCACGCCAGAACCAAAGAGAAGTAAAGTGGAACTAGTTGCCCCGAAATTAGAATCACCGTCTGCTGAAGACACATCTACAGTTCAGATGAAGGAAGAGGAGTGGGAAGTTTTGGGGAAGTCATTAGCAATTCAGCTGCGAGATATAAACAAAAAACAACTTATTATAACGCAGAAGTTGATATCAGACACGATTTTCTATGCAAAGATGGAGTTGCTCTCAAACAATTCATACATTGGTCTTGATCGAAATGACAAACCGAGAGTTCAGCATGAACTGCCGTCCACTTCAACACAAAGGTTGTGACTGCTTTAGTTAATCCAAGAAATATTTAAATATTTCTTAAATCTAAATAGTTAGTTAATGACCATGTCGTCTTTAGACTGTTCCCAGACGCCAGCTGGTGCCTGAAGAACATCTTAAGTGAAATTGTAGTCGTTACTTTCTTTTAAAGCTCGTGCTTATTAGGAATAAAAATACATTCGTACAAGCAGAAATGATACAATTTGTAGATGACTGTCTCGATAACTGAGGGATTTTTTTGGAAAATTAGTGGCCTGTCGTCAATTTTTTTAATCCTCGACCTCGGAAATTAATTTTGACCATATATTACTATTTTTTGTTTGTTTTTCCTTGTCTCTATTTAAAAGTTGTAGCTGCTAAATACAATTTCAGATTAGTTTTCGTATAATGATCAATATTATGACGAATAAATTGCGGCATAGTGGCCCATGGAGTGTGTTGTATTATAACGCTGGCCTTATTTTGTCTAGAAAGATTAATCGTGTCCCGCAGATCCTCTCTACTATTTAAACAGCTCTAAACTTTAATAACAGAATCATATTTGTTTATTTAATAATAGTGATCTGAAAATTCGCATTAACATTTAAAGTTTCGCTTTTTTTGGTGTACGTATACTTTGTACAAGTAAGATATATTTTTATTACAATTATTGTTGAGATTTACGTTACGGTTCCAAAAAAAAGCTTAAGGAATTAATGATAGACAATTTTAAGCAAGGTTTTAAATGTCTACTGTTAAGTTAATTCGACCGGTATACAGTCGTGTATTGCATTCAGATATATGGCATGTAAAAATCTATTCTTTTAATAAGTTAATTTTATATTTTTCTTTCTATAACCATTGTTTAAAAATATTTTCCTTGATTTGTGTAGTTGTGTTTTCGTGTAATAAGTAGGTATGTTGTAGAGTTTAAATGTGATACAATACGGGCATAATATGATAATATTAGTAAGTGCATATATGACTTAACTATGCACGTGGATAAAATATTATAGGTAATATAAGTAGTAAATACATATACCGAAAAGGTTATAATATAAAATATTTTTTTATGGATTGTAGACATTTGGCAACAATATGCATTTAAGGGTTAAGCACTTGTATAATGAAAATTCTTTCCAAAGCTTAAAGGACAAGAACATATAAAGCTGGATTATGGATATGGGTACTAGAGACTTCACATGGACTTGTTAAATTTATAAAAAGCGGGTATATTTCGTAGACATAAGTGAGAAATTTTGATTAATTTTGTACAGCATGTATTTTGATAGCAAATAAGTATAATAAATCGGTGGTATATACTTGATACATATTATTAAAAAATAAACTTTTTTTCACAATCCTCAAGTTTTGTTTAATAAACTAGTTTTCTATTAATTTGTTTTTTTTTATAAATAAACTTGTATGAAATTGCAAGTTGCCTTCATTCAACGACTTTTATATTCAAAGTGTAACAAAATAAATGAGCACCTTCAGAAGAAAACATATTTAGATATCAAATCTTATATTTTAATGGCTCTTCAACAAAAATAACATAAATGTTTTGATATTTTACTAAATCATACGCACAAAGAGAGAAATATAGAAGGGGAAAACCAACAATTATTCTTTGAAAGGTTTTATATTTCACCTTCAAGAAGCTTCAATATTTTTCTGTTTTGTAGAAAACTGAAATTAAAAAATGAGTTTGAAGTTTTTTTTTAATTACTCCAATAATAAGTTAAGAAACTAAGCAAGATGTATTAATTACTGAACGAAACTAAAAATGTCATTCACAATTAAGACACTGACATGTGACAACTAACACTGACAGCATGGTTTGACATTTAGCAGACACCAAAGAATCGCAAACTGCAAGGTTGTTTTCTATAAATAAAACGATAGCTTATCAACATTTAAGAGCGAGAACGAGTAATAATCTAATCGCCACGCCTCTGTGATACAAGTAATGTGTACGTCACATTACCCGTCCGCTGCCTTCGCATTCAACTGAGATTTCGTGCCGCAGCTTATCGTGTTCGAGACGCTATACTACCTGCGTGCGGTTGATAAAGTTATTGGAATAATATTTTAATTATAAACGTGGATACCGGCAGTGTAACCTAACATACATTTTTGTGGACTTGGCACCCGAATTTGCAATGTCTGTGTTGAATAATTTCACGGTGTCCATCGCTAAAGGATTGAGACGTGAGTATTTATTTATTGTTGATGAAGCTGTTACCTGTTTTTTGACCTACTTTGACCTGTACTAGATTGTATTATGATGGATATCTTCCTATGATCGATGGGATATGATTATCGTGAAAAAAGTTATCACAAATTACTTGACCCACATAAATAATATTAGTAATAAAAAAAAAACCAGTCTGACACAATTTTTTAAAAGAAAACATTAATATGCCTGTACTTTATTGTTTTTTATATATATATATTTTACAGTTAATGTTATAAATTGGGTAATGAAATAAAGTGCAATAATTGACCTTAGGTTATTTTAAGAGTAAAATAAACAAACTTTATTAAGTAATTTGATTTGTTTTTTTTTTTGATTGTGAAAAAGTAGTTGTATGGGATAATTAATAAACCACTTCAAAATACATATTGATAGACAAAATACATATATATAACATAAAATTTTATAGTAACTACTATTTTTTATTTTATTTTTTCATTATCAAAATTCCAAAGCATTAAAAAATATATAGAATAACTTTTTTACAATTATACCAAGATAAAAAAACAGTAACAATAGAATATGTTCCAAAATGTATTGGTTGTGGCTGATATGGTCCTTTAATACTTTGTTTAAAGTAATAAGTATAATTATTAATAATGGTAAGTTATACTAATGACTGGTCCCTCTACAAATTAATCTATGAATTTATTTTTTACTAGCTGACCTGGCAAAATATGTTTCGCCTAACAGTCAATTCTTGAATTTTTTTGTTTTTTTTATTATGATACCTACTTATTTTTTTTTTCTAAAACAAAAGATTTTTTCTAAAATAAACATAGGCTAAAATATTCCTTATTACATCAGCTATCTGCCAGTGAAAGTCCTGTTAAAATTGGTTTACCCGTTTCAGAGATTAGCCGGAACAAACAGACAGACAGACAAAAATTGTAAAAAATGATATTTTGGTATGTGTACAATGTATACATCCATATGCATTTATTAAAAAGTGGTTATTTCAAAATTACAAACAGACACTACAATTTTATTTATTTGTATAGATTAATTTACAAAATTGTTGCCATTTATATTTGGTTACAAACAATCATTAAACATTGAAATGTTTTATGTTGGAGTATTTTTCCACTGTCAAAACTATTTGTAAATACAAATTGTTTGTGGTAGGATAATGTTATTAAAGTAAATGTTAGTTTTTTCACTTGCACATGTATTTGTAAGTAATACAGTCTGTATGTTCATTGCTTTTTTCTTATCTCAATGGTGATTATATTGAATTACCAATCATCCTTATTGTAAACAGTTTTATTTTCCATTACAATTTTATCAAGTTCTAGATTTTTTTGTATAACTATATATTTTAAACAGACATTTAGGCTCTTCAGATTGTTATATAGTTGCTCTGTAATGTGGATCTTAAGGCTAATTTAAAAATGTATACAAAAATATATATATCATTATAAAAATCACTACATTTAACTCTACTGATATTTCTTTTGTTTAAATATGCCATTATTGATTGTTAAACTGTATCCTTTTTGATAAATATTTTTAATAAATTAAATATGAAAAGGCTTAAACATGGAATGATGATGTAATTCCACTTACTTTAAAAGTCCAGGCTACTATTAAAATAATAACAATTATTTTTCCTCCAACAATGCTGAGCTCACTTGGATAATTACATATATCATGGCCAAGTATAATGAGTAATTATTTTTATCAATGATATATAATCATACCACCCATTAGGTTTTTGTGATGTTGATGATAATTTCACTTGTTTGTTTGGTATCAGAACATATTTTGATAATTAGTTGCATTAACAGCAATCTCTGCAATTATATGAAAAATTATAATTAATTAAAGCAATTATCAGGTTTAAAAACAAAGCTCATGAACAAGTGTAGCTGTACTTGCTAAAAATTGTTTGTTGTTTCCTACAACCTTAATGAAATTGGGAAATATGTTTAAAAATATATGTCCCACATGGTCTGATAATTCAGTTTCAAAGATTTTTTTAAAAAGGATGTGAATGTTTTAAAAATCTCATAACAATTTTCCTATCACCATATAAGAAATTAATTACATATGTAGTGATTAGAATAATTCTTATAATTTTGTTAAATAGGTTTGTGTCGGTGGGTACTAAAATTCTTTCATTTGAAAGAAATGAAGACTTTATATATCTTTTCATTCCTTTCTATACCTCTACTTTTAATTTATTCAGCTTCATACTTTATGATGCAATCAAAATAAAATGAAGAAACAGGAAATTCCAAACAAAAACTAGTGCTCTTGATAAGTAAAAACATTGCCAATTGTTCTAGAAGATCACCCATATTGGTAGTGACCTTGATACTCTTTAATAAGCTTTATCATTTTGTTATCATTATATTGCCATTCTAATAACTTTGTTATTGTGGCCAAAAATATTAATAATGTGGAGTCAACTCAATGATAAGTAATTATATAAATATAATAACCTAACAATAGGCCCCTTTTCAATGAATTTATTTATTATTACACTGCATTGTATGTGTGTATGTGAAAAATTTAATAAAAAAAGCAACAGGTAGCACTCAGGGAGTGCCGGTAGAAGTGAAAACTTCACCATTAACATTGTGGCATATTTGAATATTTTGGAATGGTTAGGGAATAATTTCGCACGAATTGCTATATTTATCACTATAAAAGTACTATCATTTACGTGGTAAAATACGATACTTATTGCGCTATCCTACACAAACTTGATAATTTATATTACATATGCTGTCGCGGACTTTTTTTTAGAACTTTTAAATGGGAATAACTCTGTCATACATTATTTTAGCGACACTTTAACCGTTTCCGCAGCGCACGCAGCGGAAGTTCTCAAAAGGAAAAAAATACCCCCGATTTTGAAACATTATTTATTGGTGCTCCGCTCCTATTGGTCGTAGCGTGATGTTATATAGCCTATAGCCTTCCTCGATAAATGGGCTTTCTAACGCTGAAAGAATTAATCAAATCGGACCAGTAGTTCCTGAGATTAGCGCGTTCAACCAAACAAACAAACAAACAAACTCTTCAGCTTTATATATTAGTATAGATAAATATGGTCTACTCTCCCTCCGTCTTACGCATTTCCGATCAGGGTCACGTGATCTGACGCGAGTTCAACATTTTTTACATTTTTAAAAGTGCACAGCGCCGCTAAAGAAGTTTTAAAGTAATCCATTGCACTCATCTCATTACTATAAATATCAATTTATTTTAAACTTTCGATTCCTTTTAGACTTAATTAGAAATAAGAGGCCGCCACGCCGGTACGACCGTCGCACCGAAATAAATGTTTTTTTTAAGCTAAAGTAATTTTTCTACGCCGATTTTTTCAGTGGCCGAAAAATATCTGATTTATTCCAAAGCTTCCGGCACAAGACTAGCATGTTAATGGTGAGTCTGACTGACTGTTGTGTGCATTTACTATTGTATCAACTGTAGTTCGAAACTTACGACTGCCTAGTTCGTTCTGCACAAACAATTCGAAAGTATTATGACGCATATTTACGTATCTAAAACTTGTTGAATCGTCACGTCCTTTGATTACAAAACTATTTATTACTACTGATATCGTTTAACCCTGCAAATATTATATAATTTACATCTAACTTTAATGTCTTTATAATTTTAGTAGATAATACTCATATATGCAGATCTCTATGCGACTTTAACTTACATACATATATGACATTAGAAAAATCAGATGTGAATAAAGTGACTCCCGCATACTCAGACAATTTTTTTATGAAAGAAAAATCTTTAAGTAGTTACGCAAATACACCAAAGATCAAAATAAAATATCCTAATCATAAAATTCTCAAGTTGGGTATAAATATCGCGTGGTTTTAAGTGCATACTGCTTTTCGTTAAGTTCGCATTCGAAACTTGATCGAACCGATATTAAATAAACAGATAAGAATATTTGAAAGTCTAGTTAAAACGGGTTAAGTATCTATTTATGAAGCACTAGGCATATTTGTTTTGAGTACAATCTATAATATTTGTGTTTCCTCATTCGATAGTCTTGTTTATCAATATAAATGCACATAAGGGCACTGTTTTCATAGCTTATCTATGTTAGCGATTTAATTAACATTTTCCCCTCGCTATTTATAAGAAATTTATATTACTTTATTGTTTCATTATCTGCATGTGATTTGCATGCTACATGCCGTGTACAATGGGAAGCGTTTAGAATTTATTTTTTATCCCTATTTTGTATATACACTACTCACAAAAATTAAGGGATATAAAAAATCAATCCAAATTTGTTCTCGTCTCAAAAAAAAGGTCAAAATATATATATAATTTACATACCTAATTTACATACCTAAAACAAGAGACGACTATACCCAAAGTAGAAATAACGGGAATTATTGCCGAAACTAAAATTTAATTTCAACATTACTCAGCATAAACAATATAACTGATTAATGATAATCAGAGGTTGTGAACTTGGACGAATCTCAAGCAAAGAAAAGATAAAACAGTTTTCATAATATTTTAACAGTCTCTCATTCACTACTCGGTTGGAATACTCACGCCTGTACGAAAGGGTAGGCAGATTGAGTTTTCTCCCAAATTTCGCCAATTGGGTTTTCGTCTTATGTACTATTAGGGGGCGAAAGTATCGTCGTTTATCAGGCACATCTCCAGAGTATTTGCTGCTACCGATAATTTTTCTAACGGAAAACCCAATAACATTTTCCCGACCTGGGAAATGAAAACAGGATCTCTAGTTCGCAGGGCACATATATACTTGTGCCGCGGGACAACGAAGCATTAATAGAATATTGACAATAGCAACATGGCAATTTGGAAATGTGCCCGAAGAACAGCAATAGGCTAGCCCCTTAATACATATGAGTTGTATACACACACAGCTGGCGAAACATGGGTTTGGATACACCTCTGCCTTCCTCTAGATATAAATAGTCTTCGGATTTTCTTATTATTGCAACAATCTGAATGAACTACCAGTGTTTATTGTCTGACGCGTCTCATGACTAAAATTACCACGAATCGTAAATCATATGGTTATCAGTGAAAACATTCCATTCAAGACGGCGTATGTTTGATAACGTGCCAATTAATGTCATCAGGTCAATGGGGCTAGCTTTTCTGGGTTCCGTACTTTATTGCTTAAGTCTGAATCGCAAACTTCAAGGAAGGAAATCTACCTTATACCTTTCTTTATCAACATGTAAATCACACTTTGGGACCAGGGCTTCTACTATTGTAAAGTTTACTTTGTTCAAGTACAGGCAGTCTTCACAAGGTCAGGTTGATGGACTAAAGCTTTATACATATTATTTGCAAAGAAGGCTTGTTGCCAACAGTGGCATGTATATGAGCTGATGTAGATGGATTTTATGACATTATGTCTTTGTGCATCACGATTGTCTAGTTCGGGTTTGTGGAATCCATAAAAATGAGATTTTGTTTTGTAGAAATCTTTCAAGTACCTATGTAAGTTTCCTCACCATATTTGTGTCCACCATTTAAGTGCCTGATGATTTATTATAAAAATAAATTATCAAAATCAGTCTTGCTTGGTTTCGAACTTGTTTTTGGTTTAGTTGTGATGATAATTGAAGTTTTTCTCATCTGGTTGTTAATGAAATCGTCATTATTTGTATTAAAATATAAATGACATATTCAGGGTTAAATAAATGTGTTCATGTTTATGATCACGTCCACATTGGCATAATAAAAGTAGAAAAATCGCAGATAAAGAAAACGATTTCCAAAATTAATCATCAACGCACCGGTTTTTCAATAACAGAAACTATTATATATAAATATTTTTAGACCAATCGGCTGCGATGAAGCGGCAGTTAATGTCAGGGCACATGAAGGTTGTGTGGCGTTTTGATACATACACGTTAATCAGTTCCATGTTTTATTAATACACGTATCGTTCGTAATTTTTTTAATAGCACGAGTTTCGGAATTATGCAAAACTTCACAATGTAGTAAATTAAAATGTCTAGATTATAACAATCCAAAATCATTTAAGGTATATTTTTGGCTCAGGGTGTTACAGTTTAGAGGAACATTTAATAGATAGTTTCTTTTCAATCTTGCTACAATCAGAATTGGAAAAAATATTTGTAAATGACACAGATATTAAACCTCGTTGCCAAGATCGAACATCAAATCCCTAATTTCCAACCTGAGTATATTCTTCGCTTCATTCTGTCACTCATGTCATGTTTTTATCATTAAGGCGTTCGATTAAAACTTTCCTAACTTATGTTATTATTGAAGTAACTTCGTCTTGAAGGTTCGATCTCGTGAGCGAGAGGAGGGGCGTATTGTTTTAATTGCTTCCAATCACGTGGCATGATCATGCTGTGTTTTACAACATACCGCACATTTCTGTATAATTAAAAGTGCAATCCAAACACAGTAAATTTTTTAGTATTGCGGATTCTGCAGCCGTTGTATCTTCTTGAACGTTGATTTCTCTGCTAATATATAGGACACCCAATAGTAACGCTTACTTTCCAAACCAATGGTGAATCTAAGTCATTTACCGACCCACTCACATATATACATCTATACAAATAAATAAAATTGGAGTGTCTGTTTGTAATATTGAAATAACCGCTTTTTAATAAATGCATATGGATGTATACACGGTACATATACCAAAATAACGTTTTTTTACAAAATTTGTCTGTGTTTGTTTGTTCCGGCTAATCTCTGAAACGGGTGGACCAATTTAAACGGGACTTTCACTGGCAGATAGCTGATGTAATAAGGAGTAAAAAAAAATATATATTAAAGAATCGGCTGTTAGGCGGAACCAAGTTCGCCGGGTCAGCTAGTCTACTATAAGATATACCTACATGAAAACCGATCCAGTCATATGGAGTTAAATTTAGGTTTTAGTTATTGAGAATCACACGACTGTCTATCTTTTTGGGGTTACAAGCATGAGTAAGATTTTATGGTATTTGTCAACAGGTTTAAGACAGAAGGAGGTGGTCGAAGCCCCAACCACACACAGGCGTCGCGGAGGCAGCTCGTCCTCTAAAGATGTTGAATCTAAATTGAAGATGGAAAAATGCTTGATCGTGTCCAAAGTCACCAGATACGAATATGAAAGGTACTTCAATATATTTATTTATTGCTATAAAAAAAGGCCTCAAATCTTGTGGCACCGTAGCCAGTATCTGAGTATGATGCACCGGTAATGATTATAGGGGTTGTATGTATTATAGTTTCCTAGGGCGCTGAACCAAGAGGGTACAAACATCATGAATGACGCTGATGTAGAAACAACACCTTAAAAAGTCTTTAAAGCTAGAGAGTATGTAACTGCTTTCCTCTACTACGTTTTATGCATCATCATCCATTAAGAGCCTGAGGTTGCCGTTGGAAATCCAAGGCAATTTTGTGAGAGCCAAAGGCCAGCTTAAAGCTAAATTGCTGTCACTGATTTTTAACAATAAAAAAAAGCATATGTGTGTTTGTAAGATATCCATGAAATTTTCTAGATACATCAGCAACAAAAATGTTTCTCATGGTGGGCGCATTAAACCTGTAATCTGTAACTATTATTTTTTCTGACTAGTTCGTTTGTGAGGTTATAAATACATGTAAATAAGTTATTAACATCTGTGCGTCATATTCGTTGTTACATTAAAGGTATGTATATTGTACCTACAATCTACATATGTATGTACACATACTTCGATTACGTGATGATGTATTCACTTTTTCGTTTTTTAATACCATAATGGCTAAGTTACTGCATTAATACCTGATTGATCGTCAGTGCAATGAGGCCCAAATAAAGTGTTGATTGGCCAAAACGGGCGATTTTTTTAAATTTTTTATATTTAAAATCTTGTGCAGGCATTTGACCACGATCTCACCAGGTGTTAAGCGACGATGCGGTCGACGATTGAGCATGCCTGTCTAGTAGCAGCCTGTTCACATTTGATTTGAATTTGTCCAGATTGTATCGTACGGGATACACTTCAGCGGGCAGGGCGTTCCACTCCTTTGCAGTGCGCATTAAAAAAGTAGACCCAAATCGGTGTGTGCGGCAAGATGGCATATTAACAACAAAGGAATGGCACGACCGCCCGCTCCTTGTTTCCCGATGGCGGAAAGTGCTCGGTGGAACTAGTTCGTGCAGTTCCTTCGCACACTCCCCGAAATATATCCTATAGAATGTCGTGATCACGCTTCACCAGGCGATACAAATATGCGTTAATTTAAATAAGGTATTACATCTCATGCACGGTGGTCGGACATTATTATAAACAACGTATAAATTAATTATCTATGCCAGAGAATTTGCGTTTTTCGATGGTCATTTCATCGTAATTATCCCATTATCAAACAATATGAGGAAAGATTACTGGTAAGAACCAATTAAGAGGCGCTCGCACACGCTGGCCAATGTGTGGTGGCACATTAATTAATGCAAACATTTATTTGTCGCGTGCTACAAACTCGTGTATAAATAGAATTAATTATGACAATAAAAAACAGATTTTTTGTTTTATCATTTTGCCTTTTAATATAATTTATTTATATTTCGTATCATCCCATACACGTTTTATTGGGTATTGGGTTTTATTGGGGTAGTTGATCCACCGCGCAGCGCCTACTACTCACTTATTTTGTTGCCTCGGTCACAAATGTCAATTTATTTATTTATACTATTTATATTATACATAAAAACGTAATAAGCCTGACTTAATGCCTAAGGCATTATCTACCAGTCAACCTCAGGGTGATGCAGAGATAACTGAATAGGTGCATAAATTTTGATGATGCAATATACATAAGTATGTAAAATATAATTTATATCGCAGGATTAATCCTCTTCCTCCTTCCTTCCTTCCTCTTCCTCTTTAAACTCACTTCAGCCGCCATCTTGGAAAACACGTTTTATCGAATATCTCGCGAACCGCGCATCGTACGACAAAAATTATAGGAATCATTATTGTAGATAATAATATTTGCCATCTTTTTTATTTGAAACTTTTTTTTGTATAACGCATAGGTTTTTAATTATAGCGCTCCAAACAGAACTGACGCGTCTACGAAAATTTCAATACACACACAGGCAAGGGAACGATTTAAACTTGGATTTACATTCAGGGGACACCCTTGAACATATTCCAAAAAAAAAATTCAGGTCCCGAACGATGCTTTACTTACCTAGTTTTTTTGCTCCGGCGCGGCGCTTGGACTAGAAGAACAAAAAAAAAAATAAGCTCCGTCTATCCCATCGGTGTTGACTGTGTGTCGATTAATGTATTTTAGGTTAAGATAAGTACGGTTTCGCATTTGGATGCGTTGTGCCCTTTTGTACAATTACTTTAGTTTCTCATACCCAGTATAAAAGAAATTCCAGTATGTAATTAAGGCAATGCGCATGCATATAATTGTTTCGAGTTTACAATTGTAACCAGTTATTTGGCCCCAGCGGATAAGATACGCCGCCCGAGATAAACTTTGCCATAATTTTTCGTATTGTGCGCAATTTACGCATTTCGCGTTCCCATTACGTTATACTGTCACGATGTTATGAAATTAATTGTTTCTTTGATAATTTGATTTACGGAACTACTATTTTTGTTACACTAAGAATGTAGTTATGTTATGTTTTATAATATGACATGATTATTTCTTTATCTTAAAACGTACACGTACGTCCACTAAAATGAAGATTGCGAAAAGAATTGATGGATCATATACTCATATTTACGTATTTCAAAACAGAAGTCTAAATTCTCATTCATTCTTCTGTACGGCGTTTCATCATCTTATTTTATCGATGATTGTGAGGATGATCAATTTCCAATTTAAGGTAATTTTTTTTTATTTTGTTTTTATTTTTATACTGGCACGGCAAAGTGACCCCATTGCACCTGATGGTAAGCGTAATGGAGTCCAGAAAAAGTGCCGACTAACGAGAGATGATGATCTCCCGTTGGTCGACACAATCATGCCGGCCGAATACCTCTTCACCTTTTTGTGAAGAAGTTTGGGGGACTAATGCCATGGTGAACAAAGGACCGACTGCGACAAACCAATAAATAAATGTTAACTCGAACAAATTGACGCTGAATTGTGTAAATTGCGTAACAGATAATAAAAATAGGTAATTTTTTAATTGATAGAGAGTATTTCATACATTAGTTCTATAACGCCTATGTCGCGAAAGTGGTAGACATGCATTCTGCAACTATTTTTGCGCTAAATGTGTTTTATGTTCCTTGTAATAGGGGACCACACTTTTTCCGTTTGTCGAGCACGTTTCCAACCACCGTACTGCCGCGGACTATATCCTATTCAGAGATCTCTATAACAATTAGCTTGAATATAATTCGCAACGTTTTACTGTACGCTGCAGACGGCACGACCAATGAGACAGTAATTCGATATTTAATGAATTTATTTTCCCTCCCAGGCACAGCCACGACTATTTACCTGATGATGAACTGGAGAAGATACTGCGGAAGCGAGGGTCTGACTATGAAACAATGATCAGCAATCACAGACAGCAAAAGGCGTTCGAGTCAAACGTCGCCACATCATTAAAGGAGATGGGGCTCAAGGTTGAAATGGCCAGCAGGTAAATATTCACCTCTCACAATTTCTATAAGGATTGAACCTTATAAACTTAGCCTGTATCGTGATTCAACAGAACTAATTTAATCTAAGTCATGGAGTATTTAACAGTAACGCCATTGGCGTGGACTGAGGTCTTATACCTCTCTCATCATCAGCCCATATACGTCCCACTGCTGGGCACGGGCCTCCTCTACAACTGAGAGGGTTTAGGCCTTAGTCCACCACGCTGGCCTAGTGCGGGTTGGCGGACTACACACCTAAGAAATTCCTAAGAACTTTTAGGTGTGCAGGTTTTATCACGATGTTTTCCTTCACCATTTAAGCAAGTGATAATTCATTGTGAATACACACAAAACCTCGACCGCCGAAATTCTCGACCGCGCGCCTAAACCTCGAGGCCATCACTGCTTCTTTATACCTCTCTATTTAATACGATAATATCAGTATTGGAATATAGATTTAGTAGTAAATATTTGAAATCCTTTCTGTTCCTTACCATGTTTATGAAAAATGTTTATTCAGATACGGCGTTATATTGTGGGCTCATTGTCTGATGAAAATGCACTTTTCAAAATAAGCCTAGGACGGATTAAATACATAATCTTATTTTTTATAAATCTGTAACAATCTTTATCGAGTAAATAAAATAATTTGAATATTATCCATTTCATCATCATCATCATCATCAGCCCAAATACGTCCCACTGCTGGGCACGGGCCTCCTCTACAATTGAGAGGGTTTAGGCCTAAGTCCGCCACGCTGGCCTAGTGCGGGTTGGCGGACTACACACCTAAGGAATTCCTAAGAACTTGTAGGTGTGCAGGTTTTATCACGATGTTTTCCTTCACCGTTAAAGCAAGTGATAATTCATTGTGAATACACACATAACTTCGAAAAGTCAGAGGTGTGTGCCTGGGGTTTGAACCTGCGGCCGCCGAAATTCTTGACCGCGCGCCTGAACCTCGAGGCCATCACTGCTGTTATCCATTTAGATTTCTTATATCGGCGATACACTTTCGATGATTTTCTGATAAAAACGTATAAATAAATTGTAGACTTTTCGGCGTACAATTCCAATTATGGTGTTGTTTTGAAATGTCATAAATGGAACGAGTTTTTACTATGACGTTGAACACGATGCCTTGGCGTTCACTTAGCGAGTTGATTGGCTGAATTGTTTGTGAACACTTGCGAAGTACATAGGACAATGTACTTGTCATGTATTTACGTACATTACTATTTTATGTAAAGATCACGATGTCAAAGATGTCTGATTTGTGTTTGACTAAACAAATCCAGTTAAGTTGAAAAGATAATTCAATTTGTCTACAAATTGGTCTTTATTTACGGTAAAATTCCAGTGACGAAATTCTTTGGCCTAGACTTGATCACAAGAATATCGCACGCACACGTTTAGATACCGGATTGAATTTTCACATTTGAAATAATGATCATCGGTCCCGCGGCAATAACGTGCAGCAGCGATTGAAACGGCCTATACCTATGCGGGTTCGAATATCGGTTCGACTGAAGTGATTATAATAAGTTTCCCGTTATGAAGTTCTAGCAGCAGTACGAAGAAAATACACATTTGCCTTCCCCTTAAGGGATATGGGCCCGTTTTTTGTATATGTATAAATTAATATCAAAATATCAGCTTAAAGCGCAAGAAAAGCGAAGGTTGTAAACATAAATGTCGAGTTAAAAAAAGTACCCCGGTGCAAGCGATAACCTGTTTATTTATAAACTTTTTATCCTTTTTGTATGAGTAATACAACCATATTATAAGGACATTCTTTATAATCTTTTATTTAAGTTATGCATTTGAATGTGAATTAAACATAAGATAATCAGAATATATTTTAGTTTTCATTTAATTACTAAGGCCGAATATTCTCGACTGTAGAGAACGCAGTAACAGGATGAAAAGACGTTTGATTAAATTACTTCATTCTAAGGTCTGTTTGGTTTTTTGAGATGGTGAACAAAAATTAAAATAATATTATACTCGTGGTCTCGCGGTACAAGTATGTGCCGAGCGATCTAGAGGTCCTGGGTTCGATTCCCGGGTCGGGCAAAGTGTTATTGGGTTTTTCCATTAGGAAATTCTCAGTAGCAGCACGGAGTCTGGAATTGTGCCCGAAAAACGGCAATAGGCTCGCCCCCTATTACGTGGGACTGATACATACCTAGCGAAATGTGGGTGAAGAAATGCACCTCTGCCTACCCCTTCGGGGAATACAGGCGTGAGTTTATGTATGTATGTATGTATTATACTAAAATTATAGGTACGAATTATAATAGAAGTAGTGATGGCGTCAACGTTTCGTTTCGGCGGTTGCGGGACTCTGAAAATTATGATAAATTATTACGTACGTTTTCCTATTACGTAAAATCGATTCATGTATTTTAACTACGAATAATGACGTAACTTCGTTAGGTCAGAGGTGTGCGCCCTAGGGTCAAACCTGAGTCTAGGCAGTCCGTTCCGCTCCCAACTAGGTTATCTGTAATCTCATAATTAGTGCTTATAAATCTATTAATTTTATCACTAATTACATCGCGGTTCAATTTAAACAAGTGGTCAAGTCATGTATATTTAGACAACACACATTTTGTCTAGCTTTGTAATAGATAGATTAAAGAAGGAGACCTTTATATTCCGTGACCTATGTACGCATTTGACGAATGTAACTTGCGGAATGACTTTATGTATACTCGTATATAATTTGTTGACCGTCACAATAATATACGAATATTTTCTCGTAACAAATTATATCGGTGTGACAATCAAGATTTAGGATCACATTTGATAAAATTCCCACCATAATACCACTCTGGCGGTTTGGTGTGACAATAGGGAAGTCTCGAGTTGGATCCCTATTTGGTTCGCTGCTCATACTATCACAACTTTGTCGTTTCAATGTAAAACAAACAAAATCGCGCTCAAATCTAGGAACCCATTTTTAATTGCCTCCTGAATCTTGAATTTCTTCTCAGTATTTGGTTAGATTTGTAGGAAGTGTATAATGCTCCTTTAGAAAAGCTCGTAAGATAAGATGACGTGCATGATACGCCATCTAAATGTGATTGTTTTGACTTTGAAATACTCTCTTATTGAAGCGACAATGGAATAAGATTGAATAAATTTGCAGAATGTTCACCTCGTTAGTCTCACGTTTTAAATTGATGCGTGTTTAGAGGTCTCGGGTTCAAATCTTTCAAATCAGGCTAAGTGTTGGGTTTTTTCCGTGTCGAAATTTTCTGGGGAACTTTAGGTACTCTGTGGGAGTTAAAATATAGATTTACTGAATGTATAAGTAAGGTACGAGCCATTTCCTAGAATTGTGCAATAATCCGTGTTTCATTACAAAAACAAACGGTCAGCATATTGTAATATCGTCGGGTAGTTTTCCCACATTTATTTGTATCAAAGTTTATCGTACAAACAATTGCACAATGTTAACACGACAAAAATATCACGTTTCCGTTGTTTTGTTTCGTGTGAAGTTGTTGTACTCAAAGATTGTAGCAAGGATAGCTAGTATTTAATTTTTTTAAGAGTTCTGACGTACGTATACTAAAATGGTATTGCCAGATTGAAAGGATGAATGAATGTAGAATTACGGAAGAGATTTATTGTCCAGAAGTGAATAATGTCGGTAGAGGACGTCCTAGGCGCACCTATGAAGAAAATATTGGTGGTTTATGAAAACAAGGACAAACAAACAGTCTTCTAAAACTAATTTAGGAAGCAATGACCAAATACACCCCATATTTGGACTGTGGCAGCATTTGAAGCTCTATAGTTTATGGCTACCTCAATGCGAGACAGGTGTGAGATTATGTATGCGTCTGGCACAGGCTGGCCTGTATGTGTACCACGGCTGGCCACGAGCGCCGGTAGAAAGGGGTATGGTCTTCTTCCACCACGCTGGCCTTGTACTGCTGATTCTCAATGCCATCATTAGAGGCAGTGTTAATTAGTTAATGAATAATAATAAGGTAAATAAACAGAAAACAATAGAATAATAATTAAAAAAGAAAAAAAAAACAATTTCCCACACAACAGTATATTTAAATCAGATAAACAAAACAATTGTTACAATTATGATAAATGTGTAATTGTATAATTAATTATAATGTAAATCTAATAAAAATAAAATAATTGATGTCGAAGATGTAACAACTAGCGCGTCTCAATTTTTTTGTTTTATTTTTCGCTTACCTCTAGGCTCATGAAAAAATAATTGATAAAATTATAAGCATTAATTAAATGGCCGTGTACCCGGGCCGTGTACTCCTCGTAGTTGTAGTGGAGGCTTGTGCCCAGCTTTGGGACGTATGTAAATGTGTTGTTGTAGAATCAAATTATTGTTTTTTCCGTTCGTGTTAAGGTCCCTAAACGAGAAACTGCACTTTGTTTATGATAGTAATACTATACATACATAATTACATACATACATACATATTTACATACATACATACATATAGTACACTTACTATCATTATAAACAAAGAGCAGTTTCTCGTTTCGAGTAAGTTTTTGGGTTTTTCCATTAGGAAATTCACAATAGCACGAAGACTGGAAATGTCCCCGAAAAACGGAAATAGACTCGCCCCCTATTACGTGGGACTAATTCATAGCTGGCGAAATGTGGGTGCAGAATACCCCATGCCTACCCCTTCAGGGAATACAGGAGTGAGGTTATGTAATATGTATGTTATACATATTTACGTAAAGCGTTATACGTTACGTTACACTTACCGTACTTAGCTTATATTTTGCTCATTTTTATTTCGCATTCATTTTGTAAAACCGGCTATGCAAGATTCAAGCACAGTCACCTTAAAGAAAAAAAAAGATTAAAGTTAATTGCAACATTGGATACAAATTCATTACCTTTAATCGGGTGGTAAATGTTCCGATGGCTATTTATAAATAAAGTACATTTACTTAGTTGGATATTTTTCTCATTATAAAAGGTTATAAAAGCTATAAAAGGGTTTAATCGTCTAGAAGCGTATTTTGCCTTTACAAGTTTAAACTTGATCTTTTAAAAGTGGTCTCTTTTCTCTAGGTTTTGAGTGAGACAATTTTTATGTCTTTTACCTTTGATCTTATAATGCTGTAATGCTTTAAACCTATTGAAGAATTTTTTTCTAGTTCGATAGATAAAATCTCAGGAAACGTGAACGTGACGAAACGAATTTTCTACGTCGTCTTTGTTTTTTTTTATTACTGTAGTTTTCTTATTGGTGTAAAAACTCATTGTTATGTCTTGATTAGCATAACTTATTTAAAATAACAAAGTATCATGTTGTTAAAAAAGTTGTTTTTGTTGTATTTTATCCCTTGGACTGTTGTAAAAAAAAACATGATTTATATATAACCTTTTGTTTCAGGTTGACGTACAACGAGGATATGATCAAATGGTGTGACGTAGTCGTGCCCTGTGGCGGCGATGGAACCTTCCTTCTAGCTGCTTCTAGAGTTAGAGATGCAAAGTAAGTATGCCGTGCAGTTGTTGCGTTGTCATTTTTTAATAAGACATAAGTAATAGGAAGTAGGTATAACAAAAATTTCGAGTAATTAGATCGAGGTTTCCTTAGCTTAGCGAATTCTGTAGAACTTTTAGAGGTACACGAATGAACATTTTCAGCTGTGATACTTGACCTTCAATCATAATCAGCCCATATACGTCCCACTGCTGGGCACGGGCCTCCTCTACAACTTAGAGGGAGGTCGAATCTTCAATAAGCAGATATAAGTGAAATAGAGGCATTTTATGAGTGATTTCTTTTACAGTAAACCAGTGATAGGGTTCAACAGCGCCCCACACAAGTCCGTCGGGCGCCTGTGCCTCCCTACATGGTGCTCTAATGACGTGAAGGGCGCGCTCCACGCTCTGAAGGAGGTAAGTGTTGTTAAGTTTAATGAGAAAAAGTTAACAACGTGGCTAAGCGAAATTTTATGCTAAGTAAAAATTTTAAGTATTAGCGTCTTTTTCATTGTTACCACCGTTACGGTGAGTATTCCGTCAACAAAAAATTCAATAATCAGTATAGCATTTTATTATTATTAGTCCGCCACGCTGGCCTAGTGCCGATTGGCGGACTACACACCTAAGAAATTCCTAAGAATTTTTAGGTGTACAGGTTTCCTCACGATGACATAACTTCGAAAAGTCAGAGGTGTTTTGTTCATGTTTGGAGTTTGGATCCGCGACCGCCGAGATTCTTGACATGGCGCCTTAACCTCGAGGCCATCACTTATTTAATAAATATTCCTCTCATTTACTACATACATCGGTACAGGGCTCAGACATAATATACCTTTAGTAACATCAGTGTCAACTTTCACGTAACTTAGCGCCAAAGTGTGTGGTTGCAGGGCCGCTTCCGCTGGATGCGTCGCTCGCGGATACGCACCACCATCACGTGCGAGCCCAAACTCATCGACACCATCGCGCCGGTCGACCTGCACACGCTGCACTACTGCAGGTCAGTTTCCTACACATATGAGGGGCTTTTGCCGATACTCGCCACGCTTGGCAGGCGGGTTGGGAATCAACCGGGAAAAGGAAATAGAGTTTGTGTGTAGAGGATGTTATGGGAAAGGAAAGTATGGCCTGTAGGAGTCACGGAAAGAAGGTTGGTAGTAGTTAGTAGTGACTGCAGTAGCTCGGGGGGCCGAGGTCGCGTACTCGTAGCACATAGGACGAGTCATGACCACTAGATAGGAGCATCCCTGACCAAAAGAGTCTCATGCTCTACCGACTGAGGTCATTGTGGAAGTCATTGGGGGCGGCCTATGTTCAGCAGTGGACGTCCTTAGGCTGATGGATTAAATTGGGTTAGTACACATAAAAAAAGAATAAGGTAAGGTAGGGTAGGTAGCAGAAAAGGTAGCGAGAATTATTTTACAACACGTTTCGTCAGTTAAATTGCAAAAATAATAGCCATCATATACCTGCAAATATTTAGCGATAATTACACCTCTCAGTCACATGTTAATGGCGCGAAACAAACAAGGCGGTCCGGTCGGTTCAGTTTTTCGGGTATTCGTTCTCACATGCTTGATATTTATTTACCCGTGGTGCATTAATTGCGTCTTATTGCACCGATTGTATTTGTTTTTTTTACGTAAGGGTGAAACCTCATAGTTCAATATTTTGTCTGCTGCTTTGCTGTGCAGGGATGTGGACAACTCTTTGTTTTCCAACTCCTCCTGTATATGATTTCTGATTAATTTCGCTGTGGGCTCATGACAAATTAGGTTCCCTTAGATCCGCTGAACTTCAGTGCTCAGGATAGGGACAAAATGCTTGATAGTTACACTTGGCTCAGTAAAAAGTGAGTGAGTTGCGTGTCCGTTCTCGATCGGACTAAGATTTGAAAGTCCACAAAAAATATATCTGATTAATGAATGCAAAAATTGTCTTACAATATAATATTATTTCAGGTATCCCCCAGTACCGAACACTGAAGAGAATCAGGAAAGGAGAGTTCCACAAATAAACAACCCAGGACCAAGTAATCCCAAACTCGCCACTAAAGTGCTGCCGTTTTTGGCCTTGAACGAGGTAACTTTATTAAATTATCGTGCATATTATATAACACTCCTATATCGACTCATATAAGTTAGTGTCTTTGAGACGTCAGTCTGCACCTACGAATCTCAATTGACGTATAACCTATTCTATGAGTTAGTGAGAGATAATCCCCAAAAACTTTTTAGGATGCACCTCGTTTTACATTAAGCTTCAGTGGTGTTACTTTGAGCGATTTATATATTGTTCAAAATAATTTAGCAGTTGATTTATTTATGTTTACTCAAAATCATTATCATTAAGCAGTCGATTTTTTTGTGTTTACTCAAAATCATTATCATTTAGCAGTCGATTTTTTTGTGTTTACTCAAAATCATTATCATTTAGCAGTCGATTTTTTTATGTTTACTCAAAATCGAATTTATACTTACTAACAGATACATCACCTTTATTTTCATCATTTATGGTAGGAATATGAACCTGTTAGCCTAAGCAAGCCAAAATATCCGACGCCCTTGAAAAAATATTTAAAATGCTTCATTTGTATAAAAATCTTGCATAACAATAAAGTTTAAAAATAATAAAGAATTTAATCAAAGAGACAAATCTCTCCGTATACATTCTGTGTTTATTTTCAAACAAACACACAATCGCTTCGTATGGTTAGGATGTATGTGTTTGTTCCTTTGACACGCTGAAATAATATTTAAACCTGTTATCTTTTGAATAACATTTGTATAAGTTGACGCCGTTTATTGTGTTCTTTTCTGTGTATCTGTTAGGAAAGATATTTAGTGCCATAATAAAAATAACTGCATAAATGTTGTTTTTTGGCAAAGGAAGCAAAGATTATACAGCCATACCTATCACACTATATTTTTATTCATTTTATTTGTCAAAAAGTTTTAATTAGTAGTGTTTGCTCAAGATATGAAATTAATTACACATAAGTAAGTTGATTTATGGACTGATAAGTTATATTGTCGCCAGGTGTTTATTGGTGAGAGCGTGACGTCACGCGTGTCTCTCCTCAGGCTACAGATAGACAACGGCAAGTGGACGCACACGAAGAGCTCGGGACTGTGTGTCACAACGGGCACGGGGAGTACCTCCTGGCATTTTAGGTAAGACAAAACTACTCAATGGATGGATACCAAAACACTAATTTTTTTTAAATTTTTACGGATTTTTATTCAAAAAATGGACTAAGTTCTAAATCTTTATATTAAAGAGTTATTATTGCTTGGCTTGTGGTTGGCTTAGTACAGCTGATGGAGATTTATATAGTCCTGAGATTCATTGCACATGACTTCCTTTTAGTTTAAGTACGTAACTACATATTTAACACACAAGTGTTTTTAATAAAGTGATATGTGTCTCTACCTAGGGAAGTGATTACAAACTTCATTTATTAGGTATATTAAAACTAAGCTAAGTAAAATAAAGTTAAGTTTTTATTAATGTATATTGTTTTCCAGCATTAACTGCCTCCGCACTCACTCAGTGCTGGAGCTGATGAAGATTCTAAAAGAGGACTTTGATGTGAATCTTGATACAAATTTGGAGAAGGCGCGCGAAGTCGCCGAGAGATACAATCAGAAGCTCATGTTCGCTCCAGGTACGTGCCATTTTTATATTGAAAACCATATCAAAAACGCAGTCCTGCTCAAATCAGCCCTGTGGTTTAGGGGCGTAAGAATTCCGCCTCTAATTATCGTGATTGTTAGGCGTGCTACGAGCTACGTGCTACGATCCCGAGATGTGCGGCAGAGCGCATGGTCTCGTAAATGTCGTCCAAAATAGGATCAAGTGGGGGACATCTTGAGCACCTCCATCGCGGAGGAGTCCACTGTCGTACAGTGTATAATTTGGACGCGATGGTTGGTTGCAGACTGTGACCAGCTGGCGTACTCCGTGCGCGAGTACATCACGTTCGAGGAGTGGCCGGCGCCGCGCGGGCTGCGCGTGCGGGACCGCGCCGCCGCCGTGCAGGTCAAGTCGCACTGCACCGACGCAGGTACACGGCGCCACCACACATCACCATCACACATCACCATCATTCACCATCACACATCACCATCACACATCACCATCATACATCACCATCATCATCATCTTCATCAGCCCATATACGTCCCACTGCTGCGCACGGGCCTCCTCTACAACTGAGCGGGCTTAGGTCTTGTTCCACCACGCTGGTCTAGTGCGGGGTGGCGGACTAACCACCTAAGAACTAAGAAGTTCCTAAGAACTTTTAAGTGTGCAGATTTCCTCACGATGTTGTCCTTCACCGTTAAAGTTAGTAATAATTCATTGGAAATACAAACGTAACTTTGAAAAGTTATAACTACTTTACGAGCATAAAATGGGAAGAAAAAAAGGGCTAGTAGGATTTCGATACTAGGTATTCAGAAACCTCACTATTGGCTGAAATACAGTCTTGAGTTAATCCAAATTTCTCATTTTGTACAGAAAGTGTAATTTTTAAAGACACTTTAGTGCAAAACCTATAATTAGGCTACTATTACATTATAGATATTACGGGACTTTGCTGTTTGTTAGCAAAAGCTTTAATTTTGTTTTTTATAATTTCTCAACATTGAATAGGTCTGGTTGTGGATGGAAGCGTCTCGTTTCCATTCAACGATGGCACTGAAGCTCAACTAGAAATACACCCCGAAGACTCCTTGATGACGGTGCAAATGGACGACGCTCTGCCATATTGACGCAAGTAGCTCACACCATGACGTCACTCGTGACTCCATACAGCCATTATCATTGGAGTCAGATTTTAACGTCGACTTAGTGCTATTTGTAAATATGACTCGTTGTGGCGTTCCTATAAAATCAATATAATGTATAGGTATGTTGTGTAGTTAAAGAAATAATGAATGTTATTTGTAATAATCGCGTAAAATAGGGTTATTTTATTCTTGCGTAAGTGATGCCAGTATCGATATATTAAAAAACGATTTTTTTATATTGGCACGGTGAAGTGATAACACAGCACCTAATGTATAGTACGGTGTATTCTAAACACAGTATGAACTTGCGAGAGACTTCCATGTATTGTCACAAAACACAACACACATTTACGCCAGCTTCCAAAATGAATGATAGATCGATATTCAAAATGATAATTAACTTAATATATCGTGTTGGTATTGAAATGGCTTAGCTGCGACAATAAGTGGGAGAAAATTGCAGTTGTTTCTTAAATGCAGTCAGTTTTTCGTGCTAGTATAAAAAAGATCGTGGTATCGATATCTTAAGGTAACTCAATATTCATTCTATGTATCGATACATTTTTGGGCATCCTTTCTTTGCTTTAAAACGAGCGAAAGACGTGGTCAACAATGGTGACTGACTTAGTTAGAAGTATTGCATAAAATAAAAATGTTATTTTGAGACAATTTGCAGACGATCAATAGAGTACCGGTTTCGGTTAGGTTACAGTAGAAGTTAATCATTTTTAATTGGCAACACTTTGGGGAATTAATTTGTTAAAAGGCAACATTCTGCTGCGCCGATTATTTTGATAACACAATAATGCAATTAATTGTGGGGACAAATAATATTATATGATAATTTTAAGAAATAATATGATGTAGACAATGACAAAAATGCTTTAAGTAAAAAAATTATTGTTTAATATGTCAGTTGAAAAAAATAATTGTTAAATTTATCAGATTTTTTTCCATTTCATTATTGATGACAATTAATTGGTTTTGAATTAAATAATGTATCTGGCTCTAGTGTTGGTATTAACGACATAAAGGGAATGTAATGGGGCTATGCGACGTAATGGAGATGGTGTGGAGTTTTGGCGTTTTCATATTTTATCGCTACATAATATGCGAAAATAGCTTTATTTGAACGGAAAGAATGCGAGAAGCATAGATCTGAATGTTTACATATGGCATTGAGAAGGAAATAAAAGTAATTGATTATTTTTTGTTTACATCATCCACACTTCATCATCATCATCTACTAGTGGTTATGAGTCATCTTTCCAATTATTTTAGCAGGAGACTCTAAAAATCTTTGGGGGACGTTTTTTTGTTTACATTGAAAGTGGAATATTACAAGTTGTATTTACTCATATTAACCGAAAATACATCACTCACAAATAATCCTCAATTTTAAATAACAGTTTGTAGAAAATTATAACTATGAATATTTTGGTCATTTGTAAACATTTATGTCTATGGTATAACGATGTAAAGTATTGAAAGTATTTGCTTGTTATAGTCTGTGATTAGTTGCGGAATGGTTTTGTAATATTTTAATATTGTAAGAGTAAAATTAGTAAGACTGAAGGAACGTTTAGTGAATAAGTGTCATTTTGGTATTCGGTTTGTTAATGCTGCATATTTATGGTAACACTGTCCGTTAAATTTAAATTTAAAGTACGTTACATTTTATTTTATTTTTTAAATAATGTCTTTTGTGTTATTTCACTCTGGTTTTACTGAAAAAATTATGTTAAGCCTCCAAATATTTATTTATAAACATTGTTATCAGCGTTTGGTCTAACAATTTCCTATTTAATTTGACAACTAACTATAGAAAAGACTCAAAACGCTGATTTCGATGTTTATACATAACTTCTTAATGAATAAATTATTTTACTGAAGCCAGCATGAATATCTGACGCATTGAACTCGAAGTGTTATTTTCCTACATAGGTATTTGGAAATATTAAAAGACTGCATAATAGTTTTTTTTAGAATATTCATGTTTAAAGCATGAAATGGGACGTAAACACGACAGTGCTCACCGAAATTTTAATTTCGGACTATGCGTGGTATCTGTGAAAAATAATTAATCTTGAAAAATTATGCTATTGGATTTTTTAAATATCGTGAAAAACTTTACTTTGGTAATATTTGCATTAACTATTGATAATGGAAGTAGTATGTTTCCCTGATTTTAAAAACTCAATAAAACCTTGTACTTCACGTTATTAACACGCCGACTTGTAGTTTAATATATTTATTGTTTGTAAATTAACTTTGTAGGTTATTTATATTTTGCATTTGTACTGGTTATTATAACATCACATGAAATATAGAAATTTTACGGAATTACTTTATGTTTTATTCGCTTACATTATGTATTACACATACATAAATTCACGCCTGTCTACCGTTGAGGTAGGTAGTGACTAGAGTGCCAAAAGCTACGGCCCCAACACACTTCTTTCGCGTCCTCAACTGGCATTTTCAACTTCATGCAAGCACGTTCGCATTCGCATGTCTTCTGAGTAATCTTTTAGTATATCGATGTGAAGTTACGCTTTTACAAAATCCTCGTTTTATTATGTAATAAGTATATAGGTGTTAGAAATTTAAGATGAAACTTTACAAGAATCCATGCATTGAGGCTATAGTCATTAAGATTAAAAAAAAATAACTTCAGAGAAGTTGATCAAATATGTTTTCAACTTATGAATAAAAAAGACTTTCAATCAACCTCAATCATTAGTGATGATGATTTCAGATCAAAATGACCAAATGGAAATTAAGGAATGGGACAATATTATGGTGTCACAACAAATGAAACACAAATATCCTATTGAGTAAGTATATTTGTTAAAAAACAGAATCGCACTCATCCCGTCGGTGCAGTTCCAGAACCCCATTGTAATTAAAATAATTAAAAACATTAGTGTACCGACCAATGGGGTAATTATGAAACATGCCGACAATTCGTTGTTACGAACAAAGCAGAAATAAAGCAACTTAAAAATACAAGCTCAGTAAAATAGCACCCAAATGGACGGACTTACATAAACTTAAAAATATGGCATCCATGATACAAATTGAAACCGGTTACAACGCGTCAAACATATAATACCTACTAAATTTAGGTTTTTTACCCAACACTTAAAATTTGCCGATTATTAATAATACACATCACGGGTAACTCTACAGAAATAATGATTCTGAGATCTGGCCATTAATTTGTATGGTCGTTATAAACGGTTTCGATTGACGAAGTCTTAGCCTGTACTTCCATAAACTAGTTCGTAAATTTGTGAGAGGAATAGAATCCCGCCACCAATGAAGATATGAAAAGCAGGTTCCAATTGAAATCACAATTTTTTTATACAATTACATATATTCGTATTTTTATGATCTGGCCCAATTAAAAAAAAATACGGTTAATGTCTCAGTAGTTTTTGTAGTGATCCTGGCAACACACAACTGACTAGTGATTTATTGTGATTTTTTCGATCCTGGTATTAAACTAATTTTAACATAATTATTTGAAAAAAAATATAAGACAAAGATTTCAATTGGATCTACAGGGTTCTATAAAAAGATACTACATTAACACAGAATAAAAAATGAAGTTAACTATAAAATTACGTAACGGAAGGCAACCATTAAATACGCGTTAAAATATTACAGCGCATACAAAACTAAATTAAACCGGGACGCAAAGAATACACAAGTTATCACATAGTTATTATAAATATTACCTTTAAAATTACGGAACGATTAGGAAACGCTATCATGTTTATCCGTAGGAGACAAACTAAAGTTTAATTAATAATTTGAAATAACGCTGCATGATGTCATATTTTTAGGAACTTTTCTTATAAAGGAAACCATTTAAAAAAAATATTCCTTTCATCGATAAAAGAAATCGATGTCGTTTAATTATATCGAATTGTATGTCACCTTTTTTGATACATTCCTAAATCGTCCCGTATTATGGTATATGGTAGGTATTAAAATCTTACATGGTAATCACTTAACTAAGTTGACTCAATCGTTGTGGCATGAACACAACATGTTCGCTTTACCATAAATGGCAGTGCATTTTGTCACATGTGTTAAATATTTTCTAATTTTATATCTTTTAAAACAATCTACCAATGTAAAAATTTTTGTTGTCATTGGCAACACTTTGTGCCTAAACGGATGGCGATTACAAATTATCATGAGATTGATATTTTTATAAATTTCATAAAATAAATTTACATATGGATTTCGATGTTTTATATATCAATATAAAATAGTCTGAATGGCACAATCGACAAACGCAGAAACACCATAAAATACTAGGGATAGACCATACCTAATATTAGCTGAAGAATAGTGACGGGTAAAAATCCTCGGATTTTGAACGAGGCGATAGAGCAGCACTCACTATGTATTCTCATCATTGGGCCAGCGATAGTCCAAGGTCGGTGAGCTGAGCACTGTGCTCCTCAAAGACTCCAAGCGTGATTTAGATCTTTACTTGAAGCAAATGTTCAAATCCCGTGGAAATGTGTTTTTCGTTAAGCACCACCCAGGAATAAAGTTCCTAGAAACAATCGCTAAGCGTAGGCCCGACCTGTATACAATTCTTAATCCAGATCGACACAATTTGTCTTATTCGATAGATATAAATATTGTACCATTTTTACAATTTAAGTAATTCAATTTACAACCGGAAGATTGCAATCACAATCGACTAACACAACTCCTTAGTCGATTACCTTAAAACTCAATCGACCGATTTGACCAATTTACCTTTTTAACCTATTTGTAGCTACAGTCGACAGATTCCTTCATCGTGTCTGTAAATTTTAACTTGTGTGTGAGTATCCAGTGTTAGTATAGGGTCCGCTGTATAACGAGCTGCCCGTTCGAGAGTAGGTCTTAGGGTTGCGTCTTCTCGCCAGGATGAAAGCGATGGCTGCGATCACGCAGATCATGAGTATCACGCCCGCGATGCAAATTCCAATCGCGAAGTTCTTCTGCGATATGCAGATTTCGTCCTCTTTCTGTAATGAAAAAAAGGGATTTTTATAGTTTTGTTGAAGAGATATTTGAATTTTTTGTATGAGCATGGTGACAACATCTGATCATAAGTAGGAAGTCTTATGTCTTAGGTCTGTCTAATGGCGATCATTTTAAAGACTCCCGTAAGGAAAAAAAAGGAAAAAAATCCTGGTACACAATGTGGTAAGGTTGAACAACTCCTCCGAGAATTTGTTGTTATTAGACTGTACTTCATTCAATGCAAAATGAGTGTAAAGCCTTTGTTATACTAGGAGATATGGCAATAAGGCAAAATTACCTTTTCACTAGTTACTTCGTCGTTATCGGGCGAGTCGATCTCGTTGACGTACAATCCTGAAAACAGCTCCACTGTGGCTGGTGAACCCTCATCGTCGTCTGTGTCGCGCCGCCTTCGGTTCGGCTTCTGTGTGCACGGCTCCTGTAATATGAAAATAATTTACTTTTAAAGAATAGAAATATACTTTTAAAAGACCTAAAAATAAGTCTCAAGGAACGAATACATTGAAATAAATCTAACTTTTGTAACGCACTGCAACATACCACGTAATTAGAGAGCGTAAAACAGATCAAATCAACCAATCACGTGCGCTAAAAGCACTCCTTTAAGAGATGTTGCTTGCAGTTACTGTCACTTTGACATTTTATGTAACATCCTTTTTATTACTCTCCAGACAGAACGCTTAAATTTAAACGCGACATTTTCAATTAACTTACGCAATCGTCAGGGTACTTCAAGTCGCAAAGTTTGACTGCGCAAGTGTAATATACGCTGGCGGTGTAAGGGAACTTGTGCGCTGCGAATGTGACGTGTGCCTCTTGCTTGTCGCTGCTGTACTGGAACATGCCCATTATGTCGCCGTCTAACGGGCATCTGGAAACACAGTCATGGGACATAAAGTATAAACCTTTGGAGTGGTGGAGGCACGCGGTTGGCATATGGAGCGGTGGTAAGAATGGATCGTCGTGAAAGTGAAGTCGTGATGGCCTCGAGGTTTAGGCACGCGGTCGAGAATCTCAACGGTCGCGGGTTCAAACCCCAGGCACACACCTCTGACTTTTCGAAGTTATGTGGGTATTCACAATGAATAATCACGTACTTTAACGGTAAAGGAAAACATCGTGATGAAACCTGCACACCTAAAAGTTCTTAGGAATTTCTTAGGTGTGTAGTCCGCCAACCCGCACCAGGCCAGCGTGGTGGACTAAGGCCTAAACCCTCTCAATGGTAGAGGAGGCCCGTGCCCAGCAGTGGGACGTATATGGGCTGATGATGATGATGAAGAATGGATCTACTTGACTGTGGTTGTACCAAAGTCTCACAAAAAACATAAACGCAAAGACAACGATTTATTCCTCCTCTGAAGGTATAATTTTCCACTAATGGAATTTTTGCACAACCTAAGCCAAGCCGAAATAGATATTCAATATTGTAAGCCAATTAACTCACAGAAACCTTGTAGATACAAATTATTTAACGCGAATATTAAGTACCTGTTTCGCTCGCGTTAATCAAGTACAGGTGATGATTTTATAAATTGATACTAATCTCTCTCACCTTTTTTTGTCAGGAAGAGAAATAAGAAGCAAATTTATCCTAGACTCCTAATCCTAATTTTACCCATTGTCAGCGATCAGTGTGAGCTCAGTCCAGCCGAGTCCGTCCTTGACAGCACACTGGGACACCAGGAGGCCGTACTGCCGTTGTTTTTCCAATGATACAACGAGGGTCACGATGTCACCGACCTGCACTGTGGACGCCACCTGCAAAATATAGTCATGAGGATAATGTGTATTATATGTTTTATTTTGGTATTTAGCATAAACAATATAAAGGAAACTTATCCATGACTTCTGTATTGCATAATTACAAATTAAAAAGTATATGTCCCTTAGATATTCTTTGAAATATCTATAATATAGATAGAGTCTATATTTCATGTAGCTTAAACAAAATAACTAGTTGAAAATCACATACTTCTTTATTTTTGGGGTCCCCTTTGAATATCTTCATTGAAATCGAGGGCAGCAATCCCGAGTCCTCGTCGTATTCTTCACTGAAATATTTAAATATTTATATTAATTTCACATTACCATTAAACAAAATAGTAAACGAATGTTAAATAGAACTAGGACAATGTATAATTTGACTGAAATTTACATAGATTGGGACATCAACATATGAACGCTAATGAAGTTATACTAAATCGTCGATACAAACGGCAGTCTGAGCACTTAGACGTCATCAGACGTCAGACGACCGGTGTTTGTTCCACCAGTGTATTTCGAAACACTACTGGGCACGTGCTGCAACTACAATTCGGAGGAATTCCAGCCAATTCAAGAGGTCAGGCCCTAGTCAGTGTGCCTGGGAACTCAATGTCACCGAGATTTTGTCTGTCTATACTTCTTCAACGACAGTATCATTACGATATTTAATCGATAAGTATTAGACAATCGTAATCGCATCTGAATATTCGACTCTGAACTCCTTATGTATATCGCACATAACATTAGAAGTTAACATGGTGGTGGCCGTCTAGTCATCAATTGGCACCTTATTAAGACCACTGTACTATACCTCAGATGGCGGTGTTTTTATAAGCAGTATAATGTTTTTATAACCATCATTTAAATCGTCATCATTCAATATGATAATATATATGATAATAATCTACTATATAAAAATAAGTCGGGTTTTCCTCCCTGACGCTATAACTCCAGAGCGCGCGAACCGATTTTCACGGTTTTGCATTCGTTGGAAAGGTCTCGGGCTCCGTGAGGTTTATAGCAAAGAAAATTCAGGAAAAAATTCAACAGAAAAGCGGGAAAGTCTTTTTTCACATACAGCGCCATTTTTCTCATATAAACTGTTCTACCTAATATCCTGTCAGACATTTTATGTTTATCCCATCAATACGGTTAATGGTCCCCTCAAATTAAAGAACGTATTTAAATAAAGGGATGGAATCGACAACATATATCCACAATATTCGAATAATTGCGTATTTTGGATTTTAAACATGTAGAATAGTGTCAGTAATAAAAAGGGATTGTCATATTTATTGGTTGTCAAATATTTATGCGTGCGTTCAGAAATTTATTTTTAAACTCTTTGGTTTACAATTTACAAACGAAGGCGGGCTCGGTAGTCATCACGCTTTGAAATCTAAAACACTCAACTATGCACTGGAATGCACTTGGTGTTAAGAAAATTGTTGAGTAATGTTATTCACGTGACGATACTGAAAAGACAACTTAAAGATGAATAATTGGTGCTTGAGAATTCATCAATTTGATTGATCTAAGGATTTCATTGATCCCAACGGGTATGACCATTGAGTTCAAACGAATTCAGTTCCCAATTCGTCTTTCCTTTGCCTTGACGATTAACACAAGACTGTTTGTGATCTAAATTTAGACAATTGAAAAATATATAAAAAAATGTATATCACAAGGTGCTTCATCATCATCATCATCAGCTCATATGTGTACGTCCCATTAATTGTCATAGGCCTTTTCTGCAACTGAGAGGGTTTAGACTTCAGTCCACCACGCTGGTGCTTCAATGAAGAGAATTGAAACCGACTGCATCCCATGCTGCACAATATGTACATGTGTAATTTAATGACACACGATTGATGCATTTAATTTTTGTACTTTTTTATTTCTGTATTTTTATCTCAATAAAGAGCTGAACTTAATATTTATTTCCATACAATCAAAAATAAAATTCAGGTAATATGTAACATAACATTCAATGACTGTTAGGCGGTAAGAAGTTTGCCGGGTCAGCTATTTATATTATAGATGTGAATGTAAATTTCTTTGTTACGCTTTCACGCCAAAACTACTTAACCGATTATTATTAAAATTTGTACACATAGTCTTCGAGGTATTAGAAAGGAGATAGGATAGGTACTTCTTATTAAAAAAAACGGAGGGTAAATAATAATTGGACAATGATTGAAAAAAGATTTGAATGACTTTTGGTATGCAGATAGGTGGGACCCACCGATGTACATAGGATACTTTTTATCTCGGAAAATTTAGTGTTCCCGTGGGAATGGTTAGGTATCCTTACTATTATATAAATGTGAATGTAATGTAATGTTTGTTACGCTTTCACGCAATAACAATTTTTTTTGTATGAACATAAATAAGACCCTGTGAAGTACATAGGCTATGCTTCATCCCGGTAAAATGTAATGTTCCAATGGGATAAACATATTATAAATACGAAAATAACTTTCAGAGTTTTACTTTTACGCCTAAACCATTTGATCGATTTGGGTGATTTGATGTGATGGATAAAAACGGGACCTTAAAAAAGGACATAGGCACCTTTTTTAAATTCAGTAAGTGCCATTTTGGGCTCTTGAGGGACGATTTATAGATTCACTTATTATTTATCTTTCTGCACCCAACTCTGTAGTCTACGCGGACGGGGTCGCGGGCAAAAGCTATAAAAATATAAAAATTGCGATTACAAAACAGGTGTTGTTCGTAGAAGGGTGAAAATTTGGGGTTGTATGTATTTTTCAATGCTGAATCATAAAAAAATAAAAACTTAAAAATGTCCATAAAATAAAAAAATAGCTTTTGGGTTGGACCCCCCTTAACACCTAAGGGCATAAAAAATAGATAAAAACCTATTCTCAGACTTACTGAATATACATATAAAATTTATTCTATACAGATTTTGGCCATATTTTTTGTTTAAAAATTAGAATGGCCAGTAAAAAAATAAAGGTTCATCGTAGAAGGGTGAAAATTTAAGATTATAATAATTTACCAATGCTGAATCATAAAACATAAAAACGTTAGGTCAATAGAAAAAAAAATAATCATACCCTAAATATTAAACCCTTAAATGTTGGCCGATTCTCAGACCTACCTACGATATACACATAATATTTCATAAAAATCAGTCGGGCCGTTTCGGAGGAGTTTGCAAAATAACACCGCGACACGAGAATTTTATATGTATGGCAAAACAACGTTTGCCGGGTCAGCTAGTGGTTTTATATAGTTACCTGCTGGTAAGATCGTTGGAGCTCAGTCTCTCTGCCCTGGGTCGGTAGACATGGAAATGTGTGAGGTCGCGCCGCCTGTACCTGCAGCGGACGTGATACCCTCGACCCTGGCCAGTCACCAGCTTCAAGTGCGGCTGCACGATGATGTTGTTGTAGTATTCCACTGTACCATCATCCTGTAACAAGAAATTTATAAATACAATTTTGAGCACAAGATTACTCTGTATAGTATTAAGTATACCCAACAAGCATATATGTAGTTTTGTATTGTGTCGAGGTTATCAAGAAATACAAGGGATGTACGTTATAAAACGTTTTTTTCCTCATCGTGAGGATTTAATCCGCAATGTGTCATTCTAACTATTCATCATCATCATTCATCATTATCAGCCTAAGGAAGTCTACTGCTGAATATAGGCCTCCCCCAATGACTTCCATAGTGACCTGTTGGAGGCAGTCTGCATCCAGCGACGACCCGCGACCTTCACCAGGTCATCGGCCCATCTTGTGGGTGGACGTCCTACGCTGCGCTTTCCGGTACGTGGCTTCCACTCGAGAACCTTTTGGCCCCATCGGCCATCGGTTCTCCGCGCTACGTGTATTCTAACTATTAAACGACGATAATTATTAAAATACTTTTTTAATGCCACTGCTGTACTCGTATCTAGATTGATAATTTCTAGATAGAAATATAATCTGTTTCTATAAAATGGTACGATGGATAAATCGATAATGGTACGATGGATGGTAATGGATACGATGGTTTCTATAACAGGGATTTATGATAATCATTAATATCTTTCATTCGCCTTTGCTCACCATTGACCTTTGACCTATTTATCTTCCAATTATTTATTTTAACCTCTGAAGGTCTACTTCTTTAATGGCAAATGGTTGCATGTTAATTTCCACTACGTGCATATCTTGAGGTTACATCACAAATACGCGCCACAACATTATTCTAATTCAATACATTAAAGTAATTTCCTTAGTTTAGTGTGCCGGTGCCGTAGTGTAGCGGATGTGACGTCATCTCCCCTCATTGTTCACCGGGGCCTCACCCCGGGGTCCATTAGTGGTCATAAATATTGTTTTAAACTTGAACAGGTTGAGTGCATGTCTTTGATAAGTAAAAACGTTTGTAAAATACAGCTGTGTTCCGCTATACTGTCGAGTGAATACTCGAGTTAAAAAAGTAAGGATAATCTTTACTTTTCTTCTCGATGAAAAGAATTTATACATGTGTTTGATCTAGTGATGAAAGAGACTCGAGTCCTTTTAGTCGTTTATAATAAGACTAGCCTTTTTTTACACGACTTGGCTCCAAAATTGAGACTGTAGCTGTTGGTCTTATATAATATGACTCAGTCGGTTAACATACAAGACTAGTGAATAAACGGCTTAAATGACTTAACGGTTTAAACGACTAAAAGACTTAAACGACTGCAGTCCTTTCCAAAAGAACTAGCGTTAGTGTAAGTCAATAGTGCCTGGAGAGGACCTTTACTGTACATAAGCACTTAGTTATATCCACACCAGATCCAACACACACGCTTTACGACTCACGACTCCCCAGGCGATGAGTTGCCAGTCTTTTAAGTTCTTTAAGCTGTATAAGCTATTTTAGTAACTGCTCAGTCTTTTACGTTAAAAGACTTCGACTAAAAGGCTAGTCTTATGACTAAAGGTTGGGGACTAAAAGACTGAGTCAGTCGTGAGTCGTCAAAAACAAGGCGAGTCTTTATTATACGACTTAAAAGCCTGAGTCTCTTTCATCACTAGTTAGATCCGTTTAGTCGTACCTACTGGCGTGATTGAGCAACAAACATACATACATCTCGAAACTTTATAATTGTAGGATTTCACTGAAGCTGCTCAAAACAATTTAAAATTATCTGTAATTGTTGTCTATTCAGCTAATTATAATATCTATTTCAATCATATCTTAGTCCTTGAAATTGCGTATTTTACTATACTTACTACTACTACTTACTATACTATTTACTATTAATAATAATAATAAATAGTAAATACACCCAACAGTCACATACATAGTTCTGACCCCACATTAAGATACGAGTCTTGTGTTGTGGGTATCAGAAACTACGAGAGACTTTTCGGTCTCACAAGCACCCAGACCCGAATCAAATATTAGTGGATCACACAAACATTTGTCCCGGTGCAGGGATCGAACCCGCGGCCTCTCGTTTCGCAAGCTGATGTCAAGCCGCGCAGTTGGCTGGGGCTGTCTACTATTACGTTTATCAATATGCTAAAAAGCTATTGCGAGAACTCGTGTAAAAAGTCTATCTTAGATATCCTTACGATGTATTCCTTCATCGTTTAAATGATACTTGTTTTAAGTGTATACCATCACCATTAAAACGCGCGATAAATTCTTCACGATTCTAGTTAAAGTGATAAAAATACTTGCATATTATGTTGTGTGTTTAGAGTGCAAAGACTTAGGTATAAATTCAATATAGGTGTTAAGATGTTTTATAAACATAACCAGCAGATAAAAACGCTGTTTTCTTGTTAAGTATATGTGCATTTTATGCCGAACCCCAAACATTAAGAAACCGGTTGGTCAATAATTCTAAATTTAAAATCTTGTTTGTGCATTTTTATTACAGTTTTGCGATCGCGCGTGGCGTTTACGAACTATTTTGCCTGTTCTTTTATGGCTAAGTTGTTAAAATGTCGCAATATAACTTCAAATATTATATTATAAAGGCCATAACCATTTCGTATTTTGTAGATGTCACTGACTACGACAAAATTATATGTTAAAGCAAAAGCATAAGCAACCATGTTGATGAGTAGGTAATAAGAGATTTTTTTTATATTCTGAAGAAATTAATGTTTTAAAAGCTTTTATATATCCGTTCTATAGTTGAACATACAGCACACTGAATAATATCTTGTAGGTTGTAAAAGATATCGTGGACCATAGTGGAAAATAATATTACCTATATATTATTATATCCTCTTAAACTCTCCAACTTATTGCGCTAGGGTTGCAGCGTAAGATAAAATCAAAGCAATTAACGTAAAAATAAAACAAAACTCCGTTCGCCAGAGAAAGACAAGTAACCTTTCGCGCGACCTTGCTCGGCTGATATGGAGCGGACTGGACGGGTTACATCCACGTACACGACTTGTGAAATACGTTTTATATATGGCATCGTTTAAGGCGTAAAATCTGAGTAATATACTTAACTTTCGAGACTACGTCAGATTGGGATTTAAAATTGTTGTTTAGTATCAAAAGCTGACTTTTCACTTTTTGATATTTCTTTACTTAACTATATAAAGCAGGGAGTTCTAAATATATTGTCGTCTCGTGGGCGATGATTTTTATCAATTCTTATCATCTGAAAAATAATCAAAAGATATAAAAGGAGATTCACACAAAATCACGGAATTCGATAAACTTTATGACTGTTTAAAATTTTATAAAGAATCTTATCTTTTATAAATAAGTGAAGAATTCTATTTTAACAACTCACCCTATTGGTTTTATATACTACATACGTATGCTCTCACTGTGTAATTTATTAAGCTATAGCACTAATTATTTTGTTTTCTATGTGTGAACTGAACTTATTGTCGTTTATGGGAATTTCTAAACGGAAAATCTAAAAAAAAACATAAGAATCGTCTCTGGTGGTCTTTCGATAGTTCGAAATTAATCAAGCAGTACCGTATAACCAGAAATAGAATCTAGTAAACGACAATACGCTCGCCTCCTATTATGATGTACTACATAGCTGGTAAAACGTGGATGTATAAACACACCTAAGCCTCGTAATAAAGCGGTGAATGTAAATAAACCTTAAAACGTAACAGTATCTTTAAATTAATACTACTATATCTTTTATGAGTGTGTATTTATAAAACAAGCTATGCAATGTCTCCCATTACTGTACAATATTACAGGTACACAATGCCATTAGGTTTAATAACAAAACACTAATTGCTATTAGTCATGGCTCGTGATATAATATGAACTCGACTTGCGGTGAATGTAATATTGCGCATGCGTTTCTACAGATTCGTGTAGCCAAGGATGTTTTTATAATCAATACTCGATTTGTATCAGTCCATACATGACCCACTGCTGGACATAGGCTCCTCTGTGGTGAAGAGAAGTCTTTTATTTTTTTTATTTTTATTTATTCGTTTATACAGTTATACATTTACATCTTAGATTATCCTACGGACTCTGCACTAAGCATGGCTTGTATCGCAGAGACAGTAAAATAGAGCAGATACATTACACACAGTTTCATTTCCAACACTAAATCGCAAGCAGGTACATATGAGTATCACAAATAAAACTAATCTTAATCTTAATAATACAACAATACAAAATAAAATTAGATAAAAATAGTATATAATAAAAATAATAATAAGTAATAATAAAATCTTTGTATAGTATTTTGTCTTAATGTAATCTAAATAATTGCTGACAATCTTTCCTAAATCAAAGTCAAAATCAAAAAAATGTTTGTTCAAGTAGAATTTAACGAGTACTTTCGTTAGTATATATAAGATACGGCCACTTCGGTACGTGTTAACGCTGTGGAGAAGAATCGGCGCAAGAACCTCTCTCAGCAACAATTCCATTGCTAAGAATTTGCTTAATAGATTCTGGTTTTACTCACAACTTTTACTTGCACAGTTATAGTGTCATCATTGCCAATTTACACATGTTAGAGAAGTTAGAAATGTGTGTCCGGAATTTAGGCCCCAAGGCTAGCTCGATGGTCTCCAAAGCTAGCGTTCTTTATCGTTAAGGCCATCACGCTCTGGGCGTAGGCGCGAAGCAGTCTCATGTTATATTTGTTATTATGATACTACAACCCTTTATGCAACCTGTAGTATGGAATAACTGCAAATGATACGTATATTACACAACTGTCATTTGAAAAAAAAAAACAAATACAAAAAATAGAACGTGTTACCAAATATGAAGCCAATACTTGTTGTAAGCAGGTACGCAGTGACGATCAATGGGGCAAACTTATTGTGCGGTAATCTACCCCAAATCTAATTACGTAAAAGGACGTCTAAAGTTATCTACACATCTGAGGACAGATGACTCAATACATTTGCTAACTTATGAATGCGCTTGTCAGTTTTGCTTGACCTTGCTTGTTGTGAATGACATTCGCGGACATAACCATAAACAACATCCCACAGTCAGCGGAGGAGGAAACGTGACTAACATCCAAATTATTACGAATTCACACTTCATTTTTATTGTTGGTGGCAGGATATTCGTATCCCGATTGCTATCATACATAAGGTGAAAAACCCGCTATATTGGCATATGCAAGTGTGTCGCGTTTAGGATTAGACTGCATATGCTAACTGGCCGCCAAAATGTTTTAATCCCCAGTCAACAGTATTTGGAATGCGTGCACTGCTCTTACCATTAGGTGCCATTATAGTCACTTTATCAAGTTAATTTTAAATACTGATTCATTTTGTCTTACTCCTAAAGGTTCCTTCTATTATTGCCTTGTAAGAGTCTATCATGTATACTGCTTTTAGCACTTTTTCTGATTCTACCTTCCACATTTGAAAAAAAATTGAAGCTGTTTTAGCACATTCTTTCCACATGTTCCAAATATATCAGCATTCAATCTATGAAGATTCAATATTACTATTTACCAAAGATTTGTATTTTTATATTGACTTTACTCCTCTGCGAAACATTAAATGAATTGGCGATGTAACCGAGGAATTGTATGGACCGGTTCGCAATGATTTCTTTACGATCGTGTGTGGGTAGATAAACTTAAATGGCCGCGGTCTGAATGCGAATGCCAACACTTGTTTTTCCATATTGAATTAGATTTAGAATGGTCTGCGGTCGCTTGTTTTGTTCTCTGCGGATTGCATTTGCCAATGTGTTTGGTTTCCGCAAACCTATACAACCTATTAATTCTAAATCAATGTAAAATCAAAGTACATAATATGTTGGGTCCGGATGCCTAAATCGAAAAATACCTTTAGTATAAGAAAAAAATATATCGGACCTTGAGGAAGGACATAAAATAATTCGTTACGACAATAAAATTAAAAGACAGACTAGGGAATGAAATTTTTTATAGTGAATCAATGATTCGTCAGGTCAACTGTCAAGTATGTGATAATGTACCCCCTGTTGCGGAACAACAAAGCAACCAACGAAAGGAATTTAAATTGGTATAAAATCAATTTGTTATTTACACAAGTATTTAACTTATCCTTGCGAACAAAATAATTTATCGTGACCTCAGTATTAATATTCTACACGATTGTACATTGAAGGAAATCATCTTGAGGAAACATGGTCATTTCTATTGAATGATAATTCCTATAGTGATGCAATAGGAATGACACGCAATGGATACGATTACTGTTTATAGGAATTCTATTTGCGAGATAGGAAGTGCGAGCTTTGTGTGATATTATCTCTTGTCTGTTTTTTTTTTATTTTAAACTTTGAGAGGTTGTAGGGGGTAATCTCGGGATTTACTGAACCGATTTTAAAAATTATTTTAGTGTTAGATAGCCCATTTATCGAGAAACGCTGTATAAATCATCAAGCTACGACCAATAGACGCGGAGCGTCAATGACAAATATGTAAAAAAAAGGGGAAAAAAATCATTTTGAAGTCTAAAGTGTCGTATACGAAGATGTGCGCAACAGCTAGCTATGATTATATATACTAGCATAGTACAATAAAATATAATGCTAAGACTATTTCGGGACGGATTAAAGAATTTAACTTCGATCAAATATATATTTGATCGAAGGAATTTAACGTAAAACAATAATATAACCTTACAGTAATCTACAAAGCATACCTTGTTGATCAAGAAAGGTTTAAGAAAAGTTTGATTCCCAGGTCGGGTATAGTGTTTTATGACTTTTCGTTCAGAAATATGGCCTATAAAGAGAAATAAACTCTTCGCCAATTAATTGGTAATTAAAATTATAAAGTGTCTTGCGAAATGTGGTTGTAAATATACAAGCTTACCTACACCTTCGCCGATAATACAGTCATAGAACTAGTCATTATATTTTATCAGGACCCTTTTGTACATTTCCGGGATCAACGAACAATAAGACTCATCAGAGTATTTTATTCACAAAAACAATCGTAGCTTTATTTTTTGTTTATATATTATAATGTAAACTGTGTTATGATTTTATTTACTTTGTTTTTTTTTCTATTTTTCTCCGTTGATGAATTTTCCTTTTTTTTTTTTCTTTTTTTGTAGTTAATGTACATCATTGTAGTTGTTTTTTTTCGTTATAAGTGTTTTTGGATTACCCAGTCATCTTTTTACATGTCCTTTTTGCAAATTAGGTTGTCTGGAAGAAATCACAGTCAGTGATAAGACCGCCTATTGTCACTTAGTCCTAAGTATTCCTTTTTTTAATTTTGTTTTGTGTAATATGTCCATGGTGTACAATAAAGTGTTTATAAATAAATAAATAAATAAAATAAATAAGTTCTCTCACTGTCCTTAAATCCAATTCTCATTTCACTGCATCATATCCGTTCTGTAACCTGGTATAAAACATCTGTCTGAACAAAAAAGGGACCGATCGTTCGATTAATTCGAAAATAACGGCTGCGAAGGATCAAAAAACAAAAATAATCACCTGTGTCCGCCGAAGCGTGTCTACCAGAGGGGAATTCGAATGTTCACTTCCTGGACAACTTTAGGACCCTTATAGATTAACTAATAATAATGCAATCAAAAACAAAACTTGTAAATAAAATTAGTTTAGCAACTCAGCTCTTCCAGCATAAAAAGTTGAGATCCATGTATTACCAAGTAGGTTAATTTATTCAGTCACTACTTAAGGGTCCTTCTGTCTTATCATCATCAGCCCATATACGTCCCACTGCTTGGCATGGGCCTCCTCTACAACTGAGAGGATTTAGGCCTAGGTCCACCACGCTGGCCTAGTACAGGTTGGCGGACTACACACCTAAGAAATTCCTAAGAACTTTTAGATGTGCAGGTTTAATCACGATGTTTTCCTTCACCGTTAAAGTACGTGATGATTAATTATGAATACACACATAACTTCAAAAAGTCAGAGGTGTGTGCCCGGGGTTTGAACCCGCGACCGTCAAGATTCTCAACCGCGTGCCTAAACCTCGAGGCCATCACGGCCTTCTGTCTTATGTTGTTACGTAATTAGCTAACCTAACAACATCTTATGGTGACTTTATCAATATTAAAAATCTTTTATGTTTAAAATAATTAGATTGAAATGGCTATCGTATGAAGACACAATGTATCTCAAGTAATACATATTGTAGTATATTAAATTGTTTAGGCGGTGAGTCTTTGCCTTATTTTGGGCATATTTCCAGGCCGCCTGCTCCCTCTAAGAATTTTTTAATGGATACAAACAATTTCTATTAATGTGATAAAATTTTGCGAAAATCATTATCGTAACTATTGTTAAGTTGTTAACATCACTAAGGTTGGCAATCCACGCAATTTGTTTTAACTGTCCGTAGATGGGTAAAACCAGAGCTGACGTTTGCCTTTCAAAAGTCCGTTACATAAAACTACTTAACATATCGGACCAATCTATCTTAGGAAGATGCGCATTGCACCCACATCAGAGCTCGCAAATTACATCTTATTTTGATGAACCACTGAATTTATGCTCCGATTTTTTTGTATTTAGAAAGACCTATTATGCTTTCATAATATAGAAATTAAATTAAAGTTTTTATTAGTTCGGTTTGCAAGGTATTATGTTCAGAGATTTTGACTTTTCGACTTTTTATTATTATTATCGCTTAATTTTATGGTAACTGAAAAAAACATGAACATATTTGCAGGTTTAAGAGATATAACGAGAATTATATGTGTTTGTGAGGTCCCTATTTGCACTAGATGGACCGAATTCTAACCTTTTACTGTTTATACGAACTGGTAGACAAAATCTGAAGAAATGCTAGTTCCTACATTTTCATAACAGCTTCGAGCCTTTTTTAAGCTTATATGTATTGGAAATTAATGAACTAGTATAAAGGGAATCTTATAACGGTAATTAACCTAAGAATATTAATGTTCTGCAGTATAATTATGCAGCATGAAAGAGCCGAGCAATGAAATATTGCGAAAGAAATGTCTAACTGCCTCATTGGTTTACTGGTAACGTATGCGCTGTGAGCCGTGTCTTCACTGATTGCTTTCAAATTAGTTTAATTAGTTTTAATCATCATTAGCCCGTAAGAGTTTCATTACTGTACGCAAGCCACCGTTAGGATTGGAACAGTGGCGGTACTTCCATAGAAGCCCAGCTTGCCTTACAAAATTCTCAATAATAATCTTTAACCTTTAAATCTTTTTTTAACAAAGGCAATTTGACATATAGTTGGAAAGAGACCCGGATATATCCCCGTATGGGATATATGCATAAATGTATCTATGTATGTATATTTGTATCTACATCTAGTATGTAACATTTCTCCAACTATGCCATAGATGGACAGTCAATTTTCTTTATTTTATACAAAGGAAAACAAACAGAATACTCAGAATTACAAGTAGATTAGTTAAAATACAATAGATATGTACATAGGTAGGTATACAATTTTTTAAATTATATTTTTTTTTTTTATGTCTATTACTATTTTCCGGGAACATTTCCAGTCTTCATGCTCCTAGTATTTCATTAAGAAAAACCTAATAATATTTATAGCCGACCTAGGATTCGGACCTAGGGGCCTGGATTGCTACCCATTATATATATGGATTGCTCATTATGCTCCAAGGTCAAAGAGGCAGACTATACGTATGACCGCCCTGTGGATCGGGGGCGTAAGAATTCCGCCACGGTACCCCCTACCTGTCGTAAGAGGCGACTAACAGGGGCCACTGGGGAGGCTGGGCGTACTGCGGGGGCGGTACACAACGGTGGCAGCAACCCTGAGATTTGCGGCAGAGGGCGTGACCGCTTGACTGTCGCGGACGTTCACAAGAGGTGAACGTCCAAAAAGCGTAAGTGGAGGGCATCTCAAGCCCTCCCAATTTGGAGGAGTCCATAATCGGACGGTGCGCTAGGCGGAGGCGGACCATTTGGGGCGCTTCTCGCCCTGAGATGCCGCAAAACCGCCCTAAATGCGCGAGATGGTCACCGAGAGGTTTTAGTCGGTATGCTGGCGTAGGATTTTGGTTAGGGACCCAACTCAGCTAAGCGGACAATTATTGTTCTGCGCGCCGAGTTGGAAGGCCAGAGACCCCGACATACCCCTTTTCGGCCTCCCCCGAGGTACCGAACAGGGGAGCTTAAAGCGCTTTCCTCTCGTAAAAAAAAAAAAAAAAAAAAAAAAAAAAAAAAAAAAAAAAAAAAAAAAAAAAAAAAAAGACTATACGTATGTACATGGTATTAACTAATCTGATATTTACGCAATTTTTATATTGATTGCTTTGCTCTTTACACTCATAATCATAAATTAGTTTTATTAAACTAATATACATTTCGATACTGATGATGGGCAAATCATCTCACGTGAGGTCAAATGTTTAATGAACCAATGAGGTCGAATTATTAAAGTTCAATGTAGATTTTAGACGTAATTGAAATTTTAAGTGGAAGGTTGTGCAAATATGTAAATAATTAACGGTTTCGACTTGCTTCACTTGGGCGTATTGTAAGTACTGTTTTACAGCCTCATTGCGTAGTTGGTTAATGGCTAACTTGTAATATGCCGTGGATTCGATTCCGGATTTTAATGATTAACAAATATTTAGTTATCTTAGGAAACAATAGTTTTATAGCAGTGTATGTTAGAGGTAAGTGTTTGTTGTGTGTTATTAAAAAAAATAGGTTTACTGTGATACATCACTACAAACGCAAAAATAAGAATTGTCAGTGAATTAACATTTCTTAATTTTTTACATTTAATGATAGATACCTACTGCAAGTTTTTTTTTCGAGACTCAATCCCAAATGATTGAAAACCAAACAGACTAATAGAGAGATCAATTTTTGCTATTATAACATTAGTTTCGAAAAATCCTATAATTAATAGTATGTAAATTGTCCTACTATTGGGCATTAGGATCTTTTAGCTACAAAACGATCTATAATCCCACAAAAATGTAGTTTTCCCTGCCAACTCTATGACATTCATACACGTGGGTATTTACGCGTTGGTGTCGCGTTACGTGGACTTGGTTTTGCATAATATCAATTCGGTTGGTTTCGTAAACTATTCCTTTTGCGATAATGTCAAATTTTATTACTTTTTCGAATGACAAACAACTATACTAAAGCACCTATACTATATTACAGGTATACTCGTATAATATAAATTATATAAAGCCTTCATTGACTGTTTCAGTCCTTTGACCGCTATGATCTCAGAAACTATGTACTAGTTGTAGTTAAAAAAACTTGCTTACATTGGTCATCACTTGTTAAATAAGGAGTCGTGATGGCTTCGAGGTTCAGGCATGCTTTCGAGAATCTCGACGGTTGCGGGTTCCAATCCCAGGCACACACCTCTGACTTTTCGAAGTTATGTGTGTATTCACGATGATTTATCACGTACTTTAGCGGTGAAGGAAAACATCATGAGGAAACCGATACACCTAAAGAATTTTTAGGATTTTCTTAGACTGTAGTCCGCCAACCCGCACTAGGCTAGCGTGGTGGACCAAGGGCCAAACCCTCTCAGTTGCAGAGGTGGCCCGTGCCCAGCTGTGGGACATATATGGGCTGATAATGATAATGGCGTGCCATGACCCTTAGGGAAGTAGTTACCATCAAATGAAGGGCAACTTGGTGTTAATAATAACAGTAAAGGTTGAAGATACTGACATTTCTCTTTCTTTCAAGTTGAACAGCTATTCTCTAATACAAAGATGCAAGTTTCCCTATAGGTTTATTACCCTTATAAATAGTAATAAACTGCCACAAATCAGCGCCATAAGGCACAAAAAAACTGCTGATACATGTGAATAGGCTTATGTCATAGTTATGTTAAATGGTTGTCCGGTGTGCAGTAGCTAGGGTTGCCAACTATACTGTTTTAAACAGTATTATACTGTTTTTCACTACATTATACTTTTTACTGTTGAACAAATATAAAGTATACAAAATACTGTTTTAGACTTAGATGCTCACACAATTTTTTTTATTTAGTTATAATTGTCGAGAGGCATATTAAGTTTTTCAAAAAGGCAGTAAATCAATAAGTTATGCAAGAAGCTCTGAAAAATATGTATTCAAAACATTAAATAAATAAAATACTGTTCATTTTTTCTAAAATACTGTTCAATATTCTTATACCTAAATATACTTTATTTCTTGTAAAAAAAGTTGGCAACCGTAGCAGTAGCTGTGTAGAAGGTTGGCGATATTATCGAGTTATTACGTTTCAAAAGGCTGTAAGTTATGTAAATGTACGTCTTAATGTTTTTCACGGCGATATGACTGCGCTGGCATTGTTTACTACGACCTAAATATAGTGCGGATGGCGAGAAATTAATATGATTGTCCTTCACAAGTCGACACAGAAATGCGGCTTGTTCGATTGTGGTTATACCAGCCTATGCCTAGCCTATTATATAGCACAGTAGGCTAGATAACAGCTTCAAAAGGAGAACTAATGGTGACATTTAATGAAGGCTAGGACTTTTAATAATCCTGCCTCGAGCAGAGCTTTAAAAGCAACGCACTGAAGGGATTCTGGTGAGTTCCACTCGAGATCCCAGAGTTCCTTTGTTGTGCTGATGGTGGATACCATGGGGTTTTTAGCCGGTAGAAATCCGGCATACCCCGTTTGTTCTCCCTAAGGCAGACGGGGATCCAAGAGGATTTTCCCCATGAAAAAAATAAATAAAAGATAACAGCTTATGAAACGAAAGGCTCCGGGTTCGATTCCCGCACCGAGATAAATGTTTGTGTGATCCACAAATATTTGTTCGGGGTCTGGGTTTTGGAGACCGAAAAGTCACTGGAAGTTGCTGATACCCACGACACAACACTCGTATCTTAGTGTGGGGTCAGAACTATTTATGTGACTGTTGGGTGTATTTATTTATTTATACACAAGTTGATACGAGAATGCGAGACTGTGTCACTATGGGGGATAACATGTCAGTTACAGTGGTAAGAGTTATAAGCTAGAGGTATTAACAGTGAACTCCAATTCACGACAAATATGTAGTTTGGCAGTTCTATCTTTTGTAACTAAGCCTTTTTGTGCTTGTATTTGCCTCTTCGCGCTTTAGTTAGCTAAGACTGCGAATAAACGGGTTTGAATCTGGTTGTACTATTTTTATTTAATACCGATGAGAAATAAACTTGGGAAGCAAGTAAGGCAACAAGCTTTCGATCGGACTAGGCCTAATTTCTGGTAGGAGATTCATATCTATTGGCCCCATTAGTGACCATCACATAGCAAACCTTTAATCTGACATTCGCAAGGTCGCGTTCCTTATTCCATCCCATTTAAAATACTGGCATAATTATATCGAGTAGCGACATACATAGCATATGTATGTATCTATCTATCCACATTTACTATCAACTCAAACGGACACTTTACTGCGCTCAAAAACAGTACATCTCATTGTTATGTCGTCAGTACACCTCATTGTTATCATCAGCCCATATACGTCCCACTGCTGGGCACGGGTCTCCTCTACAACTGAGAGGGTTTAGGCCTTAGTCCACCATGCTGGCCTAGTGCAGGTTGGCGGACTACATAACTTCGAAAATTCAGAGGTGTGTGCCTGGGGTTTGAACCCGCGACTGTCGAGATTCTCGATCACGTGCCTAAACCTCGAGGCCATCACGACTTGTTATACAAACCTAAAATCAAGTTCGTGTTTTTTTGTGTGTTTGCTTTTAACTCCTTTGTTAATGTATTGTCTGCGTGTTAATTACAAGCGACTGTTTGTTCAGGATCAAGTGTTTGTTCGCTGGATCTTGTGTCAATGTTTGTCTTCTGCTGAGGATAAGTTTTTATACGGTTGGGGTAAACATTGAAATCTTGGAATTGTCAATCGTTTTGTGAGACCATTCTTACTTGAGACTTTGGTGAATGGAACTTGATCGTGTGTGTCTCTTATTGAAATATTTTTATGGTAGGATGTTCAGGTTAGCGACCATTGTAAATAGATAACACAGTTGCTGTTATGACTTATGTTTATAGCATTCCAGGTAATGCCTACTTGCTAGCAAATCCGAAAAAGTCGGCATAATATTGTCGACTAGTAAAAAGACCGATGAGTTTTGGGTAGTGACTGAGATTACAAGACGGTTTCCGATGATTTTTGAACTTCATCAATAATATTTTCATAACATTCTTTCATGGGCAGAGTTGATTAAATAGGTTCCTCGTATTTTAGAGCAGAATGAAAATGTACTCAGCGCATTTATTTCTTTTAGCTGTTGTATTACCGAAGGTCCTATAATCTTTACAATTAACAAAGACTTAATTTGCTGGCTATTTACCCAGTATATGTCAACTGGTTGTACTATAGTACCTAATTATAGTAATTATACTATAGTAATTATAGCGCTGATCTCAGATACATTATAATTGCATTAAAAACATAATTAAAAATGATAATAAAATACAAGATTTATAAAAAGAAGCAGTTTATAGTAAACAAGTAAAGGTCGGCTCACATGACGTCACCGTTAGTCACCGTCACCATCGTTGCGGGGGCGCGCGTCCTTGTCTCACGACACTCGCGCGACGGACCCAGTGAGGAGAAATATTGGTTATCGATCTCGATAATCCACATTGATAGTGAGAACTCAGAAAACAGAATTGTAATTGTCTTTTTTACGTGACAAGGTGGTCGGACGACCTAGTAAAGGTCGCGGGATGTCGCTGGATGCAGGCTGCTTCCAACAGGTCCCTGTGGAAGTCATTGGGAGAGGCCTAAGTCCAGCAGTGGACCTCTTTCGGCTGATGGATTGATTGTTACGTGAGGGTGAAATCTCATAGTTCAATATTTGTCTACCGCTTTGCTGTGGAGGGAAGGGGACAATTCTTCCTGTACAGTATTTCTGATTAATCTCATTGCGGGATCATGACAAATTAGGTTCCCTTAGATCCGCCGCGCTGAGCTAAAGCTCACTAAACTGCTCCGCGTCAATATTGTGCGTGCCGCTGTTGATCCTGGAGCACAGGACTTACGGTGGCAGGTGTGTGGTGGGATAGGGACAAAAAGTCAGAACTCATGTGTCCAATACAATTCTCAGTGATCTTCTGATCACTTATGAGAAATGTTGAAAAAAAAAGATTAATAGTTTAAAGTTTTTGTAGCGGTGTCTAAATTATTATATACACACATACATACATAAACTCACGCCTGTATTCCTCGAAGGGGTAGGCAGAGGTGCATTTCTGCACCCACATTTCGCCAGGTATGTATCAGTCCCACGTAATAGGGGGCGAGCCTATTGCCGTTTTTCGGGCACATTTCCAGACTCCGTGCTGTTACCGAGAATTTCCTAATGGAAAAACCCAATAACACTTTGCCCGACCCGGGAATCGAACCCAGGACCTCTAGATCGCGCGGCACATACTTGTACCGCGAGACCACGAGGCAGTCAAATTATTATTATATCTTAAATTTATTATACTCTAATCTAGGTAAAATTATTATATCTTAGTAAATAATATAATACAAATATTTTTTTCGGTGTTAATAGTTATATTACTTTAAGTTAAAGTAGGTACTACAAATCAATAATCATATTATACATAAGTCTATTTTATGATTATAATCGAGAGAGACAAAATCTCATGTTTTTGATACCCAAAAGTAAAGTGCGTATAAACGTGCTATTTGTGTAAATAAAATGATGAAAAAAACAAAAAGTCATAATTGATTTTTATTCTGAAACGATCGACGTTGGGAATTAGGCCAATGTTAAAAGAGTTTTTCTCCAATCATAGTTATTAATTGTTTTTATAGCATTATGGATAAGTGCTCGTTGTTTCGCGTTCAATCTAGCATAAATCTATTTAAACACGCAAGACACTAAGGCAAAGTATGACTTACAGGACTATATTGTTAATAACTGAAAAACTATTGTGTAATCGACTTGAAAATTAAATTATGGAAATAATATTTAAGTTTAAGGATCGTTTACAATCAATCATGCCATGCATACGATTTGCCCCATCATATTATTTATTTAACGGTATTTAATAATAAATGTAGGCTCATTGTACCAACCCTTAAACGTTTAAAAAAATATCGTGGCAAAAAAAATTAGATTTTACAAATTATATGAAAAATACTCTGAAATATTAAATCAGTTTGAAGGAGTCGCCAGGCCACGCACAACACTACATATACACGTATAGGCATAGCGTGTATTCTTCAAAGTGATGATTAATTATAAAAACACGGAAATGCGAACACGACAATCGATACACGCACGGCCATCACTAAACCTCGGGTCGTGATGACAAAACGTGAATTTTCAATACAGTTATGTAGTCATTGGTATCCTTCGCGAGAATTTCCTGTTTGAGCAGAATATATGATAAAATATTCAAGAAAGCTATATGTAAAATGTATTATAAATCTAGGTAAATCATTGCTGTTTTACCGTGTTTTATTTGATTATCAGGGTATTTAGAAATACAGTAACATGGACTATCTCTTTGTTTCGATTCTTAACCTCCTCTTTTCTCTCTTATAATTTTTCATATAGTTGTGGAGAAAATACCTACTTCTTTTATATCTCGTCACAATTGACGAAATATCGTAATGGAACTTTACTCCGTTACTTGTTGGCAATGAATAGTAATTGTTATCCTTACTAATATTATAAATGCGAAAGTAACTCTGTCTGTCTGTCTTTCTCGCTTTCCTGCTAAAACTACTGAACCGATTTAAATGAAATTCGGTACACAGATAGTTTGGAGCCTGAGAAAGAAAATAGGCTACTTTTTATTGCGGAAAAGGGGTTTTAAGGTGTTTAAAGGTGGGATGAAAGTTGTATGGAAGTATTGTCATTTTTAAAGCTAGAAAAATGAAACTTATTTTTTAGGCTGTTGATTAGATATAAATAAATATGACATTCAAAGTTTGTAAAAAAATACCTTTAAGGGAGTAAAATCAAAAATAGGGGATGAAAGTTTGTATGGAAATTCGTCATTTTTGAAGCTAGAATGATGAAACTTTTTTATATAGCTTTTATTACATCATTACATCATACATATGATATATAAGAATTATATTAAAAGTTTGTTAAAAAAAATCCCTTAGTAATTATGTTTATAAATGAGAAAATAACTATATGTCTGTACGCTTTCACGCCTAAATCATTCGACCGACGCGATTTTTGGTATGGACATAAATGGAACTCTGTGGAGAAAAATTGACTACAACTTATTTTCTTTCTGAACCCAACCCTGTAGTCTACGCGGACGGAGTCGCGGGCAAAAGCTAGTATATTATAATTCATACGGGGGCGGCTTAAGCCGGTGAGTCGTTGGCGCCATTGCGGATTTTATGGTGTGTAAAAAGTTTAATGTGACGCACGGCGCACCACTGAACTATAAATAATTATGTTTATTAAGATGCTGCTAATGTATAAAATATTTTAAGTATTATTTTCCTAAAGTAGTTTTTGGTGTTTACTTGCGGTTTTCAATTACTATAAACCTATTTAGAAGTAGATGTTTTTCGCGTTAAAATATCCAGACCTATCATCATCATCATCATCATCAGCCCAATACGTCCCACTGCTGGGCACGGGCCTCCTCTACAACTGAGAGGGTTTAGGCCTTAGTCCACCACGCTGGCCTAGTGCGGGTTGGATAATCCAGACCTATCGCTATACAGGATTTAAAGGACCGTGATCGAATGTGTGATTCCGTTTGTAATAGACATTATTGGAGTCCTAACAATTTTTATCTAGCGTATATACGTTTTCCTTATAAAAACACAGTAAAAATTAAATGTATGTAGTTGTTAGGAATAATACGTATTTATTTTTAATTTTTGTCGGGTTTTTTTTAATGTCACGGTAATTGTAATGTGTATTCACAATGAATTATCACTTACTTTAACGGTGAAGGAAAACATCGTGATAAAACCTGCACACCTAAAAAGTTCTTAGGAATTTCTTAGGTGTGTAGTCCGCCAACCCGCACTAGGCCAGCGTGGTGGACTAACGCCTAAACCCTCTCAATGGTAGAGGAGGCTCGTGCCCAGCAGTGGGACGTATTTGGGCTGATGATGATGATGATAATGTATTGTAATCACCGTGGGTATTGCCTGTCGTAGTTTTCAATCACAGTCTTTATACACCCTGTATAGTAAAGTTTTTCTATTTAGGAGAGTCTTGTATATAAACTTAAGACTTTTATTAGAAGGCATTACTCAGTCCACCAAAGCAGATGATGTGCCGTGTCTTAGCATTACATAATTATAGTGTGGTTACACGAACACGTAACATTTGACACCTACGCTGCGTCTCTGTGGGCACCGCACGTCGCGTGCACTTGACAGCTAGTGTACTGACGGAGCATAACATGTGCTTGCGAACTTAATATTGTTACTCAATAGCTTTGGTTTTTCCTCATTTGCACCTTTCACTAATCACGATGATGATCGAATGCCGGATAATCGAGTTTTTATATTGAACGGCTGATTCGCTTGTTTTAGCTTCGGATAATTACCTAAATTAGGATGTGCATTTTGATATTGTTGACGTTTTTGGTGGAAATCTGTATCTGGCAGACATGAATGAGAAATGAGGGCATTTGGTTTAAACGTATTGAACGGGCGGAACTGTAATTATTGTCACGTGTGGCGACGATTCTTTGACTTTGCCCAATATTAATAATAATGATAATATATGAACGATAATTAGAATTTAAAAACTTTACACCAGCTTATTTCATACAGCTTTATTTCTCAGACGTTTTAAGCATACTTTGCTAAAGGGCTGATACATTACAAGACTAATGTATAGTCAGCCCACATTATCATGCAACATTTGACAGCGCACGTATCGCGCCCAGTGCGTGCACTTGACAGCACTGTTTACATCGCGCGGCCATGCACATCACGCGCTTCCTACTCGCATGACGTTGCGCATGTTACCATTCACCGAGCAACTTCGATGCGCATCAGGTTTAATGCTATCGAAACTTGAGACGATGATCTTACTTTGTATAAAGGTTAGGCAAGACTTTCCGAGTTGGAAGGCCAGAGACCCCGACATAGCCCTTTCGGCCTCCCCCGAGGTACCGAACAAGGGAGCTTAAAGGGCTTTCCTCTCGTTAAAAAAAAAAGGCAAGAGGATAAGGTAGGGCAAAAGTTGTATTAAAAATTGTATCAAATTTTAAGTAAAAAAAAAATGTGTTCAAGAGGAGTTCATACTCTGTCGGATATTCATAGTATTGACATTGAAAGTAATTCATCTAAATTATAATTTATCATCCAGCGCCGATTGCCAAAAAAATGAAAATAAATTCGGCATGTTTTTCTAGTAATTAAAAAATTAAGTGCTCTAAATGGGGAGTGCGCCATAATGTCCACATTATAAAAAACTATTCAAGACATCACTTTAAGGCGCAAAAGTGTAGCTTGATGAACTCGAAATATATGGAATCAGTTAGCATAAGATTTTGAGTGTCAGAAGAATTCTGAGAGAGTTTTAGTTAAGGAACAGGACACTACCTAGGTTAGTACTAGTAGATCAAAAATACTAAGAAATTGATATGTATGAAAAACTTTACACACATACTTTTTCCTTTTATAACTTTCAATATCAACAAATTTAATAGTGTTCTAACGTCAAAACTCGCTTCGTACATAGCGCGCATGTTTTCGTCTTAGGAAACAAAGCGTAGAAATCCATAACGAATGAATTAGCACTTCGAGCTGAGTAAACTATAAGGACGTTGGCCGGATCAGTTTCGCTGCAGAACCCGTTACTCTCCGGAATAATTTCGGTATATTGACCGTAGGAAATACGTAACACGTGTCTTGAACATTTTCTATGATAAACATCACGACCGAATTTGCTTAGAGTCTTAAGAAGTTTTTTGAAGAAGCTAGATAGATGGATTTCTGAATGGATTTATTTATTCGCCGTTTTAATGGAAGTGTAATGGAAAAACTCAATAACACTTTATTAGACTCGGAAATCGAATTTGGAACCTCTTGGTTACACCCCGAACACTTATCCGAGAGGACGTGTTTGTGTATGTTGAATTGTTCTTTGTGAACGTGCCGACGTTTTAGGATCATAATAAATTTTGGAACTTGGTTTTAAAAAAGTAGTATAGTATCGTTTAATCATTGTTTCTACATGCTGCCGGTAGAGGCGCTGCATGCAGTTACAACGTCAAAAAGTATGTATATTTAAGTTGATACTTACATTGTCTGTGGACATAGTGTTGCAGCCTTTGAGTGGGAGGGTGTATTGGAGATCTCCCCTCTCAGACACGTACTCTCGGAGACACGAGGAGTTGCTGCCCAGCCCGGCCGGGTACACTATCCCGTTGAACGTATCGTATATACTGCGGAAGAATACGGTGTTATAGCATACATACACACATACATAAACTAACGCCTGTATTCCCTGAAGGGGTAGGCAGAGATGAATTTCGGCACTCACATTTCGCCAGGTATGTATATCAGTCCCACGTAATAGGGGGCGAGCCTATTGCCGTTTTCCGGGCACATTTCCAGACTCCATGCTGCTACTGAGAATTTCCTAATGGGAAAACCCAATAACACTTTGCCCGACCCGGGAATCGAACCCAGGACCTCTAGATCGCACGGCACATACTTGTACGAGGCAATGTGTGTTATAGCAGATACACTTAAAAGTAATAGTGACACTGATAGTACTTAAAACAACAGTTTGTTCGTCTTTTATCTAGAGAGGCAAGTCTGATAAGACTATTTAAGACTTACTGCTGGACTCGGACTTCCTGTACCACTTAAAGGGGTCAGACCTTAGACCACCACGGTGCCTAAATACGGGTTGGATGACTGACTACACATCTAAGAAATTTCACGTGAAGAACTTTTAGATGTGCGGGCCGCCTCCATGATGTTTTGTGAACTAGGTATTATGTGAAACTTTATTGAATCACCTCGTCCGGTTACGATACAATTGCATATCAAAAATTTTGACAGCCCCGTGGCGCAGTTGGCTTGTAGTTTGCTAAATGAGATGCCGCGGGTTCGATCCCGCACCGAGACAAATGTTTGTTTAGGGTCTGGGTGTTTGTGAGACCGAAAAGTAGTTTCTGATACTAACGACACAAGACTTGTATCTTAATGTGGGGTCAGAACTATGTATGTGACTGTTGGGTATATTTATTTACATACATACATACATAAACTCACGCCTGTATTCCCCGAAGGGGGGGGGGGGGTAGGCAGAGGTGCATTTCTGCACCCACATTTCGCCAAGTATGTATCAGTCCCACGTAATTTATTTATTAATTGATAACTTACGTAGCGCATTTTATTTTTGTTACCAAGATGCTCGACATTTGTAGTCGATTTTTTAATACACACTCTGTTTTATTTTCAGAAACGAAAATGGCTTGTAATCTTAAGTTTACTTTTCATGTTCAGATACAAACTTGTATTTCTAGTATTAGCACTGAAATATGTTCTTACCGTAGTGCCATAAATTGAGCTACTTATTTTACATAATTTAATTTAGTTATTTTTAATTTATTTCGACAGAGCGCAAAGCAAATTCAAGTTTTTCCGTGTCCAAGGATGCATTCTATACTATAATTATAAATTCTCAGACTCTTTACATTTATTTAAACATGACGTCAACGTGAGAACGGAAAACATGTTATTGCTCATGCTTATTGTAAAAAATCCATTAGTAGAATAACATCCGACGAGTAGATTGGGTTGTGTTGTTTTATTACGGGTTGGCATCAAAATTTAGAATCAACACAATAGACAGAACAACAGTCATAAAACGAATACTTTGACTAGTTGTTCGAAATCATATGAAATAGATATATACATCATTGAGAGGAATAAAAAAGCCTCGAGGTATGGGCACGCGGTCGAGAACCTCGACGGTCGTGGGTTCAAACCCCAGGCACACATCCCTGACTTTTTGAAGCCATGTGTGTATTCACAAAGAATTATCACGTACTTTAACGGTGAAGAAAAACATCGTGTACTCAATGTGGCAAGAAATATTCTCAATATCTACCTATAACATAGTAAGGCCTTCAGTTTGTCGCCTATAGCAAAAATTACAATTAAGTTAAATGCAACAAACGATAGAATCAGATAATGGTCAATGCATTCTAACCCTCACCTGTTCTCGTGCGTGCGTGCGAGCGAGACAGTGACATGCATGTTGTCCCTCTCGCACGCGACTGATATCGTGTCGAGCGGCGCGAGCGAGCCCGGCCACGCGCTCACGTCCGTCTCTGTTACCGTGGCCACTGTCGTCGAAGATAGATCTGAAAAGGAAATAACCTATTACATTTTCCATTGTCATTTTAATTCAGAATAGTCTTCCTGGATCATATACACGTCTATTGAATGAAATCGTTGGAAATTATTAGTAATATTTTTAAAGCCATGAGAAATGTGATTATATAGCACCTGCTAATAAGTACAGTGCTTATGGAAATGGGCATTCAAGTTGCTAGAGACAACAATGCATTATCCCGTGTTTAAAGGATTATACGAAGAAAAATTAAATCTCACAAAATGCTTTTCTTAAACCCACGTCATGTGGTACTACCACATATGTGCGGATGTGCTGCGAATAAGGCGCCTAGACACAGAAAATCGACGTGAAGCAATATCATAATTATAAAGCAATTTATAAAAAGAGACATTCATTTAATAGAACGCTACAATAATTCCACGATTCGTTCTAACCCCTTTCATTTCTGTAATACCCACAGTGTAGTGTCCATGTTGCTAATTATCTAAGTTTATAATCTGTGAGTCAGAAAGCATTACAAATTACACGTTACGATATGATGTATGAAAACATCTTGTGGAAAGTATGTAACGGAACTAAGGACTGGTTGTGGGACACACGCGGTCGGCTACTTTGAAGGGACGGCTATTATATTGCTCAATTTAACTATTTAAGTGTGTGACGCGTGATGGTCTTAACGATTAGGCGAGCGGTATATAGTGACACCATCTCGGCAGTCGTGGTATCAAGTGGCGTATCTTTGATTTATCACGCACCTTATCGCTGAATAAAAACGGCGTGAGGAAACCCCTTATGAGTTCTTCTCTAGGGATTTACTCATATTTAACACTTCTTACTTGCGTGGGTCGCTATAGGGGGCTTTACCCCGTGTGTCGGATGGTTGCTGTATTGGTGACTAACCATATCATAATCTGCGAGTATTTTAGGGGGCTATTATCAGGTATATTACCTAATACCCGTATTTCCAAAAGATTTGGGCAGAGGTGCATGCTCCTACTGAAAATGCTCACATTTTGTCTGACCCGTGAATCGAACCCAGGAACTCTACTTCACATGGCACATATTTGTGCCGCGAGACCTCGAGGCAGTCAATCAGATACTATACTATCAGGTACTATAATGAACATATTTTTCAATGAAATTTGCTCGACACAAAAAACGAGAAAGTCTTGATTTGTTTTGTGTCATATTATTTTACAAACATAATATTATGTTTATTAATGTCATAATAATATAAAATACTAATGCAATTTAAACTTATTTATAAATTAATTATTATTTATTTCCTCTCACATTTTCATCACTGCCGTTTGCTAGTAAATTTGTGCTAAATTTAAAAGTTCCTAACAAGTTGAACAGACTTCCTAGGAATGATATGCCTGTAGGCGACAGTTTCCTCGCAAAATAATTACCTACTCACTTTAATCGTGTGCACTTCAGTAAAGTATGCAGACGTATTTAAAACGACGAAAATTATAGCAATTGGTAACAGTTTTTAAACGCGTGCAGGCAGGAAATAGCTCGCGGATCACACCTTATTATTCCAAAGGCGTCCTTAGTTCCTCTGTTATACCGTTATAGTTTTTATGTTGGATTAACAAGAGACTATGGCGAAGCGGAATAACCAGTTCAAACTATTATTTCAAGTGATAAAATTATGAGATATTGTTTATATACATACGTAACTTCACGCCAATATTCCCGAAGGGGTAGGCACGGGTGCATTTCTGCACCCACATTTCGCCAGTATGAATCACTCCCACGTAATAGGGAGCGAGCCTACTTTCGGAACATTTCCAGACTTCGTGCTGCTACTGAGAATTTCCTAATGGAAAACCCAATAACACTTGTCCGACCCGGGAATAGAACTCTGGACCTTTAGATTGCACGGCACGTACTTATGCCGCGACACAGTCGTTCCTATGGTATGTAATGGACTATTGAGTTACATGCTAGTTTAATCTTAGGTACTATCCTAAGGTAGATCTCTTTACGAAATGCAAAATGCTTTTGATGTTTATGTAAAATATCATGGATTTCTTGTAGCCACATCAGGCGTAAATCAACTGGAAAAATACATGATATTTATGGTTTTTACGGAAGAGAATGAGATTCAGCGATTTATAAAAAATTTTGTCGACCGAAGCATAAGCTGCATATACTATCATTTATTTAAACAAAGGTATGGACAAATTATATTCCTTAAAAGAGTGGAAGAGTTTTTATTTAATATTGATTCAATTCTAAAAATTATTAGAATTTTCTTAAGTGTTTAGTCCGCCCAGCCACACTAGGCCAGCGTGGTGGACTAAGGTCTAACCGCTATCAGTTGTAGTGGAGGCTCGTGACCAGCAGTGTGACGAACATATATGGGCTGATGATGATGATGATTGATCCAAAAAAATGACGACACCGAACTTGGCAGTGAGTGTTGTGCAGTCCAAATAGAGCCGCGACTACGATTACTCCTAAGTCGAAAGGCTTAGACTGGTTTGCTAGATTTTTTTAAATAATGGAATGGGATCAGATGAACTGTTTATTATCTATATCTATGTGTAATTTCAACTTATTTGTATTTGAACTGTATCCGTCAAGTCTGAATATTAAATGGCCAAAACTGTAATTGCCTTTGACTGCAATAATTATTAATAAAATTGGGCACCTACATATAGTTTAATTCAATTTTTCCATTACGATTTTATTATTTTCGATTCCAAGTTTAAAAAGCAATTTAACAATCATTATCAGCCTAAGGAAGTCCACTGCTGAACATAGGCCTCCCCCAATGACTTCCATAAATAATTTTAATAATTTCTGATAATTTATATAATAATAAAGTTATTTTCCGAAGTAACAAACCCCTCAAATCAATTCCAATCCAATACAATAATTAATAATAGTAATTCTTGAAATGTCCATGTCTGAGCGGTGGGCGTTGTCCGCACAGGCAGACGGTCGAGGTCACTGACCCCCCGCGTCCTAAGGCCCGCCGTTTTTACGGCCTGTCTACCTCGCTTTAAATAACTCCGTACGCCCGAGTATAATATAAGTTATGGACAAACTTATAACTTTTTTGCTCATTATGCTATCAACTTAATGTTTGTAATGACAGTTCTATGAAAACACTATTTAAAGAGTTGCTAGTTTAAGCTTAAGGTTTAAAGACTCTTCAAATTTCTGATAATTATCTTTTCCAATTGTTAAAGGAAAACGTCAGTAAGGAATTTGCACACATGGAAATTTGTCTAAGATGTTTTTTTGGGTATGTACCGTCCGTCAAACGAGAACAGCCAGCACTTGCTTGTGGAGTTTTGTAGCCGTAGAAAAGGCTCAGTCAAACAGCGGGACATATGTACATGTACGTATTTATTATAATTGACTCGATCGGGGCTTCCATTGTTTTTACGGAAAACAGACGTGCTTTAAAGTCACGTTTCGTTTTAGGAATGAGCATTGAAAAAGCAGTGATGGCCTCGAGGTTTTAGGCGCGCGGTCGAGAATTTCGGCGGTCGCAGGTTCAAACCCCAGGCACACACCTCTGACTTTTCGAAGTTATGTGTGTATTCACAATGAATTATCACTTGCTTTAACGGTGAAGGAAAACATCGTGATAAAACCTGCACAACTAAAAGTTCTGAGGAATTTCTTAGGTGTGTAGTCCGCCAATCCGTACTAGGCCAGCGTGGTGGACTAAGGCCTAAACCCTCTCAGTTGTTGAGGAGGCCCGTGCCCAGCAGTGGGATGTATATGGGCTAATGATGATGATTATGATTGAATTGTTCAACTGGACCTATCCTTTCTTTCTCCTTCATATTTTTTGATATTTTTTTGGTGTTATGACTGTAATATCAAGTGGTCATGTGAATTATTAGTGAAACTGGAAATCACAGACACCAATTTCTAAATACTTATTATTTAACTGTTGAAAACTTTGAAGCGTAAAGCCTACGTCTAAAGATCTACGTCGTATTTTGATGCCCGTTGAACTACGGGGCTATGGGCGGTCATCCCACATCGCCATCTGATATAAAGCGAGTTGGTAAGATGATAACCTCTCTTGAAATTCCTGCGGCGAACTCAGCGTTCATGCTTCTTTTAGATGTTTTCTCGGTAAGCGGTAAAAATAGCCAAGCTTCATATAAAGACACGTTAGCCCCGCGATTTCGTCCACGTCAGACATTATTAAATACGTTTATCTGATCTAAATAGTATTTTATATACTATTACAGACTTTAATCTGTCTTCATCATAATCGGCCCATACAAGTCCCACTGGTGGGCAAGGGCGTTCTCTACAACTGAGAGGGGTTGTCCATCACACTGGTACGTGGAGGCTAGCGGTCTATTTACCTAAGAAATTACAAAAAAAATAGGTGTGGAGGTTTCTTTACGATGCCTTTCTTAAAGAAGTTGAAGAATCATTCTGAATACACAAGTAACTTAGAAAAGTCATAAGTGTGTGCCTGCCGTTTGAAACTGCATCTGCCGATCTTTCATTGGACCGCGCGTCTAAACCTCGAGAACATCACGACTCAATTTTGATATGACTTAGTGTCAAATTATCTGAATCCGACTAATTATAATTGGCGTGATTGAGTAACAAACTTACAAGTTTACGCATTTATGACAGTACCATAACTCTAAAATGATTTTGGATTCAACAAGCGCTGTCTCTAGATTCCAAAGCATTTTGAAATGTTCTTTCGTACAGTTATTTACTTATTAATCAAATATGAATTTATTTCAAGTCTAAGTGTGGGACAGTTTACAAATAGAGTTATTCTATATTAAACCGCCGATTAGCATGTAAGGCGCCAAGCTTTATGTCACCTGAATGTAAATGTTAGAATAGCCCGTGATTTACATCAATCAGAATATATATGCTCTTTCACGAGAAGTAAAACATATTGTAATGCTTCAAATATTTTTACGATTATTACCTTCGACTAGTCGGATTTTAACGCTGATATCGGAAACATACAGACGCAACCTCACGCCTTTATTCCCCGAAGGGGTAAGCAGAGGTGCATTACTGCATGAGTCCCACGTAATATGGGCGAGCCGTTTTTCGGGTATTTACAGACTCCGTGCTGCAACTGAGAATTTTCTAATGGAAACACGCAATAACCCGTTGCCCGACCGGAAATGGAACCCGGGACCTTTAGATTGCATGGCACATACGTTTGCCACGAGACCACGATGCAATCAGGCAAGCACGATTATTATTATCTCCCACAAGGTTAGATTTGAAAACTGATATCAGAAAGTGAGTCACTAGTGGTTCATTATGGTCGACTTCCACCTTTAAAGAAAAATGATTGGTTGCTTGTACCGACTTTTGACGCTATTAATACGCTCCGTGTGTTTTATTTTTCGCATAAGAAATTCATTATATTTCAAAGTTTAATTAATCTCTATACTAATAATCCTCAAATTCGATTCAGCTTAATCATAAAAAAATAATAAATAAATAAATAAATAAATAAATAAATACACCCAACAGTCACATACATAGTTCTGATCCCACACTAAGATTCCAGTCTTGTGTCGTGGGTATCAGAAACTACGAGAGACTTTTCGGTCTCACATACACCCAGACCCGAAACAAATATTTGTGGATCACACAAACATTTGTCTCGGTGCGGGGATCGAACCCGCGGCCTCTCGTTTCGCAAGCTGGTGTCTAGCCAACTGCGCCACGGGGCTGTCAATAAGCGGCCAGATACAATATATGTAAATATATACATATTTATATTTACCTGAAACTGGCGGTAGTTGTTTGGAACGCGCGGTCGCTAGCAGCGCCGATAGGAATACTAGTCTCCACATTATTCAGTCTGCAACAAAGAAAAATATATTACACAATCATAAATTATAAAATATTTCATCTAGTCGCTTAATTCCATCTTCCTTTTCTGGTCCTTTACATACATAAATTATTTGCCCGGCAAAAATATTTTTCATTAATTGCATACATATATAAACTCACGCCTGTATTCCCCGAAGGGGTAGGCAGAGGTGCATTTCTGCACCCACATTTCGCCAGGTAGGTATGTATCAGTCCCACGTAATAGGGGGCGAGCCTATTGCCGTTTTTCGGGCACAATTCCAGACTCCGTGCTGTTACTGAGAATTTCCTAATGGAAAAACCCAATAACACTTTGCCCGACCCGGGAATCGAACCCAGGACCTCTAGATCGCACGGCACATACTTGTACCGCGAGACCTCGAGGCAGTTTCATTAATTGATGGGTTAATAAATTGAATGTTGGGAATTTCCTAAAGGGAAAACTCAATTAATATCGAGCCCGGGACTTCTAGATAGCCAGGCACCGCGAGACCACAAGGCAGTCTTTTTAAATCTTTTTAATAATAACCAACGAACCACCTTAGTAGTTGAGCGTATCCGAAGAACAAATAAACAAAAACAAATTATTTGCCAGACGAAAATATGATCGGTCGAATGGCAATATTATATTCATTATAAATTTCGTGCAAGTCCGTAATGGGCTGTTGGTACCGAGGTCGGGCGTTCGTTAAGGCGCGCTGTGTCTGCGGCGCGGTCAGCAGCTGCCATAAAATATTCTCAAACCGACAAGTATTTAATTTAATAAACACGCAATGGGGTAGTTCGATTGTTATCATTTGTATAAAGGTTGAGCTGCCTATAGTCTGAAAGTCGTCATGGTAGCATGACTAAGTGGTAAGAGACTTGATTAAGTCAATCAACGTTATATTATATAAAAAGAGGTTATAAAAAATAGGGTATATACCGGTAAATTATTTTTTGTGCATAAATTAATATTTATTTTTAAAATAATTATTGGTTTCGCGAATTAGGCCGCGGGTAAGAGCTGAAAGGATATATTTTATTTCCTTGGCACAGTAAATTAACAACACCACAGATGTTGCTTAAAAAGAGCCACACAATAATTTCTTTCCTATACGTCATATATGAAAATTGCATAATTTCTGAATACAACTCATATTTTAATCTTATCCTTTCATTGAAGTCTAATATTATTTTAAGAGACATTCTATTTGAGCCATATAAGGCGTGAGATTATCTAGTTTGGCACATGGCCGTGACAAGTAGATCCCCTTGACATTACGCTGGGGCGCAGTTTGAAGAATGCACTTGCTCAGCGCACGACATGTGGCCACTATCAAATTATGATCGATGGAGATAAAATCTAATATATTTATGCTGCAAATGCGAAAAAAATCATAATACGAAAAATATTTAATAAATGATATTTAGCCAGCCTGAAAGTAGCTCCTCCGATAGAAAAACTGAAAGGAAACCGTCTGTCGTGGTATGGGCATGTTATGAGGAGGGATGAATCATACGTAGGAAAAAAGGTAATGGATATGAAAGTTGATGGATGGGCGAGCAGAGGAAGGCCAAAGAAAAGATGGATGGAGTGCGTGACTGAAGATATGAAAGAAAAAGGGGTGAATGAAGACATGACGGCTGATAGGGATGTTTGGAAGGATAAAACATACTGCGCCGACCCCAAATGAAATTGGGAGCAGGGCAAGGCAATGATGATGATTTAGACAGCCTCGTAGGTTCGAGGCAAAGTTGTGCGGCGTGGGTTTGATCACGTGTTAAAAAAATAACATTGGTTTGATTTAGGAAATTTTTAGCTACAGCACAGATGCTATCTTCATGCCACTTAAAACATGGATAAAAAAATGCGGGTGAAGTATTTTTTCTTTTGCGTTTCCTTCCGAGACACCAAATCTGAATGTATAAATGTAAGAAGTTTAGGTTATAGCTAAAGACTTAATAACAAAACATTTAAAGAGACGTGATAATAGCTTGAACTTACACATGTACTGGTATTAATAAAATAATTTTAGGCTATGGTGGGAAAGGGATGTCAAAGTCAAATTCAATGGACTCGAGGTTTAGGAACGCGGTCGAGAATCTTGACGGTCGCGGGTTTAAGCCCCAGGCACACACCCCTGACTTTTCAAAGTTATGTGTATTACAAAGAATTATCACGTACTTTAACGGTGAAGGAAAATATCGTGAGGAAACCTGCACACCTAAAAATTCTTAGGAATTTCTTAGGATTATGCAACTATGATTTATTTATTCAATCTTTTCTATGTGGTTGTATTATGAGTATTATTTGTATTGAATATTTTGCAGTAACCATATTTTCGGTGACAAAGTAGCGTTTTTATCACAGAATCGCATTTCGGGCAAGGTCAGGCGGCCCTTAAACGTATTCGTATCACGTTCGGTTGCGTTCGGTCGGTAATGGCGCAGTGAAAGGACCACCGCCCGCGAGCTCGAGGACTTTGGAATGATTTGTGATAGGTAAATAGATTTATCTTATTCGTATTTCGGCCAACTGCCCATTTAACGGAGCTTGTCTGTCACATATGCTTGTTATCTTGACTAAATAATTATAGTCTAATTTAGTAACGTTCTATGTAAGTGGTAAAAACATGACGTAGTCAGTGTGGAGTGTGGGTTGGCTTGACCGAGGTGCTACTACTGTCTTAATGAAAATTGAAACAATATTGTTACTCGTAGTTATTTAAGTTTTTTTTTAAATACAGATTTGCGCTTACTCTTATTGCAGTAGGTTGACTAGTTAATTAGTTACTTAAGGCTTAAGGGGTTCGCTGTCACCTGGAAACATTAACAGGGGTTCTTGAAACCAAAGGTTTGAGAAAACCTGCTCTAGGCTATTCAGGTTTCCTCACGATGTTTTCCTTCATCGTTAAAGTGCGTTATAATTCATTAAGAATACATATAACTTGTCATACGTGTGGGCTTTAACCCGTTGATGAGGTCTCGACAGATCACGGGCCAATCTTAGCACACAAACTATTTAACAGTTAAGAAGTATTGTCATCAGCAAATTTTGTCGTGATATTTAGTCACAAAAACCACAGCCCTTTGTGTTGCCTTACTTTAGGCGTAATGTTTGCTAAAAATTGCTCCATTTAATCCACAAACATTGACAAAATGCAAATAATTCCGAATGTAAATGTGGACAGGTGGCAAAATTTGTACCCTGAATATAGTGGAGCGCGTTGCGACACGATCAGACACAAGTGTGGCCTACATTGGACAAGCGCCATTTATTAAACAAATGACATAATGTACTTTTAGTTTTATTTTGTTCCAATATACATAGCCTGGATTTTGCAACGACATAAATGGATCTTAATTGAAATATATTTTTACATACATAATCTCACGCCTGTATTCCCTGAAAGGGTAGGCAGAGGTACATTACTGTACCCACATTTCGCCATTTATATGTCAGTCCCACGTAATAGGGGGCGAGCCTATTGCCGTTTTTCGGGCACAATTCCTGACTCCGTGCTGTTACCGTGAATTTCCTAATGGAAAAACCCAATAACACTTTGCCCGACCCGGTATTCGAACCCGGGACCTCGTGATTGTACGGCACATATTTGTACCGCGAGACCACGAGGCAGTCTTATAAATTTTTGTTTGATAAAATCCGACTATATAGCGTCTATCGTAAACAAGGTGGCAGCCCCTCATAGTGTGCCTTTATTTGGTTCCTGCGGTAAAATGAAATTCTCAAAGCAGCGTAGGGTTTAGAAATTGTCAAGAAAAACTGCAAAAGTCTCGTAGCTATTGATCCGTAGTTTTAGTACACCTCTGCTTGCCTTCGCGGATATACGAGTGTCAGTATTGTATTTTACCAACCCGCCAACCCGCATTAGGCCAGCGTGGTGGACTAAGGCCTAAACTCTCTCAGTTGTAGGGGAGGCCCGTGCCCAGCAGTGGGTCGTATATGGGCTGATGATGATGATTGTATTTTAAGCAGAACCATGCCCACCAAAACTATGATCGCTTCTCAAGATGCAATCTAGGCTCGCTACACTAACTGTGAGGACTGTCTTCCATCAAAAAGAAAGTCAACAGACGAGTGAAATGCGGACATTTAATATGCACAAAGTATATGATGGAATGTCATCTCCCCGAGGAGTTGTGTAACGGAGCACTTTCAATTTCATTCACAGTTACCAACGGTAGCACCTCTGAACACCACGCTATTAAGGATCTAGATGAGGTTGAAATTCAAGTTAAAAATTAAGGTTGAAGTTGGCGATATAAAGGAGGAAATTAGCAAAATCTTCGTTTTATGTGTATTTTTTGTTGTGTATTTTTTTTTTTTTGGTGTGTAGTCCACCAACCCGCACTGGGCTAGTGTGGTTGATTAAGGCCTAAACCCTCTCAATTGTAGAGGAGGCCCGTGCCCAGTAGTAAGACGTATATGGTCTGAAGATGAAGATGATAATTTTACCACGCTGAAAGCGTTGGCAGTGATGTTTATTACAACTAGCTGTTTTATATCACACGTTACAGGGCACGCTAATAACTGTTTTCGGCATGTTTCTAGACTAAGTATTGCTGCTGAGAATTTCAATAACACAATAACACGTTGTGGCTCAAAAATCGGTCCTGAGATCCCTTCATCAAAACGATACGAACGATACCTTTACGATGAACGGTAATAGGCTCACATAATATCTAGTGGTTATAATAATACACATCTGCCTCCATCTTTGGAGCTAAATGTGTGAATATATTTATGACTATTTGATTTGGTGACTATTTGATTTATGATTAAGTTTTTTTTTTTACTTTCTTAGGTTTGTAGTCCACCCACTCGCACTAGGCCAACGTGGTGGACTACGGCCTAAACCCTCTCAGTTGTAGAGGAGGCCGGTGCCCAGCAGTGGGACGTATATGGGCTGATGATGATGATGATTTGGTGAGGATATCAAACCCGCGACCAGTCGTTTCACAGCCCTCTTATCGTAAATCGCAGTCTGACATATAAACGACGATATAATTACTATGGTAACATATGTTACAACACGCCCTATAAAGAGTCGTCCACCTTATTCGCCATATATTTACTTGATGACATAACGATGGACAAACTGACACACTTTCGTAGTGAATTATTTCTTTTCTCGGAAGATTTACTCGTTAATTGGCGATGTAAGTGACCCACTTTTTGTGTTTCAGCTTTACAAATACTGGTTTTGTGTCTTCTTATATGTCATTAGACAACTGGCTTATTGTCTTGACCTATTCTTTCCTTATACAGATAAGTAAAAGCCGTGTTAATTTCATCATCATCATTAACCTATTATACATACTGCGTACAGGCCTTCTCTACAACTGAGAGGGTTTTGGCCTTAGTCCACCACGCTGGCCTAGTGCGGGTTGACGAACTACACATCTAAGAAATTCCCAAGAACTTTTAGGTGTGCAGGTTTCCTGACGATGTTTTCCTTCACCGTTAAAGTACGTGATAATTCTTTGTGAATACACACATAACTTCGAAAAGCAAGAGGAGAGGTGTGTGCCTGGGGTTTGAACCCGCGACCGTCGAAATTGTCAAACGCATGCTTAATCTTCGAGGCCACGACTTTAATTTAGTTAACTTTTTATGACAAAAATGAGTGTGACTTTAATAGTTATTAGTATTGAAATAGGTAAAAATTGATATTATGTAATCGATAATTTAGCGATATAGAATTTTTTAAATAGTTAATTCCCACGAACTTTAACAAGGAAACAAACCATCATAAGGATACCTGCACACCTAAAAAATCCTTCCAAAAATTTCTTAAGTGAGTAATCCTTCAACTGGATTTAGGCCACCTGCGTGGTAGACTAATACCCAATCTCCCTAAATTATAAAGGAGGTTCGTGTCCAGCAGTGGAACGTATAACAGCCCATGCTGTTATAAATGTCGGCATAAATCAACTACAATTAACATGTACTAAGAAACATGATTATTTATTCAAAGTAACTAAACAAAATCTCTTATTCATTCATAACATTTCCTATCATAGGGGTCGTTGTTTGTCGTTCTAAATCGTGTATTGACAGCATCACCAGGCCATATATGTACGTCCCACTGCTGGTCACGGGCCTCCTCTACCATTGAGAGGGTTTAAGCCTTAGTCCACCACGTTGTCCAAGTAGGGACACGATATCGATTAGAAAGTATCGATACTGTACTCATGAGTAGTATAGAAAAAAGTATCCGACTCATAGAAATATTGAAACAAAAGTATCGATACTTCAAGGTATCGAGTACTTTTCTTAGGGAATAAAGACCCCGACATAGGGATGTCAGAAATCCCAAAAAAAACGATATATTATATTATATGTCGTACCGTTATGTAAAAAAAAGTACTCATTGAGTAAAAGTATCGAATGCAAAGTATCGAGTACAAAAGTATCGTTATCGAACGGCAAAGTACTCGATACCACAAAGTATCGATACTTTTTTTGACTTACTTTGACAGCCCCGTGGCGCAGATGGCTAGACACCAGCTTGCGAAACGAGAGGCCGCGGGTTCGATCCCCGCACCGAGACAAATGTTTGTGTGATCCACAAATATTTGTTTCGGGTCTGGGTGTTTGTGAGACCGAAAAGTCTCTCGTAGTCTCTGATACCCACGACACAGGACTTGTATCCTAGTGTGGGGTCAGAACTATGTATGTGACTGTTGGGTGTATTTATTTATTTATTTTATTTTTTCGTGTCCCTATGTCCAAGCGAGGGTTGGCAGAACTTTTAGAACTTTTAGATGTGCAGTTTTCCTCACAATGTTTTCCTTCACGTTGAAGTAAGTGATAATTTGTTGTGATATAGATAGTAGATACTGCGTGTTGTCCTAGGCGTGGGTGAATGGAAAGCATTAGTAGCCTACAGCCTAGTGCTTAACAGTTACGTAACCGCCCAGCCGACCGAGCTTTCACTGTTTCGCATTCGCTATTGAACTAAATATCAGTTTATGTAATTATTGTACTTAAAGTATTGCAGATATCTTTGATTGGGGCTAAGATGCCGATCAATTATGGCTTAGTACCATCTTTGGTGGATTGTGCTCTCCAATTTATGTGAATGAAAGTTATCGCTTCTTTAAGTTCAGCATCATTTCTCAGCAGTCTTGTATCTTAAAATTATTATTGCACGTTTACGTGGAATAAAAAAATATATTTTGATAAGTGGATTTTTTTTAAGGGAATAGAAATAAAAACATAAAAATAGGGTTTATAACAGAAAAATTAGTACAAAAAGTTTCATGTGTCAAAATAAAAGCAAAATGCTTACTTTTGCGTAAAATCTTGACAAACATTCATAGTAATGAATATTTAAAAATTTAATTATTGACTACAATTCTTGCTGGATCTGTGTATCAATACGACAGTATCTTTATTCTAGTCTTTTCGATTGTCACATAAAAACCTCTTGTTTTTCGTAGTTTAAAAATACAATTAATTTAAATTCATTAAAAAATAGTATCCTTTTTTACGACTTTTCAGTCTGCTGCTCATGTTAATGAAACCTTGAGTTTTTGTCCCGTATATTAAATTATGTGTTGTATGCAAGTTGTAAAATTAGCCAAATTCAAAAACGACTGGACGTTATGTTTTTATTGATAAAACAGTCGTGCTTTGATCTAAAACTTATGCATTAAGAATGCCAACGGCCCTATTAATCTAGAAACAAGCTGTGAAATACTGATCTTAATCTGTAAAGCGGCAGGACATAAAGTAATATAGGAAATATCAGAAAACAGCTTTGAATAAAATAATGTTGTAAACTAAGATAAACGAGAATTTATTTTGCACTACTTTAGTTAAAAGTTTATTCACGAATGCGTGCAGTTGCGTACCAAACTACAACAGTATTCACTGGTGAATTACGATATTGTCACTGGTTGACACAGTTTTGTTGGCCTGCTTGTAACGCAATGTAGACAGGCTGATCCCTAAAGGCATACTAGCGTTTACCACTGTGATAGGTATGACCTATTGTGAGCGACCACTGCAATGAAATACCTGTCTTGTGACTCATGCTAGTGTGTAAGTACGAGAAAAAAAATTAAGGTAAAAAAATAATAATAAAAGAAATTTAATTTTAAAATACGGAATCAAAGAAGTAATAAAAAAATATTCTAAAGACTTACAGTATCATTGCTCACTGCTTCTATAATGTAAGCTGTTATAAGTAATTTTAAGTAGGTAAATCAGGAAGTTGACAAACCGCTTTTCAGTTAAATGAAGGGTTCGGCAACTTTTACTCAATCAATCATAAGCACCTTAGTATGTATAATATTATATATGTATGTGTATAAGACTCTATAGTATTTTTTCTATATGTATTTTATGTTATGTTTATGCAATGGTTCGTAGTTTGTATATATGCATTTTTTACTCATTGCATCAATAATATTCACCACATATTCGTTTATCTCTACACCACCCTAAGGTTGACTGGTAGATAATGCCTTAGGCATTAAGTCCGCCTTTATGATCCGTATATAAAACACAAATAAATAATTCTTATCTAGGCAATATGTACAATAAATGGTTACAGAATAAAGCCGTAACGCACACATGTATTGTGTACCCGGAAACCATATACTCTGCCAAGCGTGAAGCAGTGAAGATGCCACTCCGTCTAAAATTATTGCCGGCTATTATCCTAACTACAAGTTAAACTACAGTTTATCACGGTTGTAACTAATTTTTAAAACTGGAATTTTAATGCCAGTTTAATGTTCATTTTTATCTTGATATCTATGAATATTAAGCTGTGTTTTAAAGAAAAGAAATAAAAGAGTTAAAGGATCAAAATTACTACGTTCAATCCATTTCCAAATTGATGAAACAGATGTATATGTACATATATCAGTCTAAAAATGATGCTTCATTAAGATTAATCGTAATTCTCTAATACAAAAAAAGATTGGCTATTAAAATCAGATACTAAAAGCATCTATCATAGACTAGTGTGAGTTGCTGAACTACACATATCTAAGTCACATAATATTATTAACTTAAGTATCAGAGTCACATAATAGGCATAATTTCATGGCAAATGTACCACTGTCTCTAAGAAAGGAAATATAAAGTAATTGCTTTTCTGTCGCTTTTTGTTTGGAGTGAGATAAACTCTACCTAATATTTTTTTACTTCTCTCACATTCTTATCTTTTTATATTTATTGTCATGTACATATGACAATAACTATCATAAGAAGATGCCAGTAACTATCATGTGTAGAAACCTTTGCAATAAACCCACTTTAATGGTTCTGTAGTTACTGAAACTTCATTATTAGTTACTGAGCCGTTTATTATACCTGTATACATTTGCAATAAGTTTATTTGAAAGGTGACATTATGAAACGTAAACCAATCGCCATTACATCGACCTAGTAAACATAATAGAGTTAGTTTTATTGTAAAAAAATTAATGATATGTTTGGCAATGGCGAAGGAAAGTATTTGTAAGTATTAAGCAAATGGTTTTTTTCCATATTTTATAGCTTATCGCGTAGTTATTAAGAGACTAAACTGTGTAACAAGGTAGTAGGTTCGACCCACGCATAGAGACACATATTTAATAGGCAGAAAATGCAATTGTTTTAAATGTTATGAGAACGAAGTCTCCGCTGATTTTTAAGGAAACCATGTGTATATTGTAGAAGTTAGGATTACCTTTATAGAAAGTTTCAGATCAGTAACAATATTTCTCGTTTAATTTTTTTTTATAAACCCAAGTATTGAAGTTAAATTTTACCTTGCATTCCTTTGTCTGTATCGAGTAAATATGGTTCAGACCACAAATATGGTTATGAAATAACAAGTACGGGATAACAGTACGCACAAACATGCAACAGCAACCAATGTCATTAGTAAATAATGACACGACGGCACTCGCCTCGTTTTACTGAGCTAATACTTAAGTACTGTCGCGTACAGCGCGCGTTTAATTCATATTATAGGCATGACAGCAGTCGAAATTTGACTATAAATAATATACGCATTAATACATTGTACAAAACTTAAAATTCAACCATAATTGTACTCACCTAGTGTTGAGTTACTTCTTTTTATTATTATTATTTTTAACCTATATTGGTTTTCGGATTAAAAAACCAACAACTAGCAACACTGATGTTTGACGGGTATTTTTGATTAAACAAACGGAAACTGTACCTTGATTACTTTGGAGAAAATTTCCTGATTAGTCTGCAAGTGTCAAATCATATGTTAACATGCATAGATTGTAGACCATATATTCAATATTAATTAATTGCAATTAAAAAACAAATAGTATTTACATTTTAGATAAAAAAATATCTTTGTATTTTATATTGAAACATATTGCAGATATTTTTATATCACACAATGAAAAACAAACGACACACCTCGGTTTGCCACTACCTTATAATGAACGATTCTTTTTTCAAACATACATATGACATCTGTTTGTATTGCGGTTTAAACTATCAGTTACCGGAATTCAATTGATACAAAGTAATTATACTAGGAAGACCCTCATTACACGATCAGATGACTGCGAAGGTCGTGGTAACATGTAGGCGTCAACGAACTAAGGGCTAAATTTAGCTTTTTTAGTTGATTTATTTATAAATTCTATCAGGTTTTATTATCGATGTTTTTAATATAATTGTATAAAGTAGCTTATCTATCTGTTCTTTTTGCATTTAACATAAGAAACATTGTTTATATGTTTATCGGCTGTTTAAATGTTCAAATAATGTAGACTGTAAATGGAGTAAACAAATAAACAGCAACGTATAGAAACAAAAAAAGAAAAATTTAATACCACTTATAAGTCTTATCCATAATTTAAATTTTAAACAACATTACTTTATAATAAATTTTCGCACAATATTTGTATTATTATTACAAAATCTTTTATCAATAAATGGACCCATAATAAACAAACTTATCGGTGACAGTACGTGCGCGGGCGCCGGTTACACAAGGTTGTGTTGTTACGTCATACGACCGTTTTCGACGAACCTCTCCCGAGCACACTCACACTACGAACGTCCGTTTGGACACTTAGCATACAATTTACCTTTCTTTGTAATACCGGATATGTATGGAAGAAATATTATTGAATCATCAGCCGTCTTTTTATGCTGGACGTGAGATTATTCGAATCCTTTTAAATGTGTTTAATGTTTTAACATTAGTCTCTAGATTATATCATATATTAAATGCGTAAGGAATTTTTGTCGGAAAATATTTATATATTTTTATATGGATACGGTAAAGTGACTCAGACTACTGTAGAGGTTTTATTGACTGTATTGATTAGATGGAAGTTATGATGGAATGTGTAAATTGAGCCGTGTAGAATGTGTAAGATAAAAAGTATGGATAGTATCCCATTGGAATATGGATAAATGTATTTTTAAAAACGACCCACTGTTATAGCGGTTTTATACATTACCCACAAGGGTCGAAAACAACATACACACACACTCCAAAATCTTTCGAATAATTTTCGAGCAGTCAAGTTTCCTTACTATATTTTACTTATCGTTTATGTATACTCGTATATGTCATAATTTCCTAGGTTATAAATAGAAAAGTTATTTAAAAGTGTGGTTCTTGAATTGAATCCAAATATTTGCGATAAAATCGATCGAATGAATACAAATTAATTAGTGAATAACTCAACAAGAAAGCGGAAACTAGATAACAGTAGAACATGATGTTGACATGAAAAATGAGGTATGGATGTTACGTTTGCAAGACTTTTAATTATAATTTGTACACTATTCGATTAGTCATCCGTGATGTCAGGAAGTAACATCTTATTAATACCATCTGCATAGTACCCTAAGCGCGTAGAAGTTCACCTGTTAGACACAGGACACTATTATAATGTGTATAAGTTTACATACAATATACCTACAATACAGTCTAATTAAGTGAAAATTAAATGAATCAGGTAGAATAATTGTACATAGACCAGCAAATGAGTAAGTTAAAATTGCAAGATATATTCATACATTTAATACTGTTACGGAAAAATGACAACGCTAATGGTAAACACGATGCTGTCTAAACAGAGCTTCAACGGCAAGACACTCCCGTCTCTTGCCACTCGATACACTCAAGCCAGCCTGCTATGCTATGCTATGTGGGCAGATTCCACTGCCGCTGACCTAAAACGCTTATGACTAAAGACTGAATTGCATGCTGAGTATAAAGCTCTATCTATAAACCAACATCAAACATTGACAGCACTTTGGTTTTGTAGGTAAAAAATACCATAGGATTAGAACCAAATCCATCCGAGTACAGCTACACGGTTCGAGAGTTATGTGACTCAGCAGCTCCTCACGATGCGGCCTTACGATATAATTACGCGCTAGACCAGTGATGTGCATCGACATTGGCATTGTTCGGCCTTCGGTTCAATTCTGTGAGTATGGGAAGAGCTTATGGCAGTCATGTTTTAGGCACATTAGACTGCAATGAAGAAAGAAAAAAAAAACCGACATAAGACAATTTTGTTTCATTGGTTGTGTGTGGTTGCCCAATATTCTATTTGGTTATTGCTTTGTTTTATCGTCCAGAGATCGCTCTTAACGATACGATCGCAAATTTAAATTCCAAAATTTTTCGGCATTTTTTGGTAGCATTTATTATGTGCTTTTAATTGATATTAAATAAAGATGTTTTTATTATCATTATTGGTTACATTCGTATCCGACCGGAGAAAAATACTCTTACATACAGTGCTTAATACCCCGAAGAAACCGACGATTGGGCATCATGTTCCCGAATTGGGCTGTAATTGTTCCAAAAACCGACATATTTGTGTTAATTAATCATCGTAGATCATCGGAATCATTTCTAGAAACGATCGTTTCAATAAAAATTAATTGCATTTGAAGTAGTAATCAAACTGATTGCAGGAGGCGAAGAAATTGCTTTAAATTATTTCTTTAAAATCACCCATCCTTAATCTATATTGCTTATTCCGTTCAAATAATCGAATGAATCGTTATACCAGTTTTAAAAACCTAAATCTAGCGGTAGTCTAGATTAACAATAACGCTTCGTCTGCGAATAGCGGGCACTTTTTCGGCACCAGCCATTAGCTACGGATATGTTGATATAATCAAAGATATTATCCGTTTTTAAGACTTGTTACTGTTGGGTCAACCGGCGGAGATCTCTTAAAGTGGTTCAGATAACGCTTGCATTTATGAAAGTGCATATACGGTAAAATAAATGTTTTATAAAAGAAATAACCTTAAAAAATAACCCCAAAAGCAATGGACTTAACCGTTTAAGTCTAAACAACTAAGCGAGTGATTTGGTGGTAGATTAACCGTGTTATCACCCACACATAAGTTTGTAGCGTTGAACATGCCTAGCAAGGTCAAAGGCTTAATAGAATTTCGACCATATTACTTTCCGAATGATAAGCTATAGTAAGTATAGTAGACTTCACTGATATAATAATGACGTCCATTAAGATATAATCGACTCTCATATAAAGTCAAAATTGGCTACTCAACGTCACTCCACCATTCACTCTGTATATTTGACTTAATAATATAAAACTGAAACTAAGTCACGTCAGTCAACTTTGAATGTCTATGTTGCTGATCCGATTTTGACAAATTTTGGAACAAACATATATGAAATCATGGACAATATTTTGGCTCTTTTTTAACCCAGAAAAATAACTATGTTCCTGATAGCCAACAAAAAGAGAATGATAGGTACATCCACTATTTTTGAATATATACTCAGAATTTTCAATTCCATACAGATTACAGACCTATCAATGCGCAAAGCCTTATTATAATTTATGTTAATGTAAGAATACTTTAAAAATACCCGGTTCATTTTAAATATTATAATAATCCATTTCAAACGGCTTTAGTTTGCCCAAGGTCGTCTCGTGAGCCATCAAGTTTTTCCACACTCTATGGGTGTGAAACACTAAAATATATTTGTCGTTGAATATCTATCAGTCAACCCTTGTTAACTGGACCATAAAGACTATATTCAAATAACAAAGAGCGTAGGAAATGCAAATATAAATGTGTAAGAGCGGAATTATTTCACATCGACCCCCATTGTAGTTTGGGAACATTTCGAAACGCGACTGCGTGTGCTAACGAACACCTGTTTTTATCTGTCTCTGGTGCAGTTACGTGCATATTGTATAATTATACCACTATCCTACTGGGTAATTAAATATTAGATCATAATTAGTTGGAAATATTAATTTAAACACATTTTTATTTATTCAGAAGTCCTACAAGTTAGCAAAACATCATAAAAAAACAATTATAGCTACATAAACCCAATTAGCAATCCTCACTTAAAGTAACATGACATACAAAGAAAATAGTCATGAGTAAAATTTGTAACAAGAAAAATTGTTTACTGTGCCACTAAAACCACGGTATAAATATTCAAATGCAATAATGTCATTTAGTTTTAGTGTTAGAAAAAGGTCCAAACGTCTTAATATCCAAACAAACTTTGGAAATGTGTCTGTAAACGGTAACGCACTCGCCTTTGGGACATGAAATAGAAATGCTCCCCTGCCTATTATTTTGGGATAAGGTGAAAATGTACATATATGTAATATGTATGTATACGAGGCGGTACTTCCATAGAAGCCCAAAAGCGTTAATTGTGTAATGTCTAGTTTATAATTGTTTATTGTGGGGCCTTTATTAAACAAATTGCTTTTGTTAAATAAAGATTTAAAGCTTAAAAATTATTATTCGAAATTTTGAAAGGTAAACTGGGCTTTTGGGTTTCTATGGAAGTACCGCCACTGGTATGTAAGTGTGCTTCAGTTGGGGGGAATATTTTTATTCTAAACTAATAACTTAGAACAAAGGCGTAACTCATCGACAATGACAGCAGAAAGAAAGTCAATTTTGAAGTCTCTTGGGAACGCTCACATTAATGAAGGTAATCCAAAATATAATACGGTGTAAATTAAAACGGAAACTTAAACTAATCTAAAAAATATATTTCTGAAAGAACCGCATGAATTGAACAAATACTAAGTATTCATATCACATGACCAAAAGTCTCAGTGTCAACTACGACACTCAATAACACCGCCCAAAGGATTTGTAGAATGTCAGTGAGTCATCACCGAAGTGACCTACAAAGTTAATACGCAAAAATCATTCAAAATCCACCTACGAGGAAGACAGTCCTCAAGGCTTAAAAACCAGTGTAACAAGACCCCTCCCACTATGTTATCTCGTCAGGTCGCGATAAAATGGATAAATACAAAAGTATTTTCAAATACCATTATAAAAAGACACCTGTTACGATTGCCATTTGTTACGTCTCACTTTATAATGGCAATCTTACAAATATGGCAAACGCCCATTATATTCGGAGCTTGCTACTATCTTTTCAGATGACGGGTCATTTTTCATTGGCCATATATCCAAATAAAGCGAAGCGCCAATATTAAAGGACCTCGGAGTTTTGCATAATTAAGGCCATATAACCAATACTGTGATGCAATGTATTGCAAAAATTAAGTGCGTATATGAGACGTAATTTCCTCCAAAAAGCGTTTAAGGTATATTGTACTACTTTTCTTTTATGGTTTTGTGATTGGATTGTGCAAGTTTATTTTGCCCGAGGTTATTAAAGCATTAGATTTAGTTCGCGACTTACTTAGTAGACCTATGAGTACTATGACAGTCGCGAAATTTACATAGTTATAGATATTTAAGTGGATACATCTCACAAAATCAGAATATTATTAAGCTAAATGATAACAAAACATAAGTTTTTACAGACGAAACCATAATATGTAAGGTGGTCTAAACTATGGCGCGTGTTCTGCACGTATTGGGTTAAGGTCAGAGATACGAGCAAGTAAGTATGGCAGAGACAAGTGATATGGACAACTTTGTTGACACTAAATTTAAAGGCAATACTACTACTGTACAAATCTACTCAGTGAGTTAGTCAATATTTATATCCATCAGCATAGATAGTGCTTGATCATATCACTAAGAGTTCATATATCTTTTATCAATTCGAATTTGTTTAAATACTTAGCAATGTTTTGCTGGTCTAGAAATGTTTGGATAAAGGGCAATAAAGCCAAACTGAAAAAAAGGCTTTCGATAGTATCTATGGACACCGATACATGTGACAATTAAGAAATTGACAGATTTTAGAGATATTAAAACTGATATACGAGGATTTATGGCGGGCTGGCATACGAAGTTCTGGGTTTTTGCCAGGCTTAAATTGCTAGACACTTCAAACTTGTTAGATTGTAGGGATGCATGTTGCCAAACACTAACATTTTACACATTGATTGTAAATTTTCCGCTAGTTAAACGTCGATAAACGTCATTTTGTACTGTAAACTTCAATTTAAAAAATATCATTTGACTTTCACATAAGATGGGTGTTGACTTTTCCGCAGTTCTTTTACCAGAGGTCAAGTTATACTGGGCACACGAGGTTACGCCGACCTCAGCCGATTCACAAGCCACGCGACCTTACAGACGTGTCAATTGTTGCCGTGCACTTATGTAATGTTTAACAGATACCTACAAATATTATGTATTTATGTGCTGTATTGTTCTGCGAGGTTGCATAGGCTTCCGCGATACGATTGCGATAAAGTATTCCCAGCATCTGAAGTTATTTAAGATGTACATACTTTGTGAAGTATTTGATGTATTTTGGTGGAGAAATATTCTTAAATTCCATTCTAATCAAATAATAGGTCATTTAAAAACTGTTTAGACTGTTACAGCAGGGGTTTCAGCGTCGAGAATACAGTATGGGGAGAGAAGAAATCAGATTCACAGTCAGTTCATAACTATGATCTCATAATAAATTGTGCATTTGGCCAGAGTTGTAGACTAATGCACAATTTCTATGAATTTAACAGAGATATCTATGGGTTGAATATACATATATGGATATATTTAAATCTATTCTGGTGTAATATATAGAAATATTTTTAGTTCATTATCATCCAATGAGTTTAAAAATTTATAAAAATGAATATTCAAATTTTCAGTCCTTACTATTTTCTTAGTTATTTAATAAATATTAACTGCGAAGTTGTTTAAGAGGTTTAAGATTATATGGACTACCAATTCATTCTATTTGGTATGTTTTTTAAATAACTCAGTAACAGAGCTAGTTCGTTCCTTAACGGTAACATAAATCTTTGGAGTAATAGACCAAGTGTTCCCTTTAATGGTGATGAGACTACCTGATACTTTATTTGATCTCAACTGTACACTCATTAGGTAGAACCGTGTCGCAAATCATACAAACTGCCCCTACCATTTAAGATGCCATGTGCTACTAAAGGAATAAATGACTTATGTCCTCAGCCAACACTGAGCTCGCTGCATTCTAGTGGCGGTACTTCCATAGAAGCCCAAAAGCGTTACACATTAATTGTGTAATGTCTAGTTTATAATTGTTTATTGTGGGCTCAGGATATTCTCATTTATATGTCAAATTACTTTTGTTAAATAACGATTTAAAGCTAAAAGATTATTATTCGGAATTTTGAAAGGCAAACTGGGCTTTCGGGCTTCTATAGAAGTATGGCCATTGCTGCATCCCATGTTATAACGTCCATAAACCCAGCCACCCACCACGACTGAGCATCGCTCGATATTTATGACATCCCAAGGAATGAAGCGTTTGTATTCAGCCAAGAATCAGTACGGTCGTAAATACTTCGGATAGTAATATTTATGTTAAAATCCATGTTAATGAGCTGAACAAGTATGCATAAGCGAGGGCGTGCGTCCTCACTCCGAGGTCGAGTGTGACTTTGTAATAAACTTCGACTAGTTTTTATTATGTATTTATTTTTGGTGAATGAGCGTCATGATCATTGTTAATGGTGATACTAAGTGGTGATGAATAAAATATACCCAAAAATCAGGTACATATAAAGTCTCTTGAGGCTCTGATTTAAATAAAAGTGGACTGTGATTGTTAAAATCCAGGACGCCATTTAAATTTATTGGGATTATAATATGTAATGTATTGATGATAATATTATAATATGTAAGTCGTGATGGCCTCCAGGTATGGGCACGCGGTCGAGAATCTCGGCGGTCGCGGGTTCAAACACCAGGAACACACCTCTGACTTTTCAAATTATGTATGTATTCATACATACATACATAAACTCACGCCTGTATTTCCCGAAGGGGTAGGCTGAGGTGCATTTCTGCACCCACATTTCACCAGGCATGTATCAGTCCCACGTAATAGGGGGCGAGCCCATTGCCGTTTTTCGGGCACATTTCCAGACTCCTTGCTGTTACTGAGGATTTCCTAATGGAAAAACCCAATAATGTATTCACAAAGAATTATAACGTACTTTAACGGTCAAGGAAAACATCGTGATGAAACCTGCACACCGAAAAGTTCTTAGGAATTTCTTAGGTGTGTAGTCCGCCAACCCGCACTAGGCCAGCGTCGTGGTAGCCTAAACCCTCTCAGTTCTAGAAGAGGCCCATGCCCAGCCACTGCTAATCTAGACCAGAAAACATCGCTAAGTATTTATGATGATGATATGTAAAGCGGTTGACGCAAATATTTGTCGTAACGTACTGACTTGGTCGGTTATGTATAAAATGATGGCGATTTTTACATGAAGATAAAAAACACATCCAAAACGGCATTAGTAAATTTATTTACATCATTCCATGAACAAAGAAAGTATACAGCTTTGAAACTCGTGAAATATAAAAAAATGTTAGGCATGTTAATCTATATACACAAACTGATTGGCATAATTTTGTTGACTGTGGGGAAATATTCGGAATAGTTTCCTTCCAGTCGACACCCTGGACCGAACTGTACTCGAGACTGTCTGGGAGTCAGTAAAACTCGGAGGCCATTGATCATCAACGGAAGAGTAAAGATGATCGGAAATTTTCATGCACTGCCAATCTTATAACACTTTTTGTTTTTAAAGTATACCTATCCCACGTAAATTTGGTATTTAGATGTCGTGGGCGCTGCCTACGTGCTAAACTTTTAGTGTTATTTCATAACCATTGACTCATCGTATTTGCATATATGAAAACATCTTGTCCTTTTACGATTTCTAATTAACAAATTTTATGGTAAAATATTTTTTGTTAAATTAAAAAAGTATTATAACTAATGCTGATTGGGGATAATGGTTCCGTTGAACTTACTTTCTTGATGTGATCCGTTGAGTGTGAAGCGCACAGTCGCGGTCGGTACAAAATCTTGGCGCTAAAGGCTTCAGGTCTCGAGCACACATGTCTGAATTTTTAATGTTATGTATGTATTCTTTATTTCATTAATTGCAATTCAGATATTATAACATATTCTAATAGTTTGCCTTGTGGTCTCGCGGTACAAGTATGTGCCGTGTGATCTATAGGTCCTGGCTTCGATTCCCGGGTCGGGCAAAGTGTTATTGGGTTATTCCATTAGGAAATTCTCGGTAACAGCACGGAGTCTGGAAATATGCTCGAAAAACGGCAATAGGCTCGCCCCCTATTACGTGGGACTGATACATTCTTGGCGAAATGTGGATGCAGAAATGCACCTCTGCCTACTCCTTCGGGGAATACAGGTGTCAGTTTATGTAGGTATGTATGATTTTAATAGTGAAAGATAGCCCAGCATTGGCACGTACATGAAATAATGATGTTTATTAGGTTAATCTATGGTACAATTCATTCGTACATTGCATTGCACACAGAGAATATTTTAAGTTCTATGAAAATCAAACCAAGTTTATCTTTAATCACCTAAAAAGGACAAGATTTGTCTTCTGCTTCTCTCATCCTTCAAAATATAACTATATAGTATCTAATTCTGGCCATACTAGTACTCGTATACATAAAAGTTACCCGAAAAATTATGGCTATATTGAAAAAAGAGACTTTACAACGCCAAGACGATGAGGCGATCGAAAAAAATACATTTACATACAAGGATTGCAAGACTTATTAGTTGCATTAAAAATAGGACATATAAGCTTAAGTGTAGGTACCGTTAAATTGACTCCTTTATATAGTAAAATCCATTAATCCAAATCATATATTACGGAGGAAATCGGGAAATTTATATTTTCTAAATAAGCACATGATTAATTTGGTATTCTTGAAATGGTAAGGTTATTGCTCCAACTGTCTACACAATATATGATTTATATTCGTAAAGAAATACGAGAATAACTTGGTGATTACCGTTTTACATTTATACCTACAATACCAAAATGTTAGATGGATCGGGGATTCAAACGGTTTAAGAGTGTTAATTAGGTAGGACTGTAGTATTCCTAGTACATACTATTATTCATTGGAACGTAGTAACATTACCTTTACGAAGATAAAATCATAGGCAAAAACTAGCTAAATAATAACTTCATTTCCAACAAATAACAGACATGTACATTATAGTTTATATTACACAGGTATACATCAGTAGCGGTACTTCCATAGAAGCCCAAAAGTATTACATGTTAATGTCTAGTTTACAATTGTTTATTATGGGGTCAGGATTTTCTCAATTATATGTCAAATTACATTTGTTAAATAAAGATTTAAAGCTTAAAGATTATTCAGAATTTTATAAGGCAAATTGGGCTTTTGGGCTTCTATGGAAGTACCGCCACTGGTATACATATGTATGTATGTAACATTTCTGAGGGCCTCTGTGGTGTGTGTGCTAAGTAATTGAGAAATGAGTGGTTACGGATTCAATTACTGTGGGATACGATCGTGTGATTTGTATTTGTTCCGGGTATGGACGTGTTGATACTAAAGTTCAACAGATTTTACATACATAACCTAGTGCCTGTATTCCCCGAAGGGGTAGGCAGAGGAGCGTTTCTGCACCCACATTTCGCCAAATATGAATCAGTCCCACGTAATAGGGGGCGAGCTTATTGCCATTTTTAGGGCACACTTCCAGACTCCGTGCTGCTACTGAGAATTTTCTAATGGAAAACCTAATAACACTTTGCCCGACCCGGGAATCAAACCCAGACTCTCTAGATCGTACTTGAGCCGCGAGACCACGAGGCAATTTCAACAGATTTTAGAATATAATATTAACGAAATATACAATACCTACATAAAAGTTTGTACATAGATTGCGCATACATTATTCTCGATTCGGGGATCTAATCTAGGGCCTAATTTAACATAAAATTTATCTTTTAATAAATATATCAACCCCTCTCAGCCGTAGATGACCCACGTATCCAGCTGTGAAACATTTTTAAGTTGGTATAAATATATTAACCGCTTGTATTACAATATATTCCGGTGTTGTTAACTTCACATACTCTTGAAATTTTTATAGAAAACTCTCAAGCATTCCTGCTTTCTCACGATGTTTTTCTACAAAGTTAAGGTGCGTGAAAATTCTTTATCGATGCCTGGATTGACCGGTTTGTGGCCGCTGTTATGTACTTTTATAAATGTTTCTTTCATATAAACGTCAGTATTTGAATATGTCGACTGAGGCAATTGATTTTAACATTAAAACTTGTGTCTTAACTCTGTTTTGTCTAGACATATTGTTATAAAAAGGTCTATGTGTCCCTAACTCCAAGTTAGTCAATCAAATTTTTTTTCAAATTAATATTTACTACATCCAATTAAAGTTTTATTTCCACGACTAACAACAATAAAAATCACTTTTCTTTAGAGGCGTTTATGTTTCTAATTATATCATAATTGATTAAACGACTGCCTCGTGGTCTCGCGGTACAAGTATGTGCCGTGCGATCTAGAGGTCCTGGGTTCGATTCCCGGGTCGGGCAAAGTGTTATTGGGTTTTTCCATTAGGAAATTCTCGGTAACAGCACGGAGTCTGGAAATGTGCCCGAAAAACGGCAATAGGCTCGCCACCTATTACGTGGGACTGATACATACTCGGCGAAATGTGGGTGCAGAGATGCACCTCTGCCTACCCCTTAAGGGAATACAGGCGTGAGTTTATGTATGTATGTGATTAAACGTTTCAGTAGTGAGAATGGAACAGGGGGATTAACTCTACGCCAGGTGAGTTAAAGCCTAGAACTAAAAAATAACTTCTCATAGGAATATGATTTTTTATAACCGGTCAAGTATTTTACATGTTTATCCTTCACCAATTTTTTTTTTCTCTCAGTTCACAGATTTTCGTTTAAAAAAAAAGTTGAACAATCGTAGTAACTGATTTCACATCTCTGTCGTTCTAGTTTTGTTGAACAACTCTACGGGGTGATCTCTGTTGCAATCCTTTAACCTCGCGTTTCGCAGTCTAATCACTGAATCCAATGAAGACCTAGCATTGCTTAAATCAACAGAGATTACTAGAATGATGCATTAAAGTTTTCAATTTGCAGAGAAACTGCGCCGTCGTGACTGCTTCGTGGTCTCGAGGCACAAGTGTATGCCGTGCGATATAGAGGTCTCGGATTCGATTCCCGGGACGGGCAAAGTGTTATCCATTAGGAAATTCTTAATAACAGCATGGAGTTCGGAAATGTGCCCGAAAGACGGCTATAGGCTCGCCCCCTATTACGTGGCAAAAGGCACCTGTCACCTGGCAAAAGGTGGTTACAGAAATGCACCTCTGCCAACCCCACGCTTCTATTGCAAAAGATCTTCTGCTGCATATTATGGTTATTTATAAAAAATCGAATCCTGGCAGACTAAGCTGAAGAAGAATAATAAAAAGTGGTCGGTTTTTTTTATTCCATTAAAGCTATTATTATTTTTGTAGTCGTTCAAGCTTCTCATTAGCATTCTATTTCTCAAAGGCCTAAAGCCCAAACTGTTCCGAGGTCAAAAGCCCGCCCTCGCACGCCCTTGTTGGCGACCTTGCGACCATCTTCAGAGGTGACCGTTAGCTAATCGGCTCATATTCGGTTTGGTTCTACGTGATGCGCCTCACAATGTCAATACATCAAACTCACAAAAATATTCTAGATATAATGATTATGATCACATGGTTGCTTAGATAGATGCATGTCGTGACGTTATTTTAATGATTTATCGTTTTTGACCGCGCAGTATGGCATATTTTTTAAGTTTTTCTCATATAAACTAACGGAAATCTTGTGAGAAATAAGTAGGCACAGAAAATTATCCCATATGGATCAGTATTTCGGCTAAAACACCTACTTAGCCATCCTATTGCAATTTATGTAGGTATGTGGTCAAACTTGTTCATATATTCATTGGCAAATAAGTCAAGGCCCCACGTTACGTTTTACAATTATTTAGACTGCTAATATTTGATCTGATAAAACTACTTGAGATTTTCTTTGCAGAAAATTTAAAAGATTTCACAAATCAACGTGATATTTTGACGATAAGTGCGACAGAGGGGCGCTGCGGTTATGATTTAAAGCTATTAATTAATTCTATCATAAATTTTATTGAAATACCATAAGACACTTACTTAGGAGAACAGATAATAAAAATTGAAGAAGAAACCCCAAATCAATTTCCAAATTACCAGCAGTCATAAAAATACCTTCCGTGAACGGAGGAGCAACAAAACACCTTCTTACTCACCTAATAAACCTAAGGTCTAAATTCGTCCAGCTGGCATTCTTAAATGCTCAATAATAGGACGAAAGGTGGTCCAGACGATAATTTAGATTTTAGGATCTCCCCTCGTGCATGGTGGGATTAATCGTATTCGCCCGGATACCAAGCACAGAATATCAGGTGTGAGCCACCACATGTGGACCAACGCAATTGTATATTGTACAGCATAATCATATGAACTGGTGTGGGATAGTTGAAATCATATAAATAAATAAATAAACACACTCAACAGTCACATAAATAGTTCGGACCCCACACAAGGTTACAAGTCCTGTATAGTATAGGATATCAGAAACTACGAGAGACTTTTTTCGGTCTCACAAACACCCCAGACCCGAAACAAATATTTGTGGATCACACAAACATTTGTCTCGGTACGGGGATCGAACCCGCAAGCTTGTATGTAGGTAACTGCGCTACAGGGCTGTCAAAACTGTCATATGTTGCTAGTCTATTCTCTATTTTGACGGTAATGGATGAATATATGAAATGTCAGTGCTGTCACCTCGCTTTGGAAATATAAAGAAAACATCTTTATACTCGTTGAGCTCGAACTAACAACAACCGAATTGACTTAGCTATCGCCCACTAAATTTATGTACATGACATTCCCACGTTTACGCAAATTAATTTTACCAAAAAACAAACAAAATTAATTTGCAAGCCTTGGAATGGATAACGCATTAATTTCTCACTTTTAGTAGTGTTGTGTAATTCGCCTACGTCTTATATGAGATTCGTTTCAAAATACATGTAGGACGGTACCTAAAGTGTTGATTTGCATCACTCACTAAATACGGGTATAGAAAAAAACAGGATTTGATTTCAAAAGCAAACTTCAAGTGTCTAAACTAAAATTAACTCACGCCTGTATTCCCAAAAGGGGTAGGCAAAAGTGCATTTATGTACTTACGTATTGCCGACCCAAGTATCTCTTTTTAGCACATACTTGTGTCGCGAAACCACGAAGCAGTATAGAAAAGAGTAGCGTAGTCTAGAATAATAAAAATGAAAATATACTGGAAAGTAAATGCCAGTCCCGCTGCTTAACACCGGCTACGTTTACGATTGAGACACCTACGATTGAGGCCTTAGTCCATTCATCATCATCATCATCATCAGCCCGTCCTACGTCCCACTGTTGGCACGGGCCTCCTCTGCAACGGAGAGAGTTTAGACCTTAGTCCACCACGCTGGCCTAGTGCGGATTGGCGGACTACACACCTAAGAAATTCCTAAGAACTTTTAGGTGTGCAGGTTTCATCACGATGTTTTCCTTCACCGTTAAGGTACGTGATAATTCATTGTGAATACGCACATAACTTCGAAAAGTCAGAGCTGTGTATCTGGGGTTTGAACCCGCGACTGTCGAGACTCCCGACCGCGTGCCTAAACTCCGAGGCCATCACGACTAATATGTTTATTTGTTAATCACGAATCTATATCTACATCGCATTGTTATTAAGGAATCCTCAAGGCTTAATTCGTGTCGAAATTACATTAGCGGGGCCTTAAACAATCAACCGATATTTAATTTATTATCTACGCATAAACCTTTCCTTTTCCTTGGACAGCCCCGTGGCGCAGTTGACACCAGCTTGCGAAACGAGAGGCCGCGGGTTCGATCCCCGCACCGAGACAAATGTTTGTGTGATCCACAAATATTTGATTCGGGTCTGGGTATTTGTGAGACCGAAAAGTCTCTCGTAGTTTCTGATACCCACGACACAAGACTTGTATCTTAGTGTGGGATTAGAACTATGTATGTGAGTGTTGGGTTATTTATTTATGAGTGATAATATAATTGGCTTAGAGATTATGGGAGTAATACACATTCGTTGGAAGTCTGTAATGACTATATTTCTATGTCACGTTTTCTTCTTCATAATCATAGAATTTTCTTAATCATAGAACATGAAATAAAACTTTGTTCAGTTGAAGAAAACATATCAGGCTCTATGAATAAGACAATGTTTGTATTGCTTACAAATATTTGTACATGTTTTGTCTTGTCAAAAGTTGTTTTTCTTGCACGAAATGATAGATTTTTATTTCTCAAACTCATTTTATTTTATCTTAATCGTTTTCAGAGGCATGAACTCAAGAGAATGATGTTTGATCATGACTCTTTGAATCGTGATTAAATCACACGATAAGCTTGACAGATTCGACTAATTCCCAGACTACGGTAACGGGTTCGAATCAAAACTGATTACGTTTGACTTTTATATTTGTGTTCATAGTATCTACAAAGTTAGTTGTTAGAAACTAGTTATAAATCATTGTGCTATGATGAATTACTTGATCATGTACGTCCATCTTTTTTGTTGGAAGACAATATAACTTTTTTTATTATCGCATCCGCCATTTTGTAATTAGTGTTAAATAACCGCAAACAGTTTTTACCTTCTCACATCACATCACGATTGCGGTTTGAGCGATGTGACGTCATTCAGATTATAGCGATCATCTCTGAACGTTCATCTTATTGGCAATAGGTTATAGTATTGAGTTGCGTCATCTCTATCAACCTACGATCATTATGGAGCGTACATATAGATATATGTACGTATAGATAAGGAAATTCTAGGCTATGTGGAAGGCGACAGAAAATCCAGATTCAAGTCCATGAAATAAAGCTGTAACTTCAAGGCATATGGGTATAAGTGGTCTTAGCTTATTTGATTGATGAAGTTAACCATCGTGAAAACGTAAGCTGAGGCACTTTTAAATAAATAAAAAAGCATTCGAGAATCAGTTGTTTTTTTATCAATTCTAATGGCTCGATTTGATTTTAAACAATCTTATTTCATTGCCTTATTCGTGGACTCGCAGTACGTGCGTCAGCCGAGCAATCTGTCTTTTAGGTTTTCTATTTGGAAATTCGCATTACCAGCTCAGATTTTGGAAATTTGCCCGATAAAATGGCAATCAGTTCGCTCTAATACGACTAAAAACACAACTAACCATACTTAGGCGTAGTATACCTGCCTCTTTTAAAAGAACCAAGCCTGAATTTATATGTAAGCATGATAGTTATGCGCGTGGATACGAGTAACCCAGCAGCACTAACGCCGGAGCAATTCGATATGTAAGTAATATAAAGTTCCGGCTGTGTAGTGTGACGTCACGCGCGTAGGCAGCCGGTGGGCGCGCAGCCTTGACTCGCCAGCTGTGAACACGCTATAACCACTCTATTGTATTTATAATTGTGATATACTTTGAATCTCTGCTTCTGTATGCACAGGCCGACCACGAGAAAAGGATAAGCAATAGCTCTGGCTGCTGCGAAAACTTTTTTATTTATTCTTATGTAACCTTTTTACAGTGAATTGAAAATAAAAATTGGATGTATAAAATTTTGCTATGCAGGTTTACTGTTTTCATATATAGACTGTATATCTTTATATATAAAAATTAGGTGTCACGTTGATTGTCCGCGATGGACTCCGAAACTACTGAACCGATTTTAACTTCTTTTTAAATGTGTGTTTTGTTCCAACTTTACATATAGGATAGTTTATATCTCAATTTATAATTGCAATATTATTTTATTGCGAATTCTTTGCTTATTATCTGACAAAGTCATACTTATTTGTTAGTTCGATAAGATTCTAACAGATGGCGGTTTATTGGGTTTTGATAAAAATGAGAAGACGAGTGGAATAAAATTGAAAAAAAAGAGCACTACGCCCATGCGAAGCTGGGATGGGCCACTAGTTAAATTATATAATACAAGCAATGTCGTCTCGCTTAGACCTGGGGAAAGTTTATAAGAAAAAAAAGTACATATTATTTCCTGAGGTCCCAACTAATACCGTACCAAAAAATATCAAAATTAATCCAGTAATTTTTGACTTCATTAATCACAAACAAATATTTTAAACAATTCTATTAATGATTGTGTATAAATATTGTTTGTGACAGCCCCGTGGTGCAGTTGGCTAGGTACCAGCTTGCGAAACGTGAGGCCACGGTTTCGATTCCCTCACCTAAACAAATGTTTGTGTGATCCACAAATATTTGTTTCGGCTCTGGGTGTTTGTGTGAAAAAGTCCGAAAAAGTCTTCCGTAGTTTCTGATACCCACGACACAGGACTTGTATTTTAGCGTGGGGTCAGAACTATGCATCTATTGGGTGTATTTATTTAATTATTTATACTTGTTTTATGCTTAAATAGACAGTACAATTTATATACAAAATGATGATTGACAAAAAGCGAATGCAATTGTCTCTCGCGGGACGTCGCTGTCTGCAGGTTGCTTCCAACAGGTCCCTGTGGAAGTCATTAGGAGAGGCCTATGTCCAGCAGTGGACCGCTTTTGGCTGACAATGATGATGATGATGATGGTTGACAGAATTATGTCGGCATTATTATGATAAATATGTTTAGAATTGTGCCTCTACTCATCCCTGACGTGATATAAACTTGAGTATATGTATGCACTTATTCGTTTTGTGAGATACAATGTAAGCGTAATGCTTGAGCTGGCCTATTGGAACAATGTAAGCTAATTACAGCGTGGCTCTATCACTTAATAAACTTTATTTATGGATTACATCAGCTTAGTCACATTGGCTTAACAATTCTCTAGGGTTGACTCATTGTATGTTACACAAGCTAACAAGGTAAATCTTTCAATAAATCTATTAATGTAGATAGCTGTCATCATCAGCCCATATACGTCCCACTGCTGGGCACAGGCCTCCCCTACATCTGAGGGGGCTAAGGCTTTAGTCCACCACGCTGGCTTAGTGCGGGTTGGCAGACTACACATCTAAGAAATTTCATTGTTTATACAATGAATAAAATCAAAATCTTTAAGTAGCGAATAATTTCGCGTATTTTGAGATGATAGACAGATATTTGGGTCGGAAGAAGTAAGAAAAGCAGACGCAATCAACGCGTTTTCCTTGTCATCTCGATTCATTTTTCAAATCAAATTCGTGCAGTTTAGTCCCATTTACATTTAAAATAGCCTCATTTTAATTGACCGCGTGGCACTGTTTAAGTATACTCTGTCAATTGGCAGTGTTTAAAGTATTTTTCGACACTCGATCTAGTTCACAGGAGGTGTTATCTCGACGCGAGTGTCTTTCGCAAGAAAGCTTCGAGCGGTCACTTGCAACATTTACTGTGTTTTTTATTGCGTGAACTGTACGGTGCGTACTCAAGTATATTTTTGGGGATTAAAATTAGAGCAGTTTTTAAAATTTTACTTTAGTACCAGCGTATTCAGTCAGATAGAAGAACAAATGTTTGCTATCTGACTCATGAATAGAGTAGAATGTCTTTGTAGTTTTTTTTTTAAGAATTTAGAAAAATACATACATAACCTAAGGCCTGTATTTCCCGAAGGGGTAGGTTCAGTACATTTCTGTATCCACATTTCGCCAGGTATGAATCAGACCCACGTAAAAGGGTTTATAAATAATTTTAATAGATTATATACTTTATGAATATATAATGACTGCCTCGTGGTCTCGCGGTACAAGTATGTGCCGTGCGATCTAGAGATCCTGGGTTCGATTCCCGGGTCGGGCAAAGTGTTATTGGATTTTTCCATTAGGAAATTCTCGGTAACAGCACGGAGTCTGGAAATGTGCCCGTAAAACGGCAATAGGCTCGCCCCCTATTACGTGGGACTGATACATACTTGGCGAAATGTGGGTGCAGAAATGCACCTCTGCCTACCCCTTCGGGGAACACAGGCGTGAGTTTATGTATGTATGTGAATATATAATATACTAAATATATTTCTTAAATAGCATCGCAAGAGAGAGCACTATTCAGTTATTATACGTTAATAATTAATTATAAGGTACTCCCGCTACTCTATAGTTAATCAAAAATGGAGTTATAGAAAACCAATTAATTAACAGCAAAATATGTATAGTGGTAAAAATTATTACTCTATTTCTACGAGGGTCGTAGCCCGTTTTCTTCGCAGAGTCCGTCCAGTGCAGTTATGTTAATTTCGCTACATTTCGATGTGCAAACTTGTAATTGTTTGTCTTCACGTGTTTACGCTCATGGGTGATGGGATTCTACAAGTGTTATTGAGTGTTGAATAATTCGTCAATATTTAGTTACGTGATTATTTTTCCATTAAAATTACCTCTCTATATTTATATTTCTGTAAACATGCCCTAGGCCAGCGTGCGGGACTAAGGCCTAATCTCTTTTAATTGTAGAGTAGCTCCGCCCCCAGCAGTGGAAAGTATACGGGCTGTGATTATTATGATTCATATAACTACAATCATGTAAGATCGAGGAGTTAATACAAAAAAAAATACGCTTTTAACGTATTTACATAAAGTCAAACATCATCATCATCATCAGCCCATATACGTCCCACTGCTGGGTACGGGCCTCCTCTACCATTGAGAGGGTTTAGGCCTTAGTCCACCACGCTGGCCTAGTGTCGGTTGGCGGACTACACACCTAAGAAATTCCTAAGAACTTTTTTAGGTGTGCAGGTTTTATCACGATGTTTTCCTTCACTTTTTTCCTTTATCATGATGATTTCATTGTGAATACACACATAACTTCGAAAAGTCAGAGGTGTTTTGTTTTTGTATTTTTCAGTTGTATTTAAAGTCAGCGCGAGCCTACTGCCGTTTTTCGGACGTATTTCCGAACTTCGTTTAGCTACTAAGAATTACCTGGTAGAAATAAAACTTAGCCTGATCCAAAAATCGAATTCGTGAGCTCTAAATTACACGGCAAAGAAATGCACGTTGGCCTACACCTTGGCGATTACAGATGTGAGAGTATGTATATGTAAGTACATATACATACAAGATAAACATATATATACATATATATGTTAATCTTCTAAGAATAAAATGAGTAATAAATAACATACATTCAAATACAAAAATCTCGCCACCTACTAGCCAAGTATTGAATAATTTGTCACTGCCCAATATAGCCTGATATTCAAAGGTCAGTAGACAAGTTCGTTATTTAATCACAAACCGAACGTAATGGGGAATCTTGTACGTTTACATAATTACATTACCGCGACCTTTATCCGAATACCAACATGTTTTGAATACAAATGTTTGATATTAAACATTTACTCTTGATATACATGTCGCCCTGGTACATTTGGTTTGATTCAAATATCTATAGAATTTAGATTTAAAATGTTCATTGAAAAATCTATATGTACATACTCGTATGTACATCTATATGAGCCCATAAGTATACCACCGTTGGGCATAGGCGTCATCTACAACTGCGAAGCTTTAAGAGTTCAGTCCACCGCGCCTATTGCGCGACCCATTAAATTCCTAATGATGAACTCTTAATTTTGCAGGTACCTCGTGATGTTTTCCTTCGCTGTTAATGTGCGTGACAATATATTGTGACCTACGGAGCCGATGTCATGGACCGACGACCTAAAAATGTGGCAGATACCTAATTATGGGCTGCTCAAGACAGGAGGGTAGGAGCTTACAAGGGCATATAATTTTAGAGTATATAACATTCATAAAAGCAGTGATGGCCTCGAGGTTTAGGCGCGCGGTCAAGAATTTCGGCGGTCGCAGGTTCAAACCCCAGGCACACACCTCTGACTTTTCGAAGTTATGTGTGTATTCACAATGAATTATCACTTGCTTTAACGGTGAAGGAAAACATCGTGATAAAACCTGCACACCTAAAAGTTCTTAGGAATTTCTTAGGTGTGTAGTCCCCCAACCCGCACTAGGCCAGCGTGGTGGACTAAGGCCTAAACCCTCTCAGTTGTAGAGGAGACCCGTGCCCAGCAGTGGGACGTATTTGGGCTGATGATGATGAACATTCATGACTAGTTCTGTATATTTTTTTAATAGTAAAACCCTGTAATGCGTTCAGATTTCAAAATCAATTAATATGCAACTTCCTTGTAAATTTTATAATTCATACAAATAATTTGGCTTTAAAATATATGTATATAATAGAAAAGGCTGAAAAATACTCATTGACAAAACCGCATTGTTGAAACAAAAAGTTTAATTGGTCAAGCGTTATTATCCAACGTGTTCGACCTTTGTGGACAATTTAATGGAGTTTTTATCTAACCACGATTATCAATGGGTTACTGCAACGTTGATAAAACTGTGTGATTAAAAAGTGGTCGATAGGGAAACCTACAGTCTCTCTAAAGCTCTTTAATCTTTGGTATATCGATTGGAGAGCCTCCAAAGCGCAGTAGGTTAGTTACCAGCTTGCAAAATGTGAGCCCTTGAGTACAAACCCCTCATAGACACAAATGTTAGTGTAATAGACAAATATTTGTTCGGCACTTCGGTGTTTGTGAGGCCGAAAAGTCTCTCGTAGTGTCTGATGTCCACGATGTGTCTCTTTGTGCGGGGTTATATTAAGTATGAATGTTGTTTTTGGGTGTATTCATTTATTATTTACTATGCAATACGACGTATTATGTAATCGCCTATCTCCCCGTAATAAGGGAGTCCAACTGTGGGAAATATGTTAACTTATATAGTTAGGGACTATGAGGGTATACCTATGCTATCCAAAAATGATATTTTTTTTTATTTAATTTTAATCCCTAACAATAATGGTATATGTAAGTGTTTATAAAAAGTTAATGTAGGTATTATAAAATAATAGGTAGCTATAAGAATCCCGAAATTAAAAAGTAAATAAATAATAATCATCAATTTTTATTCCTCTAAGAGTCAAATAAGAATAAAAAGAACTGGTCGGTAATAAAAATAAAATCAATCTGACGGACGAAGTCTGTACAATCTATACACACAAAAAAGAAATAAAGTTTGTATTTTTAAACTGCAAAGTATCCTTCGCCCAAACTTACCTTTTAGAGAACTTAATACAAAAATCCTCAAGCAATGCCTGTCACCTCGCACATTAAAAAAAAACAATCGCACAACACTGGTTCTTTTGTGAACACTAATAACATTCCTTTTGGCGTTGCACTGCAAAAAGTTCACATTATTGAGCTGCCTTCTTCGTAATACGGTGTACACCAACCAATATCGACGAATAGTGAATCAATTTGATTTTAAATTTTTCGTTTTCGGAATGTTCGTTTGAACTGGCATGGCGGCCGCGCGTTCAGTCGTCGTATTCACACTGGCTGGACTGCGCTGGCGCACGGAGCCTGCGCGGTCCATAAGGTCGTATGTGCTTGGAGAGTTGCGCCATTTTCACCCTTACGGCATGGGATGATGTCAAAGGATATTTTAAGCTCGTTGCGCCATAACGGGAATATTTATATGTATTGTATATGTTTTATGTATTCATCGACGCGTGAACGTGTTTTTAAACTTTATTTCTGTAGGTCTACCTAATATATTAATTTAATATTACGTACTAGATTATTTTTTTATATTAAAAAAAATATATTACATAATTTAGCAGTTTTTTTAATATGATAGAATAATGTAAATGAATATCAAATTTCTGACAATACCACTGGCTGAAGACAACATTATGTTATTTGACATAGTATATGATTGGGCGTATGGAACGACATAAAATAGAGATTGTATTATTCTAGATTCAATGGCGGTCTGGATGGAGGTCCGCAATCATCCTTAAAGTAAATATTTGTAGATCACAAACACATACTTTTCGTGCGGTGATTGAACCTACAATTGTTCATTTCATATATTGCTATCAACTGAACTGCGCAGGCTGTCTAAGGAAAATGTATATCACATTTTGCTTATTATTGCTGACGTTTTATTAAAGATTAATTAATAAGGCCAAATATAATATCTTGAATTATATTAAACGTGTTTTACTATTACACAATATTTTTTTCATATTTATGTATAGCTGAATTTATTATCTTATTTCATAACAGCAGGGGTGTATTTTTGTTAGTCAGTAAAAGTTTTGCTTACAAATTATGTTCATTGACTTTATTAAAACATGAATTTTAAGATAAGTATGCATAAAATGTTAAACTCGCTAAAGTAAACCACGTAATTTTGTCACATTCTGGGATAAGCCCATATAATTCACGTCGACACAACTTTTTCGGTTTAATGTGAATAAAAAAAAAATACTGCCTCGTGGTCTCGCGGTACAAGTATGTGCTGTGCGATCTAGAGGTCCTGGGTTCGATTCCCGGGTCAGGCAAAGGGTTATTCGGTTTTTCCATTAGGAAATTCTCGGTAACAGCACGGAGTCTGGAAATGTGCCCGAGAAACGGCAATAGGCTCGCCCCCTATTACGTGGGACTGATACATACTTGGCGAAATGTGGATGCAGAAATGCACCTCTGCCTACCCCTTCGGGGAATACAGGCGTGTGTTTATGTATGTATGTATGTTAAAAAAATATACTCGATCGCTAGTCTATACTTTAATTAGATTGGATTGCACTTTCCATCAGGAAAGTGCAAAACAATACTGATGTATTTGTGAATGTGCAACGCTGGTAAAAAATACGGCTTTTAGTATGCTATTTTTAAGAAGAAGTAATAAATAACAATTTCAATTCTTTATTAATAATATAGGCAATAATAGTCAGATTGCTATATGAATGGGCCGTCTCTACTGAGTACCACTAATCCACAGAAAATCTAAATAAAGCTACAGATTGACTGTAAAACTTTGTTAAATTAGTGAGGTATCTCGCACATTATAACTTATATCTCTTATTCCTGCTTCCTTCTTCTCTATCTAATTTATCTCTATCTAATCTTTACAAAAAAGAGTAAGCATTAGAAGAAGGATTGGAACAAGACAATGAGGCAATTGGCATATTATGGTCAAAACACCCATTTACACAGAGAACAAGATTTACAAGCCAATGCAAAAAAAACTGCTTGGGACATCGCGCGTGCCATTTAAAGGACAAATTACATATACCTATCCATATATGTATTTACAACCGCAAAACACATTTCGAGACATTTCATTGGCAGTCGCCGAGCGTCGGTAAAAGAATCTCTCCGAAATCCTTGGACGAAGCTATTGCAAAACAAAAAGTCTTTTTTCTCAGAATCAGGTTTTAAAACGGCCCGGTCGCAGCTTGAATCTTTGCGAACCCAAATCACCTTATTTTTCATAACTTTAGAGTTCAAAGTTGCTTGACAATGTAGTTATGTCGTTTAAAAATTGGATTTAAATTTCAGTATACTGCAAAATTTATATACATTGCTTAAGGGCTGTTACAATGCAACGACTTTTTATAAGCATGGAATGAATAAATAATTACATTGCCTTACTTGTGATACTACTTATATATTTCATTATTTACAAAATATTGGTTAAAATAGATTATAGGGCTCGAAGATTAACACACCTACTTCAATTTTCTTTCGCATATCTAGTGCTACTAAAAACCAATAATTTTCATTCCTCATAAGAACCCAATAATATTAATCCTAACTCGAGATCGAACTTAGGTCGTGTTAGTCACTAGGACCTTATATCGCAGGGCCAACGAGACGCTAAAGATAATTGAGTGACGAGTCATAAATGGCTATAGCCATAAAATGATATTGCATCGGGCTGGCATAAGAGTAATTTGCAATATCTGGATACAAGCATAAATAAACTTTTTAGATACGATTATTTATTGCTTCTTAATTGCTAATCAAAAATTATTTCTCAAAGATGTGAAATTTTACTTTAATCGACAATACAATTTATCGATTAAGGATCGAATAGATCGATTAAAAAACGCAGTTACACGACAGCCCTTTGAGTCCAGGAATAGTATCGTATCTCAGCGAGTATCGATGCAGTGTTTGTCCTTTTCTTCGCCCTTCAAAACTTGTTTGTAAAAATAAAAATCAATGCACACTGCTGTCTTTGTTTTCTTGGTGCATTGGGCGTCTTCGATACAACGTGTTATAAAGAAATCTTATTTATACCCTCTTTCATTATTGTTTCACATTTTACTTCATTTCTGAAAGATTTAACTGCATCTAAGGACCATGCGATTTATCTAAATTTGTACTAATGATAAAAGACATACTAACCTCCTCTAGGTCAGCGGGCTGGACTCAGACGTAATGCCTCTGAACCGCAGAAAAGGTCTGTGACTAACAGTAGGACTGTTTTGGCTGATTTATTGATTATTTGAAATGATTAATATATAATTTAATAGGGACTCCAAGAAACAATTTTTATCTCGAATACTTTTTTTCCATTACTGGTTTTTCCAGTAATTTACCTTGTATTTTCCTCATTCACTAAGCCATGTATATAAAGTTATAGTAAGTAAAATATTGGCTATATTTGAATCTTCTGCATTCACAGAATGAGCCGTGCGGATCGTGCTCACGGTTACAGGTAAATATCAAAAAGGTGTACTTGTTTGGTTAAGATCGCTTGTGTATTGGCTTAGCAGCTTCCATAGCACATTTGGCCTGTCGCCAACATAACAAGTCGCCTCGGATTTGACCGTGCACCAAAGCAAACGTATCTGTAATAAACAAATATATATTTTTAACTATGTTTTTAATGCAAATCTAATCTAACGTTATTCATAAAAATGAGTTAACCGCAAAAGTATACGTCTGAATGCATAAAGTTCTAAGTACCTAAGTAAATCTGCACTTATCGTTGTATGTTTATAAATAAATGAGTGTAGTATGGGCAAATAGTACTAAAGAACCTACATTAAAAGTAACACAGAACCTTAAATATTTGTGCCAAAAATATCGTCTGTCGCCTAACTCCCAAAAAAAATATATGACTTTACCATTCTGGTAATATCATCATCATCATCATCAGCCCAAATACGTCCCACTGCTGGGCACGGGCCTCCTCTACGACAGAGAGGGTTTAGGCCTTAGTCCACCACGCTGGCCTAGTGCGGGTTGGCGGACTACACATCTAAGAAATTCCTAAGAACTTCTTAGGTGTGCAGGTTTTATCACGATGTTTTCCTTCACCGTTAAAGCAAGTGATAATTCATTGTGAATACACACATAACTTTGAAAAGTTAGAGGTGTGCGCCTGGGGTTTGAACCTGCGACCGTCGAAATTCTCGACCGCGCGCCTAAACCTCGAGGCCATCACTGTTTTTCCCCATCACTGCTTTTTCTGGTAATATGCTTGTGGGTAAGCAACTGATGTAGCTTACTAATCTATAAAAGTTGTTTATCGTCATCCATTACACTATTTCAAAACCGTAGTTCAAGCAAACAGACCAAATTCCCTTGAAATCCAATCATAAACTGAATTAATTTACATTTCGAACAAAAGACATCAACGCGTTACCGTCACATAAGTAGGCAGAGTAAGTAGGCGTAGTTACAAAGTCGATATAATGTTAAAGTATACGTTCGAATGTCATAAAATTGTCTAGGATGGATATACAAGGCTGTAAATAAGTAAATTCATTATTTTATTGAGCTAACAAAAAAAACTTGAATGATTTGAGTACTGTTTTATCTTTTATTTTGTAATAAAAAAATGTTTTGTGAGTCCGAAGTTAATGTAATTTAGTGCCAGATAAGTTGGGTGACTCAATAATGAGTTTATTTACATACATACATAACCTCACGCCTGTATTCCCCGAAGGGGTAGGTGGAGGTGCATTATTGCAACACTTTGAAAAACCCAATAACACTGCCCGACCCGGGAATCAAGCCCAGGACCTCTATATCGCACGGCACATACTTGTGTGAGTTAATTTACCGGTAAGTAATATGTTTGTACCTACAAAGTTAATCTGCAAATCTCGTCTTCATCGTGGTGGATGATAAAAAACCTTTTCACCTTCTCGTGGTAGAGCAAAGGTTGTTGGATTAATGTCTATTTCTTGAAATTTTACCAGCATGATGTACATGTTATAAATTGTATTAAGAAAAAATCATACGCTAACCATCTGCAAATCGGTCGATAGCAAACTAGCTCACATACGGTTTAGAGATGTGTGGTCAATATTTGGATATTCATTATTCCTCAACTAAGTCATCCATTGACTAATCTACCTACATTTATTTTAAGGATCATGTTATTCGCACCAACAGCCATCTAGTATAATCAAGTTTGTGATTAATGCTAGGCCACTCGTCTGATGACACCACCGAAGCCATTCCGCGTACTGTTGCGTATTCGCGAGGGGTCAAGGACAGACGCGGCCCGCTTGCAGATCACAATGCTACTTTCTATGCGTATCGGTTTCTCTGGAGAGCTTGCGTTATCAAGGGATACAGATTTTTTGTTTAAATCAGCGTCATCTGTTGTTAAGTGACGCAAACTTTAATTGGATTATAGCGCCATCTAGGTATGTTTTTGACGATAGAAGTTCGTTAAGCGAACTACTTTTAAGTGAGACTATAAATATACAGATGGCGGTAGTAACGCTTTTTACAACAGTTCCCGTAATTTAAAATTATGATTAGCCGTGAGAAAGGGAAATCGATTAAAACATATTTTAGAAATAAATAAAAGAATTGGATAAATTTAGTTACGGAATGAGCAGTTCTTCTTTTACCGTGTATCTAAAAGTGAATAGGCATGATATTTTATCTTTAGATTAGGAATTATGCTCTATCCGCTCTTTTAGAAGGTAAACTTGCAAAGTTTGTATCCACGGGTTTGCGTCTTACAATATAACCAAAGGACTCATAAACCACCGAACTAAAACAGCTGAAATATCCCTGTGCTTCGGCATGTCGAGAACAAGGCTTCAAAGGAGACCCAATAGGCACTATATCTAGATGTCCTCAGGGAAGAAAATTTTATAAAAGTCAATGTTTTCAACGGCGAATGCCGGTTAAAGTGGAGAAAATTGGGAACTAACGTGGACAACTAGGATAATCCCTGATAGGACAAAAGATTTCATATTAGAAAATGAAATTACTAAAGTAATAAAATAAGCATATGATGAAAATAATTTATTCTACAAAAATAAAAAACTTTATATCGCTAATAATAAATATTTTTACAATTCTACACTATTCGATCACATGATCTTCTACTTCATCTTAACTCAGTATCTTTTATTAAAATGCTTTATTATTTGCCATTATGAATGCTGTTACGTCATCATTAAACAATCAATTATACAAAGAATTTTTAAAATTGAATGTTAAATTTGAATACGGCTTTTGAAATAGGGTCAGAACTATGTATGTGACTGTTGGGTGTATTTATTTATTTATTTAAATACAAGTTAACAACCTTAGAGTAGGGTTGCTAGGATTTTCTTGACCAACAAAAGTTAATTGAAAAATATATACATTTACGACAGAATATTTCGTTGGAATATTATACTTTTAACTTAAGCCCAGCGTAGCTAAAAGATCCTAGCTACTCTAGGCTTAAGTTAAAAATTTAAAGTGTATTCTCATAAAGTGTATGTTAAATATTTACTCCTTGATATTCCAGTAGATGTAAAACAGTGATAATTAAATTTTATTAACAATATTTCGTTTTATCCTTAGATAAAAATAACCATTTTTTAAATAATATCCTAAAATATGTATATTGTACGTACATAGTAAAGAATAAAAATACAGTATATTTAAATAACAATAGATATATAAACACAGTTTAACACAGTAGGCTGGAAAAAGATGTTAAAATCCACAATTGAATGACTTTAAAACCATTTACGCCCTTGAAAAAGATATACAATATATTTTCATTACTATGAAAAATAAATTAAAGAAAAATAATTCTTTTATTCATATTCCTGAATGTTGGCTTTATAATTTACTCACTAATTATTGAATTATATTATATAGTAATTTCTATCCCTATATACAACATATGTACAAATATAAATCGTTTTGCTTTGTATACGCTTTGTCCAGAGCATATTTTAGGAGTTCGCATAAAATTTACTACTTTTCTGCAATAAGCATAATTAGATTTTTCAAGTACTTAAATTCTGTTAATGGCGTGATATTTATTTTTACTCCAGTTAATTAAGTTAATCCTTTGTATTTATTATAAGATTTCTCATTGTTTCTTTTATGAGATCGCTAAAATACCACGCAACAAAGTATAATAATTTCATTATTCGTAGCGTCAAGTATTAGATTTCAACGAGCGTCATTACAATTTTCTTCTATTTAATTGTTCATAATAATTTTATTATTTTATTTAATAAATTATTCTATAGATTTATTTATTCAATAATTTAATAAATTGTTTCCTTCTATTAATTTTGTAAATGCCATAACGTATTTTTTTCTTACGTTAAAGGATTCATCAATATCCTAAGGGTTGATAAGTTTATCAATCCACGGCACAAATTTTTGTATGTTGGTGTAGACGCCGGGGAGGTGCTCCCGCCCACAGCCGATGCCCCACGACACCAGCCCAATGAGGGTGCTTCGCCCCTCGTACTTCATGGTGAGGGGGCCTCCGCTGTCACCCTGGCAGGAATCGCGGCCACCCTGGTGACAATTCATAATTAGTGTATTTAAAAAAAAAGAAAAAATGAAAAAGGTATCTATTGCAATTTTATATAGTAGAGCTGTCGGAACGGACTGCCGACTGGCGAGAAATGCTTAAAAATATTGTCCGTTTGATAAAGGATGTGTTCAAGTTGATTAACAATTAATACACTTGCGTTGATTTTTATTGACTTTAAAGTTTTAATTAATTAAATTCATTATTAAATCTATGGCTTTAGGTCGATTTTCTAAAGCAGAATTATACCAGGTGGGTCGAACCAGGCTTTTAATAATCAGACGGTAGAATGACCCTACCACTTTTTCGAACCAGTTTGATTAAGAATTTAGGTACCTCTTTGTATCCAGCGCAGAGGAACACGTCGTGTATGGTTTCCCTCCGACCCGCGGCTCTGAACCAACGCTGGCATCGCTCGTTCGGGATCACTTCCACGTCTACTTCCTGTGAAAGGAATATTGTCATTCAACACGCTATCCAATTGAGTAGAAATATCGGCTTGGAATCAAGACAACATATTTTTGTACTGTTACCATCATCATCAGACAATATAGGTCCCACTGCTGGGCACGGGCCTCCTCTACAACTGAGAGGGTTTAGGCCTTAGTCCACCACGCTGGCTTAGCGCGGGTTGGCGGACTATTCCTAAGAACATTTAGGTGTCCAGGTTTCCTCATATTGTTTTCCTTGATCGTAAAAGTACGTGATAAATCATCGTGAATACACACATAACTTCGAAAAGTCAGAGGTGTGTGCCTGGGATTTAACCCCACGACCGCCAAGATTCTCGATCGCGTGCCGAAACCTCAAAGACATCACGACATTGTATTGTTTTAAATGTATACAATACAGGTTTTCTATAATTAGTACATCAAACTAGCAAATAATGACTAAAAAGTTGAGCGATTCTATAGAATTGGATACATATCAATTTTTTTATAGGTAAAAAGTTAAGAGGTTATAACTGTCCTGTTAACCAATTTAATTTATATGGCTACTTCTAAGCTGTGTACTCAATTACCTGTAAGACAGATGGAACGGTGCTTTGTCCGTGCCTCGTCCTCCCCCATCCTGCGACTGTCGCCATCTTGCCAGCCAGCTTCATCTGCTTCTGTGGCAAACACACCTGGAAATACAAGAAAAGTAATCATTAAAGGTTTATTTTGATATCTATTCTTGTCAAAGCGACTGTACAAATTTTAAATAATTAGATGGAATTTATAGGTGTGGTTCACTTTATAGCCTTGAAGAATTTCATAGCTCCTTTTTGTGTATGAAAATAAAACTTGAATAGAAACATGAAAGTTTAAAGGGCAAAACATATTTTTAAAATCATCATCATCATCAGCCCATATACGTCCCACTGCTGGGCACGGGCCTCTTCTACAACTGAGAGGGTTTAGGCCTTAGTCCACCACGCTGGCTTAGTGCGGGTTGGCAGACTACACACCTAAGAAAATCCTAAGAACTTTTAGGTGTGCAGGTTTTATCACGATGTTTTCCTTCACCGTTAAAGCAAGTGATAATTCATTGTGAATACACACATGACTTCGAAAAGACAGAGGTGTGCGCCTGCATTTTTAAAATGCAACATTTTATTAAGATAAGATATAACATGCAATAAATTATATATTACAAATAATTATTTGTAAAATTATTATAATCATGTAAGTCATGTTATCGTAGCGCGAAAGGCCTACATTAATACGAAATAATATTCATTAATAAATCACATTTCTTTACTCACAGGCAATATATGCTGCTTGAAAGTGACTCCTCGATCCAACTGCACCAGAGCCACGTCATTCCTGAAGTCGGCGGGTTCATATGCAGGGTGAACCTCCTTACGCTGCACTGAGAACTCTTCATGGGAGTACCTCTCGCCCGCGTCCCGCACGTCCCACTCGCCCAGACGAACGCGCAGCTGGGAATTCGGTGTGCTGGAAAGAGGTTTGCAATAGTCATGACCTTAGTAGGATTGTTTCGTATGTCTTGCGTGATAACCTTACATCAGATCACGAGGACTCGGGTGGCATTCCGAGAATTTTGGTATTTAGGTTGCTATTAAGTAGACAGTCTGCATATGTACCCATAGAGAGGCAAGAGGCTCAGCCCCCCATTACGTGGGATACAACTCTATCTACCCCTTCAAATGAGAGTAAACATACTAATATAAGAGGAGTAGATGCATTTGAACATATATGAACATATATATTTATATATGAACATCACTTTTTAATTTCGATTTATCATCAGAATAAAAATCATTTTTAGACAGTTATGCAGACATCTCACAGGTTGACTCAGTTTTTTGTAAGACAGTGGAACTAATCTTTGTCGAGCCGGCCCATACATTATTAAGCTCAACCTGTCACCAGATTAGCTCTACTATTTACTATGTAATAAACTATAAAAAATAGAAAGATAGAAACAAGAACATACGTGGCGACACAATGGGCGGCGGTGATGACCCATCTGTCTGATATGAGCGCCCCGCCACACGCCAGCTTCTTGCTAAGGAAACCCGATTTGATGAGCGCCGCCTGCCATGGATGTGACCCGAAGCCCGTGGAGTGACCGCCCACTATCCTGTTCGATCTTGTGAAGTGCTCGCCACAGCCTGTAAATAAAGACTAAACTGCAAATTCTTTCATCATATGGCTTGTATTTTTGGCTATACTGATTTTGATCATTACAAATTGACAATTCAAAGTCCATAAGCTTGTAGAATTGTGAGAATTTCTATATAATAAGGAGGATTCGATATCTTCAGGGAGTTATAGATCGAAAATATTTTAATTTTCTTCTTTATAAAATCTAGTATTTGATAAATTTTGCCTAAAAGTAATACAGCAGCATATTAAGTATATTTAAACATGTATAATATGTTTTGTTTTATAATAATAAAATATTGTTTCGAATAAAATACAGAAAGTTAGTTTGCATAAATATCACATTTAGGTCTTTGAGACCTAAGGTTCTTAAAACTCGTAGAAGCATGTATAATTTAAAAAATATAGACTTCTAGCTAAAATACAAGTATATAAATAATGAAAGAAACAGGTTATATAGAACAAGAAAAAAATTCTTTACAAATATGTTTTAGCGATGTAACCTTATTGTCGTTTAACACATGATGATAAATCTGCAACAGTTTTACCTTGATGACTCTGGCTTAAACCTTGTTGACCCACTCGGCATTTAAAACGAAACAAATAATTCTTGACATATCATCTAGATCCCATTTGATTCCCAATGACAGCCCCGTGGCGCAGTTGGCTAGACACCAGCTTGCGAAACGAGAAGCCGCGGGTTCGATCCCCGCATCGAGACAAATGTTTGTGTGATCCACAAATATTTGTTTCGGGTCTGGGTGTATGTGAGACCGAAAAGTCTCTCGTAGTTTCTGATACCCACGACACAAGACTTGTATCTTAGTGTGGGATCAGAATAGAATAGAATATGTATGTGACTGTTGGGTGTATTTATTTATTTATTTAACTTACCACAATTTGAGGCTAAGACTTCAAAGAATATTATATTATTATATTATATTATATTTATCATCGAAATCCTTAACACCAAACTATAAGTTCATTGCTACTATAGATAAAGTAGAAAGATGAACATTCTCAAGCCAGTGCAACATTCGATATAAAAAGCTTATAAACAGAAGATATTGAAGCGTGTGCTGTACATGTGCGTGATGACGATTATAACTCAGTGCATAAAAGCAGAAAGTAATTGTAACGATGGAACTTATGTAATACTAAATGTTATATTAATAGCACAGACCTGTTATGGCCTCAGTGGAGTATGTAAAGTTTTCTGTTTAAGATATCTCCGATCGTGAGAGTTATTTCCTATACAATTTTTTTATATACATTTACATGCATGGTATAATGATACAGATGTTTGAGAGTACCTACTTTTTTGTAGTATAAAATAATGATTAAAATCTCTGTAAACCTTTTGAATATGATATCAATTATTAGCTTATCATTGTCAAGTACTTATTAATTTGACGCTATTTCAATTTTGTTATTATTCTTGTTCATTTTTATTCGTACAGCTTAATAATGTTCATTTGAAATGTCAATAAATCATCTACGCTAATTAAAAATACTTCTTAATTTTGTATTTTCAAACTTGTAAAAATTTACTCAAAACAAAAATTTCGATTACCATGGATTTGTCACAAACCCAGCGTTGCCTAAAATTATTCGTGAAAAAAACATCAATACATAAGTTCCACCGCCAGAAATTTGGAAAAACCAACCAAATAACCTCTATAAAATTCTCACCGGGGTAGCTCGGCGTGTAACTCGCCTGCACTGGTTTATAATCATCGTCAAAGTGTGTTGGCCTCGCCGTGGTCTCGTGGTACGACGGCTTTACGTGATAGTACGGCGGCCAGTCTTGCGTGCCGTGTCCGGCTTCGTCCGAGACCTCCGGCTTTGGACGATGCGCCGGCTTTTGTTCAGTATAAATAATCACTGGATCCTCGTACTGATTTGTGTTTTGGTAATCGTAGTTTTCGTTTGGGAATGTCCCGATTAGTTCTATAAGGTCACCTGTGGATGTTTAGTGTTTTTGTATGTGGTTGTATTAAATGTAATATGGTACGGGGAGAATGTTACTGAGAATGACAGTTTTATGTTTTTTCTTGTATTGGTTCACTTTCAGAAACAGTGTTTCTAATTCTAATTTGTTTACTAACTAGAAAACTTCATTAAACATATGACTTATCATAAAAAAGTGTCATGATTGAATTATATATCTGTCCTTTCTTTAATATTCATCGCATAATTATGATTACTTTACAACATTATGTACAAGAAGGCATCTATTAAAATTAATTAAAAGGTAATAAACAGCCTTTGTCTAGATAAAACTAAAAACTAAAAAAAAATATGGCAACCTCTGTCAATCGAAGAAGTTAAAATATTCCATTTGCTCACGTCGTGGTACTTTAAGAGAATACATTGTCATTTCGTGTCTTGGTTACGACTACAATATAAAAATGAATATTGAATTTTATTTAGTTTCACTTTTTATCAGTCTGTTTCTTACGACGACTCAAATAAAAATACAAAATATTATTATTGCAAGTTGAGTGCATTCTTGGTTACATAAACAAAAAACTGGTTACAAAAACAAGGTTAATTACCCATATATTTTCTTTCTCTAGTTACCGGTTTTGCAATAATTACGCGCGTGTGGTTACGTTACATCCGAGTTAACTATTATAGTTAACCGGATGTTATTTCACTTACATGTATTTCCATCAGGGTTATGCTATCGCCGTCTTTGTAACTATTTAATGCATCACTTGTATTACTAGGGTTGCCATTTTTCTATCATTTTTTTTTTACTTTTCGCAAACTTTACTTTATTGCAGATCAATTAGTCTAATCAATGAAGATAGAGATAAATATTGACAACACTCTTTAAATCATTTAAACATAACATTATACAACGATACCAGTCTGTGTTATGACCATCAACAACCAAGAGAGACTTTCGTATACAGCAATGCCCTTGTAACAGAGCTAACTGGTCCTACTATAGCAGCAGGCTGGGTAAAATAAACTATCGACTGGTGAGAAATGACTACGATTGTCCCCAGTCGACATAATTAAGCCAGCCTAAAACAGACTAACAGTCCAAGTAAATAAATCAATCCTTATAATACAAAAATACACCAATCTGGTAGGTACGCATTTGGTGATAGTACGCAAGATTTAATGTTTTTTTTTTTTTTTTTGATTCGCAGATTAAGATTAAGATTGTTTAGTATTTTTTGCCGAATGTGGGTACGAGGGCTTTAATCCAAATTTTTCCTTAAGTGTCATAAATTCCGCTACGCTTATATTAGTTTCACGTAAACACTTAGAGATAAGATCAAACTACTAAAAGCGATTGTGCGGAGATAAAGTGTTCGTGAATTTTCACCTCGTATCATTGCACGTTAAGTAACACCCGGATACACGACGCACTACAATTATTTATTTTTACTCCAACGCTCCTCCACTAAGTGATGTTATTACGGGCTATTGTGTGCACGCTCCAATGGACTATGCACTTTCACTGGAGAATTTTCACTTGGATCTCGATTGGACGTGTTATTTTAAGGTCTAATAAGTTTAACCACTTTCCGATGTGATAATATGGTGCGTTGGGATTTCGCAATGGGCGTGTTCAAATTGTATAAGTGGTGTACAATTTCATTTGCCAGTCAAAGAATATGTAATTTTCTTTTGAAATGAAATGAAATGAAATGAAATGAAATGAAATGAAATTTATTTCATAAGACATATTACATTTTTGAGTATCGACAGGTCCCAATATAGGCAAGCCCGTGTCTTGGGTCCCTGTTTATTTACATTACCAGAATTACATAATACATTAGCTTATGACAAATCAATTAAAAGTGACACAGTTAAATCATCTTAAAAATATGTTAACAAAAAACATGAAATAGAATAATAAAAAAAAAAATAAAATAAAAAAAAAAAATCAACAAAACAAAACACAACAAACAGGTAATTTAAATATGTATCTATATTATATGTGTGTGTGTGTGCGTGTGTGTGTTTGTGTGTGTGCATGTGTGAGTGTGTGTTAATTTATTATGTTCAATGAATAATTTTAAACATACCTTCAGTTTGGTCATACGTCATTTTAGTTAGCAAGCTTTGCAGTTTGGATTTTGTTTCATACTGAGTGCAATTTAGAAAATTATATATTTTTAGCATAATATTATAAATTCGGGGCTGAATACTGTATGGATGTCGTTGTGCAAAAACAGATTTTGTTGCAGGAATGGGAATCTTTGGTATACGCATTTTATGTAGTGCGGGCACATTACTGCGATTTTGAGCATTAATTTTTATTACGACATTCATAATGAAAAGTTTGCGAACACTTAATAATGAAGTTTCTGCGTATAACTTTTCGGTAGGGAAGCGGAAAGGCTTATTCAGCATTGTTTTTAATACGGCCCGCTGGACTCTCTCTAGGCCTAGTAGGTGTGTTTTAGCGGCACCTCCCCACACATTAATGCAGTATTGCAGCAGTGGTTGGCATAAGGCAAGGTAAACAAGTCTTTTTACATCGTTCGAAGCGCAGTGTCGTAATAACTTCATCACATAAATTTGTTTACGGACTCGCTTCGCCAGGTTTCTTATATGTGGCTGAAAGGAGAGGTGCTGGTCTATGGTTATTCCTAAATATTTTATTTCGTCCACAGGATCTATCATGTTGCATGAGCAATTATTTATATTGGATTCATTACATGTGTATTCGTGAATTACTAATTTACGGGTCGGTATCTCCGTGGCTAATGTCTTTCTAAAGGAAATGAATTTTGATTTTTTTATATTTAAAGTAAGTAGATTTGCGTCCAGCCAATGCTTTATTGTTCTCATTCCCGATTCACACCTTGCATATACGTCACTCCAGTCTTTGCCATGAAATAATATAACTGTATCGTCCGCGTAGCAGATGATATCTGCGTTTGGAATATCCAATTTTAGGAGGTCGTCTATATAAAGCGTAAATAGGGTTGGTCCAAGTATACTGCCTTGAGGCACACCAAAGTTTATTTTCTCCCCTTCACTTAAAAGGTGATCAATTCTAAGGCGTTGTCGTCTGTTGCTGAGGTAACTATATACCTACTCTTTCCAATTTTCGAAGAAGAATTGGAATTGAAATAGTATCAAAGGCTCTAGTAAGATCTAAAAAAACTCCAACACATCGTCGTCCCTGGTCTGTGTGTCGAGAAACAATGTTCGTCAAAAGTTCACTTGCTTCTGCCGTCGATTTGCCTCGTCTGAACCCGAATTGTCGATTTGAAAGTACGGAATTTTCTTCTAAAAAGTTTGTTATCCTTTTGTTTATTAGCTTTTCTAGGATTTTTGAAAATATGCTCAGTAAGGATATAGGCCTGTAGTTTTCAGGGCTTTTTTTTGTTACCAGTCTTATATATTGGGCACACTATGGCTGTTTTCCAGACGTCTGGAAAAGTTCCAGTGGACATGCTTAGATTACACAAAAAAGTAAGAGGTTCGGCAATAACGGGGGTTAATAGTTTTATTAATGGGGTTTTAAAACCATCAAGGCCAGGTGCACTATCATTTTTCAGGTTTCTTATTATGTCTGTAACCTCAACAGTATCAGTGGGTGTTAAAAATATGGAGTTTTCATAATTGCCGTGAATGCTGACATTTGAGCTCAGTTGTTCTTCAGTAACAGATAGTCTATCTAGGATTAGATCAGACAATTTTTTCCCTACTGTTGTGTAATACTTATTACAGAGATTTATTGACTCAGTCGCAGAGGATAGTATAGTTAAGAGTTTGGTAGCAGCAAGTCTTTGTTGTCGGATTTCACATATGTCTTTTATTACACACCATAACTTTCTGGGATTTTTGCGATTATCTTCTATTTGTTTATGTTCGTATTTCGCTTTTACTTTCCGTAGTAAATCCTTCAGAAAATTTCTGTAACGTCGATATGTTAGTTTGAGGGTATTGTTGTTTGGGTCTAATTTTGTTTGGCGATGAAGTTTGTCTCGGTGGCGCATACATCTGATTAAACCGGGAGTAATCCAAGGTTTGATATTATATTTAGAGCGGCTGACATTGATGACTTTTGAATATTTCGATACGGCTGAATTTAGAACACTATTAAAGCAATTGAGTGCATCGTCAACATTATTTTTATGGGTTACTATGTTCCAGTCAACTGTTAATAATTCTTCAAAAACAGATTTGTTATCCAACTTTAAAAATGTTCTTATCTTTTTGCTTGGTTTCTCTACATACGTTTTGAGACCTGCCATAACAATGTCGTGGTCTGTTACTGAGCATTTGGCGACAATGCCTAGTGTTTGACCTCTGCTTCGAACAAATATGTGATCCAGGCAAGATTTTCCCCTGGTTGGTTTAGTTATTGCAGGGAGGAGGCCGTGTTGGGCTAAAAGACAGTTGTATGCAATGTTATCTCCGTTAGGATTGTCAGAGAGCAAATCTATATTTAGGTCGCCCACGAGAGCAATTTTAAAATTTTTATTGAAGCTACTTAAGATTAAATCTACTGAAGAGAGAAAAGTGTGCAGGTTCACTATGGACGGAGTTCTATAAATTCCTACAATTTTTACTAAGTCATTTATACTGATAACAAGGCAGTCAGCGTCGTCTATGTTAGGTTCTGTTACAGAAACGTCGTATGAGTCCCGTACATAAGCTGTAACACCACCCGCTTTGTTTGTATTACAGGTTGTTTGAAACACTTGATAGCCTTGGATATGTCTGATAATTGTGTTTTCACCTAACCAACACTCAGTAAGTATAATAACATCGTATTCTACATTCAAACGTTTTAATGAGACCAAAAAATTATCAAAGTTACGTTGTAGGCTTCTAATATTCATTGAGAGAATTTTAAAATTATAGTCGCTTGTTAAAATGCTTTTACATTCCTCAAGATTATCAAACAAGTGGCAGTCAAAGGTAAGAGATTGGTCGATGTTATCATATACCTCTAAGTTAGTCATCTTAAACTAGTATCTCTGTGTGCGGTAAACTCTAGTTTTCCACTTGTGATGAAGAGAATTAAGCGACTTTTGGATGATAAGTATAAAATTGTAATGGTTTTGTATTTATATCGAAAATTATTATAAATTTGTGTGTGCAAATTAACGTATATCTTAGTGTGGTTTTTGTGAGAGTGTATGTGTATATGGATGTGATGTGGTGAATCGTGGGAGAGTTTCACCCATACTTTCTTAACATTTTGATTTTCCTAAACTTCTTGGACATTGCACTGTCAATATTTAAGGTTAAAGGTTCTAAATATTTAAGGTTACCCTTGAATGCCCTTAAATAAAAGTTTAGTTCCTTCATGCCCGGAGACGGATTTAATTTGAATATTTTTTATGAGGTTTAATAAACGGAAATACATAGTATAGATGTGTAATACAATCTTTTTTTCTCAGCTGGGCGTTTTTAGGAACATCGTCATTATCAGCCCATATACGTCCCACTGCTGGGCACGGGCCTCCTCTAAAACTGATAGGGTTTTTTTAGGAACATAGTATTACATCATTTTAATATGTGGTCTGAAAATAAATTTAAACTGTCGCATCTGTTTATATACTATTCTATGCCGAATCGGTTAGTATCACGAAATGTGCTGCCTTATTTGCAATAAGCCTGTGGGATATGTATTTATAGCATTAGAAAGTCAAATTTGAGTGAATAATCACTATAAATTACCATAAATTATTAATTTAGCATATGAAACATCGTGAAAGTGTGAAGCTGGTTACGACATAATGCGCACGGATCTATGAATGGGGTGTGCGGAAACGAAGCTTTGTTTCTAGTACAGAAACGTCTTCATGGCAATCAGTGCGTAAAGTTGTTAATATAAGGCGTAGTGTATGAACGAGTTGCGGTTTTAATTAATATCATAGCCACAAGTAGTGATGGCCTCGAGGTTTAGGCGCGCGGTCAAGAATCTCGGCGGTCGCAGGTTCAAGCCCCAGGCACACACCTTTGACTTTCGAAAGTTATGTGTGTATTCACATTGAATCAACACTTAATTTACGGTGAAAGAAAACACGGTGAGGAAACCTGCACACCTAAAAGGTCTTAGGAATTTCTTAGGTGTGTAATCCGCCAACTCGCATTACGCCAGCGGCATGGTGGACTAAGGCCTAAACCCTCTCAGCTGTAGAGGAGCTGTAAAACGGACAACTATAGGAACAGAATTGTTCTAGAGTGAAGAATATACATAATATATCGATAATGGTAGTGTTGGGCATCTGAAAACCAGGTCGACGAAAGATCTCCGCAAGATATCTTATCTGGTATAAAAGAGAGAAGTAGAGGATCGTGTTCAGTGGCGTGTATTTGGGGGTATAAATAGAGTTGGCCAGATTAACTTTCCTGAGAAAAAACACGAAATGGGATTAATTGATGACGTTTATGGTAGGAATTTATTAGTAAGATTTATTAATTTTTAATGAGTAGTGCTGTTGCTTATAAAAATATATAGGTAATTAAAATCTCATGGGCTTTAGACAACGTCGGGCTTATTTGTTTCTTTTTTCGCCAAAGTTCTTTTTGGATTAAGTTAGGGGTAAAGGAATTGAAATAAAAATTATATTATTTCGGGCATTTGGGTTTAAAAAGCTGTTATAATACACTAAAGTTTAACTCATGCATTCTATAGTGATGGTGTATTACATATTTTTTTCATGCAAACTTTCAGAATTTTAAGATAAAAAAAAATTTAAGACCGAAATAGTCAATGACAGTAAATCTGGTGAAAGACTGGTGAGAGATAATTGTAAACGTTTTATACGAGACGACAAAAAATTAACCGCATTTAACTTACCATAGAGTGCCAGTTCGATCACTTTCCAGTGCCAATAAAAACCATCCTATCCTATTTCTGCCAAATAAAACTATAAGGTATAATAATTTCCGCATATTTTTTTGAAAGTGTATACTTGCATATCTATGCAAGTTGATCGCGGCCGCGTATGACTTGTTGTGTATAGGAGAGAGTGTGTGTGTGTCTGACGTATTGTTTCGTAATCCTCACAATGCTTTGACGGCTGTGCTGACTGTCAAACTGACGACTTGTCCAAATTATATTCAAATGTTTTTTAGGGTTATCAATTTTGAAACATTATTTTTTTATATTTAAGACATACATACATAAACTCACGCCTGTATTCCCCGAAGGGGTAGGCATAGGTCACTTCCACGTAATAGGGGGCGAGCCTATTGCCGTTTTTCGGGCACAATTCCATAATCCGTACTGCTACTGAGAATTTCCTAATGGAAAAACCCAATTACACTTTGCCCGACTCGGGAATCAAACCCAGGACCTCTAGATCGCTCGGCACATACTTGTACCGCGAGACCACGAGGATATTTAAGCTATTTAAAATATTTGATTAGAGCATCAAAAACACATAATATGATAATAAATAGATGCAGTCTTATTTGTTTGCGAAAATATAGGTTTATTTCTAAATTTGAAGCTGTTCTAACTCCCACTTAGCTTAGGTGAGGTTATTGTCGTTTATAAAGTTTGTTTAAATTTTATCCTGCTACTAAGATTTCCCCAATAACTTTTTATCCCTCTTTTATATTGGTATTGAGGTCTAGGTAGAGCACTAGTAAGCACACTGTTGTCATTATTTGCTCCTTGGTAGGTAAGATAAGGCTGATCTGACAATTTGTATTTTTATCAGTATGGCCAAATGCAAAATGATAACATCAATTGCATGGTGTTAGATTGACGATGTCAGAGATGATACTATTAAATATTATGGGTAATCCTTCATTGGGTAACTGTGGGCTTTTAATGTTTTTTTTTTTAAATATATACCTATTTTAAGTCGCTATCGTGTGTGCATTATTCCATACGATGAATGAAAGTGTGTGAAATGAAAATTTCGTTACCTTAACAATGTTTCAACGTATGATTTGAATTAAAAAAATATTGGCTCCTTGGTCATAGCGGAAGAATCAATATGACAATATGAAACTAAATATTGTATAAGCATGTTTGAATTTTAAATAAAAAACAAATGAATATATATATTTATAAATATTTATAAATAATAATAACGAAAACCACAGAAATTATTTACAAGTACTAAAAGAAAGTCCCTTCATCGTATTTGTTGGCCACATCGATCCCACAGTATAAGTTTGCGACATGGGATCGCGACCTGGGTTCGATTCCCGGCTCGGGCGAAGTATTATCGTATTTTTATTTTACTCAATAAAAGCTATCTGGAAATGTGATTAAAAACAATATCGAACTAACCTATGCAAGCAAATATCTAAGTTTATCAAGTAACATTTCATAGTACAATTGAATTTTGTTATCTGTTGATCGGAAAGTGTGAGTATTGCGTCATACGAGAGAGTGTCGAGCATACGATATACGGCTCTGTAACGATGACGAGTGTGAATTAAATAAACATTTGATAAGGTATCGGTATGGTAATCTAAAATTTACTAATTAAAAATAAATGTTTGGATGTGTTACTTTGCCGGTGAAGGAAAACATCGTGAGGGAACCTGCACACCGAATAGTTCTTAGGAATTTATTAGGTATGTCGCCAACCCGCACTAGGCCAGCGTGGTGGACTAAGGCCTAGTCCCTCTCAGTTGTAGAGGAGGTCCGTGCCCAGCAGTGGGACGTATATAGGCTAATGATGATGATGTGGATGTGTTATGCGAGATGTCCTTTCATTATAAGCCAGAATATGTCCTGTTACAAACGTGTTAAAAGAGACTATATCACTCGAATAACGCGAAACTATTATATGCAAAGATAAACTACAATACGCATATGAAAATACGTACTTAGTGGAAGAAGTTTAGAATTTCTGTAGTATAGTTTCAAAGTAGTATTGTGTAGCATGGCCTTCATTTCAATTGCCAGAACAATTTGATCAATATTCAACCGCTACGACAAATCTACTATACACAAAAACTATCAATAATCAATATCAAAGTTCAAGTCAAACTTACTGGCATTATGGACTACTGGCGCGGCCTCGTTTGGCTTTTCCGTGGTGTCTCGGTCCACGCAACACGCCCATATCATCCCTCCGGAACATAGGTCGAGAGGCTTGCCCCCTCCGAACACGCAGGATATGCTCAAGCCGCAGGGATACCTCGCCCCCCGGAATCGGCATGTTTGGGGTATCACTGGAACAAAAATAAAATTATAAATCGCACATTGAGAAGCCGTAGTTTCGTCGCTACTGCAATATACACAAGGTACACTTAATCATACCGTAACAGTTTTTTAAACAATTTAAGTCATTTTTCTGTATTTATTTTGTGTCTCGGTAGGGTGCTTAAAATTAAAACCGACGTCACAAACTCAAAAATGTAAGTCTGATTTAAGATTTATCATGTAGCTACTTTTTATGTCTGGACGATTATTCTGCAAATCCATATTCTCCTTAACTTTATATAATATACCTTATTGGTGTGAACCAAGAAGTCCGATAAAATTGCTACAATAAATTGTCATAGAATACACCGCTAGCTTAAACATTAGCATGACAACAAGAACCCGATGGCGAGAAATCAACAAGACCTTAATGAAAACTCCGATTTCTTTACTCAGAGTCCATTAACATTAACTCTCATAGACGTTACATAAATCTAACAAAGCAATGCGTGATCAATAATATTCTGCAGATCAAGTGACGGTGAACGGCCGCGTAGATCAATTTCACTGTACAATCACACACGTTTTTACTATCATCTGCGTGTTCACTCGATGTTTGAATCAAAATTCCATGATTGTATATTTATGGGCATGCTATTATCAGCCAGTACGTATTCTGCTGAGCGTCGACCTCATAGCGATTGCCGACAAAGTCCCGTGACATGTAGATGAATTGTGATTGCGGGTTTTTCTTATTTTGTACAGTTATCGCTTGCCGGGTGTACTAGCAATATTTATGTTTAATTAATTTAAAGTATAATTAACCAGAGAGTTAAATTCTTATAAAACTACAATGTCTGTTGGTGTATTGTCCTCTTTTATAGTGACACAGAAGAATTATACATATGTGTATACACAAAAACTCTTCAAAATTGGCCACTTATGTGAAATGAACAAGCCTTCTTCAATATACTTATTTATTTTAATTAAAGTCGTGATGGCCTCGAGGTTTAGGCACGTGGTCGAGAATCTCGACGGTCGCGGGTTCAAACCCCTGGCACACACCTCTGACTTTTGGAAGTTATGTGTGTATTCACGATGAATCATCACTTAATTTACGGTGAAGGAATTAGAAGGTTTATGCTAACATCACATTTGACGTTTATTATAAATCAATAATAAAATAATGTTCAAAACCATGACGAATGACTGGGCTCCATTACGTCCAGGCACAAATTTGTAATAAAGTAGCGTGTCTCTACCCAAGATCGCATCTGTGTCTAGGCGGTACCTATATCATCCAAATATAACTATCCTCCACAGTTAAGGATAACCTTTTGTACTCAATAACATTTTTGTACATACATACTATACAAGCTACTCGAATATATAATGTTGATAGTTTAAAATAACCTAAAAGTCTCACTTGCGACTATGCATTCATTAGGATGATAAACCATCTGCATATTGCTTAACCAATCGATTCATAATTAAAGTAATAAAACTATACAACACTATTATAATCTCATCTCAATCATATGCTGAATCCCCAGAGGGTGAAGTCGACAATAACTGATTTATACGCAGAATAGCCGATGCTATTAATAAACACTGCCTTGTGTTAGCGTCACAAGTGAATTCCGTGCTATATTCGATTCATCATCATCAGCCCATATACGTCCCACTGCTGGGCACGAACCTCCTCTACAACTGAGAGGGTTTAGGCCTTAGTCCACCACGCTGGCCTAGTGCAGGTTGGCGGACTACATACCTAAGAAATTTCTTAGAACTTTTAGGTGTGCAGGTTTCATCACGATGTTTTCCTTCACCGTTAAAGTACGTGATAATTGATTGTGAAACATACATTAGTTTGAAAAGTCACAGGGTGTGCCTGGGGTTTAAACCCACGACCGTCGAGATTCTCGACCGCGTGCTTAAACCTCGGGGCCATCACGACTTCGATTGCTATATTCGATTCCGAGATTAGGCATAGTCGTAATGAAATTAAAGTTAATCGAGTTTTTTTTTTATACTGGCACGGCAAAGTGACTCCACTGTACCAGATGGTAAGCACAGTGGAGTCCAAAAAAATAATACCGACCAGCGAGAAACGATATTGTCACCCGCTGGTCGACACAATCATGCCGGCCTGCACAAATGCTTCTTCAACCAATTGAACCAAATGCTTGAACCCGTGATCGCTGAGATTTTAACTAGAACGCGAGTCTAAACCCCGAAGCCATCACGACTTGATATAGGTGTAAATGTGTATACGTATAAATGTAGATAACCGTGATCTAGGTTCCAATTATGACTAGAAAGTACATCGAAAATTAGGTTTACTTGTGTGAAAACTTAACTTTCGCATTTATAGTATGAGTTTAAATAACAAACGGGCAAATTTACGAGGGCTTAGCCACAATACATGAAAATAACCCGTCAATCTTAATGAAATTGCTCCTTTACGACAACTAGAGGTATACTTTATACCTGCTCTACCAGATGAACAGCTTATAATTTCTGTTAGTAGCTTTCATATAGCCCTAAAACCTCATATAGAAACTCTTTAGATATTTTAGATTTATCACGATGGCTTTCTGCACCAGTCAATGCATAATTATGTGTAACATGTTCTAAATAAAGTACTAATACAGAGACTTTGAAGACCAGCTAATAATAGGACAGGCATTGTTTTCGATGCCCGCATCGTGACAAGTGTTTGTGAAATTCTCAAATGTGTTTTACGTCGGGTGTTAGTGATATGTAAAAGTTTTAAGTAGTTAAGTCTCAAATATCCATGACACAAGATCTCGCTCCCCCTATTACGCAGGCCTGATATACCTGGCGAAATACATACATATATAACCTCACGCCTGTATTCCCCGAGGGGGTAGGCATAGGTGCATTTCTGCACAAACATTTCGCCAGGTGTGTATCAGTTCCACGTAATAGAGGGCGAGCCTATTGCCGTTTTTCGGCCACAATTCCATAATCCGTGCTGCTACTGAGAATTTCCTAATGGAAAAACCCAATTACACTTTGCCCGACTCGGGAATCGAACCCAGGACCTCTACATCGCACAGCACATACTTATGCCGCGAGGCCTCGAGGCAGTCACCTGGTGAAATGTCGGAGCAGAAATGCATCTCTGCCTACCCCTTCGGGGAATACAGGCGTAAGGCTATGTTATGTAAGACTTAATTCTAAATTTAAATTAGGGTAATACGTTACTGATTTTTTTTTCTATTCAGTTGTTGGTGTTATCAGTCAACAACGACGAATGTGTGTCAATTATTTTGATCCTTTTGAAATGTTTACCTTTTATTTTCTATTAGTTACGTCATCTTTAACTAATCTTGACTATATTTGTTTAAATTAATGTATATTATAATAAGGTGGAGTGATTTTTCGATTACCACAATTAACTACTGGTATATTAATGTAGGGTTAGAACTATATGTAAGCATTTAAAATGCGTTTTATTATATTGACTTGCATTACATTCTTATCCACACACAAATGAAATTTATTTCAATTTAATTCATAAAGACATGAAACCGAATTTAAATCCAAGTCTAAAACTAAAAACCAATTTACTCACTCTTTCCTAGTAAATCCATGATGGAATCGTCTTCCTGTGACATTCCATAGTTCCCGTGATGGGAGCCTTTCCTTCGCGCCAAAGCCTCCAATAGTAAAATATCCTTTTCTTGTCCATTACTGGGCCTCCTCCTATCAGTCGGCTTGTCTAAATCCAACTCGTCTTGCAGTGTCAACACATCGTTCTCACTGTCCGCACTCACAATACAAAAAAAATAACTAAGCAGGACGTAAACTAAAAAAGTTCTATTAAAATACATCGTAACAGATCTTCGGCGTATTTTGAATATTTTGTCCGATCCATCGGGTCTGCGATTTGGTTGGCACATTTCACTTAACACATAATTTGGTCATTTGTGGTACATTTTTTTTCTTGGAACACGTCTGACCGCCGCGCGATGGAAATCGGAAGTAAACGGACGCACCGCGGCGTGCCTTTTCACTTTTAGTTGGGGCTCCTCGGTGCTTTATTGCGCTTTGCCGAGACAATTGTTTCTTTTAGACATCATTTTTTATTGCATACACTACCTTATTAAAAGCTGAAATAAATAAATAAGTATTTATTTAATTATTTTTTGTTATTAAAAATAACGTACTTTTTGATGCGTGATGGGTTAATATATTTGTTTCTTTTTTGGCGCACATTCATAATATTAAAAGATATTATAGTCTTAAACTAATATTAGCTTAATTAAATGCGTATGAATAAATCTCAAATTAATATGTGGTATCTATACTTAAGTGTTTATGCAAATACTTAAGTTGTGAGCAAAAATACTTTAGACTTGATCTACCTTTTCAATTTTTTTTCGGTAAATTCCCAGAATGTTTAAAAACAATTGCTTAGTAAAGTGTTGCCAATATTTATAATGCATTCTTATTTTTATATGGAAATATATTTGACCGTAATTCTTAACGTAAATATTTATCAAAATACATTTGTTTTAACCAGTGTTCAAAGTGACGTAATGAAGAGAGATCGCTTACATTAGGCTATATGGAGAGTATAAATTGTTCGGTACATACAAACAGAATTGCAAATCGTTGTCAATTTCTATGACCAAAATAGTATGTTGTTAAACACGCTAAATGCGTAGAAAGTAGATCGTATACTGATTTGTATAGATATTATTATTTATGTGGAGAGAAGGATGGCGGTCCCACTATAAGTACTCACTGTTTGGTTGTAGGTATTCATCGTCGTAAACCTCGAGGCCATCACGACTATACGATGTTTTCCTTCACCGTTAAAGTAGGTACGTGATAATTCATTATGAATACACACATAACTTCGAAAAGTCAGAGTTGTGAGCCTGGGGTTTGAACTCGCGACCGCCGAGTTTCTCGACCGCACGCCTAAACCTCGAGGCCATTACTACTTAGTCGTAGGCATTGTTTATGAAAATTAGATTACATCTCATTTTACTACTTTAACCTCAAATCATCTTTTTAATTTATGTTTTGCTAAACTTTAGCTTCTCTCAAAAACTTTATTGGTCATTTCGGTCTTACTTACAAATATTTGTCTCAGAATGAGCTTCAAACCTATTGTCTTTCGTTTCACAGTTTAAACCATGCGTTGTTTGTGATACTAGTATATTCAAGGCGACCTTTGGCTTGGAAACTACTTACATTCTTAAATGTTAGACGTCAAGTGTCGGAACAGCTTTCTTTGACAGCTCGGCGATAATCTCAGGAGCTCTGATAACCTCTGAGACACCATAAAAGGAAATCCTACCCTTCAAGCTACTATTCAAATTATATTATTGATTAATGTAGTATTAGCAATTAATCATAGGATACAAAAACATAATTTCAAGTAACCAAAACAGATAATATTTAGTTCTGATTATCACTATTAAATTTAAGCTAGGACCAAATAATATTACGCTTAGTAATAAAAAATAGTGATGACCTTTAGAAGGTCATCAGGACCTTTTGAAGGTTTAGGAACGCAGTCGAGAATCTCGGCGGTCACGGGTTCAAACCCCAGCACACACCTATGACTTTTCGAAGTTACGCGTGTATTCATTATGAATTATCACTTACTTTAACGGTGAAGGAAAACATCGTGAGGAAACCTGCACACCTAAAAGTTCTTAGGAATTTCTTTGGTGTGTAGTCCACCAACCCGCACTAGGCCAGCGTGGTGGACCCTCTCAGTTGCAGAGGAGGCCCGTGCCCAACAGTGGGACGTATATGGGCTGATGGTGATGATGAATGAATAAAAAAAATACTACATAAAATAAGCAATACCTAAGTTGTCACTAGGTCATAATCATATGCTCCGCGGTTGCAGGTTCAAGTTTTGATTTTTCCTAATTACATGTTTATGACAGCCTCCTTTCAAAGTTTTTTCCGTTCCCGGATCGAGGTATATTTGCAGTGTAAGATAACTACGTATATAACGTACGTGAGATCAAAACGTTTATATATAAATATAATTATATTCATTAAACCATTTAAACACCCCCACATTTCCCTAATCACTCGTTAAATATTCCATCACGCCTGGTTGTCTGGAAGAGATCGCTCTAAGCGATAAGACCGCCGATTGTCCACTGTATTTTAGTTGTTTTTTGTATCGTTGTTTCCTGTTTAAATGGTGCACAATAAAGTGTTTTTTATCTTATCTTATCTTAAACGTGCCTCGTAGTTTCTTATATCCACGACATAAGAATTAAAAATTAGTGTGAACTATGTTTAAGACTGTTGGATATATTATTAATATTACAAGTAGAAACACGATCACTTACACATCGAAGGAACCGTGAGTTCATGCAAGAATTTCTTAATTATACGTCATCAACAAATCATCATGCCAGAACTAAGACCCTATATCGTAAATGAGACCCAGGTTAAAGGTTAATTGGCGAAAAAATGAGTATTGATATCAATTGCTTTTTAGACTACAACGATTGTATAAAGAGTGTAAACTCGCCATTTCCTATGTTTAAGTCATCACCATAATTATGTAGGTCGCCATTGAATATATCAACCAGGTAGTTGTTTTATGCTATAGGTATACGCAGTTCGCTTATTTTACTTATTTTTGTCATTTTCTTTTGTACATACATACATACATAAACTCACGCCTGTATTCCCCGAAGGGGTAGGCAGAGGTGCATTTCTGCACCTACATTTCGCCAGGTATGTATCAGTCCCACGTAATAGGCGGCGAGCCTATTGCCGTTTTTCGGGCACAATTCCAGACTCAGTGCTGCTACTGAGAATTTCCTAATGGAAAAACCCAATAACACTTTGCCCGACCCGGGAATCGAACCCAGGACCTCTAGATCGCTCGGCACATACTTGTACCGCGAGACCACGACGCAGTCATTTATTTTCTTTTGTATTGTACTATATGTTGTGCTTTTATATGAATTCAAATAATTTTCTTCGCATATGCATAATTAAGCGTCAGTCGAATACACTTCTGAGTTAATTTGAGCTATTTTTTCATTTGAGCACTGTTATTCTGCAATTGATTAAGCTATGTAAATTGATTAAGTACAGAGGATCAGAGTCAATTGGCTTAAGCTTGCAACGAGAATTACTAGAAAAAAAAACAAAAAATATTGGAAGGAACTAAACTAGAATCGTAGAAATCATCATCATCATCATCAGCCCTTATACGTCCCACTGCTGTGCACGGGCCTGCTCTACAACTGAGAGGGTTTAGGCCTTAGTCCACCACGCTGTTTAGTGCGGGTGCCTAGTGCGGGTTGGCGGACTACACACCTAAGAAATTCTTAAGAACTCTTAGGTGTGCAGGTTTCATCACGATGCTTTCCTTCACCGTTAAACTACGTGATAATTCATTGTGAATACACACATAACTTCGAAAAGTCAGAGGTGTGTGCCTGGGGTTTGAACCCGCGACCGTCGAGATTCTCGACCGCATGCCCAAACCTCAAGGCCATCACGACTTCGAATCGTAGAAAATTATATTGAAATGATTGCGGTAACAAATGATATTTTAAAAAAATCACATAAAGAAACGAAACATGAGTTTTGTATTTTAGAATGGAAATTCAAGAAAGATAACGATTACTTTTGTACTTGTCGCTGTTGCTATGCTAATCTCTAAAAACCTCACTGAGCTAGTGCCAAACCAGATATTATGGCTTTTCATACTACACAGGTATTTTTAAAATTAGATCCTTAACAAACTTCGTATAAACAAAAGGTGATCTTCGTTTCCGCATTCGCATTCTGGTCACATTCCTAGACACCGCATTAATACCATACAAGGGAATGGTTAATAAGACAAAATACAAGTATCAAGATTGAGTCGTAGCTCGAACACGTCGACTTTCGCTGCAGCTTTCCAAAACATAACCACGATTTAATTCATAAACATCTTATCTCGCGCTTCCGTTATTCAATTCACTACTGTATTGTATTGTGATAAGTCTCGGTATCGCATGTAATATATCTTGGTGACAAACCCCCTGATTGATTTAAGAAATTGCGTGCTCCAAGAATTTATATTCTGTTATGATCGCAGTAAAGTTTAAATTCCTTTGGATATGTATCGGTCAGTATGTAATTTGCACAAATGGACAGATCTGCTTTCTTTGCTAATGACACTTGAGCTGTACAGGTGTGAACTAAGTTATTTTGGTTTAGAATTTATTTGTTTGCCATTTCTAATACTACTCTTACTATCTCTTTAAACAATATGAACAAAGATGAGACGGTTAATGCTGTTTTAAAATAGGCTACACATTTAGTTTCGATTTAACTATTTTCTTTTAAGTTCATGCACATAAATTAATATAAAACCACACCAAACTGATATAACACGCAAAATATTTTTTTATTTTAATTCACGTAAAATTTTCTGTGATAATATCTTTTTAATCTTAATAAAAATAAAATCTAAGATTACGTCTTATTATTATATCCCTTTACACCCGAGCTTAAACGATCGTGAGTTTAGACTTTGAAAAATTCTACACTGCACACGAAACAACTTTTGCGGACGCAACCGTCGTCGATCGATCGTGCGACTATCTGAGAACCCGCGAAAACACATTTTATTACTATAAGTACCGGTTGGACATTGTCAGTCGTCCGGAAGACACGAGAGAGATGGCTGCGTTTTTTGACCACGCCGCTCGAACAAGTAAGTATTTGATATTTTCGTAATGCTAATGGTTTACTATCATTTTTTTATGTAAAATGCTACTTGATTAGTTGTTAAACAATACTACATATGTTTACTATACATAACTTTGTTTATCGGTTGATACTATTCCTCGAAATTTTAACTCGCACGATCGTGGTACCTCGGTTGTACTACGTAAACTTAATAACAAATGTTACTTTGTCTTTTACCTTTATTTATGTAATATAATGCCTTTAAATGTATGTTTTTTTTTACTTTTAGAGCGTTCACTCACGGAACAAACAATTTGTGACCTTTTGGCCAACGGCAATATCTCAGATTGTGAGGATTTGGACGATGATGACACAGAATTCGATCCAGACGTCTTGTTCCGGCACACTGCAGACAATGTGTCAGAGGAAGAAAACGATGACGAAGAAATACCATCTTCCTCCATAGCAACAGTACTACCAGCGTTACCACGATGTGAATTGCCAGTCCCGCCAAATTTAAAAACGACTATACGAGAATCGCGATCTACTGTGCGAGCGCCATCTACAAGTGACATATCGAGATCGCCAGTAGGTAGCCGTGGAAGAAGGCTTTCAAGTGGGCGAGGAGCAGCATCAGTACCTAGAGTTACAAGAAAGTGAATATGGAAGCAAACTGCTTTTACAGAAAAGGCACATAACTATTCTGCCTTACCAATAAACCCGGTAAGACGACCAGTTGAATATTTTCATGATTATTTCGATACACAGTTTTTAGAAAAGATCTCTCATTGTTCCAACTTGTATTACCTACGCACTACGGGACATGAACTGAAATCTTCAAGTGCTGAAATAGCTAAATTGTTTGCAATTCATCTTATTATGGGCTGTATTCCTTACCCTCGAGTACCAATGTATTGGAGAGTTGGTATGAAGTTAGGCTTGATCAGTGACCTATTGACAAGAGACAGGTTTCTTACTCTTCGTAATGCACTCCATGTTGTCGAGTCCGATTCACCAGCTCCAAACGAAGTGGACAACCCGCTATGGAAGGTACAACCCATGATTGACCAGGTAAAAGAAGCCTGTAACAAATTGGTAAGAGTTCCAGGATTCTACTCGATTGACGAGCAGATGATCCCCTTCACAGGACGCTGTAAGCTACGGCAGGTCGTGAAAAATAAACCACAACCTGTAGGCCTGAAAAATTTTGTCCTTACCACAAGTGATGGATTGATGCTAGATTTCGAAATTTACAAAGGCGCTAAAAGCAGTTTCGGTGATACGAATCTCGGTCTCGGTCCCTCAGTAATTTTACATTTGATAAAAGGTGTCCCACGTGGTAGCTGTGTATATCATGACCGCTATTTTACTACCATTCCTTTAATTGAGGAAATGGAAAAGATGGGTTTGCATTCTACCGGAACCATCATGCAGAACCGGATTCCTGACCGAGCAACAATTAAATTTAAGAAAGATACAGAGATGCAACGAGGCGAGTCCCAGCAGTTTGTTTATAATTCTACTGCAATCGTGAAGTGGAAAGATAATAAATCCGTATTACTAGCATCGAACTGTACTGCTTCTGAAGAACAATCTGGAATAAAAAGGTGGGACAATAAACAAAAAGTGTACATCGACGTTACAGCCCCAAAAGTTGTGAAGAATTATAAGAAAGAGTTAAGTTAGTTAGTTAGTTAAGTTAGTAAATTATTAAAAGAGTTGATCTTATAATATTTTATTAAAATAAATATAATGTTTATAGTTAATCAATCGTTATTTTATTATTTTCCTTGTTATATTGCCATATAATAACATAGACTCACGATCGTGCGACTTACAATTATTTCCTGAAACTCACGATCGTGAGGGTCTGATTGCTGCAAACCAGGTGCACCAGGATTTTTTTCATTATTTTTCTCATAATTTTTGGACACAATGGAAGTTACGGAATGACATTTAAATATGATATAGAAGATCTTCATCTCTCGGGTGTAAAGGGATATGGAACACTTTTCATAATAAACCTTACTACAGTTTTCACCTAACTTCGCACCTGCCCTAAGGTGAAGCATTTACGCGGCACGAACAGTTGCATGAGCCGTGACTAATACGATTTTGATAGGACCACGACGATATCTTAAAGCGGTCATCTCGGTTCCAACATTTAATTGTTTTGTTTACGAAAGTTGCCAGCAATTGAAGTTATTTCAAATTGTTTTCTTATTTTGAATAAAGAATTAGTAATAGTTACGCTACTTTATCGGTGGATTAATTTCATTTAACGCAGGTATAAATGAAATTTTAAAATGATTTAAATTCAAATATTCTTGCTGTTTTTTATTGACGCTGGGAAAGTAATAGAGATTATCATATAGATGACGAATAAAATGAAACAAGTGTTTGTCTTCTTAAAGAATATAGAAGGAATACAATTTAGTTTGCTTATATTGAGGAACAAAACAAAATTAATTAAAGTAATTGATAAAACAGTAACATATATCGTGTGCTGCACGAACACCTAATAGGTATACATACCTAATACTGAAATTCAAGATTTTATTACCTACATTACGCTTATACAACAGCCAACCGATAATCCAGGCAAATAATGTTTACTTTCGCTTTGTACATTATTGTTTGCTGGAATTTCATTTACGGTTTAATTAAATTGAACATCATTCGCAATGGTGAAAATGAAACCGAGAGTGAATCGGAACGTAACAGTTTGACAACTCATCTTTCCCGCCTTTTCACTTTCGTTTCGCACCGAATGAAACGTGCGTGAAATTAGGTTCGCGCCATATTTGCATTAGTTATTGTTACGAAAGAAAACTATGAATATACTACTGTAGAATCTGTTATTAGTTTTATGACCACTAAATTATAATACAAAAGCTTATTATACTTTTGGAAAAAATATCTAAATAAAATCCCAGAGACAATACAAAAGATTGTCTCCACAGCGATAACACGTTTCGAAGCGGTAATAGTTTAGTATGAAATAGCTTAAAATTGACGATTCAAAAGAACTTGTAAAAGTCTATTTGAATAAAGATAATTTGACTTTGACTTTGAACTTATTTTATTGTTTTATGTAATTCCTTTTAAAATATGATGTAATAGAGGCAAAGAAAACTATTATTATGCCAAAAGAAAATTATTATAAAAATGAATGTCAAAGTTTTTAAAAACGAAATCAATCAATCAAAACCACAAAAAAAAATTCAAATCGCTACAATTACTATTAGAAATCTTCTGTACAAAAGTCAACATAATTTTGACAGACGTCAAAGTTTTGACAATAGCAATGGGGAAACAGACGCGTTCAAGATGGCGTAAGTGTGCATTTTGTTTTGTGAATCTGTAACGTTTTGCAATAAGAATTGTTCTTGAGCCGGATGTGGGGACGTTTTGTGAAATCATTACGTAACTCATCTTTATATTCATGGCCACGTTTGTTCCGTTACGTGGATATTTAGGATTTTGGAAATGAGGGCAGAGCGTACTGTCGTGGGCAGTAGTCACGCGAAAGATTAGGGGTAATTGCTATAAAAAATAGAATATAAATGTAAGCTTTACCATTCACCATACACCATAGAATCATGAGGCACAAATACGGTAAATACATCAAATAATCACTCACAACTCATTTCTGTCACTGTCTTTATTTATTTTGTTGAATCAGAAAATATAAAAATCTAGACATATTTATTTTATGTGGACAAAAGTTGAGTTTGAGTCGTCTTAATTTTACATACATATTACATTATGTACATAATATGTGCTCGTAATGTGTACTGCCTCGTGGTCTCGCGGTACAATTATGTGTCGTGCGATCTAGAGGTCCTGGGTTCGATTCCCGGGTCGGGCAACGTGTTATTGGGATTTTCCATTAGGAAATTCTCAATAGCAGCACGGAGTCTGGAAATGTGCCCGAAAAACGGCAATAGCCTCGCCCCCTATTACGTGGGACTGATACATTCCAGGCGAAATGTGGGTGCTGAAATGCACCTCTGCCTATCCCTTCGGGGAATACAGGCGTGAGGTTATGTATGTATGTGCATATGTACGTAAATACATAGTTACTAATACTCATACCTGCATCCCCAACGAGTAGGCAGAGTTGTTCCGCCTTCCATGTTTTAATTTAAATGCAACAGAGGATGCGCATTTTGACGTTCTTTGGGCTCATTTTATGTCTCCGTATTACCACTAAGAATTTCGATATAATAAAACGTACATCACATTTAAATCTCAACCGCTTGCCGCTTACCTATGCCACGGTATGAATAGAGCAATTTAAAATTCTCTTATTAATTAAAAATGTCTTAAACATTTAACTCTTTAATAAGTCAAGATAAGTGTTATTTTATTACCAGTTACGTAAATTGGAAACTAAGAGAAACTCTAAGATTTATTTAAGGACAATGTTAATGTGTTACCAACTTTCACTAGGAACCTGGTGGGATTGTACTCGTATTTTGTATTTTTAGGTTCGAATACTTGTGGATACAGGAATGCAGATGCAGGGACGAATTATGTACTATATCTGTATACATAATTTTTACAGTGAATGAAAGTATTGGGAGAATGATCATAATCATCATCATCAGTTCATTTATGTCCCACTGGTGGGCACGGGCCTCCTCTACAACTGAGAGGGTTAGGCCTTAGTCCGGGCTGGCGGACTACCTACCTAAGAACTTCCTAAGATTTCGATTTTAGGTGCGCAGATTTCCTGACGACGGTTTCCTTCACCGTTAAAGTAAGATAGTTCATTGTGATTACACATACCTATAATCCGATTTGTACCTACCTGCGACCGCCGTGATTCTCGACCGCGTGCCTAATCTTCGAGGCTATCACAACTTTTCGGTGAATAAAACAAGCTATGAAATACCTTCATGCCAAATTTCGAGCTATTCCGCCCTACAGTTTTTACTTTATAGCATTGTAAAAAGACAATGATTTACAGATGTAATCCAGTTTAATATTACCGATTTTTAAACATATTAATTTCAATTTCTAACATTGCTATCAAAAGCATTTTTGTGATAAACCTAAATTGGTGGACTGGATTCATGTTGCTTGTTCATAAATTGCAAAAACCTAAGTTACAAAAAATATATAGGTACTATTACCATGCTTCATCTATCCTTCACCCTAAAATAGACTGGAAGAAAATGCCCCCAAGCATTAAGCCCGTCTATGTACTATGCTGTATATTTGGCCACTAATGAATAATTTAATTAATTCTCTGTATTTATACCAGTAAACGATATGAAGATCCTTGGTATATTTTTGACAGCCCCGTGGCGCAGTTGGCTAGTAACCAACTTGCGAAACGAGAGGCCGCGGGTTCGATCCCCGCACCGAGACAAATGTTTGTGTGATCCACAAATATTTGTTTCGGGTCTGGGTGTTTGTGAGACCGAAAAGTCTCACGTAGTTTCTGATACCCACGACACAAGACTTGTATCTTAGTGTGGGTTCAGAACTATGTATGTGACTGTTGGGTGTTTTTTTATTTATTTTATTATTATTTTAGTTTTGGTGATACGCGTTTGAGAAGAATATTAACTATTCTCAATATTTAGACTGCGTAAATAAATATTATATCAATAAATGATATGAAAAATTATCTTACCGATTACATGGTATCATTTATCTCCAACATTCATCAAATTGTGCTTAGTTACTAAGGTCCATGACAAAATAATAATTTTACGCATTTTATTTCGCGATTTATAATATTATTTTATTACAATAATACATAAAAGAGATGCTAAAACTTTATTTGTGGTTAATTTAGTACTATTTCTATTGCTTATTGTGTTTATTCTTAACATTAATTTGTTTAAAAATTTCCATATTTAATTTTAATGTTGACTTTCTAAGATAATCTTTTAAATGCGCTCCATATAGTTACCGCATCACGCACAAAAATTTACTTACCAATAACAAACAAAAATTATCACTTTTATGTATTCAAATATTATTCCATATTTAAAATGTATTCCTGGCACTGACCATAAATTGCTTTTATTCAATATCTGGCTCGCGACATACGTTCCTGGCAGTGTGCCAGGCTGACGCGTGCTACAGATATAACCACTGTCACAACACTGGCAACATCATAGTGCGGTTGGCTCAACATACTTTCTTCCAAATGCTTATGTAAATGTTTTGTTTATTATTTATTGTAGCATAATTTTCTACTGTAATTACGTAGATTTATGAGTAGTAGATACTTCGGTTGTGATTCAGTCCTATTATAATTCAATTTGAACTGTCTGTTTTTTTTACATCTTTGACAAAACCAATCATTTGCTTTTTAATCATAAGAATGTTATCTTATGTAACAGTTAAACAATCTGTTTACAAAATAAAAGAGTAAATATAAAATATATTAAAAAAGAAAGGAAGAAAATAAAGAGAGGATGAATTTTCGGCAGTCTTATTCGCTAGAAAAAACACTACAGCAATATCCGTCCTTGTCCGAAAATCCTATTAATTGTCACCAAATTTTTATTACGATTTATTGGGTTTTTCCACTAGGAAATTCTCAGTAGCAGCACTGAGTCTGGAAACGTGCCCGAAAAATGGCAATAGTCTCGCCACCTATTACGCGGGACTGATACATACTGGCGAAATGTGGGTGCAAAAATGCACCTCTGCCTGCCCCTTCGGGGAATACAGGCGTGAGGTTATGTATGTATGTTTATATAAATACGAGCACGAAATTCCAAGTACAACATAAATATTTATATGGGAAGCTAACGATGTTATCTAGCAACCGTGTTAGGACATGTTAGACAAGATCTAAGGTCAGAGGCTAAGTTTCTCTCGGCCGCGAGGTTTTCCATAGAAATTATAAACTACCCTTTTACGCTGTTTAGAATAATCATTGATAACCGTCATAGATAACAATAAGGTAAGATTCTATTTGAGGTTGTACTATGATTAATTGCCTCATTGAGCTATCAGGGCGTTCCGGGTTCGATTATCTGTTATTAATGTTATGCAGTTTTTAATTTTAAAAAAATCGGTAGAACGGAATCTAGAAAAATGTCTAACAAAGAGGAACAGGCAATCCCTTATTCGTGGGACTACCGTTGGCAAAATGTGAGTGAAGAAATACCTCTCTTCCTATCACGCCGGGATGGAGGTATGAATTTATGTATGTTTAACTAGATTATTTATTATCATCATCATCATCAGCCCAAATGCGTCCCACTGCTGGGCACGGGCCTCCTCTACAACTGAGAGGGTATCACTATTTATTATATCAAAACAAAATACCAGCTGGTAAGAAATAATTAATAAAAAGCAGTGATGGCCTCGAGGTTTAGGCGCGCGGTCGAGAATTTCGACGGTCACAGGTTCAAACCCCAGGCACACACCTCTGACTTTTTGAAGTTATGTGTGTATTCACAATGAATTATCACTTGCTTTAACGGTGAAGGAAAACATCGTGATAAAACCTGCACACCTAAAAAGTTCTTAGGAATTTCTTAGGTGTGTAGTCCGCCAACCCGCACTAGGCCAGCGTGGTGGACTGAGGCCTAAACCCTCTCAGTTGTAGAGGAGGCCCGTGCCCAGCAGTGGGACGTATTTGGGCTGATGATGATGATGATGAAGAAAGAATTTTGATAATCCCTCGTATTCGGTAATTTGCTGACATATTCGGAATAATACGAGTAAACTGAGCCCGGAGCCTATATAGGAATAATAACTGTTTTATACCTTAACACGGCGGACTTTGAAGAATATCCAGGTCAAATGGTAGCCATAAAATTGAGTAATAGTTCTAGCATAAACAAAAGTGTGATTAATGTGATACAAAATAACTAGAACAACTGTCGTGCGGATGTACTGTCTAAACTAACGGGAGTTTAACAAAAAATAATCAAACTGGACCAAGGTGTCAATGTTTAAGACCGTTAGTCAATCGCCAAGTAATAAATGCTTTTAAGATCCTGTTAAAATAAGTGATTCTAATTGAAGACTGACTATCTGACAATCTCGGCAAAAGCAGGGACGAATGTAAGGCGTCTCTTATAAATTTTGGGTCTACCACGTGGAACTCTACCTTCTACCTACCTTCCAAGTGAATGGTGGAGGAAAACATACTGAGGGAATTTCGTTTAAACAGGAACGCTGAGTTCCCCTACCAGTACCTTACCGAGATTTACTTTACTTTGTAACAAGAAGAGAAGAATGTTAAAAAAAAAATTCAAGACTTGTTGAATGTAGGAGGGGTATGATGACGAATAATTAACCTGCTCTACTATTTCAGCAAATTTTATATTACATGCACGTTTTTATTTAAGCTTAAAAGGAAACATAAACGATAACATAAAAATATTTCTTTCTAAAGGTTCCTCGATATATGTAGATTCCCTGCACAAAAAACAGTCCTCTGATTCGGTTTAAGGTCGGCTATACTACTTATGATATATTTCAATTAAGAAAAACTTAAGAACAACTTGAAAATTTAAAATTTACCCTACAATAATCTCACCTCCTAAACTCGGCTGCTCATATTCCAATATTTTTTCTCCCTTTTTGCTGTGGAGCGAAGTGGACTACTATGTTTTCATCTCATCCTGTTTATGTTCTTCGGATTTATTTAGTTGCGGGGCAAAACACGAGTTAGGTTCCATATAGAGACTCGCTAAGCTTCACAGCTCGGTGTCATTTCTGTGCTACTGTCGATCCTGGTGTACAGGAGCTGCAGTGGTGGGTGTGTGGTGGGATAGTCTCTATGATTACCTTGGCTGTAAAAATACCTTTGTCTATCAATTGACGATGCGGTATATATGTAATGTCGCGTAAATACTTAATCATCATCCTCATCATCAGCCCATATACGTACCACAGCTGGGCACGGGCTTCCTCTGCAACTGAGAGGGTTTAGGCCTTAGTCCACCACGCTGGCCTAGGGCGGGTTGGCGGACTACACACCTAAAAAATTCCTAAGAACTTTTAGGTGTGCAGGTTTCATCACGATGTTTTCCTTCCCCGTTTAAGTACGTGATAATTAATTGAGAATACACACATAACTCCGAAAAGTCAGAGGTGTGTCTGGGGTTTGAATACGCTACCGTCGAGATTCTCGACCGCGGGCCTAAACCTCGAGGCCATCACGACTATAAATACTTAATATTGAGTGACAATTAAATGAACGGAGTTGTAAAGGGTTGTCGACCATAACCGTAATGTGATCAGCAATGCTGCGCATATAAAACGGTTGGAAACAACGGCCGGCGCCAGAGAGAGGCTGCGAGAGGCGGCGAGAAAGCAGACACCGGTTTTACTTTTTAATACATACACTTGGGTGTTCATGGGGGTTTGTCTGCATTAAAATGGGGATTATTCCGCAAATTAATTAAATAAATATACACGCAACAGTCACATATACATACATACCTATACATAGTTCTGACCGCACACTAAGATACGAATCTTGTGTCGTGGGTATCAGAAACTATGAGAGACTTTTCCGTCTTACAAACACCCAGACCGGAAACAAATATTTGTAGATCACACAATTTGTCTCGGTCTGGGGATCGAACCCGCGGCCAACTGCCAACTGCGCCACGGGGCTGTCAAAGATAGGAAAGAAAAGAGCGATCGAAAATGGCGTGTCACTTCGAAGGCCCATTCAGACCGTCTAAGGAGACTACGTGGTCGCTCTTCCACATCTTTCATCCTTACCTTATACGCCTGCATTACCCGAAGAGAAGGGGTAGGCAATTACTGCACACACATTTCGCTATATGACTGCCTCGTGGTCTCGCGGTACAAGTATGTGCCGTGCGATCTAGAGGTCCTGGGTTCGATTCCCGGGTCGGTCAAAGTGTTATTGGGTTTTTCCATTAGGAAATTCTCGGTAACAGCACGGAGTCTGGAAATGTGCCCGAAAAACGGCAATAGGCTCGCCACCTATTACGTGGGACTGATACATACTTGGCGAAATGTGGGTGCAGAAATGCACCTATGCCTACCCCTTCGGGGAATACAGGCGTGAGTTTATGTATGTATGTATGTACATTTAGCTATAAATTTTGCACATGACTTCATAGGTACTTTAGGCATGACTTGGCTAATTTATAATTTTAGGTATGTTTCTATACCTATATATTATTTGTGATGTTCAATAAATTGTCCACATATAAAAAACAGTCCCATCATGTATTCTAGTACCATTAAATATAAATAGACATGTCTGTAATGAAAGGTCTTGGATAGGACATGTCGGAGTGATTTAAATAACTATTTTAAATACCATTTCTCCATGTATAAATTACCATGTTGAACAATCAAACAACCCTACATAATCTAGCGGTATGAACATATATATTTAGCTTATTTAGCTCATGACGCTTATGGCAGCAGGTGGCTATCTAGTTTTGTGGATCGCGTATCATCAGCGAACACTAAAACTTAATTAAGCAAATGTCTTAGAATAACTTGAACTTGATACCTTAAGCAAATTTACAAGGTACTAAAACTGCGGCTCCGTTTAGACGGTTTTTTTTAATTTTATATATCTGCCTGGAATATCTCTATTTCGGAGCGGTACAAAAATATATTGGTGTGATCCGAAGAATTAAATTACCGTATTAAAATACCCTCATTCAATGAATAAAATTGACTAAATAATGAGTTGCTGATTTGACAGTTTTTATGAGTACAATATTGCTATTGACAAGGAGTCCGGTTCCACACTCCGATATCTATGATCTTTTATTTGAAGCGTATGATAGAGGTACAAAGTTATCTACAAAAGAGTTACCTTTTATTAACAAATACAGTCACGCTTGTATTTTCATAAGGGGTAGGCCGAAGGGCATTTCTGTACCCACATTTAGCCAACGGTGTTTTCGTCCCACGTAATAGGGGGCAAACTTATTGCAGTTTTAGTTACTAAAAATATTCTAGAGGAAAAAACATTAACACTTTGCCTTACCCCGGAATGGATCCCGGGACCTCTAGATCGGACGGCACACATCTACTTATGTCGCAAGACCATGAGGCAGTCACTCAAAATATGACAATTAAAATGTGGGTGATAAAATCTCTGCTTACTCCTACCTAAATAGATATGTGTAGTACTTATGTGTACTACATATTATAATAAGTCAAAGTTAAAATCAAAATTATCTTTATTCAAATAGACTTTTTTACAAGTTCTTTTGAATCGTCAATTTTAAACTATTTAAAACTATAGTTAAAACATTGTTAAGGTTTTTTCAAGAAGTACAACATTTTATCTCCAAGCATTTAACGACGTGCGTGCGTTAACACTTAATACGAACAGTAAAAACGTATTTTATTCACAAATTAATATAAATTGCGCATAAATCGACAACATTATGGAGTTTAAAATCGCCTTGATAAGTTTACAAGTGTCAGTTATTGCGCCGAGGCGGAGTCGCGCCGGCAACTATGATAAATAAATTTGTCACTGGGCTGTAATAAATTCTCTCGTTATAGAGCCTGTTCTATTCTAGTAAATAATTCCAATGACACTAATGGCCTTGTGTAGTTGGAGTATCCCTGAATTTCTATAAATTTACTAGTATGCAAATTTCTTACTAGCTTAAGGATCAGTTATGAACTTATATAGCCCCGTGGCGCAGTTGGCTAGACACCAGCTTGCGAAAAGAGAGACCGCAGGTTCGATACCCGCACCGAGACAAATGTTTGTGTGATCCACAAATATTTGTTTCGGGTCTGGGTGTTTGTGAGACCGAAAAGTCTCTCGTAGTTTCTGATACCCACGACACAAGACTCGTATCTTAATGTGGGGTCAGAATGTATGTGACTGTTGGGTGTTTTTATTATTTATTATTATTATATCTACATACATACACATTCACGCTCATACACCTGAAGCGGTAGGAAGATATGTATTTCTACACTCACGTATTGGAAATTGTTCTTTAAGACCTACGTAATAGTGATTCTTTTGCCGTTTTTCGGACACAATATAAGTACCTGTCCTGTACTGATATAACCTAATAATACTTACGGAACTTCTAGATCGCACGACATACACTTGCACCGAGAGACCACGACATATACCTTAGTTCCTAAAAGGTAGAAAAGCTGTTTTTGAGCCTATGACCGATCTCGTCGTGGAACGTTATAGTAGAACTCTGATCACTAAATAAAGAATATAAAAAAAATAAGTTCTCAGGAATTTCTTAGATGTGTAGTCCGCCAACCCGCACTTGGCCAGCGTGGTGGACTTTGGCCTAAACCCTCTCAATGGTAGAGGAGGCCCGTGGGACGTACACGACTGAGGTGGGTGTCTGGGGTTTGAACCTGCAGCCGCCGAGATAATATTTGACCCGACTGAGCGCCTAAACCTCGAGGCCATCACGACTTCATATAACTTCGTAAGCACTTATAAGAAAATTATTATTGTTATGTAATATTACTGGTTGCAGTTACGTTGGAATTACTCAACAATTTGCGCGCATCACGTTCATCACACCATTCTCTAATTCGAAGGTTGTGGGAGAAAGTTGTAGTTCACTTTGGTCTTGACATTGGGTTAGGACGCGCTCACACTGCTGACATAACCAGCTTGAATATTGAACAATGTTATGGTGACACAAATTGTATTTGACGAATATTATTAGGGTAATTAGAACACCTTTAGAAGAATTTAGAATAGATTTTTGAATAAGGACACAGTAATATAAAGGATGTTTTGGAGCTGAAAATATGACTGTTCCGTCTGCATTTATTCAACTTTTTGAGATACCCCATCTCTAGTTAATCTGAAAGCTCAAATGTCTCAAAAATATATTAATCTCTAAAGAAAAAGTATTCTACCTGATTTAACAACCCTTCGTTCTACAGCCCTACATCGCACGGATATTTCCTGCACCATTAAAATGATTCATTACATAAGTATAAGGAAAATTAGAGGTGTGTTCCTAGAATTTTAATTCCGTTTAACTGCGCGTCCAATCCTCAAGATTTTCAAACACTCTTATATAAGATAATGCATATAATTTAGCACAAAAACACTCCTAAATATATAATGCAAATGGTTTGTAAGAAAATGAAGTACTACATATGAACGCGTCCTATCGCCGATGAGCTATAGCGATACCGGATACAGACTTTCACTTCCCAGCCGTGATGTAACGTTACAACACTGGTTACGTTAATGGTCATCACCATTATCAAGACACAACACTTTTTATTGGTTCTTAATTAAAATCGAGAAGTCTTTATCATTAAGGATTTTAGCGAACATCACCATGAAATGGTAAATATTCATCAAGTAATTATACTATAGGCAGACGTAGTGTAGGACGACCTGCAGCACGATGGTCTGACGACTTGAGAAAGGTGGCGGGTAGCGAATGGATCAGGGCTGCTCAAGACCGGGATGGTTGGCGCCTACTCGGGGAGGCCTTCGTTCAGCAGTGGACGGCAATAACCTGAATATATAATATATTTGTTTTGACTGTTGTCTGCCAAGTGAATTCTGTGCGATGTAGAGGTCCCGATATCGATTTCTAGGTCGGTGTTATTAGGTTTTTCTTGGTAGGAATTTTCATTAACAACACGGAGTCTGGAACTATGTTCGTCCTCTATAACTTGGAACTTAAACACAGCTAGCCAAAAGTGAGTAATGAAATTAAAGTCTGTCTAAATTAAACGATACACGCGTCAGTGTGTGTGGGCGACTGTCGTATACATGTGTTATGAGTCTTCACTTCGTACACTCTAGTTTCGTTTGTATACACACACTCACATACACCCACTGTACCTTTACTTTAAATTTTTTAGATTAAGTTCATTCATCTAGGTTATAATAACATTTTAATTGTAATTACAACCATATCTATTGTTCTTGGGGGATTGGCCCTGCAGACTGAAATACAGGTTCGTCCTAGTTTAGCTGCAGTTGTCACCTACCTCACGCATTGGTATTAAAGTGACTGTCGTATACCTGTGTTTTGCGTCTTCACTTCGTGCACTCTTGTTTATCGCCTTTGCTTCTTAAAGGTAAAATACGATGTAAGCCATGGGTTAATTTGTGGCCGCCCACAGGATGAAGGTTCAAAGAAACTCACCCCATGAGAGTTTTAGCCCATGGAAATTCATAAGCCAAGTAATATTACCTTTATTTTTCCAAATCCTTCTATCTGCGTTTACTTAAGATTAATATGGAAGTAGATTTAAAAACCGTCATGAATCCTAAGAAACATAATTTAAGGTTAAAAAGAAATAAGTTCCTGTGCCATTTTAAACAATAGCTCTAATAGCGTATTAGGAAATAAATATTCATAAATGACTTAAACGGTATCCTCATCAAGTTAAACAATAGGACGATGAATGTAAAAGTGGAACGCTGTAACTGATTCATAAGTTAAGTAACGCACTTGTGTAACTTAATTCATATTTAAGTTGTTTTGTGAATTATGACGTCATAATATTTCGTTATTAACAATCACGCCAACCCGCACTAGGCCAGCGTGATGGACTTAAGTCCTCTCAGCTGTAGAGACGGCCTGTGCCCAGCAGTGGGACGTACATACGTCATATACCATAGACCATATACATATATGGTCTGATGATGATGAACATTAACACGTATCATTTTTATAATTTAAAAGTAACATTTCAAAAAAAGTAATAAGTTCTGACCAGTAAACAATTTTGTTTCCATCTTTATGGTGTGCAATAAAGCACAATAAATAAATAAAATAAAAAAATAAATAATAATAAATTACAATTTCAATTTAACCGTGTCTTGATCTTAATGCGGACGGAAAATTGTAAGAAAGACAAAGTTATCCTAATAGAAATAAAAATCTTAGGGCTGCAAGTAGGAATGTAAGAAAATATGACTGGTAATTAACCTGATGAAGGTTCTCCTGTATTTCCTGCTTAATCGTTTATTATTACATTATAATGGACGTAACAATTTGATGACAGTCTTGCCACTAGGTCTGTGCTACAGTGTAAGTAGGTACAGTATAATCATTGATGTCACGACATACAAAAACTGTCCTTTGACTGTTTCTAAAAAGTTTTCAGTACATTATGTCGGATACAAAGGACATTCGGGAAAGCAGTGTTTAGTAATCCGTTTTTTCTAGTACATATCATACCTTCCTTAAATTTAAAAACCTCTGTGGGGAATGACCGACATGGACATAAAAAAGATTTATTAACAAGATATTTCGACAAAATAAACGAGCATCCAATCAGTCATTACAATGTTTTCAATACAGACTTAATTACCGCCAATTCAGTCCCGTTATTATTATAATGGTTATGCGTTAAAAAGAGGTCGATACTTACGTCCCAGTTCGTCGAAGAACTTTGATTTTTGTCCGGTTGTATCGAATTTATCACTCGTAGACACATCGCTCTTAGTCACATAACTGTTCACGATTTTTTGCAAATCCGTTGGAATTTTAGGCACTGCCGACTTATATTTCAAAGTTTTGAGCACTCCATCATCGTCCATTATGGTTATGTCTTCGTAATTATTCACAACGGCTGTGTTTTTGCCGATATTTTTTATCGTATCTGAGTTAAATTTATTCTCACTTAACAGTTTAGATATCACAGATTTGCTATTTTCATGCGTTATGTCCTTGTATTCATGCAGATTGTCATTCACAACACCCGAATCTGCATCAATTAATTCACTTTTAACCAAATAGTTAATCAAAATAATATTTAATACAATTTTCACTAGTTTACAATACATATCAACTTTAAATTTGTCTCCTTACACAAAATAGAGATGGCGTTGTACACAAATCTATTTTTAAAAATAACCGACCGCGAATGTTCTAATGATTTAATGTTGATACCACTGTCCAGTAAAATTATAATCACAAATCTATTGATTATTCAAATTAAGAATAATAAAAATGTGATGATTAATTAAAAATAAAACAACTTGTAGGTATCGATTTTCGGACAGTGACAAATCGATATTTAAATAAAAGGAAAGTACGAGCGCGGGGGTTCGAGCGTTGTGCTCAAGTGGCGATAATCTCAAAAGAGACAAGTTTGGTGAAATGTGATTACATAACGACTTTGGCAGTTAACCGAGACTGTTGTTACCACTCGAATAGATAAAAAAAATATATTTTAATGGTCCGTGAGATTATGAATTGTCTGAGAAAACTAGAAACTAAGTACTTCATGTAATCGAATAAAGTTTTGTTGAATAAAAAATGAGCACAGACAACTATATAACCATAACTTCAAAAACAATGTGCTTACAGAGAGGTCGCAATATCGATTAGAAAAGATAGATTTGGATTCTTTACCCGGTTCCGTTATTTCTTTCGGAGCCTTTGGGACTTCTTTGTACGTGAAGAAATTTAGAGTTTAAGGAAATATAAGAAAATAAATTTATATCCAATATTGTAATAACTATTTTTATACATGATTTTCCAACACCTTCTATATACGAGTACATAACGTTCTAACCGATACGTTGAGTAAAGACTTAACGCCTTAAATATACTGTCTCGTGGTCTCGCGGCACAAGTATGTGCATGTAGAGGTGAGAGTGATGTGAGTGTATGTAGAGGTCCCGGATTCGATTGCCGGGTCCGGAAAAGAGAAATTGTGTTTTTCCATTAGGAAATTCTCAGTAGCAGCGCAGAGTCTAGATATGTGCCCAAAAAACGGCAATATGCCGCCCCCGTAATAACATGGCAACGATACATAGCTGGTAAATGTGGGTGATTCACTGACTACCCATTCGGGGAATACAAGCGTGAGGCTATGTAGGTCTCTCTCTCTCTCTGGTCGGTCCCTCATATCTGAGGATCGTGGTCAACATTAGGATGACATCTGGAGCGGATGATCTGCTTTCAACGGATTCTGTCCAGCGCGTCCCTTACGGCAGTATAGAAATATAGGTATTTATGTCAAATATACTGTAAAATGTTGGATGCAGACTGCTTCCAACAGGTCCCTGTGGAAGTCATTAGGAGAAGCCTATGTCCAGCAGTGGACCTCCATTGGCTGATGGATTATTATACTGTAAAAAGTGCAATTGAGCTAAAGGTTGAAACACGTTATTAAAAAACGACATGACGCAACGTGTCAACACTAATATGACCGTATATACATGGCGTCGCGTCAGATATTCATAGTGTGATTCTAGTCATTGAAAATAACATGATTTGATTTTAGTTGCGTCGTGTTTTAAAGTGTGTCTGGATAGGGACTCAGCATATATCCTGAAGTAAGTTATCAAGCAGATTATTATTTTGTAGAAAAGGAATGAAGGTACGAAAGACGTGCATTACATCGTCATCTGAATATAAGTTCAGGCTAATGTTAACAAGTAATCTTTTTTATAATATTTTTATTTTTCATAATATTTTAGCGAATTTATATTTTACTTTTACTAGATTTAAGCATTTTCCTCAGTTCTTTTCTTAGGATCTTCCCGCTAGGGTTTTTAGGTATAGCGTCGATAAACCGCACACCGCCTCGTAGATGTTTTGGATTTGATAACTGAAATACAAAACACATATATTACTTTACGTAATAATTATTGCTTAAGCATCAAATATAAAAATAACCATATAATCTTTTGTAACAGATTTGTCTTAAATAAAATCTATTGGATGGATACTATTTCGTTGGCATAACTGTGCAAATTGAAGATCACGTTTGCGATTCTCTTTTCAGGTAAAGTATTATTCAGTTTCTTCGTAATGAAATACTTAGCAGCAGTTCGAAGTCTGGAAATGTACCCGGTTAAGAGCAATCCGCTTGTCACGTGTTTCTTAATAATTTTATATTAATTAATTTTTTTATAGCCGTAAATTTTTAACTAAAAATATTATGACAAAAACGACACGTACCCGCTCAGCAACAAAGTCTTTGATCTCCTGTTCGCTGGCTCGTTTACCAGGTTGCAGCACTACAAAGGCTAGTGGAACCTCTCCAGCAGCCTTGTGGGGGATTCCCACCACGCCAGCATCTCTCACGGCCTCGTGCTGGAGGAGTAAAGCTTCTATTTCTGCTGGAGGCACCTAAGTGAGATCATTTTAAATTATGTCCTTTTTTAAGTACTTTTACTACAGCTAAAAATTACGGGAACGGTAATGATACTGTTCGGTGTTGATTAAAAAGAAACTTATATATATAAATATACTTCGATATCAACTAGAGGCAAGTGTAAAATTAATTAGCGACTGTTTGCTACGCTATCACCACATTGTAAATGGAGTATGGGCTTTATATTACCATATCCCAACCCTGCGGGTTCGAATAGCTAAGCATACACAGACCGGGTCTAAGATAAGTTTACTTATTAAATAAAATTAAGAAAGAGATGGTCATAATCCTCTACCTGGTATCCTTTATACTTGATCAACTCTTTTAACCGATCGCTTATGAAAAAGAACTCATCTTCGTCATAATAACCGACGTCTCCGGTTTTGTAAAAGCCTTCTTCGTCAAAATCGTCATTTTTCCCTCCTCCAATGTATCCTTTCATCAGTACTGACCCTTTGGCGCAGATTTCACCTTGCTGGTTCGGTCCTAAGGGTTTTCGAGTTTCTATGTCGACGATCTAAAAAACCGGATTTTAGGTTTTAGAATTACTAACAAAGACATACATACATAACCTCACATCTATAATCCCCGAAGGGGCAGGCAGAGGTGCATTTCTGCACCCACATTTCGCCAAGTATTTATCAGTCCCACGTAATAGGGGGCGAGCCTATTGCCGTTTTTCGGGCACATTCCCAGACTCCGTGCTGTTACCGAGAATATCCTAATAGAAAAACCCAATAACACTCTGCCCGACCCGGGAATCGAACCCAGAACCTCTAGATCGCACAGCACATACTTGTACCGCGAGACCACGAGGCAGTCTAACAAAGACTAAATTTATACCGGGATAACTATAAAACTACAATAGCATCTGATGAAAAGAATATTGCAACTCAAATGTAGTTAAATGTAGAGAAATGAGAACTTAACGTTATAACATTTATTGTTTAACAATACTTAAAATATACACTATGGTTACCTATTTAGCAACAATCATAATTAATTTAAATAAGCATTATATATCTTGTGCATACATACACTAACCTTGAAATTCTATATGTCGGGGCAGGAGGGGCTTTGAAGTGTTTTTAAATTGTGTGACGTCATGATTGCTGTCGTCACAATTGTTAGTTTCATGATGACTACTCATATTTTGGGTTTTCCTTAGGAAAAATTCACAATTGACGAGGTAGATAGCCCAGTATTGTTGAGAATAGCAGTGCCGTCATTAATATTGGAGGATTCATTTTGAGAAGTGATTTTAACAATCAACTTCAATGCCTTATAATTTCCCAATAAATCGGATGTTTGCTGTCCGCGCGTAGACGAACGAATGCTCACTCCGTGGCAGCGGGCGGCTTTTTATAGACAATGTAGTGGGGCGATCGCTTGTGAGTCATCCTTGTTTATGCTAGACAAGAACACGTTGAGCGATGACGTATACAATTAGTGTTACGGGCCAAAAAATTAGCTATATTAAATATTTAGAACATAGTACATACTGGGTGACATGATAAAAATGTGGGTTGCTAAATTATTATAATAATGCACAGAAAAAAGTACTCGATTACTTGTTCACCTTTATAACAGTTCCAGGCACCACCTTCCCAACGCTGCCGGGTTTGGAAGTAGCCACGTGCGTGTACCTGCATAAGGCGAGAGTGGTCTCCGATGCGCCGTAACCTTGCAGCACGCCTTGCAAATTCGGAAATCTACGAATCATGAACGTACAATGCAGTTGTAGTACTTCCATAGAAGCCCAACAGCGTTACACGTTAATTGTTTAATGTCTAGTTTATAATTGTTTATTGTGGGCTCAGTATATTTTCATTTATATGTCAAATTGCTTTTAATAAATGTAAATTTTAATTTATAGATTATTATTTGAAATTGTGTAAGGCAAACTGGGCTTTTGGGCTTCTATGGAAGTACCGCCACTGGTACAATGAATGTCCATATAATTTTAGATCCTTTACACATGATTCGGTAAATATTGAATATCGGTATAACGTTAACCAACACCCACTTCACCCACGCTGAAGTGGTACAAAAATGAATTTCTACATCCTCACTTCATTGGCTGTGCCTTGATCAGCTTTGCTTTCACGTTATAGTGAGCTTATCTATTGATGATATTCATCATCATCAGCCCATATATTATGTCCTACCGCTGGGCACGGGCTTCCTCTACAACTGAGAGGGTTTAGGTCTTAGTCCACCATGCTGGCCTAGTGCGGGTTGGCAGACTACACAACTAAGGCAGCGGTCGGCAACGCGCGGCCCACTTCTTTCATTTTTTCTATGGGATATGACCAATTCTACATAGACATTAGTTAGAATATAGGGTAAATATCACAAGTGCGGCCCGCCTTTAGTTTATTTTGCCACATTGCGGCCCTTGCCTGCTAAAACGTTGCCGACCACTGAACTAATTGACTAATTAACTGAATTTGTAAACAAACAGATTGCATTGCACACAAGAAAGTTTATCATATGTCATTAAAGGTCAGCCCACGTTCTTCACAGAATGTAAGGTAACTTGTATATCCTCCTGGATCCCAATGAGAAAAAAAACTACGCTGCTATAATAGCCGATAGTACTTTATAAAGAATTTAGCCTAGAGTCCTGAATCTTCTGTCGCTTGTATTAAGGTCTAAAATGAATACCTCAATTAATGTCAGGACTTGACACAGGCGTCCATTTAGTTCTTTCTACAGGACGCAGGGATCCAGGAGGATATAGAAAGTAAAGATACGTACTTGTCATGAGCAGCCTTGATGGTATCCCTGTGCAGAGGAGCGGCGCCGGAGTAGATGACTTTAACAGAGCTGAGGTCACATTTCAAGGTCGATTTGCAAACAGATATTAGGACTGGGGGTACTACTCTTAATAGCACTGCCTGAAAAATGTGGCATAAATACACATCAAATACTTGCTATATTTATTAGACTGTGACTATTAGATTGTGAAACGCTACCTGAATTTTTTTGCATAAATACACATCAAATGCTATATTTATTAGACCCTAGTGTGAAACGCTACGAGAAACGTCCCAGAAACGGGAGTATTCGTGAGGTTTCATATTCATAATAGGGTAGACCGGGGCGAATCGGATCAATTTTTTTTTGAGGATATGAAAAACATAGTTAAGTGTATTATAAGTGACTTTTATTGACGAATTGGCAATCAGTAACATTCTAGCTATACAATAAACATTTAAAAACTTAAATTATTCAAAAATTCTACAAAATGTCATCCAAAAACTTGAAAGACAAAAATATCCGATTCGCCCCAAATCTCGGGGCGAATGGGATCATACATATTATATATGTAAATTAAAATTTTCTTAATACTATATGCTTTGGAATCATTAACAAAATTAAAATAATAAGAAATAGGATAGGGTGTTAATTGTTAACACATAAATTACATATATTACGGCCTTATTTCCCTCCCATCCATCAACACATTTTCTGTGACACCATTCTTTGCATGCATCGAATCAAATCCTCTGATGGTGGATAAATGAATATTTCTGAGCAGTAAATGCAATACTAATCTCTCTATTTGGAACCCATGATTTTTATTCCAGGCGTTCTTTTATTCTTCTTAAAATTTTTGGGGTTCTACGAATTCATATGCATATTTACGGTTCGCCTTGGGTGTAATTCCGAAGCCACGATTCGCTAAGTTCAGTAATCCGTAAATGCTAAAATCTTTCAGTATTCTCATCTAAGGCTGCCTGTCCACCACGTGTCTTGGTAGCACCTATGGAGAGCGTGACTCTTCTATATAAGCTTGTATAAATGGCAATTCATAAATCTCAGTAGCTCGGCGGAAAGCTAATTCTTTGGTCAGGACTTTATTTGCGACTTCTCTCATATTTTCTTGGGACCATTCTCCCTCATTTTTCTTTCTTTTGTACATGCGTACCATCTACAATGAAATAATAATGCAAAATTAACCTCAAATTTAAAATAAATCATTTTATAAAAGTGTTTTCATTCTCCCCAATGACGTGATCCGAATAGCCCCATATTAAACACTTATGAAATAAATATTTTACAAATTAACCTGTAATATTGTGCTTAAAAACTAAAATATTTTCTAAAAGATACACCTTTCTAATGAATGTAGGCCATCTAATTCAAAGTAGTAACACAAAACCTTAGATTGACACAAATAAATGGTAAGTACGTACCTTAGATAGGCGCCGAAATTGTAACGCGCACTAACACCTGACTCACTGGCGAGCAGCGCTGAGATCATTATACTAGTCGAAACCAAACACTGCCGATGGCTAAAGATGCGTGGGGGGAGGGTTTCATAAGACGCCAGTCATTTGTGTTCCTTGGTAACGCGTTATTGAAAATATTAACGGATTTCTAATTTTGATCCGATTCGCCCCTTGATCCGATTCGCCTCGGTCTACCCTATAATACATACGCCCCATCATGTGAGAACAAAAAGTATGTCGTATTTGTTGGAACATGCCGGTAATACAAGATTAGTCCGAAATAAATTTACATAGGATACTAAAAAGTAAAGGATCGCAGTGAAATGAAGGACCGAAAAAGAGTATCACAATGACGTATCCCTTAATATGAAAATTAAAACTTATTAACGACTATGTTGTGTACCTATCATTTAGAGGCAAATCTGCCTGTGAAAATAATATTCTGGCAATTAATGCCCACTAGTGACATTAATGTGTTACATATCTTTAAGGTACCTACCCGATACTTCTCAATTGTTTTCAAATAAAGTTCAACGTCAAATTTGGGTAAGTAAACTGCTGATATTCCGTATCCGAACCACGAGAGGAATCCAACGAGCCCCATCGCGTGGTACCACGGGCTTATAGCCACTGCCAACGCATTAGGGTCTAGCGATGATGGTCTGAAATATTGTAATATAATTATAATTAATTGTATATAATTGTGTATTCATAAAATAAATATTGATACAGGTCATAACCAGCTTTGGAAGCAATTCCGTTTCCTGCTATCTTAAATTTTTCCTTTTCACTGCATACCTAAATCTCTTTTGCAGTTTATTCACTTTTCCCAAATATATCGGCCGCCGACAGTCACCATAAATTTTGATAAGCAATAAAAAGTTAGAATAAAATATTTTATTTTTAAAATAAAAAAAAATTTGAAAATAGACCTCTTTTCACCCGAGCAAACCCATGAAACCCCTTAAGGCACTGAGTTATTTTGGAAGAGAAGACGTCTCGTAGTTTCCTGAACACTGCTTAACCGAATTGGATTTGACGATTGACCTCACTCTCGAAGTTGGACCTGCCTAAGCGGACCACTTGTTCTAAATATAAATCTACAACTTCGAGAGTTCAACCCCCAACTGCGATGGGGGTGGGCACAACATGAACATTTGACACGGTCTTCGTTTTGTCCATGTTCATTTTAAGACCCACCCGTAGTGAGACTCCTTTAGTGTGACCCGTAGTGAGACGCTGCTGCCCGTCATCAACCGGGGAAAGGAAAGGGTTTGTAGGTAGATGATGTCATAGGAAAGGAAAGTATGACCTGTAGGAGTAGATACTACTGACTTAAAGTGAATAAGAAATGGAATACTCACATACAACAAGCAGTCAGTACATTCAAATGTGATAGCATAACTCCTTTCGGGAGTCCAGTAGTCCCAGAAGAATACAATATGAACAAGGTATCATCTTGTCCCTTCACATCTACACATTTAAACTCCTCATAATTTACGTTTTTCAACTGGTTATTAGCTATAGCCAAATCTTCATACGATAATGTGTTGGTTGGTCTCTCTTTGCCAAACACAATGACCTTCTTAATGTGGTTAAAAGTCTTTAATAGTTTTTCATTATTCTTGTAAACTACAGGCGAGCATATTATGTACTTTGGCTTTGATATGCTCATGACGTGTTTTATTTCACCTGAAATGCAATAAATAGGTCAACTATGTATGTAAAATTTCTTGCGATAGCCTCTCACATATGCAATAAAAAAAAAGTGACATTTGGAATTTTGCGAGAGACACTTATACACATAAACCCACGCCTGTATTCCCCGAAGGGGTAGGCATAAGTGTATTTCTGCACCCACATTTTGTCAGGTATGTATCAGTCCCACGTAATAGGGGGCGAGCCTATTGCCGTTTTCGGGCACAATTCCAGACTCCGTGCTGCTACTGAGATTTTCCTGATGGAAAAACCCAATAACACTTTGCCCGACCCGGGAATTGAACCCAGGACCTCTAGATCGCTCGGCACATACTTGTACCGCGAGACCACACAGAGGCAGTCACACTTACACACACTTATACACTACTTGTCCAGACCAATAGGACTAGTGCCGTTCTTAATGATAAGTGCACTTGACTGACCTGTGTTTTTGTATATTTTTTTACAACAATTCCATTTGTTTCATAAGTAAGTAAACTATAAGTTATAAAAAAATATTGAAAGAACAATCCAACCTCACCTTTAGCATATGCTGTACTAATAGTAGTCAGAGCTGCGCCGGTACAAGTAACTCCAATAACAGCACCACAGTATTCATTTCGATTCTCCGAGCAAAGAGCTACCACGTCTCCCTTTCTAACGCCTAAACGTGTGAGGGAGATAGCGAAATTCATAGCTTGTTGGAGCACATCTTTGTAGGTCAGAACTTCATGGGTAGCTCCGTTTATCTGAAATCAGAGTATGATGGCTTTATTGGCAGCAGAGAAAATTTTAAGCCTTGCTGAAGTTCCTAGCAGTTTCTGTGGCGCATAATGAGAGGCTAGACCGTGAAAGAACTTTGAACTTTGATGATATGAAATGAAATAATATTTATTGAATCTATACAATGTCAAATACATGATGTATGTGGTGTCTGTTCATGTGCATGTTCTGTTCACATGTATATGTATATGTATATGCATGAGCATACATGAATATTTATTGACAACAAAATGTCTCGCATTTTCTTCAAGTCATTCCTTAAGTTCCATGCTGCAATAAACAGCTTTTATCATCATCATCATCATCATCAGCCCAAATACGTCCCACTGCTGGGCACGGGCCTCCTCTACAACTGAGAGGGCTTTTATGCATTCACGTTATTTCGGTATTCGATAAGATAAGAGGACAAATGCAGTTGACACAACTAAAATATTGCATTGTATACCTTTTTTTTCTCGAGGGGACAGCTGATTATGGCTCTATTTCCCGTCAGCCCGTGGAGAGGGGGACGGAAAGCGTATGTCGGGGTCACTGGCACTAACATGGCGGGCTGGATCCCTAACAAAATTCCTAAGCCGGCATACCGACCAAAACCCACCGGTGGCCATCTCCGCGCCAAGCCGCGGCAGCGCGCCCAGCGACCCCAAGGGCATCTTTGAGTCGCTTTTTACGACAGGCAGGCGTTACTGTGGTGGGGTTCTAACGTCCTATTGCCACAGGGCAGAAGAGCATTGTATACCTGCACTTATATTAGGGAATAAACGTTATGTGGGGCAATGACCAAAATAAATCTATATCGGACCATAATGATTCCACCGCTAGATATTCTTCTTATCTACTATAAAGGGGTTAGGGTTAAGTTACGCTGACTTTTTTCTTTTTCCGGTATTTTTGAATTCGCAAACCGAATTTTTAAGACATTTTTCTTCACCATAAAATTGCATAAATCTTACCAATGCAATTTTCTCTCCCTGTGTCTTCAGTTTGTCAATAATAAATTCGCCGAAATTCAAACGTCCAGGCAATTGGAAATCATTAGATCCGTACACATATAGAGGATTCTTCAACATTTTGATTCCGGAACAATGAAATTTACTACACGATTATAAATATTTCCTTTTGCATGGATAACAAATTACAAGTAATTACCAAGACTTTCGAAATTTATAAATTATTAAAGTACAAAAATATATCGTAAAAAGTATAAAAGACTTTTAATATACTGAATACATTTATAATCACTTGATGCACATTTAAGAGAACGTTTACCCTCCTATGCAGTCGTGTTGTTACTGACTTGTTTTCTGTTTAAGTAGCAGATAAATAATATGCACTTTTTATTTGTTTATCAGATATATGTATCGCATACGAGTAATTTATATTGAGCTGATGTCATATGTATGTGGTAAAGAAACTTTATTATGGAGAAATTATATTTGTTCTTCATATAATATCGTGTATGATATGTATGTGCAACACTTAGCTTCTGGTGCAGTTTGCTTTGTATGTCATGGTAAAAGCTTTTATTTAACTTGCAATGTATGTATGTAAGTATGTTTGTTCGGGTGGAATCTTTGAACTCAATTTTGAAGTAGATATCTTCAACCGATTGAGCTGAAATTTTGTATACACGTTTAGTTTGGATGACAATGCATCGTGCATGGTATGTGACATCATTCTAAATCCAATATGGTGGACCATCCAAGATGGCGGAATAGTTATTTTTAGTGAATTTCTACAATATGGATATCAAATGAACGGGCTTGTTAAGAATAGCTCGAAATATACGACAGCCCCGTGGCGCAGTTGGCTAGATACCAGCTTGCGAAGCGAGAGGCCGCGGTTTCGATCCCCGCACAGAGACAAATGTTTGTGTGATCCACAAGTATTTGTTTCGGGTCTGGGTGTATGTGAGACCGAAAAGTCTCTCATAGTTTCTGATACCTACGACACAAGACTTGTATATTAGTGTGGGGTCAGAACTATGTATGTGACTGTTGGGTGTATTTATTTATTTATTTATTATATTTTGGCGTCATTTTAAATCCAATATGGAGGACCATACAAGATGGCGGAGTAGTTATTTTTAATGGACTTCTACAATATGGGTATCAAATGAAAGGGTTAGTTGAGAGTAACTAGAAAAAATTAAAAGCAAAATACTTTTAAAAAAGCTTTTATTTAAACGCTCTAAAAAGAAGAAAATAAAATGTATTATTTTTTAAGAAAAAAATATTTTCTTCTTTTTAGAGCGTTTAAATAAATGCTTTAAAAAAAGTTTTTTTGCTTTTAATTGTAGAGTTAGAAAATTCATTCCGAGATCAGTGTGCGCTTGGTTTCTATTAGCGTAAAAATGTGTCAAATGGTAGTATGGTAGTTCATTAATCATGATCGTTTTTCTATACACATTGTCCTTGTTATAATAATAAATAACTTATAATTCTAAAAGAATTTTCGCTCGTGTATAGTATGTACGTTGTCATTTTGGTATGTGTTATTGATAAGAGATGATAAAACTGTATGCATTGGGTCGTTTACATTATTACGTAATCTTGATTACTTTAATAACACAGATTTGATAAGAATAATATATTTATTGAGTAGTGATGGGCTCGAGTCGGCGATTCAAGCTCCAGACATACACCTTTTCTTCGTCACGTGTGTATTAGCAATGAATTGTCACGTACTTTAAAGGTGAAGGAAAACATCGTCCTGTAACCTATACATCTAAAAGTTCTTAGGAAATTCTTAAGTGTGTAGCCTGCCAAACCGCACTAAGCCAGCGTAGAGTACTAATACCTAACCCCTCTCATTTTTAGAGGAGGCCCGTGCCCAGCAGTGGGATGTAAATGGGCTGATGATGATGATTATGATGAATATATAGCCTGTGACCTGGATATGGAGTGTCAATAAAAAGGTGCAAGGTTATAATTTAATTATATAATAAATTAAATATTTTAATAAATGTGTTAATTCCCTCGACTGTGATGAAACTACGAAACAGGTAAATATGAGTTTGTTTCCAAAGCAAAAACGTCTAATAATAATAATATGTGCAGAGAAAACATCGTAAAGGCATCTGTTTTCCTAAGACATACGAGATTAATTTGATAGATTAAGGCCTAACTTTCACGCTGTAGAGAACAAGGCTACTAAGAATTTCCTAATGCAAAAACCCAAAAACACTGCTCAACCCTGGAGTTGGATGGATTCCCCTAGTTTAGATAGAAGAGAAGATTATTAGATAGAATCTAGGGTAAATATCACAAGTGCGGCCCGTCTTTTGTTTATTTTGCCAAATTGCGGCCCTTGCTTTACGTCGTTATATTATTAGTATAGATAATAAGATTTCATTTTGGTTGCGTCGTTTGGTTTTAATATTGTGTTTGGACTAGTGATGTGCCGGATCATCAAAAATGTATATCCGCGGACCGGATACGGATATTTAGTGCCAAGATCCGCGGATACAGACACAGGATACGGATCTTTATTTTCTCACTCAATGAGAAGATGCGTGACCTTGAAATGTGTAACATTGATCTCATAAGATAGTTGTTTTAGTATCTTTGAGTTATATATATACTTTTGGTATGGTAACTAACTAGAATATATGTGTGCAATTAAAGGTGCCATATATTTGATTTTAAGAAATAAAAAAGTTATTTGTTTTTAATTTTTTTTATATTTATAAAAGTAATGTCATAAATATCTAAGTATATGTAATTTAGTGATCTCGTAAGATAGTTGATTTAGGATCTTAGAGTTATTTATACTATTGGTATGATAAGTTACTAGAATATATAAAGGTGCCAAATATTTGATTTTAAGAAATAAAAAATACTCTGAATTGATTTTTTTAAATTATACTTCTTAATTAATCACATAATCTAAGTTATTAAGCAGCATTTTATACTGTCAATTGAATTTGCAAATTAATAAAAGATCCGCGAGAAAAGTAACGGATACGGACACGGACCTTATTTCCCCGCGGATATCCGCGGATACAGATACGGATACGGATATCCGGAACATCACTACTTTGGACAGGGACTCGCATATAATCTGAAGTAAGTTATCAGGCAGATTATTATTTTGTAGACAAGGAATGAAGGTACGAAAGACGTGCATTACATCGTCATCTGAAGATAAGTTCAGACTGATGTTAACAGTTAACAGGTAATATTTTTTATAATATTTTTATTTTTTATAATATTTTCGCGAATTTATAATTTACTTTTACTAGATTTAAGCATTTTCCTCAGTTCTTTTCTTAGGATCTTCCCACTAGGGTTTTTAGGTATAGCGTCGATAAACCGCACACCGCCTCGTAGATGTTTTGGATTTGATAACTGAAATACAAAAAACATTTATTACTTTACGTATATAATAATTATTGCTTAAGCATCAAATATAAAAATAACCATATAATTTTTTGTTATAGATTTGTCTTAAATAAAATATCATGATGATCATCATCATCAGCCCATATACGTCCCACTGCTGGGCACGGACCTCCTCTACAACTGATAAGGTTTAGGCCTTAGTCCACTGAGGGTTGGCGGACTACACACCTAAGAAATTTCTAAGAACTTTTAGGTGTGCAGGTTTCATCACGATGTTTTCCTTCATCGTTAAAGTACACGATAATTCATTGTGAATAAACAGACAACTTCTAAAATCAGAGGTGTGTATCTGAGGTTTGAACCCGCGACCGTCGAGATTCTCGACCGCGTGCCTAAACCTGAGGCCGTCACGACTTGAAATAAGATCTATCGGATGGATACTACTTCATTACTTCATTGGTCCTGCGGCATAACTATGCCAATTTAAGATATCGTTTGCGATTCTCTTGTCAGGTAAAGTATTATTAAGTTTCTTCGTAATGTAACTTAGCAGCAGTTCGAAGTCTCGAAATGTCCTCGGTAAAGAGCAACACGCTAATAAACTTTTATCGCCGTAAGTTTTTAACCAAAGATTTAAAATGTGACAAAAACGACACGTACCCGCTCAGCAACAAAGTCTGTGATCTCCTGTTCGTTGGCTCGTTTACCAGGTTGCAGCACTACAAAGGCTAGTGGAACCTCTCCAGCAGCCTTGTGGGGGATGCCCACCACGCCAGCATCTCTCACGGCCTCGTGCTGGAGGAGTAGAGCTTCTATTTCTGCTGGAGGCACCTAAGTGAGATAATTTTAATCTATGTACTGTTTTAAATATTTTTCCTACAACTAAAAATTACGAAAATGGTAACAACACTGTTTAGTCTTGATTAAATAGAAAATTATCGAGGAAATTCTACTTCGATATCTACTTCTCATCTGAGTAAGTAGTTTTTACATGACGTCATATTTTGTTTTGTTTTTACAGGCAAACATTGGAATCAGTAATAGTATTGATTTCATAGAATTTTACCAAGAATTTTTTTTGATTAGCAAATTCGAATTTGATAGAAGTGTAACACCACATTGCAAGAAGAGTGTGGGCTTTATATACACATATTCTTACCGGACGGGGACGAATAGCTAAGCATACACAGAGCGGGCCGAAGACAATTTTACTTATTAAATAAAATTAAGAAAGAGATGGTCATAATCTTCTACCTGGTATCCTTTATACTTGATCAACTCTTTTAACCGATCGCTTATGAAAAAGAACTCATCTTCATCATAATAACCGACGTCTCCGGTTTTGTAAAAGCCTTCTTCGTCAAAATCGTCATTCTTTCCTCCTCCAATGTATCCTTTCATCATTAGTGTCCCTTTGGCGCAGATTTCACCTTGTTGGTTTGGTCCTAAGGGTTTTCGAGTTTCGATATCGACGATCTAGAAAACCAGATTTTAGATTTTAGAATTACTAACAAAGACTTAATTTATACCGGGTTAACGATACAACTACAATAGCAATAGCATCTGATGAAAAGAATTTTGCAACTCAAATGTATGAAATGAATGTCGAGAAATGAGAACTTATGACATTTACATTTTAGTAATTTTAACTATATCTATATACATATATGGTCCGATGACCTGGTAAAGGTCGCGGGTTGTTGCTGGACGCAGGCTGCCTCCAACAGGCCACTGTGGAGGTCATTGGGGGAGGCCTTTGTTCAGCAGTGGACGTCTTTGGGCTGATGATGATGATGATGAATTTTAACTATAGTTAAATCATAATTTATTTGAATGGGCATTATATATCTTTACATACACTAACCCTGAAATTGTATACAATTGGTATTTCTGACTTCTGTGACAAAAAAAATAATTTATTTAGAACACCAGTACTGGGTAGCTAGCTAGCTACATGCTAAAGAACGTGAGTTGCTAAATTTTGAGAATAATGAACAGAAAAAAGTACTCAATCACTTGTTCACCTTTAAAACATTTCCAGGCACCACCTTCCCAACGCTGCCGGGTTTGGAAGTAGCCACCTGCGTGTACCTGCATATGGCAAGAGTAGTTTCCGACGCGCCGTAACCTTGCAGCACGCCTTGCAGATTTGGAAATCTAGGGACAATGATCATTATTGGCCATTATGAATACTTCTTTAAACCTCAAGTGATGGGGAGCTAAACAATTTGTTATATGAAGTTGTTGAAATTAGAAAAAATAATAAGTTTATCGTATGTTATTAAAGGTCGACCCACCACTTTCTTTACAGGAAATAAATTATATTTTGAGTATCCGCAAATATAACATAGAATACCTACTTGTCATGAACAGCCTTGATGGTATCCCTGTGCAGAGGAGCGGCGCCGGAGTAGATGACTTCAACAGAGCTGAGGTCACATTTCAAGGTCGACTTGCAAGCAGCTATTAGGACTGGAGGTACTACTGTTAATTGCACTACCTGAAAAATGTGGCATAAATACACATCAAATGCTATATTTATTAGACCCCAGGGTGAAACGCTACGAGAAACATCCCCGAATCGGGAGTATTTGCAAGGTTACATATGCATAATATAAACATTGCCTCATCATGGATATCTTTTTGGAACATTAAGGTAATACATGATATGTTCAAAATAAAATTACATAAGATACTAAAAAGTAAGGGATCACAGTGAAAAAGATTACAACGTATGAAAATTAAAACTTTTTAAGTATGTTTTGTATCATTTAATAGGAAAATCTACCTTTGAAAGTATTCGGGCAATTCATACCCACTAGCGATATTAATGTGAGCAAATACATATAGAATGTGTTAAACATCTTTAAGGTACCTACCCGATACTTCTCAATTGTTTTCAAAAAAAGTTCAACGTCAAATTTGGGTAAGTAAACTGCTGTTCTTCCGTATCCGAACCACGTGAGGAATCCAACGAGCCCCATTACGTGGTACCACGGGCTTATAGCCACTGCTAGTGCATTAGGGTCTTGTGATGATGGTCTGAAAAATTGTAATGATTTATTTATAGAATAAATATTGATCAGGTCACAGCCAGCTTTGGAAGCAATACCGTTTCCTGCTGTCTTCAATCTCTCCTGTCCACTGCATACCTAAGCCTCTTTTGCAGATATATTATCCGCCAACCGTCACCATAATTTTAGATTAGTGAAAATACAGCTTAAGAATTTTAAATTTACATTTAGAATATACAGCTTAAAGGCAAAAAGGTTCTAAGCAAATAACAAACATGCTTATTTCAGTTGACGTGAAACTTATGCGATAACTTGGTGCATGCTTTTACAACTTTCAAGACAAATAACTAATAATTTAATCATATACTCCTTGCTACTTTAACTATTGACGCAATGCCAGCCGTAGTTTGAAACTTTTTGTCATATGGTTTAATTTACAGCGGAATTTCCAATTTATCAGAAATTTTACCTATGAATACCTGAAGTATTTGTATGCTCTAATCCCTTCCTCTACTCGTATATGTAAGAATTATTATTAATCAATTTTTTATTATTGAAAAATTACAAACATACTTATTTCAATAGACATGGGAGCTCATTTTCACATTCTTCCGTCACATGAAATTTGAGCTCTGTTTAAAATATTTCTATAAGTACATAGCCATGCAAAAGCAAGAATATAATACACTATTAAGCTTCCATTTCTTCAATTGGTTCTTTATAATCACCGCATTGCGTTTGCCGTAAGTATCAATTCTAGAAATTGCCATGCTAGAATGAGGACTGTTATCAAACCTTAGGCTCTGATTGTTCGTGCTCCTGGGACGTCTCATCCTGATAGGCCTAATGAGGGATCATGAGAAAACATAAATCGTATGAACTGCGTATTGATTCTAAGAACTTAGGTTTATTCTATTTCTTACTTTACTATAGATCTTCGGGTCCATAGACATATACAATTGAGAAGTTGTAAAACTTTTTCTTCAAAAACCCACAACAACATGACCCAAGTACTTGTGTCATGGGTATCAAAAGCTACAGGATTTTTAGGTCTCAGTAACACCTACACTCGGAACGAATATTTTTACTTATACATTTATTTTGTATGACTCATACATCTAGTAAATTATATTGCTCGGGTACAACAAAATTATTTTAACCCTCCAACTGCGGTTAGATAATAACATAGTGAATAAGAAATGGAATACTCACATACAACAAGCAGTCAGTACATTCAAATGTGATAGCATAACTCCTTTCGGGAGACCAGTAGTCCCAGAAGAATATAAAATGAACAAGGTATCATCTTGTCCCTTTACATCTACACATTTAAACTCCTCATAATTTACGTTTTTCAACTGGTTATTAGCTATCGCCAAATCTTCATACGATAATGTGTTGGTTGGTCTCTCTTTGCCAAACACAATGACCTTCTTAATGTGGTCAAAAGTCTTTAATAGTTTTTCATTATTCTTGTAAACTACAGGCGAGCATATTATGTACTTTGGCTTTGATATGCTCATGACGTGTTTTATTTCACCTAAAACGCAATGAATAGTTCATTCCACAATGACTTATCAATAAGATGTTGTATCCCATGGTTAACCATGGCTTCTTCTACCGGTGAGAGAACTTGGTTTCAGTTCAGGATATTTTACTAAAGCTTATAAATAGGTCGACTTAAAATTGTAAAGAAATAGCAAATTGACTAGGTATGTAAAATCTCTTGTAATGGCCTCTCATACAGGTGTATTTAGACCGTGATCGAAAACTAAGGCAGGTAATAGCTAAGGTCATTATTACCAACTCACTGGCGTTAAAGAAAATCCCGACAAAAAAAAAATAAGTTTTCCTAACAACCATAGGTATAAAATGTTTGTAATTACTTTAGCTATTACCTGCCTTAGTTTCCGATCACGGTCTGAATACACGCTGTACATGTATTTTTTTAAAAATGACATTTCGAATTTTGCGAGCGATCTATGATCAATAGGACTTGTGCCGTTCTTAATGATAAGTGCACTTGACTGACTTGTGTTTTTGTATATTTTTTTACAACAGTTCTATAGTTTTCATAAGTAAATGAAATATAAATTGTAAATGAAATATAAATTATAAATTAAAGAGCAATCCAATCTCACCTTTAGCATATGCTGTACTAATAGTAGTCAGAGCTGCGCCGGTACAAGTAACTCCAATAACAGCACCACAGTATTCATTTCGATTCTCCGAGCAAAGAGCTACCACGTCTCCCTTTCTAACGCCTAAACGTGTGAGGGAGATGGCGAAATTCATAGCTTGTTGGAGTACATCTTTGTAGGTCAGAACTTCTTGGGTAGCTCCGTTTATCTGAAATCAGAGTATGATGGCTTTATTGGCAGCAGAGAAAATTTTAAGCCTTGCTGAAGTTCCCAGCCACGGAACATGATGAGAGGCTAGACCGTGAAAAAACCACGAGTTTGAACTCTAATGTCTGTTCATGTTTCTATTCTTTTCACATTATTATATGATGTTCATGCATTTGTATAAAAGGTCTCGTTTTTTCTGCTAACCATACGAAATAATTTTAATATTATTGTGGGATATAAATATATTGGTATCAAGTCGTCCCTTAAATTCAATGGAATAATCAGCACTACAATTGACAATTGCAGTTGACGCAGCTACACATATTTACTTGGTCTTATGAAGCAGATAAACCGTATTACATAACTTTACCGGCTTGTTTAGTCTTAAAACGGAACCATTTACTCCCAATCCAGACAAAACAGCCAGTATTTGTGTTTGTAGGTAGGTAGGTACATCTATTCGTGATGTAGGTGACGGTAAGCTATCATAATCACTTTGAAAACTAGTGAAAAGTCATTGGTACAGAAGATATGATCAGGTACCTACTTATACATACAATGTATGTATACAATCCAGTACTGAATTGGTCTCAGAGTTACGAAGAAAACTTAGGTTCAACCAAAATTAAGGTAAGAACATTGTGCAGGTATTACACTTAAGAGTTACGAGTACCTATGTATAATAAATAACCTTTTGTGGGGCAATATCCAAAACAAATCTATATCAGACCATAAAGATTCACCAGCTTGATACTCTTCTTATCTACTATTAAGGGGTAAGGGTTAAGTTACGCTGTCTTTTTCATTTTCCGGTATTTTTGAATTCACTATTGATTTTGTAAATACATTATTCTTAACCATAAAATCGCATAATGCTTACCAATGCAGTTTTCTCGCCATGCGCCTTCAGTTTATCAATAATAAATTCACCGAAATTCAAATGCCCAGGCAATTGGAAATCATTAGATCCGTACACATATAGAGGATTCTTCAACATTTTTATTCCGGTACAATGAAATTAGCTACACAATTATTAATATATCAAAGACTTCAAATTAACAATTCAAAGCCAATTAACACAAATTTCTAAAACAATTAAAGAATTATTAAAGTACTAAAAATATCGTTAAAACTATTACTTTTATAATCAATTGATGCACATTTAAGAGAACGTATACCCTCGTGTGGAGTCGTGTTGTTACTGACTTGTTTTCTGTTTACGTAGTAGATAATTAATACGCACTGTGTTTGTTTATCAGATATATGAATAGTATAGGAGTAAGTAATATTCAGCTGATATCATATCTATCATGCATGTATGCATAGGTATATGGTTGAGACACTTAACTTCTGATGCAGTTTACTTTGTTTATCGTGTTATAAATTCATTCCGAGATCAGTGTACGCTTGGTTTCTATAAGCGTACAATTATGTCAAATGGATACTACCACTTATCATTAATCATCATCGTTTTTCTATACATCTTTGTTATGTACCCGTGTAAATCTATTTAGAAATAAAATAACGTTTGTCTGTATGATATCGAACTCCTCTTAAACGGCTGGACCAATTAGGATGAAAATTTTTGTGTGTGTTCGAGGGGATTCGAGAATGGTTTAGATTCACAATGGACCTGATAGATGGCGTCGTTGTCGGTATGTCAAACGGCGGAACCGATTGAATGAAGTTTTCCAATGGGTCCCTGGATGATTTCAAAACACAATTGGACCCAGTAGGTGGCGCTGCTGTCAGCATATCGCTTAAAACTTTTCCGGGCTCTTGCCCGTCCAGACGTCCTCGTCTGCCGGGACAGCTAGTAACTTATAATTCTAAAAGAATTTTCGCTCGTGTATACACATATATGTATGTTGTTATTTTGGTATGTGTTATTGATAAGAGATGATAACACGGTGTGCATTAGGTCGTTATCATTATTAAGTAATCTTGATTACTTTAATAACATGGATTTTGAAAAGAATTACATTTTTATAGAGTAGTGATTGGCCCGGAGTCGGAGGTTCAAACTCCAGGCATACACGTATACAGGTACTTAGCAATTAATTATCACGTACCTTAAAGATGAAGGAAAACATCGTGAAGAAACCTGCATATAAATCCAATCACATTTTGGTTGATCCGGGAATTGACTCCAGGGCTCATTAATCTACGCCACATGCTTCAGCCACTGAACCACTAAAGTACTTAGTGTAAATATCCTATTATCAGCTAAAACTAAAGGACACATCAACAATTAAATTTTTATTTGTATTTTAACCTGATTCCATTTAAAACTCTATTTAATTGTGTATGGGTTACAAGAGTACATAATCATTTTATTTTTATGCAGTTTTAATTTTATTAACATAAATGCAAAAAGACGTATCTAATTAAGTGTTGTTCTTAATAGATTGTTTATTGAAATAAGGACGTTGACCTCTTGAGTGTATTTCGTCCTCTAAGACCTGATGGCCTATTGCATCTATTTAATATCCAATATTTTGTAAGTTAATTATTACTAAAGGTAAATTTATAGAACTACATTTTATTTTTGTCCAAAATGTTGCAAAAGAAAACAATTCGTAAAAACTTTGTTTTTAAAAAAAACTTTGTTTTTAAAATAAGCCTAGTAGCGTCTCTTTCTAGGTACATTTTTTCTGTAGCTACCAAATAACGGCAAATTGAAATTGAAAAAAAAAAAACAAATTTATATGCACCAAAAAGTAAAAAAATAATTGCGTATTCTTCTATAACTTAATAATCAACTTACTTTTTCTCGTCATCAATATGTGTTTACCACACAAGCTAGGTATCTATTCACTTCAAATCTAACTCAACACATACCCATGAATAACAAACAATGATTAAAAAAATTCTAGAGTTCTCCCTAAGTAAAATGAAATGAAAAATATTAGACTTCTTAAAAGTGAATAAAATTATTCCGATAATGTAATTTAGTTACAATTATTGTTATTTTTGGAGGCGGGAAAATGGACCACACTGGAAGCATTAGCTTTAAAATAAAAAAAATATTATTAAAATCGGTTCACCCAGTCAAAAGTTCTGGTAACAAACATAAAAAAAAACAGACGAATTGATAACCTCCTCCTTTTTTATTCTGTCGGTTAATTATTATATAAATTAAACAACATTACGATGAAGTAGTAGTCGAGGTGTAGGCACGCGGTCGAGAATCTCGATAGTCGCGGGTTCAAACCCTAGGCACACACCTCTGACTTTTCGAAGTTGTGTGTATTCACATTGAATTATCACGTACTTTAACGGTGAAGTAAAACATCGTGATAAAACCTGCACACCTAAAAGTTCTTAGGAATTTCTTGGGTGTGTAGTCCGCCAACCCGCACTAGGCCAGCGTGGTGGCAACAAATAAATGTGTGTCCTGGGTAGAGATGGGCAGTGGGAAAAAACCCAACGGGAATATATCCAGGTTTTTTCCCATTTGGGAAAAAACCGGGTATTTATGTGGGAAAAAACCCAATAGACGGGTATTTTCATTATTTAACGGAATTATCACGATCTTAAAAAAATCACAATTATTTTTTATTTTTAGAACAAATGCAACAAAAAATATGTACTTTTCGATGCGCACATACTTTGCGCCAGCGTATATAGGGCCCTAGCTGTTGCCTGTTGTTCGAAACGTCAAAATGTGTAGCCTGATTCAGGAACTAAAATAAAACCAGCAGTTTATTATAAGAACAAAAAGACGTCTTCTTGTTTAATCATAAGATTTTTTTCTGCGAATTGTGATGGAATGTTACTTAGTTGCAGAAAGAACGTCCACAAAATAAAATCCAAGTCGTCAATTAAACCAACAAATTAACACAAGTGCGCACAATACGAAGCCAAAACAACGTGTGAGATAAATAGATCACCAACGCGGACGCCACTGCTACTACCTGCTTCCCCCCCCCCCCCTACTCGCGTACGTAGTTTCGGGTTACTTGTCGCTAAGAGCGGATGAAAACACACAAACAGACAGTTTTATTGAATTTCATTTTATTTAATTAGATAGCATGGAGTACATATAACGTATTTATCGAATTATGAAAATATACAAAGTTAGATTAGCTCTAACTAGTAGTAATAGTACGTACTATTTGATATATACATGTATCTACACATTACCTAGATGTTACATATGCTAAATATGAAAAAACCCGAATATTATCCCATTCGGTAATTTTCCCTGGGTTTTTTCCCTATTTTTTCCCACATTGGGGTTTTTTCCGGGTAAAATCCCATCTATAGTCCTGGGAGCATATCAAGCATTACAAAGCTTTTCGTTAGGATAAGATTGCTTTTGATGTTTTTATGCCTTTTGCATTTTTTACTTTTCCTGATAATTTTTTTCGTCAATTCTTCAATTAAATGTACATATTATTCGCTGCAATAACTGTTAAATTAAAATTTATTTTTTCCCTTAAAAATGAACATTTTTGCTTGTTAAACTTGTCCTATTACAGGTCAACAACTCTAAAATGACCTCAAAGTTTTTTTCGCATACCTATATTTTTAGGTCGGAATCGTTTTTTTTTAATTTAACCATTTTTATATATAGTGTTGCCTGCGTTAAAGCTATAATGCAACATTAATTTTTATTGCTTTGTATTTTTGTGTGACCTTTATTGGTAATCTATACAGAATATATATGAGATAGAAGAGTATATTTTCAGTTGAATATTGTTAGTGAAATGAAAGTCACATTGTTACATAATATTGTTTATATATTTTTTATTACAGTGCGGTACAATCACGCGAGGTAACTGTACGTGTCCTTCTCGCCTTCGGTGCGCTCCAGATATTCCTTCTCGATCAGTATGTCGATGCATTTCTGTAAAAAAAACATTGTTTATTACATACATACATAACCTCACACCTGGATTCCCCGACGGGGTAGGCAGCAGTGGCGGTACTTCCAAAGAAGCCCAAAAGGCCAGTTTGCCCTTCAAAATTCCGATTATTCATTCTTAAGCTTTAAATATTTATTTAACAAAAGCATTTTGACTTATAAATGAGGATATGCTGACCCCACAATAAACAATTATAAACTAGACATTACAAATTAACATCTAACGCTTTTGGGCTTCTATGGAAGTACCGCCAGTAGTAGGCAGATGTGATTTCTGCACCCACATTTCGCCAGGTATGTACCTAACAATCCCACGTAATATTTTAAGGGACGAGTCTATTGCCAATTTTCGGGCACATTTCCAGACTCCGTGCTGCTACTAAGAATATCCAAATGGAAAACCCAATAACACTACCCGATCTGGGAACCGAACCCGGAACCTCTAGATCGCGCGGCACAGATTTGTGCCGGTACTTTGTTTATTATTACACTGTATACAGCATAATGTACAAAAAACTGAAATGAAACTTTTTCGTTCTTACAAATGTCTAGATTCAAAAGAAATACAAAACATAATTTATAATAATTGCGGAACGTACATACATGCGCCTGTTTCCCCAGAGAGGTAGGCAGAGGTGCATCTTTGCATCCAGATTTCGCCAACTGTACTTTGATATCAATAAGTGGCGAACCTATTGCCGTTTTTCGTGGAACATAAATCCGGCAAGCTTATTGTAATAAAAAATGTTTAAAAACCAGTTCTATGGCTCTTATTGTCTTTACATGATAAACAATCATCTTTCATCTGGATGAATGGCGTTCCTCAAAGTGCGATTCAAACGGTGTTTCCTTCCTCGCACAACATCTTTGTGGAATCAGCTTTCCTCGGCGGTATTTCCAAATGGATACGATTTACGGACCTTCAAGAAACGAGCCTATATTTTCCTCAAAGGCCGGCAACGCACCGATAATTCCTCTGGTATTGTGGGTGTTCATGGGCGGTGTTCATAACTTAACATCAGGGGGCTAGCTCATTTGCCTCCTTTCACCAAAGGTCTCAAAGGCCTTACTATCAATTTTCGATCATCATCATCATCAGCAGCCTTTCTCATCAATTTTCGATGTAAACTAGAATCCTAGAATATATAATGTAGGTCGGAATTCCAGGAATTCTAATTAGCAGTAATTTGGTCGTAATTCTTATGTTTAGTCAGTAATTTGTATGTGATTATTTTACCTTGATAACGGGCACTCTTGGCTTGAACCGCGAGGACAACTGGTTGAGCACTTCCACCACCAGGTGCTGATGTTTCAACGTCTTGCGGGTCTTCATTATCCTCACTATGGCAGCCTGGAAATAAAACATACAATGTTATATGTTAAACGTCATATATTGACTGCCAATTATACAATGCTTGAGGACTTTACATCTTGTTTATAGCGGTTGGTATATGAGGGAGTATGGATAACCTAACAGTAATTTCAGAATGTATTCTGTTATGTCTTTTTTTTTACTGTGTACTTATTAAGTATTTTTTTATATAGAAGATAATTATCAGAAAAAAAATACAGAATAGGATATTGTCATATTTCTTAACAGCAGAAAATTGAATAATACTTAATGACATGATAGTATAGAGGTCACACTTGAATCCACCATTTCCGTGCCAACTGCCATAATGGTATTTATGCCATATTTATATTTTATAGTAATTCAAAATGAAATGTTTATCACAATTAACAAAAAATTGAGTATTCACTTCCTATTATTGCTTTAAAAATAAATAAATATGCTTTAAATAATATATAAGCATACATAATAACCTGCACTAGGCTAGCGTGGTGGACTAAGGCCTAAACCCTCTCAGTTGTAGAGGCGGCCCGTGCCCAGCAGTGGGACGTATTTAGGCTGATGATGAATTAATCACGTGAGGCTCGAAAAAATCACGCTCCCGTAAAAATCACGAAATATCACAAGGGGGGAGGGGGTTGTAGTAAGATATCAAGTGTATTTATTTTTTTGTCAAACGCGCTACTTCTAAACCGAAAAGCCAGTCAAAAACAATCTGCAACCTTTCTGTTTAGATATTTTTATCATGTTCCTTAATTTCAGAATAAAATAAGACAACATCACCAAGGGGTTTAATATGCTAAAAAAAACATCACATGATTAATGGACTGTCCCTAATCATGTTATTTCATGTTCAACATATTTTGAGTTGGAACTGTATTATTGGTGTGATATATGTATACATGGACACAACATCACCTGTATGAGCATCTTCCTGTCCTCCTCGATGTGTTTGTGCGTCGCCTCCTGTTCCACCTTCAGCTCCGTCTTCAGCGGGATGTTTATGTTGACACGGAGCTTTTTGCTGAGGAAATACATAATTTACATCAATTTTAAAATCAAAACTTGGTTGATATTGCCACAAATTTTCAAATTTAAAAAAATATCAAGAACCTGATATTATATCGGCATAAAGACAACCGAAATTGAACGTAATCCTCAGGCAAGGAAGTGTGGCAAACAAACTCACTTCTACATTAGGAAGTATGGAGTGCACTTACTTCTTATACCCTAAATAGAGCTCGACGATCGACGATTCAGACAGTTCAGCCTCGTCATCCTGACATACGAGGAGTTTCGCTTTCAATAGAATTTGCAGCACCTACGAACAATAAAAACAGATGTTAGTGGATTTCTACTACTACTGGGACTTTGTATTAAATAAATAAATACAGCCAACAGTCACACACATAGCTCTATTCCTATGCTAAGATAGAAGTATTGTGTTGTGGGTGTCAGAAACTACGAGACTTTTCCAGACCCGAAACAAATATTTGTCGTGCGGGGATTGAACCCGCGGCCTATCGTCTAGCCAGCTGCACCATGCAGCTGTCATATGGTTAAATGAAATGAGAGATCCATGTACTTTTGAACATCAGGTTGTCCATCATCCAATTTGACTGTATCCAATGAACTAAGTATGTAGTTGTTAGGTTTTTGACCAAAATATTTTATATCAGTTGTACCTATATATGTACATCCCAGTGGCGGTACTTCCATAGACGGCCAATAGCGTTACACATTAATTGTGTAATGTCTAGTTTATAATTATTTATTGTGGGGTCAGGATATTATCATTTTTATGTTAAATAAAGATTGAAAGCTTAAAGATTATTATGCAGAATTTTGTAAGGCAAGGTGGGCTTTTGGGCTTCTATGGAATTACCGCCACTGATACATCATACTAATGGGCACAGGTCTTTCAGTATTGAAGGAAGATAGGCAGAACTCGCAGGCCTGCAGATGTCACAATGATTTGCTTCACCATCAGTCCTTGATAATTTGTTGCATATACCCCCATGGCTCGTAAAGAGGTTAAACCTGGGATTTAAGTCCAAAACGTCCAAGATTTCTAGTGTGTATAGTGGTGAGTGTGTACCTGCAGCAGGAAGTCTCCCTTGATGCCGGTGTGCGTTTCGAGCTGGCGCACGCTCCACGCCGTGTTGTCGTTGTACTGCAGCAGCACCGCCATCTGGAACGTGCTCGCCTGCAGCGTGTATCTGCACACACACACACACACACTCAGTTACTTTACTAAACACGTGGAACATTATACATCCTGACTGATGTAATCTTGCACTAAAGCCTAAACCTTCTCAATGATAGAAGAGGTCCGTGCCCAGCAGTGCAGTGGTATATGGACTGATGATGATGATGATGTAATCTTTGTATGAAATACATTATGAAAAAAAAAGTAGCTCAGAGTTGATAAAGGCAATGAATGCAATCAGCTGAGAACTGAACCTATAAAATGTCAAATACATCACTTAGATTATGTCAATTCAAAATTTAGTTTACCACCCTGTTCAATAGGCAGTCATCACTAGAGAATGGACAAGAAACTGTATTGTTACTTTTTTCCCAATGAAGAGTAGCATAGAAAGGAGAGAGTCAATTTGAGAATAGAAATTCTGGAAAGTAAATGTGGGAAAGGCAAATAGTGTGGAGTGGATTGAGTTATTTAATGATTTATTACGTAATTATTGTACACGAGGAAACAATAAACAAAACAAAAACACAAAGGGAATCACAGTACAATTGGCGGTCTTATCACTCAAGGCGATCTTTTAGAGATAACCATAGGATGTACATAAAGAAGGACAAAGACCTTTAAAGTAAATGCAACAAATACTAACCTGTTTTTAAAGCAGTTGGTAAGTAATTCTCCCTTGCTCATGTTGTAGAGCCAGTTGAGTTTGCGTCCAGAATGTTGCGACGAATAGAATGTGGTAAACCTGTGCACTGAACGCTCCAACTGAAACACACAAATGATGATATTTTAGGCAACATATTAAATTATAAAGATGAAAAAAAAACCCTGGATGTCAGAACTTGCTTTTCTCTTTTGACAGCCCCGTGGCGCAGTTGGCTAGACACCAGCTTGCGAAACGAGAGTTTGTTTGTGTGATCCACAAATATTTGTTTCGGGTCTGGGTGTTTGTGAGACCGAAAAGTCTCTCGTAGTTTCTGATACCCACGACACAAGACTTGTATCTTAGTGTGGGATCAGAACTATGTACGTGACTGTTTGGGTGTATTTATTTATTTATTTATTTATTTTCTTTTTTACCTTGGCAAGGCAAAGAGAAAATATCACCTTAAATAAATTACGTCATAAGTAGCTACTGAGTAATGTACCATAATTTTTTAACATGTTTTGGTAACATATAAAAGAAAAATTACAGATATTTTCCAAATTAAAAATACACAAAATAATTCCATTATAATTAACCTTCACCAATAGACACAAGTATTAGCTTGTCTTGTAGTCTTAATAGTTAACCAACAAGTTCTTAATGTTTTTTTTTCGTTATAATTTCAAGATAATTTCTTTAAGGTTAATCAACAGAGTTGTGATGTAGACATGCAATAATTACATTTCTGTGACTCATTTTTTAATATCCTTCTTTATACTTAATATTGTTTATAATTGTATGTTCTACATTGTGACAATATACATCTTTTTCTCTTTCTTTTTTGAAAATAATAATAATAACATGTATAGTTACCTCTGTAGGCAGCTGGAAGGAGGAAGACTGCTGGAAGGGCCAGGAGCCGGAGGAGAGCACCTGGATGCTGAAGTCGATGTGTAGAGGCTGCTCGCTGCTGTTCGCCATGTGCTTGCGGAAGTTCTCGTTCAGGTCTTTAGATACGCCGATGTCCTGCACGCATAATAAGCAGATATAATATTTGAGAGATTAAAAATATAGGGAATTGACATTTTGTATAACATATTTCATAAATGAATCAGAGTTTTAAGGAACAATGTTTCCCCAAAATACTCTGGAATATACTTAGGATGGGAAGCGATTAATTGTACTTACTTGGAACATTCTCTGGAGTTTGCTTGTGTATTCAAAACCGCACGCCTGTTTCAACTTTGAGATCATTGATGCCTGTAAACAAAGAAAAATATAGTATATAAAAAAATGTATAATATGGCCAAAATCCAAGCTGACAACTAAGGAGGTCAAATATTTAATTCCTATAATATAGAAGAAGAGATTATCCTAGCATATACACGCCCCTACCGTACAGCAGGACCGACGGCAGTATGTATAGAAATGACACCGAACAGTGAAGTTTAGCGAGTCTCTACGGAGCCTAGCTTGTCTTTTACCCCGCAACGAAATTAATCAGAAGAAGATAATCTCTATACATAAGAAATGGCTATAATGTATATAGGCGCGCAGTCGAGAATCTCGGCGGTCGCGGGTTCAAACCCCAGGCACACACCTCTGACTTTTCGGAGTTATGTGTGTATTCACAATGAATTATCACTTGATTTAACGGTGAAGGAAAACATAGTGATGAAACCTGCACACCTAAAAAAGTTCTTAGGAATTTCTTAGGTGTGTAGTCCGCCAACCCGCACTAGGCCAGCGTGGTGGAATAAGACCTAAACCCTCTCAGTTGTAGGGGAGGCCCGTGCCCAGCAGTGGGACGTATATGGGCTGATGATGATGATGATAATGTACATAGATTACCTCTGCGTCATCGCTGGCCGACATATGCTGCACGAGCCGCTTGGCGAGCATCTTGCTGTAGAACTTCTGGAACACATCCTTGTCCTCGATGTACTTGAACACCACCATCTGGAAACATATAGTACTTACATAGAATTTTATTCAACATTTTCGAATTTAGAAATATGTAGGAATTTCATATCCCTGTTATGAAGAAAAAGCTTCAAACTGAACTGACTTATATAAACATGTAGACATGTGAGTAATATTTATAATTTAGTCTATGTTTTATTTCGATAGCATATTAGACACCTAGAAAACAGAAGGACTATAGAAAATATCGTAGGTCTATAATGTAGGGAAATAATAGATAAAAAAGAGCTAAAATTTTGGGCCGTTACTGACAGAAACAGTCAGAAACTCAACCATACTTGCAAAAAGAAAAACAATATAAAATGCACAATACCCACCACTTGGTTGAGCGTGTCTTCCAATTCAGCCTCTTCGGGGTTCTTACTGGACTTTTTCAAAAGCAGGTCGCAGTACTTGGCGAGCAGCTCCGGACTCTTTGATGAAGAATTTGCCGCTTTCGTCACTGCATTACCTGTAGTTAAAATTTACAAGGCGTGAAATACAAATATCTATTGTTAACTTTTGAGAATTTTTTACACTGTTTCTGAAGTTGCATACAGGCTGTTACGAATATATGTAAAAGAAAAAAGCGAATTTGTGTAATACTTCTACATTTATACGGAACACGTGTATCATCATTATTAATCGATAATATATCTGTCGCAGCCCATTAGAATTAGCCTTTTAAGTAACAGCTTAGCCTATTTACGGCGCAATTCAACTAGCGCTTGGACTATAGACCTTAGCGTCTATTGCAATATTTTATGAACTGGCTAGCTAATATTCCATATCCCATAATAGTCCATTGCGGACGTTGCCACAGTAGGTTATAGGTGAACTTCCTATAATACAAGATTCTTGAGGCAAGCATGAATGTGCTTCGACCACTTTGACATGCCAATATATGAAAAGTAATTAAAATTTACATACTGTTAATAAACCGTCCGCATGCCTTGTCGAGTGCCGCAACGAAGCCGGAGTCATTGTTGAACGCAACCAATACCAAAGCGTTGTATTTCTTGTGGACCTCCAGAATAGTAGACACGTATACTTTCGGATCCTGAAATTAGATTCGGTTTTATTTTAATGCGTTATTGATTTTAGACATTAATTATAATGAATTAATACAAACTCCATAGTAGTCATGCATTGGATGGTTTCCAAAAAGGTACTATTTTTTCATAGTGTATAATATGACCTTTAAGCACTATACCATTAAACATGGTTAGATAACGCAATGTATGGCAAATTATCATCAGTGGCGGGGCTTCCATAGAAGCCCAAAAGCGTTACACGTTAGTAGTTTAATGTCTAGTTTATAATTGTTTATTGTGGGGTCAGGATATTCTCATTTTTATGTCAAATTACTTTTGTTAAATAAAGATTTAAAGCTTAAAGATTATTATTCAAAATTTTGTAAGGCAAGCTGGGCTTTTGGGCTTCTATGGAAGTACCGCCACTGATTATCATATAATGCTTCTATACTTAACAATCCACGATTTACTGTGTCTTTATTTAAGCTTTACATCGCGGCTGTATATGTATAGAGTATTGTGTGTGTGCTTCGGCAGGATAAATGCCTGTTGTGCTTAAAAATATTGGAAGTATTTTAAGACACTTATTGTCTGAAAAGTGTTTATTTATATATTTTTTTGTGAATATCTGTCTGGAAAGGCCGTTAAGATTATATTTACAATGTAATCTCTATATAACGACACTGAAGGGACGGTGCATTTTATGGCGTTATAGAGAGTTGTCGTTAAATGGAGAGAAGAAAATTATTGTATGGAACGCAAGCTAAACCAATCAAAGCCATGTAATGTCGACGCTTTAGGGAGTTTGTCGTTAAATCGAGTGACGTAACATGGAGTTTACACTGTATTTCCAAAACCACCCGAACTAAGCATAGCGTTTCTAATTTGGTGTTACCATAATGTGTCAGGAATGTCATAAAGCATTGTATATTTAATGTTTAACATCGCGGCAATCCCAAGAAACAAGATATCTCAAACAAGTATAGGAAGGCATTAGACAGAGATGGATGTGCTGCTCCAGCAGTGTGAGTATAATGTGTGGTAATACAATAGTGTGCAGTACCGTGTGCGCGCACTCGCCGCACTTGTCGATGGCGTGCAGGCCCTGCGCGTGGATGTGCTGCTCCAGCAGTGTGAGTATAATGTGTGGTAATACAATAGTGTGCAGTACCGTGTGCGCGCACTCGCCGCACTTGTCGATGGCGTGCAGGCCCTGCGCGTGGATGTGCTGCTCCAGCAGTGTGAGTATAATGTGTGGTAATACAATAGTGTGCAGTACCGTGTGCGCGCACTCGCCGCACTTGTCGATGGCGTGCAGGCCCTGCGCGTGGATGTGCTGCTCCAGCAGTGTGAGTATAATGTGTGGTAATACAATAGTGTGCAGTACCGTGTGCGCGCACTCGCCGCACTTGTCGATGGCGTGCAGGCCCTGCGCGTGGATGTGCTGCTCCAGCAGGCGGCGCAGCTCGCACAGTCCGTCCGGGATGCGCGCCACCAGGCTGTACATGCGCCCCAGGTCCGCGTTCTTCTCACCGTCCAACAGTTTCTGGAACACAACCATATTATTAAACATTTTCGTACACATCCATATCAAGTATTGTTAAGTTGGTAACAAAATGTAACCAGTAGCGCCATCTACGATATAATACTATCTCGAATACCACTATCTCATGAAATGGTGGTCTCCTCAAGCAAGGGTCAACTGTTCCGGTATTGGGCAGCCCGTATCCATCCGCCAGCATTTTCAAGTCGTCGGACCATCGCGTTACTGGATGTCCTCCACTACGACCGCCTAAAAGCAATCTCCACTCCTAAATCTTGTTGCGTGCACAGACCATTCGTGCATTAACATCATAACCGAAAAATTAAACAGACGTGCAACATTGCTGGCATTTCGTTTAGTAAGCGACATTGTCGGAAGACCATTTTGAAGCTATGTTTGTAAATAGGCATTCACTTAAGGTGTTAGTGAAGTTGCTGTGCCATCTGATTATGTTATGAAATTGATCAAGAATACAAATCCTGACATCAGCCAGAACAACACCAGGTACAAAGTCTATCTAAAGATCAAAAACTAGTAGTTATGATTTAATTTTTAGGCGCTTACAAATAGTACAGTAGTTTCTCACCTGGAACTCAGCGTGGAATATCTCTAGGTGTTTCTCAATGAGTACCCTGTCACATGTCTTGGCGAGTCGGTCCATGGTTGTCTCGTGCAAATACACTTGCACACGTCTCTGCTCTTCTTGCAATCGTTGTTCCGCCTAAGAAGAAATAATATTAGATTAATTATTTTATAACATCTGGTAAAGTTTGTACGCAAGAAATCCTAAGGCTCAGGCGACCAGTGCTACCAACAGGCGGCATTGAATATTTTAATATACGAGTACCTTATAATGATAGAGTGTGATAGTCATGATGTGAACAATTGAGGATCTGGTGTTATACAAAATAGTAACAATCGACGTCTCACTAAATCTAGGTAATTATAGAAAAGTTGACATTCCTTAGGAAGGGAATGAATAGGGATATTTTTTATCGAAGAGATATCATGTTGGAAGAGACCAACAATTTTAATCAAGCCGCTTGATTTTGATCGTATTTCTTAGGAACTCTTAAAGAATATCAACTATAAATGACTATAATGATATTACCTTTATCATGTACTCGGTGACTGGATTCCACCTGAGGAAGTCTGTGCTCTCTCGAGTGTAGAAGCGCTCTGTATCTTCAAGGAACACGCATTCGAATGTCTCTTTGTAGACGGTGAGGTTCTGGCAGCGGGAGCTGGGGTCCTCCTCGTTCAGACCCAGGGCCACGTAGCAGTTGATCACCTGAATAATAAACATATTAATTGTATAATCAACTGTAAGTCCTGTATGAAAAATAGTCATTGATGTTGTAGCTCATCTGTTGACCTGTTGTTTATAAGGGGAGAAGTGGACACGAAATTATGAGTGAAAGTTATTAGAATAAGCTATGCACATTTTTTTTTTAATAATTTTCAAAGCTCGTAAATGGAAAAAATTGTTGCTACAAATATTTTGATTATAACGAAAAACATAGGTACATAGATATTGTGTTGCAATTGCGTCTTATTTCATCAACAGTATTTATCTTTTATGTGCGGGCGAAACCTCATAGTTCAATATTTTGTGTCCCGCTTTGCTGTGGAGAGAAGTCGACAACTCTTTGTTTCCAACTCCTCCTTCATATCATTTTTCAAATCAACTTCTTTGCGGGATCATGACAAATGAGGTTCCTTTAGATTCGCTGAGCTTCAGCGCTCGACGTTAATACTGTACGCTCCGCTGTTGATCCTGGACACCAGGAGTTCCTATTTCTGGTGGGATAAGGCCGATAATAAAAATATCTACATTCTACATAGATACTATACACTCACCCCAGAAACGAGTCTAGTGTTGATGGTCTCCCCGTTTCGTTCCCTCTCAATGAGTTTGAGCACGGCGTTGGTGACTTGCTTGTTCAGCCGCTGGAACAGATTGTCGCGCCACGTCACCAGCGCCAGCTGGTAGATCTCGTAGATGCCCTGCAACAATTATACACGTATTTATATTTTAAACCACACTGTCCGATACCTGTAATATGTCTCTCAGGTCTGAATGGTAGAGCCTTATACATGGTAGGCAGAGCTGCATTCCTACACAAACTTAGCTAAGTAAAACTTTATCACAGTATACAGATAACATTCCATTTGTAATTGATGCTATTCAAAGCAATTTAATTAAACATTTTCAAAAACATTTAATACTTTAATAACTTTAATTTAAAATTCCTATAAAAGGATCTTCCTAATTTTATCATAGATTCCCCCGGTTTTATGGTCCGAGTTGTTTACATTAAGCTTATTCCTGATATTTGCATTATGCGAGCTTTTTTTTTTAATAAATAACAATAATATAAAAAAATGGAATGATAGGATTTAGGGTTGGGGGAGATAAAGGTATGTACAAGATACCTTGCGTCCCTCTTCGCATTCGCGTTTGACCCAATGTCGATTTAAATACGCGCACACGCCGTTGAGCACGCGCGACGAGAACTGATACTCCTCCCATTGCTTGGTGTAAAATGCCAGCACGTCTTCGCCCATTAGGTCTGAACCGTTCTGAAGACAATAAATTACTTCTTTAATATCAACATGCACAAGATAAGGTCATAGATATGAAAACGATGGTCTTATTTTCTCGTCTTTTGCCAGCCAGTCATCATCATTATCATCAACAGCCTTTTTCACGTCCACTGTTGGACATAGGCCTCTCCTATGGTACGCCACTGGACTCTCCTCATCCAACCGCTGCCAGCCACCTTGCGGATATCGCATCAGCCCACCTAGTCAGGGGGCGTCCAGACAGTCACTTAATGAATATATCAGTTCCTTTTTTTTGAGACTTTCTTTATTTACTTCATAGAAGTACCTATTACATTGATAAAGTTGAACTCGGAGGCTATAGGTAAAGTGTGCGATGGCGAAACGTATCAGTTGGTATGAGGACTCTTATATTAGCCCATAGGCGACTCAGCACCAGACTTCCTCTAAAACTGAGATGGCTGAGCCTCAGCTCGACCATGACATGTCGCTGGAAGAGACAGTCATCCCGAGAGTCGAGCTGGAAAGCCAAAGACATTTCGTCTTCTATTAGCTTAGAAATACACAAGACACTTTCCTTTCGTGAATAAATAGTATCTGCTGATGAAAATCTCCCGTAATGGTTCTAGAGATACCTCTCTAAAGGTGTATGCTAGTAGCGACTTGTTGCTTCGTCAGATGTTATCGTAAAGTGTTACCTGAAGCAGATTGATGAGATAGATCCTGAGGAACTCTTTAAGCCTCTTGAACAGTTCCAGTCCGACCAACTGAGCGCCGCCTTGCACTTGCCCACTCTGAAAATATTCAAAAAATAATAATATTAGTGCTTTAGATATACGTTTCTAAAAAGTTTTCTAAAAATCTATTGGTATCAAAAAAAATTAACACTTTTGTACTAGCTCCGTTAGCTATGTTGGATAGCAATATAAGACTGCAGCTTATTAACATTAATCCAATATTAAAAATGACATCATCATCATCATCTACAGCCCTTTCTTCCATCCCACTGCTGGGCATAGGCCTCTCTTCTGGCATGCCATTCGTCTCTATCCTGGGCCAGTCGCATCCAAGACACATTTCTGTTTTTGTTATTTATGAATAGACTCAAATCTGATTTGGATGATTTTTGGTATCTAAAGATATACCTTGAAAGACCTTGAGATAGGACATATCTTTTTTTTTATCAAATTGCGCTTAACTACAGCTTTCTCAATGACTTCACCAAATGCCTTTTTTTGGTCAAAGTATAATTATGCATTTTAACCATAAAAATACACCTCAATTACTTTGCTGGTAACATTAATCTTTAATAATATAATAATCTTAAATAGTCTTTGTAATCATACCTTACAGTAAGGTTTTTGCTTAAGTTGAGAAGAAAGTCTGTTTTCATCTTCTGTTCTAGTATAATACTGACGTTCTTAATTTAAGAAGTCAATATGTTCTTGGAACTCACCTGTTTCTTCCCTCCATAGCTATTTCTGCCTCCGTTATTGGTCAAAGCTCGAGCATTTGATCCACTGCCCGCGCCTTGGTGATGCACAGACGTGCAATAATTGTATACGTGACTGTTTCGTTATAAGGAATTTATTTTTTGGATACAGATTACAGACCAAACAAACTGTTACAGATATTTTTAATATTATACGTATTTTCGTATTTTTGTTCATAATATGCTATTTGATTTTGGTACTATAAAAAATCATCTTAAATATTATTAGATACAATTAAGACAATCTTCAAGCATTCAGACAAAGAAAGTGTAATAGATACAAAGGAAGACAATAACAAATTTATAAACTAAAGCCAAATTTCAAGCATTAATAAATCTGATTAAATTCGAAATAATATTATTAATAGGAATGAGGAGAGAGTCCATATTTTTCTTCAGTCGAAAAGCTGAAAGAAGTGACAATTACAGGGAGACGTTCTTTGATACCTATCTGGATTATACTAAAGAAAAGATGACTAATGAGGCCACATAATTATACAATGTCGATACACAATGGCAATAGTTTCGCGTTTGTCGTAATCCTGTGCTAAGCACACTTAGGATAGTGCGGTTACATTGCCGCGCCAGTATAAAATTCATCTTTGCGGCATAATAAGAAACTAGCAAGCTACAACAATATACATCAACATTACCGCAAGAAAAAAGAATCGTTCGCGTTTCACAATAATTGCAATTTTAATAATATCAACACGCTATCGCGTCGAGTCTCAGCGATAAGATCAAATCGATAGCGTCGCGTGTATCAATATGGACATTTCATCGTAATTATGCGGACATGTGACGGAAATATTAGAAAGTTTTGAGGTCATTGTGAGTAATATTTGAATAATTATTGGTCTTTGTTCCTATTCTAACTGGCCTAGCCTTACAACTAATAAATAATATCATAGATTTTTGTGGAGTGTATAGATTTTGCTTATTTTTCAAGTTTAGTTATTTTTCGAATGGATCAAAGATTTTTAAATGTATGTTTAAAAAAGGATACGTGTATAAGTCCATGTATCTCTTCTTTTCCATGTGTTGTCTCTTGTATACTTGTTCTATGCCTTCCTGCAAGTCGCCCCATATCTGAAAATACAGAAAAAATAATATTTAGTAAAAGCATCCTCCATAACCTAAATGGAACTTTGATTCCATTTTAAAAGAAACTTGATAAACCAAACTTCGTCTAGATCAGTCCATTTCTACGATACGACAAGTAATTATCATTTGGAATAATGAAACATTGAATATTACTTGTATAAATTGTATCAGTTTTCTAACGATGACTCGTAAGAGTACCTACCTATTCTGTATCGTAGTCGCGGTTAAACACAATTTTCTTATATGTATGTACATGCACACACCTAGACTTGGTTATATAAATTGATGTCCATGCATGGATCGAAATAAAACCCTTTCTGGCCCCTAGAGCTAATTTCTTAACTTAGGAAACAATAGATAGTGAAATGGCCGCTTATATTATAAAGCTACAAAAAACATAGTTATCGTTTGTATATAATAGAAATAAGTATAGTAACCACGGACTGTGATAACTACGTAATCGTATTAATGTAATTTGTGAAAAACACTGTAATACTTTAATAGGGACTTTCTGTCTAAAGCAGCATCAGACAACCGTTTTCAAGTAACTTGTTTTAATTGAATGTTTACACATACATACACTACCGACAAAAAGTTTGGAAGCACTTTTAGTACTCCCAATTACTTTAGAAATAATATAAGATATAGTATTATTTAATTAAGAATGATTAGGCACTTAATTAAAACAACAATTAAACTATGAAACAAAACCATATTGTTATTACTAAAATAATATTATATTTTATTACAACGTCGATAAAAATTGTTATTATCAATTTGCTATTTGTTTTTACTAAAATTATAGGTGCTTCCAAACTTTTTGTCGGTAGTGTATATTCTTGTTAAAATGAACCGTGTCCACCATTTCTCACAACTGTACATGAGTATGCAAAAATATGAACTTATAAAACTTGCTACGCAGTTATCGATACGAAGAGAAACCCGTCTGAATGTATAAACACGTTATATAACAAATATACGACTGTAAACAGTCTGTGGATTTGCAATTCCTATGGAAAAGTCGGAAAGGGTGTGTTGGCACCTCGATTTAAACCACAAAATTACAATTTCAATTGTTCGTGGATGTGATAAGAAACACATAATTTACCACGCAATACTCCAATTCGAACAAATGTTTGAGCAGCATACAAGTTGAGGCGTGCAGGGATCGATGCAAAAGTTTTTCGCGGAGGGAACAGACGTTTTAACCACAGCGATAAATGATTTCACGATGTATCGAAACTCAAATCGCAAAGCCACAATTAGGTTAATTTAGATTCTTTCATAGTAAATTCAATTTAGACCATAAATATATTTTGTTGTTTTCTTATTAGATTATGACCAAATTGTTTAATGTAAAATTTAAATATTATATTTTAATTATAATACAGACTGCCTCGTGGCCTCGCGGTACAAGTATGTGCCGTGCGATCTAGAGGTCCTGGGTTCGATTCCCGGGTCAGGCAAAGAGTTATTGGGTTTTTCCATTAGGAAATGTGGGTGCAGAAATGCACCTCTGCCTACCCCTTCGGGGAATACAGGCGTGAGTTTATGTATGTATTTTAAATACATTTCATATTCACACATAGAATTCAACCAAACAAAAAATATACAAAGCTGGAAGTAGTCATAAGTACAATCTTATTTCGCGTTTCGTTCATATTGAATACAAAAATCATCCATGTTAGAATTAATATTTTAAGATAACAAAATCAGCGACTTGATCGGATCCATAAGATTTTTATACAACGAAATTACAAGTGACTTAAAAATAAACTATTACTATGAATATAACTTTTTTTTACCCGATTCTCCTTAATCAAACCAATGCAATGGTAGTATTTTTCGAATTATGCGCATTTATAAAACTAAATATTTTATCGACAAGTGAAGATCGCGTGTTAGAAGATAGCGTTATTTTAAACAATAAATTAAGATAATAATATTTGAAATGACACCAGAAAGGAGACAGATGGAAATAATAATTTATGAGGTATTGAATTAATGCCATCAAAGTCAAGATATTCAAGAACAAAAGCGATAAGCATCGGAAAAAAAATCACTTTTCTATTCTTATTACGAGATTCCTGGGATTATAAATAATTTGTAAAAAGGTGAAAATTACCAATCCAATCTATCATGGACCTGTGTCCAGTAGTGAGACGTGTTTAGATTACACGTACCTACAACATGTACGATTTTTCACACAAATATACCGTTGTACATGCAAATTTCTCTATATGGTAATATGGAAACAATTGTAGGTAATTATTACTTAAATCATTACAAAATTGAACGATTGCTCTGAATTTTATGTTTTTTTTATACTTATTTTAATCTTCCCAATTCGTCCTGCGACGTTGAAGTTTTTTGTCTTCGAGGCGTTTGTAATTAAAACTTACATCAATAGGTATCTAATTTTGCTATTTGGTAGATTTCCAAAAAAAATATATGCTATATTTTAATCTAGTCAATATTCCTCATAATCTTCAGACTGTATAGGGTTTCCTATATCTGCAGTAGTTCGGCCAAGTTTGCAGTCGCGCATGTGTAAAATTTCTATGCATTCACGCACAAGAAAAATATTTTCATTCGAGGTATGCGGAGGGGCAGAAACGGTCTACCGAAGATTATTGATAGACTCCATTTTACTCGAGTTATCTTTATTGTATTAATAATCATACAATCAGTTTTTTTTGTGATAATTATTACAACTATGACGTGCCAACGAGTAATATAAAGTTGTTTATCAGTGATGCGACTGGTTTAAATTTTCACTCAAACATCGTTAAAGCAAAATCTTTTTCATCTTTACCGCAATCAGCCAATAAAACTGAAGAAATGCTCCATTTCGAAGTAAACTTTCGCTGCGTACGGACACGATCGTAACACATTAGAAACATTTTTATAGCATTCGGTTTGTCCAAGCACATATCCAAAAGCAAGATAAGGAAGACCCAATGAATTATTGGTATGAACTAATTTTATACACATGTATTTTCATTTTATATACATGTGTATAAAATTAGACAGGTACAACATTTTCCATTACTTTTCATCCCGGATTTGTAATTAGGGCAACAACACGAGCACAATCCGAAAACGACGATCAATAAGAGTGACTCATCGGCAATAGTCAGCCAACCATCTCGTGGGCGGACGGAGTCACGAAAATTATATACAAAACACACAAACTGAAGCTATCACAACAGGATCCGGGAGTTTCTCAATGAATACGCACGCTTAATACGCTTGATGAATGAATATCTTCACATCGTGCTTCTCTAAAAATAAATCGATTGGTCAATATGAAATTATTTTTGCCAATATCGGTCTATTTACGTATCAACGCTGGTCAAAGACCTCATTTGTAGACATTTGGGGATTAATTAGTTTCTTGACCGTTTTTTATAGTGAATACTAGAACTGGAAGATAAATTAAATTAATTCGAAAAACGACAGTATATTGATCAATTTTATATTTTATGGATTTAATAATAAATTTTTAATTAATTGTAATTTATAATAGACGTATTAATTTCTTACATCATTGTAAAAACTGGATTGACTTGTACTGTATGTGATGATTATGGGTCCATTACTAGTGAAAGCTAGTTGCAAAAAAAAAAAAAAACACGGGCGATACAAGCGAGTACGAATATTCTGGTAAAAACAGCCAACGTCAACTTGAAATTTGTATCAATACATTAAAGGCCTCCTAAACATAGCCCATAGGGTATTATTTTTTAATCCATTTCTTTCTCGCGACTGTAGATACCGTTATGAAATTCTTATTTATCCATCAGCATCATCATCATCAACCATCATCGATTCTTACAGGGGATTACTTATTCTTATCCCATTACATTTGAGGCTAAGACTAGCTATAATAACAGATTACATGCATTTCACCTCGATAAATCTACTCGTAGGAGTTTAATTGCTAAACAGATAATAATAACTTGACCGATAAGAGAAATGGAAGCATTCGCGCACCCACAACGTTTATTTATTATTGTGTTCGATATTCTAACCAATATTATACATTTGTTTGTTTCTTACGCTCTTAGTGCTATTTAGCTGAATTGAATTTAGCGAAATTTATTGCAGAAGTAGATGGGACTTGAAGACTTTTATAAACTTTTTTTTTGCCTATTTTTAAAAAGGATTCCATCCATGCCTGGCCAGGACGCGAATTTGTTATAGTTATATTTATTATTTTATTGTATACTATACATCATTGTCACAATACCAATTTTGATCTCAAGGTCTATTACCTTGCCTACCTCTTCGGGAATACAGACATGGGTGACTCCACCACAATGTCAAAGTAAAAGTTGGTCAAGTTTAAGCCACGCTGCGCTAAGGGAGCTCGATACAATTTAAACGCCAGGAATAACAGATATATTTTTTATTACAATTAGGCAATAATACGATAACATAGAACAGACTGCCATAACACAAGCTGAATACAAAATTAAACGACGTCCTTGGTATGAAATGACAATTTCATAGTTCCAATTTCAATATTTCAGTCGAGAATAACATACTTAAATATTTATATGTGGAATGTATAAATAATATGTTCGCTCTCGAAGCACACGAGAAATGAGATTATATGCAGAGGGAATAGATTGGATGACGTGCCCGCTCCTGGAATCTAGACGCATTAAGAAGGTCAATGTCAATGCAGTGTAATAAGCGTTGAGAATTTACAATGGCGGCGATAAGTATTTACTAAGACTGATCGTCGCTTCGGTTAATTGGTATGATGGTAAAAATTTCTATAAGAATCATCTTAGCAGGCATTTCGAGGGACGAAAGATGGTTGTCTCTCCGCACTTGACATTCTATTTGGACGGCATCGTGCTTGGCTGTCGTTTCTGTTTAGCCTAAACCTAATCACCACCTTTACTGCTCTACCAAAACAATTTCCTTTGTTTATAACATTCTTACACTTTTAGGAATTTTGCACTTGCATCATTCAACCTTAGTTTCCGCCCAGCGCCCTGTGTATAAAGGACCGAGCAATAAACCTTTGCAATCAACGCGAAGTGAGAGACGTAATATAATAACACTCGCACAGCCGCCCACACGCGGTTTCTCTCCGTCCTCGTGGGTGGGATCAACACATATTATTCATTTAAAGTCATACCTGTGTACCGTGCGTGTCTGGGTTTATTTCACGGCCAACTTCGGGGATGCGTTTTATTTCATATGGCAATTTATTTAAATTGTTCTTGTTACTTGTACCGTTGTATTATAAAAAACTGCCGTATTTTTAGAGTTCCATATCACATAAAAAACGGCGCTATAAAATCACTAAATTTTCTGCCTATATGTTTATCTTACTGATGGTAGAATATTCGTATCAACTCGAATAGTAACCACACTAAGATATAAAACTTAAAAAATGTGTCGCGTTCTAGGATTAACTGTACCGACAGGCGAGGAATAAACGTAGTCGTAAGATTACACTCTATTTGGACCTTCATATTTATTGGACTTAGACCTCAGCCTACCATATTGGCCCGATACGGTTGTAAGATGTCACTGGACTTATCACACCACCTAAGTTATTTAGAAATTTCCTTCTAGTGGATTTAACAACTGACTGGTAAGCTAGGACATTGAAGAAATACGAATTATGGACACAGTCACCCGCAGCTTATAAGATTATCCGGATAAATGGGTAAGACTTTAAGACGCTTTAGACTTGAGGCCGCTTCACTGAACTTCTTCATATAACTTAGCAAGTTATGTAATGTTGTTTCATTGATTTATTCTGTGTTATGTATGGTCAGTTAACGTCGAAATTTTCGAGGCTAAATGTAAGTTTCTTAATTAGTTTTGGGAGTTTGGTTCGTGCCAACAAGCTTTGCCAGCTAAAGCATACTTTGAATAACGAACAAGTTTCATCAAGGGATGAAATGGTTTTAATATGAACAACGTAAATCATTTTGTTTATTCAATGTTTGGTAACATTAAGCATATCCTGTTGAAAAGTGAAGGAAACTACAAAACCATATGGTATTACAGTACCTATATAGTTGTAAAATACAGTAGCTAAATAAATTCTCCCCCCCCCCCCCCCCCCCTTCTCCAAAAACAATTTTCAATTTTATAGGGATCTTAAAAAATATCGCACCTAATGGAGTTTTAAATACTCAAAGAGACATTTATTACAACTTACAAAATGTGCCTTTACTTTTGGCTCAAACGGACAATTGAAAAGTCAATACTCTATCTGGACTGAGCTTCATTAACTGAAAACATTAGCATGTAACCAGTAACAGGTAATATAGCAATCTGCCAGTCCAAAAAAATATGTAATTGCAAAAACGACCAGAGAATACCTAACAGACCTGGATGATGATGATGAAGATGATGGTAAAACTTCTAAAAGTATCTTAACTCTTACGCTTCTAAAAATAAATAGAAGCATGACGATGCACTTCGTGTTACAAAGCATTCTCGTGCTAAAGAACTATAAATATACTAAAATTGTCAGTGAGACAGTGCGAGAGGAAAGTGAAAGCTGTCAAACAAAATTTCTACTTGAAATCCTTACTGCAGGTTACGCCGTCTGCCCCCGGTTGCTCACAAACTGGTATTTTAGCATCCAATCAAAATACGTTACGGAATAAACGACGTATAATAATAATAATTTACTTTGCAAATAAATACATCCGGACTGATTTAAAATATACAAATTCATAGGTAATACAAGAAGCCTCATCAGAGGTTTTTGATCCCTGGAAATTTATTACTTATTCACAAATATTTGTATGAGATGATGTTTGCGAGAGTAAATAAAGTATTTTAGTCTCTGAAACCTTTATTACGAGAGAAAAGCTATTGACTCCCTAATTAGTCTACAGAAACTATATACACATAACAAAGCTGAGAACTTAATTATGAACGTTCGCGAACCTACGTCACTAGGTTAAATCTTATTATTATGTGGTGAGGTCCTCACTGTGAGGACTGTACGTCATGTTTACATTTTAGCAAAAAGCAGTGATGGCCCAGAGGTTTAGGCGCGCGGTCGAGAATTTCGGCGGTCGCAGGTTCAAACCCCAGGCACACACCTCTAACTTTTCGGAGTTATGTGTGTATTCACAATGAATTATCACTTGCTTTAACGGTGAAGGAAAACATCGTTATAAAACCTGCACACCTAAAAAGTTCTTAGGAATTTCTTAGGTGTGTACTGTGTAGTCCGCCAACCCGCACAAGGCCAGCGTGGTGGACTAAGGCCTAAACCCTCTCTGTTGTAGAGGAGGTCCGTGCCCAGCAGTAGGACGTATTTGGGCTGATGATGTTACATTTTAGTAGCACCTTCCGAATTGTAGGCCAAGTCGAATTTCTGCCACCACGTTTTGACAATTTATAAGTGGACGAAATTTGTCGTTTTTCGGAGTTTTGTTACTAAGAATTAAGTTACTAATTTCCTGAGGGCAAAATACAATAACACTTAGCCTGATCCGTGAATCGAACCGAGAACATCCACAAACTTGTGCTACAACACAGTCGATCGTAATATATACTTTAGCGTATAACTTAGTACATAAGGTCTGTGCTAATTGCTCGTAAGTCACAGTCAACGTGGGATCTGCGCAATATAATTTTATATGCAAATCACAAAAGGTGAATATATGATCGTGCGTTGGCTTTTAATCTAACCTGTTGGATAGTAATCAAACAAATTTACAAATAAATCCCACAATGCGGTGAGTTTTAGAAACCATAAACAAATACCTAAGTATGTTTCATCGTATACAACAGTCTCCTTTACGATTACGGTATGAAAAAAGCCTAAGAATCAAAGTCAGTGTATCACTTAAGCAATGAGATACCTATACCCTAATCATAGAGCAACATAAGACGTCGTGGAAGACACCGTTAAGATGGAGGGATAGCGACCACCGTACACAGGGCGTAAAACCCGCCATAGTGGCACATGCAAGTGTGCCGCGTTCCGGGATCAGCCAGTGTATATCCGGTTTTCGGGGGGGCTTCAATCACGGTGAAAGGATGACCGTGCCGGCATTTTTTGGCTGGTTTCTCGCAGTCGGTCCTTTGTTCACCATGGTATTAGTCCCCCAAACTTCTTCACAAGATGGGTGAAGAGGTTTTCGGCCGGCATGATTGCGTCGACCAACGGGAGATCATCATCTCTCGCTGGTCGGCACTTTTTCTGGACTCCATTACACTTACCATCAGGTGCAATGGGGTCACTTTGCCGTGCCAATATAAAAAAAAAAAAAAAAAAAGGGAAAATGATCACAAAACAAGGGAAAATGACAGCACAGGAAGGCATTTGTCATGCTGTTGAACGATACCCCCCAATACTGCACAATACACCAATATCATCGCATTCAATTTCAGAAGCCAAAATAGACAATTTAAAAAGCTAAATTAAAAAATAAACTAAAACGCGCCAATTTGCATACGTATTACACACGTATACAGTTAACCGAGCGAGCTGTGGCCCGAAACAATGTCAATGCTAGGTAAGTGGGACGCACAGACGCAACCGTGGGCGTCCGCATATAGCGCACAGTTTACGCGGATCTCGTACTTTGTGACCAACTGATCAATGATCACGCAGACCCATCGATAACTTTCATAGGTGGAACAACACTTTCAGATTACTGATACTGTCTGCCTCAGATTTCGATCCCAGTTCCGCATTAATTATTGTGTCTACTTCGTATTCGTGTCGCGACAACCGTACATATATGTATTATGATATACAACTATGTATACTGACACACGAAAATATCCTGGGTCCCAAGAGCAGCCTCTATGTATGCGGTTACCAAAAGACCGGCGACACCAATAGGTGTGTCTACTGTATATTGGTCACTGTGTTACTCGATATTCCATTTGGGTAGCAATTCGCAGTGCATTTGCCAAGAGATTGCTATGTAATTCCTCAAAGACTGAAATTTATGTGTCTATTTCTTAAATAAATTTCCTTATCTCCAATGACTTATTTGTTTACCTGTCTGTCTGAAAAGTTGCTTCGATAGGCTTCAAACAGACATTTATCGGCTATGATACTTAACTTACGTTCTCAGAACAATTTTTTATCTTTCTGACTCGAAGTTTGTTTCAGATAGACTCCAAAACAGCTAAGCTGATTTTGCTAAGTTAGAACCAAGAATCTATAACAATTACTAGTTATATGATAATATATTAAACATTGGAAACATGGACTAAGGCCTTAACCCTCTCAGTTGTAGAGGATATAGTTGCTTATACATCAGATTTGGGAGACGTCAAAAAGAACCACAACTTTAGGCCAAGCTATGATGGCATAATATACAAAACTTACACCTTGTTTAACATTAATATTTGCGTGTTGATTGATATTTCTTGTCTAGTAAAACTATTCTTACTAGGAACGGAAGGCTAGAAGTATACGAGTATATGGAAGCGAATTGTTACTCAATTGAAAATATAAAGACGAAAGACAACAAACCATTAAAATAATACAAACAAAAAAATAAATCGGATCACTCAAAACATGCGTCATGATCCAATAAAAATTCTGATTCGAACATGAGTACAGTGGAAAAAATCTTTTTGCATGTTTAAAAATCTTATAAGTAGCTTTAAAATGGGATTTTAATATCAATTCACAGCTGTTCATTACCCTAAGTGTTGAAGATGTTATAAATGTTTTAACAGAGTCACACTGATACCGGAGAACCGGTATTGGACGAGTCACAGAGCGTGGGATTCACAGATGAAGAATTCTGAACGGCCATACGCTCGACTCGGCGACTGAATATCCTCACGCGATATCGAACACACGCAATATACATCTTATTGTCTCGCAAGTCTGTCATCTGGTATATTTGTACTTTACAGTATAGAGGCGAAACACTTGTCTGATGACTGAGGGTATGGTTGGACAGGATTCATTGAGAATTATTATCCGTAATCAGTTATAGAATATAAACTTTTGTTTACCTCATAACACTTTTAAATGTATGCGTAAAAAAACAAGTTACATTTATTATCATTAAATGTAAAATAAGACCTACTTTTTAAACAATGCACCAAACTGTCGTCATATGGCATACATTGAATCCGAACTTGATGTCTTGAACGTTGTTAAAATCCAACCACTATTTTGGATCCAATCTACCAACACAATCAGTTCCAACTTACTCCAACACATAACAATCATCAATCCACACAAGCTATCTTATATGATTTGATAGCGCACAGGAAAAGAAGCAAAAAGCCATATAAAAGGTAAAATATGCAAATGTTTGCACGTAACCCAGTTTTTAATTAGCTACGAGAATTCTGTTAAATTTAACCGCATAACAGTTACGCAAGGCTACGAGTACAGTGAATACGTGTGCATTGGATGCATTAGCCTCGATATGGATGGTCGCGCTAGCTTAATGACGTTTAATGTTGTCATGCTTATTGCGAGGACACCCAGGAATTATACCCAAGGCTTTGGTATGGGTGAAAAAATATTTAGAAATAATTATTAAATGGAAACATCATCAACTTCTAATGTGATTGGTTATAGCAAAGAAGGCGTCAGAATTGTTATGGTGACTATAAAATATAGTCACCAAATAGTTTGATCAAATACATAGCTCATTCCGAAGTAGTTTCTTGTGGTGTGTATTGACCAAAGCTATGAAAGTTGCTAATCGATAATAGAATCTTGCAAAAGTCAAGTAAAATTAATAAATAGATGAGCTTAGGTCTTTGTCGACTAACTAACTTGCGAAAGAATGCGACCCCAGCTATTAAGAAAGAAACGCACGCTACATTTTCATACTTAGCAACACGTTACCAATATTATTGCAAATTAAACCCACGTTTTGTATGAGGAACATGATGTAAATTTCATAACGAATAATATAACAATCGAATGTCATGAACCATTCTATGAAATGACTAATTTCCTTGGTGATTTAAGTACGTAATTAAACCAAAACGCTGCGACTGTTTTAAGTCGTTCTAGGAAGCCGGACCATTGTTTCAATATTATCATCACTTATGATCTTTCTAACGGTAGCCTGGCTTAGTCAGCTAATGGGTTCCTCCGTTTTATCATACTACATATGTTTTGTGATGTTTCCAAACAGTAGAGCAAAACAAACAACTCCATAATCGGAGTAGGAAAATAGGATGTAGATTTAAGGATGCATTTGAATGCTATCTTCGATATATGAGCAAGTAGCTCCCCGGCTATCCAAATAGAGTAATGACTGGCATAAAACAACACGACACACTTGTGTGCGGTGTTACTATGCGGGCGGATACGAATATCCTTTGTGCAGCGCTGTTTCCTCTTAAAAGATGTTCAAGAAATTGCCCCACGAACATACTCGAACTCCGATAGCTCCATTTTGTTTACTACAAAACTTTACGCTCTCTAGATTCGTTAGTGATTCGCACTAGCAAAGTGGGTCAAGGCCATGTTTAGGAAGTAAAGACCTCGGTCGAAACGGTTGTTGCGAAAAGGAACCGGCCAAAACGCTCATGTCCATGATCGTACCGGAAAGCGGAAACGCAATTTCTTCCGCATGCGTGTCTACGTAGACACAACACTGATGATTTTTATGGGTATTATAATGCAATTTGCTAAAGGTCTATATTCGCCGTTACTATCGCTTTACTTGTTTGTCAAAATCTCAAACCAATTATTTTTTTAAGATATTCGCCAGAATAACCAACGCATATAAAGTAAATTCCACCATGATGACAACCTAATCGCTCTTAGATGTAGAAGAGTCCCGTGCCCAGCAGTGGGACGTACATGGACTGATATACAGAAAGGCTGCCGGATTGTGCCGAAATATTAATTATATATGGACACCTGTGGCAGTACTTCAATAGAAGCCCAAAAGCGTTACACGTCAATTGTATAATGTCTTATTTATAATTGTTCATTGTGGGGTCAGTATATACTAATTTATATATCAAATTGCTTTTGTTAAATAAAGATTTAATGCTTAAAGATTATTATTCGGTATTTTGTAAAGCAAACTGTGCTTTTAGGATTCCATGAAAGTTCCGCCACTGATGGACACAACGCACTGATATAACCATATAATATAATCTCCTATAACATAAATTCGTCGATTTTTAGCCAGCATCAGACAAAATTGTTTTAGGACTTGATCAAGTAAACATTAGCTCAATGGCAATCCAACCTGTTAGCCTTTTCTCAACAAGGTACAGGCCGCACCATTTACGTCGTCACTCGTGACTAACCCATCTTTCTTACACAAATTATCAGCTCTTTTTTTATATTATCCTATATACGTTACAATATTATGCATGGGTCTCTATTGTTAGTGGAATTTAGGCCTTTATTCAAAGCACCTCTATTACAGAATGGTAGACGTGAAATGCCTAAAAATATCCCTATTAAAAAGAGCTGATTTTAGGTTTTTTAGGTGTTTAATAAACACTCCATGAGCCTGAGTCTGAGACAAGACTAACTTTTCAGTCCATATCTACCCAGCAATTGTTCTAAAATTTTGAAATAACAAAAGTGTTATGCAACATACCTGATCGAAGTTCTTCTGCCGCAAGGGCATCGGTTGTCGCACGCTGTTTGTGCTCATGTTACCGCAATGAATTCAATACCAACGCATAAATACAACAGACACTCTCGTACCACAAACAACTTGCACTAAAATTGCACTAAATAAAAATGCGTACCAACAATGTACTGAACATGGGATGCGCTATAAGAACTATAATACGAGATCACAGTAGTACGGTTCAGCTGCTATTTACATAATTTTTTTATGTTATTTTTTGTGTGGAACGGCCCGTTTGAGTTACGATTGTCAGTTCTGAAACAAAGAGAAAACAAATGTTATTAATGGTACAAACAAGTAAATGGTATATAAGCTAAGATAGTGTTTCTAAGAGCAGGCAATAACACTTAATGTTGAATTTTCGAGGATTTTAACGGAACAATAGAATTGAAAAAAAAAAATTGAGAACCTTTTAGGATTCAGGCCACTACCAGAAATACCTTATATAAAACAATATTTTTATTTTAAAGAGACATGTCTACACTATGTGTCTATACTGTTATTTTGTATTAGATAATATTACATATTTAACATATTAAAATTTCCTTGAGGAAAATGAAATATTTTGTACACTATACAAAATATAGTATATTATAACTACAACATCATCAAGAAACAACCTATGGGACTGGAATGAAAGGTTGTAGTTGTCAAATTATATTTGAGACTTAAAGCTTACTATTCATCATCAGCCCATATATGTCTCACTGCAGTGTACGGGTCTCCTCTACAACTGAGAAGGTTTAGGCCTTAGTTCACCATATTGACGGACTACACAACTAAGAAATTCCTAAGAACTTTTAGGTGTGCAGGTTTAATCGCGATGTTTTCCTTCCCCGTTAAAGTATGTGATGATTGATTATGAGTACACACATAACTTCGAAAAGTCAGAGGTGTGTGCCTGAGGTTTGAAACCGTGACCATTGCGAAAGTTTACTTTTCTCTAAAAAAGTACTCTTCCATAACTTATTTTGACAATTTTGCATATGTAATAAAGTTTTGTATAAGATGTAGATATAATAAAATATGTAAATCTAAACAACGAAATACTAAATAAAAATGTACGAAGTATTTCAAATTTATTGAAAAATCAATGCTTATTTCCTAACAGATCCAATGATAATAATCTTGCTAAGGTAAAGATCATTGAAAACATTCCCTCTCACACTACACAAACTCTTGCCCCCTCCAGTCAGCATCATATGTGCATCTAGCAAATTATTTGCAGAACAAATTGCACACTTTCACCAGTTAGCCACAACTTGAACACTTCCTACAAACCGATAGCCATCAGAAAATCGGAAGACTTGGTTAATTTGCATCAATTATTATTAATTGATTTTTTAACATTCTAACATTAACATACTTTATTTTTAGTATTGTTGATTTGTGTTTGTTTTGTGTCAGTAAAATTAAATATATATTTTTCCACATATTTTTCAATTTACAATAATATACTTGCAAGTAGTTATGATAAACCCATGTTAATCTTTTAAGTTGTTTAATCAACATTATTTATTTCTCGTTCAGTGAATGTGAAACCTAATAATATCTCAAGCATACCCTTTAAACACTAAGTTAAGATCTAACTGTTTAGAAGGTATTAATTGGTCTTATTATTGCATTTTTAATATATTGAGTGTTTAAATATAATAAAAATCATAATTCATACAAAGTTAACGATATAGGAAAACTGGTCTGCATTATAAATATACATTTAGTTCTGTTGTAAATATATGTATTAAAATGGATGACAAGTGAAAACTAACAAAATATAGTGCAAAAAATATGTGCAGATTTAAGGTTTACAAGGATATACAAGGAAGGTGTGTTAACTATCCAAAGAATGACAGGAGGAATAAACTTTACTAAAAACAATGCAGACAACATTATCATGTCATATAGTAACATAATAAATAGGAGCATTGATACAAATGTTTGATCTTATTAGCAACTTATGACATCAAAGTTCTATCCAACCCAAAAAGGTGTTTATATGACTAAATATTGCTTCATTTTATGGTAATTAATTTTCCTGAAAAGATAAAATATCTGTAGTCAAAATCATGACTCTCTATACTTTTGTTCATCACAACAAATGTGGTGGTTTCAATCTAAACAAAACAGTATGGGTCATTAACATTAATGGAACCTAGTATTTAGATAGTAACAGTGCCATTGACAAGGGTGTATATAAATAAATAATTTATATAATATTCTTTTTTGATAGTTTCATGTCCATAATAAATAGTCACAGTTATTCTTTTTACAGGTACTACAGGCAGAGGCCTGCACTCCAAGAGGTGTAAAGCCTTAAGCAAAGCCTATGTCACCGATTTGCAAATTAACAAATAAAAATATACCAACCCACCCTTTCAGTCTTATTCACTAACAATATAACTACAGATAAGATTCTAGCAATTATATGTTTACAAATAAACAATGTAGAACTTATCTCTGTTTCGAGATTTGAGTATGGCTTTGTTTATAAATTTAGAAGGACAATCTTAATAACAATGAGTAACTGGTGAAACAATCAATAGAATTAAATGTTTAATTAGTGTCTGTCAATTAATTACAAATTACGGGAATCTTGTTTTATTTTGAATATTTAGGGATACTGACCATAATGCTCAACAAAAACATATGATTCCTGCCAAACATAACAACGTCTTTCAAAGATAATGTAGAAGCTTGTTTATCGTGATAAGAGCTATAGAAATCTGAATTATTGTTTGATACATTCCTTTTCAATTTAACAATAATATCACGTCGAAGAAACGAGCAATCTAGTTATAATCAGCAAAAATAATCAATGCATCCAAATCATATTTTTTTTTTTAAATCAATGTCATGAGGATAACGATCAAGTCTAACTACATTTTAGTAACAACAGTTTTAGAGCGTCAAATGTGCAGTGATGTGGAAAACGGCTACTGCGAGAAAAAAAATTCACCACATACCCACTATGAGAGAAAATAAAAAACGACATAGCGGGAAACAGCGCGTCAGCCAATTTCAGACAAATAATGAAGCGAAAAAAGTAAAAGTGCTATGCATCTGACAAAGGAATCGAGATTTTGCAACTTAAACAAGGGCACACGATTGTTTTTTATTCCCGTATACCATAATTCTCTACAACGACATACCTGCGTAAATCCACTGTCATTCCTAATGGCACGTTAACGAACTCACTATCGTCATAAAACAAACGATTTAAACGAGATAAATTGTTATATTACGACTGATTTCGTCCACTGCCTTTACCCAGGTAGGGTACATACATCTGTACCTGACAATTGACAGCTATATAATCCGACCAAAAAAATACATCAATAGAGTATACAATTTTACAGCGTCTAATTATACAATTTTATATGTTCGGTTTATACTTACGTAGCACCCGTTTTCACGCTGTCATCGACCACATTTCACTACAAATTAGCACACAACGATTTAGCTTGATTTGTACTGCACTTTACAATGACAAGTTATTAACTTAATTTTAATACAAGAAAAAATAGGCCGTATTTAGTTTAACCATTCTTTTCACGTATTCAAACAAAAAGAAACAACAAGGAAGAGAGAGAACAAATTCTTTTCTCTTGTTTTGTACGCTAGGTGGCGTGTGTTTTTTTCTTCGTATACTTTTTTAATGTTCATTATTCTCAAAATATTCAGCAAAGGAGCTAGTAATCATACAGCCCCTAAGGTTCTGTTTTATCCTTAACAATGATTTTAAACAATATGTTGAACATATAATTTTAAAATTAAATTATCTTACGAAGTTCAGACTTAAATTTTAGAATTTAGTTTTAGATATGATAATACAAGTTACACTTACCTATTAGAATTTTGTTATTTAGGTAGGATATGATTTTTTGTCTTGAACATGACAATGTTATGTTTGTGAAGTTGATCATAAAATTAAAATACATCATTACGTCATCATAAGCAGAATATTTACAATGATAACTTAAATTTTGGTATCTATTTCAAATTCTTAGGGAAATTTAATTTTATAGATTGGCAATTAATTAAAGTAAAATTGATGTATTCGTTCATCATGAATGGTCATCTCATTCGATCTTCTCAACATTAGCTTTAGCTGTCACTTAATCTGACATTTGAACTTGATAAAAATTGCAAGTTTGAAGTTTGTTTACCGAAGTGTGTACCATACAAAAATAGCAACGAATTTAAAAACAAATAGTAATTCATAAAATACTGTTAACTCCGTATTTTTGTTTAGAAAAATGTGTTATGTCATAATAACTGGTCGCAGCTTAGCATGGCTGCTTCTCAGTTTAGTTGCATTTATGTTTATTTTGGTAGGCATTATGACGCCCAAATGGTTGTTGGGGCAGCCCATTGTGATCAACGAAAATAATGTCACCGGATTTTATGTACCCAGCGTTGGTATTTATAACAGGTTAATAAATTTTTCATTTCTTAAATAGACAGGTAGTTTATAGAGAAAGTAAAACTTTAAGCACTGAATAAGTTTTAGTCATAAAATATTTCCAAAAAGGTAGTAAACCTTATTGGATACCTAATGCCATCTGCTCATATCAATGACAACAAAAAAATAATAACTCAAGTGAACAGGTTTCTCTCAATATTTTATTTTTAAGACTGCCTCGTGGTCTCGCGGCACAAGTATGTGCCGTGCGATCTAGAGGTCCCGGGTTCAATTCCCGGGTCGGGCATTAGGTTGGACTGATACATATTGGCGAAATGTGGGTGCAGAAATGCACCTCTGCCTACCCTTTCCAGAATACAGGCCTTAGGTTGTATGTATGTATGTTATTTTTAATAATACACAATACTTTATTACTTCTTATTCAAATTGTTGGGAAATTGAACCTGCAATATACTACCTTGTTAATTGCATGCTTCTAACCTGACTATATCTCAATTTAATTAACACACTTGTGATCTGTGATGGTATTTTATTCATCATCAGCTTTGAGCAGTCCACTGACTAATAAGGCCAGGCCTCCAATTGTATACAATTCAATATAATCTTTGTATCAGGTTAGGCCCTCTTATACTAGTATCATATATGGACATGTCAAAATATTTTTTTTTATTAAGATATGAATATCTAAAATGTATGAGTAAGTATATTGTTATACTTGTTTTTGAAGTACAAATTGATTCATACTTATTCATTCCATACTTAGTCATTGCCCTATTTCATTTAAATACAAATTGAAAATTTATATTGACTAGGCATGTAACATTGAGTTCTGAATAATTTCAATGTGGTTTTATTATTACCATCTATCCATACAATAGAAATGATAAATAATATAAGTATATATTTACAGGCTTCTACCTACTGTTTCACTAATTAATTATGGCTCAAGATGGTCCATTCAATGGTTCCTACATTTAGTACAAGTGCAATTCACTTGCACCAATGTGAACCATCAGTCTTGTTAGAAATACTGTCGCTTAAGTTGTGTTAAAGGCAAAATAGCAAAATCTGTTCATCATTTTATTGACCCATCAATTTATTCTTACACTAATACAGGTACACCCTAAAAAGGTAAAAGTGTGTTAATAAAACCACTAATATTTTCAAAATAGTCCTACATAATAGGGCACAGCCTATTACTGTCCACTTCATAACTTTCCATAATTCACTGAGAATCCCTCTCTGTAAATACAAGTCAATATTATTGCATATACAAGACTGTGACCCCAGACCGGTTTAGTCAACCCATTTGTACTGCACTCTAAACAGACTGGCAATTGACAAAAGATTTGATAATTTTAAGTTTATCACTCTTTCAGACATGGTGTATATCTATTAAACTATTAAGTTGGTCAAGCATATGCTTTTCATACAATTAAAGTTTGCTGTCAGTCTAACAGTGATGTCATTTACACACTGATAACACTGTCTAGCTGTGTTTTCTAAAATTAGCAAGTTACTCAATTATATTCTAACGGAAACAATATCGGAATTGTTATAGACATGTTTGCTATTTATCACTTGCATTTTTCAATTATTTTAACATTATGCTAAAACAAATAATGTAATTAACAAAGTATAAAAAATCTAAAATTGATTTAAGTTTATTTTGGATATATTTATAAAAAATATCCGTGAAATAAATTGGTATGTGCAAATATGGTTGAAGCAGTGATGGCCTCGAGGTTTAGGCGCGCGGTCGAGAATTTCGGAGGTCGCAGGTTCAAACCCCAGGCACGCACCTCTGACTTTTCGAAGTTATGTGTGTATTCACAATGAATTATCACTTGCTTTAACGGTGAAGGAAAACATCGTGATAAAACATGCACACCTAAAAGTTCTTAGGAATTTCTTAGGTGTGTAGTCTGCCAACCCGCACTAGGCCAGCGTGGTGGACTAAGGCCTAAACCTAACAGTTGTAGAGGAGGCCTGTGCCCAGCAGTGGGATGTAATTGGGCTGATGATGAATGAATGAATGAAAAATATGGTTGATTCCCTGGTTGGCAAAATGTTATTGAATTCTTTGGTTATGAATTAGAAGTTGTAGAAGCAGTAGTTGCAAAGGGTCTGTAAATGGGTATTTAATGTGGGAACTACAAAATTAGATTCTTAAAGATAATAGATATAATGACCAATTATCAGTGTCTTGTCAGTTCACACAATTATAGCAGAGTCTTTAAAGGTACGGGCAGTTTAGTTTGTTTAACCAAATATTTAATTTTTTCAGGTGCATAAGGATGGCTCATGACCACGATAACTGCGGCTCGTTTTCTTTCGACGGTTTGGCCACAGATTCAGTGGTATACCCCGGTCCCTGGAAGGCCGCCATGTTCTTCTTATCATTATGTAAGTTTCACACCATCATCAGCTCTTATATGTCCCACTGCTGGGCACGGGTCACGTAGATCTACAAATAAGAGGGTTGAGGCCTTGTCCACCATGCTGGGGTGGTGCGAGTTTACGGACTACACACCTAAGAAATTTCTAAGAATATTTACGTGTGCAGGTCTCCTCACGATGTTTTCCTTCACCGTTAAAGTAAGTGATAATTCACATTAAGTATACACACACATACTTGTAACTATGAATGTGCAGCAGAGGTACTTTAATGCACCCAACATTTTGCCAGATGTGTATTTAAGTACTACGTAATAATGAGCGAGCCTGTTGTCGTATTTATGGTCATATTTACACTTTGTTTCCATTTTGATTTTATTTTACCACTTCATTTAACATCATCATCAGCCCATATACGTCCCACTGCTGGGCACGGGCCTCCTCTACAACTGAGAGGGTTTAGTCCTTAGTCCACCACGCTGGCCTAGTGCGGGTTGGCGGACTACACACCTAAGAATTTCCTAAGAACTTTTAGGTGTGCAAGTTTTATCACGATGTTTTCCTTCACCGTTAAAGCAAGTGATAATTCATTGTGAATACACATTACACACATAACTTCGAAAAGTCAGAGGTGTGTGCCTGGGGTTTGAACCTGCGACCGCCGAAATTCTCGACCGCGCGCCTAAACCTCGAGGCCATCACTGCTTTACGCTGCTTTTATTTAAACGCGGATAAAAATAATAGGAAATTTTTAAGTCTGTATTTTTCAGCCAGTCAGCAAATTCTTGTAAGGATCTCTTTTGTTTTCAGGTGCCGCTATTCAGTTCTCGACGGTCCTAGCGGGCGTGTTGGCCTGTTGCGTCCAATCTGTGTTCAAGAAAAGCGTCATTTCTTTAGCGGGGGCCACGCAAGCGCTGGGCGGTAAGATTAATTAATGTTATCATAACATTGACGGGTCTGCGGCGCAGTTGGCTAGACACCAGCTTGCGAAACGAGAGGCCGCGGGATCGATCCCCGCACCGAGACAAATGTTTGTGTAATCCACAAATATTTGTTTCGGGTCTGGGTGTTTGTGACACCGAAAAGTCTCGTAGTTTCTGATACCCACGACACAGGTCTTGTATCCTAGTGTGGGGTCAGAACTATGTATGTGACTGTTGGGTGTATTTATTATTTTATATTCTGTAACAGTGAGGAGTTTGGCTTTAGTCCATTTTTTCATCTGAACTAATATGATAAAAGAGAAAGTAATTTTTTGTTAGCCTAAACCACAAAACTGATTGTGGCAAAACATACACAGTAAAAGTACCTACTAGTGCCAGTTATTGTTTATCGCCGAATATTTTTTATTAGATTCGTTCACAATATACACATTAAAGCGATTACATACATACATAACCTCACGCCTGTATTCCCTGAAGGGGTAGGCAGAGGTGCAATATAGCACCCACATTTTTTAAAAAGTCTGAAAAGTCGTGATGGCCTCGAGCTTTAGGCGCGCGGTCGAGTATCGCGGCGGTCGCAGGTTCAAACCCACGCCTCACACCTCTGACTTTTCTAAGTTATGTGTGTATTTACAATGAATCATCAATTACTTTAACGGTGAAGGAAAACATTGCGAGGAAACCTGCATACCTAAAAGCTCTTAAGAATTTCTTAGGTGTTTAGTCCGCCAATCCGCACTAGGTCAGCGTGGTCGACTAAGGTCTAAGGTCTAGAGGAGGCCCGTGCCAAGCAGTGGGACATATATGTGCTGATGATGAAAGCCTGATTAAAACCTAATGCAATAAATTTGGTTGGCAGCGGTTGGATGAGAAAGGCCGAAGATCGAGTCCAGTGGCGTGCCTTAGGAGAGGCATATGTCCAGCAGTGGACGTGAGAGAGGCTGGTGATGATGATACATTGTAACATTACAGGTTTGTTCGGAGTTCTCGGGCTACTTCTGTACCCGTGGGGGTGGGGCGAGCCCCGCGTCAAGAAACTCTGCGGTGACAACTCCGAGCCTTACATACCCGGCAACTGCTCTATAGGTAGGTATTATGATAACTATTTAATATAAAAACTGCAATTACAAGTATGTGCCGTGCAATCTAGAGGTCCTGGGTCCGATTCCCGGGTCGGGCAAAGTGTTATTGGGTTTTTCCATTAGTAAATTCTCAATAGCAGCACGGAGTCTGGAAATATGCCCGAAAAATGGCAATAGGCTCGCCCCCTATTACGTGGGACTGATACATACCTGGCGAAATGTGGGTTCAGAAATGCACCTCTGCCTACACCTTCGGGGAATACATTTACGTATGTACAATATAAAAAATTGGATGCTCAGTTTGTAACATTAAATTAACCGCTTAAATGCATATGGATGTATCATCATCATAAGCCCATATACGTCCCACTGCTGGGCACGGGCCTCCTCTACCACTGAGAGGGTTTAGACCATAGTCCACCACGCTGGCCTAGTGCGGGTTGGCGGTTCATTCCCACTAGTTCTACTAAACAGTTCTACCGTAGAACTAGTGGGAATTTTATTTCTCACTAGTTCTACTTTTAAATGTACTACCGAATAGTAGAACTAGTGGGAACATTATTTCTCAATAGTCCTACTACATTTTATATTAGAAAAAAATTGCTAAATATTATTTTTTACACAATATTTAATAAACAAAACAATAATGAAAATTATATATAACATTTAATTTAGTCTTCATTAATGAAACTAAAACAAATTGGTAAAATTAAAATCTGTGAAAATTTCTGTTTTATTGTAATATTATTTTCTCTATATACAAACACTTAATCACTACCTATAACAACAAAATCAACATCGTAGTAAATCAAGATCGTTTAAAATATAAATCTTGTTGCTCGAATCATCGATAACCAGATCCTTTCGGACAAAATTGCACCCTAGCATTGCGAAGAGACGTTGCGTCTCTATGTATCCTTTATCGCATTTACCATGGAGAGTACTCTGATGAACTTTTCGGGTTAATACCTGCTGCTGAATTTCACTACCGCACCACACGCCAGAAATTGAAGTTCCATCCCTACCATCTGAATGAATGGCGTTCCTCAACAGTGCGGCTTAAACGGTGTTTCCTTCCTCGCACAACATCTTTCCTCAGCGGTTTGTTGTTATAGGTAGTGATTAAGTTAAGATAAAACAGAAATTTTCACAGATTTTAATTTTACCAATTTCTTTTAGTTTAATTAATGAAGACTAAATTAAATGTTATATATAATTTTCATTATTGTTTTGTTTATTAAATATTGTGTAAAAAATAATATTTAGCAATTTTTTTCTAATATAAAATGTAGTAGGACTATTGAGAAATAATGTTCCCACTAGTTCTACTATTCGGTAGTACATTTAAAAGTAGAACTAGTGGGAAATAAAATTCCCACTAGTTCTACGGTAGAACTGTTTAGTAGAACTAGTGGGAATGAACCGGGTTGGCGGACTACACATCTAAGAAATTCTTAAGAACTTTTAGGTGTGCAGGTTTCCTCACGATGTTTTCCTTCACCGTTAAAGTACGTGATTATTTTTCGTGAATTATCGTGTCTGTTTGTAAACTTAAAATAACTGTTTTTTACTAAATGCATATGGATGTAATGACTAATGACCATCAACAGCCTTTGTCACGTCCATTGCTGGACATACGCCTCTCCTATGGCACGCCACTCATATGCATGTGTACAGGGTACATATACCGAAACAACATTTTTTAAATTTTTGTCTGCTCGTTTGTTCCGGTTAGTCTCTGAAATGGCTTGACCTGTTTGACGGGACGTTGACTCGCAAATAGTTGATGTGATAAGGAGTAACTTGGGCTACTTTTGGCATAAACTCTGCTGACGAAAACACTTAAAAATTGCAAAATATATTGACCATAATAATCGCTGTGAGTAAGTAAATTGATCAGAGTTTTGTTTTGTTGTTACAGTTTGTATCGTTAAGACATTTATAAAATAAAATTGAAAGAATTAAAATTAATAATTATATAAATGTATTTTCACTTATTAAAAAGAAAAAAATGGCATTTTGTTTCTTCGCGAGTTTCTTGGCGTTTCTTCTACACGGCGATAACAAGTTCCGGCTATAGTTTATTTAAATTGACGATTCAAAAGTACTAGTAAAAGTCTAATTGAATAAAGATTATTTTGACTTTGACTTTTGACTTGACCTTGACGATTGACCTTTGACTTTGAATATGACTTTGACTTTTGACTTTGAATTTGACAGTATATTATCTATATACTTTCCTCTGTTATGCACAGGCTCATATACATTTAACGAAAGCTATTTTTCGCCCACCCCGCGGATTTCAAGAGAATTCCTGACATAAATATGAATACATTAGCTTGTATAGCCGGTTTCTTCAAATAATATTGCTCCAAATGCTTTTTACAAAGCCTATCCATTACTCTGACCACAGCTGAGCGGACTGAATCATTCGTAGAGTGATTATTACAACCGCAGCGTATGTGTGTTATCAAAATATCCTGGCTTCATTTTCCTGGTCGGACACAATGTTATTTGGTTTCTAGGAAAATATCAATATTAGCGAAAAGGCTGCAAATATGGTCAAACACCGGCAATAGGTTCGTCGTAGGTGCAGTAATGCGACCCTACCTACCTTAGGGATACAAGCATAAATGTGTAGAAATCTGCCATTTATTATTATTATTTTTGCTCTTATCCAGGCATTGGTCATATCTTATTTTCTATTACAGGTTGGGCCATGTTCGTGACAGCCACTGGTATAGCGCAGATATTCCTGGCATGCGCTCTATCTAAGACAGCGGATAAGGCTGCCAACTCGGACAAAGTACAATTCCAAATGGACGAAGGCAAGCAACTCATATGCCTGGCTTGAAATACACACATCAAACACTCAAATAAAACAGCTGATGGTAGGTTAAGTTAGGTGTTTGAGACTGGTTGACTGATGATGACAATCTTATGGCATTTACAACGAGGAATCTCAATTTTAGATTAATAATTTCAAAATGAAAGATAAGAAACGATGAAAATAATATGGAGAAATAATTATCAATAACCATTCATTAAATTGCTCAAGTCAACTAGTCTCAAATGTATAATGCACAAATAAAAGGCATATGGCTCTGCAAATAATAGACCGCATTAAAAAACGCACTTTCAAAACTGGAATAGTGAATTGACTGCATTGGCACTTCACTTGATATGTGTGGTGAAAATGGAGTGTCAAATAGCAAGAAATCATTATGATTTTAACTCACCAGCTTACATAATTAGCCGGCCCTAATATTAGCCTCAAATGTAAAAGCTGGCCCCAGAACAAGTCATAACATATTTTATAATAGACCATGTGCCTTTCCGTACTTATATTATTACTTAAACATATATTAGGCTAAGTCACCACAGACGAGAATGGAGTGAGTACTTATTTCTCAAATGTTTTATATAAAAAAAAATATTCAGACACGATCACGTGACCGTAGCGACAACTTTTGGAGAATTTAGTGACATACAAAAAGTATACCGACTGGCAAAAACTGTTGTTGATAGTTTTTCCCTTTTCCAGTTCTATCTTAATAGTATATGATGCACAATTAGTATATAAGAACTAACAAAAATAAAAAAATAATATTTATCCTGAGCGGAGCTTCGACATGATCGTCCAACCATATTTTGTTTTCACATTGCAAACCTTATGTATGTAGGTTGTGGGAATGTTGGAACTTAATTTCAAGTTATTGTAATGATTTCTTCTTGAATTATTGTTTTTTGTTGTTAGAAAACGAATAAAATTGGTACTGATGACAATTTATGAAGCGTAAATCGCGTGTTGTTTAACCAAAACCAACCAGGTTGAAATTAATGTTGGTAGGTTGGATGATTATGTTGGAAGTCTGATTGTGACTTATCAAAGGTTTTTTTATAATAACGCGATCTAAATTTTAAGTCGTAAATTATATGCTCATTTTCATACTCAATGGCTTTTGCCTCCCATTATTAGAAATGCTAGTTTCATTTTTCATAACTCCACAACAGACTGAGAAATTAATGCCGTTTTTTGACGACTGATTTAGTTTTATGACTGAAATGACATTTATAATGGCAATTAATATAATTCTAATCCATGTGAAATAGTTTTAAGAGCAGTTTTGACCTGATATTTTTTAAAGTGCCTTTTGACCGTCCTTTAAAATATCAGACTAATAATGACGATGGGTAAAACATTTCCATGTACTTAGTCTATAATACTCAACAATGGTTCTATATATTATTAAGTATTTATTTGCATTTTAAGTTTATAGCATTACCATATATATGTTTGTACAAGCAGATTTTATATGACATACAAAAAGTGGAAAGTCCAGTGGCCATTTTAGTTAAGTCATCAAATCAATATTCAATCTACAACACATCTCTTAAAAAAAAATTAAAAAAATAACAAAACAAAAATTTTATATATTGTTTTTGTAAAAACTAAATAAACTTACACGTCATATGCGCTATAATAATGTGTGACGGCAATTCGTAACTTTGTTCTAGCGATAGACGTGCAATAGCTATTATAGTATAGTTTAAAGTACTTATTGGTTACTGGAGTTTCTTACGTTTTAGATAATAAACAATAGTAACTAAAAACCCATCTCCACTTGTCTATGTATTCACTGTGTTCTCTAAATGTTATAAAAAAAAGAAAATTATATTGTTAAGAAAAATGGTAGTGCTTTTATATTTGTATTATTATATTAAGAAGTGCCATAGTAAATAGGTTGGCTTTAATTTTTTTGGCAATATTTGACTAATTTGTCCTTAAAAGTATTATTCGGCATTTTTTTTTGTTTATTTAGTTTAATTACATTGTGTTTTGTTTATGATATACCTACGAAAAAAATTGGTACAAATTTAGAAAAAAATCAGTATTATTTTTTAAAAATTATCGAAATTATTCTTATGCATAATTGGTTGTTTTTTTTTGCTTTATTGGCATTTTTTTTTTCATATTATTAGAAATATTATTATATATCAGTATCTTATCCAGAGCACGAATTTGTTTTAAGAATATTATGAAAAATTGGTAATAAACCTATAATGACTCAGTGCCTTAATTACTTCAGAGCTTCTGTAAATGTTTACATGATCAAATATATTATATGAGAAAAAAAACAGTAATTTATAACACATTTGCACAATTTAAGCAATATTTTTAATTTTAGTTGCAATTTAAATGGACCTTTAAAAAATTCTGAAAATGGAAATTGTAATCTGACATAAAAATTAAATATATGGTTCCATTGGGTATCGTTGTACTGCAATTTGTGTTTTTAAACAAGTATTGAGTCAGTATGATAGTGGTTGGTCAAGTTTCATTACTTTTGTTCCTAAATAGACATCCAAAAAAAAAACACTAAGTTTACTTGTATACATATTTGGCTGTATGTACATATTATGTTTATTCCTTTGGAAAATCCATTTTTCATTTCTTGTAATCATGACATTTTGGCGGGATTCCGTTACACTGCGTTTTATTAAGTAAGGTAGGTTAAGAAATATATTTTTACAAATGTATTATAATGAATGTTTATACCGTATATGTTTCTGTATTTTTACAAATATACAAATTATAACACTTATTTGTTTTATTTTCTATGGCCAAATAAATCTGTCTGCTGTCTATCTGTATCTATGTATTGTAAGTGTTTCAGTATCACGTCGAGTTAACCAATTGTAAGTGTTGCTGCTTCACGTCGGGTTCAGAAGTTTGCTTTCGAACGTCGGATTAACCGATGTAGGTGTGCTGGAGGATCGGTTTATTTGATTTGATTTGACCGACATATGGTACACTGCTCTGTGCTCCACATTACTTAGATCTTATAAATAGATAGAGTGATTTAAGAGGAAGGTTTATGTATAATACATGCATAATACAGTAGACAAACGCTGATAATTTTGAGGTTTTTAATGTGATGTAATTAAAAAAAAAATTTGCGCTTACATTGCAAACGCTGGCTGAACCCTATGAGATCGATCAAAGTAATGTAAGTACTACAGTATTGTAGACATTAAAAAGGTCTACAAAAAAGTAACGTAAAGTTGTCAGAAATGTTACCAAAATTTCTGTTATTGGTAAATACCAACACAAAACCTTCGACTAGGGATGTGAGATTGATGGGAAAGAACCGATTTTTCTTTATTTAATATTAATCGATTTGGTAAAAAATCAATGTTAATAAAAATAAATAAACGATTTTTCTAATATTTAAAAATCTACATGCTTTTCATATTGCAATAATAAACCTAAGAGATCTATATTAACAATTTATCAGATTAAAAATCAAATAAAATGATATGAATAAAAACATAATAACCAATTCAAAACTAAAAATCAAACCGAAGCCCATATACGTCCCACTACTGGGCACGGGCCTCCTCTACAACTGAGAAGGATTAGGCCCTAGTACACCACGCTGGTCTAGTGCGGGTTGACAGACTACTAAGAAATTCCTAAGAACTTTTAGGTGTGCAGGCTTCATCACGATGTTTTCTTCTCCATTAAAGTACGTGATAATTCATTGTAAATACACACATAACTATGAAAAGTCAGAGGTCTGTGCCTGGGATTTGAGCCCGCGACCGTCGAGATTCTTGTCGGCGTGCCTAAACATCGAGGCCATCACGACTTAATATATAAGGAAACCAAATATCATTATTGATACAATTTTTTTAATTCTTTCGAACCGTACATACATATTGCTGCGATATTACCCTTCTTCGTTATAAAATACTTTCGCCAGATGCTTTTAGGTGTTTTACAGTTAGAAGACATTTGAATTTTTTACCAACAACCATAATATTATCTCACTCTTAACTTGTAAATAAAATAATGAATTTACTTTGAGTTTTTTTCATCCGTCGCATAGACGGCGCTGTTTATGAAAACCTATTTAAACACGTAATTTATGTAATCGATTTATTAAAAATCGATTATTTTTTAACATCCCTACGTTCGACCGATTCATCGTGTTATCTCATGTCCGCCGACAATAGTGATTGCCAGTATTACCTTAAATTTCTTTTTCGTAACTATTACGACGTCTATTAATCGTTTTTTTTTTTTAAGAATAAAAAAAAATTGTGCGGTCAGAATTGAATAGAATTAAATCCTCTCCCCACATAAAGGCTTAGTCGAAACATTATATTTTTAAACTGAAATTTGAGATTAATATAATATTATTTTTTAATAAATAGAAAACATCATTATTTTTTTCGGCAAAGAAATGGTTGGCCTTCTTTTATTATGCCTCACTAGGTTTCTAATTAAGAATCAATATAATTATTGTATTAAAGTAATAACCAGAGGACTTGCGGTTAAGTAGGTATCATATAATGAGAATATGCAAGTCGTGATGTCATTATAGTCAAGGTAGCATTAATATGCTTTACAAGGAAAATAATAAAAATATAATATAGTGAACAACATTCAAAATGATTTAAGAAACGCGTTCTTTTTTAATTTAAGCATAAGTCAGGTCCTCATACTAGTGGAATAGACAGACTATGGAGTACCACCGTAAGGAGTCTCGCCATAAGCTGCTGGTTGGCTGGTATCAATCTCTCCTAGGCACCAATGTTACCTTAGCATTACGTGTTTTTTTTTTTGGAGTGGACTTGTTATTTCCGTTGCGAATTGTGAGAGTTATAAGGGAATAGGTATATCTTTATAAAGCAGGTACAGATGCAGGAGGAATATATTTTATTTTGATTGCAAAGCATTCTTCATGGGAAGAAACGTAGAATTGGTCATTGAATTAAAAAATATATGGGATAGGTGGAAGTACAAAAACTGTGATGTCTTATATGATTGGTATAATGATTTTCACCGAATATTTTTAAATAAGTAAAAGGTATTGGAAAAATATGACTGAAGTAAATTGGTTTTCATAATTCTATCATATCTTTTTAGTTGTGTTATAATTGTGGGGAACACATGGGCTGTTAAATTATTCATGATTCATGGCGAAGGAAGACCACGGATATGCAAAAATTCCGAACAGTTAAATAAATATAAAAATCGTTTTATTCTATTCGATCTGTTACCTACTCAACTAATGTCAAAACATTGTAAGCAGTAAAAGACTACGGCAATGCGGGAAAAAGTACCATCGCCTCTATAAATAAATAAAACATAAGGAAATTTCTACTTTGTACGTAATTTCCCAATGATTTGTTACATTGTCTTGTAATTTTCAACGTTCCCTTCATTTATAAACGTCAATTTCAAATCGTTCCGCCATATTTAAAAAAAGACAATATGGCGGTAGGCGATTGATAAAATATTAATATGAGAATCGGGAGTTGGAGAGACAACCGCTTATTACGCGACAGGCTTGCTTTTTACACCAATTACGTCGCGTGTGATTAAAAGGGACAGTAAGAATCATTATTGTGACATCCACGTTTTACTTAACAATGTATTGGGGTGAGCAGTTATATACGACAGAACGAAAGCCTTTAATCAGAACTGTTTTTAATGTTAGACGATTAAATTTGTCGAAGGCATCGCTTCATAAATTGTACCTTTATTATTTATTGAAAATTGATTAATGGTTTCGACATAAAAATGTAATGATTTTATGTAATTCTCTAGATTTTGAATTTAACGACAAAAATAATAATTAAATTTATAATAATATATTAATAATAATTAATTAAAATAATTCTCTACAAAATACAGCTGTCCACTGCGTTAAATAAAGACGCAAAGGAAAACATCGTGTAGGAAACCACTCATGTAAGAGATCCATGCCAAAAATGATATATGAGAGTATTTAATTTTTATTTTCGCAGTAGGCGATACAGACCTCACTACTTTGGAATATAGACTTCATCCGTTGCCAGAAGTGAGATATTAAGACGTGTTAGTAATCCGAAATTGTGCCACACCTTAACTATCTTTTTCAGTTCCTCCCGTAATACTAGGAAGATTCCTAAAAATAAATCAGGTTGTTGAACTACGCTTGATCCCTTCCCGGCTGCAAATTTAACGATTTGTACAATGCGATAGTTATAACAGCATGGTATATAATCTTCAACCGTAATATATCTTAGTCCATGTATACATGTTTAAAAAACACATCACATAAAGAAACGGCGATTAGTAAATCACCAATGTAAAAATAGACGAGTTTTGATTGATGCCCCGTCCGGGAATCGAACAGCGTACCCCGAGGTAACGTCTGTCTCGCATAATCACTGCCCCACGACTTCTTTGATTGATTTACTGTAAAGCGTATTTTCTAAGTTTATTGTGCGCAGAAACGAAATTGAACCCTATGAGTATTAAATTTAAGTTCCCTTTTGATCGAAAGGGAAATATTTTATACGGAATGAAAAAAGAAAAATGGCGCAAAGGAAATTACTCACAAAAATGCTATTTGATTGATTGGAACGATTTTCTGTTTTGTGTTATATCGGTCTTTCTTAATTGTAAGGTTATGTTAAAAACTTAAAAAATTCTTGTTAGCCTATAAATTTACTTTTAATGCTACAAAAAATAAAATGAAATGTGCGTTCCTCTGTTTTATTGTTTCCATTTTTACTGAAAATATTGTCTTAAAGAAGCAACATTTTAACAAGTATGTATTTCTTAAAAATATATCTATATTTAGGTAGAGCCTATGCATAGTCAAGGTGGTAGTTAGGCTAGTACAGTCAACTCTCTGTCCAACATCCCTCAAGGGAGTAATTGCTGAGTGTCTTATTAAGCCAAAGTGAAGACACCTAGAGACAAGGGACCAGCTTGTGAAACGAAAAGTCCCAGATGACCACGAACCAAAACCTTTATCTTATTGTGGGATCAGGGTATCTACCTCGGAAAGAGAAAGTTGCTGTTTTGCATTTCGTATCAACAGAACTATCTTGGCAACTAACAATTTCGTTTTTATTTATTTTCGATGGTTAAACTTTCGTGATAGGAATTCAGTACTGTAATTTAATTATTTATATTTCCATATATTATGTTGCAGTTTTGATAAAGTAAGAAACTTGATTAGTATATTTTGTGAGTTTGCACAAACAGTCACATATCTACTATATACTCAATACATAAACATTAACGGCTAAACCATATGACGTCATTATGACATTTTAAAAAACGAATGCGAAATAAGATATACCATTTCAAATATGGATACCGCCGAATCGTGACGGGCCGGCGGCGCGGCGGCCCGCGATTGGCCGGGCCCAGTGTTGCGCGTGCGCAAACACAGACAAAACGAAGAGCTGCGCCTTCAGTGTCTATGTGCTGATTTATTTGTATGTAGGCTATTGTAATGCGAGGCAAAGGAACGATACATACCCGAGGTCATTGGCGATATGAAATGAGAATTCGCTATACAAACTTTTAGAATATGATTTTATTAGGTGTATAATAACAGTGTATCGTGTATTCAAAATGAATTATTACGTACTTTAACGGTGAAGGAAAACATCGTGATGAAACCTGCACACCTAAAAGTTCTTAGGAATTTCTTATGTGTGTAGTCCGCCAATCCGGACTAGGCCAGCGTGGTGGACTAAGGCCTAAACCCTCTCAATGGTAGAGGAGGCCCGTGCCCAGCTGTGGGACGTATATGGGCTGATGATGATGATGATAATAACAGTACGTCGTGGCTTAGATAATCTTTTTTGGGCGACACGGGTTCGAACCTCTGATTTTGAAATGCGTGAATTGTTATTTAATAATCACAACGGAACGGTGAGGAAAAATATCATCGAAAACATAACAATAAATGTTTTAAGTATTTATGTAAGTCTACCAACCTGCACTAGGCTAGCGTAGCGGACTAAAGTTAAATTTTCAGTCAATGTGGACAATAAATATTATCATGATAATGACTGGTTCAAATCTTAACATAATCTTGTTATTGCAGAATAGTTTCAATTCTGTTGAATTTTTTCCTGTGTGCCTAAACCCTTATACAAACAATATGTTATGGAATTTGTACATTTTCTATTGTTTCACGAGTTCCCACACACTGAAGGTTTGTGTTAATGTCAGTGATGACTTACGGCATTGAAAGCGCTTGCAGATTATAGAAAACAAGGTTGGTCAAGGTAACTGTAGGAACAGTGCTGTAGTTCAATCCAGTTTTTCGTAAAATTTCAAAATTCTCACACGCACGGTATCATTTTTCTAGGGCCATGTTTGACAGTGCTTTTTTAGTCCTCCATTGTCCAAAAGATTCCGCAACATATCCTGGCTACGTATTGGCACTGTGAATTTCCTAATATAAAGAGCCAATGACACTTTGTCTGAACCGGTTATTGAATTAGGACCTTTGGATTTAAATTTAAGAATCAACTTCAAAATGCATTTCCAGCAGTTTATTGATTATCTTAAGTTTCCCATTCTCAGGACATTGTGCTCTCAAAAATGCTATTAAATTAATAGATATAAAACAGTCCAAAGATAGTAGTGAATTAACTGATAGATAAAACGCAGTCAATCGAAAAAACTTAAACGCACCACACAAAAATCAGTAGGCTATAATTACGCATTATATAATTAAACTGAGCATGGATCGCTACTTACGTAACTAACGTACAATTAGAAGTGAATTTGAAGTAGCTGTAGAGGAATCGTGCATTGTTTTCTGTAGGAGTCAGTGTTTTGTTAACTAATGTTGGCCTTTGAGATCATTCAGAGTGTCAATGTTGAGTATTACCCACTTATTCCTTTTCCAAAATGCTGGACGGGTGATCGACTACGACTGAGTTTCTTTCGATCGTATCAACATCATAATTAGCCAATAGCCGTACGACGTCCATTGCTGGACATAGGCTTTTTGCAAAGACATCCAGACAGACCTGTTGGAAAAGTCTTGCATCTCGTTGGTGGGCATCCAAAGTTGCTTTTGTCGACTCGTAACCTCCACTAAATAACGTTTTTGCACTAACTGGAATCGGCTTGTTGTGGTATATATATATATATACGAGTATGGCTATGGCAGTGGATTTCCAATATGGATGGTAATGTTACATCGTATAGGAAACCAAATTTCCGCGTTGTGATGTTCGTTCTAGGCATTTTTAAACACAGGAAAAAATTCTGGGCATGTTTGAAAATGGATTATTAAATTTACCCGTCACAAAAAATGCAAAGATAGAAATATGATTAAAAAGAAGTTATTATTTTACACACCTTTTCAAATTGACGTTTCCTTTTTGAAAAGAACGTACAAAAGTAACGATATCATTTAATAATAAATAACCCTTAAACTTGAGGTTTGTGGTCCGAAAACGTGGCGCCATTGATCAAAACATTCAACAACCGATGTGTATAATTGGAAGGCCAAAATTTTTCACGAATACCTAAAATAGCCCACAATTCGGATCGGTGCATTTTTGTTACAATCGTAGGGCGACTGTTGGTTTGGAAATTTTGAGACATTGAAAGCACCTAAAAATATATTCATTATTTTAAGTTTATTAACTAACTTATTTTAAACACTATTCGGGAATTAAAAACTCTTTCTGTTTGTGAGTTTTTTTTTATTCTTTTATTTCTAAGAGATTTTACTGGTAGTTTTTCAAAGTAGGTATATCTTTAAGATAAAAAGAAATGAAGCTTCACTTGAACTCGCTAACCTGATGTAGTGAAAATTAATGTGGCAATCAGCACCAAGCCTTTTTTACCTGCAACTTTTTTATAGATGTTAAAACACAGATACTTACATATATGGTGGAATGCTGTAAGCTGACTTCTAAAAACTGATTAACCGAAAACGACATAGAAGAATTGATATTGGCGTCATTTTAATTCACAGCAAACTTGATTTGAATACATCTCGTTTCTATTCGACAGTTGTATCACTCCCGTTGAGACGGCCACTACCACCATTCTTTTTTCTATTATATATCGTAAGTTGAAGAATTGAATAAGTACATACATATATCTTGTTGATAGTAGGTATATAGTTTTTATTTCTTTAAGCCTTATGTTTTTAAATTAACTAGTTGCAGAAAAGGATTCTAAGGCTTTCAAAAATTCCATTTTAGGCTACCAATAAGAAACGATTCGTGATGGCCTTGAGGTTTAGGTACGCGGTCGAGAATTTCGACGGTCGCGGGTTCAAACCCCAGGCACACACCTCTGACTTTTCGAAGTTATGTGTGTATTCACAATGAATTATCACGTACTTTAACGGTGAAGGAAAACATCGTGATGAAACCTGCACATCTAAAAAGTTCTTAGGAACTTCTTAGGTGTGTAGTCCGCCAACCCGCACTAGGCCAGCGTGGTGGACTAAGGCCTAAACCCTCTCAATGGTAGAGGAGGCCCGTGCCCAGCAGTGGGACGTATATGGGCTGATGATGATGATGAAGAAACGATTCTAAGGCTTTAAATATCCCAACTTAAAGCTACTACTCGTAATATGTGAAATTTTAGTATGCTATGTCTCCCTACACTCAGCCACCCCAATACATCATTCAGAGGTTACCTCGTGAGAACGCACTGCGAACTGGACCCCTGTAATCAACCAATCGGGACTTGGCAATTAGCGTGCACGGATGGACATGCTCTACACACGTCTATATATATAGTACAGATTTACTGAAACTTAAAGCCGGATTTTGTGCACTATTGAATGTGCGTTCTGTGACTGTTAAGTTTTTCGTGCAAGGGTAATGAAAGATGACGCATAGGACTGCAAGACAAATATTTGTCTGGTTCATATTTGTTTCAGATTAGGATGTAATTTGTAATACCGAAAAGTTATAAAAATACTAAAATACATTCTAGTGATATTTGGGTGTGTATGTATTTATATAAATAAGTATTTTCTTGGTCAGTCTTTATTATTTATAAGTCACTCTTGGCATGAGAATGCCTACTTTAACATCGTAATATTTTTTATCTTAAAATTTCCCGGTAGAAGTTTTTGTCAATTGTACTCGTATATCTTTATTCAGGAGTTATTAAAAGTTGATGATAGGAAATTGAAGGTGGGGTTTCCGATTGACCTTTAGTTATACAACAAATAGTTGATTAAACGCGTGTATAGGTATACGCTTCTACTTAGTCTTTATACATAGATATATACGTCTAACAAGACCGTCAATCAACCCTAGATAACTGAATCGAATTGGCAGTCCATATTAAAATGGACGCAATTATGAACTTTTTACAATTCCTCCCCTTATTGCGCACCTATTTATTAGTTGTGTGGAAAATCCAGCGAATTGTCAGCTGCGACGGGGAAAAAATATAACTACACACGAGGCCGAACCATTATTATTGAATGCTAACAAGCTTCCATTTTTTACTTAACAAGCCGACTTAAAAGGTGCTAGAAAAAGGAATGGATCAGACTAAAATTTAATTGTTGTAAAATATTTTTTAATGTGCCATTTGTGTATACCTTTGTAAAATATAGGTACTTCGACGCCGAATAGGCAGGATAGGCAGGTTTTAGAGTCAAAGTCAAAGTCAAAGTCAAAATATCTTTATTCAAATAGACTTTTACAAGTTCTTTTGAATCGTCAATTTTACACATCTTAATTTTTTTAAACTATTGCCGCTTCGAAACGTGTTATAGCTGTGGAGAAGAAACGGCAAGAAACTCCCTCAGCAACACGACATGTCATTTTTTTCTTTAAAAAACAGCAATATAATTATGTCTTTTTTTCATTACATTATTTAAATTTTACATTATAAATGTCATAACGATACAAACTGTAGCAACAAAACAAAACTCCGATCAATTTACTTACTCCCAGGGCTTATTATCTTCAATAAAATCTGAAACTTTATAGTATGCTTTTTTGTAAAGCTTATCTTTAATTGATTTCTTAAACATTGTCAAGGGAAGCTCTCTAATAGCCTTCGGAAGTTTGTTATAGAAGCGTATACATTGCCCCATAAAAGAGTTATTAACTTTCCGGAGACGAGTTACGTGTTGAACGAGATTACATTTGTTCCTAGTATTTTTATTGTGTACATTACAAATTTTATTAAATTTATCAAGATTCTTTTGGACGTACATTAAGTTTTCGTATATAAACTGACAAGTGAGGGTAAGAATATTTATTTCCTTAAATTTTTCTCTAAGTGAAGCCTTGGGACCTAAATTATAAATAGCCCTAATGGCTCTTTTTTGCAAAACAAAAATAGTGTTAATATCCGCAGCGGCTCCCCACAAAAGAATACCATACGACATAAGGCTATGGAAATAGCTGAAATAAACCATTCTTGCCGTTTCCTCGTCAGTCAGACGTCTGATCTTTTAGTATACACCTAGCGGCCTATGCTGCCAGTTACGTGGTCAGAAGGCCTCTGCAGTATGCTGTGCCTGTTGTAAAAAGCGATGGAACGGGTCATCTGAGTTGCTGATCTTCCTACAATTTACAAGTTGGGTCGCAGGGTATTGCGTTCTCACAGACAGCAACTCCGAGATGGACGGCAATATACGTGGCCTCATTTTGGACTAACGACCAGGCGTACCTTCTTATTCATAAAGTGTATGATATACTGATAACCATAGGTATTAAATGTATGTGGTTGTATGGAAAACGACATTTTTTTTGTCGTTTTTTTTTGGCTATTGGATTCGTAATCACCGTAGCTACCAGTCTTAGTTTCTAATCACGGTCTGAATACACGTTGTATAAAATAAGATTATAAGATAGATCCATGGATCACCCATATTCATGTCAATTTTCACTATTTTTCCAGCACATTTTAAATTTTTGATGCCGCATATTCGCAAAGAGAAACACGCAATTAAAATTGAACTTTGGACTCCAAAAAGAAACACTAACAATCCAACAAACAAGCAATTTGGAGTTTTTTTTTTATAAAACAAGATGCTTTGGAAGAAATGCGCGGTTAATTGCACTAATTCGAAGGCCCGAGGGCGAGATTACGGCGGGAATCAAACCCGCTATCAAACGCATCATAAGTCATGGAGCTTGATTTATTACCTTAGCATGTGCGTTATGTTTTTACGTGTTTTGTTAGAAATGCGATAGAAAAAAACTTGCAATGTTTTGAAATAGTTCTACCACATACCAACCTTTTAAATAAGCGAAAATGTACTTTTGTACCCATATAATATCTCCCACAGTAAAACGTTTTACAATTACGTATTTGGCTGTATCCGATTTTTTGTAGTTATTTATAAAAGATTATAGTTAAGTTACAAATATTCTTATTATTAACAGTAAATATTTTCAATGAATAAATTTATTTCTTAATAAAATGTGCTCTATATTATCAGTCTACAATTCTACATTATATAATGGCTAACCTTAACCTGTTGCATTGTTCTTATAATATCCAGTACCTGGATGACCGAGCTTTGCTCGGTTTTTTTTTTAAATTGTGTTTTTTGGAAATTATATTTAAGTACGAATTACTAATAAAATGATGAAATATGAATAATGTTACTTAACAGCGCCATCTGCTGTTGTGTCGTTAAAGCAATTAGTTGCTCACAAAAAATAGTATTATTATTCGCCAATTCGCCAATAGATGTCAGAAACGTCAAACGCCTCCTTTTTGTTATTTTTCTTCCAAATGACATTTTCTAAAAATGATTCCTAGCTAGATCGATTTATCGCCCCCGAAACCCCCTTTATACTAAATTTTATGAAAATCGTTGGAGCCGATTCCGAGATTCCAATTATATAAATATATATATATATATATATATATATACAAGAATTGCTCATTTAAAGATATAAGATAAAAAGAACGATAAATACATCTTAGAGAAACATTCACAAAATCATAACAAGACTGCATAGTGCGATTCCAAGAAACAACAATTTTTAAAATTTGTTTATTTGTCTGGTAAATCATTTGGCAATATTTTTTGCAAATGCTATGCCAAGAAGTGCACTGGTTAACTTTCAAGTTACATTTGAGACGTAACTCTGCTCATCCTTTCGACGATGCAGCCGTGAGTAAGCATTATATCTCATTATCAGCCCATATATGTCCCACTGCTGGGCACGGGCCTCCTCTACAACTGAGAGGGTTTAGGCTTTATAGTCCACCACGCTGGCCTAGTGCGGGTTGGGGGCGGCGGGCATTATAGGTATCAAAAGATATAAAAATTGATAATCAAAATGAATAAGTGGACTTGTAAAATATATTTCTACTGCGGTCGTACCATAGGTTGAGTTGGTTGTTATTCATGGAAAAATATAATCATAAAAAACAACCTATGTAATAAAAAATAACTCATAACATTACATAGAAAATTACTATCGCACGTTCCAACAATCTGATGTAGATAAAATCTGCAATGTTCTCAGGTCTGTGATCTTGACCTTTTTTGTTGCTAAGTGACAATTACATGAGACTCCGAGTTTCAAGGCGTTAAACAATTGGAGGCACGAGGTTCTAGATCTACTTGAGGTACAGCCGTGTTTTGAAATCTTTGTCGTTCCAGTACATAAAAAAAATTAAGTGTCAATGGTTTGAGTCAATATCATCATCATCATCAGCCCAAATACGTCCCACTGTTGTGCACGGGCCTCCTCTACAACTGAGAGGGGTCAGGCTTTAGTCCACTACGCTGGCCTAGTGGGGTTGGCGAGCTACAAACTTAATAATTTTAGGTGTGCAGGTTTTCTCACGATGTTTTCCTTCATCGTTAAAGTACGTAATATCTCATTGTGAATACACACATAACAAGTAGTCTGTGAAATGTAATTTATCCACTTTTATTTTATGTATGTTTTTTAATGGGAATACCGATCCCGATTCATCTTCTTCTTATATTCTTTTAAAGTTAACAATCTTAAGCTAAAATTTTAAGGGAATAATGTGGTCGAGAAAATCATTTTTTATCTGATAATTAAAATATTCAATTCAATTAAGATTTGGATCTACATAGTTGATTGACTGGCATATAAGAAAAAATACCTTTAAAAACATGTAGACAATAGTGAGTAACTATATTCGGGACAAATATTATTTTCATATTTTTTTTAAACATTACCTATTAAGAAAATATGTATGGCCAATAATAAATAACTATAATATTAGAAAATACTTCATCAATTTTCATTATCATAAACAACTATGGTCTAATTATAGACGGGCATGCAAAGTATTATATATATTACTTGATGTAAGAGTAATTGAGTAAAAACTCGATATATTATGCACATTTTCCGCCATTAACAGCATTCCGCATTTCGAACAAGATGTCGGATGTAATTATGAAGTGCAGACTATCCGATAACAGATGGCGCTAGTAGTCACTAATTATTTTGTAAGCATTGAGTATTATCTCGCTGCTCTTTATAATTACTTTATCTTTAATGAATTTTTTATATACAGTTTCGCTGGCATTTTATAAGCAGACGATCTGTTTTCTAAAGGCTATATATTAGTCTATTATTTTTAAGAGTTGATTTTGAACTATCACCTTCATAATTTTTATTTTTATGTGTATTTTACGTTCGTTTGTATATCTTTAAACAAGGTTGCCTTATCTCTTTGTAATAATTGTCTTCTTAATTTAAAAAAAAAAACCTAATGGATCTCTCCGAAATTCTATGATTTCAAGCATTTCAAGCACGTTTTATATAAGATTACTGCAAATTACTGTTTAAAAGATTTTTGATGTTGCTTAAATTGCATTTATTTAATAAAACCACGGAACTTAAATTAATAACTTCGTATTGAAATGAAATTTATTATAAGATAATTAAAATAAATGAATATACCAAACAGATGTATAATTGGCGGATTAAACGAATTGTAAAAAAATATACTTCTTAAATATCCAATACATAGAGAAAACCAACTTTTAGGTGTTTCATCACAATGTTTTCCTTCACCGTTAAAGTTAACTTCGAAAAGTCAGAGGTATGTGCCTGGGGTTTGAACCTGCGACAGCCAAGATTCCCGACCGCGCGCCTAAACCTAGAGGCCTCTATCTATCATCACAGCTTCTATTTCTATTTCTATTAAAACATTAAAATAGAACATATTCATGTATGGGCAACAATTAAAATGTCAATTTTGAAAGTGACATTTTGAAACAGAAAAGTGATGCCAATTAAAAAGATGATATCAAGAAAAGGTTTATTTTTTCTAGCCTCATTGTACGGATAAATAGATGGTAGCAGAGACAAAATAAAGAATGGAAATGGCACTTTTATAGCTTGAGGCTCTCTGCAAACCATGGGATGGAAATGGGATTAATTCAAGTCGTTAATGAGTTAAGTTAGTCTTTTGAATTAGCCACAATTTATAATTTAAAACAAATAACTTGTATAGAGTATGACATTTTCATGTGATACAGTTTAGGATTAGCTGTAGCTTTCGTCGAGCAAAATGATAATAAGGACATAGAATGAATAAGGGATTAAAACAATTTGTACAAACAAAGCTAACAATTATTCCGACAACAAATATGTAAATAAATTGAAAAATCTGCTGGAATGGAAATAAAAATCTCCTGCCAATATACAGGCAGTTAGTCCAACTAACTTCAAGTACGGTCCACTAAACCCTCATTTGACAAAATTATTTTTAAATATAAATTAAGAAATCATGATTAGACTTCAATTATGTTGCTAATTACTAAAAGATTATTTCTGAGGCACATTGCCAGACTCCGTGCTGTTATTGAGAAATTCCTAGTGGAAAATCCCAACCACAAATTAGCCCAATAGCCCGGGCAATAGCCCGAACGACATTAACTGGCGAAATATGCGTGCAGATATACACTTCTGCCTCCCCTTCAGGAATACAGACATAAGGTTATGTATGTATCATTTCTCAATGTTAATCATTCTATTTTATGATCCTTTGTCTTGAGATCTTAGCCTTGCCAATATAATGAAAAAAGTCACCGTTTCAACATCAAAATGGCACACGCCAACAGATGCCCAATACATATTTAAATACATAAAATCCAAACCGCACGTCAAAGACAAAAGGACGAATGGGAAAAAACATGGTAGGGAAAAAAAAGCGGAATTATAACAACAAATAAAACAATGGCGGACGGAGTCGGGGGCGCGGTGTAGCGAATAATTGTGGCGGGTCACGCGACGCACGCGAGCCCTACCGGAGGCTTGTTTAATGTTCTCCGTTTCTGTAATGTAAATGTAGCGAACGTTGGCTTTCTTTAAATCAAACTCTATTTACTCGTACTGTGGTCGTGTAAGATTACGTGTACTGAGAAACGGTTTGGCGCGTTCGCTTGAATTGCCTGTTAAAGGGAAATCATCGTTTGTAGGTAATATTATTGTTATGGAGTGGAGATTACCCGAAGAACCTATTACAACTTCTTGACATCAGTGTAGATAGTAGCAAAGAAATAACACCGAGTGTTAAAACTCACTCACTGCCAACCCGCACTAGGCCAGCGTGGTGGACTAAGGCCTTAACCCTCTCAGTTGTAGAGGAGGCCAGTGCCCAGCAGTGGGACGTAAATGGGCTGATGATGATGATGTTAAAACTCAGCGATTCATCATAAATACACCCAAGAGTCACATACGTAGATCTGTGCCCACACTAAGAATACGAGTCTTGTGTCATGGGTATGGAAACGACCAGAGCCTTTTTCGGTCTCACTATCGCCTAGACCCGAAACACATATTGAAGATCACAATGGGGACCTGGCTTGCCTTTATTCAGCAGGAAATTAACCAAAATATATAGGAGTAGTTGGAAATATAATAGTCAACATTCGTCATGAGGTGTCATCCAAACTTACATATACTCGTAAGACATAAGGAACTAGAGACGCCAAGTTGGTACCTACCTTTGTCATTTGTGTATCCAATTGGGCAGTTTATTAACAAAAAAAATATCTCGGCTGTCTTTCAGTCAGTTTCAGTTCAGTCGTGATGGCCTCGAGGTTTAGGCACGCGGTCGAAAATCTCGACGGTCGCGGGTTCAAATCCCAGGCACACACCTCTGACTTTTCGAAGTTATGTGTGTATTCACAATTAATTAAAACGTACTTTAACGGTGGAGGAAAACATCGTGATGAAACTTGCACACCTAAAAGTTCTTAGGAATTTCTTAGGTGTGTAGTCCGCCAACCCGCACTAGGCCAGCGTGGTGGGCTAAGGCCTAAACCCTCTCAATGGTAGAGGAGGCCCGTGCCCAGCAGTGGGACGTATATGGGCTGATGATAATGATGATATCTTTCATGACTATTTTGGGTGACTACAGATGTACTATCACCAGTATATGGTCTTTTTGAATATAATAAAACATTTTTTATAAGTCTTTGAAAATTGATCGTCAATGTGGAATCGTTTTGGTGGCCCGTGTTCAGCAATGGGACATATATGTATACTTCTCTATAAAACTATGCAACTACATAACATATAAAATTTAACATTCATTTGACACCTAAGAGTAACAGACAGACAAAAAAACGCTATGTAAAGATTTTAGCCGTATCTGGCTAGATCAATAGCTGCAGTTAATTACATACGCCCCGTATTATTATGTGTAATAATATGGTTTATTTATTAGGGTGGGAAAAAAAATAAAATTTATTACATCAAAGATGAGAATTGATTGATCGGTGATGAATCGATGACTGCGAAAGACGTGGAGTCGACATTTTATAAAATAAAATCGGGATGTAAATTTTGCTGGAGTAGTAACTATATTTTATAAAATATACATACATACATACATAAACTCACGCCTGTATTCCCCGAAGGTGTAGGCAGAGGTGCATTTCTGAACCCACATTTCGCCAGGTATGTATCAGTCCCACGTAATAGGGAGCGAGCCTATTGCCGTTTTTCGGGCACATTTCCAGACTCCGTGCTGTTACTGAGGATTTCCTAATGGAAAAACCCAATAACACTTTGCCCGACCCGGGAATCGAACCCACACCACACCCACCCTCTAGATCGCACGGCACATACTTACAGTCTATAAAATATAGTTTTGTTTAATAAGGTATAGGTATTTCGACTCTCGATTCTACATATTCAACCATAACTATGAGAGAGATATTGTGTTTTTATTTCAGGTAGTATATTTAAGTCCCACTTCATTGGGAGTTGAGCCATTTTTTGTAGAGACTATTCCACAGCACATGGACTGGGACTTCTGTTTGGTAGAATCGATAGGGGCACGCACAGGAATGACACCGAGTCTCAAGATCAGCGATTGTCTATGCGGAAAAGCGAAAAAAGCTATAAAGTAAGAAAAAATAGTTCCCGAGCCTTTTATAAAACGCATTTTTAGTCCAATTATTACTGTCACTGAAATTTCCTAATGGAAAAAGCCGCTGACAATTTGCTTGACCTATAAAAAAGTCTGATAACTCTGGATCAGTCAATTCAATGACGCTACAAAAGCACGTCGTTAGTATTTTTATCTATTTACTAGCTTTTGCCCGCGACTCCGTCCGCGTAGACTACAGGGTTGGGTTCAGAATGAAAATAAGTTGTAGTCTATTTTACTCCACAGAGTCCCATTTATGTCCATATCAAAATCGTTTACATCGGTCAAATGATTTAATCGTGAAAGCGTAACAGACATATAGTCGTCTACACATCATTCTAGCTTTAAAAATGACGAATTTCCACACAAACTTTCACCCCTATTTTTATTTTACCTCCTTAAAGGTACATTTTTTTACAAACTTTGATTGTCATATTTATTTATATCTAATCAACAAAAATAAGTTTCAAGCTTCTAGCTTTAAAAATGACAATACTTTCATCCCCCCTTTCAACCCCTTAAAACCCCATTTCCAGGATAAAAAGTAACCTATGTCCTTTCTCAGGGTCTAATCTATCTGTGTACCAAATTTCATTTAATTCGGTTCAGTAGTTTTAGCAGGAAAGCGAGACAGACAGACTACAGTTACTTTCGCATTTATAATATTATTAGTAAGGATTAAAAAAATAGCCTATGTCCTTTTTTAAGGTCCCATTTATATTCATACCAAAAATCATATAAATCGAGCGAATAGTATAGACGTTAAAGCCCATTCCCACGGGAATACTACATTTTCCGGGATAAAAAGTATCCTATGTTGCTTCAGTGGATCCTATCTACCCCTATATAAAACTCGTCTAAATCGTCAAATGGTTTAGGCGAGAAAGCATAACACAGGCAGCGTTACTTTTGCATTACATTATATGCTCATCCCACGGGAACCCTACATATTCCCGGGATAGAATATAGTCTATGTTACTTCATAGGGTCCCATTTATGGCCATACCAAAATTCATTCACGTCGGTCAAACGGTTTAGGCGTAAAAGCAGAATATTGACAGAGCTACTTATACCCATTCCCACGGGAATACTACATTTTCCGGGATAAAAAGTATTCTTTGTTACTTCGGTGGGTTACATCTATCTCCATACCAAAAATCATCGAAATCGGTTCAGTAGTTTTTGGGTTTATTCGTAACAAACATACAAAAATCCAAAAATCCAAAAAATGCTAACCTTTATAATAATAGTATATATTAACAAATTTGGCATTCGCTTTTGGTTACCGACCATTTTAGTACATGATATATTTTAAAACACCGTAAAACATAAACATTATTTTATATTTTTGCCCGTTTTAAATATTTAGGAGAAGTTTGTCGAAATAGTTGTCGGTCTAGTGAGACGGATGTCTACTTAACCATTGCATAATTACCTAAGTAAGTAAGCTAAGTATGGTGTGAATATATGTATCTGAAAATCTTTAAAAATATACTAAACTCTGGCCTTCGTTTTGGGCTAAAGTTTGTCTGTTTTAATCAAAAAGTTTTTACTAGTAAAGTTTAAGGTAGTTTTACTAGTTATACGTGGCAGCATAATCTGTCTTATAGGTTTTTTCAGTGTGCGGCATATTGTTTCACTGCGCGTGCCAGATGATAGTAAAAATTAAATTGTTTTGATATTTCTAATGATTAATTGGATGTACATAAAATTATAAATGATACTTAAATATTTTTATTTTATTTAATTATTTTACTTTAGAACAAAGGAATGTTCGACTTGTTTAAATAAAGCAAAATGTAATTTTTTCGCGGTCCGAAATTGCGGGTAGTTATAGTTTTGAATGCAGTCAGTCAGTTTGACGAGTTACGCGTCCCATGACAGTCGTTGTCGTGAAATCGTGGAATTTTTGTGTGATTCGTCTATATCAAGTTGTGTGTGGGATTAGAGTTCCTAAATAAGTGTCATATGTATTGTTATTGTGTGTATTTGTGCTGTGTTTTTTATAAAGTGAAGTTATTGTGCTTGTGAGTGGTTGAGTGAGTGCTATAGTGGTATGCAGTATATTGCAATATAAATTGCAATAATGTTATCCAGGATAAGGAGCTGCCAACCCAGGTTAGTTCATAGTATACTATCGTGTTTTGCTTCGACTAATAATCATCATCATCATCATCATCAGCCCAAATACGTCCCACTGCTGGGCACGGGCCTCCTCTACAACTGAGAGGGTTACAACCCTCGACTAATAAATACTTCCTTAAATATCATTTGAATTTAGGACATTTAATTCAGAGCATAGCCTTCATCTTCTATCATATGTAAGGTTGTTTCTTCTCATGGAGTCACATGTTAAACTGTTGGTCTAGCTGACTCTAATGCGTAACTTGACATTTTTAAACAGGAATAATTTTCAAGTCATTAATTAGTCATGAAGTAGCCTGGCCTCGAGGTTTAGGTGCGCGGTCAAGAATCTCTGGTCGTAGGTTAAAAACCGCAGGCACACACCTTTGACTTTTCGAACGTATGTGTGTAGTCACAATGAATCATCACTAACGTTAACGGTGAAGGAAAACATCGTGAGTATACCTGCACACCTAAAAGTTATTAGAAATTTCATGGGTATGTAGTCCACCAACTCGCACTAGGCCAGCATGAAGGTCTAAGGCCTAAACCCTCTTAGTTGCAGAGTAGGCCCGTGCCCAGCAGTGGGACGTATAACAGCTGATGATGATAAATTAGTCATCTAGTACAATTGTGGAACTTTACCGAAGCAATGCATTGAAGTTGTTGAGTGACATTGGATATTTAAAAAAATATGTAATTATGTTATTTAATTTTGCCAGTTTAATTCTCATTACTTTGGCATTTTTACACCGTTGTTGAATGTTAATTTTAGAAAGCAATTAATATTAATAAACTGAAACTAAATAGAAATAGCTGTGACTGACAGTCTCGTCAGTAAGTCAGTTTAAAGAATCATCGAAAAAAATATTTCACAGGCGACTCTACAGATTTTCCCAAAATTTTTAATTGATGAGCCGTTTCCACGATTTTTATTTTTCATCCACACAAAATGTATCGGGCAGAATTTCATGTATTTCGATGAGCGGCGAATGATTTATTGCCTGCGGGCCTCGCACACCGATCCCCGATAACCATACACGACACAACGCAGAGTTTACTAAACTACATTAGTTTGGACGTAGGATACTTGTATCCGGCCGGATAACCACCAACTATAAGCTATTAAATCCGCTATTTGGAAGTACCTATGTTGCGGATGGACTCTGTGGAGCTCTACTTTTAAACAGGCTTTCAAAATTGTGTCGACATTATTGCCACTCCGTTGTCATTGAATTATTTACAACTTTGTGCTAAGTAGCATGTTTGATCAAATCTATTATAGACTTGATTGCACCTACATATAGTTATTGTCGCCGTCACTGAAATCGGTGAGGAGGGCTATATAATATAGTTATTGTAGAGGCGGTACTTCCACAGAAGGCCAAAAGCCGAGCTTGCCTTACAACATTCCAAATAATAATCTTTAAGCTTTAGGTATATCCAGACCCCCACAATAAATACACACCGTGCAGTACCTATACTTCTCGTCAGTAACAAGTTTAACTTGAAAATCTCCATTATAATGGACGTAGATTTTTCAGGATACTGATGTAGGTAGATTTTATCGAGTATTTTTTCTAAGACCCATCACAAGCTATGTAACAAAATTTGTGACCGTCGTACAAATAAATTAAAAAAAATAGTTTCCAATGTTAGGTACGTTCCTATTATACTTTGAGATCCCTCTCAAATAGGTTTTAGACCACCACGCTATCTGTGCGTATTGGTCCAATCCACATAATCTATACATCTATACTCTATACAAATAAATAAAATTGGAGTGTCTGTTTGTAATATTGAAATAACCGCTTTTTAATAAATGCATATGGATGTATACACGGTAGATATACCAAAATAACGTTTTTTACAATTTTTGTCTGTCTGTCTGTTTGTTCCGGCTAATCTCTGAAACGGGTGGACCAATTTTACCGGGACTTTCACTGGCAGATAGCTGATGAAAAAAGAGTAACTTAGGCTACTTTTATTTAAGAAATTTTATTATTTTTATTAATAAACAATAATAACTTAAACTCCGAGACCACGAGGCAGTCATAAACGTTATTGATATATCGTGTAAGTTATTCATCGTGCCGTTGCTTGTATAATTTGCACATTTTCGTGAGTCCGTGGCGTGCGTAGGTGTGTTCCGAGAAGTGTGACGGTTCTGATCCACGGTTGACATTCGCGTGATCTGAAGGTTGTCAATAAGGAATTTGGGTATCGCATTGTATATGCATATTAAAATAGCATCTAATTTGCATCGACCGCTGGGTCGTTTGTGTTTTTATTTAACATACTTATGTCTTGTATCTTTGCAGGGGTAGGCAGGCGTGCATTTGTAGAACAATTTTTTATTTTACTGGTTTTTGTAAGTTTCTTGGAATAAGGGGCGAACCATTGCCATAGACTTCGTGCAGCTGCTAAGAATTTTCGTAGAGGACGAAAGCCTAACACATAATCCGATCTGGGAAATGATCATAGGATGTTACGATCGCACTTATTATTATCACTTCTTATATGACCGTTTTGAGAAAAAAGAATACTTATTATTGATTGTTATCAGCCCATATACGTCCCACTGCTGGGCACGGGCCCCCTCTACTATTAAGAGGGTTTAGGCTTTAGTTCACCACGCTGGCCTAATGCGGGCTGGCGGATTACACACCTAAGAAATTCTTAATAACTTTTAGAAGTGTAGGTTTCATCAAATGTTTTCCTTCAAATGTTAAAATAAGTGATAATTCATTGTGAATACACACATTACTTCGAAAAGTCAGAGGTGTGTGCCTGGGAGGTGTTATTGTTAATAGACCTCCTTAAAAAAATATAGATAGATAGATAGATACTTTATTGCACACCATTTAAACAAAGAAAACAATACAATAAACAATTTACAATACAGTGGACAATTGGCGGTCTTATCGCTCAAAGCGATCTCTTCCAGACAACCAAGCTTGATGGAATATTCGATGAGTTATCAACGAGATGTGGGTGTGTTTAAATAATATAAAATATACATACATGTATTTACACACAAAAAACATATATAAATATATACATAACACATACATACTTATATACATAAATATATACATTTATACATAATACCAATATAATACCAATATAATATATAATACAAAACAACAACAAAACTAATTAGACTTCAAGAGGTAATATGTCTTCAACTTATTCCTAAAAATATTGAGTGATGGCGCTTGTCGAATTGTAACCGGCAGTGCATTCCACAGGCGTATAGCCTGAACAGTAAAGGAGCTGTCAAAAAAGCCAGTGCCATGTGCAGGGGTTTTTAGTTTCATGTTTTCTGACGACCGCAAAGAAAAGAAATGGGAAGAGTGAAGAAATTCAAAACGGTTCTTGAGATATGAAGGAGTAGTGGGATTAAAGAGAATATTATAAAGGAGGGAAAGAATGTGAGTATTCCGACGAAGACGAATAGGAAGCCACTTGAGCTTATTGCGAAATTCGGAAACGTGATCATATTTTCGCAGGCCAAATATAAATCTTATACAGAAATTTTGGAGCCGCTCAAGTTTGTCAAGTTGCGCTTCAGATAAGTCGAGGAAGCAAATATCCGCATAGTCAAGGAGGAAAGAATATAGTAAATCTAAGGTTAACAATATTGAATCCTCATTCGGTTAGACTGGTAGTAGTGTATTTTTTATACAATATTATTTATATTAGACAGCCCCGTGTGTAGGCACCAGCTTCTGAAATGAGAGGCCGCGGATTTGATCACCGCACCGAGATAAATGTTTGTATGATCCACAAATATTTGTTTCGGGTCTGGGTGTTTGTGAGACCGAAAGATGTCATGTAGTTTCCGATACCTACGACACAAGTCTTGTATCTTAGTGTGAGGTCAGAACTATGTACATATGTGACTGTTGGGTGTATTTATTTATTTGTAAATTGACCGCTCCTAATACTTTCAAGTCTTAACCTGTAAAATATTATTAGCTTTAATATTATTATAATAAAATATTCATTTTTTTCCTTAATATTCTATCAGTGTCTTAATACCAGGACTTCAAAAGTACGCCATTCATTAGTTGGTTTTAATTCCATCCAAAAACATTTCAAAATAAGAAGTGCTTTTTTTGAAGAAAAAAAAAAACAATTTATCTACCATTCAATGTACGTCTTGTGACCAGGACATCAGAAGTACTTTGTAGGTAGGCTTTTCACGACCTGGTTTTAATTCAACCTAAGAGAATTTCAAAGAAAGAACTGTACAATTTAAAAAAACAAAATAATTTTTATTCGTAAACAATATCAAAATATACCGACCTTAAAAATTGAGTTAAAAACGTATTCGAAAAAAGAATATCAGGCGCCCGAAACACACCAACGGAGATATATTTTTGTTTTATTAAAAAATCACGTTCACAAAATGGCCGCCGGCTCTTGGGTTTTTGTACGTACGGACAGCGAAAAAATAAGATGGCATTTGAATTTTTTATATTACATCATTATTGTTTCTGATTATCGAAAGGTCAGCAATAATTACAAAGGTTAAGTGCCTAGTTCGTGTCTAAATAACACTTCTGAACAACATTCAAGGTGGGGATCGTATTAATTGGTTTTAATAAGTATATATGTAGGTATGTATAGTAAGCATATATCCTCATGTATAACACTTACAGATAAGAACAAGACTTGACTCTCTTTACAATATGTAGACAGTATTTTGAAAATAAATTTTACGTATTTGTTTATCCTGTAACGGCTGAGTGATCGCAAGTAAGTTCAATGCGGTCCAAGTAGAGTATCGATTACCAAGGAACGACTATGGTTATCCTTAACCAGTCAACAAAATGATGCCGGGTTTATGCTAACCGAATATAAATAAATAGGCGGATTCTAATAGAGGGCGAGCCTATTGCTGGTTTTCGGGCACATTTCCAGTCTCCATGCTGCTACTGAGAGTTTCCGAATAGAAAATACATTAACATTATGTTCGACCTGGCCATCGAACCCGGGACGTCGAGATCGCACCGTTATGTAATAACTTATTACAAATAAATTTATAGCTCATAGAACGCCGAATATAAATTACATTTTAATATACATATATATTTTTCTGCTATCCCTACCTTCCAGTACTTAGTGTCGATGCTGTATTTTCTTTAAGTTAAAATTATTATAATTTTTGAAAAATCGTAATTAAAGCCTCCAAAGCTACCGTACGCACATAAATCATGGCGTCTTAGCGACTTTAAGATCGTGACGTAATCTGCTCATAACGCACTATGGTTATGGTTAAAGACTTTCCAGTTGTCATTTCTGGATTAATTGTTAGACTAATCGACCGACTATACGATTACTATTTATGCAATTTCTTAGCCTCATTCGATAGCGGTTAACTCAAAATAATATTACAATTGCTCCCTTGAGAAAGATCTCGTCAACTATTTCTCTCATGAGCATTTCGCGAACATTCTAAAAGAATATGGTATACAGAAACCTGCACATCTGCAAGTTCTTAGATTTCTTAGGTGTGTATTCCGCCTACCCGCACTAGGCCAGCGTGGTGGCTAAGGCCCAAACCCTCTTAATGGTAGAGGAGGCCCGTGCTCAGCAGTGGGACGTATATGGGCTGATGATGATATAATGGTACCACAAGATTGACAGTTAATTGATGGACTTTTACGCATCAGGTATGCGAACTTATTACAAGGAATGTGTCCGGATCTAAGGCATTCATGCTATTTAATGTCCTATTTTATGAGGCCAGTCTTTGATGATATTGGAACCTCTTTAAAAGTACATTTATTGATTATAAACGATTCTCGTCAGTTGTCACAGTTATGTCGGCCAAAACAGTTAATACCAGAAAGCCAGACATGCGTCACCATGGCGGGTTTTTGTATGTTAACCGCATCTACTGGTTTTGTTAGTAAAAAATGAAAGTTTAAGATGGAGCTGGATGAATAAATTCATAATTACAGGTTACAACGTGCACTTATCATATTAATCTATCGCTTATGTACCGAAAAGGCATTAAAATGGTCCGCTCGCGCGGCTTCCGAACTCTTCTTTTATTTTATGAATAAGTTTTGCCCACAAATAGGTATGTAGATTAATGTGTTTTCGGGTGTTTGAATGTAGGGATCAAAGGCTTAGCATTGGGTATGATATAGTTAGGGTATAGTTGGAGCCTCTTACTTTTTGATTAGGGCTTTGAATTTCGCTTTATAAACAGGATCGTCTGAAGCTATATCATAGACAATAATATTACATTAATTGCTTTAAGAAAATAAAAGATTATGTTGAGGATCAGATAACTAATAAATTTAGTTATGGCATTACTTAAACAATATAAAATAACATAAATATTTTGTGTTTTTGATGAGATATAATAATAATGAAGACATATTTTTTCCCATATAATTTATATAAATATTAAGTTTTAGCTTAAATTATTACAAGTGATTTTGTTTACATAATGTCCAAAGATTATCAAAATTTATTATAGAAGAAAATGTATAATTAACTGAATGAAATTATGTCTTTTTATCGCTACTATCGCTAGCTGCTTGAAATCCACCAACAACTGCCTGCCAAAACGTCCCGAGAAACCTATTGGACGCTACCTCTGGCATTTTTATGATATTTCCCGTCCGCCAACAACAAGATCACCCAATGCTGCGTACAATATTATTATTTTAAAGAAAGACATCATAAGCTACCGACATTAAAGTTATTCACAGTTGTCTCTAGTTTCTGATGAAATCAAACCACGCTAATTTACATGCATTTTTAATCGCACAGAAAAACTTTATATATTTTAAATTTTAATATTATTGTTTTTCTCTTCACTATGCTATCTTACTTATATAATTTCGGAGAATGCTATGCACACCTGCTATGAAGGAAAACATCGTGATGAAACCTGCACACCTAAAGACGTTCTTAGGAATTTCCGCAATTTTCAACCCGCACTAGGCCAGCGTGGTGGACTAAGGCCTAAACCCTCTCAATGGTAGAGGAGGCCCGTGCCCAGCATTGGGATTGGGATGCCCAGCGTATATGGGCTGATGATGATGACTATGCACACCTCAATTGTTATGTGTATTAGACGTAGTACCTTAGAACATGTTACTAAAAATGTTTTAATACGAGTATATGTGATGTGGTTGTGCTAAATAAATAAATGAACGAAAGAAAATACTTTTTAGCACTGTGTATAAGATATAGTACAAATATTTACTATATAAATAGTAATAGAATCTTCGACTATCTAATGGTGTGTGCCCGCTACAACGGACGGCGTCGCACGCCACGACCCACCAAACCAGCACCACCTTCAGGGAATTTAAATCATATACGTGAGGAGTTGTGGAAGACAATGTTTTTTTGCCCGTTCCCAAAGTTATCTTGTGTACCATCTAATCACGGTAGCCGGAGATAATAAAAGCAGCCTGTTCTCCGAAATGCTGAGCGTAATTATATGGCTCGGTGTACGTTGTCGGCGAGCCGCGGGCGGTGGGGGGTGTGAGCCCACTGTAAACACATTTCGACACAGATTCGACTGTATCGATGAATCAGAGTAAGGTTGGCTATATTTGTATTTTATGCTAGATTTAGATGGCATATTTCATAAAATATTTAGAAAAAAAACGATTGAAATTAGTTAAAATAAACACACGCCCTCGATTGTAGCATCGATTCCTGTATACACTTTCGCCATTTGTAAATTAAATCCCACTTAAAAGTGGCCAACTTATTACCATTTTTTGAAGATATTCTCAAGGCTCCGTGCTTATACTGAAGAATTGCATATGGAAAAAACCATTAACACATTTTCGGACCCGGATAACGAACTCAGGAAAACGAAAAATGAAAAAGCAATTAGCTAAAACACAGCTGGTGAAACGTAGCTGCAGAAATGCAATAATCTCTCCGTGGACATAAATATTAGTCCATATACGTATAAATGTTTTCACTATGAATGAAAAATGGTTTACCTATAGTGTAGAACAGCCCCGGAATTATACGCTGACTTATTTCTCCCTATAGATTACAATAAACTATAATCTCGTAGAATAATTATATTTAACTCTTAATTACTAACTAGGACTAAGGCCTAAACCCTCTCAGTCGCAGAGGAGGTCCGTGCCCAGCGGTAGGATGTACATTATGTACGAGTATATGGGCTGATGATGATAACTCTTAATTACTTTAATATCTTATTTAATTTAATTTCCCAGAAATACGATGTTTTACTGTTTGACTTAACCATCCTATTTTATCGTGAAATGCCGAATGACAAAGAGGGGAGTGGTGTTATTTGTGTCGTTACAAGTGGACAACATCATTTAGCACAAACTCCCGGAGTTACAGTGAAGGAAACACGCCTCAGCATTCGGGACGTTAACAATATTTTAATGGTAATAGATTTCTCTGTTTCAAGTTATTTATTGTATGACAGCCTCTCTCACGGGATCATTGTGTGATATACATGACCGGATACGTACCTACATACTTACAGATTTTGTATAGAGGAAGGTAGTATAAACTGCTAAAAGTTATGATCCTGATAATTTTCCTCTTTTCCATGTTGTCATACTTTGATTTAAAATTTGTTTGATATTCATAGTATATTGTTTTTTGTTAATGCCGTTTTCAAAGAACATAGTGTTTGATTCGATTAAATTCGTTTTTCAAACGCGGTAAAACTATTGTAACCAAATTAGCTTTGGATGTTTGTAATCTATGTCCTTTGTTTATGTCATATCACGTTTTATAAATGAAAAAGTCACTATCAAGTAACCGATTAACTAAAGTTTTTTTTATTTCGTATAGGTAGATTTGAATAGTTTTTATTTACTTTACTATTACAGATTATTGGTCCCACAAATACTCACACCCGCAACAAATATTTTTCAACGAGACAAAAGTTTCTCGAATCAAAATGGTTGTCGTCTTTCGAGCATATTTTCATTTAGAGCTACGAATTCCTCAAAAGCACAAATGCTATAATTTCCTATGAATTTCGAATACGAAAATAAAACTTAAAAGATCTGGGGGGCACGGTAGATAAAATAGTATGACTTGGCAATCGCATGAAAACACAATGTATCTCACTTTTAGTGCGATTGCCAAGTCAAACTATTTTATTTAAAACATAAACGAATTTTAATATTGATATGATCACTATAAGCTGTTGTCTAGTAAGCTAAGTGCGTAATAACTTAAGACCGAAATGGGGACTGAATAAATTCATCGACTTGGTATCACATGGATCTCACAACTTTTTACGGCAGAAAAACTGAGTTGCGAGACTTGGTTGTTTTTAATCTATTTTTCAACCTTATAAAAGAATAATATTTTTTACGCATATAATTTAAAATATTTTTTTATTCATATTCACGTGTTAGCGTAGAAGAAGTGTATCAATGTAAAAACTGAATTATATGCCATGGAAGCCGCTATGCACAAGTATATGCGCAACTGCATTCCAGGTACAGTTTTTTGCAGTCAATATTCCATGGAACAAAGCATCGCTTGTCGGCTTATGAATCATTCATAACATAAATAATCTATAATTCTTCAGAATGATGAATTAATAACCATTTGATTGTTTGAAATCAGTTATAAATAGAATATTATTTCCATGGCCGCCCTAATAACGGTTGTACGGTGTAAAACGCCTTATATTGTAAATATTAATGTTTCGCGTTCCAGGTTCAGTCTGTATTAATCTCGTTTGTCTTAATATACCGATTAGTGTCTATATACCTAGTCAGTTTCATGGTCCCGACATAGTCTATTCGATGCTTATTTTTATAAGTTATAGTTTGAAAATATATTTAATTACTAATACCCACGACACAAAAATATATTTTTCTTCATAGTATTTTATTAGGCGTTAAATGAGCGACAAAAAATACCCATTCGAAAATTGTCAACATCAAAAGTATTTCCCAGGATTCAAACTCGCGACTCCTACATTACAATTTCTGTCTGTTGATTGAGCTTTTGGTTCTCAGCAATATCATCATCATCATCATCATCATCATCAGCCCAAAGACGTCCACTGCTGAACATACGCTTCCCCCAATGATCTCCACAGTGGCCTGTTGGAAGCAGCCTGCATCCAGCGATGACCCGCGACCTTTACCAGGTCATCGGACCATCTTGTTGGTGGATGTCCTACGCTGCGCTTCCCGCTACGTGGCCTCCGTTCGAGAACTTTTTAACTCCATCGGCCATCAGTTCTCCGTGCTATGTGCCCGGCCCATCTAATTTGAAATATAGAAGCAGGCCTGTCATACAGATGAATAATTTATCACGAACCGCCCCGGAGCATGGCGACCGGTAGCCACACCTTCCGTTTTAGGGCAGTGTTTAGCTTCGTTGTAGGGATGGATTTGTTAGTACATTAGTGCGGACGCACGTTTATTTAATCAAGTTAATAAATTTAAATATATCAGACTGGAAAGCTGTTTGAAACAGTGATAAAAAATACTTGATATGATGTCAGATCTTTTGTTATAGAGTATTTGAGTTCATTCGAATGTATTGTGGAACCAAAAGTATGTCTTATATCCATCAACTTATATTGGCTAGACATCAGCATGCGAAACGAGAGGCCGCGGTTTCGATCCCCGCACCGAAACAAATGTTTGTATGATTCACAAATATTTGTTTCGGGTCTGGGTGTTTGTGAGACTGAAAAATTTTCTCGTAGTCTCTGATACTCACGACACAGGACTTGTATCCTAGTGTGGGGTCAGAACTATGTACGTGACTGTTGGGTGTATTTATTTATTATATATATAAGGGATGTACATTTGTTAGATGTCCTATAAGTAAAATAGCTAAGGCCTCGGCTAACAACGCTGACTTAATGTTTCTGTCTCTCGTAGTTTCTGATACCCACGGCACAAGATTTGTATCTTAGTGTGGGGCCAGGACTATGTATGTGACTGTTGGGTGTATTTATTTATTTATTGGCGGACTACGCACCTTAGAAATTCTTTGGAAGTTCATATTTCTTATTCAACCTCTTTATTTTTCCTCTTCTATTAGCCATCCATAGGTTGTCCGTAAGAACTTGCCTAGAGCAATAAGACCGCCACTTGTACTTTATACTTATTTAGTTTAGTTTCTCCATTTATTTTTATGTACAAGAAAGTGCAAATAATTTTCTTGCGTTTTAAGACTCAACACTAAACCAAACAGTATTTGAGGACGAAAAGGCAAAGTAATAAAACTTGGAATAGATGTGGATAAAAGCAGTTAGTAGATAATAAAATAAATACCTAATAAGCAACCAAGTTAATAGCTTAGCACATTTGGAAACGTAGAAATTAATTGTTAAACGAGTTAAAAGATATTTCTGAAGACTTTTATAATGAAGATTTTGATGGAAAGGTTTGATTTTTGTTACAGTCAGTTAAATTATTTTGCTGCTTTTAACTTTGTCTCTTTTTTTTATAAAACTTAGGGTATCTCTCTATATTAGTCTCCATTTGATTCCTTGACTCTGAGGTGGTACAACAAAAACGTAGCAGTATTTTAAACCTTGATTTTCTGTAAAACCAAACAGTACCGCAGTCGAAGCTTACGGCTGATTGAAATGAAAAACTGACCTAATTAAGCACTTTTATGAAAATTGATGAACAAGAAAAGAAGTTAGTAATAATACCCTTTCAGAGAGTCAAATGTTAACATAATGGATAATGGGACCACTGATAATTTTAACAATGGTTAGTCTTACAGAAACGAGGCGTAAAGTCATGACATTAATACGCTTTTAAATTGTGATACAAATTATCAATTTACCATTTACTAAAGTAAAGAAAAGGTACAAAAAAAAGTAATGTTGTCGACACATCAAACTATATAATGTTTTTTTTTTTAATAATTACAAATATTTAGTAATGTTTTTATATCATATTATTTTGTTATTTTACGCAGTACAATAATTTTTATAGGCATTAATTAAATTGTTCGTCAATATTTTAAAAGAATAATAAATTAGCAAATTAAAGCACTGTGTGTTAAGTTTACAGCTACTCCCCAATAGATGGCGTAAGCGGCCCGTGTAACGACCATTGCCGTGCGCATTAAATTGTTATTAATTATGTGTAACTGCATTTAAATTGACTAACGCGAATTAACCGACTGTTTCATGTCAAGTTTTTGCTTTGTCGACAATGTGAAATGCTCGCGGAATCCGAAAATTAGAGATCGTTGATATTGCACGCTATGTCGCCGACACGATGTGATTAATGTAATTTAATTTTTGACTTGTACTTATACAGATACTCATTAATATTTGTATCTAAAGGGAATATAACATACAAATATTTATCAGTGTGAAATAGAACCCAATAGTTTTGACTCAAAGATGTTATTCGCTATATTCACTAATTATAATTTAATTTTGTATTAAAGAATATGCGAAGACGGACAAAATATACATAGGCTGCTTCGTGGTCTCGCGATGCGATCTAGAGGTCCTGGGTTCGATTCCCGAGTCAGGCAAAGTGTTTTTCCATTAGGGAATTCTCAATAACAGCATAGAGTCTGCAATTGTGCCCGAAAAACGGCAATACGCTCGCCCCTTTTTACGTGGGACTGATACATGCCTAGCGAAATGTGGGTGTAGAAATACACCTCTGCCTACCCCATCAGGGAATACAGGCGTGAGTTTATGTATGTATATGTATGGAAAAAAGATATCTGTAACTGAACTAATCATTCCTGAGATAAGTTGTTTAAGAAAATCATACAAATATTATAAAGAAACTTCTTATAGTTGTACATTTCAAATTACAATAACTGCAATAATTGTATTGCCGAATTGATACGTATTCGTTAATAATATCTATTAACAAAAATTGTTATCCCATTCAGCACTTGTGCCCAGTGTAGTTCTTCTAAATAATGATTAAATTACTTAACGTAAATAATCTCGAAGAATGCCGCTTCTGTAACAGTTCTCTAAAATAATTACTCGAGTATGTGAAGTCTACAAAGCGCAATGGCCTAAAGCTTAACAACGCGACGAACTAAGCTAATAGAGACATATATATAACAAAATATGAAATTTTGTCGCATAGTATGAACGGACCTACGACGAGCGCGCGTATAGAGTGATTATGAAGAAATTGGCCTATTACGGTTAAAGAGTTTGCCACGTGGGATCGAACCGGGGCTAACTGGCTTTGTCTCTATTAAACACTTTGAGCAAACTTATTGAAATAGTATCGGGCTGACGGAGACACATCAGTTGGTAAAATGCAATGAAAGTTTGAGCTTAAATATTGGAGAAAATTTTCCCCAGCTTTGTTAGTATCACGTAATAGAGACATAGACTGTTGCCGCTACTCAGACACATTTCTGGACTTCATATTTTGTCTGTCAGTCCGCCAACCCGCACTAGGCCAGCGTGGTGGACTAAGGCCTAAGCCCTCTCAGTTAAAGAGGAGGCCCGATGGGCTGATGATGATGATGATATTGTTACTGAGAATTTACTGGAGGCAAAACATATTGACAATTCTACCTGGACCAGGATCTTTCATTCAAACGCTGTATTCGACGCAACAAATGAGGCAGTCATTTAGAACATATTTGCCTCAGTTTTGCACTTAATGCTAGTTTTAACTCGTAAGTTCCGAAATATAAAACGTCCATTAGTTGCCATTAGGTGCAAATAGTGGTAATTTTTAGGTTTCCTGTTTGACTTATTTGGAAAGTTGTACCGACGGCCGTCGTTAGAGCTTTATAGTACCTATGACCATTGAACAAAAAAAATCTATCATTTCTTCTAAAAATGTTTGTTTATATTATTTTTTTTTATTAAAAACAATGAAGGAAAACATTGTGAGGAAAGCTCCTTCCTTGAGTTTTCCAAGAACCCCCACTATACCAGCGTGTTGGACCTAGGCTTAACCTTCCTGGGGTACCAGTAATCTTCAAGAAGATACAATTTTCTTTCTAATATATTTTCAAAGGCCAAAAATACATTTAAGTTTAAATATTATAAGAATTTACGAGCGATGGAAACTATTTGCAATTAGAGGATACTTTTATCGATTTTCCATAACCTACCTATAATTTATTTTGTCGGTCGGCATCTGTGTGTCGAATATGAGATATTCAAGGCTTTGACCAATTGGAAGACATTGTACTTACCATCAAGTGCGGTGTTGTTACTTTCCTCTATAATAATAAATAAGTACACCTAACAGGCATATACATAGTCCTGACCCCACACTAAGACACAAGTCTTGTGTCGTGGGTATCAGAAACTACCTGAGACTTTTAGGCCTCACAAATACCAAGACCCGACAAATAACACGATAAAGTACAACGTGATAAATGCAATGTTTTTCAAATGAAGGTTTTTGTCTAGTAAAATTCGACTATAATCTTCCATCAGTCGTCATAATAATGCCGGCCTGTCGTATTTACATCGAATGTTTCGGTAAACGAAGTTTCGACCTTGAGTCTCATCTTGCAAGATCAATGCACGTTGGCATCCCAGACATCTCTCCGCGCATAAAAACTAATAAATAAAAATTGAATTAATTAAAAACAAATCTAGGTTGTGATGTGTGGAACTAGTCTTGGGCTAGGCTGAGTTTTTGCGAGATGCATTAAAAGGACATATGGCGGCAGTCTCTTTGATCACATAGAGTAAGTTCTTGTAGGGTGGATGTATTTATGCCTAACTTAAAAATGCGTCTACAGTGACATATATATCAGTGGCTGTACTTCCATAGAAGACCACAAGCGTTACACGTTAATTGTGTAATGTCTAGTTTATAATTGTTTATTGTGGGGTCAGGATATTCTCATTTATGTAGGTATATGTATAATTGCTTTTCTTAAATAAAGATTAAAGTTTATTATTCGGCAATTCCTAATTCAAGCTGGACTTTTAGGCTTATATAGAAGTACCGCCACTGATACATATACATATATTACATATTTGTGATTATTTCTGAAGGGGTAGGTAGAGCTTTATTTCTATGCTCACGCTGTTTGGTCCATATTAATTTTGATTATTAATATTGTGACTATCATTACTTATCAAATACATTTCCAGACTTTGTGCTCTTATTGAATTTTCGCAATCGAAAAACTACTTAATACTTTATGCTGGGGAATCGGATGCGCTGGCACAGCAAACGTTGAAAGCCATTTGGATAGGTAGGTAGGCAAAAAACGATTATTTCCATATTACGCCTACAAAGCGGCGTTTACAACACATAAAAAATATTCTCTTATATAAAAATATGAATGGATTTGAAATAAGGAAACTTAATTTATACTGCAAAACTAAATATGTAGCCAGTTTTATAATTGTTATCCAATTGATTCATGTCGGTCAGTTTAATAACGTCAATTAACAATCCCATCTGTAAGTCACTACTCTATGCCATTCCCTTCCCAGATATGCGAACGCCGCTGCGCCCGCGCAGGTTTTTCTTGCCCCTCTCGCTCGCACACACCGCCTCTCTGTCTAACCAAACGCACCGCAAGAGGTTTTTGCCCTAGAGGCGATGCCTGTGTAGTTTTTCACCAACGCAAGTTCGCTCACTTAAATCATTCAATGATTATCGAACGCAGTTTTCGATCGGATTTCTCTGCATATGTATCTTGAGAGGGTTTTTTGGTTTATATTTTTGATGTTTAGCTATAGCTGAAAGAGTGTTGGTACAAGAAAATATGTTTGTTAAGGCCTCTGAATTAATGTAGTTATGTATGTATAATGCGGTCTTATTCTTGGTGTACTTAACCTTAAAAATATATATATTTTTATGAAACATATCAATTTTTACCAGATCACCATAGTAAAGTACATAAATGTTTTTAATTTTTATGATTTTTAGATTTTATAGATTGTTATCAATTAGTGTAATTGGCGTAACCGTACTAATTGGACAAATAAATAAAAGTCGTTTAATGAATGTGTGGGATTGACATTAACGAATTGAATTATTACGTGTTTTCCGATTAATAACTAAACCACGCAAGTGTTTTCGTGTAAGTATTAAGATCTAAATTTAATATTTGTAGTTTCTACGCGTTTGTTTTTAACTTGTGTACCTCAACCTACAAATATATAACACGATTTTCTTTTTTGCTAAAACAAAAAGCTTTATTATTTTGCTTTAAATTAATAGATATTTATACCTATATAAATAGGTTATCTTTATGAGTGAACTAAAATGTCTGTTTAAATAATATTATAAAAGTCTGAAGTAAACTTTTGTATAAAATCTAATTGAATCCTCAGCTTATTTAACTTCAAACTTTTTTAAATGATAGTTAAAAAACAACTGGAAAATAGTTTAATAAGTTTAGTATTTTTTTCTTTAATAACAATTTCTGAGCTTATCTTAGTTTCATCAATGGTAAGACCTGTCTAGATGGTCGCTCTTTCGGATACGAGATTTTTTTAAATGTTGAATATCATGAATCATCGATGTTTAAATATCTTTTGAAATCTGGTCACCACACAGTCCTCTGCGTGTATTTTTATGACCACTCACGTTAACCTTATAGTCGTGGAGGAGATTAGTTTCTTGTAGGAGGGCAGCATAATCATTATTAACCCATGTACGTCCTACCGCTGGGCACAACAACTGAGAGGGTTTAGGCCTTAGTCCACCACGCTGGCCTAGCGCGGGTTGGCGGACTCGAACCTAAGAAATTCCTAACAACTTTTAGGTATGCAGGTTTCCTCACAATGTTTTCCTTCATCGTTAAAGTTTATTAATTAAAAATTTATTTTTATTAATTCATTATGATTATACACATAGCTGTGAAATGTCAGAGGTATGTCTGGGGATTAAATCCGCTGGAAAGCAGCATAAGCTGATAAAGATATGAAAATGAGTGTTTTATAATAGGACTTCCTAAATTCATGTTAGTAGTCAAGCAGAATATTAACACATCACAAGTTCTCACTAATCTATAATACGATATTTCTACCCCAAACACGTTTTTTACTAAGAAAAGCCACCCCATTGCCCCATGGCGCGGCACGCGGCTTACGCCCCACTGCCCCCTTTGAACTCAAGATTTGATTAGACATTGTTGTGGTTCGTTTGCTGAATAAAAAACATCGTGTGATTATTTAAATACCCCAATCGCGTGGGGTAATGAAAAGACCACAAATTGCCGATGAAAATAAATAATTATTTGTCTTATCAAATTAGCGAGATTGATAATAAATTGCAAAGGGCTGGTTTGGTCTTAAAATAAAAATGGGTTTATGCCAGTGTGGTAAATTGAGGCCTAAGTCCTCTTATAAGTAGATTGAGGCTTAAATTTGGTTAATATAATTAACAGCTAGGCCCTGTTATAAAACTATAGAAACTAATAACAGACTCTTTGATTCCGCTGTACAAGTATCATTCGATCGAGACATCCCAAATTCAATTTCCGGGCTGGGTAATATTAGACTGGGTTTTTATATTATAAAAACCGGCCAAATGCGAGTCGGACTCGCGCACCAAGGGTCACGTACCATTATTTATAAATACAGCAAAAAAATCATGTGTGTTGTATGGGAACCCCCCTTAAATATTTATTTATTCTATTTTTTTGTATTTGTTGTTATAGCGACAACAGAAATGCATCACCTGTAAAAATTTCAACTGTCTATCTATCGAACGGATGGACGGACAGATGGACAGGGAAGTCTAGTGATAGGGTCACGTTTTACCCTTTGGGTATGGAACCCTAAAAAATATTAAAAAAATAAAATTTTCGGCTTGCCTGTACATAGGACTATAATATAAACTAAAAAAGTCAGGTGCTATTTAATACACTTTTGTCTAACCGTCCGGGCATATAGCCGTGAATATATTTAACAGCTAAGCCAAAAGTCCGCGTTTTACCCACATTGATTACACTTAACGCGTCCGCATTAAGCGCAGCCCTTGCACAGGGGACGCTAATACAATTTATTCCATTCCGTTTGATGGGAAACATATTGTTATAGAATAGGGAATGATTATGAGAGTGTATGGGGAAAAGCAAACACTTTCTTAACATCATTTAAAAAGAAATACCGTGAAAGTAATAAAACATTAACCCGGAGTATCCAAAGCAATGCAAATTTAATTATTAACATTTTAATACACATTGACTGCCTCGTGGTCTCGCGGTTCAAGTATGTGCCATGCGATCTACAGTTTCTGGGTTCGATTTCCGAGTCGGGAAAAGTGTTATTTCGTTTTTCCATTAGGAAATTCTCAGTAACAGCACGGGCTCAGGTAATGTGCCCGAAAAAAGGCAATAGGCTCGCCCCATATTACGTGGGACTGATACATACTGGCGAAATGTGGGTGCAGAAATGCACATCTGCCTACCCCTTCGGGGAATACAGGCGTGAGTTTATGTATGTATTACCTTATAATATATTTTTTCGTGTATTGTAAGTATAATAATAAAAGTCCGTATGATTGCTAATATAAAAATTTTCTTCTTATAGGTCTTAATATAAATATCCTATACAAATGTTTGTCTTCAATTGTTTTCGGATGTGGGTGTTTGTAACAGTAAAGTCTCATAGTTTCTGATACTGAAGATTTGTATATCAATTTACTGTGTAGTCAGAGCTAAGTGAGTGACTGGGTGGGTTAACTACTCCAGATACAAGTCCAGTTACGACATTAAATGGAAATCACTTTCAGCACTATTCGCGCGAATCGAACATTATCCTAATTTGATTCTAAGGACACAATGACGTCATTGTGAGGGCGCAGTGAGCGGGGCTGAAAGGCGCGACGGGGTGCAGTCATAACATTTTGTCATCGCGCATTCAGTCGAAATAGACGAGCGTAATCGCTGTGTGATCGGTTGGTGGTAGAAATTGATGGATGTGGTATGAAAATATATCTACAATTTTCGTTACTAATATTAAAAATTTCCTAGATTTTGTTTGTTATAATTTGGTACAGAGATAGACTGTTATAGGTTAGTTTTATGACACATTGATTAGTATAATTTATTTATTCAAAAGCGTGTCTATATTTGGTTCATGAAATAAGTGAGTCGCAGAGTAGCCAGATAATATGGTATAAATAAGTCGGCTGATAACACAATCTTATGTAAAATAGACAAGCAACAATAGTTCACATCTGTTCTTTTTAGACGATAAGTGAGAATTTATCATCATCCTCATATACATCCGTTCCACTGCTGGGCAAGGGCATATATCTGAGAGGGTTGAGAAAAATAAAAGTGAGAATTCGGCATGTTAAAATTATTGCTAACTAGATTGTGGGGATGGCAACCACCATAATATAAAGTAACATTTTCCAGAAAAATGAAAAGAGGGTCGCGTTAAGAAATGAAACTTATTTGGCTAGAAATTGGCCAGCATAATTATGTCGACTTTTTGTCACTAATTTAGATTATAATCTAATAATCTTTTTCGTTTGATACTTTGTGCCTTTGTACTTCGGTTACTTCACTATGCTCGTGTATGAAATATTACTCTGTACACAACTGTGCTCAAACTGCCGCATCCACTTTCAAGTAACCTAGTTTCATGTAATAAGCTTATTTGCACATATCAGTGCGCGTCGTGGGAGTCTATAATGAATACTTCGCGTTAAGCGGGTTACGATATAGAGGGGTATCCTAATGGGTTTATTGTTACTCCATTAATCGGTTAATTTTGTACGGTATCTAATAATTGGTATAAAAAAGTATTACAGAGCGAGGTAGAGTTATGTTGTAGTTTATAGTATAGGCTGACTCAATTGTAAAATTGCTTATCCAAAATACCTATAATGTGACTAAATTGTATGAAGCAAAATCGAACATATAGTTCTGACTTCAAAATAAGATATTATTTCATATTAGTTATCAGATATTACTAAAAAAACTTTTAGGTTTCAAAGATCCGGATGAAATATAGCACACAAATATTTGTCTCGTTCCGGGATCGTAACCGAAACTGTAAGAAACAGTGTTACTAAAGATGAATGATATAATCAGGACAAAATATAAATATTATGCTATGTTTTCACATCTGTGCCCGCAGAGTTTGGCAGAGGTGTATTTCTACAAGCTATACTTTTTCTCACCTTCCCAGGTGAACTCGAGACCTATCGAGCTGAACACGTATACCGCGAAACCAACGATGCCGCCTTTTTTTTATGAAAAAATAATTTAATATAGGGTAGGGCGGGGCTAGTTGAGCAATTTTTTACTTGATCGTTCATTGCTCCTTAAAGATAGGTCCAAATTGCTGGTAATTTGTACTTATAGGTAAGTAATTTATTCCTTCTTAAAGTCTTCATAGTAATTTATTATCAAAATATAGCATTTATAAGTTACTCCCGTTTAAGTGCAAAAAGTCAGATATGCTCAACGTGCCCTATGGGTGGGGTAAGTAGAGCAAGGGTATGGGGTACATTGAGCAGTTAGAAATTCTAGTCTAACCAAGTTTTATAAAAAAGATATAACAATTGTATTTGATAATCAACTGTTTATTTATTAATCTCTAAACTAAATCTCTTAGTGAAACAAAACTTAAAATTCTTTTGAAGGTATTTTTAACATAAAAATAGAATCAACAAAACCGCAACATATTATTAGATTAATTTTTGGATTAGATTCAGCCTTTCCACTTAAAATCAGACTTTTTTTAGGAACTTTTACACAGGAATTATTATTAATAGTGACAGGAATTATTATTAATAGTGACTAAAACTAATCAACATCGTCATCGGAATTGCAATTGATGCAAATGAAACAGTTGCTCAACATTCCCCAACCCGAATATTTGAATTAAAAGTGAGGTTATAAAAAAACTGTATTAGATCAAACAAAATCCTCATTAGATATCAAAAATACATCAAATTAATGAACTTTTAACACTTTCCTGATTTAAAATGGATAACATTTGAGTCGTACAGACGAAATATACACAGCAACGATTTTTTTACTTTTTGGTGGCAAAATAAACAAAACGCGAGTGTACTTTACTCGTTCGTCAATTCGCCACTAGCGGTGGCGTGATCATTTCCCCTCCCGCGCCCCTCGTTTCCCTCATTTGACGTGCTAGCGTTTGATGTATAGTTTCGGAGATATTTTAATTGCCCAACTTACCCCTATGCTCAACTAGCCCCGCTCTACCCTAGTATTATTTTATTCATCCTATCAAATTCTACTTTCCACAAAACAATATTCAATAACAAGAACTACCAAATTAATTATTCACAACACATGATTACATGCAATTATTCCGTGCCGATACATTTTACTCCCCCCCCCCCCCCTCACAATTACCAGTAAGATCATGGTACATCGGCCTCCTTGCAACAATTACGTAATTGTCGCTAGGAATATAGTATTCAGTGATTGTTGTCGCGTGTCTTCGCCATTACAAAAGGACAATTGGCTTGTTAAGATGCAGAAAGATGGTTTCAATAAATGAGAATTTAAATTATGTCTCAGGTTTAAAAGTTTCAATGGGCTTGCTTGACCATGGTTATAGTACTACCTACAGTAGAGGTACTTCCATAAAAGCCCAAAAGCGTTACATGTTAATAATGTAATGTCGAGTTTATAATTGTTTATTGTGGGGTCAGGATATTCTCATTTATATGTCAAATTGCTTTTGTTAAATAAAGATTAAAAGCTTAAAAGTTATTATTCGGAAATTTGTAAGGTAAATTGGGCCTTTGTGCTTTCTATGGAAGTAATGCCATTGATTACCTACAGTTTTAAATAAAGTAGAAAAGAAAATAGTGATTGCGTTGTGATTGAAAAAAAAAAACATAGTACAGTTTGGTCTCACACTACTTAAATAGGAAATAAATATTAGATATTATACAAATATTTGTCCGGGTGCATAAACTGAAACAAAGACGCCGTGTCTCAAATCCCTTGTAAAATAATATATATTTTCGGCTATATTTTTAAAGACTCCGTGCTTATATAAAGAATTTCCTAGTGGAAAAACGCAATAACACGGCCTGACTCGGAATTTGAACGCAAGACAATTGCATTACACTAAGAATAGTTATGCCAATGGACCAATGAGACCGTTGTTTCAAAATGATTTTAAAATTAACACATACTTGCCCTTAACAGTTCTACTGTGTGTTACGTACCCTGATTTAAAGCAAAATGTGAACAATAGTAGGGCATGTATTTCGGATTAATATCCAGTTAAAAAGACCCGCGTATTACGTCAAATTGTCGACTAACAGGGGTCCACTATTCTGGTATGTGCATAATGAACCGTAATTTAAAATAAAATGTTAAAGAAGAGAGCTCTCGTTAACTGGATATATTTATTAAGGCCTATTATCTAGTAAGTTGTCTTTAAGTAGTAATTTTGCATTTTAAACGGCTATTTCGAGTTTAATTATTAAATAGATTGGGTTACATAGTTAGGAATTGTCGCATGGTATTTAAAATGCCGTGATATATTAACGCTAACAACCTTTATGGGATAGGCATAAGAGAAATTATTTGTTAGAGGTTTTTGAGTAGTAAATGGATGGCCTCAAGCATTTTTCTGAAGTTTTTAAATGTTTGTCACTCCATAATCTATTAGATGATTTAAATGCATTTTGCTTCGGTAGGCGTATGTCTAGAAATTTACATTCTGCAATATATAATTTTTTATATCTGTTTACCTTTGTGCAGTTTGTGAGACTGAAAAGTCTCTCGTAGTTTCTGATACCTACAAAAACCTTTGTGGGAGCATCGTCAGCATAGTCGACGAACTCTAATTATGCCAAAATTTAGTATATAAAGCAATAAAGGTTGTATATGCACTGAGTCATCTATTAGCACGCATCAAGACCGGTCGTTTCATTTACGTCGCTGCGCTTACCCTAATTACGCAACAACTTACACGTGTATCACAGGTTCACGTACATCGGTGACTCCACGTGAACAGATACACTTACAACTGGTGACCCCGACGAAAAAAATACCTGACGCAAAACCGACGTTCTTCAATATACTACGTGATACCGACGTTCTACAACAACCCGACGCAAAACCGACGTTCGAAGCAAACTTCATTAAATTGTGATAACTGTACTGCACAGCCTTATCAGCCTTCCACCAGCGGATCTCCCTGATTTGGCTTTCAAGAGGCATATAGTTATCCAGAAAATGAACCCAAACGCAGGTTGTGAGTACGCTAAATCCAGCAGTCATTCACAGCTCATGGCACAGCTAATGAACCAAATGAGTAAGCTCACCATGGAAGTCGCAGCACTGAAAGCAAGCTCATTCAGAAACGGACATCGTCACCATAGACGCAATCGAAGCCTAACGCGTCACAGATCCCGATCGCGAACAAGAATCACGCCGGAAAGTCCTCAATGGTTATGTAAATATCACTTGCGCTATAAGGATCGAGCTTGGAATTGTGAACAACCGTGCAATTGGAGAAAACCGTCGGAAAACTAGAATCAGCGTTGACAGAGGCGGTCGTCAGCGCTATTGTACCATCAAACCGCCTATGCGTTACCGACCGAAAAAGTGGGTATCGCTTTTTGGTTGATACTGGCGCTAACATCTCAGCAATACCGAGAAGAGGTAATAAATTAAAAACCGACGGCACTTACAAAATATATGCCGCAAACGGCACTCCAATAAAAACATACGGCGACAAAACGCTGACGTTAAATCTGAATTTGAGACGACCGTACCGTTGGACTTTTATCGTCGCTGATATTACACAACCAATACTTGGAGCCGATTTTTTGGAAAAACACAACATTTTGGTCGACATTAGAAACAAGCGTTTGATAGATGGTACGACTGGACTTCAAAGAAACGCAAAGTTGATGAAGTCAAGCACACCAACACTTCGGACCGTTGATTTAACCGAAGATTACGCAGATATTTTAGCAGAATATCCAAATATTTTAAAACCGCTCGACACTCTGTCACCACCAAAACACAACGTGGTTCACCATATTATAACTGAGGGACATCCTGTGTACTCCAAGTCAAGACCTTTGCCGGCCGACAAATACCTAAAGGTGAAAAAAGAAATAGAGGACATGTTACAGACAGGCATATGTAGGCCTTCCAAGAGTCCCTGGGCTAGTCCACTACTGGTGACAAAGAAGAAAAACGGCGAATTACGACTATGTGGCGACTACAGAAAATTAAACGCCATCACTGTACCGGATAGATATCCGATCCCGAGGGTATTAGATTTCACATACCTATTGCCTGGAGCTACTATATACTCAAAAATTGATCTAAAACGAGCTTACAACCAAATACCCGTCAAAGATGTTGAAAAAACCGCAGTAATTACCCCGTTCGGTCTATTCGAATTCACTAGAATGCCGTTCGGATTACGAAATGCGGGCCAAACGTTTGTCCGATTCCTGAACACAGTACTAGCAGGATTAGACTTCATTTTTGTATATATCGATGACATATTAGTGAGGTCATCGTCACCCGGTGAACATAGACAGCATCTACATGAAGTGTTTAAACGACTCAACGAGCACGGCATCACAATAAATCGCGCCAAATGTGTATTTGGACAACCCCAAATAGAATTCCTCGGATATTTGATTACTCCAGAGGGTATCAAACCATTACCTGAAAAGGTTGAAGCTATCAAAAAATACCCGACTCCAACAACGGTGCAAGAGTTACGCAGATTTTTGGGCATGATCAATTTTTACCGCAATAACATACCACAGGCAGCCCGTCATCAAGCTCTTTTGAACAAATATCTCATAGGCTCAAAGAAAAACGACAAAACTAAAATACAATGGACTTCCGAAGCACTAGAAGCATTCGATCAATGTAAAGAAAGTCTAAGCGACGCTGTTACATTGACGTCTCCAGATCCGCTTTCTCCATTATCACTCATGACAGATGCTTCGCAAACTTGTATTGGCGCCGTTTTACAACAGTACGAAAACGACACGTGGAAGCCACTTGCATTTTTTTCAAAGGCACTGAGTGAAGCACAAACTAAATACAGTACATATGATCGAGAATTGCTGGCAGTTTACATGGCTGTAACGCATTTTCAACCTTATATCGAGGGACGAGAATTGATAATATACACAGATCATAAGCCATTATGTCACGCCTTCACTACTAAACAAAACAATTCAAGTAAAAGGATATCCCCAAGACGACTACGTCATCTAGAGTTCATAGCACAATTCACGACAAACATACGTCACCTCGCCGGTAATATGAACCCAGTGGCCGATGCACTATCACGAGTCGAACAAATAGATTGCCCCACACCTGTGGATTGGAATGACATAGCAGATTTGCAACGCAGTGATAATGAACTCTCTCAGCTGTTAAATAAAAACAACCTCAGCTGGAAAAGTATCCAGTTACCGGGAACGAGACAATTATGGTGCGAAAATTCAAGAACAAATTCACGACCGTACATACCGAAGTCGCTTCGAAAACAAATATTTGACTCTATGCACAACGTTACGCATCCTGGTGTAAGATCATCAAAGAAAATGATTTCTGAACACTACTTCTGGCCAGGCATGAATACAGACGTAGGCACATGGGCGAAAACATGCGAGTCATGCCAGACAAGTAAAACATACAGGCACAACTCAGCCCCAATTGGAAGTTTCACGCCAACAGCACGTTTAGACCACGTGCACATAGATATCGTCGGTCCATTGCCAGAATCCAATGGAAACAGATACATCGTGTCAATGATCGACAGAGCAACAAGATGGCCTGAAGCCGTACCAGTACCAGAAGTAACAGCAAAAGTTGTAGCAGAAGTTCTCCTGAATACCTGGATAGCAAGATTTGGATGCCCAACTACCATTACATCAGACCAAGGACGACAGTTTGAGTCAGACTTATTTACCGCCTTAACCAAAGCACTCGGTATCAAGAAAACCAGAACTACCAGCTATCACCCACAATCAAATGGATTAGTTGAACGCTGGCATAGATCAATGAAAACCGCACTAATTGCGCGTGGTAACACAACTAACTGGTCAAATGAGTTACCCCTAGTCTTATTAGGGTTGCGAGGCGCCTTACGACTGAAAGAAAACATCAGCCCAGCACAAATGTTATACGGAACAAATATACGTCTACCTGGTATGTTTATCGAGCCGAAAAAGCAAAATACATCACCAGAAATTTTTACACGGACACTACAAAGGACAATGGCCAATCTAAGCCCGTTTAACAACAGTCACCACGCTACAAACCATAAACCATATATACACCCGGACATGAAAGATTGTGAATACGTATTCGTCAGAACAGATGCTGTAAAGAAGCCCCTAACACCATCATACAAAGGACCATACAAAGTGTTGGAGAAATACGAAAAATATTTCAAAATACAAATGCCAGAAAAAACATCCATAGTAACAGTGGACAGATTGAAACCTGCTTACATGGTAAATGAAGACAAGGCGAACGAACCTTTGGCACACTTAAAAAGCACATGCAGCAACAACGTCAACGACCGCAACAGTGCTGAGCTCGCGGAAAAGAACAAGGCCACGCTGACGACAACACGTTCGGGTCGCGTCATACGCCCTGTTGTACGATTCGCTATAGAGCCTGATCAGCGGAAAAGCAAGAACCTATAATTAGTTTATTTGTGTCATATACATTTACATTTTTTATTTTATTTTATTATTATTGTTATACATTTACTTTTTTTTTTAAAAAGGGGGGAACTAATGTGGGAGCATCGTCAGCATAGTCGACGAACTCTAATTATGCCAAAATTTAGTATATAAAGCAATAAAGGTTGTATATGCACTGAGTCATCTATTAGCACGCATCAAGACCGGTCGTTTCATTTACGTCGCTGCGCTTACCCTAATTACGCAACAACTTACACGTGTATCACAGGTTCACGTACATCGGTGACTCCACGTGAACAGATACACTTACACCTTCATTTGAAAAACATTGCATTTATCACGTTGTACTTTATCGTGTTATTTGTCGGGTCTTGGTATTTGTGAGGCCGAAAAGTCTCAGGTAGTTTCTGATACCCACGACACAGGACTTGTATCCTAGTGTGGGGTCAGAACTATGTATGTGACTGTTGGGTGTATTTATTTATTAATTACTACTTAAACATGTTTTCTCTCGTTTCCTCTGACGTCACATGTCAGTCAATAGAGTAGGACAAAACATAATTATATTAATTATGTTTTATAAGTAAGTCTTAAATGTTTATACCTTTTTGCTTATTGTTACAGTTTCTTTTATGTTTAATAATTAGAAGATATAAAATTTATACACAGAGTGTTTTTTTATCCTGTTTATTATAGCCTCAGTAAATATGGTATAGAGTAGTGAGCGTTGTTTTTGAACTAACAGAAGAATTGTGTTCTTTAAAATAGTAAGCTTCTTACAAATTGTCTATATACTTTTCGAAGGAAGTGAACACGCAAGATGCAGTACGTATAGTATATAAAACATAACCATAATTGAATAAACAAAAAAGGTGCATTCTAATCACCCATCAAAAACCGATTATTACCGCGTTTTTTTCCTAACTACGATTTTCGAAAAATGACACTAAAGTCGCCGCTAGGTCGCCGCGAAGGCCGAAAACTTCTAAATAACCGTCCGAATCGCACGTAGTGTATAATTTAAGATCTATAATTTGTCGGGACACACTTTTTGTTTGTTTGCAACGTAATTACGATTCGGGGTCCGTCGGACGGTTTCCGATTCTTTCCGGTTTTTTTGTTACGGTTGACTTTCCGATTTTTTTCGGATAATCGCCGTTTCGCCTGATTGTGTGTTGTGGCCGCTCTTGCGGTTTGTCTTGGTTTTGATTATTTTGGGGTAGTTTTGAATGCAATTATGATGCACTCGGCTTTTGTTGTGCGATCTTTTGGATATTGAAGTGTTTTGGGCAAGCTCATGGTAATCGAAAGGGGTGAATAGGACTGTGTTGTTGCTTCTGTAGTATATCCTCCTGGATCCCAATAAGAAAAAAAATTACGCTGCTATAATAGCCGATAGTACTTTATAAAGAATTTAGCCTAGAGTCCTGAATCTTCTGTCGCTTGTATTAAGGTCTAAAATGAATACCTCAATTAATGTCAGGACTTGACACGGGCGTCCATTTAGTTCTTTCTACAGGACGCAGGGATCCAGGAGGATATGTATATATATATATATATATATATATATATATATACGTAGATTACGATCGTGAGGTGAGGTGTCGAATTCAGTTCATGAAAAGTGTGGTTGAATTTAAAATTTCAGTAGTATCTCGAAACCTGGAAATGTGCTTAAAAACGGCAATATATTCGCCTTTAATGTATGACTAAATAGCTGGCGAAACATGGGTATAGAAATGCACCTCTGCCTACCGCTTCGGGGAATACAGGCGTGAGGATTATGTATGTATGTCTTCTTAGTAGTATATGCCCAGCCCAGCAATGGAACGTATACAGATATAGATAGATAACAAACTATTGTTTTTTCCTGTAAAAAATAATTGAATATTTCAAGTTAAAATTCGTGCCGACCGCAAAAGAGTCCATTTTATTTTTGTTCTACGGACGAGCTCAGCGCAACTGTCATCTGTACGTGGGTACTGGCGAGTGAACAAGTGTTTTTTTTATAATTAAAACAAATTTTGTAAAGCATTGCGCATTGGCACAGGCCTCCTCTACAACCAAGAGGGTTTATACTTTAGTCATAACGCTGACCTAGTGCGGGTTGGCGGACTACACATCTAAGAAATTCCTAAGATATTTTATGTATGCAGGTTTCCTCGCGATGTTTTCCTTCGTCATTAAAGTACGTGATAATTCATTGTAAATACACATATTACAAAGTCAGGGGTGATTGCCTGGAGTTTTAACCTGCGTCCGCCGAGATTCTTGACCGCGCAACTAAGCCTCGAGGACATTACTACATCTACATGTCATATATCTTATCATATACATACATACATAATCTCACGCCTGTATTCCCGGAAGGGGTAGGCAGAGGTTCATTTCTGCACCCACATTTCGCCAGGTATGTATCAGTTTCACTTAATAGGGGGCGAGCCTATTGCCGTTTTTCGGGCCCATTTCCAGACTCCGTGCTGCTACTGAGAATTTCCTAATGGAAAAACCCAATAACACTTTGCCCGACCCGGGAATCGAACCCAGGACCTCTTGATCGCACGGCCCATACTTGTACTGCAAGATCACGAGACAGTCAAAACAAATTAAAATAAAAAAAAACTAGCCTTTTTATCCCTACCAGTACCCAAGATGTCACTGAACACAAATTGCTTAGCGCACCACAAAGCTCATCGAACTAGACACCGACAGATGGACGGACACAATTATATGTTTCGTTATATAATCCACGAACCTTTAAGGGCGAGGGGACGGCCCAACCAAGAGCAGGGCACATCTCGAAATGTCTATTTGAGCCTTTTGTTTTTTCTTTTGTTCTTTTACGTTGTAGACAAACGACGTGCTTTGGAGTTTTTAAGAACAATACCTATTTATGAATACATAACACATATCTACAATTTTTTTTTTCCAGTTAACTAAATTGCTTTTCTATAGATATTTGGTCCCCTGATTTTGAAAATGAAAACCGTTTTTTTCTATCAGCTTTAGTTTTTGTGATATGATGTTATGTGCATTTTGGTATAAAATGTGTTACCACAAACGTAAATGTAATCTTCAAAAGCTGCTAAAATCGATTTTTGAATGATTTTCTTGAATGAAAAGCTTGAGGTAGGTCTCTTTTCAAGCTCCAGCAGTAATCTGCCATCCCATTTACCTTTATATATTTCTTCCACAGTATAAATTTCTTGGTGAAACCTTTCACCTTGTTCATCACTAAAGTGGCCGAGATATTCAGGAAAATGGTCTAGATGGGAGTTTAAATAGTGAAGCTTGACGCTTATGTTACAACCAAGATTTTTAAGCCAAGATAACATATTATGTTGAACTAAGTCTTGATAGTTTGGAGCTTTGGTATTACTAAGAAAGTTTTGACACAAAACTTGAAACGGACACAAATGATTTCCATGCATTGGACTCGGTTTCATTCATGGTTATAATATTTTTTTTATCGTTTACTAGCAGCCTTATTTGGGGGGCATCAAATATCCCAGCTTTTAACTTCCCTGTACTGAGACCAGGGAACTTCTGTGCAATATATTCAAAACAGTTACCATTTGTATCGAGCGCCTTAACAAATTGCTTCATAATGCCAAGTTTTATGTGTAATGATGGCAAAATAATGCGATCTTTATTAACAAGAGGAGGATGTATAACATTTTGCTTTCCAGGGACTAAATTTTCTCTAAAAGGCCAGTCTTTCCGAGTCCAATGGTGGTTTCTGTCCCTACTATCGCAAAGGCAAATAAAACATGGATACTTTGTGAATCCACTTTGCTGTCCTTAAATAAAATTTACCATTTTAAAATCCACAAATATTTGCAAAAAAAAAGTTATAGGCACCCACGGTTATCTAAATTACGCATTTGCACTTTAAAGTAGTCAAAATAGGCCGTTTTCACAAAGTCTGTAATCGATATTCTGATTTTTTTTATAAAGTTTTCACATAAAAAAAAACACAATCACTCTGGATTATTCAGACAACTTCTCTTTGACGTAGACATGGCGTTAAATTTAATTTAACTGATAACAATACAACACTTAATTTGTAAATAAGCGGCTACTTTAAAAAAAATAATTAAAAGCTGTATACTAGAAACTAAAGCTGATCGGTGAAAACGAGTGGTAGATTTAAATTAGAGGTGTCGAAATCTATAGGAAAAGCCAAAAAAACCTCCGGAAAATTTCAAGTAGTAACATTTTGTAGGTCTGTGTAATGAATTATCACTTACTTTAAAGGTGAAGGAAAACATCGTGAGCAAACCTGCACACCTAAAAGTTATTAGGATTTTTTTAGGTGAGTAGTCCGTCAACGTGGTGGACTAAGGCCTAAACCCTCTCAATTGTAGAGAAGGCCTTTGCAAAGCAGTCGGATGTATATGAGCTGATAATTAATTGATTACGAAGCCTGCCAACTAGCATTAGACAATCAGGAGGTTTATGCTTGACTGTGGAATATATTTGGCCCGATATTGTGCAACAAAGTCACAAATAAATAACAATTACATTAAGAGAAGTCTCTTAAAAAAGTCTTAGGTGAGTAGTCCGCCAACCCACACGAGGCCAACGTGGTGGACTAAGGCCTCCTCTCAATGGTAGAGGAGGCCCGTGCCCAGAGTGGGACGTATATGGGCTGATGATGATGATATTATATGAGCTTGAGTGAGTGGAGTATAAAAAGAATGTCAGGACATACATATATTAATAGGTATGTATTTGTATGAGTAACATAAATACATAAAGACTGTGTCTCCAAAGGGGTAGGCATAGGTATATTTCTACTGCCACGATATTTCACACATTTCTAGAATTCGGGCAGTTGCAGAAATTTATCTAAGAAGAAAACGTAGTAACGCTTTTGGAAATCCGAGGTTTTTGGGTCTTATGGCACACATTTGAGACTATTGAGACCTATCCTTACAAAACAAAACTACTTTTAATTGTTGTCTGTCCGTTGAAAGCGTGTCTGAAGTTGATCTAATTAGGCGTTTTTCAAAAGTCTAGAAATTAGACTCTACCATTTTTGATCTGATAGATTGCTTTAGTTGGTCGTTTTTCGTTTTTTCCTTTATATATTCTTTACATTTATTTATAATTTTCTATACACATATATAAAATAAAATTACCATTTTTTTAAACGAACAACATTTTGCTAAATCAACAATATTTTGTATCTTTTACAAGGTATTTATACTTTCGAAAAATATATAAAGTTTGCCCCACTGTTATAAATTTCTTAAATATCACATTTTATTACACGTTTATTAATATTTAATAATAATTATTATAATCATAATTTAACAAATATACGTTGTACACTATAAGTAAAACATTACGTATAGCTAGAATGAACACTGCTTGGCCAACGTAAACAAAATCAAAGTCAATTCAACTTTGTTATAATTCTATAGATAGAAACGATGAAAGGACTTGCAAGATGCAGGTTGTTGATTGGTGCAAAATAACTGACGGCCACAGACAGCCCACATGGTGCATAATTCAATATTTATGACAGATGGCATAATTAACTTTGGGGTTGACAGTACAATAGGTTAGGGTAGGGCATAAGGGCATACGAGATCGCGGATAGCCTTAATATAGAGACATTTTAGATGTCTAGCGCCTAAGCGCGCGGTCGTGAGTCTCGGCGATCGGGGGTTTGAACCCCAGGCACACACTCACACAGGCTTTTTGAAGTTATGTCAATTATTACTTACTTTAACGGCGAAGGAAAACATCGTGATGAAACCTGCACACCTAAAAGTTCTAAGGAATTTCTTAGGAGTGTATTCCGCCAACCCGCACTAGGACAGCGTGGTGGACTAAAGCCCTAAAACCTCCCAGTTGTAGAGGAGGCTCGTGTCCTGCAGTGGGACATGATATGGGCTGATGATGATGATGAAGAGAATTTTCTCATAGGCTGATTAATTGATCTATGGTTGGATAAATATTGTATTAATTTTATTAGACTACATTTTCTATTCATATAACCTAAGTAAGTACTTTTTGAGATGTATGATATGGTACAGACATGTAATTTATCATAATTTTTACACTATGGCTAGTGGGGTGTAGAGTAGAAGATCTATATTATACTTAATACTATGTTTAAACGTAGTACACACATGCATCTTGTTGTCAAAAACATTCCATTGTGGTCAAATATTACCCGATAGAGATTTTTTTATTTGTAATTTGTTACATTACTTATACTACAGCCGGCTTTATTGTGAGTCTTTTGGACAATACTTATATGACAGGCTATATGTTTTACTCTATATCTTCGAAGCCTTTCTAGCTGTTATGATGAAGTACATAACAAAATTAAATAAAATTCGAATATATTACAAAAAACATGCTTACTTAAAGCAATGAAAAGGAACGTCGAAATAGCTAATTTTCTAATAGACATCAGATAAAAACAGTTCTTACTTAAACCTGTATTTTATTAACTTCTACACATTTTTGTCAACCTTTTACCCGCTTTAGCCTGTCACAACGGCCCTAAGCCAACAGGAAAGCAGAAAATAAAAGAGTAATACTAAAAACAATGCGCAAGTAACGAATATAACCCGAGACAATAGGGCCTCCTCGGGCTGGGCACAATGGAGGCGCGGAGAGCCCTTGCCTCATTCGAGGGCGCACTCAATGTTCTAGGGCGCAGTAGGACTGCATCGGCAAATGTTGCGAATTGATGTGAAAGTGTACGGGCTTATAAGTTGTATAAATGAGGATTTTTAATGAATGATTTTATTTACTTTTATTGGCTGCCTCGTGGTCTCGCGGTAGAAGTATGTGCCGTGCGATCTAGAGGTCCTGGGTTCGATTCCCGGGTCGGGCAAAGTGTTATTGGGTTTTTCCATTAGGAAATCCTCAGTAACAGCACGGAGTCTGGAAATGTGCCCGAAAAACCGCAATAGGCTCGCCCCCTATTACGTGGGACTGATACATACCTGGCGAAATGTGGGTGCAGAAATGCACCTCTGCCTACCCCTTCGGGGAATACAGGCGTGAGTTTATGTATGTATGTATGTATGTGATTTTATTTATTAAATAAATAAATAATATTTATATTAGCCTTGGTTTCTCATATCTGTATACCATTTTGATTGATTCAATAATATTAAAAAGGAATTTAGCAACAATATATGATACTTTACTTTTATCCTTCTTTATTCTTGCTAGTTGTAGCCCGTAACTCAGTATGCCAAACATTAAACTACAAAAGGAATATTCTTTCCCCGTTATTGCCACATTTTCGATTGCTGCTTCGCTCCTGTTGGATGTAACTTCAAGATATATAGTTTCCTCGATAAATGTGACACTGAAAGAAATTTTTCAATTGGACCAGTAGTTCTTAAGATTAGTGCGTTCAAGCATACAAACAAACTCTTCAGCTTCGTAATATTAGTATAGATGTCAGGAAGGTAGAAGAGAATATTTAGTGTGTATAAATGTTTTACGCATAGGCTTTAGTTAACTTGATGATTTATATCATCACCATCATCATCATTAGCCCATATAGTACGTTGTACTGCTAGGCACGAGCCTCCTCTACAACCGAGAGTTAGTCTAACACGCTGGTCTAGTGCGAGTTGGCGGACTACACACCTAAGAAATTCCTAAGAACTTTTTGGTGTGCAGGTTTCCTTACGGTGTTTTCCTTCACCGTTAAAGTTTTCGATAATTCATTGTGAATATACATTCGAAAAGTTAGAGGTGTCAACCGCACGTCTAAACCTCGAGGCCATCACGACTTCAAAGTCGTGATATATATGCATGGTATAACGAGACACCAATTCAACATTGGTTCAATTGCCGATCGCCCATTTCTGACTTTTCAGAGTTGTCTGTTCTTCAATAACAAAATATAACAAATTATATTTATTTATATTATAAATTATAATCGATTGAACAGTTTTAACAGAGGGCGCCTGAGCATCTAAGAAGGAATTTATTAGACATGTGAAATAGATCAATTTGTATTAAAACCAACTCGGAAGGCTAAACCCATCATATCCGCCCCGCTTAAGAAGCCAGAAGTCCCGTGCTCAGCAGTGGGTCATACAGGCCGAGATAATAATAATAATAAATAAATACACCCAACAGTCACATACATAGCTCTGATCCCACACTAAGATACAAGTCTTGTGTCGTGGTTATCAGAAACTACGAGAGACTTTTCGGTCTCACATACACCCAGACCCGAAACAAATATTTGTGGATCACACAAACATTTGTCTCGGTGCGGGGATCGAACCCGCGGCCTCTCGTTTCGCAAGCTGGTGTCTAGCCAACTGCGCCACGGGGCGAAAGTTGTATTAAAGAAAATTTAAGGTAAAAAACATCCTGTTTGGGTTCAGTTGGAGTTTTTACTCTTATTAAGCCCAAACTCGCACGCACCAGCTCAATAGCACATTACATAATCAATAAAACTATTACATACAAGAAGTCAATCCTATATGTCTCAATGGGAAGAGGGTGCAGAGGTATATATTACACTTCCTTTCGCAAGATTTGTTAAAACAGGCACGTTTCCAGACGTGTGCTGCTTTAAAAAAATCCCGAGGAAAGAAAAAATTACCCAACCAGGGAATCGAAGCCGAAACCTCACTAGGCATTTCCTTTCGTCCAGGCACTTTGTACTCAGAACCAACAAGGCAGTATTTTATTCGTCCATAAAGCGAATGTAAAGCAGTTTCATAAAATTTCTTCTAAATTAAAATACGCGTTAAAACAAGCGAAATTGCCGCGGATATCTCCCTGTAAAATCAAATTCGCGAAATATAAAACGTGTTGATAAAAAAAATGTTGGAATAATTCCTGTGCTATATTTTAAAAAGCACTCAACCGCTGTGTCGTCGGAGAGTCCCTGAAGCGTTTAAACCTTCCGATACGATTATTTGGCTTAAATAGTTATATAAGTCATTGATATAATAATATAATTCGTAATACTATAATAATAATTATAATTATTAGTAACGATATACTGCATGTCAGCAGACGTAAATTTAAAATTGATGCTGCTACAATTTTAAAGGAACTTGAGCATTGTTGAGTTTATTTTTCTTTTTTTGTATCTAATTAGCAACCTAAATGGAAAAGTTCTTAGATAATAATAATATTATAATAATATATTTTAATCATTCAAAGTAATACTTATAGTACCCTAAAAGTTTATTCATACAAGTACCTAATTATCAATTACAATCTATGTATGTGTTAATTGTTTAGGATTATGAACTATTCATTATTTTATATTTTCGTCTGTTATTGTTCTGTTTATATCCCAAATATAAAATAATATGAGATCAATACAGCTGGAAACCCTGGAACCCTGTTTGTAGTTGTACCAACATAATATATTTGGCTTAGAATTTATGTAGGTCTAATAGACTTGATATACCAGAGATAACACCATATTTTCATTAGAAATCCAAATTAGTGGGATATATTTGAGATGGGTTGGACCTTAATCCTTATTTAGCTCGACATAGAAGACTTTATGAACTTTACAGTAATCTTTGATGTTTTTTTTCCTTTTATAAACAGCTAAACTTGTAAAAAGTTTAAATATATTTGTCTGTCTGCATGTATTTTAATATTATCTTTTTAAGACTTTAATTTAGATATTTTTTGAAATGACTGTTTGATAAATAAAATTGTCAGAGCGAGATCAGTAAAGTTAAGTTATGTGTCAAAAAGAAAGATCAATTAAGAAATTAATTTGCAAATCAAAAAATGTTTTTAAAATTGTGAACTCAAAACTTCAAAAGTTGCGTGTAAACCTTAGTTAGAAAACACTGTTATGATGCTCTGTAACTCTAGAGCACTGCAAAAAATCGTGAGGTGTAAAAAGAGTTATTGATTTTCCCAGCGGGAGCAGTATTACGAAAGCTTTCAGATTTAGGGGGGGAAAGCGCAAATTGCTTTGGATATGCTGCGGCATATTTACACTACAAATGTACAGAGCCTAGTGCTGTATGCAGATAGCAAAGGATTCTAATAAATTGTGCACACTCATGTTGGTACATACAATACGTGGAGGGAATGTGGTCTTTCAGGGGGGGTTTTTATATCGTTTTACATAGTAAAATGGATGAGTATTTCATGCTATGAATTCTCTTACCTGATCATTAAGTAAAGTTGGAATTTATTAAAAGATAATGAAATGCCCTTTGAAAATTAGTGCTTTTTAATACTTTTAAATAGAGAATTATTATTAGTATACTGAACTTCCTGATACTTTAATGTCTTATTGTAACGGCTAAGACTACGTTTAATAAGTTAGATGTTTTTTTTTATCTTTTACCTTACAATACAGTTTTTATTTAGTCTTAAATTATAAAAAAACTGTATTGTTTTCTAATAGAAAAAAAACATAAAAAGCCTAAAGTCTGTAACATTTTTCACAATAATGGCTCTAATTTTAACAAACACGAGAAATCGTTTAAGAAACAAAAGTACATGTATAAAAAAATATAGTTCTACAAATGCCACCTGAATTTCTTGGCTATTTTCGAGAAACAACTACTCTTATCTCTCACAACAAGAATTACGCTGGTCTTCTTACTCTTCTACTCCATGTTTAGACTTTTCCGTATGGATATTCATATGGACATATTATTTTTTCTCTCTGTTCTTTCTCAAGCCTAAACTGCATCAGGTGAAGAGCTCTTATTGTTTGCTTGGCCTTAGTCTACGCTATTGTAATATTGGTCAGTAGCCTTAACATCCTTAATTATCGCACAGAACCCAAATGCTTTTCTTGATTTTGTCCTAAACGATGTCAGTGGTAGAACCACGTTTTTCTCAATATAACTGACTGACTTAACCGTCTTCTTTTTGTATTTCCTATCACTACATGCATAAGACCTATCGCTTTTGTTGGCTGAGTTATACTGAAACACCAATTTTTGTTCGTAGTTTTCGTACTTATGACATTAGTATGGGTCAAGTCCAGACAACGATAGATAAGGACAAAGCCGTAGATCGTACTAAAATGTACGCATAGGCCGCCATACATGTTAACTGTTAAAAAATCTTTGTAAGTTTGTCTACTCAGACGACACCTTTTGCATTTGATAGATATTGCTTGTCAGAATGTGAGCAATGAAAATTTAATTCTTCTTAGTCGTTCCCTCAAGGCTGAGGGTCGTGACCACTATTAATAACTCCGGCCACAAGTTCTCTCCAGGCCGCTCTGTTCTCCGCGTGGCGCATGGCTGCTGGGATGTTCAGTCACGTGCGTTCCCTGATAGTGTCCGTCCATCGGGCAGGTGCTCTACCTCTGCCCTGTTTCCCGTTCATGCGGCCTACTAGTATGAGCTTTTCTAAGTTATCGGGCTTCCGGCGAGCCACATGACCGAAGAAAGTGAGCACTCTCTGAGTACAAATAGCGGAAAGGCGGGTCTCAATCTTCAGCTCATCCAGTATTGATGCGTTGGTACGGCGTGCAGTCCAAGAGATACCCAACATTTTGCGCCAGCACCACATTTCGAACGCATCAATCCTTAATTAATTTATTGCATTTAAGAACATGCTTTTGGATGTAGATAGACTAAGATAACACAAGTAATAAATATACTATGTATCCGCGAATATATATACCTATGCATAGGTACACCTATGTGTACAGTTTTACACTGATTCTGCGATAATACTGAGAATTCTGTAAGGAAAATACTGAATACGTAGCAATTTTACCAAAAACTGAATCTCCGAGCTTTGTTCTCCAATTTATGAGCAACGCTGTAGTCAATATGATGCATAAATTTTCCCTTTCAGCACTGACTTTCAATACTAAATATGCAGTATTCTTAAAAAAGTCTGCTTTATATACAAAATATGTATAATAAAAGATACAGAAACTTCTTAGTGTTTTATACCGAAAATATGATGAAATCATTTATTCTAAAAATGTACTAAATAAAATGCCAAAGAAAATAAATAAGTGAATATGACCCCTCGAAAATCCACCCTCGGTTACGCAGCACGCCCAGTGGGGTGCGTTGCCATGGCGACCGACGAAGGGCGTTCTCTAGGGTGGCTCAAACGAAGTGGGGGTAACGTAAATGATTTTTTTTATATTTACCTCATGTTCGGTTGTTGGGTGGATTTCATGATTCTATATTTGTACATTGTAGTGGATTTTTTTAAGTTTAAGTTTGTATTGTAGGTGAAGGAAGAAATTGGTAATAATTTGATCATTTTAACGCAGCTCAATTTTGGGCAGCAGATTTCCAAGTATATGTAAAGCGAACATATCGCAGATCCCATCTATCTGCACTGAAACGAGAAGGCTTAAAAAGTCACATTTTTTGTCTTTGCAAGTATACGGTTAGAACAATGTATGCAACATTGAGTTACAGGTTTTAAGCTGTCATTGTAGAAAATACGACTATAAAAATATTTTAATCCGGACAAGATCTCATTGCAGTTTACGTTAGCAAACATATATTTTTTTATATAAATTATTACAAAAACTTATAAATATATTCAATGTATATGAATATATTATTATATGAAAACAATAGTAGCATTTTCCGACAACAACTTTACAACTAAGATCGCTCCCGAGCACGTGTTCAAGGGAAATGGCTGTCTTTCGATATTTCTTTATTTTACTGTTTATTTTTTCGCGATAGTATTGAAAACAAGTCAATTGCCCACTTTAGTTTATTTGCTTGTCTTTAGGTATAAAGTATATAGCCGCTCCAACCGTTAAATTGTGGCTACAAATCGAAATTATTTTGATAATAATATATTAATATTTTGCGAATGCACCTATGTATGTCTAGGCTAAGTGCTAGTCTTAGACTAAGTGATGATTATTTTAACTTATTATGGCTTGGATACGAGTATCATCATTTGTCTGGAATGTAGGTTTAATAACAATGGTAGTATTGTTAATTTTCTGTGTCTAAAAAGGCGTAGTAACTCATTATCAATCTTTGAAAGTCACGTTTTACGTCTTGTTTTATGATATATGAAAAATGAATATATGAAAATATAGACTATAGATATAAATATAGAAAATATAGAAAGACATCTAACAACTGGTTACGTTTAAGTTATTTGACCTTCTCCGTACTGGAAGCGAAAAAAACTTTGCTTGGTCAGAATCTAATCAACTTCTATATACCTATAAAGTTAAATCTAGACTAATTGTCTAATTATTATAACCAGTATTGCCTAGGCTATGAAGTATGTTACTAAGTTTTATGAATTAAGCACCGAGCAATATCTAAATAAAACATTATTTTTATTTAGATATTGACAGCCCCGTGGCGCAGTTGGCTAGACACCAGCTTGCGAAACGAGAGGCCGCGGGTGCGATCCCCGCACCGAGACAAATGTTTGTGTGATCCACAAATATTTGTTTCGGGTCTGGGTGTATGTGAGACCGAAAAGTCTCTTGTAGTTTCTGATACTCACGACACAGGACTTGTATCCTAGTGTGGGGTCAGAACTATGTATGTGACTGTTGGGTGTATGTATGTTATATGTATGTTATTATGTAATATAACTATTGAATTTATCTTTTTATAGCTATCATATGCAGTATAAAGGATTAAAAATGAAGTAATATAGGAATTAATGCCTAGGGTTTACTCTGCCAGTCAGGTGAAGCCGAAATCAAGCATGATAGGTGTGATAAGGTGATATTCAATAACATTTATAAATTAGGTCTTTTATCTGTAACACTTATTCGCAAAGGCAGAATTTAGGTCATTATTCATGAACAACAGTCAAAACATACGTAAAATTAAGATAAACGAGAAATTTGTAGGGAACAAGTCACGTATTTTACGTCATATCACACATTCCCTCAGTAATTTCCCTCTTGAGAGGTCAACGAGGGAGGGAACCCGTCGGTCACAGTGTCAACTCGAAAATCAATACACAGTCGTTTGCCGTCTGCTCTCATTTCATCCTCATTCTAAATATATTTAAAAGGGGAATACGTGAAATTTTGTCTTTAAAAGTGTGCAAATATTAAAAGATAACATAATTAAATGATTCCCATTCAAAAGCTTTTAGGAAACGAGACTTCCTCAGGCAATGGCGGTACTTCCATAGAAGCCCAAAAGCCCAGTTTGCCTAACAAAATTCGGAATAATCTTTAAGCTTTAAATCTTTAATTAACAAAATCAATTTGACATATAAATGAGAATATACTGACCCCACAATAAACAATTATAAACTAGACATAGAGAAGTCGTGATGGCCTCGAGGTTTGGGCACGCGCCGAGAATCTCGACGGTCGCGGGTTCAAACCCCAGGCACACACCTCTGACTTTTTCAAGTTATGTGTGTATTCACATTGAATTATCACGTACTTTAACGGTGAAGGAAAACATCGTGATAAAACCTGCACAAAAGTTCTTAGGACTTTCTTAGGTGTGTAGTCCGCCAACCCACACTAGGCCAGCGTGGTGGACTAAGGCCTAAACGCTCTCAGTTGTAGAGGAGGCCCGTGCCCAGCAGTGGGACGTATATGGGCTGATGATAATGATAATAAAATAGACATTACACAATGAACGTGTAACGCTTTTGGGCGTCTATGGAAATACCGCCACAGCTCAGGATGTTTTCGTTTATCGTTAAAATGCACATTTGTTATAAATACACACATATCTTCGAAAATATTTTTCTTGGAGATTGCCTCGTAGTCTCTCGCTGCGAGTGTGTACCGTGCGATATAAGATTCCGGGTTGGGCAAAATGTGATTTGACGTTTTTTATAGGAAATTCTCAGTAGCAGCAAGCAGTCTAGAATTGTGTCCGAAAAACGGAAATAGGCTCGCCCCCTATTACGTAGGACTTAAACATACCTGGAGAATTTAGGTGCAGAAATGCACCTCTGCCTATCCCTTTAGGGAATACAGGCGTGAGGTAGTAAATGTATTTTCTTGAAATTTAAATCTGTGAGTACCAACATCCTAAGCTTCTAAGAAATCAAGATTTCTCTCATATTGCTGATGTTATATTATTTCAGTTTCTAAAAATATTTTCTGCTCATCAGGTCTCTCTGCAAATCTGGGCATATTTATTGAAGAGACGGGCATGATCATCTCAGTTGGTGAGTTACTGTCAGTATTTTTACGTCGTATTGTAGGTCCTACTAACCATTAACCATTTTGCTTTAGATTATGTTTCATTATGGGACCCATATAAATGTTTACCTGTAAAGATTTGTCTGGTATTTCTAGTTTAATACGTCTTGCCTGTGAGAATGACAAAATTCTATTGTTTATCTCTCGCTTTGGTGTGGAGGGAAGTTGACAACTACACATATATTTCCAAGTCCTCCTATTTTCTTCTGACTAATTCCGTTGAGTAGAAGTTTAAGTAGTGATGGCCTCGAGGTTTATGCGCGCGGTTGACACTCTCGGCGGTCGCAGGTACAAATCCCAGGCACTCTGACTTTTCGAAGTTATGTGTGTATTCACAATGAATCATCACTTGCTTTAACGGTGAAGGAAACTATCGTGATGAAATCTGCACACCTAAAAGTTCTTAGGAATTTCTTAGGTATGTAGTCCGCTAACCCGGACTAGGCTAGCGTGGTGGACTAAGGCCTAAACCACCAGCAGCCAGTGCTCAGCAGTGGGACGTATAAGGGCTGATGATGAATTTCGCGGAGTGGTAAAGATTAGTTAGGGCCCCCAAACAGACTCGATGAGTTTCAGTGCTAGGTGTCATTTCTGTACGTGCTAACGATCTTAGTGTATCTACAGGAGTTTTATTTTTGTAGTGAGATGCTCTCTCTAAAAGATTTATTTATTGCAAAAAGATTTGATTTAAAGATTGCAGCGATCACAATTTTATTTATTATTAATGGTATAAAACATATTTTCTTTCTCTTCATACTTATGTATAAAACTGAAGAGTGTATGTTTGAACGCGCCAATCTCAGGAACTGTTAGTCCGATTTCAAAAAATGATTTTGTGTTTGATAGTCTATTTAACGAGGAAGGCTAGAGGCTATATATCATTACACCACGACCAATAGGAGCGGAGCAGCAATGTAAAATATGTCGAAAACGGGGGAAAATATTCATCTTGAAGTTTCGTATAAAGAGTTGCTGGCAGCTAATATAAATGTAAGTTTACTTTAAATGTTCATCATATGAACGAAATACAATACCTATTAATTATTCTTTATTACACCACAAAAGCACACAATTGAAAGAAAGAACAATTAAAAAAAGTTGCAACAAAAACTACATTCTTATCAACTATGTGAGTCACAGAAAGCGGTGTTTCATCACTATTAACTTCCAGTTAATTAATTTATTTCATAAGTTAATTTAAAATAATTTAATTTGGAAGATGACGGGTTGTTGTCGAGGTAAATAAAATTACGCGCGATCAAGAGGTTCTGGGTTAGATTTCCGAGGAAAAAATTTATTAAGTTTTTCCGTACAGAAATTGTGCCCGAAACGGCAATGACCTCAAAGTAGACTACGCCAATTTTAAAATGGCGTAAGGGTGTTGGAATTATCTCTACCTACGCCTTAGTAGATACAGGAATACGTCTCTACTGAACCATAGAATCAGAATAAATAAATACACCCACCACCCAACAGTCACATACATTTTTAGTTTTATCGTCGCTAAGACCAAAAGCAAATATTTGTAGGTCACACATAAATGTCCCGATACGGGCAAAGAACCCGTAACACTATTTTTCAATTATAATAATATTTTTGTATAAACAAGTTCATAAAACATATCTAATCGTCATCAGAATGAAATACAATCAATTTATTAAAATAAAAATGGTGACCATAAAGTTAGCATAAAAATATTAACTTGCACTTGTTTAGAAAAACTGTATAGCTTTTTATGCTTGTCACACATTCATAACCGATCATATTTCATATAACCACGTTTCATTCACACGCGTACATTTAGCACGCGATAGAAAGAGGCAGAAAGCAGCCGTTATTGCCACTTCAATCGTTTCATAATGATATGCAATACGACCCTCTTTAATCGTCCGTCTTCCTCACACACGCGTAACCGAATCAAGTAAAACAGAGACGACGATATACAATAAAGTTCCGATTTTAAATTACATTACAGAAGACTAATTTAAAATGACCCCTTGTTTGTTATAGAAAATCAAGTTTGCGTTTAAAGTTTCATAGATCTGAAAGTATGGGGAGGTCAAGTAACGTTGGGGTTAATTTTTCATGGAGTCAAGTGATGAATGTATGGGAATATAATTCTTATGGCGTTTAATATTGGCAGGGCGAAGATGAATTTGTTAATGAAAAATGTTCCTATTAAATTTTCCCCTTATTAAGTAGATTAAAATGCTGTGTTTTCATAGGATTACATTATTCCGTTAAAATACAATTATAAAAGTAGTGACAAGGATTCAGCAAATGTGTCCGAACAAAGGCTCGCTGTATTACGTGGGACTGATACATATCTGGCGAAATGTCGATGCAGAAATGCACCTCTGCCTACCCCTTTGGAGAGTACAGGCGTGAGGTTATGTATGTATGTATGTAAGACAATTATTGCTTAGTTAAAAGGCATTAGTTGTAACTTAATTGCAGGTCTTGAGGTAAAATTTGTTAAAAAAATATAATTTAAAATAACAGTAACAAGAACACGCAACAGGAATTAAAGCTTTATTATTTGTAAAGAAGATCGTATATTTTATTTTTATTCGTAGATCCACACCACACGATAGCATTAGACGGTAAAAAACAAGATGATTAAGCCATTTACGGATGCACACGAGTAGGTAATGTTACGACCGCCTGACGGCGGGAACAATAAAAAAAACAATTACAAAATAATCAATTTATTAAAAAAAAAAAAAAAAAAATAAAAAATTCTATATTTATGACTACACCCAGGGGGGTGGATTCTTGGCACAGGAAAGCTTTCTGGTCCCAATAAAACCCTATGTGCACTGGGGACTTAACTTCGGTCTTTCGATCCCGTGACGCGTGGAGGGGTCTTCGGTGATATATCGGAAGGCCCTCAGCCGCAGGGGTCTGCTGGAGTCGGTGGGCAGAAGCGTTGCCCGTTGGTACAGTCCGTACTAGTACGTGCAGCTGTCGTTCACAAACGTACTGTGGACTTGCAGCTCGTAGTTCTCAATCCGAGTCGTGAACGTGCAGCTCGTATTTCTCAACCCGAACGGAGAACCCCCAGTTTCCTGGAACGCGTCGAAACGACACTTGTAGCGCGAAAGATCCGACACCCAGGCACTAGACGAGACCAGGAATGGGCGTCGGCATCTTTCGTGAAGCAATTAAAAAATAGCGGAATGGAGTGGCGACATTTAGGTCCGGTTGTAAAAAAATAATAATTAAACGAAACATAGTTATATGTCAAATGCCAATATAATTAATAATTATTATTTAAATTACCCAACCCAGGATCAAACCCCAACTGTTTATATGCCGGACGATCACCATTCCATTACGCGATGAGTACAAAAGAAATAGTTACACTTAAACTTTTACACAAGTACAGGTTTAATTTTATACACATGAATACTACGAGTGAAACAATGACCTTCGATATTTATTTCGCCGGTACATCGAGAAATTTCTCTTATCTTAACATCACGCTAATCTAGAAAATAAATCTCACAGCTATGTGTGTGTATTACATTATTTGAACTAACAGGAGGAAATATAGTTTATATATAACTTTACACAATTATAAAAATTTAACTGGCTTTAAAGTCTAAGCAAACTAATACAATTATTCGGTGGCAATTTTTAATAGAATACTTATATTTAAATTTGGAAATATATTTTAAGATAATAAAGTTCTTATTAAGATAATACACAAGCCACCGATATTAACAACATACGCGTGGAACACAGTGGGAATTAATTATCGCGGCCATATTGATTTGGACTAAATTAATATTAGGTATAATAGAATGTTAATGAAGAAAAATACCGCGGCGAAACATATTTGAAACTCATCGGAAAAATAAAAAGGTAAGTTATATTTTACCAATTTTAAGATACTCACAGTCGCATTACGTTACGTTGTTATACCACTATCAAGAAATATATATAGCCATAGCAATTTTTGCACTATTAAAAGGTTGAAGAAATCACTTGTTGAATAGTAATCAAATTAATCCAGACACGAAAAACTAGTTAACAGCAACCAAGCCAATATTGGAATTAAATATATTAAACTTACCAAGGGGTTGAAAATGATGCGATCCGCTTTTAATTTCTTTTTCGTTTTAGTATAGCACTGATTTTACTACTGTTTAAAAAATGCGAACTAATCACAACTCTCTGGCGTCGGAATTTCTCATTCTCTCTCCGCGAATTCGTCCTTATATAGGTACATATCGGTTCGGTGGTGGGCCTATTTCCTTCCTGAGGCGACAATGCGTACTGTCAGATTCTAGATTGTTCCGTATGACATGAGACAGAGATATGGAAAGAACGGTACAACCGAAGCAAGACACGCCACGACTACCCTCTATATTTTTGTAAATCCCTGTGGGACTGAGATAGTAATTATAGAATCGAGCGAGATGGAATAGTTCGTAGGAAGTTGAACCGTCGATCGCTATTGTATTTTTTCTCGAAATTTCTGGCTGTGGCGTTTGCTATCCGATGTTCTAGAAATAATTTGATTTCCGGCACCGACGAATACCTTATATGGTCGTTGTGATGATATCGCTAGTTAAAGCGCGCGGTTTGCATTCAATTGTAACAACGGGTTATTTGTTTGTTTGTATGTAGTTATTATTTGTATTTATTTTATGTTTATAAACTTGTTACAACGTAACAATACCCCCTCTCCCAGAGAAAGGATTTTACGTAGTAAAATCCGCTGCGGCAAGCGCCTAAGAAGGATAGAACCGCCCAGTAACTGTCTCACTTTCATACATCCACTAACAAATACCTACCATGCGACCTTGCATACGACCTGTCACATTTGTCTGAAGAATTCTATAATTATCAACAGACTACCATACAACTAGAGTACAAATCTATTATAAGATTGGACTCAAGAACAGCACTGCATGACAAAGAGCATCTAAGAGGGAAAATACTGTAACATGAAACATTCGGACGAAATCGGCACTGTGGAATACATTTGGTCTTTGATGAATTTGTTACAGTCACGACCCGCTGTAACGAGAAAATTAGTGTAGGCTTATTTAAAGAGTCACAACCCGCTCTAACGAGAAAATTAGTGTAGGCTTATTTAAAGAGTCACAACCCGCTCTATACGCGCAGAACGCAAAACAACAAAACGAATCAGACCTATACAAGAGGTCGCAACCCGCCATAAATGCGCAAAACGCAAAAAAATAAAAAAATATCTCCCAACTAAACATCAAACTCCGTGTAGGCTTATTTTAATTCATCAAAGACAAACGTAGACAGAGACCGAAACGCAATAACTTTTTAATAAAAAAAATATTGTAAAAAAAAAAAAGGAAAAAAATTAACCAATGTTCCGAAACACTAGGTACGTATCAAGGTAAACAAGTATTGAACTGTTAACGGTGACGACTATGATAATATATGAACAATTAATAAAAACAAAATTAAATAAACTAAGCGGCATTGTGAGTATGTCTAGTCTTTAGCGAATTTGTTACAGTCACGACCCGCTGTAACGAAAAAAAAACAGCAGACGAGTAGACCTATACCAAGAAACTGTCATACTCCGCTAAAAAAAATTGCAAAACGCAATTAAAATGTTTGTAGACCTATAAAGAAGTCATACAACACTAAAACAAAACTCCCAATCAAAACATCAAAATTCGTGTAGGCTTATTTTAATCCGCTAAAGACAAACATAATCGATTAACGAACAGACTAATATTGAATTAATTATTTGCCGATACATTATAAAATAAACGAATGCTAATATAATCATCATACTATTGATTAACAACTATAAATAAAATAAAAAAAAATATATGAGTCGAACCCGCGAAACATAACACAAATGATAAAATAAATCCAACGTGTATAATCCGCGTGAATATAACATAACAAGTAACTTGATAGACACTATAAAAGTGTGATTAATTAACGAGCGAGTACGATCTAAAACTGGTTTATTATCCGGGTTATTATCTAAAGTATCTAAGTTTGTTAATATTTTGCTAATAGTTGCGTTAACTTCTTTAATGTCTGTTTCTATGTCATAGCATGAGTCAAAAACCGCGTCCGCAGGATATTCCGAAACAATTTTATTAATTTGCACTCTAAGATCCTCAACCTTTTCTTTAGGTTCTAAACCGCGTATGGCTACTTCATACGTGAGCTCCGATTTAGTTAAATGTAAATATTTAATGTTACGGTCCATTTTAAAGGAAAATTATTTTTAGAGAATTGACTAAGTTCAAAAATGAAGTTAAAATATCTTAATATATTGTGGGACAGCTATATGTATGAAAGTTAATTAATTAATATTTTGTGAGACGATGTATTTAAATTAAAATAGTGAACTGAAACAATACGCGACGGAATGTGACACGATTGTGGGCAATGTTATGTTAAAAAAATATATATTAAGAACGATGTAAAATAATGTACGTAACCGCTATTATCTATTCAGAGCAAAAAAGAATTAAAATTACAAAACAATAAAGATATGCAACAATAAAAAATGAATGCAATAGATGCACAAATAAAAAAAAAATCTCTGAAAAGAAATGTGAATTACGCACAAACACAAATGCAAAATACAAATGCTAACATAAAATGTAAATGCACAGAATGTATCAGAATGGAATGTTATAAAAAAAAATGACACAATGTTGTAGAAAAAAAAAATACTTGATGTTGCCCGACTGTGCAAAACAAAAATGTCGGAGTCAATAATTTGTATAATGCCCACTGTGAAACACACGCGTATGTGTGGGTAATCTGAGATGGTATTTGATTACCCGGCGGAGCCAGAAGACAAGAATCGGCTACCCGTTCCTCTTTAAAGAGAAACGGGTCGGTGGTACCTCCCCGTTCAGCCTCGTCCGCAAAGGCTTACCACCTGGAATTGAAAAATACCGACACCAAAAGAGTACAAAAAAACTTCCCTGTGCCTTGCCTTTTATATAGTGGGCGCCACTTGTTACGACCGCCTGACGGCGGGAACAATAAAAAAAACAATTACAAAATAATCAATTTATTAAAAAAAAAATAAAATAAAATAAAAAATTCTATATTTATGACTACACCCAGGGGGGTGGATTCTTGGCACAGGAAAGCTTTCTGGTCCCAATAAAACCCTATGTGCACTGGGGACTTAACTTCGGTCTTTCGATCCCGTGACGCGTGGAGGGGTCTTCGGTGATATATCGGAAGGCCCTCAGCCGCAGGGGTCTGCTGGAGTCGGTGGGCAGAAGCGTTGCCCGTTGGTACAGTCCGTACTAGTACGTGCAGCTGTCGTTCACAAACGTACTGTGGACTTGCAGCTCGTAGTTCTCAATCCGAGTCGTGAACGTGCAGCTCGTATTTCTCAACCCGAACGGAGAACCCCCAGTTTCCTGGAACGCGTCGAAACGACACTTGTAGCGCGAAAGATCCGACACCCAGGCACTAGACGAGACCAGGAATGGGCGTCGGCATCTTTCGTGAAGCAATTAAAAAATAGCGGAATGGAGTGGCGACATTTAGGTCCGGTTGTAAAAAAATAATAATTAAACGAAACATAGTTATATGTCAAATGCCAATATAATTAATAATTATTATTTAAATTACCCAACCCAGGATCAAACCCCAACTGTTTATATGCCGGACGATCACCATTCCATTACGCGATGAGTACAAAAGAAATAGTTACACTTAAACTTTTACACAAGTACAGGTTTAATTTTATACACATGAATACTACGAGTGAAACAATGACCTTCGATATTTATTTCGCCGGTACATCGAGAAATTTCTCTTATCTTAACATCACGCTAATCTAGAAAATAAATCTCACAGCTATGTGTGTGTATTACATTATTTGAACTAACAGGAGGAAATATAGTTTATATATAACTTTACACAATTATAAAAATTTAACTGGCTTTAAAGTCTAAGCAAACTAATACAATTATTCGGTGGCAATTTTTAATAGAATACTTATATTTAAATTTGGAAATATATTTTAAGATAATAAAGTTCTTATTAAGATAATACACAAGCCACCGATATTAACAACATACGCGTGGAACACAGTGGGAATTAATTATCGCGGCCATATTGATTTGGACTAAATTAATATTAGGTATAATAGAATGTTAATGAAGAAAAATACCGCGGCGAAACATATTTGAAACTCATCGGAAAAATAAAAAGGTAAGTTATATTTTACCAATTTTAAGATACTCACAGTCGCATTACGTTACGTTGTTATACCACTATCAAGAAATATATATAGCCATAGCAATTTTTGCACTATTAAAAGGTTGAAGAAATCACTTGTTGAATAGTAATCAAATTAATCCAGACACGAAAAACTAGTTAACAGCAACCAAGCCAATATTGGAATTAAATATATTAAACTTACCAAGGGGTTGAAAATGATGCGATCCGCTTTTAATTTCTTTTTCGTTTTAGTATAGCACTGATTTTACTACTGTTTAAAAAATGCGAACTAATCACAACTCTCTGGCGTCGGAATTTCTCATTCTCTCTCCGCGAATTCGTCCTTATATAGGTACATATCGGTTCGGTGGTGGGCCTATTTCCTTCCTGAGGCGACAATGCGTACTGTCAGATTCTAGATTGTTCCGTATGACATGAGACAGAGATATGGAAAGAACGGTACAACCGAAGCAAGACACGCCACGACTACCCTCTATATTTTTGTAAATCCCTGTGGGACTGAGATAGTAATTATAGAATCGAGCGAGATGGAATAGTTCGTAGGAAGTTGAACCGTCGATCGCTATTGTATTTTTTCTCGAAATTTCTGGCTGTGGCGTTTGCTATCCGATGTTCTAGAAATAATTTGATTTCCGGCACCGACGAATACCTTATATGGTCGTTGTGATGATATCGCTAGTTAAAGCGCGCGGTTTGCATTCAATTGTAACAACGGGTTATTTGTTTGTTTGTATGTAGTTATTATTTGTATTTATTTTATGTTTATAAACTTGTTACAACGTAACAGTAAGTATGCAGTATCTATACGATAAAAAACACTGGTGAACACAAATATACACGTAATAAAAATAATAGTGTAGGGGTCAAACATTTGAACCAACAACAGCCCATATACATATGTTCCATTGCAGGGAAGGGACCTTAGTCTAATACGCTGGCTTAGTGACGGTTTAGGAACTAAGTACCTACCTAAGAAATTTAAATTTTTTAAAGGAATTACATACATACATAAACTCACGCCTGTATTCCCCGAAGGGGTAGGCAGAGATGCATTTCTGCACCCACATTTCGCCAGGTATGTATTAGTCCCACGTAATAGGGGGCGAGCCTATTGCCGTTTTTTGGGCACATTTCCAGACTCCGTGCTGTTACAGAGAATTTCCTAATGGAAAAACCCAATAACACTTTGCCCGACCCGGGAATCGAACCCAGGACCTCTAGATCGCACGGCACATACTTGAACCACGAGACCATGAGGCAGTCACGAGTTAAAGGAATTATCACGTACTTTAATGGTGAAGGAAAACATCGTGAGGAAACTTGCACATCTAAAATTAATTTAAAATTTTTGAAGCATGGACTGCCAAGATAGTGCTTCTATGGATCTCAAGCCTTACTAATGCATATATCATCAGCCCATATACGACCCTCTGCTGGGCACGGGCCTCCTCTACAACTGAGAGGGTTTAGGCCTGGTGGATTAAGGCCTAAAAATGAAAATAGTACTAAATTGCCCTTATGGAATAGCTCTTTGTTATAACAGTGCGTGACCAATTGGTTCTGTAGGATTCGTTTTTCCGTTCAGGCAAAATGCCAAATTTTTCCGCCTGAAAGTCTCTGAATTTTTCTGAGATATAGGTATTGGCTAAGTAGTGATGGCCTCGAGGTTTTGTACGCGCGATCAATCTCGGCGGTCGCGGGTTCAAACCCCAGGCACACACCTCTGACTTTTCGAAGTTATGTGTGTATTCACAATGAATTATTATCACTTACTTTAACGGTAAAGGAAAACATCGTGATGAAACCTGCACACCTAAAAGTTCTTAAGAATTGCTTAGGTGTGCAGTCCGCCAACCCGCACTAGGCCAGCGTGGTGGACTTAGGCCTAAACCCTCTCAGTTGTAGAGGAGGCCCGTGCCCAGCAGTTGGACGTAGATGGGCTGATGATGATATTGGCTTTAGCAATACATCTCTGCTTACCATTCAGGGATGCAAGCGTGAATGTATATTAATATCTAAGATCTTTAAGGAAACACGTCCGCTTACCATCGACCCAAAAGTAAAATTTACATAATTATCCGCGCCGCCGACTGAATCTTAATGTTACGTTTAATGTTTTACCTCGAATTTAATGCTCAGTTTATAAAATAATAGCCTAGTCGGGTACGCACTGTGGCTTACAGATTACGACCGGGCCGGCAAAATTGTCGCGACTCGGAAGAGATTATTCTAGTAGATTTTAGTCAATAATATATGTACATACATACATATATAACCTCTCGTCTGTATTCCCCGAAGGGGTAGGTGGAGGTGCATTTCTGCACCCACATTTACCCAGGTATGTATCATTCATCATTCATTCATTATCAGCCCATATACGTCCCACTGCTGGGCACGGGCCTCCTCTACAATTGAGAGGGTACCCTCTCAGGTATGTATCAGTCCTACGCAATAGAGGGCGAGCTTATTGCCGTTTATCGGGTACATTTCCAGACTCTGTGCTGCTACTGACAAGTTCCTAATGGAAAAATCCAATAACACTTTTCCCCGACCCGGGAATCGAACCCAGGACTTCTAGATCGCACGGCACATACTTGTACCGCGAGACCACTAAGCAGTCATATACATAAATATAATTAAATAATTCATTATAATATAATAGTACTTAGTGAAATTAAATATCATCGCAGGGATGGGCCCTACCCCAACCCGGAAATGAGTGTGTTTTTTGACCGCAAGTAAAATGGTCACTGGCGCCACAGACCGACGCCAAATTTGAATTTAAAATTGGCTCCAATTTGGGACATAATGCGACCCCGCGGCCGCTATTAAAAATAGATCATAGGATCATCCTTTATTTCGTATAATCTTAATCGTATTTTTGGGAATTAAATATTTTAGACTGTGTTACTTTGTTTCATGTATTTATATATTTTTTTGTCTTCCCAGTTTTTTTTTCAAGACTACACGTTCGTTTCCTAGGTCAAACAAAGTATTTGTCAAATTTTCAATAAGAAAGCTTTGAATAGCTACAAGGACTTTGCACGCCCGAACAAAGTTCGCTGTATATCTGACTGGCTACCTTTCTGGTTTTATTTAGGCTATCCCTCAACTTCCAATTGTATCTCATATAATTATGTGTAATATATGAACTGGTCGTATATATTTTTAAAACTGACTCCTTAGTTTCACGGAATTATGGTACCTATATGTGTATTTATTCTCGAGTCCTGCAAAGTGATAATTGCATTTTCTATAACAAAATCCTTCGAAACCTCTAGGCGAAAAAGGTTGAACGGCTACATATGCCCAAAAGTGGGCACATAGTTTTTTTCAGAAAAAGAAGGCAAGTAAAGGTCCAATCATTGCCTTCCCATGTTATAATAAAAAAAAATCCCCTAAGCAGCATATCGACAAACCCAAAACATAACCCATGACGTCACAAATTGGCAACCACCCCTTACCAACCCCGCGTCTTACCCCCGCGGCGTCTTACAGCCGACTGAGCGCGCACAATGGCTCATGATTTCTGACTACCCTCTTTTCGCGGGCAATTTCACACAATAAGCAAATTGGACCTTTTGTTGTATACAGTGGAGATGATTTGGGTATCTTCACGACCGAGCCAGGGGTCAATAGAGTTCATTATATTGTTTTGGGTCGCATATTTCATTGATCATATTCATAGTAGGAAGATAAACATCGAATGTCCATATAAGTACCTACTCGGAATTCGTTTGTAAATAAAATAAGTTTATTGAAAACTTGAAATGTTGGATACATTACTTATTTTCTAACATAGCACAATTTAATTCAATATCCTTTTCAAAGGACAATCGTTAGTAGAATAGAACAGGCGAGGAGCTCTAGTGATTTAATGTGTCTCAATCTGGCTGATTCCATTTTTAATACATACATGTGTTTCCCAAGAAGTAAATAGAGATGTATTTTAAAACTTATGTTTCTCCAGCAATGGTCTAAGTCCCATCTAAGAGCGTTTCTGACTATATCGGCTTATACATATACTTCTACTGGCTGCGAGTTTAATCTATTAGACGAGGCCTTAGTCCCACTGCCCACACCCTGTCCAAGTTCAGGTTGGTCGACTTAACTTACCTTGCATTTCTTGCAGTCAGATGTGTGTTGGGGATTTGAACGCACGACTGCCGATTCGGTTATCGATTATATTAGAGTTTCACTTTTAACAAATAAGTAAAGGCTTCTAACAGGTCGCTAAAAAAATCTAGAATACTTCAGTGCCCAACAATGAAGACAAGATAATTAAGTACTAAACGCTAAAAATCATATTTCACAAAGCATACACATAAAATAAAAAACTCCCGCACTTTAATATACTTGTCGCAATTCTCTAATTATGCACTTTTTTCGAGTGCAAACAATTATAACGCCTTCATAATTGGTGAGCGCTTATTACGCTCAAGCTAGAATAAAAGTGAAAGCAATTATCTCTATCTCTACGTGGTGCGCTGCGAATATAACAGAGGCGTAATACGCGTTTGTTATTTCGCTTCTGGCAATTACGCGTGCGGAATTGCGTAATACGCATTATATTTTATATTTCGCGTGTACTCGTCGGTGTTTGCGCCGTAATGCGACGTCGTGTGGCTTCGTACCAATTACATGGCCATTTGTATGCCTGAGTAACAATTTAGGGGTCAATTTCGTTTCAATCGTATGTTATTTATCGACCAGTTTATGTTGAACTGTTGATGTTGTCAGTCATTCTTGTCAGTGTTGATCGATGTAATCTGTATTGAGTTGTTGCTTTCATTGGAATTTTACTGGATGACGAATAGCAGGTTAAGTTAGAGCGTTTTTAAGAAATACCATAGTTGGAAGGTTACTAATGTTGCTAATGTTGACTTCATGCCCAAAGCTCAGATTTGTCTTCTATAACTTGATAAGTAATTATAGCTTAATGTACGAGATAACCCGCATATATACCCGCACTAGGCCAGCGTGGTGGACTAAGGCCTAAACCCTCTCAATGGTAGAGGAGGCCCGTGCCCAGCAGTGGGACGTATATGGGCTGATGACGATGATGACGTACGAGATAACATGGTTATAATCTGAGTAATGCACTGTTATTGGTGGAAAAAAAAACAATTTACTCATAAAGGGATACACTTTTATATCTGGTCATTATAGCGTCAGTAACATTGTTATTTGCTATTCGACATATATAGAATAACAACTTGGCCAAGGGAAAAGAGAAAAAAAAAATCCCTCGACATTCCTACATAGTGTCTTATATAACCTCTACACAATGTATATATGTATGTATCCCACAATTTCCTTTCAAAATCTCGTTCAAATCTCATGTTTTTATTGTGAATTCCCAAGGTTTTGGAGGTTATGTTCAAGATAAACGGTCGGGACAGATGGGTATCGTTCTTATAATAATTCTAATGCTCCATTAGCTCGAAACGAGTCTAGTTTCCACTCGAAAAGCGCCGAATTAACATAATGATCAGTTTCGGTTTATGCAGAGCAGTACGGAATGCAGAGACGTATTTTGAAGTTCTAAAACTATATGATAAAGCAACTTTTTGTCTGCCAAATAAAATTTATGGATTTCACTAGGGTTGAGTCAGAGACGTGCTTACCACATTATCTTATTTATTTACACAAAAATAAATAAATATACGTAGCAATTACACAAAGCTCAATAGTATTGAGTCAATAGTAAGAAGCTGCGGTATGAATAGGTCGACATGATACGAGTAACATTATCTCATAGAAAATCAGATAATATCAAAATTTTGATGTGAAATCCTACATAGTTGTTTACGCAAGCGTGTTTAGGGATCTGTAAGTCTAGTTTTTTTTTTCTGCCACGGTAAAGTGACTCCACTGTACCTGATGGTAAGCACAGTGGAGTCCAAAAAATAATACCGACCGGCGAGAAACGATATGGTCACCCGCCGGTCGATACAATCATGCCGGCCTGCCCAAATGATTCTTCACGCTTCGCTTAAAGGATCAATAGTTTAGCAAAGGCTAGTATAATTCTCTCAGTTGGTCATCATTTCTCGACAGTCAGGACACCATTCGGGCCGCCCAGCTCATATCACTAGGTCCAAGTATATACAAAGAAAATTTAGTCTTGCCCATATTATTTTTCCGTGGATATTAGATCATTTGCTGCCGCAATTCGTTTAATTGTTTGAGGTGAGTGCTTTGACAGATCAGTCAGTTAGTAAAGACTGTCTTTTATATATACTGATTGTGATTTCTCTATACTTTTATTACTCTGTACGCCAGTTTGATTCTTACCCGTGTCAACTGGGGTTTTATAAAGCCTATGTATACGTTACTTTAATCATATTATACTAGCTTTGTGACCCGACTTCGTCTTCTTTTTAGCAATATAACACAAATGAATTCAGTTTTCCCAGTGAATAGTTCCAACGAGCTGTAGGAAAACTGGGACTCTAAATTTTGATTTTCGAATACTATATTTTTACTCTTTACAATTAAAATAATGTGTGACTTATCAAGTATTACGTTTGTAACTGCGACGGAGCCGGAGCTTTACCTATAAAATTCTGCTGATGCCATTCGAATTGGGGGCAGTATAGTGTATCTAGAATAAGAAACAGTCGTAAAAGTAAAAATCGCAGTTAATTTAGATTATAGCAGAAGTTTAACACGAATATTATTTGTCTTTTGCTGAATTGATTTTCATGATGTACTGTACAGCGATAGGCGGCACCCTGGAGACTTCAATTAAGTTTCATTAAATAATAATAAAATAAAAAAATAGCCTTAATTGCTGTTTTAAATTTACAAACTAAATTAACTTATTCATCATCAGCCCATATACGTCCCACTGCTGGGCACGGGCCTCCTCTACAACTGAGAGGGTTTAGGCCTTAGTCCACCACGCTGGCCTAGTGCGGGTTGGCGGACTACACACCTAAGAAATTCCTAAGAACTTTTAGGTGTGCAGGTTTTATCACGATGTTTTCCTTCACCATTAAAGTACGTGATAATTCAATGTGAATACACACATAACTTGAAAAAGTCAGAGGTGTGTGCCTGGGGTTTGAACCCGCGACCGAGTCGAGATTCTCGACCGCGTGCCCAAACCTCGAGGCCATCACAACTTTAATAAACAATTAACTTATTATAAGTTTAATATCATAGATGATCAGTTACATCCACAGCTTGTCCTTCGACATAGGCCTCCTCTAGAGTTTTCCATATATCTCTTTCTCTAGCCATCTCATCCCCTCTGATCCTCTTAGTTTCATTATTGTCTCGTAAATATATACCTAATGTTCTTGAGATAAATAAATTTGCTAAACTTTTCTACAATATCTATATTGTAATTGAAATAAGTAAGTTTGAAATATAATTACTGCGATTTACAAATTAGTTTTGTTTTATCTCTCAGATTTTTTACTTACTGTTGCTTTAATTTTATAATTAACTGCAAAGATATATCATGTTAAGCAAATATGTGAATGACACCCGAGATACATAAGCATAGCTAAGTTTGGGCCACTGTGATTATTTTAAATAGCACTGTGTTTTTAAGTACATAAATATTTCAGGTAAGCTATGTTAATAAATAAATAATTTTATAAAGTTTTCAAATCCACACAGCCAGACAATCTAAACATTATATGTATACAAATTCATATTATCGGGTTTGCCATAAAAATATGTATTAAAGGAGATCCGCTCTTTTCGTACTGTTTAGCCGTGTTTTAATAACAATCATGTTTTATATAATGTTTCGGTTCGGTGCGGGCTGGGAAAGTGTGCCTGTACAGAACGGAGCTAAGCTTTCATATACATATCTGCCGGCCTTTTTAGTGCAGAAGGACTGCCTCTTTAGCCTCGGGACATAAGTATATATCGTAATCAAGAGGTTCTGAGTTTGATTTCGGGGTTAGGAATTAGTTTTATTTTCCTGTAGAATATTCCCAATAGCAACACGGTTTGAAAAGGTCCAGGTTGTAGGTAAAGACCTCAGATTTGATTTTCAGTTTGGGTAGAGTCTAGAAATGTGCCCAAACCACGGCAACAGGTATGTATTTGAGACTATACAAACTAAACTTCAAGAAAACAAAGCTGAAATATGAGTACAGAAATGCACCTCTACCCATCCTTTTTAAGAATACAGGCGTGAGTATTTGAGTAAATTACCTATGCCCAATTTGACTGAGTGATGATTATGATGATGATGCGATAAAGATGTAGCCTAGCTTCGCCCACTACGAACGCGTATTCGGTAACAATCAGTTTGGGAATGATCAGCGGGCCAGACTGTTGAAATGAGCTCTCATTAAAATAAATTTTTACAAAATTATAATGCGTGTATCAACGTTACAAAGTATAGGGTATTGTACGGTTTCTAAGCCTTCAGATTATTCCACGAGTCATGTAGGCGGCCTTACTAATCCTTTTGCTTCCCGTTATTTTTTTAACTTTTTTTTTATTACGCTACATGATACATACAACCAGTGGTAGAGTGTATAATGTATACAGGGTGTATTCAGACCGTGATCGGAAACTAAAGCAGGTAATAGCTAAAGTGATTACCAACCCCCTGACGTTAAAGAAAATTCCGACAAAAAATAAAAAAAATGAAGTTTTCCTAACAACCACATAAAAAATATACCCATGATTGTTAGGAAAACTTATTTTTTTTATTTTTTGTCGGAATTTTCTTTAACGTCAGGGGGTTGGTAATCACTTTAGCTATTACCTGCTTTAGTTTCCGATCACGGTCTGAATGCACCCTGTATATGGCGTAAAATCCGCCATAATGATTCATGCAACTGTGCCATATGCCTGTGTATATCTTGTTGATTCCAGTAAAATTGTATATTGTACTATTGGACCCAACAGACGTTGTCCTGTACAAAATTTTAATGTAAAAAAACATATTTCTTTTTCCAATTTCGAATTATCGAATCCATCTGAAGACAAATCAAAAAAATATCATTTGCCTTCTATTGAACAAAGAAAATGAACTGTTAAAAAATTTGGGGTTATGTTCTTATATACGAAAAATAAAAATCCTAGATCAGTGTTTATGTTATAAATAATAATAAATAGATACACCCAACAGTCACATACATAGTTCTAACCCCACGCTGAGATACAAGTCCTGTGTTATGGGTATCAGAAACTACGAGAGACTTTTCGCTCTCACAAACACTCAGACCTGAAACAAATATTACATTATTATTACATTGTACATATCACACAAACATTTGTCTCGGTGCGGGGATTGAACCCGCGACCTCTCGCTTAGCAAACCGGTATCTAGCCAACTACGCCACAGGGCTGACATTGTTGTAAATTGTAATATGTTTATAATATTAATATGTTACTTAGTTTTATTTACGATTTTATGTTTGTTTTTTGTTTTGTTATAGTTATGTTGTGTTTGTTTTTATGCGATATATTTTATTTTATTTTTAATTTGTATATTGTAATTTGAGTATTGTATTATGTATATAGATGTTTTAGAGTTCTTCGATATGTCTAAATGGTATTAACCGTATATGTTGAAGTAAAATAAATAAATAAATAAATGTTGTAATTTATTTATATTAAAATTGTGCGTGACATAATTGTATATCGTTTTATATATTTTTATTACGTACCCATCCGCTCTATATTCTTGTTCATTCCAGTCCATCCGACGGTTCTCTGAAACAAATCGTATACAGTGATAAGACTGCCATTTGTTGCACTCGGCTTTTTTATGTTATATTTAGTTAAAATCATGTTTTGTTAATTTTTGTGGTGTAAACTAGAGTGTACAAATAATCACCATCATCCCATATGCTGTACACGGGCCTTCTCTACCATTGAGAGGGTTTAGGCCTTAGTACACCACGCTGGCCTATTACGGGTTGGTAGACTACACACCTAAGAAATTCATCAGAACTTTTAGGTGTGCAGGTTTCATCACGATGTTTTCCTTCACCGTTAAAGTAAGTTATAATTCATTGTGAATACGCACATAACTTCGAAAAGTCAGAGGTATGTAACGGAAAACATACTAACTAAATCTGTTTTTAATATAGTAGCACTGCAATGTGAAACCTGCACACCTAAAAGTTCTGAGGAATTTCTTAGGTGTGTAGTCCGCAAATCCGTACTAGGTCAACGTGGTGGACTAAGGCCTAAACCCTTTCAGTTGTAGTTGAGGCCCGTGCCCAGCAGTGGAGCGTTTATGGGCTGATGATGAATATTAGAATCCGCGACAGTCGAGATGTTGTCCCAATAGTAGTCCCAACAAAACCATGCATTCATGGCTGTGGTTACAAAATACATTTCATAAATAATGTGTTAAGCTGCTAATGTATGTGCTATTGTTACCAATTGCTATTTGTGGTAAGCGATTTTGAATAAACACCATTATTTAGCTGCGGACGTACTTGTGGTGTTTTGAGTGTAATGTAAGGCTTGAAACTAGATGTAGAGCGGTTCAATTCCAGATTGCGAAGTATACGGATGACCAATTTTCGTGAACTGATAGCTATTAATAAAAATATAATAAATGGATGGTTTTATATTAAATTACCATTAAGGATGTCTCGTTGTAGGTTATTGACATGTCAAATATTTGGAGATAACACGAATATCGGTGCGGGGATTAAACCCGCGGCCTATCGTTTTGCAAGCTGGTATCTAGCCTACTGCGCCACGGGGCTGTCACGTGTCTGGTAAACGACGCGACGATAGGATCGCCCTTATGATACGGGACTTAAAACACTGAAACTTTATTGTACGTTACATAATAATTGAATGATTTTAGAAATTTACATATCTGCTTAACCCTTGGAAAATACTATTCAGATTATATGTAGCCATGAAGGATGATAGAAGTAATTTATCTTCTCTAGTGCTTTCAAGAATTGTGGTGGATTTTTTTATTATATTTTTAATTCACTTTGTAGTTCACTTTGTAGTTTGATGTATTGGATAGTGTAACTATTGTTAAGGGTAAGTCAAAGTCTATGCCTTTAAATTAAGTGAAAATGTAACGACATTGTAGGCTTTCTTCAAGATTTAGTAGTTACAATTGGTATATAGATGTATAAAAAAAACTATACCGTTATTCGACACGTTTGTAAGATAAAAGAAAGAATAAATAAATAATATTTTATTATCAATCGATAAAAAAATAAAATCGATAAAAAATTGATCGAAACAGCGCCATCTCCCGACGAGTAGCAAAATTTACGACACGCACGCCACCGTCACGCTCCGGCGGTTTTGTACACTACCGACTATGCATCAAAATGGCCCGTAGATTCTAATTGGTGTAACAATTTGCTTTAAATTAAATAGATTTATTGATGTTAACGCGGCACTTAGTTAATTTGTTTTAATAATACGTAGTTAGCATGTAAAATACACCAATGTACTCTTGTAATACCGCCCATTATGTTTTAAACTATGTGATTTTTTTCTCAGGGAACTAAATGTAGCGAAAACTCTATGTTGTGGCTATTGTTTTGGTAAAAACTGAGGTAAAGTGAACAATGGGTATGCAAACTTTTGTTATTTTATTTTCTAATAAGAATACGAAAAAATTACAAGATAAATATTACGGATGAACAAAACAAGGTTCTTATAAGAATTATTTTCCAATCCAATCCAATCCATCAGCCAATCGAAGTCCACTGCTGGACATAGGCCTCTCCCAATGATTTCCACAGGGACCTGTTGGAAGCAGCCTGCATCGACCAAGAATTATTTTAAAAGAGCTTAATTCTGAAATGTAGAAATTCAGAATTTTGACATTGTTACCTCATTTATATTCTATAGATTCATACTTCAACTAATTAGGAACTAAAGAAAAATAAGGCGTTTTATTGACTTAGTACAAACCTTCACAACACCAATGTAAGAGGGGACCGAAATAAGCTATAAGTATGGTGGCAAATACCTTTTGAAAATTGTAACTTTGGTATTGCAATTAAGTTTATACTAACTTTTCCTCCATCCTCATTAGATTTTGAAGGCCTTAATATACCTACAACAGTTGCAAAACCTAATCATCATGTGATCAGAATCATCATCCTAGCAGCTGCATGATTTGTGGTATTCGTATCCCACGACATCCTATGTCTGATTCCCGATGACTTAATTTAAATTCTTGAATATCCTAGGCGCATTTCAAATTTATCCTCTTTCTTCTTCTATAGACTGCCAATAGACTACAGATTCCATAATATGTAGATAGCTAGTCGATAGCAACAGCTGTGGTTACTGACTAAAAGTTTTTTTAAATCGGTACACAATACAAAAATCGTATGTATGTATGTATATTCAAGGTTCATCTTAGTCTGCAGTATTAAAGTAAGTTTTACCGACGGCTGCCATAAAATGCGTTATTATCCTTTGATATTTAAATCTGGATTTCACGACCAAATAATATAATTTATTATTAGCGAATGCTTGTGTAGGTTTAAATAATAATAATTAAGAATATTTAATAAACAAATAGTTTAATATAAATAATTACATACTATTTGACACATTTTGGCCCACCATGGTATGAACTAAATCCTATAATATAGGCTTTAATCTACTACACAATTTAATAATCTACTATACAATGAATTATCACGTACTTTAACGGTGAAGGAAAACATCGTGATGAAACCTGCACACCTAAAAGTTCTTAAGAATTTCTTAGGTGTGTAGTCCGCCAACCCGCACTAGGCCAGCGTGGTGGACTAAGGCCTAAACACTCTCAACGGTAGAGGAGGCCCGTGCCCAGCAGTGGGACGTATATGGGCTGATGATGATGATGACACAATTTATAGTTTTACGACACACACCCAAAAAGAATTGTTTGAATGATAAAACTATTTTATCTAGGGGAGCAGATGAAGCAATGTTTTCCTGTTCTACTGCCGTTTTATCGCACCCTTTTCAAAGGGAACTATAATTTGGTTGTGTCTTCAGTACCTTCATGCATACCTTTATCCCCGTAGGTGTAGTCAGAAGTGTATACTTTTATGTCCCCATTTCGCCGTTCTGTTTTAATCCCTCGTAGAAGATGACGAATTATATTGGCTCTCTTTTTTGTCTCTTCGTAACAAATACTATAAATATTTCTAGTAGTAAATACTGAATATGCTTGTGATTGGATATTTGTATCCGTCTGGATAACAACCACCGCACAAACTTTGTATAATCTATCGTAGTACGCGCAATGTGTTATGAGATCACTAATAAAGGTTTGGTTAAAAAACAAGTCAAATATAGTCACGTACATAGTTCTAATCCCACAGTAAGACAAAAGTATTGTGTGGTTAGAAATTACGAAATACTTTTCAAATAGGACAAATGTTTGTATAGGGCGACATCATCCTAAAATCAAGTGTTAGTTCCATCAATAATAAACCTGTTTATAAAAATCGCTTAAACTACTTTAAACTTATATCATGCTAAAAGCGAAAAAGGTCTTACAAGAATGGAACAATCATTGCAATAAATACATTAGGACTTAAAATTTCAATATAGATTGAATCAATTAATTACATATAAGATTCTGCGCCTTCCTTTTATAATAGTTTCATCGATGTTATCGTGGAAAAGCAGCACTAGTAATTTCCGTCATTTGATGTTTTAATATGAAAAAAAAAACAGGAAAACTATAATATTATTTGACAGCCCCGTGGCGCAGTTGGCTAGACACCAGCTTGCGAAACGAGAGGCTGCAGGTTCGATTCCCGCACTGAGACAAATGTTTGTGTGATCCATAAATATTTGTTTCGGGTCTGGGTGTTTGTGAGACCGAAAAGTCTCTCGTAGTTTCTGATATCCACGACACAGGACTTGTATCCTAGTGTGGGGTCAGAACTCAGAACTATGTATGTGACTGTGTATTTATTTCTTTACGTCGCAAAAAGTATCGACAATGATTACAGTTGAAATATAGCAGTATCAAAAGTTGAACACAAGAGGTTGTTATATCGAATGTGTAGGGGTGCTTTGTAGTGGAGACGAAGCCGCGCATCACCACTAGTGCATTACAAACAAGTCGTTTCTCAAGGCATGTAGCGACACCGAAATGTCGTGCTGCAAGCGGCGGACGCAGGACTGTACTTGGGCTCGCTAAGAGGATAATATTGAATATGGTATAGAATTTATGCGTGGTTCATCATCTTGACCGCTAGATGGCAGTGATAAGATTTATAGTTAATTCGGGAGTACACCTTCGTTTGCATTTTCTAGGAAAACAACAATTTTTACTCTTCTCCGGCTGTTTTAAGTCCCATTTAATAGTGAGCAGGTCTGTGCTGGTACTGAGAATTTTCTCATAGAAAAATATTACAGCTTCTTGCTATATCCGTTTTTTAGGGCACATTTCCAGACTCTGTGCTGCTACTGAGAATCTCCTAATGGAAAAACCTAATAACACATTGCCTGACCTGGGAATCAAACCCAGGACCTCTAAATCGCACGGCACATACTTGTGCCGCGAGACCACGAGGCAGTCAAATGTCAGTTGTAAATGGTGTAATACTTAATCTGTTTTTAATAAATAAAATATTATTATTATTACATTACGTTCTACTTGCTGCCGAGTCCTGCCCAGTACACAATACCGTGAGAGCCGGCATTTGACACACGCCACTCGCAACAGAGAGAGACAGATGTCGCCGCTTTTTTCTCTTTTGCACATGATTATTTTGAAACAGTTGTTTTTGCGATGTGTCGAAATAGTACAAAAATGCCATGTTTTTAGTATTTGCTATTGCGTTCGCTGTGCCATAAACTTGGGCTGTGCATGCGTCATGCAATTTTTCATCGAATGTCAGAATATTGCGATAAAAAGTATGCAAGAATTTGAAAGACATCCGTATAACGAGGTTTTTAAATTGAATAAATAATTTTGAACTTGAATTCACCCAGTTATGTTTTTTATGATATATTTTAAAAGGTATAATTAAGATGGTACACTATTATGAACTGGCTTGTCAGCGTAGAACTTTACCAGTTCGCCTGTTTTAGTACACCTAACTGTCACATGTACATAAAAGGTTTAGGCCCTGTACTATGAATAACAAAAACTCATACCAGAAACAAATATCTGCAGACCACGTTAATGTAATTAAAACTCTCTTTTTATGGCCCTATTCCACCACACCCGCCACTGTAACTCCTGTGCTCCAAGATCAATAGCGGCACGCACAGTATTGACGCTGAGCGATGAAGAACAGCGAATCTAAGTGTACCTTATTTGTCATGATCTCGCAACGAATTTATCAGATAAAATATAAAGGAGGACTTGAAGAACGAAGACTTTGTCCACTTCTCTCCACATCAAAGACTCTCTTATTAACTATGCCAGAAGACTTTTGATGTAATTACAAATATTGTACATACATATATAACCTCACGCCTGTATTTCCCCGAAGGGGTAGGCAGAGGTGCATTACTGCATCCACATTTCGCCAGTATGTATCAGTCCCACCTAATAGGGGGCGAGCCTATTGACGGTTTTTGGGCACATTTCCAAACTCCGTGCTGCTACCGAGAATTTTCTAATGGAAAAACCCAATAACTCTTGGCCCGAGCCACGAATCGAACCTAGAACCTCTAGATTGCACGGCACATACTTGTGCCGCATGACCAGTCGGCAGTCAAAAAGGTCACAAATATTGTGAGTAATAATAAAATGCATACCAAACAACACACACATAGGTAAATATGTATGCAACTCTTGTAAGAATCAAGTAGAGAAGGCGTGATGGCCTCGAGGCTTAGGCGCGCGGTCGAGTCAAATCTCGCCGGTCGCGGGTTCAATCCCAGGCACACAACCCTGACTTTGCGAAGTTACATGTTTATTCCTAAAGAATTATCACGTACTTTAACGGTGAAGGACCACATTGTGAGGAAACTTGCACACCTAAAAGTTCTTTGAAATTTCTTAAGTGTGTAATCCGCCAACCCGCACTAGGCCAGTGTTACCCAAGGCCCAACCCTTCTTAGTTGTAGAGAAGGCCCGTGCTCAGCAGTTGGACGTATATGGGCTGATTATGAGTACCTAAATTTTGGTACAGAGATGGATGGTCAAAATGTACCTAAGTATCTATTATTATGTTTACAATATTGACGGATCTATGTTAAAGTGGGCAAAGGCGGAGTCTAAAGGTAGTATTTTATAAAATAACTTGTATCGTTATAATTCATGACTCACTTACGTTTTTACACACACATAACTGTAGGGTAATATAAATACTTTAAAGTTATTGAGTTACCTACCAGGCATGAATGAGGTACATAACAATAATTTGAAATTTAAATCGATGCAATTTTCAGTTTTGTTTTATTATCGCAATCCGTCAACAGATGGCGCCACTTTTATTATTACGCTAATATAAGCTTATATAGCTAAGGACCATTTCTGTTGTATTGTTTTTTTCTACAAAAAATATCAATTGGTGTGCTAGTAATAATATATAATGGCATTGAAGCATTGTACGCTTATTATACATATATGCATATCTTTTCGATCGCTACTTTGTCGCACTAGAACCAAAAAGTTGGCCAACTCTTAACTTTGCCGCACCATCAAGCTGTGGAATGGTTTGCCGGCTCACGTGTTCCCTCCTTCCTATGATCCTGGATCCTTTAAGCGATGCGTGAAGAAACATTTTTGCGGGCCGGCGTGATTGTGTCGACCAGCGGGTAACTATATCGTTTCTCGCTGGTCGGTATTATTTTATTGAACTCCACTGTGCTTACCATCAGGTACAGTGGAGTCACTTTGCCGTGCCAGTATAAAAGAAAAACTAACAACAAGTCAACTGACAAAATTCTTTGTGCTGTCAAATAGACTCAAAATCAGGAGATAATCTCTTGTCACTCTACTCAATTTTACTGGCATATTCAAATGCTTCTTCTTGAAAACCGTCGTTAAGACACGAAGTAAGTGAGATTACCAGGATAGGATATTCGTATCCACTTCGATAGACACCGTACGAAAGTTTAATAACCCGCCATAGTCTTGCTAGTGTTTTAGACTCAACTTGTGTACATACAGTTTACATCAGGGTGGCATTATTATGTATAAGTCTTGCCAATCAATACTTAGATTTGACCTCACTACACTTACCATCAGGTGTGGTGTCGTCGTTTGACCGTTTGTGTAATAAGTAAAAGTCCAGCTAATAAAATAGGTTTACTCTTGTTACTTGAGATTGTTATATTTCCATCCATCTATGATTCAAAGGAAGTCCACTACTGAACATAGGCAATATGATCTCCATCTGGCCATAGAACATATGATCTCCACAGTGACCTGTTGGAGGTAGCCTGCATCCAGCGACGTCCCGCGACCTTTACCAGGTCGTCTGACCACATTGTGGGTGGACGTCCTACGCCGCTTGGTTGCTTGCTTGTTACATTTGTTTTTTATTTATATAAACAGACTATAACAGTTTTCTCATACAGTGTAAACATAAACTACATTATAGTTTTATATAAGCGGAAATAGGGCGTATAAATGTTCTTCATAACCCGTCGGGGCCAGACATGAAAGTGTATATTGTGTGAAAGGTGATGTGAGTTTATACTCCTCTACGAGGAAAACATTTGTGTAGTCTGCATTCATGTATTCATCATCAGCCCATATACGTCCCACTGCTGGGCACGGGCCTCCTCTACAACCGAGAGGGTTTAGGCTTTAGTCCACCACGATGGCCTAGTGCGGGTTGGCGGACTACACACCTAAGAAATTCCTAAGAACTTTTAGGTGTGCAGGTTTCATCACGATGTTTTCCTTCACCGTTAAAGTGCGTGATAATTCATTGTGAATACACACATAACTTCGAAAAGTCAGAGGTGTGTGCCTGGGGTTTGAACCCGCAACCGTCGAGATTCTCGACAGCGTGTCCAAATCTCGAGGCCATCACGACTTCAAACAAAAGATTCGAAAACAAGAGATAAGGACTAAAAATTTACGAGGAAAATTCGTCTAAAGAATGATGATATAAGAGCAAAAGATGAAAACACTAATCGAGTAAGAGTATTAATGGAGCCATGGCGTGGATTATTTAATCTAGTGCTACTTCCAGGCACATCCTAGCTAATTCATTTCTTAGCTAATATCAGAACGTCTTACACAGTGATTCGTCAACTTAGCACCCCTTTTCCTGTATGTGAGGTCACAGAGGACTCTAAACCAAATACCAGTCATACATCCAGACCTTAAAGTCTAAATTCCATCGACAAATATCTCAAGATTTGAACAAAAATAGGTAGCAACCACGTGGGCGGCTGCTGTTGAATTGTCAGCTCTATCAGGAGGTTTCAAAGTCTGTTTTAAATTGACACAAATAGTCGTAAAGTCAAGTGCGATCTAATTGAAAGGAAGACCCAATTACAGCCAATTCTAGTAGTTAAGAGATGTGGTTGTGAGATTTTTGGTAGGATAAAATACAGGTAGTTAATAGACTGTTGGCTTGTGTATGTTCCGTTCCGTCGTGGTGGACTATGACGTAAGGAGATACGTCATTGGGAAGGAAATAATAAATTTGAATTCGTAAAATATATTCAGTGGTAAATACAAGACAGTTTTAGTCCTAATGTTTTCCAGGTGACAGTGTTACTATCCCGGTTTAATGGGCTTATCCTTATTATTCCCAAAAACGTGACTAACGCAAACGTTAATATGGTTTTGTTGTACCTGATTCGAAAGTTGAGTTAAAGACAAACTTACTACTTGATGCCTCGACTGACTTAATTACTGCCTCGTGAACTTGCGGTACAAGTATGTGCCGTACGATCTATAGGTCCCGGTTTCGATTCCCGGGTCGGGCAAAATGTTATTGGGTTTTTCCATTAGGAAATTTTCAGTAGCAGCACGGATTCTGGAAACGTGCCTATAAAACGGCAATATAAATATACCTCGTGAAATGTGGGTGCAGTAATGCACTTCTGCCTACCTCTTCGGGGAATACAGGCGTGAGGTTATGTATGTATGTATGTATGTTACTGTTAGTTTACTGATACGTTCGATACATCTTATTGCATGGCAAGATAATTCTATACTTTTAGATTTTCAGCCCATCACACTGGCTTAGTGCGGTTTTGAGAACTTAAGACATTTTCATAGACCACTTTCAGATAATTCCTTATGTTACGTAGTAATTAATACTTGACAGACCCGTGGCGCATTTAGTTAGACACCATCTTGTGAAACGAGAGGCCACGGGTTCGATCCCCGCAACGTGCCAAATGTTTGTGTGATTCATAAATATTTGTTACGGGTCTGGGTATCAGTGAGGCCGAAAAGTCTCGCGTAGTTTCTGATACCAACGCAACGACACAATACCACATATCTTAGGGTGGGGTCAGAACCATGTATGTAACTGTTGGGTATATTTATTTATAATTATAATTTAATGTAAACTACCTACCATGCATACATAACTTAATGCTGGTCTCCTTTTATGGTAGACAAGCACTATACAGGACTAAATGAAAGCACACTTAAAGAAGTGAGATGAAGGCATCTCTTCGCTGTCAATAATCTTTTTTACGTTTAACGAACCTTTTAATTGGATCATCTTTTAAAGCCTATGAATTTGGTCTCACATGGCTTTCAATTCAAAAATACTTTCAATGCAACAATTATCATGTATTTACGCACTCATAACTATTAAATTCATTAGCCCCTTATCTTATCAGGTTACATCGCATTAAGTTATTTGTAAAGCCAAATAAAAATCACTTATTGACTCCTCTCCATTCGATTTTCAAGTACTTAATAACTCCAAACATTTCTGCTTCATACATCGGCAACAGTTGTGGATAGCTTACGATCTTTTACTCATTTAAAGAGTCCTTAAAATACAATACGTGTACCTTAACGCTACAGAAATAAGGGCTATATTTAAATGACATCATAGTACTTTTGGCTCCGATAGAAGTGTACTTCAGATAAGAGGGTAGTAATGAATAGTTAATAGTGATTTCTTTAAGTGTTCGTGGTTTGTCGTTGAATTCGAAGTGGAATAGGGGCTGTTTTGTAGGGGATTTTGAAATGTATTAATATTTTTGATAAAGTCTCTTAATTCGCGAATGTAGGTATGTTCTACCAATCTATAACTCCGTAAACGGACCGGGATGAATTTAATCAGTCACAACTTATATTATTTATTGAATATTTGAAAATATTTTTAAAGAATTTATCCGAATGTCGATGTACAATGTATAACGATATTATTGTTGTGTCTTTAATTTTTTATAATTAAAAAGATAAGCTATTTGATTATAATTCAATCGAAAAAGTTGCCTCGCTGATTCTTTTGCATAATACGGCGTACGCGTTAGAGAATTTCCAGTTCCGTTCCAAGAAATTTGGGCTAAGTGAATTATTCTATAAGTCATTTGTAAGTAGCATTACGAAGACTAAAAATGTACTAAACGACAATACCTGGCCCCATTGATAATATTTAGATAAGACTTACTTAACTCTGACTGCCTCGTGGTCTCGCGGTACAAGTATGTGCTGTGCGATCTAGAGGTCCTGGGTTCGATTCCCGGGTCGGGCAAAGTGTTATTAGGTTTTTCCATTAGGAAATTCTCAGTAGCAGCCCGGAGTCTGGAATTGTGCCTGAAAAACGGCAATAGGCTCGCCCCATATTACGTTGGACTGATACATACCTGACGAAATGTGGGTGCAGAAATGCATCTCTGCCTACCCCTTCGGGGAATATAGGCGTGAGGTTATGTATGTACTAAAAAAAACTATTATCATCAGCCCATATATGTCCCCCTGCTGGGCACAGACCTCCTCTACAGCTGAGAGGGTTTAAGCCTTAGTCCACCGCGCTGGACTATGTTGTTGTAAAAAACTATGTTTTAAATCAACATCAATATATGAATAAAATTTAGGAACTGAGAATCGAACCTCACAATGGTTTGACCGCGAAACCATTGGAATCATAAAGCGTAAAATGTCACAGCTAATCTATCTGACGAGGGCGCACACAATAGCCCGCTATACAAATATGAAACAAGTTATATTTACAAAATATTTTTGTTGTCCGATGAATGGATGTGCTTTTATGGGAATATGGCGGGTTATACGGAAGGAAAAATGGAATAACATGGTGCAGTTTTCGTTGTTTTTACCCTTTTAGTACTTTATTTAGTAATAATTAAAGCGCGTTTTAACGTTTTTAAATATTATAAATACACTCAACAGTCACATACATAGTTCTGACCTCACATTAAAATACTTGATTCGTGGGTATCAGAAACTACGAGAGACTTTTCGGTCTCACAAACACCCAGACCCGAAACAAATATTTGTGGATCACACAAACATTTATCTCAGTGCGGGGATCGAACCCGCGGCCTCTCGTTTCGCAAGCTGGTGTCTAGCCAACTGCGCTACGGGGCTGTCAAAGTTAGTTAGTTAAGTTTTTGGACTTAGTCAAAATATGGCACCTAATACCCAGTTATAAGTCTTCTATCCTTGTTTTATCCTCTTCTGACTTTCAAAAACTTATTTGATAATTTAAATGGTAAGAAGCAGTTTATCGGTGACATTTAAGTTTAAGTAAATAAATGCATATATATCACAATAAAAAGCATTGTTAGTTTTAAGCTGACAGAGTACTAAAAACTTTAACTTTTTTCTACTATTAACAACAAACTACACATCGCACTTTATACCGTGTTTCTCGAAGGGGTAGGCAGATGTAGTAGGTGCATTTCTGCATCTACTTTTTAACAATTGTTTTTCATCCCACGTAATAGAGGCGAGCCTATTACCGTTTTTTGGGCACAATTTTAGACTCTGTGCCACTACTGAAAATTTTAATAATACTATACTTTGCCCGACGGGAATCGAACACAGAACCGTACACTCGTCGTATCACGAGATCACGAGCCTCACTTGTAACTTACTTGTAAGTAAAGCTGTTTAGTTTAAAGCTGACAGAGTGTTAATCTCTAACTTTTCCCTACATGTTCAAATCTGCCTGTTAATGAATACTCAAGTACAATTAAGTAGAATATTTGTGTAAGGTTATAAGAACTCCCCCGTGCGTCTGCGCAACACAGGTAGCAGAATGTCCAGTGAATAACATACAATCGTTGTTCAGTGGAGCACCGCGCTATTGTGTCGCGGCATTGTCGAGATGTACAGCGGTCTCGAAGGACCATACACTCGCGAATAAAACAGTGTACAATATTTATTTATTATATTACCTACATCCACGTCACATACGAGTATTAACACTTTAGCTGTAGGACCCCGCACCAGTGAAATTTTGAATTCCGTGCTCACAGCACGTTCCCAGAAAATGCAGTTTGCCGCGATAAAACTCGTCGTTCACTTCTTCTTTTTTGTGCATTACCTATAAGTGGAAATTGCTTTGGATTGTGTTTATATTTTTGTTTTGTGTGTTTGATTGTGATTGTTCTGTATATTTCCCAAAAAAAAAGAGTAATATATGTCCTTCCTTAAAGTCGTATCTATGTTCATGCCAAAAATCATTCAAATCGGTCCATCTATTTAGGCGTAACAGACAAGCAGACAGACAAAGCTACTTTCGCATTTATAATATGAAATGAAATGAAATGTAATAATATTTGACAGCCCCGTGGCGCAGTTGGCTAGACACCAGCTTGCGAAAAGAGAGGCCGCAGGTTCGATCCCCGCACCGAGACAAATATTTGTTTCGGGTCTGGGTGTGTGTGAGACTGAAAAGTCTCTCGTAGTTTCTGATACCCACGACACAAGACTTGTATCTTAGTGTTGGATCAAAACTATGTATATGACTGTTGGGTGTATTTATTTATTGAATCTATAAAATACACAATATGTACATCACTTACATTCAGTCATTTCAAAATTTAGTTTACCGCCCTGTTCGGAAGGTAAACACAACTAAAGAAAAAAGGGCATGAAACTCTAGTACTAATATTCGTATGGAACATGTACATACAAGAAATATCTTAATCTATTCGGATGTAAAAAAAATATAGCGTACACAATTTTTATTTATCTCTTTTTAAGTAATCTTAAAATTTCATGAAATCTTAGTGCTACTTTAATGATGTCTCGTTTGTTTTAATATAGATTGCATGTTTTGTGCGATAAACATACTGTTTTTTTTTGTCTTTTCTCCTTAAGTTTGCAAGAGTAGGAGGGCATATATTTGCGACAGGAAAAATATCGGTGAATTTCGTTTAATTTTTTTATAAGCATTTGTGTTCACGACGGTACTATTAGTAAACTATAATGATGAGATTATGATTCATACGAAATATAAATAAAATGCGGACATGGCCATTGTACCGGCATTGTTCAGGGTTGCAACCCTTTATCGACAGTGTTGCAAGGATGCGCACTTTTTATTACCTACGTAGAGTAATCCCTTTAGGATAATGTACTGTTCGAGGTTATAAATAGTTTAAATATCGATTTGAAGTATAGTGAGAAAGCTTTTTGGTTTTTCATGGTGTATATGTTAATTGAATTTGGTTTCAGTTAATTATGTTTTTAGTTTTGAATTTATGAAATTTAAATGATATCTAAAAATGTTACGAGAATTTGGTTTAAAATGAAGAATATAGACTTGCAACTGCGATTTTTATCATAGATTTATTATCAGACATATTGTTATCAGACAAATCCGTGGCGCAGTTGGCTAGACACCAGCTTGCGAAACGAGAGGCCGCGGGTTCGATCCCCGCTCTGAGATAAATGTTTGTGTGATCCACAAATATTTGTTTCAGGTCTGGGTGTTTGTGAGACCAAAATGTCTCTCGTAGTTTCTGATACCCACGACACAAGACTCGTATCTTAATGTGAGGTCAGAACTATGTATGTGACTGTTGAGTGTATTTATTTATTTATTTAAAAACGTTAAAACGCGCTTTAATTATACCTAAATAAAGCACAAAAAGTGTAAAAATGACGAAAACGGCACCATTATGTTCCATGTTTCCTTCCGTATTTATTTATTTATCTCATGGCTTAGGTCATTTAGTTCAGAAGTAGGTACCTATCCAATTCTTCGATTCCTCCAATGTTTTACGACCATTAAACCGTGCGATAATTTCGAACCTACACACACACAAAAACAAAATCAGAAGTGATTTGTTTTCGCGTGATGCTACCATGACCACATGCAATTCTTAGTACCGTCCTAAACACTGACAAAGACCGGCCAATGATAAAAAACCCCGTTCGATTTCCTTAAAACCGGCCGGTCGCAAAACACGCGTTGATAGTCGGTTTTCACGTGTCTTAATAACCCATTGTGTGTGCGCAAAAAACAATTGAAACCGCCACCGGAATCACACGTTCAGGCCAAATCCATTAGGAAGGCAAGAAACGACGGTAACGCTCCGCCAAGAGTTTTGATCCATTGCCTTAAGAATTTATTCATATTGAATACCGGTAAAAAACGGCCTTCATTTGGTTTGTGCCGCTTGGCGCTATGCTTTTGAATGGAGGTGGTAGATGAGTAGATCGTTGGACGTAAATGTTATCTAACATCCAAGTGAGCAGATTTTATAAAATAATTTTGCTGATGGTAGCAACCGTCGTATGCGGTGAAAAACCCATCACAGTTTCTAAAATTAAATAATTAAAATTACTTTACTTATCAGAATTGATTATTCAAAATTGATTGATTATTCAAGTGAATTTACTGGGTTAACTGGAATTTATTCTAATACCAATGGGCAGAAATAAACTGGATGATTTGTGAAAAGTAAAAAAATCATTATAAACTATTAAAGAATTTGAGTCCAGCTGGGCTGTGTGACATTGAAGAGATGGCATTGAAAATCTCGCTTTCTGTTAAGGAACGAGGAGAATAATTTAAGGTAGAACAACTTTCAAAAGATCCTCATGATACGAGGAACTCAAAAAAAATACTAAGTTCCAGGTGTAAAACTACACTGTCATCATCAGCCCATATACGGCCCACTGCTGGGCACGGGCCTCGTCTACTATTTAGAGGGTTTAGGCCTTACCACGCTGGCCTATTGCGGGTTGGCGGACTACACACCTAATAATTTCCCAAGATTTTTTTAGGTGTGCAGGTTCCATCACTATGTTTCCCTTCATCGTTAAAGTAAGTAATAATTCACTGTGAATACACAAAAAAATATACTGTCTATCCCTTCAAATATGTAAGTGTGAGTGTAACTGGAACATTCAAGTCCCAGGTGGAACTCAGCACAATCACATCACTTCCCGTTCTTTCCGAAAAGCGATTAATTCCGTCAAAAGCCTACCGACGGAAAAAAAGACATTTTTATATAGGTACGTAGGTGAATACATCAGATATTAATGCAGCGCTGGGACTGCAACGCGAATTCACCTTTTTATTTGGCGTGATATTTTGGTTCTCTGAATAGGGTAGTGAACCTTTTGCTGCAAATATTTAGCGCCGTGGCACACTTCTCGCTCTGAGACAAATTTTTATGTCATCCACAAATATTTGCTTCGGATCTTGTTTGTGAGACCGAAAAGTCGGTCGTAGTTTCTGATACCCACGAAACAGGACTTGTATCCTATGGGGTCAGAAGTATGGTTGTGACGGTGGGGTTTATTTATTTATTTAAATGTTGGTTAGTTTATTAGTATTAGTAGTGAATTAGGGGAACTTGTCTGGACGGATTTAAATAAAATTTTAACGCACTCCATCCATCTCTTCTTTGGCCTTCCTCTGCTTGTCCATCCCTCAACTTTCAAACTGAAATGCTGGAATAAAATCAAAATTAAAAGGCATAAATATCCGGAACCACTAACATATTATTACCTTTAGTGTCTCTTGTCGAAATGAGGTATGTTGGTGTTGCGATTAGGCGGCGGCTACAATAAGAGACAGCAGGGCGCCGGCTTATCGCGGCACAATGCTAATGCGCTCAGCGGGCGACGTGTGAACACCGCTTTATTGAACGGTGCAAGGTACAAACGTATAGCAGAGCGATAAAGTGTATCTGCCCCCAAAGTTTAGCCGCGCGATTAAGATTCAGAAGAACCTCTGACTTTTCGAAGTTATGTGAGTATTCATATCAAGTACTTTAATGGTGAAGGAAAACATCGTGAGGAAACCTACACAATTAATAGTTCTTAGGAACTTCTTAGGTATGTAGTCCGTCAACCCTCACTAGGCCAGCGTGGTGGACTAAGGCCTATACTCTCTCAGTTAAAGAGGAGGCCTGTGCCGCCTAACAGGGGGACGTAAATGGGCAATTATGATGAATAGCGATTGTAACTGCCCCATGTAATAACTGCCTATATTTTCCTTTTTTATATACTCTAACAAATATTTAAAAATATTTTTTAGTCACTCACTCAACGGTCTAGCACTCAGCCCCAGCACCTGTATTGTGCCTAGAAAGCAATAATTAATGTATGAGAAACAAAATAAATTACGTAATACCCTTTTGATAATTCTCAACCATAATTAAATGGAAAATCTTACAGGGATCCGTGTATCTCTGAATCAAAATACATAAAAAAGTCCCATAGCTTTAGGTGTGAAAGATTAAAATCTCACTTTCGTATCTGTATTAGCATTACAATCAATACTTAACATATTTATTATCCGCTCTCGCGGCCTCCTGTGCCTTACCCCGTCAAAAAGGGCGAATGTTCTTTTTGTGATGTATGTATAACGCAGTGGCACTAATGTTTTATTATGCCCCACTGTGATTCAAAGGTGTTCCATATTGTCTGCCTCTCCACTGAACTACGCACCCGTGATGAATCTGTTAGCTACAGCGTTAATGGAACCGGCGGTGAGATAAATTAATATTGAAGGATTTTGTATATTAGTTGCTATTTTTATTAAAATGTGTTGAGGATTGGGTGCGTTGAATAGGACTGGTTGAATTTTGAAGTTAGGTATTCCTAATTAGTTCTTTTCATTTTAGCGTTGTTAGAACGTATATATTAATATTCACGACCGTATCCTTGATGGAGTAGGCAGAGGCGTATTTATATTACGACATTTTTAATATGTCTAAGACTACATTAATTTTCGGAATTAATTTAACGACTGCCTCGTGGTCTCGCGGTACAAGTATGTGCCGTGCGATCTAGAGGTCCTGGGTTCGATTCCCGGGTCGGGCCGTGTTATTGGGTTTTTTCATTAGGAAATTCTCGGTAACAGCACGGAGTCTGGAAATGTGCCCGAAAAACGGCAATAGGCTCGCCCCCTATTACGTGGGACTGATACATAACTGGCGAAATGTGGGTGCAGATATAAACCTCTGCCTACCCCTTCAGAGAATACAGGCGTGAGTTTATGTATGTATGTATGTTCTACAAATGAGAAGGTTTAGGCTTTAGTCCACCACGCTGGCCTAGTGCAGATTGGCGGACTACACCTAAGAAATTCCCAAGAACTTTTAGGTGTGCAGGTTTCCTCTAAAATAAGTGATAATTGATTGTGAATACACACATAACTTTGAAAATTCACAGATGTGTGCCTGGGGTTTGAACCCGCGACCGCCGAGACTCTCGGCCGCGCGCCTAAACCTTGAGACCATCACTACTTATGTTTTGAACACAAACAGTTACGAATATTCTACCACCAGGCAATCGGAACTTCATCTTACAACGATTCTTATTCAGCATGAGTACCTTTTCTAAGTTTAAGCTTAAAACATAAGCTAAAAGTAAGCACAGCATCGCTAAACTGCGTAACTACTCAAAGTGCGTGATAAATCAAACATATGTCAATTAGTTAAACATAATGTTATTGGAGTAAAAAAGTTGAACGCCGCGGGACAATTGAGTCAGCAAGACCTTTGACAGAATTTAATTGGCCTGTCAATGATAAACGATAACAAAGAAAGAGCTATTGTGAACAGGTATTGAAATATTAAATGCAATTTTATATAACACACGGATGTGCAATAGTTATGTAATGTAAAGCAACTAGATTTTTTTATTATTGACGTATGCAAAATGTTTGGATGCGTTTCCACACCCGAGTTATCGCAAATATGACGACATTTTTTAATTTATTATACCTAATAGTTAATTATACATACATACATAAACTCACGCCTGTATTCCCCGAAGAGGTAGGCAGAGGTGCATTTCTGCACCCACATTTCGCCAAGTATGTATCAGTCCCACGTAATAGGGGGCGAGCCTATTGCCGTTTTTCGGGCACATTTCCAGACTCCGTGCTGTTACCGAGAATTTCCTAATGGAAAAACCCAATAACACTTTGCCCGACCCGGGAATCGAACCCAGGACCTCTAGATCGCACGGCACATACTTGTACCGCGAGACCACGAGGCAGTCAGTAGTTAATTATATAAATTAAAGAGCTTGCGAAATGAGAGACCGCGGGTTCGATGTTTGTGTGATCCACAAATATTCGTTTCGGGTCTGGTTGTTTGTGAGATCGAAATGTCTCTCGTAGTTTCTAATACCCACGCCACAGGGGATTAGACTATGTGGGGATCAGAACTATGTATGTGGCTGTTGGGTGTATTTATTTATCCAAAGGGCTCTGTTAGAAGCGCCCTGTATGCAGCGGCTTTTGTTATATCGTCAGTCACCTTGTGGGTGGACGTCCAAGGTTGCGCTTACCGGAACGCGGCCTCCACTCGAGAACCTTTCTGCCCCAGCGGCCGTCAGTTCTACAAGCTGTGTGCCCTACCCATTGCCACTTCAGCTTGCTAATCCTTTGGGCTATGTCAGCGACAATCGTTCTCCTACGGATCTAAATAAATAAATAAATGAACCTCATCACCATCATCAGCCCATATACATCCCACTGCTAGGCACGGCCCTCCTCTACAACTGAGAGGGTTTAGGCCTTAGTCTACCACGCTGGCCTAGTAAGGGTTGTCGGACTACACACCTATTTTTTAGGTGTGCAGGATTCCTCACGATGTTTTCCTTCACCGTTAATGTACGTGATAATTCAGAGTCAGAGGTGTGTGCCTGGGGTTTGAACTCGCCACCGTCGAGATTCTCGACCGCGTGCCTAAACCTCGAGGCTATCACGACTTTTGAAATTAAATGAACTTTAAACGAACCTCTATCATTTCTTAATCATATCTTAGTTACAGGCACCAGGTACAAATGTCACTTTGAGATATGACGTGTTACTCGACCCGCACCTTACATCCGATACAGAAGTGTTTTTTTTAGGGTCCTTTGTGGCAATTTGTGAACGCGAGTGGAGTTTGTAAAAAACATGTTAACACAACGGATGTGACTCTGCGTTAGTTTATTTTTGACGAATTAAAAATGTGTTTGTTCGTATTGTTTTGTTGCTTCGGAAGTTGTATATTTGGGAATTCATATTTTGTTTATAAACTGGATTTTGCAAGCGGCTTTAGTAGTTTTTTTTAATGACTGTGATTTTTATAATAATGTATAAAACTGTTTTCAGAATATTATTTATATCTTTATGAATATGATGATAATAAAAAATCACTTTAGCTTGTATAATTTAGTACTCAGTACTCAGAATAGAAACATTTCGGCAGCTATCAGAATATTTGACGTCGGATGTTTGGACAGCACTAGACTGGAGAAACTTGCAATTAGCCAGCGTGGCGGACTAAGACCTAATCATTTTCAAGCGGTTAACATAAAGTTGGGCTTATGGTCATGCTTTTGGAAAAATATTAAATGTAAAGGGCATATATAGAAGTAGTCCAAGCCTAGCTTGAAGTATCTACTTCACCCAAGCCGGTAGCTAAAGGACCTCTTATTTAATAGGTACCTTTAGATTCTAGTTAATAAAGATGCAACGAAGCAAATAAATTCTACAATTTCAAGTGACCACTATAACTTATAGAATAGTAAGTTTCGCATAAATATTTATGCCCTTCCCATACAATAACCATAGCCAAACCGTGCTCCGATGTATTACACCGGATTAGTTGAAAGCCGAACAAGCCGGCATTGTGTTTTTTTCTAAATCTGACCACGCCTCTTAGATTCACAAAGGCGCGGAAGAGGGTGTACGGTTACATTGTCGTTTGCAAATTCGACTGCAGATATATTGAATGTGAACTGGTATTTTATGCAGTTATGCAGAGACGAATAGAATTGTACACACATACATACATAAACTCACGCCTGTATTCCCCGAAGGGGTAGGCAGACCCACATTTCGCCAGGTATGTCAGTCCCACGTAATAGGGGGCGAGCCTATTGCCGTTTTTCGGGCACATTTCCAGACTCCGTGCTGTTACTGAGAATTCCCTAATGGAAAAACCCAATGACACTTTGCCCGACCCGGGAATCGAACCCAGGACCTCTAGATCCCACGGCACATACTTGTACCGCGAGACCACGAGGCAGGCAGGAATAGAATTGTCTAGTTTATTTAATAATAATTATTATTGAACTAAGAATTTAAGTTTACTAGTACTTTTTTGTTAACACAGTAACTTTAAATTACACAAATGTAAGTATTTTATCATATCACACTCCTTAAACAATAGTGTTGTAATTCAAATTATAACACTATTCACAATTAACAACAAACTGATTATTAATTTCGTGTCACTGATTTAAAAATACATGTATATTACTTTACTGAAGTCACAATTTATTATCACTAGCTTTAACGGTGAAGGAAAACATCGCGAGGAAACCTGCACACCTAAAAGTTTTTAGGAATTTCTTAGGTGTGTAGTGCGCTAACCCGCACTAGGATAGCGTGGTGGACTAAGGCCTAAACCCTCTCAGTTGTAGAGGAGGCCCGTGCCCAGCAGTGGGACGTATATGGGCTGATGATGATGATGATACTTTAGGTGCTTTATTAATAAATTTTAAACACTTATATAAATAATAGAATATTAAATTTATTTCACATTTGATATATTTTGCGTTAAAAGCTTTTTTCCACTACTTATAAAACAAACAAATAAGCCCAACAATCCCGGTCTTGAGTTGATAGAGCCAGTCACCCCATAATATCGGGTGACTATCTAGTCAATCTGATTTTGAACATTCCTGAAAACAGAACAGTTGACGCAATCTTTGTTATCTTTGATATTTTTATCTTAAAATATTCAGGAATTATATCTACGATGCTTAATCGTTTTTTTAAGTCCGAACAAATCACAAACTAAACTTTATCATAAAATCGCCAACACACAGCACTTGTAGACAGCAGCCATATTGTTCCCAACTAACGGTAGCTACGAGACTAAGGCAGTATTTATGTGAAATCCTATAACGTGATATTAAGAGCAGTTTGAAAAGCTTGTGCCCGTTTAGAGAGGGCACGTGCCAAAACACGACACTAAAATTGCCGCCTGTAGTTTTTTTTATTCCTTTTGACACTTTTATTTTATTTTATGCACATGCTCCGTAGTGCAGTTAGAGTATACGAGAGCCTACGAGTTCTATACTCTCATAAAGAAATTAAAAAAAATACGTTTTGAGTCCAGGAATTCCTGAGACGGGACTAAATCTCTCGTCGGGTTTAAAGCATAGACAGGAGTTGTGTTCTAGTGTGTGTGTAGATGTGTGTGTTGGGTGATGCTCTCAACGTTAAGAATTATTATTCATGCAATTTATTTTCTCTTTATTATTATTTAGATGTTTGCAATCAATTTATTATGCTAGCCCCATATCTTACCGACAAATGACAGAAAAAAAATACTACGTTGGTAAAATCTTGATAAATTTCTACACTTTAATAGCGTTTTCAATGTAAAGCGTAAATACAATTCTTTGGAAAAATCCTATTTCTATAATATTTAATTCACTTAATAATATTTCTCTTATCCATACATTATTATCACTTTATTTATTTAATTGACACAAGTAGATATCATCATCAGTCAATACCTATACGTGCCACTGCCGGGCTCGGGCCTCCTCTACCATTGAGAGGGTATAGGCCTTAGTCCACCACGCTGGCGTAGTGCGCGTTGGAGGGTACCCTAACCAGATATGCGTTCAAGAAATTGAGTCACAAGTTTTAACTTTATATCAATTGTTACGAGTCAAAAGATATTAGCCAAAAGACGTCCGTCGTTGGAGAAAAAAATAATCAAAAGATGTGACTGTTTTAAATTAACTTTAATATATTATCAAAAATACAAATCAATGATTATAAATTTCCATAATTAATTTTAAATCACACAACATCACAATGGTAACTAGTTGGCGCTAATTTGTCGGCGCGTGTCGCCTCCCGCTGCTTTCTATATTGTTGAATTACTCTGCCCACCCCCCGAGGTAAATAGCTTGTTTATAAAGCACATTAATATGGATGTAACGATGGATTAGAATTCGTACGTAAAGGGTGTGGGATATTGGAAGCTTGTAGAACTTATTTAGATATTTTATTTCGGAGGAGGAATTTTAGTCTAGTCACAACTTATATGAGATTATACAAGAAGATTGTACGAGATACTGACTACGTGAATTGTAACATCAAAAAATATGTCAAAAATTTTAATACTCGTAGTATTTCTATAAAATTCAATCTGTTAAATATCTTTTTTATTCCCTAATTTTCCGTTTACTGACTTGATACGGCTTACTGACGCAATATTTTTAATTAATTAATATCGGAGTTACTATATACTATATGTCCTGGTGGCCAAGAATCTAAATAAACCATAACTAGGAAAATATGTGTAATTAAATGTATTACATATACTTTATTTAACCAAATTATATAACCTTATTTCTAATTCTCTTATTCTCCTTTTTATTTGATTTTTATTGTATAATATTAACACAATTGTCCTAAAAGACTGGCTTAAAATAAATATAAAATACAAAGTATAAAGTGCGGTATTTATTTTATTAAGGCGAGATTCTAAAAGGCCAACCTTCGCATATTGTTTGTTAATTTCAAGAAATTCGAAACAAGGATTTGTGTAACCACTAGAAGAGCAATAACAGACTCCGGCCGACCTGTGCGAGCTGTAATTTTAGGGCACCGGCAAGGAGTATAAAATTTATTGTGGCGTAAATATTACGCTCAGGTACTCCGGTACTAAAGGAACTTGCAGTTGCGAAATTGTAGAAGAGGTTTCTTTATTTCAGTTTAAGAAGACAATTTTTAGTGTCATTGGGTATCTTTTTGCGATTGTGATGTTCTCACTTCAGGGTTTTTCTTCTGCCTGCTTTTATCAATCGAGGAATTAAAAGTTACTCACTTACTTGGTCTCACTATCATTCGGCTTTTGGTCTAATAAAGTATAACTAGAAGGTGTCTGTAATATAAATACTTATTTATGTATCATATCTGTCTTTATTTATGTCGCATACTACACGTAAATATAAAAAGTATAAATACTAACGAAACTTTTGAAGTAGCAAATACTTTTTAGTAAGAATCTTGGCAAGAAATAAAAAAAGCAATAAGAAAGAATTTGAATACGACAAATTATTTCCAAATTCAAAAATGGTTCCGAATTGAAAAGAATATCGTACGCTCCACCGTCGACACTCGGCGGGCTGATTCGTAGCTCGTCGCGACCGCAACAAGCACGCTTTGAGTCGACCGCGCACATCCTTAGTATTTCTGCAGCATTTTTTCCAACGCAAAAATAACTTTCTTGCTCTCAGATACTGAGCGGGGACAAATATGCCCCATGTTTTTGTTGTCAGTCGAGAATGTCAGCCGCCATTGTGCCAGAGTGCCTAAGAAGCTTTTGGCGTTGTTAATCCCACTTCGTTTTGTCATAGAGATATTGGTTTGCAATAAGAATTTTGACGTTGAAGTACGTAGGTACTCTAGAATACAAATGTTGGGTATAGACTGCGCTTTTATATTCCTGTACGAAGTTTTGTTATCGAAATTATCTTTGGTAAAATTTATTTCATGTGTGTATGTTTTGACCAGTTTATGATAAAGGCATTTCTTGATAACCATTTTTTCCCCATGATGCTTGAAGATCAATTTTGCAGGGACTAACTTACCTTTTTTGTGATAAATAGTGCTTTAATTCGATATTGAACTCGATCGATATTTGTGATATCTACAAATTATACCTACTTAAATTAAGTTGCTCGTGCAATTAACAAGTTGGGTTAGTAAAAGAAGTCAAATTCTTAAGATGAGAAAATACAAAAAAGATGACTTGACTGAAATAATTCAATTCTCAAATATAAGCCCAGCGTAAAAATATTAAACAAAGTGTCTTTTATTATAGCACAATTAACCCATAATGCCATCGGGTCTTTCCCGCTATAAAATAGGCCTTGAATTTTAGTCTTTAACGGCTGACTAAATGCGGGTTTAAATATGCTCACATAGGTATTATTACTACATATACACCTTTAGGTCTATTTAGGCTTTAGGTCTTTTTTATACGATATTACATATTTTCTATTTTAGTACGTCTTTATTAATATTAATAAAAACAAATCTTACGTTAAAGACCAAGACCATATGCGCAAAAAGGCGACACGCCCTCCAACGCTTAAGAGTGTCATGTTTAAAATAAAAAAAGTAAAAAAGCGATGTTGCCAGCCCCAAAAACTATAAGTGAATGACGCAACGGAAATGATCCGCCCACGGAACCCTTTTAAAAAATAATAAAACACTCTTTTGTACCGAAGGGTCCCGTATAAAAGTTTTTGTTACAAAAGAATTGTATAGGGCTTTTTTCCAGTTACCATCTGGCCAGTGGAGGGAACGTTCGTTTGAAATAATATGGAATATTTTGGTAGTGGACGATTGTTTGAAGGATCACAAATATTTTATGCAAGCTGGTTCGAAATTTGAATCTTTATGATAAAATAACAGTGTCTATGAAAAAAAATCGTGTTTGAATATAGAACTAATATACCAAAAGCCAGTTATTTTGAAGAAGAACTCAAATAATTTTATTTTTATTATAGAATTTCGAAAAGTAATCAACAACAATATAGTTTAATTATGGAACTTCTCTTCTTGCACTTTCACACGAAAAATATAGCTATGTATTTAATAGTATCACAACATACTGGCTTTAAAAGATTTAACATGTTTTATTTAGGTTACAAGTTTTTGTAACATGTTTATTGGTAGGTCGGAATGATTTTTATAATAACGATATGACGTTTGATATACTAATAAATAATTCTGTCACTTCTACACTTACATTTTACTCATTGCCTGATATTCTCTCGGAATACATAGGTTTCAAAAGTAATATAATTTTGCCTAATGTTTGAACTGTCACCCATCGATTTTTTCTAGATAGACCAAGCGTCCCTAGAACATGGCACTATTTTTAAAAATAGAGTCGACATTACAACTATTTACTCATCGTTCATTATTATTATAATCTATTATTCTCATTATAAAGTATATATGAATAATATAAAATTGCTGAGACAGAGTGGTGGACTGTCCGGGTCGTCGCACCACCGGCCCTCCCGTTCGAAAAACGTCAAAAGTATAATTAAAATGGCGATCGTTGGCCAATTATATATCGTCTTTATTGAAATGTTCAGCTGTTGGCGCTACAAGTTGGTTTTTGTAGGCGGCTCGCGGACAAAAGGATGCCTGTTTTTGTGTTCGGACGTGGCGAGTGCCCTGTGTGCGGACTTGGCCCTCGGTATGCCTAGTGCCTGTTATGATACGGACCTTGTTGATTGGCTTTGGCGTTTTTGTCTCGGGGATAGCGTGTGGAAATTTTGCGGTTTCTTCCTTTTGGCAGATTTGTTTGGTGGAAATATTGATTTGATGAAGGTGCTTTGCATTATTTATGCTATCTAAAGAAAGTGCAGAACGGTCCAAATAGAAATTAAAACATAACTACGTCTTCTATAGCCAACTTTGTTGTCGTATTGGTATTGATTAATATGACTCAAGCTGATCCCGAAACCGACCATATTGCATTAATCACTCGGCCGAATTTTGCACTTTATTGTGATGTAACTTTATATATGAATATTCTACAACCAAAAAATCGTCGTGAACCAATACTTTTGCGATTCGTCTACTGAAACAATGAATGTCGAATGAATAAATGTCCATCAGTTCCGATATAGTTTTTTTTCGCCAAGAAGTCGATGTGATGACTTTAGCATTTTGTTTGATATGAGAAGTGGCCGATGCCCAATTTTATGATGATAGGTTATTTCGGCTAGAGGCAACCGTACATAAGATGTAAGACACGGCATAGTGGTACAGACAAGTATTTCGGTCCTGAATCAGTCGGTGTACATCCGGCTAGCATCAAATCGATAATTATGTAAGTTTGTTAGGGAAAATCGTAATCGTTTCTTGCCAGTGTGGGCTCTAGTAGACTGCACTTTATTTAGTATCAGGTATCACTTCACTGTCATCATCATCATCAGCCCATATACATCCTAATGCTGGGCACGCGCCTCCTCTACCATTGAGAGAGTTTAGACCTTAGTCCACCACGCTGGCCCAGTGCGGGTTGGCGGACTACACACCTAAGAAATTCCTAAGAACTTTTAGTTGTACAGGTTTCATCACGATGTTTTCCTTCAGCGATAAAGTAAGTGATAATTCATTGTAAATACACACTTAACTTCGAAAAGTCAGAGGTCTGTACCTGGGATTTGAACCCGCGACCGCTGAGATTCTCGACGGCGCGCCTACACTTCGAGGCCATCACTTCGCTGTACTAATATAGAAAAGAATGTTATTCATGCCAGTATAAACAAACTTTGAAAGAAGGTTTTATGTCTAATTCCAACAGTATTTCATTAAGTCAATTTTAAATAAAATTTACTTTAAACTACATTGTAACACAATCACCTTTTACTACGCCCTGCAATCGCGTTAGGTGCTACAAAAACACAAGAAACATCACTAATTGACCTTTGTATAAAATCTATTCTTCCAATTAAAATTGTGCAGTGAAGCAATTATAATCGAAACAATAAGAACACATGTTTCAATCTATTTATTATATGTGTATTTTTTATTAACAAAATGTCTCAAGTCTCCACTCGTTGTTGACATGAAATACGGAATAGATAAGTTGATGGTCTATTAGTTTGCATTACATGTTGACAGCGTGCGTTTTGTTCTATAAGAAAAAAACACTACATGTGTACTTCAAAGTGGTTTTGCAAGGTTTTGCGGAAATGGTTGCAAAAAAGCACATGCCACAATACTGGAAAGAATGGCGGTTAATTTGCGTTCGTTCGGTGATGTGGCCATATATGATATTTTCTTATATTAATGAATGAACATGAAATTATATTTGCTAAAGTGAGTCTTGATATGCGACTGGTACAGCGATATATGCGCTATTTCGTGGAACTAGAATCATTTTTGGCGAAACGTGGCTTTAACACATTTTATATTGCATATTTAAACCATTATGTGTAAACTGTTTCTCTCTAGTTTTTTTCTGGTTTCCGAACCTGGTAGTAAACGAAAAAAAATATTCCGATATTTTTTTCATTTTAGTTTACCTTTTTTCGGGTCTACGCATGATTATAACGGTGAATAAGTAGATCTATTTTGTATCTCAGAAGCTGTCGGAATTTGTGATCATGGTTTCCAAGAAGACAGCCCCGTGGCGCAGTTGTCTAGATACCAGCTTGCAAAACGAGAGGCCGCGGGTTCGATCCCCGCACCGAGACAAATGTTTGTGTGATCCACAAATATTTGTTTCGGGTCTGGGTGTATGTGAGACCGAAAAGTCTCTCGTAGTTTCTGATACCCACGACACAAGACTTGTATCTTAGTGTGGGATCAGAACTATGTATGTGACTGTTGGGTGTATTTATTTATTATTAAGACGGCAAAGTGCGTTAGTTGTAGGTACTTGTCGTAAAATTGATCAGTGTTGTTGTCTTAACATGACATTGCATTACAGATATTATTATTATTGCTGATGGAGCTAAAGAAACTAACTTAGAGAAAAGTACTAAACTATGTCTTTGTATGAGCCCATATAAGCCCCACTGCTCGGAACGATCCTCCTCTACAACTTTATGTTATTTTATTCAGCGATTACAATATTCATAGGAAAATATATTTTGTGCGTAATACATACATACATAAACTCACGCCTATATTCCCTGATGGGGAAGGCAGAGTTGCATTTCTACACCCACATCCCAAGTCCCACGTAATAGCGGGCGAGTCTATTGCCGTTTTTCGGGCACATTTCTAGACTCCGTGCTGCTACTAAGAATTTCCTAATGGAAAAACCCAATAACCCTTGGCCCGACCCAGGAATCGAACCCAGGACCTCTAGATCGCACGGCACATACTTGTACCGCGAGACCACGGGGCAGTGTGAGTATAATACTACAATGTCCGTTTTAAGTTGTAAACTACTCGTAAATCAGAAAAGAGCAACACTAGCACTAGTTCTTCTCTGTTGAAAACTTATGAACTGAAATAAATAAATCAATTTGATTTAATAAACTATTTTCATTTCATTTTCATACTGGCTTAGTGCGGATTGGCGGCATATGTCTAAAAAAGAAATTAATAAAAAAAAACAATTCTTTTTTAATAAAGAAATATAGAAACTCCAACGTTCGAGTCCATCTCTCCGACAGCACAATTAAATCTATAGCTGGCAGCATCGGGTTATTTGTGGAAACTACATTTGCAATTATCAGAAAAAACATCTATCATTTGCGATTTGTTCCGGCCGTCCATGTTGAAGCATTAGCGTTACTCCGCTGGTGTTACTAGTTTTACTATTCGATTCGTGCTAACGGAACTCTCAGCTTTCAGTCTCGAATACTCACGACTGTACTCCGTAGGTGCTAGCAGAGGTGTTACACCCGTTATATTTTAAGATCCATTTTAAAACGGGCGAGGTATTACGGTGTTTAGGCATATTTTCAAAATACATATTACTGATTCTATAAGCTAATAACTTATAGCCTAGCCCGGGAATCGATCTCACGACCTTTTGATCGCATCCCACTTCGTGTGCTCGTCTACTCCGTCCGCAAAACATATTTCTGTATAATCCTTAAATATGTTTCGGGTATGGGTGTTTGTAAGACCTAAAAGCCATATTATAAAACATGTATCTTAATATGAAGTCAGTGGGTATGTGACATTTGATAAATTGGAAGGCCGGTGACCCCGTTATTCGCTTCCTGCCCCTCTCCCCCAGGTCTAGCGGGAAGTAGACCCATAATCAGCTTTCCCCTCGGTAAAAGAAAAGGTATGTGACTCGGATTTTGTAAAAATAATTTAATTTTGACACACACAACTTATAGAGTGGGATCAAAACTATTTTATGTACTTACATATTTTATTTTGTACATCTAAAAATTTAATTGTGAGGTATCTTGCCGCCAATTGTTTTTAGCTGCTCGTCATAGGGCGTGAACCGATTACATACTAAAATACAATATAACTGTGTGTGTTTATAAAATGTGTTACATAGTACCTGATTATGGCGATTGTAAAAATATAAATTACCCTGTGTTCATGTTATTGTAATTGATTGTAATTGTATTTTAATAGTATTATTAAATGGGTGTTACTGACGGACTTTTTGCACCGTTTCTTATTGAAATCCATTACACAATCTGCAGTTGTACTAACTGTTGATTCATGAGCTGTAGTAGTGTATTGTATGTGTATAGTATATGTAACTTCTTAGCCTTCTCATAAGGGATTTCGAAAATTGAAACGTAATGTTAGGAAAACTATTTTACACTAATTGTGGGATTTTAAGACTACTAGATAATTACTCGGGTTTTCATAAGGGTAAGAAAAGGTGTTTTGAGCGGGCCTATTGTCGTTTTTGGAGATGTGCTGCTACGAATAGTTTCTAAATGGGACAATGGCACTCCGCCCGACCCGGGAGTGTAACCATGGCCTCTAGATCGCACCGGGCTTACTTTTGCCATAGAGCCAATGCCATCATCATCTTCATCTTTTTTGCCCTATCCCACCGAACACCCGCCACTGTAACTCTTGTGCTCCAGGATCAACAGTGGCATGCATAGCATTGACGCCGAGCAATAAAGCTCAGCGAATCTAAGGGGACCTAAATTTGTCATAATCCCGCAACGAAGTTAATCAGAAAGACAAACAAAGGAGGAGTTGGATCATCTTCATCTGCCGAAACACGTCCACTCCTGGACATAGGCCTCCACCGAAGCTTCCAGACCGCTCCATCTGAAGTGACTTGTGTCCCACGGCTTCCTACGATCTTTATGAGATCGTCAGTCCATTTTGCGGGTGGACGTCCAACGCTGCGCTTGCCAGTACGTGGCATCATGGATAACCTTTTTTATTTGTGGTCTGCTGTGTTTTTACTTTGAGATATTATTTTCGATGTGAACACGGAAAGCGTTTTGAGAGTCATTTGAGGGTTATTGAAGGTTGTTGTTGGAAAAAGTTAGAAATAACATAAACTTCTATATTTGTATCCCTAAAAGCACAAATAAAGTATTTCTGCACCCACGTTAAGCAAAATATCCAAATCCAAAGTTCCATGTAACAAAGTACTGAGCGCAATATTGTTAGATTTCTTGTTGCTGCGCAGAATTTTAGTACAGTCGAGATACGAGTATTTTATGATTTAAAATTACGCAATAACGTCAAGCATTTTCTGCAATTTTAAAATATATTTTAAATAATTTCGCAGCAATTTTTAACATTCTTCACTTCGCATTTTATAGGTTTATTATATTTAAATATTGTAAATAAGGGTAAAATAAAAACACACGAATAAATATTTTTCTCTTTTTATTTGACAAAAGAAATTAATTCATTTTTTTCTTATTTCCGCTGTCCTTATGTTACAATGTAGTTAAAAAGTAATTACACTATCTATCTATATCCATATGTATACTTTTCTCTATATATTACAAAAAAATATTTACAAACTGTATAATCATCCCGTAAAGACCCATTCTAGAATATAAATTTTAATATCTGTCGTCTATTCACGTCATTCGAGAAAAAAGGCCAAGGGTTTTGTAAGATCTGTGTATTCTTTTTTTTTAAAAACTTTAAAATTGATTAGTGATCGAATTGTTTTTTTTTATTATTTTCAAGTTAAAGTGAATAGACGACATTATTAGAGAAAATAAGGAATTGCCATAGAAATTATAGATAAAATATGTTTATAGGTTAAACATTTTTTTTGCATTCAGAACACATATTTGCACAAAATGTAATAAATACAATTTTTCACTAAATAATGTTCTAAAAAAACTTATAATTATTTATCACAAGACTGGTTTGTGTTCCCGTTATGATTTTCCGAAAGAAGTTTCATTCACTAAATAAATAAAAAAATATTAAAGCTTACTTTATGTATTAATTTTCAAAAATTAAATTACTTACCAATTAAACATAATATTTTTCATTTATACAAAAAAAACCTTTTTGATATAGGAAAAACATTTTTACGCAAAATAAAATAATAGGAATCTATTTCCTTCTTCATTTTTACATTTAACTACCGCGTTACGACAACACGAATGAACGAAATATTGCAGTAAAGTGAACACTTCATTTTGAGGGCCAAAAAATCACAAAAACATCGTGAAATGTATGTAAAACAATTGACGAAAAAGGAAAATTTGCGCACAATTAGGATAATATACTTTATTGCTTAACGTTGAGTTTTCGAACGCTTTCTTGTTGTTTACTTTCGTCAAAAAAATTTAAACATTTTTATAGTCGAAGCATAAAATATTTTCTATCTATGTTTTTAGAAGCATTTCAAAAACTCAACGCAGCTCGCTTTTAATTCTAATCGGTAGTATAAAACGGTTACGCGAATGTCAAAGAGGACGTTAAGCAATTAGAATAACAATGGGTACCTATATTCTATTTTCAAAAGTTATTAGTGATATTTAAAAAAAGAAAAAGGTCAACCAATATTTAATTCCCTTGCAAGGAGGTTTATTCGTGTACCGTGAAAATGTTAATTATCACCTATTCATATGAATTTTAGTCCATTGCATATTTTTTAAATTTGATTTGAATCATTCGCTAAACCATTTTACACTGCCCGATTATTATTAAATCTTGTTCTCTTCAGAAACATGCGTTTTGGTGTACGCATTAGATGAGTCTATTTTTGTGCATAAAATTTTACTTAGAGTATATCCTTGTCTTGGAGTGGTTTCAAACCTTTTTGAAGTAAATTTGATTCAGCTATCTTGTCAAAACAAATTATCGATAGAATTCTGATACGGGTATAGTATAGGAAATATCTTTAATCTAAAGATATTAAATATACCCAAAAGATATTTTATTTTAGGAATGCCCTCAGCCACTACCGTCTATAGCAACTATAACGAAAGCGATTTTTTAAATTAATATTTAATTTTTGCTGTAGGTTACCTGCCTTTAATAGTAAAAACATTGTGGATCAACTAGAGGCGTGAGAATCACTCGAAGGTCGCAGTCTTTTTGCTAGCTTCAATTAAAATTAATAATATGAAACGGCTTCTTGTCGCTTTTACCTTCTGACGTCCGTTCAGAAAATGTAAAAAATATATTATTCAAGTGCCTTGATTAACTTACTGATTTATGCAAATAAATTAGATACGTGGGCCTGAAAAAAAAAAAATTGTAATTTTTTTCTGATGGTAGGTAAATGAAGAATCTACTTTTTAATAGAGATTGAAAGTTGACGTAATAATGAAAAGTACCCAAATTATTTTTTTACGAATTCTTGAAGGGCACAAATATAAACATTGGAAAGCTTGGAAATAGTACTGTAAATTAACAGTATGGAAATGTAAATTCTTTACAATATGGTATTAATAAAAAAAAAACATCACTGAAACCACTGAATTTGATTTTTTTTTCCTGGTTTCAATATAGTAAACATTTCACACACAAAAACTGACCCATCAAATTCATTTAACACGTAAATTTACAATTAAATTTATGAACAATTACAATTTCTATTTATAATTAATTATAAAAAATGTACAATTATTTCATTTTTATATCTATTAAATATTTTCTTCTTACAATTAAAGTTGGTTGTGCCGTGACGTCACTCCTGGGGACGCCATATTGTGCGCCATCTTGTGTCCGCCATTTTATAGTGAATTTACACTTACAAATTAGTATATTAGTTGGATGTCTGTTAAACCGCCGGCCACACCCTGTGGACAAACATAATGTTGTCAATAAGGTTATACGTTAGCTAAAAATATTCGCAGTGGTACATAAATGAATAAATAATTGTATTAATTCTTAATTAGGGAAACTATTTTATTTATTAAAAATAGCACATTTTGTCTATAAAATTTCAAAAAGCACTAAAAATTTAGCCAAAACAGTCCGTTAATTATTACTCACAAAACAAAAATAAGACGGATTAGCTCTTTCAGTCTGACTTTCTCACAAATTTTACATGTCTTATACTATTTAATTCTATATTTACTAAAATATACCTCAAGAAAACTCTAATATTATGCCTAAAATAGCAAAGAGTATAAACTTTTCTATGTCTATTTCTGTGATTGTCACCTGATGATATACGCTGGTACTTACGTCAAAAGTCCAGGATTGGCGTCGGTCTGGTACCAGGAGTACTGCGGCACGTAGGGCGGGTGCGGCTGAGGCGCCCCCTGGTGGTGCAGCGCGTGCGCGGCGTGCGCGCCCTTCATGTCCCAAGGGCCGGGTGGCGCGCCCTAACGAAACAAATATTTGGGTTAGCTATTGTAGGAAACTAGTACTAAAGTAAGGTAGTTGGCCAATACTTTGTATTGCGTCACGTTATACATATTTTAGGTACAGAGAATATTCAAAATTAACTTAGTGATTAAAAACTTATTTGAATCTTAAATCTGACATGAATAATGCCTAAGTAACTAGAAAGGGACGGACAATATGAGTATTGACTTCAGAGTCATTATGTTGCAAGCGTACGAAAAAAGTGGAAAGATAACGCCACTAGGCATCTGCTTTCTATAAAATATTAATTATGATTTCAATTTATAACCAATCTTGACGTAATTTTCACAGAAATTATTATTAATAGTTTTTTGATATTGCTTATTTATGTAAAACCTGATAATAAATTAAATTAAAATAAATTGAAATGCATATTAGCTGTTGGTTCTGGTTCTCAAAATGTTTACAAAGTTGGTATAATAAATCTTAAACAGTGAAAGAACTGTGTATGGCACATACAGTTGGGTGTATTTATTTATTAAAAATGTAAATATATTTTGCACCGTTTGTTATAATAATATTTTTATACAGACGTTATTCAGATATTTATATTTCTATATTAACTACGCATTATAAATCTACCAATTAAATGAACTAAAGGAGAAACGTACCTCCAATTTAGAAACTTTTATAATGAAATGAAATGCGTAATTGCGGTTTATGGGAAAAAGGGCAATGTTACATGAAAATTTTATTTAATTATGAACAGAAACAGCCCTTGTGGGGATCGAACTAGCGACCTTCACATTGTTAGCACGATGCTCCAACCAACTAAGCTAATGGACCAATGTACTATACCCAATGGGAATGTTATAGGGTATTTAAGGCAATAATTTATGATAACTGTAAAAGTCATTTTTACAATACTACATGCTTCTATTCGTTACCTACTAGGGTATGTAATGACAGCCACATGGAGCAGTTGGCTAGATATCAGCTTGCGAAAGGAGAGGCTGCGGGTTCGATCCCCGCACCGAGATGAATGTTTATGTGATCCAAAACTATTACATATAGGTATATAGTTTCTGATACCCACAACACAGGACTTAAACAATTTTCCTTCTCCTATTTAACACCATTGTAAAATATTTTCCCATATTTTTTTTATAATCTACACAGTTTTATCCTTAACATTATAGAACTGACTTGACTTTTTAGAAGACACACACAAACTTCATTGGCGGCACTATAACACCCAGATGCGGAAATATTTTTTTCTCCCATTTCTTTTACTTTTCCTATACAATAGTAATAAGTGTCTATATAAAATATTTGACACAGTATTTTTTTTCTTAAAACTTAAGGATTATTCGAAGAAATCTCTCAACCGTTAAAATGCGTGACATTTTATTTTTTACACACTCATACCTTTGAAAAGTGTGGTATAACACGGATTGACAGAGTGAGGAATGAATCCGTTAGAGGAAGTTTGAAAGTAGCTCCTGTGATAGATAAGACGAAAGGAAACCGTCTTCGTTAAAAAAGTAATAAGTATGAAAGTTGATGGATGGACAAGCAGAGGAAGGAAAGCCAAAGAAAAGATGGATGGAGTGCGTGAGAGAAGATATGAAAGAAAAAGTGGTTAATGGAGACATGACGGCTGATAGTAATGTTTGGAAGGATATAACATACTGCGCCGACCCCATATAAATTAGGACCAGGGCAAGGCAATGATGACATACTTTTGAAAAGTCAGAGGTGTTGGATGACCAAAATTCAATGGAAATTTTTTAAGCATTTTCCGTCTTTCTCAGTAAGCGGTTATACTAATCAAACTAAAACGTTAGGCGCGGTCGCCACACCTATAATAACTTAGCGCGGAGTGTTTTATAATGTGTGGCCACGACGCACGCAACAAGTGGCCCCAACACTATAGTGTGTGAAATACATTAAACAATTAGTAATTAAGATGTGCGAATGTTCATAATGAAGCTGTGGTATGACTATACCAGTCTACTAAACTGTTTTCTTTTTTCTATCCCGAGTCCTTTAGGCATAGCGTGAAGAAGTGTATCGAGTGACGAGAGATAGGAGAGCCTTCCCAATCAATGCTTTACTTTGAACTTGTTTTCGTCTGGTAAATCATCATCATCATCATCAGCCCAAATACGTCCCACTGCTGGGCACGGGCCTCCTCTACAACTGAGAGGGTTTAGGCCTTAGTCCACCACGCTGGCCTAGTGCGGGTTGGCGGACTACACACCTAAGAAATTCCTAAGAACTTTTAGGTGTGCAGGTTTTATCACGATGTTTTCCTTCACCGTTAAAGCAAGTGATAATTCATTGTGAATACACACATAAATTCGAAAAGTCAGAGGTGTGTGCCTGGGGTTTGAACCTGCGTCTGGTAAAAAGAATAACAAACTCTCATTGGGTTTAAATTGGAGTAAGTTCAACTAGGGTAAAAGTAAAATGCGATGTGTTTTTGCTCATCGTAGTGTATTGTGTACTGTAGTAATATATAAAAACTGAATAAACATAACGATATTGCCGGACATACAATACTGAAATATATCATTGTGTCATAAACCAATGTGTGAGACATAGTCAAAGATAGTACTCATAATGACCTGATCCAAAGCTTGACATAAAAATTCGTAGTACAAGAATTTAATTTCATAATACCTAATAGAATACTCATCTGCTTATTTAGGTTTCGCAAAAATTCTTTTAAAAATATTTCCGGAATAGAACCTAGAATGTGCCTTACCTTGAGCATCCAAGGCATAGGTCGTCCCCTCGCCCCCTCCGCGTTGGGTGAGCCCTCAATGTCCTCAGTCTGAGCGAAATAACCCTCCTACGATAAAGAAAATTCTCAGAATATGTTTTTAACTTTAAATATAGTTAAGTAAGCAGTTTTTCGCGTTAGTTAGTTAAAGCTGATTCAAAAGCTTAGATCTAGTCTTATTTTTAAATACAAAAAAATCTTTATCCTTTCCCAAAGGTCAAATTTATGTTCTTATTTACAATCATCGATATGGGCATTATAAACAAAAGGCAAATTATCTGTGTATAATATTATAGTTCAATTAAATATTATGTGATATACCTACCTACATATATTAATTATAGAAAGTTTCATATTGTGTGCTCAATTTGTACCTATGTTGCGAATATTACCCAGTTTTTGGGGGTTTGTATTTATCCTAGCAAATCAAAGTGACTTCCTTTTAAATCTACATCCTGTAGTGGAGCTTAGATTGTCCAGATATTTTGTATTCTATTTATATTTACTACAGTTTTATTGTTGTAATAAATATTTGAATTTATATAATAATATAATAATAAATCAATTATTACATTATTATACAAAAAAGGTGATAAAGCAGATATAGGAAATTACAGGCCAATTAGCTTAATGTCTAATATTTACAAGGTATTTTCTAAAATAGTTTTGAATAGAATTTCCAATACCCTCGAAGAAAACCAAGCAAAAGAACAAGCCGGATTCCGTAGACAATTTTCAACTATTGATCACATTCATTCCCTTAGGCAAATACTACAAAAGTTTAAAGAATATAAAAAGACATACTACTTAGGATTTGTGGACTTTAACAAAGCTTTTGATACATTAGAACATGAATATATATGGCACGCTCTAAAGGTACAAGGTGTACAAACAAAATATATACGAATACTTAAAAACATATATTCAAAGAGTACTGCACAAGTAAAGTTGGAATCAACAGGCGAAGTATTTCCAATAAAAAGAGGTGTGCGCCAAGGAGATCCTATCTCACCTAAGCTATTCTCAGCGGCTTTGGAAATTATATTTAGAAACCTAGAATGGAACCATAAAGGATTAAATATAAATGGACAAAATCTTAGTCACCTTCGTTTCGCAGATGATATAATATTATTTTCTGAGAGCCCAAAAACGTTAGAAATTATGCTGCAAGAACTTGATGAAGAAAGCAACAGAGCAGGCTTGTCAATGAACCTAACAAAGACAAAAATAATGACTAATTCTTCACAAGAATATGTGATAAAAGTAAAAAATGAAGAAATAGGGTATGTAGAGGAATACATATACTTAGGGCAACTAGTATCACCTAAAGAATGCATGCAAAAAGAAATAGAAAGAAGAGTCGTAAACACCTGGAAACGATATTGGTCGCTCAGCGAAGTTATGAAGAGCAGAGATATGCCAATTAAAGAAAAAAGGAAAATTTTTGATGTATGTATTTTACCATGTCTCCTTTATGGGTGTCAAACTTGGGCTTTAACAGAAGAACTGGCCAATAAATTAAAAATATGTCAAAATGGAATAGAGCGAAGTGTACTCGGAGTTAAGAGAAAAGACAGGATAAAATTAGAATTTATAAAAAGTAAAACAAAATTTAAAAATGCATACACAACTTTCAGGCAATTAAAATGGAGATGGACGGGACATATGTTGAGGGAAACGAGGGAAAAATGGACTAGAATAGTAACAGAATGGTACCCACGGGACAGTAAAAGGAATAGAGGTAGACAGACTATGCGATGGGAAGATGACATCAAGAAAATAGCAGGTCGGAAGTGGACTCGTTTAGCAAAGGATAGAACAGAGTGGAAAGCCTTAGAGGAGGCCTTTGTCGGAGGACAAGCTGGACTGAACTAACGACAGTTTGCCGATATTTTCATATTAACCTAAAACTTTATTTTATAATTTATTATGTAAGGCACATATAGCATGTTATTTGTTAAAAATAAGACAGCAATAAAGGCTTTATTATTATTATTATTATTAATAATATATTATTTATATGATTATATAAAATATTTTATAACTTAAAACGAACTTGTGTGACAACTCAAACGCTTAATTTTTATGATCATCGATTTTGAGGTGCAGGGAGACAATTTCAACATAACATGACTTAAAACTATATGATTGAGAACCAGAACCAACAGCTTATTGTAAGACAGAAGATCCTAATGTTTTTCATTACTTCGAATTACCAACGCCATTTCACCAAGAGCAATAATTGTGGAAGATTAAACATAGCGCTTTTACATAGGGTAAAGATGAGACTTACGTATCCGACCCTGGGGTCCCACGACTGCTGATGAGGTGGCTTGATGTCACACGAGCTGCCGTCGGGAGAACGGCCTGCTGTCGGCTGCAACAAACATAATTATGATAGTCTTATAATTTCATTAGCATTTTGTAATATTCAAAATCGTTTTATCATTAGTCCATTTACGTCCCAAAGGCACGGGCCTCCTCTACAACTGAGAGGGTTTAGTCCTTATTCCACCACGCTGACCTAGAGAGCAGGTTGGCAAATATTCAACATAATAAAAACTTATGTAGGCGAAAGTGTGTTTCCTGGTTATATTTTTGATAATTTATTTGCGTGACTTTACACTTAATGCTTCAAGCGATGTAGCTCATTGAACTCTTATATAGCACACGCTAAAAGGTTTAATAAATTAAAAACAATAATGAAACTATATTTATTGTTTATTTTAAGAAGTTGAATGAAAACTTTTTCTTACATATCCGACCTTTACATCCCACGACTGCTGCGGCGGCTGTTTCACGTCCCACGGCGTTCCTGTGGGGGAGAGCCCGGGGGAGAGCTCCGAGACGGGCGTGGAGCTGGGGGTCGGCGAGTGCGCCTGCGCGGGACCCCCGCTAGGGTACGCCGAGGGGGAGTGCTGCGACCCGCTGGAACTGCCGCCGCCTCCTGGGGACAAAAACATACCTATATACTACGGTTATATATTTCGGGATGAATCGGGATGTTTGTGTAATGCGGCGCTGTTGTTAATTCAAATGCTCTCTTTAAGAGATACAGCCACGGTTTAGATTCTTACGCTTAGCACGTACCACGTATTCAGAATTTTACGATAATCCTGCGTGAAAAGTAAAGTGGGAAGGCGTTCTTTTATCGAGTTATTAGGTATTTTCTTTAGACCGGGATATTCTATCATTATCCTGACCCGACTCTACACGTGTCATCGCCATTGTCAGCCATATAGCGTCAACTGCAGGGAAAAGGTCTCCTTGCAGATCTCCAGAGTTAGAAGCCAGAGTGACCCATAAGAACTGGCCACGCCGTTTTGTAACTTTGACCTAGTCTCCCATCTTTGGAGTTTGATTTCCAATACTGCACATACCAGCATAATTAGAACTGTGTCTTACCGTGTAATAGCTGGTTACTGCTGGGCGGGCTGCCTGGAGGGAGGCCGAGGCTCGGCGGTGGTGCCCCCACTTGTGCGGCCTTCATCATCTTTTTGTATTTGCTTCTGCGGTTTTGGAACCATATCTTCACCTGGTGACAAAAACTTTAATTAGAACTCGTATTACTCTTCCAGTTACCAGGCAGGTTAGATAAAATCATAGAATAGAGAAAAATATTTCTCTCATAAGGATGATCAAAGGTGTCGTTTCTTATTTGCCATCAGTGAGTTGTTTCCTTCTTTGGTTTCTTGGATATAAAAACTTGCTCTGATATTTGAAATTTAAATACAATTTTCATGTGGAAGCTTATGTAGAACCAACTTTTGTTGGATCGCATTGAAATGTAGGAAGTAGAAGAAAATATAAATGAAGAAAATGAACTGGGTACAGATCATAATTGATTTATAGTGTAAAGGTCGCAGTATTACCCGCGTGCTAACTCTATGATTAAGAGAGGTTAGGCTTTAATCCAACACTTCAGCTATAAAATCATTAATACGTTCTCTGGAATATAATTCACCGTACATATAAAATCTTTAACAACGTGTACTGTACCACGGAAAATAAATAGAACGACAGTAAACCCCATTTCACGTACATTGCCGTTTCTCTTATACCTAGAGAGCGCGGCGTGTTTGCAAAGCTAGCTATAGGTATAGAAGGGTAGCGTGAATGTAGGCGGAGTCAACGCGGGGTGCGAGTCCGTTATTGTACCGTTAGTAGTGATGTCGATATATTTGCGGCTAGGTAATATGTCGATGATTTTTTAGTATTTATGAGGCTGACGATGGCTATTAATTCGTTTACTTGAGAAGTCATAAAATCTTAGTTCACATAGTTTGAGATACATTTTGAACCATTGATGATCATTGACTTTTTGAATTTTTCAAAGACACGTTCGATTTTTTTTATTTGTGGAATTGCATTTTATTCTCAATATTTTTCACACCAATCTATAGGACATCCAATTCTACAGGCAGACATCCATTCACTTTGCGCTTGAAAATGGTTGAGCCTAAATTTTCGCCTCGACGTACATAAATTAGAAACAAATGAAGCTAGAAACAGGTAACTGTCAACTTGATAGTACACAAGTGTACTCATTTTTTCCTTGAATAGCAAATTGCGTAGTATGTAAATAATGTTGTGTATTTTTTGCTCTACAACACGAGGGGAACTGGTTTTGCATTGATTGCAAGAATCGGCTGTGCAGATAATGTATCAATAAGTCAAGGATACAGTGAATATACGCGACGCCATAACACGTGTTTCTGTGTTACCTGCCCCATTTTTAAATTATTTATTTATTTTGCTCGTGATACAAGTATGTGCTATGCGATCCTGGTTTCGGTTCGGGCGTAGTCTTATTGTAATTTTTCATTAGAAAATTGTCAGTGGATAGTCTGAAAACGTGCCGGAAAAAGCAATTGGCTCGCCCCTTATTACATGGGACAACTACACATTGGCAAAATGTGGATGTAGAAATGCACCTCAGTCTACCCCATCGGGTAAAATTGCTATTTACTCTTAAATTTCGACTCAAAAACTAGATGACGATATACGTTTCAAATTGTTTTATTAAAAATCGTGAGAATTGCATTGTGAGGTCTTTAGAATTGGTTTAAAATTACACCAAAAGTGCGTAAGTACAGTAATGAACATTTTAAAATTAAATTGGCAGCAGATGTTAGATCAAGTAATACATTGTATAAAAATTATCTATACATTTACGCAGATTTAAACAAATCACGTTCAAAATCTTGTTGCAAACGCTCTAAAGGTAATAAGTATCCAAATTAATATTAATAATTCACATGATGCTCGTATAACAGAGTAATTCAATTTTGACATATCCCTTATAAGTTTAAGCCAATTCTTGTCGCGCCACACAAAATGTATGTTAACGTCGCGTACGGATAATGTGACAGCAACATGGCCGGCGGACAGGTCGTCACCTCGAGTTAACCTGTAACCGCATGGATATAAACCTGCCACAATTAATTCTTACGTAACATACTGATTGTTGAGGAAAATGTCTGAACACCGTGTTTTTTTTATGTTAAACATGGCGGCAATAATGCAAGAATTTTTATGGCATTTTTATTACTCCAAAGGTTTGTGTAGGGTATTGTTGTTAATCGATATGTTTGTTGATTGATAACTAATTTATTACCAATGTAGTAATCTGTATTGGCAAAAAAAGGTTTTTTTTGTAATATTTATTGAAAATAGTTGATTGGTTAAGCTTATTATAAGTATGGCAAAGGGCGCAACAAAATATACTCGGTGATACAGCAAATGTCAAGTCTTCGTTTGACATTGAATGGCGATTAATTAAAGTAAAGATATTTCCGTATTTGTGAAGTAATAAAAGTTATATATCTGTGCATTAACCTCATCAGTGCTTTTCAATATTCCAAATTGGTCAACATCCGAAACATCGATACAAAAATACGATAGTAAAATAATAAGCTATACTAAAATATCGATGTCGATAGAACAGCGCCCTGCCCTACTGCCCACCCCACTCCCGATTAGCCGGGTCACAGTGGCACGATAGAGCTTAACCCTAAAACCGTATTGGCATTCAATTGACTCGCCGTGTGTCATGTCTGCCGAATTATTTATACGTGGCATGCCAGCGGCTGTTTATTGGCCTTTATTGAATATTTGCATGGACAACGAATATTTGAGCTGTGTTGAATATTTGGATTTCTTTGAGGAGTTAGCGGGGTGTGACAGCTTTTTGTTTGTCACTTGTGACTTAAATTGGCAATCATTGCAAGTGCATTATGAAACAAATCGACGGTTTAAATATCTGTCATTGTCTTCTGAGATTCGTAAAAAAAAACTCATCACCTTATGGTAATTTCAGTCAAATTATGCTGATCTTGCCAATTGACATAGCAAAAGCAATGGACATTATTTATTTCTTTGTAAAATGTTTTTCGTCTAATCATCATCAGCCCAAATACGTCCCACTGCTGGGCACGGGCGTCCTCTACAACTGAGAGGGTTTTAGGCCTTAGTCCACCACGCTGGCCTAGTACGGGTTGGCGGACTACACACCCAAGAAATTCCTAAGAACTTTTAGGTGTGCAGGTTTTATCACGATGTTTTCCTTCACCGTTAAAGCAAAAGTCAGAGGTGTGTGCCTGGGTTTGAACCTGCGACCTCCGAAATTCTCGACCGCGCGCCTAAGCCTCGAGGCTATCACTGTTTGGTTTCATTTCGTCTAAGGTGGCATCTATTTTACCTCATTTATCTTAGTTTAAGGTAGTCTACAGTTATTTTAAATATTATCTGTTCTATATAACTCTTTTGTTGGTTAAGAGAGGTTCTTTCATTCTTTCAATATATTTCATGCCTTATAATTATACCGATATATTAGTTTACTTTTCAATACAATATTTTTGTTGCATAAGGCTAAAAGCAATTATTTACCAATAAACTTTATTACTTGCTAATTATTTAATAGGTCGTAAAACAATTATTATCGCAACACCATATTAAAATAATAATAAAAATAAGATTTATGTAAGAAATAAGACAATCTATACCTATTTTTATTTGCATATTGAGATTGCCGAAAACAATAGGTAAAATATAAATTGCGACAATGGTATAAAAAATCATAAAGACATTTTTTTTTATTTTATTAATTAAACATACAGTATGCTATGTAGTGATTTTTAGTAAAGTCAAAATAATTTATTTTGACGTAGTAGTAAGTAGATACTAATAAGCTTGAATTATCACTAACTTTAACGGTGAAAGAAAACATCGTGAAGAAGGTTACACACCTAAAAGTTCTTAGGAATTTCTTAGGTGTGTAGTCCGCCAACCCGCACTACGTCAGCGTGGTGGACTAAGGCTTAAACCTTCTCAGTGGTAGAGTAGGTCCTTACCCAGCTGTGGGACGTACATAGGCTGATGATGGTGATGATGAATAAGCTTGACAATTATGAGGGGAAAATATCAGAAAAATTGTATGTGGAGAGAGGAGCTAGAAGTCATAGGCATAGTCTCGCTGGTTTTGTGAGCTAAAAACATAATTTCATTTCATTTATTTGACCCTTTGTTGGTTGGTGAAATATTTTTATTCCAATGCCCTTTATACTGAGATTTCGTAATTAATTTGTGTTTGGTTTTATACTATGTTTTGAAGCGATTAGTCTGCATTAGCTATGCACGTTACAGCAATTATAGTGGAGACAATTCGACACACTAAGGTCGTATGAATAATTATCAATATTTTTATAGATCTAATGGATTGTTTTGGCGTAGTACCCGAGTAGATTATGAAACTAGAGGACACTGATTCGATTTCCGAACGAACGAATATTTGTGAACCAATTTTTTTTAGGTGCGTTGAGTTAAAAAAAATCTTGTTTTCTATTCTCAATGAATTTCCTAGCCTTTTCTGTTCTATATCTTATAAGGTCTACAATAATATTGACTTTTCATCTTAAAGTGAAAATTTAACTTACTTACGGCCTGGTTTGACTTAGGCATAAAATTATAAATAATTATGCACAAATATATCCAAATCCATTCATGGACTTAGAGGCGAAAGCCAAAAAACTTACGGATATAATATGTAAGATTTTACGTAAAAAAAAATATTCTCATGTTAGTAAAAGACACCTGTTATCCCAACCGCAAATTATATTTCGAGAATGTACAAAATAATATTTGAAATAACAGACGCCGACATATGGCTGTTATTGTGGGGGGCATGTGTTCGATTCTCGATTCACGAGGGTCACGCTCCTTCGGTATTTTTTCGATAAAAAATATTTGATGGCGAATATTTTAATGCCACCCGCATTAGGCCGTAGTCGTGTCCAGCAATAGGATGTATGTGAGCTGATGTGGAAATACACTAGAAGGGTGATCAACCGACGACGACTTTGACAGCAAGTACAGAGCTGAGACAGAGTATCAAGTAGTGGAATCGTCACTTGACAATGTCGGCCTGCTGAGCTTTTTCTTTAATTTTCTTTTGCCTTTAAATTACCTGAGGTAAGGTATCTCTCAAAAAAAATATGTTTTATTTTTGACTTCACACAATATAGAACAACTTTAAGAGATAAAAGATTACACACATATTCAAGTTAAATGCTTGACAATTATCGTATTAATCATAACAGACTGAATAGGACCTGGAAGTTTAACCCGTAAGTATCGAGATGGCCTACAATAAAAAAACCTCAGCGACCGATTACAAACAAGGAAGCGTCAACCTGATGACTTTAGCTTAACCCTCAGCGGGCCCACGAGGCCAGGCGAACTTTCACTGCAAAGTTTTTTAACCCTCGCCACCGGTCGTTTCGTCAGCGGACGGTATTCTACACGCGTGGATGCCGCGGCTCCGCTGGCGGCGACTACAAACAAATAGCCCACATAAGCGGCATAGCAGCGAGAAACTTGGTTCCCTCGCGTACAGCTATTCCGCCACTTCCAGCGGACGGTTCATGCAACATGTCATCCTTTTTTGCGCAGATTAAAAATGTGGATGGATGGGATGTTGCCATCGGTTGCCATCGGATAGGCGGATTGATGTAAGGCATTTACGGGTTATAAGGAGCCATGCATAGGTTAAAATAGTGTATATCTGATTCTCAATGTATTCACAATCAACTATCTCTTACTTTAACGGTGAAGGAAAACATCGTGAGGAAAGTTAGACGCCTTAATTTTTTTAGGAATTTCTTAGGTTTGTAATCCGCCAACCCGCATTAGGCGAGCATGGTGGACTAAGACCTTATCCCTGTCATTTGTAGAGGAGGCCCGTGCCTAGCAGTGAGTCGTATCTATATGGGCTGATGATGATGATGATTATTATATCTGATTAGGACTAGACTAGTATTATTGTGTCGGGTGATAGGAGATTATAAAGGATTTAAGACAGTCGATGCATTGAGTGGATTGTACTGCGCTTACCAAAAGGAGTAATTGTCATTTAACAGTTAAAAACAGGGCAAATCAATTATGGGTGCTGAAACATTTGCTATTTACTACGCAAATTCTCTACTAGTAAAATTAACTAAGATTTTTTTTCTCGATATCAGTTTTCTTTGAGATACGAAAGATACTATTATAGACACTTTCTTAAAAGTACTATCTCGAAATACTACTTGCTCGAAAGGCTTCATCAATGATATCAATACACCGTGCTTTTTTATTAAAAGCTAAATAATAATTATCTAGCCATATTATGTACGTCTTTGAATTTAATAAAAGGCCGATGTGCCTTCTTAAGTAGCCGTTTTCTCTATATCCAATAGATTGGAACTATAGATTGGATAATTACGTTTCTTTTCAAATAATACGCTTTGATTGAGTTATTATTAGTTACTTTGATAGTCGACAATAAAGAGGATAATGTATTCCGGTTTCTTTCATCAACTCGCGTAAAAGAAAATGAAGACATAAAAACTATAAAATAAACATAAAATATCAAATCACTACCAAACAGACTGATTTGAAATCATTAGTGCGATTAAAACATTTCTTGTGGACATTCAAATCAATTAAACAAAAAGGCGCTGATGAAATTGATTTTTTTTTCAAAAATAAACTACTGACAATTGGTTACGGCGATTAAGGATTAGATTGATGACATACGAGTATACAGTTTTATCGAAAATAATAAAATAGATAAAGGCAAATTAATTGTATGGCATAAAAACAATAAGAGGAAAAATTGCAGCGCTTAATAGGTATTACTCATTATTCAGAGTTAAATAGTTATTGTTAGAACTTAGAAGTCCTATTATGTCCTTTCCACAGTTCCATCAGCCGGATCCACGTGACCTTTTGCAGCAACTATCTATAATATACTTTTGCAGAAGGCACAGTCTATAGAGTTCATTAATAAAGGCAATATTAAATAATAAATAAGTACACCCAACAGTCACATACATAGTTCTGACCCCACACTGAGATACACTTTTCGGTTCCATAAACACCGAGACCCGAAACAAATGTTTGTGAATCACACAATTTGTTTCGGTGCGGGGATCGAACCTGCAGCTTCTTGTTTCGCAAGCTCACTAGCAAGACACTTCTTGCCAACTACGCTAGTTTATCTCCCATTTTCTCTACCTTCATTATCTATAGGTGATCATCCGACTAAATGAACAAATGAAAATGCATTGATGAAACGGATGAACCATGAAAATGAAAGCATGACAGTACGACACAGTAAAGTTGGTCTAGCATTGTATGGTCATATATTGCATTAATTTAACACCGAGTCCGCTGCTTGTTTATCAAACTGGCAAATTAAAAAGGCATACCAAAATCTAAGTCAACAAAACAGTCAAACCCTACATACTTAATCAAAATTGACATCCAACAGCTCAATTTGCGAACGAGATATAATTTATATTAATATTTATGCGTTCGTTAATGCATGAAGCTTTTCTTTGACGAAAAAAAACGGTAGTCCGTATAAACCGCCTGTTTGGCCGAACACTGAATGATGTGGAGTGGGACGCGAGCTCTTTTTATTTTTAAGACCAGTGGTGCACCTTTAGGCTTGAAAACAATGTGCTAGTACTTTTTTCCCCGCCAGGGCTGCGTCGCGAAATGCAAGTGAATTCTCGGAGCCGGAGTGGCAATCGTCGGAATAATGTCACGTTTTGTGTACCAGGAAATGTTTATTATACCGACTTTTATGAATTTTCTTGTAATTTTGACGATTCAAGGGTTGCAGTTTTGAAGTAGTGCACACTGTTGAAGCATTGTAGCAATTTTAAATAAAATTTGAGCTACTAGATTGCAACAAAGTATTAATTATATATTTATGGTCTGTGACTAATTTCCGCACTATCAATTTGGTAACGTAAAGGTTTTTCAATCATTTCAGTATTTGATTTACGTACATTAATTAACTTATTAATTTTTGTCCTATGAAATAAGTCCTATGATTTTTTTTATGAGAGATTATACGTGTTATAATTTAATTTAAACTATTTTAGTCACTATTTATGTCAGATGAAAGATAGGTGCCTATGACATATCAGAAATAAGACGGTCTTTGCGCAAACTATATTAATTTTCTCAAATCTTGTTCTAAATTACGCTATTTACAAAAAAATATTGATCGACATTTATGAATAATTAATTCAATCAATCTAGAACAAACATATTGCACTGTACCCAGAAAGCGAGGATAGGAAAATGTTGATCATACTTCATCGATAATTGTTTAATTTATTAATTGAACAAAATCGAGAATAATTTTAATCGATACACTGATAGATAATCGATGATCGATATGAGACTATAAGGTAAATTGACACGTGTCTTAAGTGACGAGCAGAAATTGGATTCATCGATAAATTAAGGCCATGTAGGGGAATCGATAATAGTTTCCAATTACATAATCGCTTACTGTGAAATTGCAGGACGAAAATAAAATGTTAATGTAGGAATAACTTAAGAAGAATAATTGACATCCATAATTATTCTATAAAATGACGTTAGAAATTGAATAATTGATGATCATTTGACGCAGTATCTAAGGAGTTAAATATGCTAAAAAGGTCGACTTTCCGACTAGATTAAAATAAAAAGGTGAATTGCATCAAATTGACAAAATAAAATACTATAAAAATTAGTCAAAAATAAAAATCTAACCCGTTTTGAAATACACATGAGACTTGCGAATTAGAAATTATGCTGATATTTTTTGGTTGCAACCCATGGCAAACCTGCATTAACAATAATATCATCATCATCAACCCATATATTATGTTACATACGTCCCACAGTTGGGCATGGGTCACATCTACAAATGAGAAGGTTGAGGCCTTGTCCACCATGCTGGCGTAGTGCGGGTTCGCGGACTACACACCTAAGAAATTTCTTAGAACTTTTAAGTATACAGGTTTCCTCACGATGTATGCCTGGGGTTTGAACCCGCGATCGCTGAGATTCTCGGCCGTGCGCCTGAACCTCGGGCCGTCACTACTTATATTTAAAAATATTATACTCGTATGTATATCACGGTGTGAATATCGAATCTCTGTTTTTTCATCCCTTAATCTGGCCATATACGCCACTGAATCTATCGCTCTATAAAAACTAGGATGTAGTTAGTCACAGACTATACTTTCAGAGATGAATTCGAAACTAAACAAAATGGGTCACTATGACGGGTTTTTCATCTCATATAAATTAAAAGCATAAATAAAAAAGTGTGTTGTAAGTTATACTTCATACATAAATATATATTTTCTTAAATAATATAATAATATATTATAAAATAATATTTTAATAACTTCATGGTGTCGGTTTTTAATGACAGTGTGCGCGCGCATCGTAATAATTTCAATTATTACTGTCACTATTCTACATTCTTAAAATTTAAAACAAACTTTTTCTGAATAACTTTTTGGTGTCGGTGTGCGCGCGCATCGTAAAAAATCACTCTCATCATTTTTCCCTAACGCGCCAAAAGAAGTATAACTTCAAAAATAAGTACTTAAATTAAACTTTTATTCAATCCGATAGAGGGCTATATCAAAAGAAATTTAATGCAGCGCTTCAGTTACGTTCTGATTAATGACGCACGCTGTCGTTTTTTACGTGGCACAATATAATTTTTCACCTCAAGTAATTATACATAGCCTCGAGCTTAAAATGTCAAAAAATTAAGAACACGACGCGCTCGCAACCTCATTGTACTATCGATAATTCTACACTTTTCTATAAATATACTTTTATCAGCAAAATGGCGTGTGTATGATGGAATTCCTGTGTTTTTAGTTGGAGAATAAACGTTATTTGGTTGCAATAGTTTTGAAAAGTTCAGAACATAAATATATATAATATATAGACAGCCCCGTGGCGCAGTTGGCTAGACACCAGCTTGCGAAACGAGAGGCCGCGGGTTCGATCCCCGCACCGAGACAAATGTTTGTGTGATCTACAAATATTTGTTTCGGGTCTGGGTGTATGTGAGACCGAAAAGTCTCTCGCAGTTTCTGATACCCACGACACATGACTTGTATCTTAGTGACTGTTGGGTGTATTTATTATTATTATTTTATTCATTATTTATGTTCCTCATCTATAAGTCAAAAGAAAACATCGCGATAGAAATTAAAAAAATATATTTTTCACTTCGTCAGTATGATCATTTTTGCTTTGCCAAATAATCAACTCTAAGAAGGATTATAAAACAAATTTTGTTTTGTGGTCCCCTACGTAAATATGCATTATCTACTGGCTATATCGCTATAAATTGTGAAACAAATAAATAAAACAAAGACACTCCACGTCGGTCGCTGGCGGATTGGCACAGATATGTCAGTAAACGTCACGGCTCTCGGCCTGTGCGATCAAACGGACCTGTGTCTCTGGATTTCGCAATCGTTCTCACTGTAGACCTTAGTTTTGCAAATAAATGCGAATAAAACCTTCGTTCTTTTTTAAATAGCCTAATAGAATTTAAAGTTAGAACAATTTACCGCAGATGTATAATAATTTAAAATCAGAACTGCTTCAACTCTATGTAAATATTTAAAAATGCAATGCCATAAGGACTATCGGAATTTTATTTGATTTTGAAGTATTTCTTTTTAATTTTATGTCATTAGAGTTTTATTAAATAATACTTAACCTCATTTAATGCAGATTTATTCATATTTGATTTTGAAATGAAGACAAACATATTTGTGATAATATATATGTATGTATGTCGTTTGTCATATCCGCAGGAAATACTCAAGAATTAACAACGTATCTAATAAGTGAATATATTAATTTGTATTCAATAATATTATTGGCGTTTTGCTTAATAGTTATTAAGATGCGCTTATTTTTGTATTCTATTTATAGAATTGTAAAGTAGGTTGATAAATTCTAAATGTCATTAAGCATTGGTAAAAATATAAGTCTGATAGTAGGTATTCCTAATTCCACTAGCCTGGCATGATGCAATAGATTAATTTTCACGAACCCATTTTTTGAAAATAATAAGCTAGAAATATGCGGAGGTTTTGAAAGTATGACCTTTGCCTCAATAGTTTTTGTATCTAAATGTAGTCTTGAGTATGAAATAGTATAAACAAAAAAACTATTTCCAAAATAAACGTATAACAATTTAGCCTATGACCAATAATCGGAATCTTATTCGATAAACAGATTTAGAACAACATTTTACTTATTTAGAACAACTATTTATTGCAAATAACGTATCGATGTCGATGGCAGCTTTTTATCGACCCGCGCGCGTCACTAATGTGTTACGCAATCATGAATTTATGATATTGTAATTTCATATGAAATATTTTCGCAAAAACTCCAATGCGTATGACATGCGGACGACATTGAATAACTTACGCCATTGTTCAATATTTATCATTAATATTTTATTACTCACTCTTGTGTCACTTCCATACTTCGATGAACATGATCCATATTACGACTTTATATATCTCATAGTGGACATATTGTTTCTGTTGATGATGATATTGAATATAATGGACTCGTGATGGCTTCGAGGTTAAGGCACGCGGTCGAGGACCTCGACGGTCGCGGGTTCAAACCCCTGACACACACCTCTGACGTTTTGAAGTTATATGTGAAGGAAAACATCGTGAGGAAACCTGCACACCTAAAAGTTCTAAGACATCTCTTAGATTTGAAGCCAAACCGATATAGGCCAACGTGGTGGACTAAGGCCTAAACGCTCTCAGTTGTAGGCTCGCGCCTAGCGGTAGGACGTACATATCAGTGGCGGTACTTCCATAGAAGCCCAAAAGCCCAGTTTGCCTTTTTAAAGTCCAAATAATAATTTTTAAGCTTGAAATCTTTAAAGCAATTTATTAAATAAAGACCCCACAATAAGCAAATATAAACTAGACATTACACAATTAACGTTTAACGCTTTTGGGCTTCTATGGAAGTCCCGCCACTGGGGGGCTGATGATGATGATGGTGATAATGGATTATGTACTGGATTATGTATTGTTTGGTTTTTATTAACAAAGTCGGATTTTAAAAACTTAAAGATCAACATTATTATCGTTGCGTGTTTGCTTACGAAGAAAAAGTGTGTGTGTGTGTACTTATGTACACGCGTTAGAAGTTATACTTCATAGATAAATATATATTTTCTTAAATAATATAATAATATATTATAAAATAATATTTTAATAACTTCATGGTGTCGGTTTTTCATGACAGTGTGCGCGCGCATCGTAATAACTTCAAAAAAACTACTACTGTCACTATTCTAAATTCTTAAAATTTAAAACAAACTTTTTCTGAATAACTTTTTGGTGTCGGTGTGCGCGCGCATCGTAAAAAATCACTCTCATCATTTTTCCCTAACACGCCAAAGGAAGTATAACTTCAAAAATGTAACTTTAGGCCATCATTATTATAAAGAGTGACCTCAGATTTATCCAGAATACTCTTCTTGAATATTGTATTCAACATATTATGATTTAGTATAGTAATATTGTTGTGTTGACTGCCTCGTGGTCTCGCGGTACATGTATGTGCCGTGCGTTCTAGGGTCGGGCAAAGTGTTATTGGGTTTTTCTATAAAGAAATTCTCAATAGCAGCACGGAGTCTGGAAATGTGCCCGAAAAACGGCAATAGGCTCGCCTCCTATTACGTGGGACTGATACATACCTGGCGAAATGTGGGTGTAGAAATGCACCTCTGCCTACCCCATCAAGGAATACAGGCGTGAGTTTATGTATGTATGTATTTTGTGTTTTTCTTTTTTTTATGAAAGTAATAATATTTACGCCTCATTTACTACAAAAAAAAACAAATAATTCTTTCCCAATGTTTTTGCGTGTCGTATTTCATAAGAAAGGTACAAAACAACAAGGAAGTTGTTACAAGCAAAAAGACAATGGATTGTTATAAGAAGGTTTGTCGTATCTGTTACTCAGAGCTTGGGACAAACGCCTATAAAACTATGAGACTGCGGTGTCCGATACAAAGACTTGAGGCGATGGAAAAGCTTGAGAAACAAAATGTTCTAGGTTCTTAGTAAAATTCAAATTCATAATAGGAAAAGTTTTGATTTGGCTTTGATAGGTCACTTTTTTAACAATTTTATAACTGGGGTGTTTACCTAAACTAGTATTGGATAAGAACATGGTTTGTTGGGGCTGCAGTATGGTGACCTTGGGAAACCGAATTTTAATCCACTTTTGGTCCAAGTATTTGAATCAGTGGTGGTTCTTCCATAGAAGCCCAAAAGCGTTACACGTTTCTTGTGTAATGTCTAGTGAATAACTTTTTATTGAGTAGTTAGTATATTCTCATTTATAAGTTAAATTCCTTTAGTTAAATAAAGATTTAAACTTTAAAGATTATTTTATCAGTAATTTTGTGAGGCAAACTGGGCTTTTGGGCTTCTATGAAAGTGCCACCACCACTGAACTACCATTTCTTCCTTAAACTGTCATTTCAAATGACGTTTGATTGTCAGTTTTAAATCGTCAAAATCCCACCTCGTTGTCCAGAACGTCGCGGTCGCAAAAATTTGTCCCGCTCCCGACAAAAACTTTGCCGGCACGATAAAACAGTCGCCGGCGAGAATAAAGACATATTGTTGGACAGACTCGCGCGCCGAGCAAAAAAACTTTGCGTTTTTTCTCCGACCTGTCTCTTTGGTTTTGATTTGATTTGTATTGTCATACTGTTCGGGAGCTTGAACCCTGGACTAAGAGCTTTATAACATGTGGCAAAATCAGTTACTCGTATAATTACTAGTTAGAATAAGGTGATGATAGTATGTACTATGAATGTGATATAATGTAATATTTGGGCAAAGATCAAAATTTAAAAAAATCATAGATCATCAGTCCATATACGTCCCACTGCTGGGCACGGGCCTCCTTTACAACTGAGAGGGTTTAGGCTATAGTCCACCACGCTGGCCTAGTGCGGGTGGGCGGACTACACACCTAAGAAATTCCTAAGAACTTTTTATGTGCGCAGGCTTCATTACGATGTTTTCCTTCACCGTTAAAGTACGTGATAATTCTTTGTAAATACACACATAACTTCGAAATGTCAGAGGTGTGTGCCTGGGGTTTGAACCGGCGACCGTCGAGATTCTCGACCGCGTGCCTAAACCTCGAAGCCATCACTACTTTTCTTACTTTTTTACTGTCTTTGTTACAGTGCTCTAAAAGATTTTGTAGTATAATCTTAGGATTAGGTTTGAAACTGAGAATACACTATAGATAGACCGATATATACGAATTAACTTTCTATGACCTCTAGCGAAAGTCAATACATCATTGATTTAATAAAATAAAAAACGTCACAAAGCTTAAACATAATTTTCCTTCAATAACAAGATAATTTTGATTCGCTAAATAAACACAATAAGGATCTGATTAACACAACCCCGAAACTTTAATCAAAAGGGTCGTCACAAATATAATAAAGCAGCTAATTGTAATTGGCGAGTAGGCTGCGATTTTGGCAGCCCTACTGCGGGGCGTTGCTAGGGCGACGGGAGATCAAACTCGCTGATATTTTAATAAGGTCATTGAGATTTTGATAGATAAAATCAGAAACATTTTCAATGTACTTTATATCTTTTGATTCGACCGAATTAGCTATTTTTTGATAAACTAGATATTTATGATGATGACATTGAGGAGTACGTATTAAGTATAAGAAACGTCTCTGTAAATTCGGGTGCAAAATAAGCAGTGATGGCCTCGAGGTTTAGGCGCGCGGTCGAGAATTTCGGCGGTCGCAGGTTCAAACCCCAGGCACACACCTCTGGCTTTTCGAAGTTATGTGTGTATTCACAATGAATTATCACTTGCTTTAACGGTGAAGGAAAACATCGTGATAAAACCTGCACACCTAAAAGTTCTTAGGAATTTCTTAGGTGTGTAGTCCGCAAACCCGCACTAGGCCAGCGTGGTGGACTAAGGCCTAAACCCTCTCAGTTGTAGAGGAGGCCCGTGCCCAGCAGTGGGACGTATTTGGGCTGATGATGATGAAATTTGAGTTCAAATTCTAAGTACGCACCCGACTTTTCGAAGATATTTGTATTGAATTGCCACGCCCTTTCACGGCGAAGAAAAATATTTTGAAGAAATCTGCATGCCTAAGAGTTATAAAAAGTCATGACCTAAAGTGAAGAATATCCAGGCTAACATTTTATTTCCTAACAGATATAATAGTTAATTTATCAACCCATACAAACAGAGGTATAGTATTGCAAAATTAAATAGCCCATCAATTTGTTTAAATTACCAAACAAAGCCATGCGTTTGTAATTCGGCACGTATGGGGTTCGTGTGCCAGTGGGGGTCGCGTTGCCATCATTATATTGTAACCAGACTCTTGTAATAAGTGGAGGGGTTAAAAGGGGTCGGACGATGGAGTTATTTATGTCATGTTTGCGTAGAAATAAGGAAATTAAAGGCGATTAAAGTTTTTATATGGAAAATCTCATGTCCTAGGAATAAGTAAAATAGTATGTTAAGTAATAGTTCAGATAGCGAAAAAAATGTTTCTAATTCAGTTTTTTACCATATGTATGGTGCTTTAGAGTAAGTTTTGTACCATCTCGCTACGGCCTAAATGAAACCATCTAGGGAATGCTTGGTATTCCACGAGACAAGTTTCAGACTTTCAAAAAGTGGCGCGAAGAAGTAACTCAATAGACGGGCTTGATTGCCGGTGATGATGAAGTGTTGGTGTGTTTGATATTGGTATTTTACTTAATTCCTTAATTAGTACCGTATTTACCAGCTGCAGTGCCACCACTGTTTTTTTTTTTTCAATGTAAAACCTTTTTTGGCAAGAAGGTTTCTAGAGATTGAGAAATTCCAACCAAGTCAGCAAATATATCTTTAGATAGCGAATCATGACGGTCTTCAGTCTTTGCCCAAAATAGTGCTTTACAAACAGAATTATAATCGTGGTATTTTGTCATACAAAAGAACAAAATATATAAATGTGTAGACAACGCCATTAGTGGTGAAAAACATGTTTTTGTCAATCCCGACTTTTTCCCCGAAATAGACACGTGAGAAAAAATATGTTATTTTTTTGATGCGCGTCGCTTTTTTTCGTACCATTGTTTCTGACACGCAAGCCAGCAATTGCGGTGTACAGACGGAAGTCTCTTCTATAATTATATACGTATTATTTTTGGATTTCGGACATCGCCGTGAGAACGTCTGGTGACATTTTTTTGTCACTACTCCATAATGTATAATTTTAGTTCTGAATCGCATGATTGTGTGAACGAAGATTTAGGAATGCATTGTGATTTTGTAACCAATAATGTTTGAATCTATGGGAATATACGATAGTAAACAGGAGTAGGTAATAGTTTTGAGACTTATCATCATTATATTATAAGCGATAGAATGTCTTGTGTGAGCTAGACATAGTCCTTTCAAATCCACGCAACTGTCACTTTGTTCTAAATTGTTTGTGTTTTTCTATGGAATTAGAGATTTTGGTGAAATCAAGATTTTGTGAGAAAATTTATATTGTTCGGAACGCATTGATTACAAAAAATAATTGATACAGATCTAAATCCACACACGTCAGATTTTTAAGTAATCGAAAAGTCAGCAAAGCTTGACTCTAAGATTAGTAAAAAGAATACTACAGTGCATGAAATAAAAATACAATACATCAAAAGTCTGGTTAATATTTTAATACATTACCCATCTAACATTTCGCAACATCAAAAGTGCCAGTGTAAAACTGTAATATTATGAAGTTACGAAACCAGATCATTTAATAATTTTCCTGCACATAACCTGATTAGTGCGAGCCTTGAATGGTCAGTTAGCGCGTTCTGCCGGCCCGCCGCCGTTCGATTCCTACTCCGTGATAAATCATTTGATATGACGTTTTATATGCACCGTGATTAATGCGACACAGATATAGCCATTAGCTCGGCATTTAGAAAAGTCTAGCACTAACTACTCGTATTGAGGGATTCATTTAATTAATCCCCACATTTATACGCTCGTATTTTGCTATCGGCACGCTTTGATGACGCCGCGTTTCTATGCGAAATGTCGGGGAATTAATTAAAAATACATGCGAATTGGGGATTAATTCAATTCAAAATACATTTTTCATTGCTGGAGTATTAAAAATCAATTGAATATTTTTACACTTAAAGTTCTTCATTGTCTAGTCGACAACCATGTCGCCAGTTTGAATTCAAGATATAGTACAGGTCCTTATAAGTCATTTATTGTAAATCATAAATATCCCTAGTAGGAATTTTCTAGTCAGTCAGTTCCACCACTCGTCACTAGACTTGTAAAATGACTAGGAACTGAGCCCACTCAACCGTAGATGAGGCCCATGTTCGGTTAAAAGATTTATAAAGGCTGATACAGATTATTACAACAATTTGTAAGACCTAGTAAGCCTGACATAGATAGAATGTTACGACAATTTTGCACGAAATTTGTAATTTCATCAGTTAGGACACCCAATCCAAAAACTAGAAAATGAAGCTCATAACTCACTTATCTACAGAGGCCATCGAACAAATGCATTACTACGTAACCGATCGCGTGCGGTGTTATCTATTAAAACAACAGAATTGGGTGATTAGCGGTTCTTATAAAATATTAGCATTTTTATTAGCATCAGCATTGTTTCGTCTCGTATTTTTTAATGTTTCACGGAATTCTTCTTTCCAAATAAGATCTATCGTCTCAACACTTAATATTGATTGGTTATGAATATCCTCGGTTGTTAAATGACAGATTCACCTGTTTTTCAATTCAATTATTCAATGAAATGAAAAACGTTTATCTACAGTTGTATAAATTGATAACTGTTTTGTAATCGCGAATTGTTATTAAGTACATTGTTTCTAACAAGTTTTATGAAAAAACTGTTTGATTATAAAGTTAAATAAAATGCTAGTAGTAGTGATAGGACACTTGAATCGGCCGGAATAACTACAATACGTTTTTTTAATTGTTTATTGATCTATAAATCTGAGTACAGATAATATCATACATACATACATCATGTGATGGCAAGCACAAGCAGTGATGGCCTCGAGGTTAAGGTGCGCGGTCGAGAATTTCGGCGGTCGCAGGTTCAAACCCCAGGCACACACCTCTGACTTTTCGAAGTTATGTGTGTATTCACAATGAATTATCACTTGCTTTAACGGTGAAGGAAAACATCGTGATAAAACCTGCACACCTAAAAGTTCTTAGGAATTTCTTAGGTGTGTAGTCCGCCAACCCGCACTAGGCCAGCGTGGTGGACTAAGGCCTAAACCCTCTCAGTTGTAGAGGAGGCCCGTGCCCAGCAGTGGGACGTATATGGGCTGATGATGATGATGATGATAATACATCATGTGAAAGAAAAAGAAATTAAATCTACAGCGTGCTAATACTAGTTAAAACGTAAGATGTACAAAGGCTTCCATAGTGACTACCATGTGTGTATCGCGTCGTGGGATTAGTCTGTATGTATTCGAGTAGTATATTCCTGTGCATAACCTGGTACAATGGTGGAAATTGGTGAGGTTGTAGCATTAATTTCTCTTGAGTTTTTTTTACATTTTGTCTGATCTACATATACTAATATTATGAGGAGAAAAGGCTGTTGTTTTTAACCAATTGACTCATAAATGACTTGACTGCTTTAGGTGATTTTCAGATAACATACGTAAGTTGGTTTTTATAAAGTTGTTCTCAGGCAAAGCGAGGCCTATGCATTAGTAATAAATGATAAAATTAACAAAAACCTTCCCTTTTCTAGTCAGAATTTATTTCCCTCTATCCGCAGTACAATAGTGACATTATAGATTTATAATAACAATTTATAACTTTATTACTTTGTACAAACCTGCGTATAAATCAGATTCCAACTTGACTGTGGAATTTTTCGCTAGATGGCAGTACAATACATAGAATGAAACAATTTGTGAGGCAAATTATGTTTGAGCCGCACAAACGGACTCATCAATCTACATTATAAAGAAGTCGAGGGGCGAGGAAAGCTCAATTAAAAATGGACGCTACGGAACTAAAAGGGTTGCCAGCACGGAGTTGAAAAATATTGCTTGCTGGCTTAGTGTTGTTTATTATTTTGTTTAAATGATTTATATGCGAAAAACTGTTTTGAAGAGACAATTAACATACATTCACTCCTGTCCTCTAAAGCATTTTTTATATTCATGCTTTTTTTTAAATGATAACCTAAAATTTAAGATTCAATAGTTCTATCGAATAGAAAATACATGTGACGTTTGAATCACAAGGGCAAGACTATACCGCACGAATTTCCCATAAACACCATACATTTGTAAAATTCAAAGCTGGCAACACTTATTCTGACCAAGTAATTTATTACGCGATGATTCATTCCCAAGGCCGCGGAAAATGTTGGCGATTGTATCGTTTGAAAAAGTACGCCTCTCTCATTATGCGCGCCTGGTATTGCTGTGTGATTGATGTAGCAAAGATAACTGGAATTCTTACTAAAAATTTGGATAAATTAGGACTTGGTTGCACTTGCAATGGAAACGAGGGGTCCTAGCTTCGATTCCCAGGTCAAGTTATAATTGAAGAAATTTCGCAGTATCATGGAGTAAGATAATATACCTGAAATACGGCAATAGACTCCCTGTGTTTAACAAGGAACTTAAAATATAGAACAAGATTTAGATATAGAGCTCTGCCTACCTAGGAAAGCAATTGTTTTTGATATTTGTTCCGCCCCCTTAAAACTTGTATGGCGATCATTCGAAAACAGGGGTTTGATCCCTTGAAATTTGATTGATGTGGTTAACAATCATATGGTTGAATCACAAGGTCTGTGTCACTAGCCCTATATCTACTTCTTCCAACAGTACGGAAACGTCATTCAGTTTACTTAGTTTCCCGTCGGCTGTACAAGTTGTCGATTTATTAAGATAAATTACTTTTGTATTTGAATATTTAAATCCACTTTTGTATACCAGCAAACCTTGCCCCGTCTGTTTGTTAATGCATTTTGTTGATTTATTTTAACGGTTTGAATATGCCATAATCTTTGCATTTACTTCGCGGACAAGTCGACCTCATTATATTTTGATAAGGTTTTTGACTGGCTGATACTCTATGGTAAGATTTAAAAAATACAAAATATGTTTTATCTGTGTCATTTTTTAATGTAAAATACAAAACTATACTTTTACATTCTAAATTCAAAATTGATTCCATCCGTCAACCTCCATCGCGGGCTAGAGACGGCACGTTCGCTAACGTCGTAACAACTATATTTTTATATTTTCTATTATATTTCATGACTCTTAATACAAGGGTACAACGTCGAAAATCGTCTGATAAGCATTCAATATAAGTGCAGTGAATAAGTTTGTATTCACTTGCGGTATTTTTGCCTCACGTACCGTGGCTCGGCCTGGCTTGAGATCTGTCATTATTCTGATAATACTGTCTGTCTACGTGCAGGAGAAACGTCCAGTGATAGTGGTGGCTTTGCATCGATACTTTTATATATCGATATGGGCTTTCGAAAAAATTATGTCAGATAAAGGAATAATAATTTTGTGCCCTGTCCATAGTTAATTTTACTTTTTATAAGAACATACCAAGCACATTAATTATTACCTCCACATTTGTAATAAATAAGTCCTGCATAATAGGGACTGAGTACTTAAATATATACCAGACACTGCTCTTGACTCCCTGCTAAGACTTTCCTAACAAAAAAATTAGGATCATCTCTAAACCACGTTTTTTTTATATATAAATCAATGGCTGCAACATGTTCCTTAAACTTCCTCTGCCATTAAGAATGGGTAAAGGGATAGTATCACACTGGCTTATTATTGCTTAAGAAACTGACCACACATTAGAAACTCTTTAAATCTTTTCTTTTCTATTTTTGCTTTATGAAAAATCAGTTATCCCCTATATTTAACAGATAATAATAATAATAAATACACCCAACAGTCACATACATAGTTCTGACCCCACATTAAGATACGAGTCTTGTGTCGTGGGTATCAGAAACTACGAGCGACTTTTCGGTCTCACAAACACCCAGACCCGAAACAAATATTTGTGGATCACACAAACATTTGTCCCGGTGCAGGGATCGAACCCGCGGCCTCTCGTTTCGCAAGCTGGTGTCTAGCCAACTGCGCCACGGGGCTGTCAAAAATTTCAACATATATCAGGTTTATAGATTTTTCTTATTCTCGATACTTGAATCATTCATCGACAAAGCTATAAGTAGCATCACTGGCTCGTAGTGTGTAGTATGTAGAGTTATGTGCGCTGTGTTTGTAAACATATAATTAGTTGGTAGGTCGATGCATATCGCAATCTGTTTAGTGTGCGACTGCGGTGTCTGTCCCCTGCCAATGGAGATATACTATGCAACTATATGTAAATTTAATTTTTATACGTTTGTGCAAAGGAAACAACATTTTCTCATTTTATAGTGATAAATATGTAAGGTTTTTTTTATATTTTTTATTCTTTATTTATTTTAGGGACTTTGAATCATTTTCGATCATGTCAGTCCCATTGTATATACAATTATAAATGTAAGGTTACGGTAGCATTTTGGTTAGGGAGCCAATTGGTCAGGGAGGACATTTGCTCAACGCTTCGAGGGCCAGAGACCACGACATACCCCTTTCGTCCTCCGAGGTACCGAAAGGGGAGCTAAAGGCACTTTCCTCTCGTTAAAAGCAGTTATGGCAGTGAAGTAATCTGGATGGGAAATAATGTTAATTACATTATCACCTGTTTGATTCAAAGACGCTCTAGGACTCCAAACGGTCGATATAATCACGCCTGTAATTTAGAAGCGGTAGACTGATGTGTATAATCTTAAGTAATTAGGGAGCGAGGCTATTACAGTTTTTCAGGCACAATTGCTGACTCCTTGACTATTACTGAAAATATCTTGATTGAAAATCGAACAATAGTATATTTGACCACCAGGTATCAAATCAAAACATTCATAAATACTTGTTTCAAATATTTCAAAGTTTCATTCAGGCTCAGTCAGAGAAAAGTTGGAAGTCCACCCAACAGTATTAGTTGCCCAACAGTGGGATATTATATTTCGAGCAACGCGTCGCATATCTCCCTTTATTAGCGGCAGCGTCTTAAACTAGTGTGGCTCGTAGAACAAGTTTTACAAGAATATGAGTGATCGGTACTCGGCAAATATTGCGACCGCTTGCAAATCATTTATTAATTAATGTATTCAAAACTATTGGTTGCTTACAGACCAATGGGGTGCGACAAGGTCACACATTATTTTGTACTATGCTAAGAAGTATATAAAATAAAAGAATATAAAGTCGGGAAATTAAAAAGTAGCTTTAGCTTTGCTAATTTAGCTAGTGACAGAGACTTCTGTCTACCCCTTTGGAAGAGAGGCGTGAGTGCGTATGTATGTTTATATAATTTAAAAAAGTCGCTCTTTTGTTAATTTTTTGATAATCCTTTATGAAGTTATTATTTTTAAGGTGATAAGTGATTTTATACATAAATAATCTTCAGGATCACGTATCCATTACATAAAGATTACAAGACATCGGTTATAGTAGCTTACGAAAATATAGTTTTATCTTTGTCACATACTTCATTTCTCAAAAACCAGAAGATATATTTATGTCCGCCTGGAAAGGATATCGTAATTTAGGTATAAGAGTAACACAGAGACCTAAGCTAGTACGTCATGAATAGTATCTGCCTTACCTTACATATAATACATCCAATTACAAATAGGCTGACATAATTGTACCGAATTATGAGAATTTTAATTATTTCTCGCCAATCAATACTTTTGGATCGCAAAATGGCGGACGCTGTGCCGCACCTAACAAAACACACCTGTAGTTTAAAATTAAAATTTATGAAATGAACTTTTCACGTTTTATTATCGTTATACGGTAAGCGTAATGAGTTATTGTAGATAAAATGTATATATACAATATACATACCAATGCAGAAACTATTAAGCCAATCTATCTATCTTACCTATGGAAGCAACCACTGTCTTACATAAAACCACTGAATCCAGACTTAAGTAAGTCAAGTAAAGTTGAGGAAGGACATAGGTTACTCTATGTCCCAGCAAAGGTAGTGCATCCCGAGAATTGGCACGGATTTCGAAATTGCAACAGATAGGGGCCGCGCCCGACAGCTCCTTCCTTATAAATGAAGTGTGAGTAAAATCAGGAGGCACAGTTAGGTAGAAGTAGGAGATTTAACGACCCTCAACAAACTCTCAAACCTGCTATAGTCACACATGCAAGTGGACTATGTGACGGCTGATAGGAATGTTTGGAAGGATAAAACATACTGCACCAACCCTCAATAAAAATTGGGAACAGGGCAAGGAAATAATAATGATGATGATGCAGGTAGTCCATACAATTTTCGAAAGACTACACCTAGTATCGTCTAGTGGGGGAGAGTCGTTACTATTTTTCGCTATTCAACATTATGCTGCAATCTTTGCTGTAGTATTAAAAAAATATACATTCAGGGGCTATATTTTTGGCGTTATCCACCAACCCGCACTAGGTCAGCTTGGTAAACTAAGGCCTAAACTCTCTCAGTTGTAGAGGAGGCTCGTGCCCAGCAGTCGGACGTATATGGGCTGATGATGATATTTATGGCGTTAACAAAAGCATTATTAAACCATATAGTTTAGAATCAGCTTTTATAACTAAACATCATTCCGTTGATGATGTTTGATAGACACTACGAAATTAACACATCCTAAATGGCATTAATCTAAATCGCTGCACGGATAACAATCTGTTATCTCTGGTTAATTGAAAGAGATTTTTATAATAATTGTTGTGAATTTAACATGGTTAACGAGCCATGTAATTTTATTTGTATAGTTTACAATGCTAAATGTTCAATTGTGTGTAGCTTTCTACGCAAATCTAGATTAACTGCATTTTCTATAGCAACGACGCTAAAATCATTAGCAACATTCTCGCTTTGTCTGAATAAAAATCATTACTGTAGTGTACACGTAATATTAATAATTAATTGTAAGGTAAACGTGAAAATAAATCATAATATAAGCGCTGTTCCCCACTCAAACCGGTTCACTACTACCTGTGATGTCGGACCGAGTGGACGTGTCAGACGCTATTGAAACCAAGCTTAAGTAGTTTTATTTATACAAACCAAACCTGAAACATCTGGACATAACAATTACCAATATATTCAACTGCTTTAGATTCAAACTCTTTAATAAAATTTTGATAACACCTACTTTAACTCTACTTTAAGTTTATCGTCATCATCAGCACATATTTGTCCCATTGCTGAGCACGGGCCTCCTCTATTCCTGAGAGGGCTTAGGTCTAGTCCACTACACTGGGCTAGTACGGGTCGGTGGACTACACATCTAAGAAATCCCTTAAAAATTCTCAAAGTTTTAGGTGTGCAGGTTTCCTCACGATGATTTCCTTCACCGGTAAAGTAAGTGATAATTCATTATGAATACACACGAAACTTTGAAACGTCAGATTCTCGACTGCACGCCTAAACCTCGAGGCCATCACTACTACTTTTGGAATAACAAAAATATAGGTAAAAGAAATGAAATCAGTGCGCATTAATTAAGACTTGCACTGCTGTTTTGCTCTTTACGCTCATATGAAAATGAACTGTGACAAATTTTACTACTGGACCACCGGGCTTATTGGAATCAAAAAGCAATACCATAAAAACGGTGTTGTAACATATTTTATCTCGTGGTTTTGCCTAAATTATATTACTTAAAGAATTGTTTTTTATTTTGTTATGGTTGACTTCATAGAAACACCACGTGAAACATTATGAGATTCCAGAAAGTGCGTTTGATCGAAATCGAGATAGCAATCAGTCGTCACATTTATGGCGGTATTGTATAATTACTTGCTCGAAGACTTTACTAAGGCTGATCAAAGGATGTGACAATCCTCTGTGAGTTATGTACAAAGGTCGTTACCCGAATGGATATGAATAGCTAAAATATATTCAGTAAGCCTAGAAATAAATCTTCTCGTTAATTTGATCTTTAATAACTGACTTATTAGATAAAAAGCATCCGTTGCTTGTCTTGAGTCATTAAAGACTATTTCTAATAACTCCTATAAGACGTTCAATTATTATAAAAAAAATAAGTGAAGTGCAAACTGAAGTGGCAATGGTCAGGGCACATAGCTCGAAGAACTATCAGCCGGTGGGGCAGAAAGGTTTTTAGATGGAGGCCACGTACCGGCAAGCGCAGCGTTGGACGTCCACCCACAAGGTGGACCGACTATTTAACGAAAATCGCAAGGAGCCGCTGGATGCAGGCCGCTTCCGACAGAGCACTTTGGAAGTCTTTAGGGGAGGCCTATTTCCAGCAGTGGGCGTCTTCGGCTGATGATGATGATGATGAAAATTTGAGAGAAATATTTGGATTAAGGATCATATAAATCAAAAGCGTATTCAATCTCGAAGAAAATTCATAACATTCGTCTTCTAATTATGTTTGTGCTTGTTGCTGACACGATCTTGCGACTTAATTTTGAATTTTATTTTCAAACATAATTTTAACTAAACGTACAGACAGATGCGTACTCTTGCGAGCTATGTACATGCCGGTGTCCTTTTTAATGCCCGGCTTTAAGTATCAGAGCGTTTTATATGGCAGTAAAACTATGAATAAATTTAATTAATATTCCATTAAATGTAATGGTGTGTGCACTTGTAATGCGAAATTATATAATGTTGTCGTTTTTAATGATTTTTATATCGAAGATAATATTTACGCTGCACTTGTGAAGACTGCCACCGGATAACCAACTTTTACTTTGATGTGACATCACCTTGCGTGTCTCCGTCCTGGGTTTTATTTCCAGTTTTTTGTACTAACTTGACAGACGACACTACACCTGATGATAACAATAATCTAGCTAGAGTATTAAAAACCAAAGACAATCTCTTATGGCTCTACACAATAATGCCAGTCTGCTGAGATCATAAAAGATCGATTGGAAGGAGTACTGTTTCATTCGGTGAATAAGATTGGCGGAGTCGCAGTCTACGGGATGGAGGATAATAATGTATCTGATCAATATTTAGTACATTTCTAGTTAAGTACAGGCCGACATAATTATGTCAACTGGTGAAAGACACTAGTCACTATTAGTACTGCACTGGATAACAACAAAACATAAATGAAAGAAACGATATTTATTCCTTTATTTAATATCAATTGCGGGTAACAAACATTGAGCTCCATAATTGCAGTATCATATTTTATCTTTAGCATATGATTGGGTGAATATTGGATATGGTTAATAGTGTTTTTTTTTTACAAATACTTTATTGAAGATTGTGACCTTAAAATTCTATTTTTTACGCCTAAATCCTAGACCTAGTGGTCAGATTTGTATTTCGAAGATTCACTAGCTGTTTTTAAGTCCCTAGTAATATATGCCTATAGAATTTTTCCAAACACATTCCCAGACTTCGTGCTACCACCGAGAATTCATTATTTTATTAATAATTCTTCCTCGGCCTCAACTAACTAATATTTGTTGTAATAAAAACGAGTGTCTAGAACAGTAAAAGCATAAGTAAAAGTGAGCAATAAATTTATTCATAAAATTAATATTTAATGCATACTGATTGTAAAAGCGGGAGTATTCTGTATAGAGCGCCCCGAGCGCTCGCTCACCGTGTCAAGCCGTAATGTTTAGTAGCTACTGTCAATATTAAATTATTTTACCCTACGGACCTCTGTTAGTGGGTTTAATCAGGTAACTACGATGGGTCGTGGGTTTGAAACCTGGATTTACACTTTCGTATATATTGATCCATGCAACTAAGTCACGATTCGGTATCAGTTTGTTAATATCAGTTTTTTTACTATAACGGTGATGGAAAACATCGTGATGAAACCTGCACACCTAAAATTCTTAGGAATTTCTTAGGTGTGTAGTCCGCCAACCCGCACTAGGCCAGCGTTGTGTTTTTTTACTTTAACGGTGATAGAAAACATCGTGATGAAACCTGCACACCTAAAATTCTTAGGAATTTCTTAGGTGTGTAGTCCGCCAACCCGCACTAGGCCAGCGTGGTGGACTAAGGCCTAAACCCCCTCAATGGTAGAGGAGGTCCGTGCCCAGCAGCGGGATGTATAGGGGCTGATGATGATTAGCTGGGCAATAGCAAGGCCGTGGATGAAATCCATAGCCCAAACTGCTGGAGCAAGAAATTTTTTTTGGTGTGAATATGACCTTGGGGAGAATTTGTACCAAATTTTATTAAATTGTGCTCGCGCAGAGCCTCACAGCTATGCTAGTTATAAAAGAGAGTTATCATCACAAGCGGTGTGTAGAGAGACGCATGACCTCCGAATGTTGGCGCTCGCCCTCCGCGGACGGACGGACGGACTGTTCCGCGCGCTGCCTTTATAATTGATGTGCATAAACACGCCGACGTATACATCGTGCTCTCGTTCAATAAAATTAAAAATTAATCCCTACATGATAGTTTGAATTGCAGTTGTATAAATGGAGTGAAAAATGGTTCCAAATATACACCCAACAGTCACATACATAGTTCTGACCCCGCATTAAGATACGAGTCTTGTGTCGTGGGTATCAGAAACTACGAGAGACGTTTCGGTCTCACAAACACCCAGACCCGAAACAAATATTCGTGTATATTTTTATGTAATTAAAAATTAACTCTTATGAATATGAGTCTTGGTTGCAGGTTTTGAAATAATGCTATATGTTTGCCTAAATTGCTATTAAATCTTGTATTGATGAAGTCCTTCCGGTGGTGTTAAAGTAATGAATTTTAAGTCAACTATTAGTCATACTAATGCTTCAGAATGTATTATGAAGGAAAATATCATTTTTATGAGCCGTTTTATGGTTTAAATTATCTTAAAATGCTTCAACAAAGTAACATGTAAATCACACGGTTTGAAAGAGAAAGTCTAACCAGTAACTTGTTGACAGCTAAAAGTACTTTTGTAGCTTCAGTGAGTTGATAGCAAAATACAGCTAGTATTTATGTTTATTAGCCATTCCTTAAAAGCTTTAAGCGGCTAATGAAAATTGTAGTCGATAAATTTCTATAATGTCAACAAAATCTATACAATTGTAAACGTTAATTGTTTAAACAAAACACCATTTATACAAAGCGTACACAAATTTTAGAAAGTACACATATTGTAATTAATCAATCATCAACGGCACATCATCCTATATACTGACACACACACGCACACAAGCACAAGGGCGCGCACACATGCATATGCTGCGCGTGCGCACCGGCCCGTGAATATATTTTGTACTGACAAAACTGTTATTTTAAAATAATAACCCTATAAACATCCGTGTTTAGTTATTGTGCCTTTTTTCTCTTTTGTCAGAGACTGTAATTACGTGGGGGACAAATATTATTTCTGTCATAGACAATTTTAGGGTACCATAGCAAAAAAGATTAAACGGAAATCACACGGTATGCAAAGAGAAGTACATTCAGTTTTGCTAAAACTGAGTTTTAAAATAACGCATAATTGTTTGTTTTTATTCAAAATGCAGCAGCTATTGTATTTTTGTGATAATAAAAAAAAATGCACCAGATCCTAATCTCTTTATTATTTTAACGAATGGCTGATCTTTTTTTGTATAGACCGGTCTTCTCGATGGACTAAGCTGCCCATGACATGTTTATGTATGGGTGGTTGTATGACACGCTTTCCTTCATTTTGCAATGAAAAAAGTTGACACCTTTTTAAACACGTTAAAGGTTAAGGTAATAAATGTACAATGTTCTCACAGTGAGGTTTTTGCAAGCAGGCGACAACGTTTCAGGAGTTTGAAGAATGCCACATCTGCAACTCATGTTTAACGCTTGTTCACAAAGATTCGAATTTATTGTCGGTGTATAATTGTTTTTATTGAATTAAATCGACTGCACTTAAACAGTGGGGGTTCATGATTCTCAGTTGTATGTATTTCGTGAAGTGGATGGATGGCGAAACGACCATAAGTGGGACTGTAAAACCAGAGAGTTCTCTTCGCTTTTGAATATGGAACACGGTTTATAACGTTGGTACCTTTGTTTGATTTGTACGGTATAATTACAACAGTTACAGTGATTTACTATTTACCAGAGCTCTAAAGATAAAGTTAGAATATTTTGTATGAGAAAAATTTACACTGCCTTATAAAAATTATAATACAACTTTTTAGTCCGAAATATCAAGATTCACGTGGTTTAGACAATTAGTTAATTTCAAAATACGAACCACTTACGTTTTGGCGTACTTCTAGTCTTATGATAAAAATATCAATCATAAAGTAAAGGACAGTGTCTGATATGCTTTTAACATCATTCTTTTTTTATGTAATTTAAAAAGTTTCTTGAGGTATCTTGCATACTTGTAATTTTTACAATGAATCTTTTAAGTTAATAAATAATTTATCTTTTTTTTTAATATGACAAATTTCCATAAACGCATTAGACCACCGTAAATGGCAGAGGTTTAGTCTTTCCCAAAGTGATGCAGATCTATAATGATGGAACTACAGACTTTCATAATTTTAATCCATTTACTTATAGATAGCTAATAAAATACTGCACTTTGTATGATAATTAAAAAAATGAATTCTTCCCTAGGTGTACCGCAGGTTTCAATGTAACTTTTTATGCAAACTTTCTTGTAATGTTTATTAAGCAATTGAAATTGTTTTAGTGTTAGCAACATTATTCTTGTAAGCAATACAAATACATCAAGTAGAAAGGGCTTGGGGAACGCACGGTTATTTTCATTGTATTCATATATTTTACAGCCATTATAATAATTCACGTAATGACGTGGTGATGTAACCATATAAATTGTTTAGATGTTGTTTTAATACTTTATTCAGTTGTTTTTTTAACGTTTTTATTTGAATAGTTTTGTATTGAAATAAAATAACTGTCTCGAATTATCCTCTTATCTCTTTAATCTGTATTTGATTTTATAAATAATGCTTTAAAATTTGGCGAAAGGGGGTAGATTTTTGCATGATATGTTCTTTTTGTACACTATATTAATATACCATAAAAAAATTACGATATTAACAGTTTTAAAGATAGAAATAGCGATCTTTCACTCGTAAGCATTCTTCAACATTGAGTAACTTTATTGGTCCATGAAATATCTACCTACCCATTCAAATGAAATAATGGCATGACTTAACGCATTCATAATAAATACATTTGGCTCAAATATTTGCGTTGCATCAAACAAATGAAACAGATGTTGAATAACAAACCAAGAAATAGCTAATGCACTTCCTCGTGGGTCGTAAAACACTGCGAGCGCGGCTACTGTGAGCCCGGCCACCACTCATTAAAATCCCATAAATAAGCTGCTCGGGGTTTGAGTCCGTGCGACATTTGTGCGGCCATCGACAGCCGGGTCTTGTAAAAATAAATACTCCATGCGGGCTTATGAACATTTAGACACGGACAGTTTAAATGCATGTGTCCTTTGTACATAATACTTTGTAGTTAATGTGTAATTAGTTATTAATAAGTATGATTTGAAAAAAAAAATAGAAGCAAAAGATTTTTGGAATTTGAAAACATTTTTTTCTTTCTACTGCTTTAATATTTGTACAGCCAAATAAACAACTAACTATTGCTTTCAGATGAAGTCGTGATCTACGGATGGACGGAGGTTTCGGTGAGTACAAAATATTAATTAATTAATGGGTACTGTAATAGCATAAAATACGACAATTTAAAGATACAGGTGTTGACATAAAACAACTTAAAAAATATACGAATTAAGAATACTTAAAACCTTTTTCCGACAGTCACAGAAAATTCTTGATGTTTTAAAGTAAAATACGCACACCTGTTAAAAATTCATTGCCAATTAATTTCAGCTGATTTTGCTAACCGGGAGCATCTCAGATAATTACATATAATCGTTGAATTTGGGCGAATGCAGGAACTAAGTTATTTAGCTTTCCCGCTTTAATTCCATAAATTGGCCAGCTGGTGGATTTAATACAATTTTTACATTATAAAAATAGCTTTTCTCTTGTAAATAGGGTCGTTTTTTTTTAAACAAAGCGATAAGGATATATTTTAGCTAAATAATATGTTTCGATGAAAAAAAGTGCCAAATAATCCCTTTCGTGCCCAAATTAATAACCCAAGCAGTTATAAAAAGTCTATTACTTACTATATTAAGAAATTATTTTCAATGTGAAAAGCACGCTTTCTGTAACAATGCTATTTTAGATAAAAAAGAAAATTGTTTTAATTAAAACGGTTACCGTTAAAAACCCTTTATGTTGTGTTCATTTTTATTATTTTACTACAAGAAAAATTAAATTACATGAGAATTTTATATGGAAATATTTTATTGCCATAAAGTGCAGTCGATTTGATGAAACTAAGTATAAAATATATGACTAAGGTGCAATAACGATTTGAACTTGTCAGCTGTAGTAAGTATTTATTTACATGAAGTGCTAGTTCACACGTCGCCTTCCCACTGTCTCAATTGATTTACGATAACATGTGAATGCATTCTAGAAACATACATATTTCAACGTTCAACATTTGTGTGTTATTTTGTATAGTGTTACATTGTATGTATACTTGACTATAGCTACGTTTTTTTTTAAACAAAGGTTTATTGAAACAATATACTTTTTGTTTCATATTTTATGGCCAGGTTTTTTTTTAGATAGAAAAGAATTTATATTCAAAATTAAAAAAAACCCTAACGTCTAGGTCTGTACGGATTTACAATAACATTCTTAAAGTTTGGTTTTAGGAATGCATTAATTTACAAACATCTTAACCGTTGAAGAAGTAATAAACTTATAGGAATGCACTTAAGCAATAGACTACAGTAGCAGAACACGTGCCAATGTGTAAGCATGCTGACATAAAAATTACAAAAATAACAGTTATTTAAATTAACACCCATTTTTCAATCATAGCAATCCGTATAAATGTTTACAAATTAAATGTAAATAAACATTATTATTGAACTGTCTAACACATTCCGACATCTTAGCAGCCATGTTAATTGGTGCAGTTAATATCGAGTGCAGGTGTTAACCACCGGCCTCTCGGGATGACGCTTAATAAAAAAAAGCAAATTATTACTAAAAAAATACTAAAACCTTTTTGGTGTGCAATTATTGACGATTAAAATTTTTGCTAAGCTTCTAGTTCTGCGCATATTCATGAAGGTATGACATATACTTACTGTAATTTTATTAGAAGCGCTTTATTGGTTGAATAATATTACTATCTGTGAACAATTGAGTTCGTGACATGTGATATTTTTTCTTCACTTATCCCATCTCTAGGAATACTTGCTTTGCTTCATTTATGTGTTGCTAGACATAAGGATTTCCCTAACATATCTGTTGGCTGTTGTGGAAATTGACCTTTTAATTTGCGTCCTACTTTAAAAAAAAAAATATTTAAGAAACCCAAAGCCACAGTCAATGCAAAAGCTCATCCAAACAATGATTTCTTTGTTTATAAGTTGATCAGCCTATTTAATTAATGTCGTGTGTATACACTCAAGATTTAATGTTAAAACAATCGTTTATAAAAAACAATTTCTAACGTAAGGCCAAGTTCGCTGCGGATGCGGCTAAGGCCGATGCCACACTTAAGATAAAACATCTATTATCGCGTGTGTCGTCCGTGACGCCGCCATTTTGTCTATTAACTACACCAGCGTAATAGTGGGAAAATATGGCGAAATAATCATTAATTTTTTTATTTAGATGGAGTTTTTTAAGGCTGTATGGGTTTGTGCTTTTGCCATTTGAAAAAAATATTGTAGTTTTATCAATGCTGTTGGCATACTATTCCAAGGCTATTTGCCTGCAAAAAAAACTTTCGTTTCATACACCAGTGTCAATTTTTATTTATATTTTAAAAGGATTTTTTGGAAGTCTATAGAGCTTACCCTGATTTCAAATTAATTGGTGATCCCCTCATTTATGGCTTCATATAATATTCTTTACATACCTGAAACAATAATATATTTATATTAAAAAAATGATTATTTAAAATTCATTAGGGTTTCTATTAATAATTATTTTTTATAAAATACTTTAGGCCTGTACACGTTACTTCTCATTATTTACTACTTTGTTAACCGGTAGTTGTATGTTACAAAATTTAATAAAACATTAGGTTCGAATAAAACCTCATTTAATGTGAATTAGATCCTTGTTTTTCTAATACGGGTTAAAAATAAAAAATGTTGTCTATGACTATACATAAGTCAAGCATAAAATTAAGATACGCGTGAACACAATGTGGGCGATGTCATTAATGTGATATTTATGTAATTATTCATCTTGTTTAATAATATACAACCTTCGTTGATATTCATAATCAATGTTTTTTTAATGAAAAACACTCTTATGAATAATAATAAAAAAAATTATTTGAAATTAGAAGCGTTTCGCACCGCATCAATCGAAAAATATATTCTTTTAGAAGCGTCCGCAGTGTAAATTGCCTTAGTACCTATCTCAAGTAGCTCAGCAAAATTAAGGCTCTTATAGTAACACGCCATTTTTTATTTATATCTAGTAATAAAGGATTTTTTTAACTATAAGGAAAACCATGGGAGTGATTTCTTTCAATTTCCCTAATCCTTTGCCAACATACATAATAAGTAAAACCAATGGGTGGATAAGGACATGCCGAAGGTCAAGAGTTGATACTCTATATCATCAATTTTAATCGCTATGTGCCACGAAGTAAACATAGAATGTGGTTATATACTGACGCTAATCTAGAAAAACGATTCATTGATGAGTCATTATGTCACTTATTATTATGGTCTTTATTAGTACGTTTCTTGTCCTATATTTTTTATAACGAGACCAAGAAAAAATAAAGTTTCCTTTTGCCGGAAATCTAATTCTATTAAAATGGCGGACTATTCATACTTTTGCTATAAACTTTTTCAAACCACGTTCGAAAACACTGGCCATCATAAATTCTAGTCCAATAAAAAAGCAATTTAAAAAACATTCAAATTTGAAGAGAGCTCGAAATCGTTGACCTATGTCCATTTTATTTTGAGCCCCCGGAGTGCATGTAAGATGCACTGAAATATACGAGTTGATTCAGATGGGGGGTAGAGTTATAGTGGTCGGTTGTACGAAGGCACGGAACCGTGACGTCATCGTTCGGTAACCACGCTCGGTGAACAAGCGTTATGACTTCACTATCGTGAGATTGTCTATGGTACTGTTATTTCGTTTCTGCACAAAAAAAAACTTTATGCTTTATAATAAAAAAGTACTTAGTATGTTCAAAGAAAGTGTTTGTCGTTTGTATGAAAGTCGGCTCGTCTGTGTTATTTTATGAGCAGATTAAAAAGCCTTTTTATAGTCTTCTTATCCCTATTCGAGTTGAGATTACATAATGTTTTTGTAAAAATTATATATACCTATGTATACAAAACACGGTAGTTTTGACGAATGAGTAGTTTTTGTAAGCTTCATAAATATAAGAAAACAGCTTGTGTGTTTAATAGTGAGGTTAAAAGTAAGCATCATTAAATGTCATCGTATCAAAAATATCTTACAAAATATTTTTTGTAAAGGTATCAACGTCCTGACAACACCTACTCGTGCCACAAATCAGCGACGAATAAGGAAAATGTAAAAAACAAAAACCATAGAGGATACGCGAATATAAAAAAATAACAGTTTCTTAGTCTGTGGCGCATCACGCGAACGTTCAAACACTAACATTTTGACGTTTCCGGTTCCTAAAAAACCAGACGGACTGACAAAATTACAATACTAATTCATGTCTCTCAATATTTATACATAGCCTTTATTGTTTCCAAAATAAGGTCGGAAGTATGATGAAATGTATTTTGTGACACGCAAATGTATTTTAGTGAGTAACGCGATTTCGACACAAAGACGCCGACGTATTTTGATTTCGTTGTTATTTTAATTTTAATACGAGTTTTACATAAACCTCGTTGACTAGTGCGTGACGGCAGGTTTGCTTTGATACTTTTAATATTCTTCTCTAAGGTGTTTTTAAATTTCGAACGTTATTCAAATGTCAATTTTAACGATAGAACAAAAGGTCAGAATCATTGTGCCATAGTTTCTAGAAGTTTGTACGGTTTAGTATCAGTGAGTGCAATAAGTCGGTAACCTTGAAGATCGTGTCACCTTGAAAGTGACAATTTAGTAAAATAGGACGCCACAGATTCTATTCGTCTAAGTTTACGAAGCGAAATCCTTATTACTGTAGATTCCCAAGCGGCAGTTTCTTACAAATTAGTCTGAACTATCGATTTTGCGTTACAATTGAAAAGCCATAAAGACAAAGGATTATAAATTAATATTTCTATGAAATTTTCCTATGTAAGTAGTGATGGCTTTGAGAATTAGGCGGGCGGTCGAGAATCTAGTCGGTCGCGGGTTCAAACCCAGACACAAACCTCTGACTTTTCGAAGTTACGTGTGTGTTCACAATGAATTATCACTTACTTTAACGGTGACGGAAAACATCGTGAGGAAAGCTGCACACCTAAAACTTCTTAGGAATATCTTAGGCGTGTAGTAGGTAGTGTAGGCCAGCGTGGTGGTCTAAGGCTTAAACCCTCTCAGTTTTAAAGGAAGCCCGTGCCCAGCAGTGTGTCGTCTATGGGCTTATGATCATCTGATGATGATGAATGAAATTGTCCATACCGATTCTCGACTCACTTTCACAACAACATAGGATAAATAATAAAATAAAAACATAAAAATTCTCGGAAATCGATCCAAGAACGTAATGCGACCTTTTATAACATATCAGGCAATTAAAAAGCGTGCTCGAGACACTTTCGCCTGACGAAATAAAAAAAACTTGTTAAAAACAACAAAAGCCCTGACCCTGCGATATTCAAATTTCGAGTTATGAATGGACACGGAGTTAGGGTTCCGTGGGAATCTAAAAACAATTAAATTGTTATCTTATTTTAACATAAGTATTATCAAAAGTTTATGGTCTGTATTAAACCTAAATGCTGTATTTCAGTGAGAGAGTTGTGGCAAAGGAATAAACCCACACTTCGCCCGCTGGGTCGACTAACACCAATTTTTTTTCGAAGTCATAAAATACAAGGTACCTGATATAAAAGAAGTAAAATCAACTATTTTAATCATATCATATTTCTCTATCAAGCACTAGACGTCACATAGATTTATTTTCAAAATATTATGTTAAAGCAGATTTGATAGAAAATGCAAATTACTCTTTAATATGCATTTAACAATGAAATATACGCTATTTGATCTAATTTTAATGATACGACTTCGAAATATGTTGTTCGGAATATTAGTCCGACCTCAAAAATAGCCTTTTGTACAAACATGCAATACGTACCTACCTCACAAAGTCCTCTTAGGCGTTTTAGCGTTAGTGCAAAATTCAATGTTTCTTTTTGGCTCTATACATATATACAGTAAAAACAACAAAAAAAACTCACGCCTGTATTCCCCGAAGGGGTAGGCAGAGGTGCATTTCTGCACCCACATTTCGCCAGGTATGTATCAGTCCCACGTAATAGGGGGCGAGCCTATTGCCGTTTCTCGGGCACATCTCCAGACTCCGTGCTGTTACTGAGAATTTCCTAATGGAAAAATCCAATAACACTTTGCCCGACCCAGGAATCGAACCCAGGACCTCTAGATCGCACGGCACATTCTTGTACCGCGAGACCACGAGGCAGTCTTTGGCTCCATCTCGCTTTCAAATATGGAATCCTAAGTAACGGAACCCAAAGAGTCACTCCCGCCCCGTCCCGCTTCACCTCAAACTTCTCGTCCGGTCCCACTTCACCCCAAAATTCCCGCGTAGTCATTTTTTCAAATACTATATGATTGATAGAAACGTTGATGTCTTTTTTGTTAGTTACGTCATTAGCAGTTAATTAACAGTGAACGCGATCATTTGTAACCTTGGGCCGTTTGACGGTGAACTTGCAGTTAAGAATTTAGAATAATTTAGAGGAGGCTTTTTTGAAGTTTTTTTGGGGTGTTTACAATTGAAGTGATTTTGTTTGTTTTTTTTTAAATCTGATAGTAAAGCAAGTGCTGGCATACGGGTCCTTCGTGGTCACTACGGCGTTGGCTCGAAACAAGAAGACGTGAGTTAGATTCTGCACACGCCTATTGACATTATGTGGATGGCACTGTATTTTCTATTAATGATTTACTCTGCTCGTATAATAAAGAGAAAAATAATAATATAGTATATTTACAGTACAAGTAAAGATTATTTGTTGCTGCACGACACGATTAAGTTGTTTTTTTTACTGTTTTTTATTAACTATATAAATCTAAATTTTAAACATACATGCAAGATATAATTAATATTATCTTTCCACGCTACTGTTCATGTATAATATAGGAGATATTTTACAACACAGCAAATATGAGTGCATTATATTGCCACATCTAAATATCCCGCATTACGAGCTGCGTGGTACAATAACACAGGTGCTCATAGATGATTTATAACACCAAAACAAATCGGCCAGTCTAATTGGATCTCATATTCAAAGCTCGGTATTGCACAATATGAAGGATTTGTAATGCGTATTTGTGAGCTCAATCATATACCACTAGAAAAAAGAATTATAAATTTTGAATTTAGAACCTCATATTCGTAATTTAAATACAGCGTTCGGATATATTTTTTCTTTTAGGCTAAGAAACTGTCACTTATGCTGCCAGTCGTAAAAAAATATTTCCTTCATTATAAAATCATGTTTCGGTGACATAAACTTTGAAAACGTAATACTTTGTAAACATCATATACTTCATTGATGTTTAAGAGCCGCTATTGGTCTCAACAAAGCAAATCATGAGTGACAGAAAAATCGGTAATTTAAATCTAGGAAGGCCATAGGAAGTCCTTTGAATACCTCTATAATAAACACAATAATCTCTTATCAGTTAAATCAAGTGCCGGCTTTTTGAAATCGGATGTCCGAGGCAATTTTAAATAATAAAACATAAATTATATTCGGAACCATGTTTGTTTGTTTTATCTTTCGATAATTTTTGCACCGACACATAAATGTCAAAATGAGTTGAACTTTTTGCTCGCGGCCGACATTTACGCGGCCTCATGAAATGCGAGTTTTTATTTAAAAAGTAAACACTTTTAATGTGCTCAATATATTTTTTGTCGCTTTGTTCAATGATTTCTTATTTACAGCTCACTTGGTTTTTTTTTCTAGTAGTTAGGTAAAACATTTTTCGCGCATGACTATGCTTTATTGGACTAGTTTAACTAGGTTCAAAAGAACAATGTCTTAAAAATATATTCGAACCAATCTTAACACGTGTTATTATTATATCAATGTCTAACAATTTATAAATGTCTGTTGTTAAAGAATTTTCCGTATAAATAAAAATACAATTATTGCTACACAACAGTAATAAAATAGAATTGTGCATTTTTTATCGACTATGTGTTTCATTACGGAGATACAGAGATATTCGTTATTGTATCATGGACGGTTCTAGAATGTTCTCTGACAATTAGTGAAATTCAAATAAGGACGTTACCATTTGTTCTCGTTATAGCTCGTACTCTACGAGTACACTGGGTTACATAGTACTAACCTACAACTACAGGCGACACGGCAACCGTCTTGAGCAAGCATCCGGTGGGCCAATCGAGCCAATATACCCACCAATGTAACAAGAGCCCCGATCGTACACCCCCGCTCCCCTTCCGCGTCTGATTGTGTGTGCACGTAGAGCGGGGCCAGAGGTCACGGCGACATGGTCGACGTTTAACAACAAGCAAACGTCACTTGAGCATATTACGGGTTAATCGGGACTTCCTACTTATGGACCCGCTAGCGCACCGCCACTGAGATTTGTTCCAATTTCAAATTTGAAATTTGATTTTACAATGACATGAGCGTGTTTGAATAGTTTGGATGTTCTGAATTCAAAACAAGAACTCTACCAATAAAATACTTTGTGGCCAATTCGCTTTTTTAAAAGACTACGCAACCAAAGAGGAAACAAATAAAAAGTTTAATTATGAATTTATTTTAAAAATATAGTAAAATAGTACTGGTCGCTAAATTATCTGTCCAGGCGTGAGAAAATAATCTATTTATGGTAAAAACCGTTCATTTTTCCTATGTCCTGACGGGGTGAAAAAAGTTGGTGTTACGCGGGGCCCGCACACGGCGTTGATTAAGCATCTATAATGTTATTACATACGCGCTACATAAAAACGTCATTACGTGTTTGTACTGCCATCGTGTAACTTGTATAACATAGGCTCGTAGATTAATAAATATATGCGACTAAACGCCCGAGGTTCAAAACCCTGGGGTTGAGTTTTTAAAATATGGAACTTACTTTGTCTCAAAAAAAAGTGGAAGGCAGGGCCGAAAGTAGAGTTCAAGGTTTTTGACGCATACCACCTTTAATATTAAGTTATAGATCTTTATATTGGTATGGAAAAGGTTGCCTTTCACTATACGTACTGGATTTTTGTTCATGATTTTTTTTTCATAATTATTAAAATTTGTTCTTCTCCATTTTGTAGTTTGTATTTAGAAATGTCATTATCTTTTCTATATAAATAAGAAATAATAAAATATTGTTAGTATGACGTCATATTTTTTATCAGTTACTGCATGAACACAGCTAGGTATTCATTTCCGGTAATATCCAGAGGTACTCGTTGGTTTTTTTCTGATTCATTAGCATTTTTATCAGTGACTTAGTCTTATATCAACAAATATAACTTTTTTTTTTTTTAATACTGGCACGGTAAAGTGACTCCACTGTACCTGATGGTAAGCACAGTGGAGTCCAAAAAATTAATACCGACCAGCGAGCAACGATATGGTCACCCGCTGGTCGACACAATCATGCCGGCCTGCACAAAACACAGAACTCTATATATGTACCTATGTGTCTATGTTGCTAATTATTAATTTAAAATCATGTGCACAATGTAAAATATAAGTGAATAAAAAGGTGAGAATAGCGAGAAGAAACCTACATACAGTCTTTCTTAGAAATGTGAAGTAAACTTGCATTAGGCCAGAGTGGTGGACTAAGGTCTAACCGTCCTAAGCAGTTGACAAGTCTATTGCCCAGCAATAGGCCATATGAAGCAATAGCTTTGTTATGGTGGAGTCATATTTTATTCCTATCAAAATTTTGTAACTATTTTTAAATACATCACTTTGCGGAAATATTAAATTGCGTCTTTCATTTGCGAAGCTTAACGACGTTTTAAAATACGTATTCCGATTATAAATATTAGTAAGTCCACGTGCTTTATTATAAAATGTGTATTTTGTGGTATTTTTATAGATTTCACTTCAACTGAAGTTGTATAAAAAAGCCATTCGTTTGCCAACATACGTTGAGCCGCGGCGGCGACGTCATCGCTCACTAATATGGTCAAAGCGATAATAGTTAATATTAATGAGGTGTCTCATTGCACTGGCCGCTGTGCGCCGTCCATGGCTCGTGTCCATAAAGTAATGATAGTTGATTTACGACTTCATAATTTTTTTTTGCGACAAATATTGTACCGTTTTTGTCAACACTGCTTTTTTCGGCTCAGTTATTTCGATTAACTTTTTCGCGGGATAAAAACCGAAAACATGTCAATCATTCAAATTCTTGTGTGTGTAAAAAAATATGTACATACAGGAATGCTCGAAGTCGTCTACATATTTTTGCCTACTTCTTATTTCCTAGTCATAAAAGGTGACCAGATGTGTAATATGCAAGTTTGCATACTTATCCCAATATATAAAAGGAAGAAGGGAACTTGAAATATATAAGCAATATAACAAGACTACTCTAGACTCAAAAATAACATAATTATCGAGAAAAACTAATTGTCGTATTTCGATTTTAAAATACCTTAGCAACAGAAATGAGGTGACTATCTAGAAATAATATCGCAGTGTACACTTGAAGTAAGGATTAAAAAACTAGTTACACAGGGGGTAGGTAGAAAGATCTACGCCTACTGTAAAAATTATACCACAACAGGTATGTTCTTTCCATGCAATATAAAACTAGTTAATACAAGGTCCGCCAACCCGCACTAGGTCAGCGTGGTGGACTAAGGCCTAAACCCTCTCAGTTGTAGAAGAGGCCAGTGCCCAGCAGTGGGACGTATATGGGCTGATGATGATAAGACAAAGGGGCAGGTATATCCATGTTCTGCTAACTACCTTTCTAATTTCTATATAGTAGATCTCAAGCCAATCGCTGTATACCAAGACACCTTACCACGATAACATCCAATAACATTGCCTTACCTTTTATACTGCCGAAGCAAAGAAACTTAACTAAATTATAACTAAAATGAAATGTCGTGTCGTGTAAAAAAATGGGCATGTGGCCACACAATGCAAGCCACGTGTGTGCGAATGCGGGTTTCCTAGTATCGGAGACATTTTTTTCCTTTTATAACTCGTTTAACACACATATTTATGTGCATAGTTCAATAAAAACCTCACTTACGCGGCATGCGGCTCGACCGCACTGCGGGACTAGCCCATTGTCGTATTCAGTATATAACGCGAATACCGAAATATATTTGTGTACCGTAGCGTATAGGGATAGCGTATAGCGTATAGGGAGTTTACACTTCTTCTATATGATTCTCCATGACAGCCCCGTGGCTCAGTTGGCTAGACACCAGCTTGCGAAACGAGAGGCTGCGGGTTCGATCCCCGCACCGAGACAAATGTTTGCGTGATCCACAAATATTTGTTTCGGGTCTGGGTGTTTTTGAGACCGAAAAGTCTCTCGTAGTTTCTGATACCCACGACACAGGACTTGTATCCTAGTGTGGGGTCAGAACTACGTATGTGACTGTTGGGTGTATTTATTTATTTATTTATTTGGACAGCACTGTTTTAATCAGAGTCGTTTACTGCACTATAAATAAAAATAAAACTACGATTAATGAATGCTTGTAAATTTTACTTACATCTAAGCATATTTACGCCTGTATCCTGAGGGGTAGGTAAAGGTGTGATTATTTTTGCAGTTAAGTTAGTGTAGTATTAACTAGGGACGAGGCTTTTGCCCTTTCCCAGCACATTTTTATGGACTTCATGCTACTAATGAGATTTTCCTGACGAAAATCTTAATAGCATTACCTCACCCAGGAATTGAACTTGGATCCTCTCGACCATTTATGCAATTTTTTGTCTAGAAATTTCACATGCTTAATAATAACGCGACTATCTATAAAAATACATCTAGCATATTTTCAACCCCCTTTCGCGAAGATTGCATCGTAAAAAATGACCCCAAGTAATTAGGGCACGGAACCATAAATTAGATTATACACATAATAAAAAACTTTAAATATATTTTTGCCGAGTTTTTACTATAATTATTCATGATACTTGACGTGCGAGTGTTTCCTTGTGTATGATTGATATGAGCCGTTGTTTATTTCTTATAGTATAGACTATAGATGCTTCGAGGAGATTTTTGTTGGCCTAGTTGGTTAGGCGTGTTATATTCTATGGAAATATTTCGGGTTTGAACCCAAGAAACTCATAACTAACCTCATACACCGTCATTCTCTTACTGTTCCCAATTTTCATTTGGGGTCGGTGCAGTATGTTTTATCTTTCCAAACATCCCTATCAGCCGTCATGCCTTCATTCACCCCATTCACTCATTCATGTAGTATGGACATCACTAACCTCATACATTTGTATTTATATTCATTTCATAATCACACACTTAAATTGCGATGGAAAATATTTGAAGGAAATTCCCAAATTGTCGAAGCTATTTCTTAGCTGCTTTATCCACCAGGCTCTAATTTTTAAACGCGTTGGACCTTAATCCAATGGACCCAAAATGGGTCCATATAGGCGGCGAATGGTAAATAGGTTCTCGAGATGTTACAAAAACTTCATAAGTTAACACACCGATGATTCCTCTGGTATTATGGGCGGTGCTTAACATCAGGTGGCTTACTTGCTCGGTTGCCTCGTTTTTCCATAAAAAAAAAGTGTAAAATATATTAACTTTGTACTGTACTAATATCATTTAGACCCAAATATTGTATATTTAAAAAAATACTACTGGCTTCATTACATAATATCCATGGCTAAAAAATCATTATAATGAGGCTCTACCAATGATGTTTTTCTTAATGATTGTATGCAATGCATTTCGGTTTGCTTGTCAGTTTGACAAGGCCATGAGTGATTGCAGAAATAATAGTTGTATTATCTGTTTTGTCATTTTAAATACGTACAAAATATTTTCTTCAGAAATAGTCTGACTATATTATCTTACGAGTAATGGAAACTAGTACTCGTAGTAAAAGAACATGAAACATATGGTCATGAATTCAAAGTAGAAAATATCATTTTGAGCGAAGTTTTCAACTTTATTTTATTATATTTTTGATATCTATAAAATGTATCCATTTCGTTCCACTACTATTAGAAATGATTTGGCCTTAGTCCATCACATCTTGTTAGTACAGGTTGGTGTACTCAATAAACCCAAGTAGTTTAACGTCACGAACTCTTATGTTATGTTATGCAGGTTTTCTCAGCGTTTTCCTTTAACGTATTGCGTTGCAAATTATTGTGAAATTGCTTGTTCACGTTCCGCAGTACTATAGTAGTGTTCATTTATATTGAAATAATACTTCAATTGAATAAGAAAAAGTTATACTTTTGATTAATAGCATAGCGATCTAGAGGTCCTGGGTTTGATTTCCGACTGGGACAAATTACTATTGGATTATTCCATTAGGGGATTCTCAGAAGTAGTATGAGGTCTGGAAATGTTCCCGAATGCAGGTAATAGACTCTCCCCCTAATACTAGAGATTAAAAAAAATGGAGAATCTTGGGTGCAGAAATGCACCACTGTCTACTCCTTTATAGATACTCTTATTAATGTGTATGTAGAATCAACGTAAACAGACTATCATGAACTAAGTGCTAGAACCGCGTTCCAACGCTTTGTACTAAAGTGTGAGTACTTAAATACCTTAGGTAAGACAATAATACCTAGACCTTATAGTGCTTACGCGCAGGTTGCACACACAGGCTCATGAATGGTGCGGGCGGGGCCCGTGGCACCGATACGGCCGGTACAGTTGGGCCAACAATGCATTCAGATTATATTTTATTGGAATTTTTAACTGGATTTAGATTGGCAAACCAATTTTTTTTTGAATAAATCATAATTTTTATCTTATAAAACTAAAATCCCTGAGTAAATTTGAGGTTTTCCTATTCTTCAAAGCAGGGAATAACTAAGATATACCTACATACAATAAAATATTATTTATTATATAAAGCTACTGTTGTGTGTTGTGCCGTCATGATTAATCATTCTTCAAACAATTCTCTATTGGGATAGCATGAACGCATTGCTATCAGCTATTCTGTCCGAATACAGTATTGCTTTATTTATGATCAGTATCATGTTCGGATAAAACAAAAGAGTCCAGATTTACCATCACATCTCACCAAATACAAATGCTACAAAAACAAGTAAAGTATTCAAGCTTCCCCAAACAAACAGAGAAAAATTCCTACCAGCCTTGTGTTCGGGCCGCGTCCCTTTTACCTTTAACCGTCACTCGGTGATCTCTGTAGGTTTTTATCAATGCCAATTAAAAGTCAGTGTCGGTTACCCTACATTAAGTTACTTTCTCCGGCGCACTTGTGAAATGAATTATGAGGTAAGTCGAAGCCTTGATTGCCTCTGAGATATTGACTTGTCCCGTTGATGTAGATTAACTTGTGGAAGAATGTTCTAGAAGCGTGACTGCTTGACGTAAACAAGATTTCTGGATGGCTAATTGTGGTATGATTGAAGACATGTCGTTGATGCTGTTTGTTATACTTTGGTTACTAGAATTATTTTTTTTGATTTCTATGAAATATTACTATAATGATGGCCTCGATATTACTATAGTGATGGCCTCGAGGTTTAGGCGCGCGGTCGAGAATCTCGGCGGTCGCGGGTTCAAACCCCAGGCACACACCTCTGACTTTTCGGAGTTATGTGTGTATTCACAATGAATTATCACTTGCTTTAACGGTGAAGGAAAACATCGTGATGAAACCTGCACATTTAAAAAAAAGTTCTTAGGAATTTCTTAGGTGTGTAGTCCGCTAACCCGCACCAGGGCAGCGTGGTGGACTAAGGCCTAAAACCCTCTTAGTTGTAGAGGAGGCCCGTGCCCAGCATGATGATGATGATGATTACTATAATGATAATTGGCGTCTATTAATCTTTCTGGCATACATATATAATGCATACCTGCAATGCCACAAGTTACAAAAAACATATCAACAATAACTACATACTTAGGTAGTTATTTACATTTCATAGACGTCTGTATGTGAATTCTATTTACCCCAACTAGCTTAGCTTGATGACCTACGACTTAACCTTAACCTTATTTATGGTAAAAATGTTATGAATATACTCAATAAGAAGATCTAGCCTGGTTGCCTGGTAGAGATCGCTTTTAGCGATAAGGCCGCCAATTTTTGTTACCTAATTTTGTTATATGTTTTGTGTCAATGTCTTAATTTGTGGTGTAAAAATAAAGAGTTATTATTATTATTATTATCTAGAAGTAATTTTATAAGTTAGATTATTATAGTTAGAAATTGCAATGTTGTTAAAGCAGTGCCCAGAGCGGTACCTACCATGGTTGGTAAAATAAAGTCAGCTTGATGAAATTTATTACTGTACATAAAAACGATACAATTTCCAGCAACGCCGCAGCCCTGTCATTCTTAGGTGACAATGACACTGTCAATACACATCATAAAGATGAAATTAATGGTCCGATTGTTCAAAAGAGGAAGAGAGCGTTTTTCTTATGTATATTGTTTGTCGCGAAATTAATTAATATTGTACAATGACAATATTGAGACAGCGGAACGCGAAGTCGTGTTGTTGCTCAATACTCAATGTTTTTATCAGGATTTCCTTTGAAATGTCCAGGCTTTGCGTTCATAAGGAAGGTAGCTCCGGTTACATTGTTGTAACAGCATTGTGGAGGAAAGGTATGAGAACGAGTTAAGGATTAAAGTTGTCCCTTAATATGTATAGTTAAAATACCATTATTTACCAGTTTAATGAATATTTAGAATAAGAAATAATGATTACTCCAACAGCAACTGCTTCCAATAAAACGCAGCATTCTTACGTTCCCTTCATAGGAACCCTACTGCCATTACTTCAGTCTAGCCAATCACTCATACCACTTCGTCTGTGTGACCACGTATCAAGAGTAAGGAATCTATATGACATACAATGGTTCCTCTCCTCCTACCAAGCATCTGTCTTTTCACCAAACTGCTTGAAAGTTGATTATCATCATTCTCTTGCCTAGTACCCCACACCCCGGTATTAGCAACAATCCCAGGTTTGTTGGCTAACCACCAGCGGTTGCGGCAGAGCTATACGCGCCGTCGTACAACTGTACCGTTGTTGTTTTTTCCCGCCCGTATCGGCGGCGTATCGGTTTTTTCGCAGCGACACACGCTCGGAACCGGCCGTGGCCGCGCTCGTCGACTCGCGCACTTTTTGCTCGCTTAACTCGGCGAATTATTAATTACTCTATTTTCGATTTTCGCCGGACGCTTGATGTTACGTATGAGTTTTTTTTTACTGGCAATAGTAGCACAATTTGACTCGTGGGAGTTGTTACTACGGAGGCTAATGTTAAACGCGTCTATTGTTGCCGCTAAATTAACATAAGACTTCAAACAATTTAAACACTCGATCTATACTCAGGTTGTCAAACATTTCATTTTTACTTTCTGTTATTACTTTTGGAACAAATATTTTGACCCTAATTATAACATTATTTTCTATTTGGTATGCATCGTGCTCATAAAAATATATTTGCCATTTTTTTCATACTTATGCGCTATGCCTGAACGAATACAGCTTGTTCCAAGAGTTTAGAAATAAGCCAGAAAAAAATGCCAACTTATAATTACTTATTGTTTTAATATTTTATATACACACCTGCCTCATCTCATCTCTGCATCACCCTAGGTTCGACATGCCTTAGGCATAAATAAATAAAACTTATTTTCTAGAACAAAAACATTGGTAAATTCCTAGCATTGTAATTCTCGTGACAATGTATTACCAGAACGATGTTTGTTGGGTGCATATCTGATGCTCCATATCTAGAAGTCGGTTTTTGCTCAGTGCGCTTGCTCTATGTGGGCTGTGATAAAACATCAGACATACCTGCATACGCATTGCGACTTACTTAGCCTTGGGAAGTACTTATCAGATTGTTTTAGACGGCTTAATATCATTGATCTAGAATATACAGGCTAATAGGAAACAATATAACTTATTAGTCATAATTACTCACAAAGTAAGTAAGTGTACCAAATTCCGCAACCAGACTTTCTAAATGGGCTTCGAATTAACATAGCGATGATTGTACTCAACAGTCTCTTGTCTATCACAAATATCAATTCGTAAAAACGATCGACTGGTAGACGCTGGAAATTGGCAGAATGTCCACTTTCATCATCAGCCCATACACGTCTCATTGCTGAGCACAGACCTTCTCTACAACTGAGATGCATATGGCCTTAGTCCGGTTTCTGAATATACCATATTAAAAATGATGAAGAGAAGATGTAGTCACCTTGGACTGCAGTGTGAATGAGCAAGGCCAGGATAGAGCTACCATCTCAGAAAAAACCGACATAATGCAATGCTGAGAATTTCAATGAGTGACATTTCCGAAGCCTAATTCACTCGTTGTAGGATATTCATATCCGACAGGATATCGACCGTAGCACAAGGTCTAAAACCAGCTTTACCGCGTCTATCTCGTATGCTAAAGGCCGGCATTTTTTTCCCAACTGAGCGTAGACTGTATTTTGACTGACTCGAGGTTTAGCCACGCGGTCGAAAATCTCGACGGTCGCGGGTTTAAACCCCAGGCTCACTTAAAAAAAAATATCACGTACTTTAACGGCGAAGGAAAATATCGTGATGAAACTTGCACACCTACCGACCAAAACCCCCCGGTGGCCATCTCCGCGCCGAGTGGGGCGACCACGGTACGTGAGCGAGAAGCGCCCACCGTAATGCCGCAGCCGCCCGGTGCGCCTCCGAGACGTGTTTGTCTCGGCCGTCTCGGAGTTGTTGGGGGCGCAGTTGCACCCCCACTAGCTTGGTTCGGGCGCCCCAGTTGTGAATGGGCGCCCGCGACGTACACAGGCCACAGTGTCGCCGCCCCTCTCGGGGTCACTTTCAGTGAGGACGCGCCGCCCCCGCAGCGCGCCCAGCGACCCCAAGGGCCCCTTTGAGTCGCCTTTTACGACAGGCAGGGGATACCGTGGTGGGATTCTAACGCCCCCTTGCCACAGGGCAGGAAACTTGCACACCTAAAAGTTCTTAGGAATTTCTTAGGTGTGTAGTCTGCCAACCCGCACTAGGCCAGCGTGGTGGACTAAGGCCTAACCCCTCTCAGTTGTAGAGGAGGTCCGTGCCCAGCAGTGGGACGTATATGGGCTGATGATGATGATGATATACTGTTTGGTGAAGTGCCATAATTTATCAATTAAAGTTTTTGACGTACATTTTGTTTCTTTTGCCAAATATAATATAGTTAGGCAAGTGTAATTTTCCCATTTGGCCACTATTAAAGTAAACATCTTGACATAGAAGGGCCACATCCGCGTCAACTTTCAAAAGTACCTCTATTAAATAATCATAAAACAATATTAAAATGTGAAAGTTTAAACGTTATCAAATAATCGGCGCGTATAAATAATAAACAAACGCCGTTTTCTCCCAAACGAGTGGATAACGCAACTTTATTTTTTATTGTCGAATGAAGAGATTTTAATAAATATGCCGACCACACCCAGAGCGTCTGCCGCATTCACACCGTACGTGAAATTAATTGATCATAACAAATATTATTAATATACGGATACATTCGTGCATAGTCTTGAAACTGTCATGCTAATTCATGATATCTATCATCAGGTAGGCTGTTCCGTCTAACAAACACATTCAATTGACGCAAATATTAGTTGTTAATAATCTATTCTCATTATTATTAAGTTAACCTGTTAAGTTAACCTGGGAAATCATAGGAATTTCTTAGCTATGCTTATTACACGAATTTGAACTCAACCAATATAATGGACTGAGGTCCAACACTTCTTAAAGTATAAAGAAGGTATGCGACCATCAGTAAGACTCATCTGACCTGATATAAATATTTTTATTTGTTTTATTTTATGCATAATAACATAGTATATGTATAAAATATCTTAACAGCTACATATATTATATCTAGCAGTAGTATTGGAGATGAAGAATGAATGATCGTGAGGTATAATTAATACTTAAAATAGAAAAACCTTGTATTATAACTACGAATAAACGTATGACGATAAACAGACACACGAGGCTATCCTATAAGGGATCCTTTAGTTTTCTTTTTGCGGTACCAAACCCAAAAATAAACATAAGGACAGATGGAATTTTCTATGCCATAAAACTTAGACAATATTCGCCACGGTGTGATAGGAAGTACGTGCGTAGTGTGAACGAGTCTGTAAGTGTCCGCTTATGATATGCGAAAATTAATAAATAATAATGTTCCCGCCCCTCACTGCGGCCCGTAAATGATTACACGAGCCGAGAGCCCAGCGACTATCGCCTAAATAGCTTTCGGAGGAGATTCAATCAATATACGAAAATATATTCCTCTCAGTAATGGACGAATCTTCTAGAGAATTAAGCATATTGTGTCGATTACGAGCTAAGTGTAGATTCTTGATGAATAAATCCACGAGAAAACTGAACTTCATTTTCCGTCCAGCAGTTATACGTGACAAGTTAAGAGTTATTTACGCATTTACTATATTAGTCGTTTATGGTGTCCCTTTGACTTAAACTATTACATTCTTTATCTTATGACTTACACTAATATGCGTCTGTACCAAGTCTTATTGTCAAGTGTGATCTCATACAAGATTCTTATGAACAAAATAGGCATTACTTTAGATTGATTTGAGTGCATCAAGGCCAATAAGGGATAAATGTTTGTTCAAACATTGGTTCCAAATCTATTACGTGATACAATCGTCCTTGCTGTTCCTAATACCCACGTTGAGATTCTTAACATGAGTATATTTTAAAGTAAGCATAGATTTATACCGAATGATGAATATTTAGGTAAAACCGTTATGTAAATATATCTAAATAATATTTATGCAAAACAAATAGGTCATTTGGCTCGTTTAATTGCAACATTCGATTACATTTACTAGTAACGAGTTATTGAAGTATGTTTTGATCAATTTATTAAGCGTATCTTATCATCAAAAAGTCCAGTCTATTAGATAAATGTCTGGATATGAACATTTAATTCGTTTTTGCTATTACTGAATATTCTCATATTGGTTTATAGAACAAGTTAGAAAAGGGTAAAAGCCAGCCGTAGTTTTATTTCTTTTGTCTGCCATAAATGTATTTTATTAGAGTGATTAAAATGTAGGATGAAAATATTACTATTTTGTGTTGTTACATATTCGAAAATATAGGAAATAAAGACGAAACGCTTTATTGCATACAACATTCTAGGTAAAACCTGATAAATTAAAGTCAAAAATACGTTTTCTCATCGTAAAATATGTTATTAGTTATTTACACCGAGAGTACATATCATAAAATACACGTATTTTATTCAACTCTTGTTAAAAAGGATATTTTTTCATAACAAAAGGATATCAACACTAACAACACACTCGAAGTACTAGGAGTACATAAAAGAAAAGAAGTCACTACAATTACTGAGAAATCAAGAAAACGGCGAGCTAATTCAATCGTGACACAGCGAACACGAAAACAGACACTGTGTCGTTTTTCTTTAAAAAAATTGAAGACAATAACGGCACAGCGCTGTTGTTGGAAAACGGATTGTAAGTAAACGTTGATTGCCTTGAGGCTGCATTAAAGTTGTCCGTCTCATTTTAGCGCGTGATAACGCGTGTTATCTGTCCCTTTCTAGCAATTACGCAAAAGACAAGGTTTAAAGAACGCTGGAACTTGTATTAAAATTGTTTTCTAATATTCACGAATTTTTGTTTAATTGGCCTTGTATTGCTTTTGAGTTCCGTTAACTAATAAAAAAATTAAAGTTTCCGCGTGTATTTTATGTTTTAATAACAATGTAAAAGTGAGTATAATTCTTTAATGCGCACGGCGGTTAGGCGTGATGAAACTTTTGAGGAAATACCCATTTCCTGGAGTCGATGTTGCGATAAGGAATACGAGAAAATGACAAGCCAGAAGACTGGTTTCTTTTACAATCCTGCGGTAAATGGCGCGATGACTCACATGCAACACGTTATTGCATAATAAAAATCGTAAATTTTATATTTACTACAAATGTCTTAATAACGTTATGGTTATGTTACATGATTTGTCATAAATGCAAAGTAAAGGAAGTGTGAATACTAGTTTTTGGGGAGATTATTTTGATATAAATGGCGGAGGGCTTCACTTACAAACAAAATTGATTTTGAAGGAAATTATCATATTAATCATACATTTTGTTTATATGAATTCTATTCTAAAATCTCAGCTTTTCTTATTATTAGTGCAATTTTTTGACATTGATCGATGTACTTAAGTTAGCGGAAAAACAGTTATATGACTCCGTTATGTTTAAGAACAGGCACACACCTCTGACTTTTCGAAGTTATGTGTGTATTCACAATGAATTATCACTTGCTTTAACGGTGAAGGAAAACATCGTGATAAAACCTGCACACCTAAAAGTGCTTAGGAATTTCTTAGGTGTGTAGTCCGCCAACCCGCACTAGGCCAGCGTGGTGGACTAAGGCCTAAACACTCGCAGTTGTAGAGGAGGCCCGTGCCCAGCAGTGAGACGTATATGGGCTGATGATGATGATATGATGTTTAAGGAAGTCGTGCTTTTAGTGCATAGTTAGAATAACTAACTAACTAACTGGATCCATGTCCATGATTTTAGTGAAGAATATTCGATTTTAATAAAGGTCATATTGGATGGTTGGCTTGGTGAGGAGTTTGTTTGATACCGTTTGATGTGGTTTTAGACAGCCCCGTGGCGCAGTTGGCTAGATACCAGCTTGCGAAACGAGAGGCCGCGGTTTCGATTCCCGCACCGAGACAAACGTTTGAACGATCCAGAAATATTTGTGAGACCGAAAAAGTAGTTTCTGATACCCACGACATAGGACTTGTATCCTAGTGTGGGGTCAGAACTAAGTATGTGACTGTTGGGTATATCTATATATTTATTTAATCAAATTTGTTTGTCATGTTTTTACACAGGACATTGCCCACTTAATCTAATATCTGCAGAATCATTGCTTTACAAACAAAACAGCGTAACTGCAGGTGCAGAGGCGGGAAAATCCAAAGGAAATGACGCAAGCCTAACGTTATTCCGCTGACCTACTGCCCATAAGAAATGCGCTAGGGCATTCGTACGCACAAATAATGTTGTTTTTTCTCATTCGTGACTCCGTCTTTGATTAAAGGAATAGTTCTAAATACCTAAATAATACCCAAATAATAATTTTATTTTTTGTTTTTTTCTTATTCTTGTTACTCCATGGCCACCCATTTATTTTTGTAAACTACTATTTCCTGGGTTGTCTGGAGGAGATCGCTAATAGCGATAAGACCGCCCTTTATGGCACTTTTAGAATTTATTTTAGTTTTATTATATGTTATTCTTGTTTTTGTGGTGTCCAATAAAGAATATTAAATAAAATAAATAAATAAAAATACCTAGAATTGATTATTGGAAACAATGGTTACCCATCGGTCGCTGATGCTGACGATATGTCTTTTGGTCGAGGTTACGAAAATTCTGCTACCTACTGAAGGTTGGTCTTGTTACATTACTAAGGATTGTCTAAAACCTAATGTATCTATCCATGATAATAAGTATTGTGGCAGCTTTTTTATTTTTTGGTCTAGGAATAAACGAATTGGTAATAACCAATGATACTTCTTCATCATAATTCTTTGTTCTACCTAAATATTTTTTCTGGGATACAACTTTCCGTTGTCTACTTATCTCTAGCTAACCAACCGCTATTCATTTTTCTTAAATAAAAGGATCGTTTCAATTTCTTTGTCTTGGAAAAAAATCCTATGAAACCTAGAGAGGAAGATAGAATTGCATTACTGCTCCGACTTTTCGCCAGTTATATTTCGATACCTACATATTAGGCAGCCTATTTCCCTTCTAAAGGATTGTGTAACTCAGGACTCGCACCAGGTACATCGCGTAACCAAAAAGGCAATCGTCTCTTATCATTTGTATCTTTGCTATTAAATTTCTTAGCCTTGAAATATCTCGTTATAAATGACAAACCCCCTACATTATACAGAAGAACCCAAACATCCAGTTAGCTCGAAAAGGATCAAGGTTGCACCGTGTATTATTATTCTAATAATATATGCACACCTACCCATGAATAAGTGCGGATAGACGCCAAGAAAACTCGTATTATAAAATACTCATTTTAATTACAGGAAACTAGCAAGTACAGAGACATACACACACAAACGCAAGTTGACGCTGCATTGGTACCGACTGCATAAAAAATATAAACAGAATGCATATTCCTACACATTTTATTAGCCATTAATGAAACAATTTATTACGATGAAGGAAAACATCGTGAGGAAACCTGCACACCTAACAATTCTTAGGAGTATCTTAGGTGTGTAGTCCGCCAACCCGATTAGGCTAGCGTGGTGGACTAAGGCCTAAACCCTTCAGTTGTAGAGGAGGCTCGTGCCCAGCAGTGGGAAATATTAGGACTGATGATGATGGATAATGAAAACTGTCAAGCATTCTTCAGACTAGTCCAGTGGGTCATCCTTTGGAATTTAGTTGGCAATCAATTATTTCGGCATTGGCACATTACCTTTGACCGCTCCCATTTAACCTAAATTTTGTTATGCGAAACCGGGGTGTGGTTAATTAATTAAATTACAATTGCAAAAATAATTTTAATCATTCATGGCATCAGACATTACTGGAAATTTTATCAAACGGCGTCAAGTATCATTTTTTTTGATATATCTAACGCCAAATCAAGTCTTGTGTCGTTAGTACCAGAAATTCATTAGAGTCTTCGGTCTCACAAACACCCAGATCTAAAACATTTGTGGATGACACTATTATTTGGATATTGAATTACGAATATCCCACCCTAGTAGACATGACTATGCCAACTTGTTTGAAACTGGATGTACACAGGTTGACCCCGGAATATGACAGTTACGTAGGCCACTAGGACTGGTTTCACGCTTTTTGTACGGTCTTCCGAGCGGATACGAATATCCTTCCTAGCCATATCTGTTGTTGCCCGTACAATCTATTTTCCTTGTTTAATGAAATGCATTTAGATTGAAGTAGCAAGATGCCGACTGACTCACAGATACTTTGATAAATAAATTATATAGTTAATATTCTTATATAATACCGGTTTGAATGTTTACAAAGTGAAACTATGAGTAATATAGTCTTTAGGTTACTACCTACGTTAGGTACTTATATTTTTAGATATACCTAAATCACCTAAAAGTTGAATACGCCTTGTATATTATCTCCCACGTTTTAAAAGTTGTTTTAGGGCTAACGTAATAGGGGCAGGCCTATCGTCAATTACCGCACATTTCCAGGCTCTGTTTTGCTATTAAAACTACATAATGAATTTTACTATAAATATAGACACAGTGAGAAAAATTTGCAAATCTGTGAAAAGAACGCCGATTTTAGAATACGGCAGGAAGGAACTAGGTTGACCGGAGTTATACCACAGTCCTACAGAAACATCTTGGTTATGTTATCAACTTTATCTATTATATTAATGTGAATCAGGTTCGTCGTGATGGCCTCGAGGTTTAGGCACGCGGTCAAGAATCTCGACGGTCGCGGGTTCAAACCCCAGGCACACACCTCTGACTTTTCGAAGTTATGTGTGTATTCACAATGAATAATCACGTACTTTAACGGTGAAGGAAAACATCGTGATGAAACCTGCACACCTAAAAAACTTCTTAGGAATTTCTTAGGTGTGTAGTCCACCAACCCGCACTAGGCCAGCGTGGTGGACTAAGGCCTAAACCCTCTCAATGGTAGAGGAGGCCCGTGCCCAGCAGTGGGACGTATATGGGCTGATGATGATGATGATGAGGTTGATTCATACAATATTAAGCAACATTACTTAACGTTGCAAGGAAGTCTCTTGCTGAGCATTCATGATGTTTTTCCAATCGTTTACTCCTAACACAGAGATGAGTAGTCGCAACAGCCTATTGTTTACGCCTTTTTTCTGTGAGACAGCGGTATCATACCAGTCGAGCCGGCCCATTCACACTGTAGTCTTGTAGTGGCTCTAGTAGTAATTCCTCCAGGTCGGCGTAGCTAAGGCTGTTCGGAAGCCCATAGCCGTTCACGCTTGGCTGTGACGTGGAACGCCATAGAGACAATCTTGAAGTGGCACGTCGCCCTGGCGATGTTTTGACACGCACGCAACCGAGCGAAACGTTTTTTGTGCTCTCATACTGACATTTCCGCTCCCGTAATGATATGACATGCGGACTGATGTGCGCGGAGTCACGTTCTGGGGATATGTCTCATGTAATACGGGTGAAGGTATCGTCATTATAAAGGTGTAAATTTGGTCGAGATTTTTTTTTAATATATGGTGGGGAAACCTACACACCTATAAAGTCTTAGTATTTTCTTAGGTGTGTAGTCCGCTAACCCGCACTAGGCCAGCGTGGTGGACTAAGGTCTAAATCCTCGCAGTTGTAGAAGAGGCCCGTTGTTTTTTTTTTCATATAAATCCCATTACGATGGGTTGTGGTGATCAATTGAATAAAACATAAATAAATAATTGTTGGTAGTAGTTAAATTAAAATAAATACTCGTATTGTGTAAGACGGCAGAGCAACTAGAAAGAAATTAGAATTAAAACAACAAAATATCCGTAAGACCCTTTTCCACTGCAGCATAACTGTCCCGAACGCTTTATCGACTGCTTATATTGGACGTAATAATCTAAAATACGTAGGTACTGCCAATGAAATGTAGAAGTAAACATCGAAACTATTAGGGACTTTAATATTTCCTATTAAAGTCAATATACGAATGATATTATCTAAGAACGCATCCCGGCCATCGTTACCACGTACATCGCAGTCAATATCAACAGACGCATGTGCCATGCAAAATTGGTCGTTATACGTACATAATAAGATTCATAACGCATAACAACTGAATTAAAATCGACAGATGTCTGATAAGTAGTGAAGTAATTTCGATTGTAAACATTTAATCGATACATTATACTTTGTTTTACATTAGCGAAGGTTTTAATGTGCGCTTGTTGAGTGAAGTTGACATTACAATTTTGTGCGGGTATTTTTATTTTATTTTTTTACAACGGCCAGTAAATTTTGCTTAAATATAAAGCTATTGTATACACCATTTTTCATTTCATGTGAAATATATATTTTTTCATTGTAGTTTCCGCCAGTAAAAAAGTGTATATTTTTTATTTACGAGGTTTTAAAACATGTGCATTGTCTTAGTTACCATTATAGTTATATTTCACTCTATTAGAGTAATATAGTTTGGACAAAAAAATATCTTGACTTGTTCTTTAAGATAAAAAAAAAACAAAGGAGAAAGAGCAGGAAATGGCTCTTCTTTTCAAACGTGTTTTAATATATCAAACTGAACAAAGAAAAACGTTCACATACAAAAAGAGCTTTTAAAAAAGGACTAATGCTACTGCACAAAATTGTTATCTCAAATTAAAAATAATAAAGTGAAGTGTTTATAGTCTTCAACTTGACACATTTACACAACAATTTCGTTGCGGTACACGTCAACTGTCAGTTTGACAGATGTCATTCGTTGAATGCACGAAAAAAGCACAAAAATTTCAAACGCTCCGCGAACATGGAGAAGCGAATATTATGCAAAAATTTACAACCGCTGTTTTCATTTTTAATTGTATCGCCCATTGTGTGTCAATTTATTCTCAACTTTAATTAACTGTAATAAAGTGTTTATTCTATTGCATATTCATTTCAAAGGGTTGGATAAAAAGTAAGAGTTTTTAACGCATTCGTACTAAGTCGAATTTCAATGTGACGTTTTGTTGGTATGTTAGTGTTTTAGTGGAAGTCCAGACATACCGATGATGGTCTTCCAAAGACTTGCAATTACTTTAATAAATAGAGCCCAAGGTAATTTAGGAAGTTAAGGCCATTTAAAACACATAAATCGAACTTGACTCTCACACATACAATTAAACATACCATCAACGTATTACGTCTCTAAGAGTATAATATATATTTTTTCATTGTAGTTTCCGCCATTAAAAAAATGTTGATTTACGAGGTTTTAAAACATGTGCATTGAGACTCTAGAGTATTTATTTTTATAGGTAGTTATCCTATATGGACTGTAATACAGTTAACCGCCGACACAATAATTTTACCTTACTCTTATTTCATTCCGTTTTCGTATATTGAAAAGCCTATAGTATCGACGATCTTTTGAATTGTCATTTTTTCATAGAATCGATGTGCTGTTGACACTTACCAAGTTCGATCGTTGACCAACATCTTAGTATGAGAATGTAATGTGCAACTCTGACCTTATTCTTTTTTTAATTTTGTACTCAACATATGATTTATTAAAACCAATATAGTATTATTGAACTGCCTCGTGGTCTCGCGGTACAAGTATGAGCCGTGCGATCTAGAGGTCCTGGGTTTGATTCCCGGGTCGGGCAAAGTGTTATTGGGTTTTTCCATTAGGAAATTCTCGGTAACAGCACGGAGTCTGGAAATGTGCCCGAAAATCGGCAATAGGCTCGCCCCCTATTACGTGGGACTGATACATACTTGGCGAAATGTGGGTGCAGAAATGCACCTCTGCCTACCCCTTCGGGGAATACAGGCGTGAGTTTATGTATGTATGTATGTAGTATTATTGAAGTCTAAGAACTATCAAATTGTTTTCCGTTTCCACATGTCTAGACATCATTAGTTACTTGTACAAACACCTCCATTTTATATTAAAAACATTTAAATTAAAACGTAATTTATCATATTACATATGATGAATGTTTTTTATGCTCACTCGTTTTCCTAGTTTAAACGTACATATTTAAAAATTATACTTGTTATACACGTAATTTATCTTCATTGGATGTGACTTCCATAAATAATTCATTATATAAGAAACACTTCCCCTGAAAGAAGTAGTATTAAAAAATATATTATTAGATATTTTTGTAGCATTGGTTGGGCCTAAAAGGTGGAAATAATATGTTATTAACCCTGTTTCGTAAGATCATATGATAAGACATCAAGCAACGAAGCTTGGTAAGTTTTAGATAATTTACTTTTAATATTACAATGAATTGAGACACCATGCTTAAGGTACTTTTATCAATCAGCCTATTGACGTAGATATTGTATGAGTTTTAATATTCTTTATCATTTAAATCAATTAATTTTGTTCTTTTGCATTCGTCTACTCATACTATAAATAAAGAAGACGTTGAAAAATTTAACAAAAACGGACTGACTTTTAGAGCATGAACATTTCAAACGGTTAGATCAGAGGATCGCAATCTCTACACAGAATAAAATTTCATATATCAAAAAACTAGTAACTCAGGTCATCGTAACTGACCAACTTAGTATGAAATTGAGCCTTCTAGAGTTTCTATCTAGCCATTCTGGGATATTGCTTGATGATAGCATTTTCCCTTGGCATCGGCCCGGGTTTTTACAAGCTTTCCCATTGCTGCCTACAAAATCATTTAGCGTGACGTTTGGGGCGGCCACGCGTTCCGCACTCCTCGGACACTGTTATTACGGCAACCATCGACTATACTAGACGTTGCTTTTATATGCAAATCAATATTGAGGGCTTTGATGATATTCATCAGGGAGCGGCTTATAAGTAAACCTTAAAACCGATCCGTGACCGTAGATTTTGGTGAAGTGCGATCCGATCTATCTGGTATTAAGAACTTAGACTCCATATAGTGCTTGTTAACCATTTACAAAGAAGAAACGTGAATTTAGAGAGTTTTAGGAGATCCGGTTCTAAAAATCACAGCAAGCTGGTAGAATCTTGCCAACCGCCTAGTGATATTTTTAATTTGCACTGTACCCATTATTTCTTGCACAAAACAGTTAATGCTGCATTAATCTTCCAACACAAGACGAAACTCTTTGCAATTCGACTTTGGTTCAACATTATTCTTTTAAAACATGGCAAAGGCGCTCACAATGCACAGCCACATTCATCTATAAATTCTGTCCTCGTTGACAGTATAAAAACTACGTGGCAAGTGCCCTCTGTCCCCTCAATTAATTGATGTGTAAAGAAACATGAATTGAACTCATGGTGTCTGTAGCGAGTTGTCCAATTACCATACAATAGCACCTCCAGCGTCCTTGGCTTTATCTGTTCAACGTTCAGCCTTCCTATGTCGCTTCGTACTTACACACTCGACTTTTTGTTAACATTTGTGTTGTGGTCATTAGCTAATTGGTACATTTTAAAAACGCATTCTTTAGATACATTTATTTATGGTTCATTCATTAAATTAGATCTTGTGTTTTTCGTTTTATTTGTTAAATATTAATTTATACTTTTGTTTCCTTTGTCTTATCTCAAACCCTTCTTTCTATACCTGCTAGTCTGTTGGTTATTTTTAACTGCCTATTTTTTCATTTAATAGTTGCTTAGTATGTATGTTCTAATATTATTTTAGTTTTGTTTTATGAATATGTATTTAATATTTTTTATTTATTTATACTAATAATACTGACTCTGCTATGTTATGAAAAATTTAAACAAATCAATTTTGGTAGAGCCATGTTATGTATGTATATGGTAGAATGTGAGTTGGCCCGTTTTCCTGGAGTAGTACGTTCTTTCTCCTATAGAAAAAAAACATTGTTTCTATTCAATTTCATTCAGTGTGATCATTCAGGATTTTAAAGGAAAAGTGGAAGTCTTGATATAGATGATTAAATATTTTTAATAGAAGCTGCTTAGAACCAATAATTCTGCATACATCACAATACTTCTCCGAAGATATTGGGTTTTCTTTGTAATGTGATTCATCAATAAAGACTTGGAAAGTACATGATAAACTGTAGACTGTATTCCGTCACTCATTTATCTATAATCAGAACCTTTCTTCAAACCTATCTCTCTTATCAGTGATTTCTCACAGAGCTTACCGGTTTATGATTTTTATCAAAACATATAAATTAGAAAAGACCTTTAGCTGGCGTAATATATCTTTTTCACAGTAACCTACAGTTATTAAGTACGGGATATTGCTTTAAGATATCGCCGGTCGGAGATCTGGCGCGATCTGTACGCGACGTGATGATTCGCACCTATTAAGGAATAGTTTCTACTGTTTTATTTATTCCTGGTAGTTGATTCAGTTCTCTCATCAACTTCCTAGATTGCTAATATAGTTTATTTTTAATTAAATCAGCGATGCCAATACTTATTCACTTTTAGTTCAGGAAACTAGTTGCCACAGAGAGATGAAGGCTACACAGCGTTAAATATGCCTAAAAAATATTTGTTCAAAAGGTAAATTTTACTCATTCATAAACTGTACAAAAAGCATAAGGATGCGGTGTTAATAGCTGAAAATCAATACAATTATCTTTTTTTATTGTTTAAAAATCTTAAAATACTAATAACGGTAAAGCTAAACGATCACGGATGACCTCAAATGGAATATAAAATGTATTGTAAAAAACAAACAAGATTAGCGCCAATTGAATCGTTTACACGCATCGCCATGTCTAATTATTATCCAGTTCTTGAATTTTTGTATAAATATATTTGTTTTGTGATAATTGCTGGCTTTTTATTCCAGACTTTTTGTGGTACGAATTTCTAAATGATGATTCAGATGTCTAGACCAAAGTGTGACAGGTAGGTAAATTTCCTTCGATATTGGAAGTAGACATTGTAGCAGTTATTCCATTAATTATTTACTATATTTATTTATACTCCTGATTCACTGGTACGTATCTCTTATTCACCGTGTAGAAGTCACTGGTAAAATTATCTACTTTGGATGAACTGCTTACTTAGTTAACACTGCTGTATTCGTAATTATTGTATTCCTTCATATTGGTTATTTCATCACTCACTGATAGACCAACAATTTAGTAACTAGAGACGAAACAATTTATATTTTCGTTTGTAAACGTTTGCCAAATTTAAAAATGGATTTAACTTTGCCTATATTCTACGGATAAGGCCTGGCGAGAATATCTTCATTTGTGCAATTAAACAGCGGTGAAAATCAAAGGGTCGCAAGTGGAACGCGCCACAACAAGTCTACATCCTGCACGACACGTTCTCGTGACTCATTTACTTATATACACCTCTATATAATAGTTGTACTGTGCGTGCGTTTGATAAATATAAAAATCTCTAGAATATACACACGCAATACATATAACTTCGATAAAAACTAATTTTGAAGATGGAAATTGTTTTTTTTTTATTAACCCTTCAAAAAATAGCCTTATTATACCTTATACATATACCTCGGTCTCGTGGCTCGAATCCCGAATCAGGAAAAGTATTATTGTTATTTTCCATAAGGGAATTCATTGTAACATAACGGAGACGCCCAAAAACGGCTATAAACTTGCGGACTATTACTTTGGACTTAACAGACCTGGCAAAACATAGATGTCCTACCCCTACGAGAATACAGGTGTAATCTGGCCAAGATTGACTGCAAATGTGTGTTTTTTTGTCGGGATGGCAACACCAATACATTCTTAAAAAAATAGATATACTGGAAATAACTGGTGATATCAAAGATGTCCAAGACGCATCAACAATGGTAATCAAAAGTACAATTTTTAATACGAGCTTTAAGCTCGAGGATGAAGACCGTCAATTAAACGAATGGTTTTTAGACCTTGGCATTCGGCCCAGGCGTTATTGGAAACATGTTCTAGAGTGGAGACCACGACTCGGTTAACGTAATGTAGGGCTCTGGCTAGATGGGGTGACGATATACGCAAGGTGGCTGGCAGCGGTTGGAAAGGAGGGCCGAAGATCGAGCCCAGTGGCGTGCCATAGGAGAGGCCTATGTCGAGCAGTGGACGTGAAAAGGCTGTTGATGATGACGACTTTTATTGAAAAAGGAAATATAAACCAAGCCCTATATGCGTTAACAACGACTTTAAAGTTTAAGTTAATGCAGGGCAATGCCTTCCTCCCTCCCCCAACAACACCCCGACCCCATTTACTGAACTTGCAGCGGTAAGCGGGAAAGTTTTAATGAATCTAATTAAAACGGTCTTTGGAAGTTTACGAAACTTTTGTACAGCGCAATTATAAACTACACAGTTGTGGAAATTCAATAAATTATGCATACATTTGGAATATTAATTAATTTTGACAAATATAGAAGTGCAATTAAATTTGGAATTATAAGAATATTTAATAAAGATGAGCCAATGAAAGGCAGTTATAGTGGTTCGTTTTTAGAAACCTTTGACCTAAGGCCGATAAACGGCCAGTGACCTGAAATGTAATATATTCTGGAATCAGCTGACATACATCGGAAATAATACAGATCGATTATATGACTCAACTTGTTCATTATACTAATTATGCTACGTAGGATTTAACATCACGCGTCGAATTAAAAGACAACCTCAGGTTTCCAACTCCTTCTATCCTCTTTCTTATTGATCAAATTGCGAAGACAAGGTAGAAAACTAGAGGGAACATAGGAACTTGTTTTGCTTCAATGCTCAATGTTATTTCTGTGTGTGCCACTATTGATGCTTTTATACAGGAGTTGCAGCGGCGGTTTTGTGATGGGACATCTAAGCATTCCAACTTTCACTCATTTGTAGGATACCAATGATTACGTCACATTTATGTAATATCGCCTAACTTGTAATTGTCACATCCGATACTGACGAATCTTAACGAACTCTGACGTCAGCGCCACCTGTCCCAAAACCGTCAAAGGAGCTACTGGCATATAAAATCAGAAACACCGAAAAATCATTAATGAAGCCATCAAACGTAAAATTAAAAAAATAATATAGAAAATTATTATTAAAAAAATACAATCGGCATTAAAATTCATTATTATTTTGATGGCGTATCGACAGGCTGGTTATGTCATAATTACTGATAGAGTGGAACATCACAGTGGGCCGCCGCAGCGCCACCTGCCGGCTGCTCGTTACTTTTACTGCATGAACTGGATTAGGTACATCGGAACACACAAGTGATATAAACAGTTTCGAAAGCTCAGCATTTGAATCAATCATTGTATTGAACTTGTAGTTTGATGAGGTATAATCAGACATACAAGTGATAACTTTATTTCTATCGCGTTCTGTAGAGTCGCTTGATATTCATTCAGGTCGAGCAAAGCGTTGTTGTTTTTCATTAGAAAATTATCAGTAGTAACAAAGGCACCCTGAAAGACAGCATTATTTTTTAATTATTTAATAACACGAAGTTTAGAGAACTACTTGTAAAACATGAGTTAAAATAAACATTTCTGCTATCACCTACCTATCTATAAATACAAGGATACTATTTGTGTATGTGATTACAAGTAAAAACACTGCTACAGGCTAAAGTTATATTTTGTTTCATAAGCTTTTGTTGAATGAAATAGTCTACTACATAAGACAAAAATGCACCGCGATAACAATCCGTTTTACGATTGTTCAATAGTTTTATAGTCAACTTGACCTTAAGCAATCTAATCGGCATTACGGCGTAAAATATGCCTTTGATATTGCAAAGATCATCATTTAAACTTTTGTTATCGGAATTACTCGAAATTCTAGTATATTTATACTTAGCCGGTTACATTGAAAGAGTACTTCAGCTTACCCTATATATGTCATCTTTATCAGGATCAGAGGTACTTATTGCTTACCAGTGTGCATTTACTAGAGGATAAAGAATATCCTATAATGAATGGCCAGGCTAGCGACCACGACCGACGACCAGCTATGACCCGACCAACTGTGTTCCACTCCAATGTCATCTGGCGTATACTCAAATTATTCATAGAGTGATGCTTGTATCCCCCAAGTAGTAAAGAAGTAGCGATGGCCTCGTGGTTAAGGCGCGTGATCGAGAATCTCGACGGTCGCGGGTTCAAACTCCACACACCACTGACTTTTCGAAGTTATGTGTATATTCACAACGAATTATGAGTTACTTTAACGGTGAAGGAAACATCATGGCGAAACCTGCACATCTAAAAGTTCTTAGGTGTGTAGTCCGCCATCCCGCACTAGGCCATCGTGGCGGACTAGGGCCTAAACCCTGACAATTGTAGAGGATACTCGTGCCCAGCAGTGGGCTGTATGTATATGAGCTAATGTTGATGATGTGCTGATAATTCTAGAATATGTATGTATTAGATTTGAATCCAAGGCTTATTAATCGGAATCCCGTTCAGCTGTACTTTGTTGATTAACATATACTAACTAATAAAATCAGTACTTAAGTTCAAAACCATGTTAGGGCAAGAATAAATTCAAATTGAATTCCGGATATTGGTCCTAGTTTAAATTTAACTGCATCTGTCGTCGAAATGGGTTAAGCACACAAGGTGCACTCAAATATATGTTCAGGTCGAATACGGCCTTTTTAGAATCTCCATGTACGTAATATTATAACTGGGATATTCATATTTTTATTAATTTTTCACGGTTAAACTACTAGACCAATTTTGTTAAACTTTGGTATAGGATATGAGGCATACATACATACATAAACTCACGCCTGTATTCCCCGATAGGGTAGGCAGAGGTGCATTTCTGCACCCACATTTCGCCAGGTTTTGTATCAGTCCCACGTAATAGGGGGCGAGCCTATTGCCGTTTTTCGGGCACAATTTCAGACTCCGTGCTGCTACTGAGAATTTCCTAATTGAAAAACCCAATAACACTTTGCCCGACCCGGGAATCGAACCCAGGACCTCTAGATCGCACGGCACATGCTTGTGCCGCGAGACCACGAGGCAGTCGAGGTAGGATATGAGGGTTTTGGAAAATGACCAAGAATAACGAAAAAAAAACGTATTGGCTCTTATTTACTAAAACCTTAATAGTGATAGAATCAAGCTATTAATTGACTTGGAATACAGCTTGAAATGTCTACCAATGAGACTTTACGGGTATTTCCGATGCGGTCATGGGACAGTCGAAAACTCTAATTCTGTTTCTTCAGCCTTGTTTTCTTCTTAGTCATTTTAAAAGTCCAGTTATACTATCCTTGAGCGCCTTATTCCTACACCAAGCTAACCATAAATTAAAATAAAACCTTTTTACTTTCCTCAGCAAAGAAAACGTCTAAAAAGCCCATGCTCAAAGCATTTATGTACTGCAAGCTTAATCATAATAAAATCAATAGCGTGGAACGGAACGGCGCAGGAAACAAGATGAAATGGAAAGTAATTAAACTGATGTTAATTGGATGAAATCACCCGCTCTTAATGAGATATCTCTGGCGATACTCTGTTTAAGTCGTGATGGTCTCGAGGTTTGGGCACGCGGCCGAGAATCTCGACGGTCGCGGGTTCAAACCCCGGGCACATACCTCTGACTTTTCGAAGTGATGTGTGTCTTCACAATGAATTATCACTTGCTTTAACGGTGAAGGAAAACATCGTGATGAAACCTGCACACCTAAAAAAAAGTTCTTAGGAATTTCTTAGGTGTGTAGTCCGCCAACCCGCACTAGGCCAGCGTGGTGGACTAAGGCCTTAACCCTCACAATGGTAGAGGAGGCCCGTGCCCAGCAGTGGGACGTATATGGGCTGATGATGACTCTGTTTATGTTATGACGCTGATTGAATATAACCCCTGGTTTTATGCTCGGGAAAATATCGTGAGGAAACTTATTTGACAGTTCTTCAATAATAACTAACAAATGAAGTGATAATTTTGAGGTTCAAAAGTATCTCTACGTAGTATATAAATAAATAGGTAAATGGGATTTTTTGGCGGTAAGTCCTGCATACCTCCAACCATCTTAACAGGAATTCCAAAGAGATTTTTCTATGAAAAAAGCATATTATAGTGGTCTGACACTATAACATATATAATACTATACCATTATAGTCACATACATAGTCTTTTACAGCATAGAAACCGAATCACAAATTATTTCCCCACCAAGCCCAAGTAGTTCTATCACTCCAAAATTTTTACATCCTATTAGCAGTTGGTAATAAGGTGATAGATTTTATTCACGATGATTCTATTTTGTCAAAATGGTGGATGGATCTATTTATTAACATACTATTTTCAATTAATTTACAACATCAATTACAATCGCCACAAATGCGACGCTATAAATAATTCTTTTACGTAGTTCCGTATCCGCGGGGCTCGTCAACGACAGTTCATTTTCATTTGACACAATTAAAAACATGTCGATCGATTAGCCAGCAATTGTCAACAATTGGTCACAATTTAACAATTTACTTCATTTTATCGTAAAGTAATGCGTTTGATGTTGCCGCGAGGACATCTGCTCTTAATGTCTAGAATTGAAAGAATGTGTTAATTCGTCTTTATTGTGTTCTCGCCTTTAATTTTTTCTGATGTTTTTATTAACCCTTATGTTAGTAACCGGGTACCTGGGTACCCAACGCGGTGTATTTGTATGAATAGCTTAAAGAAAATTCAATATATTATTTTAAACTCTCGAATCGTCGTTTTTTAACTTAAAAGAAAGCTAGTTGTGACTGCATTTAATTCATTTATTTTTTATTTTATTTTTTAAATAAGCTTAAACTTCAGCCATCGCCTCATTAGCAACCGGGTACCCGGGTACCCACAGTAGAAAGTATGGAAAATAAATTGAAAATGATTTCTATAAATGGATGCAACAAATATTTATTGAAATAATAAAGAAATATTACATATTTTTAAAATTAATGACATTATTTCTGACATTTAACACATTGTATTAGATTAATTGAGTGCTCGTCACCTACTGGCCGTTGACAATTGGCACAGCTCTTACGAGTCCTTCGCCGTCTTTTTATTGGCAAGACATTACACACATGACAAGATCCTGTCACTTTTTTTCTTCCGGTTTTATCTTTTGGAGCCGATGGACCAGGATTTACCTCGATTGTTTCTGCCAGTGCATGACCTAAAATACTCCTGTATCTCCAGAATCTCCTGGTTCATCATGCTCTGAATTATATTCTTGATTTGAAATTTGACGTCTAGCAATATTCGCTGGAATCCAGTCGTCGTCATCACTGTCAGACGGCACGCTCGAATCACTGTTATTATCTCCAAGCAGTTTTTGTCAAATATGCATTTCTTTCGGTTGCACTTAACCTAATGAATTAATTATTATATTATACAATTCTTTAATAATATTATTACACAAAATTATCATTAAAACATTTACAAACATTAAATATATGTGAACTTTACTTACCTAGAACATTCAGATCTCGATAGTTGTTCCATAGCTTTAGTTTTCACTGTGAAAAGAACACCATAAATAAAACACGTCCGATCTCACCAAAAATCCAATGTGTACTAAAAATACTCGACTCTCATTCAATATAAAAACAAAAGAAATCACCTTGACTTCTTTTTTATCTCCAACGGCATCTGTTCAGCACCGACAAATAAAAAACAGGCCGACTACCTGGAGTGCCCAAAAATGGTTTCAGATGATATTTACAATTCTACATATTATTGTTTTTTTTTATTGTCACTAACTATACGACTAACTATTCATATTCCAGGAAAACATGTTAAGAAATTTTTTTCGTGAACAAAACAAGCATAATTATTGTTTTTAGATCTGTGGGTACCCGGGTACCCGGTTGCTAAAAGACGTCGGTAAAGTTGGTTACTAACATAAGGGTTAAACTGTTTGCTACAGAAAATAATTCTGCAACTTCCTGACAACTTTGGTGAACTATATATTTTATATTAATATGTAAATCGACCTGTAATTAATTGAGTTCTGCACCATACAATGAAATACTAGTAAAAATACCACACCTATGCTAACCCCTAGGAGTTAGAAGCATGAGTACCTATTTAAAACTCAAAATTAATTTACTAACTACTAACCTGCCTCACTTCCGTCAGTATTTTATACTGGTAATGGGACATAAAATCCCAATCCTGATAGTTTTTATCATTTAATGATTTTTGCCTATCTACGGCTTTCTGTTTTATCCGTCGTAATTAATGTACCTATATATATTTTAGTTATTCCAGCGTTTATACTTTATTAAGACGCCACGCAAGTTATTTCGAAGTATAAAATCACATAAAATATTTAACGCGCTATAAATATGACATATTGCTGCTAATCGCAAATTTATTGCTTTGTCGCATCATAACGATTCTGCCATAAAATGTTTATGAACAATTAAAAAAAAAACGTCATCCGACCTCCTTATTCGTGCGCATGCGCCGGCCGTAAATAAATTAAAATTAAAAAATATATCCAATCACTATTTTTAAAAACTTAATCTAGTATTTTCGAAATGAGAACATCGGGTGAAAAAAAATTGACGGGCGTCAGTGAGTCACAAAGGCGGAGAAGGCCTCAATCACTGGACAGAAGCTGTAGCACTTTAACGGAAGCCGATTTTTTTCACTGTCGACATATTTTTTTCGACCAATTGTTCTGAATGTGCGATGTCATGACATTTGACGAGCGGCTATTGGTTGATGCGCCGCGTTTGACAGCCAATAGCAGTGGTGATTCAGAAATACGAGAGTCATCTTTCTTAACATTTGAGACGGTGACTCGGCGGTTTGTGTACATTAGATCGCTTCGGTATGTACTGGACGAGTATATAGCTAACTTCTGCCCGAGGCTTTGGATGTGTAGACTATGTTATTTGGACTAGAGAGACAAATGAAAACAATGGGAGTTGAGTGGCTTGAGTTACTCACAAAACGCAGGTAAAGATAGCTATAAAGAATATTGTTATAGCTAATAAAGATAGCTTTATAATGAAAAATATTATCCCTACCTATATCTACTAGATACAGACGTGAGAATAAACATGTATCCGATTCTGAAAAAGAGTTTCAACCGACTGCCTCGTGGTCTTGCGGCACAAGTATGTGACATATCTAGTGGTTCCGGGTTCGATTCCCGGGTCGGGTAAAGTGTTATAGGCTTTTTCCATCAAGAAATTCTCAGTAGTAGCACGGCGTCGAAAACTGTGCCCAAAAAACTTCAATAGTCTCGCCCCTTATTACGTGGGGCTGATACATACCTATCAAAATATGGGTGCAGATATCTGCCTACCCCTTCGCGGAATACAGACGTGAGTTATGTATGTATATAGTTTTAATCGTTTTTTTTTACTCACTCTATTTGAACCTCACTTGCCATCAACTGCCAAAAAGCAATCAAGTGAACTACACAAACATACCCAATTTTGTTGAACCAAGAATCGAATCGCGATCCCCATCTCTATTCACATTTAACACAATAGTACGAAATGTAACGGGGTCACAGCGTGATTCCCGCCATTCGTCACACGTACACCGGCCGACGTCGAATTAATCATCATCATTCATCATCATTCCGCCATGACAGATCATCACGGATCATACGCGTTTTTTTATCACGCTGACTTCTGTGCGATGCCTTTTTGTTTGTCTATAGGAACACGCATTTGTATTAATAAGGTTTTAAGTTTGTCTATGGTGTGGTTCTTGTGACGTAATAACATATTAGAAATTACAGTATGGTTTCAATTGGATATAGCTACTGTATTACTTTGATGAAAGTGACAAAAATAATCTATTGTTACGCTATTGAAATTATTTTCCTCTAGAATGTTAACCTTAAAATCCTTATATTATATCTCATTTCTGCATAACAAATTAACATAATAAAAACACTTGGTCCTTTAGTATTTGATTCAGATCAGTCGATCGAAAAAGGCTCATAAATTCACATTTGTAATTTCTGTTTTAAAAAGTTAAATAGCCAGTCTAAAGTTGGGTTTCCACAATGTATCAAACAGCTTTTATAGAGTGTATAATAATACAATGTATAACTGGGCTAACATATTTAAAAAAGTTAAAAATCACCAAAATTTAAAAGGTCATTAGTCGCGATTGCTGCGCCGGCCCACAAAGGGTTTACGCTATAACAATATTGCGTACGAACGTACAGCATTACGAGCGTATCATCAATTCCCACGACTAGACACAATCCGACACGGCTCTTTCGTTTTGGTAGTTATAAACGAAGAATAGCTAATTAATGTTCGAATATTTCGTAACGGCACCATTAGTATGGCGTTTTGTTTTTAATTTTTATATTTGGAAGTTTGAGACGTGGGCTGGAATTTTGGAGATCAAAAGTGTTTGGTGATGCTTTCCTCCAGACACGACTGGATGTAGAAACACACTGTCTTGTAAAGTATCCGCCATCCCGCACTAGGCCAGCGTGGTGGACTAAGACCTAATCCCTCTCAGTTGTAGAGGAGGCCCGTGCCCAGCAGTAGGACGTAATGGGTTGATGATGATGGTGTTGTAAAGTATTAGGACAGACATAGAAAAGTTAATTGAATAATATCAAGTGGCTATACCACCACACACCCACCACTGCAACTCCTGTACACCAGGATGGACTACACGCACAGATATACCACCGAGCAGTGAAGCTTAGCAAGTCTCTATGGAGGACCTTACTTGTCTTTTACCCCGCAAATTAATCAGAAGAAGATAAACAGAAGGAGTTGGAAACATAGTTGTACACTTCCCTCCACAGCAAAGCTGGAGACAAAATATTGGAATATAAGGTGTCGACCAGTGAAGCAGTGATGGCCTCGAGGTTTAGGCGCGCGGTCGAGAATCTCGGCGGTCGCGGGTTCAAACCCCAGGCACACACCTCTGACTTTTCGAAGTTATGTGTGTATTCACAATGAATTATCACTTGCTTTAACGGTGAAGGAAAACATCGTGATAAAACCTGCACACCTAAAAGTTCTTAGGAATTTATTAGGTGTGTAGTCCGCCAACCCGCACTAGGCCAGCGTGGTGGACTAAGGCCTAAACCCTCTCAGTTGTAGAGGAGGCCCGTGCCCAGCAGTGGGACGTATATGGGCGGATGATAGAAGGTGTCGACCCATCATGCAAGAAGTTTACATCTGAAGAAGCCAGATGTACAGCACCACGGACAAATCCATGAATGAGACCTAACGTGCGAGCTGCTAAATTTGATCCCAAAAAGAAAAAGGAAAAGATTTATAACAATGAGCATTGTCCTAAAAGTCGTCTACATTTTTTTTCCTAGAAAACTTCAGATGCTCTCGGAGCTCCAAAGCTCCTCGTCACTTCTCTGTGAATGGTTATCCTAGTTCTTAGGAGTCGCAATATTGTATGTGAGGTTAGATAATCTCTATTTATTTTGGCTTGTGACTAATATTTTCGAAAACATTTTGATATTTCTTTTACCCTTTATTACTCATTAAGGGATAATTTTCTCGCCTATCTCCGTAATACATTCTAGCTTTAGTAAATTGTCCCAGAGTGAAATAATTTTTCTACATTTCCAGCACTGAGTAATTAATTACATACAGTATCAACTTTGTAATGTCCTTCAAAAAAAGTTGCCAACAGAAGCAAAAAATCTTTTGCACTTAATAATGGCGCCACGGTCTTCGCCAATCATAAAATTAACATACTGAATACGTTAGTTCCACATTTTGCCACCAGCAAACTACTCAGAACAAACACTGAGACAATGGATCGTAAACAGCACCTTAAGACAAATGCTGTGATTTATTATATGTGACAAAAAGCAATTGAAGTTATACAATCTTTACTCAGCAATTTTGACCTCTATCACATTAGGTATTAAGTTGAAAATAACTAATTTGTATCTGATATACTGTTGCATTTCATTTTGCTTATGTAGTAATCTTTATGGAGTAAAAAATAGAGTGTACAATTCCTTGCATTTTAGGTAAATTAAAATGGTTTATTAGGAGCTTAAACGAAGATTGGATAGTGTGTTTTTGTAAGAAAGAGACCGGAATACTGGTATTCTATTCCGCTTTTTTCTAATTTAATATGAAATCGAATGGAGCAATAGATGCTTGATTAATATAGGGAAGGGATGTACTATTGTTACCTTGAGTTATTTCGATAAATTGGGCAACATAAACAAATACCTTTATTTAAAATTAAATCTTAAAATCATGTTATTAAGGTTAAGATTATAATATTTTTAAGCCTGTATTCGTCCCACAACTGGGCCTCATCTAAATATAAACAACTATAAACAACATACTTTGTATAAATTAGTTTTTACTATCCCTATATTTACAAATTCTTTGGGTGAGAACTAATTATAAAATTATATAATTTGTTTCCTACATTCAATAAGAGACAATTTTATAATATATTTTTTTTATTATTATTTATATATTTTATTTATTTTTAATGAAAATAGAAGTTCATGTTCACGCTTCATAAATTATTTTTAAACTCATAAATTTCTGAATGAAAATACAGCTAAGAACCATAATGTCACATTCTGTATAGTGCTCTTCAATTATATTTTGCAATAATAAATCACACAGTGTCACACCACCTTACGCGTTGAACAAAAAAAATAAATTTATCGATAGCTTCCATCGATAAAATCACATCCCTACCGCAGCGGGCTCATCAAAGTGCGGCGTACAGACAATAAGTGAGAAATATAAAATTATAATAAAATTAACTTGGGATTAGTTTTTTGTACAACGCCAACATAGCGGTAGCAACTGATAGAATGTACCGGGGATTGTAAAGGTCAATGTAAGAATTAAGTTACAATGTAAGTGTTTTAGATAACTTATGCACTTAGCGGACTTCATTTAAGCTTAACTTAAGAGAGTGGAGACGATAAGGCCTCATAAAAACCGGGATAAGATATACAAGATGCCGACAATCTTAATGCAAGCCAGGTCAGCTCATAAACAGTGTACCTAATGCATCATCTCAATAATAAATACTATCATGGGAGTATGCTTTCTAGAAGAATTTTAAACATTTAGTTTAGGCTTTTCAAACTAGTCCTCTGTTGAGCTGGCGCATAAATATTACAATCGGAGTTAAATTTATCTTGGCTTTCCCACTTAATAAAAAATACTGACTTCAATAACGAGTGCACACTTATTTTTTCACACATAATTGTCAAATAATAGTAAAGAGACTTTGATACACATAATATGCATGTTGAATAACAATCTATTAATTTTGACGACGTGATTACTATGACTCCTATGGGTCAAAATATAGTACCAACTGACGAGAAATAAAAACAAATGTCTCTCAGATTTTAACATTGAAAGGCAAGTCTATTTTAAATCGTATTGAAAGTTTAGTTCAGAAATATTATTTATATTATAAGACTTTAGCTTTACATAGTTATGTTTTTGTCAATTACAATGTATGATGTCCTATATAAATTCTCTTACTTCGCAAAATGCGATGTTAAATAATTCACGTGATAAAACATTGCCTTAACCTTTAAAAAACTTCAAATGAAGTGACACTCGTCGCTGATTTTTTTCTCTGTATTACAAAGAGGCTTACAAATAATAATGCTGTTGTTAAGTAAGAATTGAAGGTACGCGCTCGTCAATATGAGACGTTAAGTAACAGCTTTGCTGGATGGAGTAGCTCAAATTCCAGTCCTCCTTAATTAATGCTCCTTTTTTTTATTCTACATGCTGCTACCTTAATTATGACTACCTGGATCCTTATTAGATTCTTATAAAATGTGATAAGTAGTTATAGCTCATACTATAGCTCATACTGCACACTTTTGTTTGAAGGAGACGAATAATCTTCCATCATTGAAATGGCATATCTTGACATTGTTTCTGTTCATATTAGGTTAAAAAGATCTATTTTTATTTGTACTGCGTCTACGATATCCTTTTTTTCTACACAATTCCCCCTCAAAATCCACATCTAAACATTAGTAAGTCTACATCGGCGCAGGCGCATGAAGCGCCCACTCGACGATTATTCATTCCACACGGTGACACATGACGAATCAATCATTCACGGCGAATGGGAACGAATGGGAACGAGTGGCGTTGTGACCGAATGTTGTGCGTCTATTGGATTATCTAGTTTTTCTTATGTGGAAGGAAATGGACATGTGATTAGATGATTAATAGTACTGTTCACAGTTCAAATCCTGCTTAAATTGACTACTGGATCAAGATTTGCCGATACCCAACAGCAACGTAGGGTGGGCTCAAGAAATATTATTTATTTTAAAGGGATATATTTTATATTTGTCTGATGGGAAATGATCGAATAAATACTAAACCTACAACATAATAACTGCAAAGCAATTTTAATCAAATGCATCAGATTCTTCAAATCGTATTTCACCATATTAGACACTAAGGTTTTCAACATTTTACATGGCTTAAATAGATGTAACCGAAATACGTTCGAATATTCTTCAATTATTTTTTTCTAAACACCTTGCATGTATGCCATAAACTAAACGCTGTAGGTATGCAATATATAAAAAGTCATAGACAAAAAAATTACTACTTACGACAATTCACTATCTGTGACGAATGAAAAAGTCTGTTTAATTGCCAGTTTCAAATTGTTCTCGTGTATCGTGTTTTATACTTTACGCGTTGGAGTTAAAGTATGTTTTACTTTGGCAAAGATATTCCGATAAGATTTCATGTACCAACCTACCACACATAATTACATGGTTGGTGACAATTATGTACGAGTGTGAGGGTCTACTGTCTTTCATAGACAAAAAAATGTTTTTTTCGTGGCTGTTATGATTGTTTATGGATTGGAAAAGATTTAGTTATTCTTACTCGAGCTCTCGAAATCTTTTCAAATACAGCAACAGATGTAGGATTATTCCTAATCAGCTTTTCTACTAAAATATAGATTTTCTTAATTCATGTACCATAAAACTATGGTCATTTACCACATGATAAATGTAACTATAGTGTATGATGAGTAATGTGTGTGTGTACACAGGTATGTAATGAGTAAACAATTTACTCCACTCCAGAAATCATTTTCACGAAAACGTGTATATTTTTAAGAATCAAAGTATCATCATTTATGCACTGTTTCACAAGATCTATAATCAGTTTATACTACAATTTCTTCGAAACGTGTAAAAAGGTCGCTCCAAATTTTTCAGTTTCCAATTTTTTACGATTTTATAGATTTTTGATTTTGACAGCCCCGTGGCGCAGTTGGCTAGACACCAGCTTGCGAAACGAGAGGCCGCGGGTTCGATCCCCGCACCGAGACAAATGTTTGTGTGATCCACAAATATAGGTAATAATAGACCGAAAAGTCTCTCGTAGTTTCTGATACTCACGACACAGGACTTGTATCCTAGTGTGGGTTCAGAACTATGTATGTGACTGTTGGGTGTATTTATTTACTATTTATTATTATTTAAAAAAAAATGAGTGACCCTTAAAATATTTTTATTTACCTGCCGTTTGGAGGGGACTCTTAAAACATTATACGTAAACTTACATATTTTGGTACAAGACTCGAAGAAACAATATTCTTTTTTTTTTGGGCCACCCTAGTGTAGATAAATTAACCTAAACAATTACCTAAACAATTACAACCTAAACAATCCCAACTGCCTGTTTTTCAGTAGGATACTTAATTTACGTTACCATATGTGTACATAATATGTCACCCTATCCCTATAATATCCAGAATAGTCATTTACCACAACATTGGCAAGATATATTGGCTTCTTACGTCATGTCATTTTAATAAAAAATTCACATCCGTCAAGTCACGTTGGCTATGGTGCGGTATTTTATGCTCGCGAATAAAAACCGAGAATGATAGATTCTTTATCTATGAAAATTTAAAATTGTTTATGTCGTGTCTCAGTTGTTTATAGCAAATTTTTATTCAAGTTCTATAGTTTTTATTATTTAAATAAAATCTACACATGTTATGGAAATTTTATTTCTATTTCAAGAAGATCTACGATATGACATTTAGAATTCTAAAGTTTAGTGGTTCATTCGGTAATTCCTGACATTTGAATAATTACTAAAAGTTTTCTAGGTTGCTGGTGTTTCTTTATACGCATAAAAATACATTAAGAATTCAACTTTTTAGTAGTGACTATTTAAACAATCAATTTATGCCGCCAGCGAACGAATGGCTAGAAATCTTGAATTCAACTATCTATAGTCCCAGTTGAAATATTCCCAAATAATAATAAATACACTTAACAGTCACATACATAGTTCTGACCCCACACTAGGATACAAGTCATGTGTCGTGGGTATCAGAAACTACGAGAGACTTTTCGGTCTCACAAACACCCAGACCCGAAACAAATATTTGAGGATCACACAAACATTTGTTTCGGTGCGGGGATTTAACCCGCGGCCTCTCGTTTCGCCAGCTGGTATCTAGACAAGCCCCACGGGGCTGTCAAATGAATACAACTATCTACAGTATTAGATGGTACCACTTACCTGGGTCTGCGTCAACCCCAAACTGGCCGCCAGCTCCGCCCGTTCAGGAAGCGCCAGGTACTGCGTTCTTTGAAACCTCCTGTTCAGTTGCTGCAACTGAAGACTGGAGTATATCGTGCGAGGCTTGCGCATTTTCTTCCCCTTGCCGTTCACGCGGAGACCGGGGTCGTCGGAGAGACCGCATTTTTCTGGTAAAAAAAAAACAATAAATTTAGTATGTTTAGTATATTCGGAGTCATAATCTTGTTAAAATTTCATGGAAATTAAAATAGTTTTACAAGAAAATATGTCTATAATATCAGTTGTTTTAGGGATCGACTGATGAATATTTGTGTGTTTATTTAGATGTATTTTAAATGAATGCCCAGCAATGAAGCTCAGCGAATCTAAGGGGACCTAATTTGTCATAATCCCGCAACGAAGTTAATCAAAAAGAAAATATAAAGGAGGAGTTGGAAAACAAAGAGTTATCCACTTCCCTCCACAGCAAAGCGGGTGACAAAACAACAACCCTCACATAAAAAAGACAATTACAATTCTTGTTTGCTTAATAGTTTTTAGTTACATGTATAAATATTTGGCTAACTAATATTGATCCAGCGGCTCTAACTCAACACAACATTAACAATACATCCAAACATCGAAATCCGTTCGGAAACCATATCTCCAACAAAACCCCTTCATAAATCATCTTACACAAAACGACGCAATAAATCTACAATATAAATATGCAACTCGTGAAGGCCCGCCGTCCATTTTGTAAAATATATGAAAGCGACTCGCTACTTGATAATAGTCAGTGTAAGTTGTAATTACCGTGCTGCTATCGGATCGCCGCCAGTCTTACAACAGAGTTTTGGCGGCAAACGGCCTCCATGTTTGTTACGTTGGCGCTTTCGGTTTTCGAACGCATAAAAAATGTTGTATGGGTTTTGGTTGCAAAGATACTTGATGTTTATCGGTGTATGAATATCTGAATATATATTTTTGTAATATCTAATTCTAGGTGCCTCGTATTGGCTGAGAAAAGTTAATATTTTTTATTTTTTTTAATATATATAAAATTTTATTAAGCTTATATTTTCTACGCATATACTGCTCAACGTAGTTTTCGAACGCAATTTCATAAGAAATACGTTATAAAAAATTAAGAATCGATTAAGTGGGCGTAATTGCCATACATTAATTTTGATGCTTAACACGGTTTCCGATCATTTTTTTTCACTTTTAAAATTGGAATCACAGATTCGCCTTGCTTTATCGTCGAGTATGTTTAGCAAAAAATCATCTTAACTATGATTTAACAATTAACAACTTTAATTGCCTTGCCAGTAGCTATTCCATATCAATAGATCCTAATAAATGCACCATATTTCTTAAAAAAACATCATACGGAATACTTCGCATGCAATATTTTCACTTAACCATACAGCTTGGCAGTTAAAACAAACACTAGAGATACTTTAATCCTTATATCAGTTGCAAGTGCGATGACGAACGAGCGAATTCCCGGTTTTGCATATCTCCGCAATCGTAACACTTCGCCGGCTAAAGGAATTTGAATTTAGAACGTTTATTTTTAAGTTTAAACCTTTTTGCTTTTTATGTCATTGTTTTATGGCAGAAAAAATGGAATTGGTTTTTATCCTAATTGTTATTAACGAAGGCAAAAGAAACGAAATCATACAGTCTTAAATGTTCAACATCAAGTAATTGTTACATATTATGACTACTCCGTCTTAATTATTATTTTGAAAGTAATAACAACATACAAGATCAAAGAAGCTGAAGGCTTAGTGATCCAGTTCTTGCCATAATCACTAGGTCAAACGCCAAGTTCAAATTAAGATGGCAGCACCACAGAAATGCGAGACGACCTAAATATGGCGGTAAAACTAAGGCAGGCAACGTAATTGCTTTTAATAAAGCAATTTAAATATGAAAGTACACATTTTCTCAATTAATTTTCCCTCAGCCTACTGTATTAAAAATAGTGTAGGGAAAAAATCAACGCATATTGCTCGCACTGCGTGACTTTCCGAGAAGCGATTCCCATGATGTTGCTATGTTAAATGGGTGTGGGTTAAACAGGGTTGCCATGTTCATTCACGAGCAAAAAGGTGAGTACATAAGTAATGCTTATAACGTTAGTTTTAGAGGTATTTTTTATTTACAGCAATATAATTTAGATATCTGATAATTGTTTTATTAATATTTTCTAGCAAAATTATGCAAGTTCTTGGATATATGTATGTAGATGTTGTAACTCAAGTAAACTCCAATAAGTCAGTACTGATGATTTCATTAATATTACAATTAAGATTGAGCCCTAGCATACGTAGGCAAATTAGATTTGAAAGAACATATTTGCATTGAGTATGCACAAAATTAGCCGGTAATAATCTCTATTTCGAAAGCCGAATACTCGAACAGCAGCCCTACGATATATACATAATGCCATGTCGGCTGGTCGGCATGACAGACATACAGACAAAACAATGCCGAGTGCTGCGAGGCGGACACACCCCCGGGCTAGTGGTGTCGCGTGTCGATACTAGTGTTGGGAAACGTGTCGATAAACAATTACTTTTTACGTAATTGTTTTTGGTTCCGTTTTTATATGAATGTTTAATGCTAATTATTAATGTTTTTGTTTTTTCACTGTATTGCCTTAATGTGGGGCATGGACTGACTGTTATTTAATTAAGATATCAGGGGATTTAATGTTGCGTGTATTGGGTTGAATATCATTTGTATGTGTAGTGTAAAAACGGAGTAACGTTTAATCTTGTTGTGTAATATAATTGAAAGGTTCTTTATCGTTAGACACTTTGCCATAATAGTACCTATTATGCTAGCACGATATAATAATAACCCCTAACATAGACACATAGACATTACACGTCTTATAAAAGTATGTAAATATGACTCATTATCTTAATATTAAACAAAAATTCGTAGTAGAGCATCAACTATACCATAACGCGCTCAGAAACGATGCCCGCCCATCCCAAACCCGCCTACCGAAAAACCGAGATAAAACGATCCAGGCAAAAAACAATAAAACCCTTTTCACCTTGTACAAAAAGATTTTTATAAAAAAACCTCGAGGCTGAGGCCCTCAAAAGGCCGGAGGATGGAGCTTAGAGGAGTTTAGCTTACTAGGAGACCTGAGGACTAAGATAAAATAATTTAAAACGATATCGAAAAAATATATGAAATTGACAAAATTTATGAAATAAGACTGATTGATTGATTGAATAAATAATTTAATTTTATATGGTTTCTAGTACCACTGCTTCGTTGGTCCACAGGAGTGTGTCGTTCGATATAAAAGTTCGATTCCCGGGTCAGGCAAAGGTTATTGAGATTGTGCCATTTAAACTTAGGTATATCAAACATTTACCTCGATTTGGCTGTTTATTTGATTTTAAGTATGCAGGGACACCAAACGCTGCTAAACATATCTACGTAACTACATCATCTACATCTTACAGCACTGAGCTTAAAACCTTTTTATAACTAGTTAGGAATTTGGCATGTTATAACTCATGGTACATGATAATGCCAAAATCCTTTCAAATTTCATAGTACGATAAATACATGTATTTTCAAATCCTTTGGATCAATGCATTTCGTTAGTAGCAATGAAGATGTGGCTCCTTAAGCATACTTTCTTAAACCCTTGCAAATCAAGACTTTGAACATATTTCATGTTCATGTATGAGGCTTCTTGCTGTTAATAAAAATGTGTTGAAATAGCCATATTGTAATAATATTAGGGCATGCATGATATATATAAATCTATAATATATCTATCTATCTATAATAGAAGTTGGTATAACTCCAAACCACACTAATATAACTGAGCTAAATTAACAATTGAGACCATTATAGATTGTCTAATTTAGCTCCTTATGACGCCTAACAAAAAAGCGAAACAAAATGTCGTATTCCTAGTTACATAACATTTCCTATCATTATGTGCATGTGTCGAACCCGGAACAGCGGAGGGAGGGAACTGTCCCTAAGCCGTGGGCGACACGCACAAAAAACTTAGATAATAACAGTGTACGCGCGCCGGTGTGCTGCTTTTAATTATTGCCTTCACTTTTAATATTTTTAACGTAATTTTTCGTAGAAAACCTCTCGCTTCAGGCGTACCGACATGTGGCGTATGCTCGAGGATAGAAGCTATTCGTTTTGATATTATTTAATACGGGATTCAATCGCCAGATGACTAAAAAACAACCATCGAAAGGAGAATTGAATACTTTTGAGTTTGCTATTAAAATAGATGTTCAGATAATTCAATTTTTCCTTGTAATCCAATAATACAATTTTAATTAAATTCCGATAGTAAAACATTGGTGATCACCGTCATAGAGACACAGTGTGTTGTGTTCCGAGACCATTTCGTCTACATTTTGTTAACAAGAGACTGGCATTCACGATTTAATTGTTAAGAGACAATCTTAATAATTTCGAAGCAGGTGGTACTGTGTCACCACATTGCAATTCTCATCAGATGCGATAAAAGTTATTTTGCTGAGCAAATACCATAAAATATCATAAAGAATTAATTAAACTAGACATATACCTAAGTCGTGATGGCCTCGAGGTTTAGGCACGCGGTCGAGAATCTCGACGGTCGCGGGTTCAAACCCCAGGCACACACCTCTGATTTTTCGAAGTTATGTGTGTATTCACATTGAATTATCACGTACTTTAACGGTGAAGGAAAACATCGTGATAAAACCTGCAAGTTCTTAGGAATTTCTTGGGTGTGTAGTCCGCCAACCCGCACTAGGCCAGCGTGGTGGACTAAGGCCTAAACCCTCTCAGTTGTAGAGGAGGCCCGTGCCCAGCAGTGGGACGTATATGGGCTGATGATGATGATGATATAATAGTCATTATGATAATACTATTTACAATATATTACTTGTTCCATCATTCTCTACTGTGAAAAAACAAGCAAACTTTCAAAGAGGATTTCTTAGTGTACAGTTACACTTACGTTCTCGACGGTACTAATATGGCCAAAGTAAAGATCTAAACAAGATACGCAGGCCCTTGGACCAAGTGGCCGCACCTCATTTGTGTATATTCACGCTGCTTATAAAGGGAGATAGGAGTTAGGTAACATTCTTCTAAAATTATTTTTAAGAATTTTTCATCCTGAAGACTTTCAGTATTTCTTTTGGGTGTGGTCTTTGTATAATTATCATATATAGCTAATGGTAAAAGTTTGTTTTTCTTAGTTATGAGTGAGTTGAATGAGTGTTGAGGAGGCCAACAATCGAATTATTACAATCAGGACAAAAGTAAATTACGAACTTAAAGTTATGGTAACAAATAGCGGATTTTTTTTCTTAATTCTCTTTTAATAAGATAACTATGCTTATAGGCGCGAAATATTCAAGTTGTATGAATAATCTAAGTTAACTAGACATCAATTTGCAATATTGTTGCGTCCCTTGTCTTGGAGTAGATACATATAATGCTAATAATGACGAATTTTGGGAACATACATATATTTGTTTTAAATATCACTCTTTCATGAAGAGTGTAGTGTTTGTGAGTAGTGGGGAATATCGTATCTGTATAATTGTCTCGGGGACACGGGTAGTGGGGACGAATCTCGTGAGAGCCGTTGGCGAGAGCGGACGTGTTACCCTGACTGCTGGTGACGTAACGAGCCAATACTTTATCCTTGTGAAGGCACGAGTACTACAAAGAGCCTTAATTAATTTTCATCTGTAACTGTGCCTCGTGGTCTCGCAGTATGTGCTGTGCAATCTACAGGATCTAGATTGGTTTCTCGAGTAGGACAAAGTTTTATTGGATTTATCCATTAGTAAATTCTCAGTGAGTCTAGAAATACGCCCGAAAAACTTATTAGACTCGCCCCTTGTTACTTGGGACTGACATATCTGGCGAAATACCTGTGCAGTAATGCACCTTACGCAAATGGGAAATGAAAGCGTGATGTTATGTATGTATGATATAGATTGTGATTTATTATCAATATCTCAAAACTACACAACTCAACTTCCCTGTCACAAATTAGTTTAAATACCGTGGATTTTTAATATTGAGTAGAGCATACACCGCACCGTGCGCTTGTGGGTGGGGTAGACCGACCTCGCTGCGAGCTAGCGTTTCGTTAAGCGTACAACCGACTTCACTTTTAAAACATCAACTTTTTTGATAGTCCGCATGAGACTTAGGCTTATATTAAATAAATACGCATAAATCATATTATGTAGGTACTGCGCTTTTGTGTTAAAGTATTAGAAATAGTTTGGAAGAAAAATTGCTTTAAAATTGATGTCTTTTGGTAATTTTCAAAGTACATATACTATGTTGTAAAGTAGGATTTCTTTAATTTTCGGCCTAGTTTCATCTTATCATTGGGTGGTCGCCTAATTTCTTAAGCTTTACCTCATCTCCAACGTTATTTACTTTAAGAATATTTTCTCTCACAATAAATCTACCTTATCATTGCAAAGATTTTTAACCATCGAGTCTTAGATGTAAGTTATAGACTATATCCTGTTCTTTCTTAGTGATTTCACATATCTATTATTTCTATATTTTGTAAAGCATCCAAAAATAAAATCGTTTTTCTATCTTTCATGTGATCAAACCTCCGAAGCGTCTTTTCAAGCTTATCCGCCTTTCATAAGCACTTATAGCTGGTGCATATACGTAATGCATGTAAATCATTCTAGAAAAACAAATGAAGCTATGTCTTCGTGCTTCCTACGAATTTGCGCTGTAATAAATAAGAATACGAAACTAAAATTAATTGCCTTTTAAATTAGTAAGCCACGCGAACAAAACCACATCCGAAACTCAGTGGAGTCGTAAAATTAAATGAAAACCAACAGCATACGACGATTATGATAAACAACTGTACGCGAAGCGGTTTATAGCACGTTTACAATATTTTACTGTGTGTTTATATTATAATTATAATTATATCATAATTTCCGCCATTACAGGCTATTATGACAGCTCGAATTAGCTCTTTTGTTGTTAAAGATAATTAATGATGACATAGTTACGCTGACCGTTAAGGTTTATTGTCGAGGCAACGCGGGATATCGTGTTCCTCTTCTGACTCTTTGGTCTTCATCCGTAACGTAGAGGTTTTATATGCTAATGTAAAACCTCCTTGAAGTATCTGCCTGGCTGTTAACTATTACCAACTCATTGTCCATTGCACGACAATTTTAATAGCGTGTATATCACACTTTATGGTTACTGATCGCGTCGTTTTTGTAGTTTAATAAAGTCCCAATACTTTCCCCTCATTACTACTTCATTATTGTAATAAATCTGCGCCTTAAATCATAATATGTCGGTTGGCAGCCGAGCCGTGAAACGACAAGTGGATGCCAGGCTGTTTATCAAAAAACAGCGGTAAAAAGTATTGCGTGACCGAGACGTTAGCAATCATATTCAAAGCACTGAAGTTACAGCTAGTGGTCCATTCCGAATGGCGAAACTATATTTATATATTTCGTGATAAGCGAAAGTTGTTCTACATAGGTGGGATTAGCGCATGTCCGCGTTGGAACGAAGGCTATGTAAAAACTGTTTCTCAGTAGTCACAGCATCTTAATTCATGTCCAGTTCTATCACTATCGACTGAAAATCCTTAAGAAATTCTTGCTCCCTCTAAAACTGGTGGATAATACCTAAAACTATATTTGTCTTAGGTAAAATCAATAACACTAAGCAAAAGTTTCTTACGATCATCTTTGAAACAGGAGTAAGAAAAACTTGTCCTCATCTAACTTTCAGAAAACCATTATTCTGTTCATACAGAAAAAATAAAATGTTCTTCGAAATCATTTGGACTTCTAGAGTAACTTGCACCCAACATCTGGCGGTTTTTCCTGCCTCGACGGTCCGTATCGATGGACGTCCAACACTACGTATATATATACATTTAATTTCTTGTCTTATAGTCGGTCTTTCTTTCTTCAGTATTATTGATAATATATTTACTTGTATATAATAAAAAGGCAACAAAACAATAATAACCTTTAGATTTTTTTTTGACCAATTCATTTTTGTACACTTTGTAGCTGTGACGAATTTGCCAATGTTTCGATTAATAATGAATTTGTTTTGTTCTTTTTAACGCACGCGACCTTTAGTGCGGTAGGAAATAAAGGTCGAATGTCAGAAACGCAGCAACGCCTTTTTATTACTTGAGTGGAACACGAAAACGTGATATGTGCTTTTATTCCGATATCAGATGAAATAAGCCTATTTTCTAGTCTAGGAAAACATTTTAGTATAGCTTGTTCAATTTGGGTAAAGGTGGTTATTTGCCCTAATAAAATATAGAAAAATATAGAAAGAGTGCTATGTTCTGTTTTGGTAAAAAATTTAATGTAGCAGTTCGAAGTCTGGTGATACCCGATAAATATGTGAAAATACATTCCTGACTACGCCCTCAATGATACAGTCTCACTAATGCATGCATGAATAAAAAAATACACAAAGAAACTGTTTCTTATTACAACTCCTTACATCATATACAGAGATGAGGCGCCAAGAAATTAAAATTTATTTGTGAACGCCCACCCGAAACCTAGCATCATAAAAACCTACCAAATTAGTAGAAACGATGACAAATGCGGCAACACTATGATCACTATTGACATGCTCTCATTATACAATTAACTTTGTTATACAAAACCGTTGTTATTTAATAGAATCGTCCCTCGTTACACTCCGCAAGATTTATTACTATAAACATGTTTATTATGTATTTGAAATTCAACCTTAACACTGCACAGTAAAGGCTATTTTAACTTGTTATTAAAACGTCCAATTTTAATTGACCCATGAATTACTTCTGTGTACAAACATAGAAAGGCTCTAATTAATTTTGTCGTTAACCCTTCAAGTAAATTTTGAGTTTATGTGAGAATTTATATCAATTAATTTATGTTTTTGTCGAAAGTGTCTGTAGATATAATTAAAATGTTGGATAAGGGTTATTAAGAAGCGAGAATTCAGTTTTTATACCAAATCATAGTCAGACTTCGGTGAAATTGTTTTAAACTACTCATACAAGCACCATTGTTTTTTGAATAGAAACAATTTTAATTTATTTTGCAAGGTGTGAATAGTGAATAGCATCCAGCAGTAATCTAAATATTAAAACAGATAACGTGACTTACTGAATTTCACTCAAATAAACCCTATATCCCATAGCTATATATTATATATATTTATCTTTCATTTACTCGTACTTATATTTTTATAATATTTGTTGAATTTATTATTAGTTCTTATTAGATTTATTTATTGTTATTATTTTGAAATTTTTGCGTACATCATTATTTTACAATTCTAAATTTACTAAAATTATGGCCAATTTTTCTGATCTCTCCAGTCCATCTAACGGTTGCCTGGAAGAAATCGCCGATAGCGATAAGGCCGCCATTTGTGACACTACGATATTAAGTTGTGACCAGTAATCAATGTTGTTTCTATTGTTATGGTGTACAATAAAGCATACTAAATGAATATATATAAAAAAAACACATACGAAACAAATATTCGCGGATCAATTTTAATTTTTTATGTTTTTTTTTTTTTTTTAAATACGTCAGTTACTTAGATTCTAAGCTTCGTAGCAACAGACTCTGTGTTTGTATTTGATTCTAGTCTAGGTTGTTCTCAAATATGTCTCTCATATTTTTAGGTAACAACTTGCTACAAGGTCTTTGCACAATGTTATGAAAAAGTACATCATCATCTATATCATAACCATACTATATTAATATTTCTGGTGATCTAGGCGTGAAAGCGTAACAGCATAACTGTCAGAGTTATTGTAATATTATTATTGAGTATGGAGTATTATTGATAGCTCGTACTCCATCGACCTTCAACGCAGGGAAAGTGGAAAACATCTGGGAAGCACAGCCGACCTCGCCGCACCGACGGGGAAACGCTTGTCGGTCTGTATAATCATTTGTTTCCCTCCACACGCTGGCTAAGGTTTTTATTCGCGTGCCGTTTTTTACATACAATCGAAATCGATATCGATAATAATCGATTCAGGATGGCGCTGTCATTGCAGTGTGATTTTATGGCGATGATTCAATACGATTATCGATTATGTCCAGTTGGATAATGTTGTTTTTGAATGAGGAGTGTCGAATTTTTTCTACTGTGTCAGTAGCGGCTTTGAATGAAAATTACTTTACTTTTTTTTTATTAATTATTTTTTGGTCACAAATATTTCAAGTGCCAGTATTCTTTTTAATTTATGCTAAGAGAACAATTAAAGGAGCATTTAAGCTATAATCAACATCTATTAAGTAGAATACTAATAACACCTCTAACAGGGCAATTAAAAATTGAAAAAGTCCCCGACACCTAAGACGGCGTAAACCTGTCATTTGTCCGGGGTTTTTCCGGACATGTCCGAGTGTAAAGGTGTCCGAAGTGTCCGGAGGGACGACGTTAGAAACATAAATGCGAATGCCAGTTTATTTGTTATACATTCACGTATTAAATATGGAGTACTTAATGGGGCCGTTACGTTTTGCTACATTGTCGGAAGCACAGAAAAGGACATAGAGCATTTTTCATCTACAAAAATTTGAAGAATAGGGTTTTTAATTTCCTTCATGTTAAACAAGCAATTTTCTTAGATTTGGTTTATTGTAGGTAGAGAAGAAAGTGAAAGGAATTCAAAATATTTGTTTCTTGTATTCCAAATAAAGATCCCAGAATCTGACACATTTGCTACTGTTCCAAATATTACATTTCTTTATGCTCATACTACCCAGATATTGGATTTTCTGTCTGTAAAATCACATACCCACATAACCTCACGCCTGTATTTCCCGAAGGGGGAGGCAGAGGAGCATTTCAGCACCCACATTTCACCAGGTACATATTGTATCAGTCTCAAGTAATAGGGGGCGAGTCTATTGTCAAATTGTCAAGCACATCTCCAGACTTGGTGCTGCTACTCAGGATTTCCTAATAGAAAAACCATATAACACTGCCCGACCCTTGGATCAAGCCGGGCAGTATAATATATTTTCTATCTGGGAAATCTAATATGCTTATTAAAGTACACATTTTCAATTCACAAATGGCAAAGGCGACTGTGAAATATTAATGCAGTGAACGATTAGGTGACGGTTTTAAAAATTCACCCACAGTTGTGTGTTGCGCTCCATTAAACATTCACGAGCGATGCCTTCCTCGTGTTATGACTTATGTTTGATTTAACAATACCGTTTTGTTCTAAGAATTGAGTATTATGTCCACGCTGATATTGTAATGAGCTAAAATTTCATTGATTAATAAATCATAAGCACGGTTGGAATCCGCATACAGCAATAAGACCGCCATTTGTCTAAGTTTTGTGTAATAAGATTTTAATCATACTTTTGTACTATAATATTAATAATATGTGGTGTACAATAAAGTATAATAAATAAAATAAATAAAAATAAAGCTTAAACCTTAACTCTATCCAGCCCAAGATCTCTTGTTTAGACGAAACACACTTATGTTGAGATATCAAAGAGGTAGTAATATTTATTTTGGTAACAAGATAGGAGAAGTTGTTGTAAGAGCAATATAAGTCTTCAACTTCCAATTCATACTAGACCAGCCTCTACTTCCCAATAGGCTAAACCCTAATAGTAGACAAAGCGTGTATCCAGCTTAGTAACATATGAACAGACGGGCCAGATGAATGTAAATGGAATACTCACAACACCAGGGAATGAAAGGCCACGCTTTTCATTGTTCATCTTAAAAACTAAAAAAAAACGTAGTACTGAGGGGACTTATACTTTTATAATCAGCTCTTGGTGATGCCGATTATCATAATAATAACGATGATGGGCATTAAACACACATATTGTACTTCTGGCTGTGTTCATCATATTATATAATACTTGATAGTTGTCACACACCCAAAAAAATATCACCCACTTTCCGTAAACTAGGCCAACACACTAAAAACTATTATTTCTCATAAAACACTTTCAAGAACTTACTAACTTTGACGTTTGTCGATTATTACCGATTTTTCCAACAGAAAACTTTTATAAAACCGTAATTGGTGATCACAACACTTCCGAAGGCGATAATGTTAGGTTTGCGATGGAAAACCGTCAAAAAGTTACATAGTGCTGCCACAAAGTGATGTCAAGCAAATACGATAATTTAGTTTTTATTTTTTTTGTAAAATGTGTTAAGTGGATAGAAAAGTGGTGTGTATTAGGCGAAATTATACGGTCTGGACAACCCATAAATTTAGGAAAAGTGGATATTTGACAAATTATTTGTACTTATTCACATTCCGAAATTTATATATTCTGCTACTTCGGCTATTTTTTTTACACCAAGGTCGCTACTGCTTGCTGGATGTAAAAAATAATATCAAGTAAGGTAAAACTATTTTTGAAAAAATAAATTACAACACTTGTGTGTATTCCAGAAACTCCTAGTGATTACTTGGCTTTGGAACACTCAGCCCCAAATTTTTTTTATCAATGCTAAAAACCTACAGCATCGTTTACCAAAGCTGGCTTGTGTTTAAGGAAAGTCAGACAAGATAAAATGCTTCTCAAAGTTTTTGAAACAACAAATTCTACTTACCGTCTTTTGGTGGACTCGCGCACTGAGGAGCGTACGACCCTAAATGGTACCCATAGGTGTTCTGATGCATGGGAGGGAAGGGATACCCTAAAGACCTAGGACTTGGGAACCCTGAAGCCTCATGGGGATTCTGCTGCCCACCAGGACTGCCGAAATGGTGGGGATGCTGATATCCACCCTTAAAAGGGCCGTATCCATGCTGTTGGAGTTCAATGAACGCCGACTTCGAGGATACGTTTGTGGGGGTGGAATTGGCTGATGATATGTCGTGGGGGGTTTGGGACCCGGTGAGGTGGTGGTGCTGGTGGTCGAGCGCGTCCTGGGAGGTCATTGCCGGTTGGGGTGTAGACGGGCCCCCCCCATCTGTGGACTGGGGAGGCCCGAACGGATCTGTGAAACTCAGCGTGCCGGGTTTGTTGTTTGGGGATTGAATTCGGGTAATTTTGAGGGATTTCGTACGCTCTGTCGAAATTTCGGCCGCTGCTGTAGCCTGCGAACAAATGTAATTAATTAGTCATTTGTAATCATAAGGCTATTTTCCTGGGTCGTTTGCAATAGAACTTACAAGATATTCTGAAATCACAAATATAGACATTATGAAAGAAATGTTTTTATATCAAATCCGTAGAATCACATTTCACAGTTTTTCAAGCCGCGATAATAGTGTCAACTTGTGAGAAATAATCGTATTTTTTTTTGTCGCGTATGCTGTCCTATTTGTAACGCATAGCACTTTCCATCACATACCAATGCAGTAATTTCGGAGACTATATAAAAAAACCTTGTTACACGTACATATATTACTCAACGTTTTTCCTCACACATAGTTACTAAACCGTACATTTTTTCAATAAACAATTTTAAAAAATGCTTTCCGAGAAACCTGATGTAACATAATCAAAATGCTTAGTCACGCATAACGGTGTTAAAATATAATATAATGTATAGATATAATTTACGGAAAAAAATTCTCTTATTTACAGAAAACACTACTTTATTGTTATTGGCTTTTTCCATGTTATTGGCTTTTTCCATTAGGAAATTCACGGTAACAGCACGGAGTCTGGAAATGTGCCCGAAAAACGGCAATAGGCTCGCCCCCTATTACGTGGGACTGATACCTACATACTTGGCGAAATGTGGGTGCAGAAATGCACCTCTGCCTACCCCTTCGGGGAATACAGGCGTGAGTTTATGTATGTATGTACCTACTACGGTTCAATATAAGTTTAGGCATACTGCTGTTGACAATTCAATCTCCCATGAAATTCTTCAGACACATTTAGGTTTTTTTAATTTGACATTTCTTGATGAAATTAAACAATAATTAACTGCTTACTGTTTGTTAAATTTGATGCTCATATTTAACGCTTAAAATTAGACGAAGAGATTCACGGCCAAAAAACGACCACTTCAAAATTACCCAAAAAGACGCTAACGTTTTAATATAAGTTGCTGAAGTTTTTAATATAGTTATGATGTTGAATTTCTATTTCTGTGTTCTAACCATTTTCATGCCTGACATAATTTATAAAAAGTCATAATTAATTTAAACCATTTCTAATTACAAATATCCCAATGTTCTCCCAACATTTCTCACAGCCCCGAAGCTTAACCACCTCCACAAGCCTGCCGCTAGTTTTTTAAAGTCGAAACGCACACGCCCACTCTCATGGGGTCACGAGAGGTCACATCGTATTGTAGGTTTTCTGGAAACAATTTAGACCCCGTCACGGTTAATTGAATCAATCAGTCGCCTTAACCGGCCGTGCTCGTTCCTCCACTCGTGTCACTTAATACGGAATGTATTTGTTGGCTCTTTAGTTCGCATCGTAAAATTTGATTGCAAACGGTTGCAATGATTTGTCTTTAAAGGGTTTGATGGCAAAATTTATAACCTAACATCATAAACACGGAATGCTTAGGTATTGGATCTTAGTAATATAACGTGCACGTTTGTATGTACGATATTTGCAACTTAATTACGGCAGAAACGGTTAAAGGCATATGTAGATAACATTTTACGAACAGCGAGACAATTAAACGGATAGAAATAGGAATTGTCATCTAATTTTGAAATCTATGTTGATCATTTGATGATTTCAACACTATAAAACAATAAATATCTAGGACTAAGTTTCTTAGTTAATAGCAACATTATCCAACAGTCTTCTGTTGTGCTATGCAGGGAAGAGAAAATAAAATTGTTCCCACCCTCTGATAAGGGTTTTAGTTATGATAGTGTCCATTGACGGATAAAGAGTATGTATGTTTGTTTAAGTATATATATGAATATTTATTTATATGTTTTATCATATTTATTTATATGTTACACCAGTACACTTCGGCTACCTTTTATCTCTCTTCCTGCATCTCCATCCCAGGTTGCCTGTAAGAGATCGCCTCGTGCGATAAGGCCGCCCATTGTACTTTTATAGTTCTCTTTACTCCTTAGTTTTAATGTTGTGTGTACAATAAAGTTTTAAATAAATAAAGAGGTTCAAGTAACCAATACACACCGAAATATTTAGTGCTCAGTTTCACTTCTGTTAATCCTGGTGTAGAAGACCAGGATATCGAAAAGACTGACTCATTCTATACGGTGAAAATATTGAAAGATTAAGAGATCAAAACGGTACAGCAATAACAAGTAGTATAGTGCGAAAAAATCATGAGACGTGTTAAGAATTGAGTATTTTTCCAGCCTGGTTGAAATACAAACGGCCAGTAACTTTTCTAAACAAATTACGTATTGGTCCACTTCCCACTCACCTCCCAGAGTTCCCTCGCGAGCATCTATTTTTAATTGTTTCACAGAATCAATTCATTTTACCACGTTACAACTTTATAGTACAGTTCATTAGAAAAAACTAATTGGATACAGTATTCCCCGGTTTCTCACAAACGCCGGGGCTTTAAAAGAAATGACCCTGGACTGAAACTAAAAAATATTCTTTTCGGCAAGCTCTTTGTGTTAATTACCGGCGTTTGTCTCTTTCACACGTCGATTGGTGTGTATCGGCCTGTCCCTTTCCCTCGGGTCAGCCTTTTTAAGGTTCCTTGGTGATGAAAGGTTTTTATGTGTTTATATTGTTAATTGTTTTTGAGAATTGATGATTGATTTCGATGCGTGTTTAAAATACGTGAATAAAATTGATGGTGACAATGTTTCACGAAACGTGTTGGAGCGTTTAACGGATCATTAGCAGCCTTTATGTGATGAATTAATAACATTGTCTCGTTGTATGGCGGCAAAGAAGTGTACCGCGGTCCTAGGTTCGAATCCTGCGAATCGGTCGAGCGGAGTTCATCATCATCAGCCCATATACGTTCCACTGCTGGGCACGGACCTCCTCTACAAATGAGAGGATATATACCTTTAGTCCACGACACTGGCCTAGTGCGGATTGGCGAACTAGGCACCTAAGAAATTCCTAAGAACTTTTAAGTGTGCAGGTCGAGCGGAGTTATCCAGTTTCATTAGAAAATCCTCAGTAGCACCACGGAGTCTGGAAATAAAGCTTGCCTTCAATACAACACTTACGCTTTTGAAGTGTATATGAGTAAATAAATAAATACACCCAACAGTCAAGTACATAGTTCTGACCCCATACTAAGAGCAAGTACAAAACTTGATCCTGGCTATCAGTAACTACGAGAGACTTTTCAGTCCCACAAACACCCAGACCCGAAAATAATATTTGTGAATCACACAAACGTCCTGGTGCGGGGCTTAAACCCGCGGCCTCTCGTTTCACAAGCTGGTGTCTAGTCAACTGCGCCACGGGACTGTCAAATGTAAGTCAGCATGGATCCTATAAAATCCGCGTTGGTTCGATACTGATATTTTTCTCTACCTTCATTAATTTCTAACTTCGATCTTCAAACTTCAATACGGAATATGAAACCATAGAGTATATTCTTTACACCTAGCTATCTCACTCATAACTACACATTTAGTAATGCCCCCTCGTTATCCACGGCGTGTATTCTGTTAATTTGTTAATATACAGAACCAATCTGAAATAATGGCGTGTCGGTGTTGGCTGTTACATCTCGGCGGCGCCTGCAGCCGCCCCGCGGGTCAAACGTTTTGTTACATATCGGTTTTTTGTCTGTTTGTTTGTCCGTATGCGTTGATTGCCCAACAACCGTAATAATAATGTTTAGGACCAACTAATTGGTGTAAATTTTTATTGAAAATTATTACAATCGTCATGATGTTGTGAATTGTGATACGTTATTGGACGTGCTAATTGTTTTTGGATCAAATATTTGTCCATCGTTTGTGTGATTTGTTGGGGGTATGTAAACGTCTTTGTTAACGGATTAGGGTTTGGATGATAAAGCCTTACTGTGAGTTACAGCTTTTTTGCATTCTTATAATATTTTTTATACAACATACCTATACATCTGACATTTTGTTCAATTAATTTTTCTACAGCAACCCCATTTTATACCGAAATTTATAGATCCGTTCTTGAAATCTATGAATTAAGATTTACCATACAATATAGCACTCTAATTTCAAATTATTATAAAATAAGTTTTTTTCTAATATAGAAAAGCACTCTGCCAGTCTCAAGTCTCAGATCCTATGGCAATTCTAATAATAAGTTTGTTCCTGTATTCAATACACTAATATCGTTTGATGTTATAACCCTGAACATACCAGTGAAATCAGGACATCACGAGCAAATTTAACAAGTAGGGTTCAATTTTATTAACAACAATGGTTGGATCTTTTACGTCCTTTAACAGTTGACAGCTTATGAATACTGCTATGATAGCCCTTTTTTCTCAGGACAATGAATGTTGATTTCGTCTTTTTTGATTCGTGTTTTCTTTTATCTTCTGTGAGTCATTATCATTAGGCTTTAGATGGTTATCTAGATTCTTGCGTTGGCTAGAGAACTGCTTGAAAAGAGTCTTATTACTTAAGAATCTACTTTATTGTCCATTAGCTAAACTTCCTTCCTTGATAGCCAGAGGTGATAGGTACCAATCACAACCTGCCCCTTCTGCGTTAAACAGTTTTAATAGTTTCGCCACAAGCCCACAGAGCCGGATCTATCCCAAAACCCGTTCACAATTTCCAAACGTTGAAGCGTTAACGATAACTAAAAAAAAAAGCGACGAAACATCAAAAAAGCGAACCGACTAGCGGTACAAGCGCTCGCCGCGTCGAATCCACTATTTTAGATCGTAAAACAAAATCCCCGCACGCGATCACCTGGTTATTCAAAACTTTTATTGTCTTTACTAATTAATACAAGTTATTTTTGTTTTTACGTATAAAAACACCCGGAGTTTTTTTTGCGCCGTCATGCAATATTGCGAATCACGAAATGTTTGAGATTTGGGTAGATTGTCTACATGAGTTTTTTGGTGTGTGGACGCGAACGGGGTTATAAAGGTTAAAATTGATGGAGATGTTTGTTAAATGTTGTTTTCATATTAGCTCATCAATTAAGGTTGCGAACACGAGGTTGGTACACTAATAAGAAATAGAAAGGGTCTGAATGCCCTTAATAGAAGGGGATTTGGCGCTTAATTTAAAGAAGTTATGATAACTTATGTGTTTGCATGAGTATCTTTATATAGAATGTTAATTGAAAATATATATATCCGTAGTTTTAAGGATTGATCGTACAACATTATTTACCGTGTGGTTATTTAACTTGTCTGTAATTTATTAGCATTATGAGTAGCAAAATGTGGTACTCTTTAAGCCAATTTATTTCTCAATATTTTTGTATTCTTTAGTCACGTATAAATCTAAGTTTTTGGATTTAAAACTTTCAATTAAATTTGTTCCATCAGTAGCCACTTTCCGTTGCTTTTTCAAAGGGTACATTCATTAACAAGAGCAATTCTGACTAAAAAACCTAAAAAATTACGTTGAATGGGTAAAATATCTTAAAATCATAGAATTTGTCGATTGATCGATCAACGCTCCGATGAATAACTTGTTTGATACACATGTCGATTACAATACCATCAAAATGGTAGCCTGAAACGTAAATTGATTAGTATGTTTCAGGCTACTAAACTAAAACAGTTAAAACTTCAACAACTTTAAAAAAATGGAGTAGCGATAAAAAAATCCCTTAATTGTCTCAAATAATTATATCACAATTGTTTGTATTCGATATTTTTTTGCAATTTTATTCTCTAATCATACACAACCTTTTCAAACGCTTCCTTGAAGTTGGTACAATGAAAGTGAAATGACAGAGGGGGCATATTAATAAGTAATTACAGGCGTGGAAAAAAACGTACGAAGCAAGACGTTTGTGAAGCGAAGTATAAAGACGTGTCCATTTATATACAAGGCGCGATTCCAATTAAAGGGGCCAGTAGCGGACTATGGAAAAAAACACTGAATTAATAGCTAGTGCTATTTTACCCCTATTCATAGTGGGGTTAGAATGGATTCTATGCGACCGTTCACATAACTCCTATTTAATTGCCTATATCTAGTTTTCATTTCGTGTGCTGTGTCATATTTCATTCTAGTTTATGTTTACAGTACTAGAATTCTTGTCAGTTGCTAATGAATCTGTTTTGTTTATGGATTTTACTTCTTTCTTAGTATGCGCGACGTCGTGTGACTCTGAATGCTTTTTAATTTTAACGTCCTAATTTCAATTTTTGTTAGATCATTGCCGTGATGTGTTTTGAGGGTAAATTATTCAACACACCAAATTCAATCTTATATTAATAGGCTATATACCCACACATCCAAAGGAAAATAACTGTAAATAGGTAACATCAAAAAGTATTAATCACAATTTGTACATGTGATATGATTGTTAGTGAAGCAAAATCCTTTATCACCGAAAATCATACTAGTTATTACTACGTAATAGGTATCTAATGTTTAAACATGTTTTCATCTTCACATCTCTGAGACAATCTCAAAAAAGCAACAACCATCATTATAAACTTTCTGGGGCCTTCTGTCACATTCATAGCGTTGTCAGTCCAACTTGTTTCTATTGATATTAATGACAAATAGAAGTCCTGTTTCTTAATAAATCATAAGGCAAAATAGTTATATCGAATTTCTTTGCGCAATTTATTTGCGTTTAGTGTTATTAAAATGGAAATAAACGGGTGAGGAAATGCATCTTCAGAATCTGCCTATGTCCAATCCAATCCATCAGCCTAAGGAAGTCCACTGCTGAACATAGACCTCCCCCAATGACTTCCACAGTGACCTGTTCGAGGCAGCCTGCATCCATGACCCGCGAATGTCTGCCTATGTATCTGATAAATATTTATATCGAAATCGAATCAAACCAATAAGGCCATTTACACATTTCCCAATAGAAACGACAAACAAATCTCGATCTGAATTCCCACATAAAACAGGTCGATCCCACGTAACAAAATGAAGATACATACGTGCTGGTAAGAAATTGTGCAGCTAAACAAAGCACGTAGTGAGACCGGTGATCCAAAACGAAGGGCACCATGGGAACAAGGCGCTTGGAAATCGGTCCCCGTAAAATAATAAGTATTCATTAAACGAGCGGACGCAATGCTTCAATGAACGCGCTAAATTTTATTTGGTATTTGACATGTATTTTTAGTACTTAAATTTGCATTATTTCGCCTTTAATGTGTCATTGTTGGCTCTCAGTGTAATTTGCTTTTAGAAGTCACTATATTTTTCAGATTCAGACTGAGTACATGCGATTCCAGAAGAATAAAAATCTAGATTGTCACTGCCAGCCGATCCTCTTGTTGTTCGATTTGGTACGATTAAGAACCAACGCGGTCACTTTGCCCCGAAAAAAATAATTTATTTTAGGCATCAAAATATAATCCATAAAATATTTGAAAGACGCTAATGTGAATTAAGCCTCTCAATTCTTCAAGCTCCCCACTCCAATCTGTCAAGTGAAACCACGATCAGCACTGAGTTATGTAGCATTTGCATAGCCATGTACCTAACCACGCGAACAGAATCGGTACAAGGTGATACAATGCGTCAACTCCCCGCGGCGACTCATGACTTCTAGCTCTTTGAATATATTAGATATTTTAGTGGGAATTACATGATTTACCTATCGCTCATGAATATCTTTATTTTCTAAATAGCATGCATTTCCAATAGTTGATACAAGTGAGATGACGTTTCAAAAACTACAGAGGCTTTTCAGTCTCACATAACTAAACGGGAAAAATATAAGAGGATCAGACAATAGAGTTCGTTCTGAGGAGACTAAGTTTGTTGAAAGTATTTGTTTTACGAGTGAAAAATGTGCAATCTTCCTGTTTGTATCTTTATTTACGAATCGCTACCAAAGAATAAATATATGGAAGTAGAGCTTACTCTGCCCCTAATGCGGTTATTCAATGAGAAGAAGAATGATTTTAAATTAGTATTGGTAATTAATATAACATTTTTAAAAGGAATTACTGTCTTTCAAAAGTTCAATAAAATTAGTTTTTTTTTATTTTTTTTTTATTTTTTTTATTTAATATGCTTTATTGTACACCATTACAATAGAAAGAACATTGTTAACTGGTCACAACTCAATAAGGTAGTGTCACAAATGGCGGCCTTATCGCTCTCGGCGATTTCTTCCAGGCAACCGTTAGATGGACTGGAGAGATCAGAAACATAGAGTGGGTGGTCATAATTTTAGTAAATTTAGAATTGTAAAAAAATTGATGTACGCAAAAATTTCAAAATAATAACAATAAATAAATGTAATTAGAACTAATAATTAACTCAACAAATATAAGAAAAATATAATAAAAATATAAGTACGAGTAAATGAAAAATAAATATATACAATATATATATATATATATATACTACGTGAGTGACAAAAAATGTTCCTTGACAAGTCTTTTAAAGATATAAATTGATTTGGCTTCTCTTATTGTCACTGGCAGTTCATTCCATAAGCGAGCAGCGTGAATAGTAAAAGACCTGCTAAGGAATGAAGTGCCGTGCATGGGGATTTCTAGTACCAAGTTCTCTGATGACCTAAGATATCGTTCATGTGTGCTACATAGAAAATTAAATCGCTTTTTAAGATAATGGGGGGGCAGAGGGATGGAACAAGATACAATAGAGGAGAGACAGGATTCGAGTATTACGGCGAGAACGCATAGATAGCCACTTGAGTTTAGCACGAAATTCGGAAATGTGGTCATATTTACGAAGTCCAAATATAAACCGTATACAAAGATTCTGAAGTCGCTCAAGCTTTTCAAATTGGGCTTCGGTGAGATCAAGGTAGCTAGCATCGGCATAATCAAGGAGAGGAAACAAAAGAGATTGGACCAGCGCTATTTTCGTTGGAATAGGTAAAAAATTCCGTAATCTTCTTAAGGACCCCACTGCAGCAAACAACTTTCTACTAATTTCTTGCAATTGGGGACCCCAGGATAGGTTTCGATCCAAGATGACACCTAAGTTCTTAATTGTCTCACTATATGGAATTACACATCCATTGAATGAGATTTGAGGAATGGTAGCATCTATTATCAGTATATTATCAGCATCAGCATTAGTTTTATAGGAGTTTGGTTAACGTCAATTGCTATTTAAATTCAAAATAGATAAATTGAACGACATTCTTGCAAAATTAAAATGTCGAATACCTTCTAATAGTTCGTTATCAATTAGCGACACTGCAACGTTCCAAATTAAAGACATGAACAGCCCCATACAAACACTTCAAGTTACTCAACAAACTGCGTTCTTTAATCAACAAACAAAGCTTTTAATGCGATCTAATAACGTACATAATGTTAATTCGCTTGAAATCAAAGTGCTGAGCGTCGCGTGTCACAGCGGGCGGCCATTTTGCGGCGACTTTTAACCCGTGACGCGTAATGGCGTCCATTAGCTCACTATAAAAAGGGCGCCAAACTTTATATTCGGTTATTGTGGACGGGGTGTTATTAATTCGTAAGTGTTATTGTTGAAATGTGGGCCATTTTTAAAACTTGAAGGTGCAGAGTAAAATGTAAAATAAAAATATATATATTTGAAGCTTACACAAATATCGGAGGTTTACCTGTTAAGAGATTTATGTTATAGGTACTTATGCACATATTGAATCTAACACAAAAACCAAGTGCATACAGAAACTCATGTCACAAAGCTTCTTTAATTTTTTCTCAACAAATAAGACAAAATGTACCTACTTAGTGATAAACGTCATGCTACCGTAAAAATAAACAATGTTCTCGACTTTATTTATCTTATAAAAGTGTACGTTGAAAATTACAGTTTACAACCGAAAAACATTAAGTTTATACGTAATTTTATCATAAATTGACAACATCAGTATTAAGGGTAGTAAAAATAATAAAAACCAAAACGCAAAAAGTGTACGCAACCATTATACGCATGTAATTCAACAATTCATTTTATCCCGCCATTTCGCATCCATTGTCTTTTAATCTAATTATTAAAATGCATGCGATAAAATGAGAAATGCGTTTAATATAATGGTTTCGTGTTGAGAAATTGTAAAACAGCAATACGAGCATTAAGGTATGTTGTTGGAATCAATTTAGTATTTATTTTTACAACATTAGCACATGTTTGCAAGCATATTTATTGTGACGTATCAAAACAGGAGGCCGGAAAGCCATATTTACATTAGCAGTTGAATTTTAAGCGTAAATTGCAGAATACATATATTTAAATCATATTTTTTGTGGTATGACTTGCAAAAAATGATAGGAATGTTCACATTATATGCAGATACGCATTTATCTCTATGTCTCTAATGTCCTAGTGGTTCAATGAAGGTTATTGAAATTAATTCCAGCAATGACAAGGCATCAAACCCATAAAGCCATAGAATTAATTAAAGAAAAAATATATTTCAATTGCATTATGACATATAAAAAAACTCTCTGAACGTAGCCGACGGTAGCAACTTTTCGCGTCTTTTGTTCATTAAAAAAGGTAAACTTTAAGACCTTTAAAAATAATTTTGACGTTAGATACATCGAAGTTTTAATGCAGGTGAATACAGGATAACTTTACCATCGGGCGGGCTGTCTGCTCTTTCTTAGTTTAAAAAAAGAAATTTAATAAGTTCCTGAACACGCAGCACAGACCTGATAACACCTTAGTGGCATAAAAATACATTTTCATGATCAAAACCGAATCGAAGTGCACACAGACTAACAATTTGTCTTTTATTCAGGTTTAAAGATCGATTACATCATTATGTATTGGCAATTATAAGAACGAGAAGTTTTTTAAATGTCGCACGGCACGCGTAAAGGAACGCAGCTGTCACATAAAAAATATAGTTTACTGTTTTAGGCCAATTTTACATAATTATAATGTTCTAGCATTTTTTTGCCTAACACTTTACATTCTTGATATTATTGGTAGATACGAAGTATAATAACACTACACTAGAATACATGCTTACTAGAAAAAGGATTAAAAAGTAGGGGCAAGATATTTCACGGTTAATTTTCTGTTTGTTACTTTAACTTGTAACGGTAGATTTAAATAGAATTAAGTTATATTTCAGTAAATATAAGACAAAATTACATAGCGTGCCATAGGAGAGGCCTATGTCCAGCAGTGGACGTAAGAAAGGCTGCTGATGTATGATGATGATGATGTAAGACATAATTATCAACACTTTGTCCTTAAAAAGACACAATACCTATACTACTACGAAAATTTGGTATCCGTAATAGGGCATTGTCAATATTAAATGGTCTTTTCAAGTGATAGTGAAATAATTTTGCACTGATTCTGTTTTTTTAAATCCTTTTATGGAGAGATTTTACGGAAATGAATGCAGCGTTGTAATACATAATAGAACGGCTACGAAATCACAGGCCGTGGGTATGATTGGTACGTCGAACAAATGTTTGTACTAATACAAATGTTTGTTTGTGGTGTGAGTATTGGGTATGAGACTCGTAGTTTATTTATCGACATAAAAAGTATTAATATGAGATAAGAAATATAATTATGTTTATTTATTAACAAGAAGATTATCGATAAATTGGATTACCACCTAGAATAACTAAACATGCCCTTTAAAACTAACTTTGCCTGCGTGTGTAAAGTAACTCGTTCAATTCCCGAAAATGGAACGACCATTTGATCATTCTTAGAAGGAAAAGGCGGGTTTAACCACGCCCTACTGTGCCGGTAATCCGCTGGCCCTAGTTTTCAAATGATCACTTTTTAAAATAAATATTGTAGACGAAATATGTGTATAAAATCTTGTAAATTTATAGATTTTTTTTAATCATAACGCGGCTAAGTTAATGCGATATAACAATGAAAACGTAGTTCCGTCTAACGTTATTAGATACATTAAAAAGTCTACCCATCCGCACTCGACCATCGCAGTGGTCTAAGTCCTAACTACGACAATAGTAGACAACCATAGCCTAGCTATGGAGCAATCATATAGCAGATAAAGTCATGTACAAAGAGAAAAATATACAACAAAAACAAAAGAAAACACAATCTGAAATAAATGAAAAGCGAGTGATTTAAAAAGCGATATTTAAAGTAAAAATTAAGATTATCTTGACTACACAATAGAAAAAGCGATTGGCATCGTGTTGGATGCCGTGCTGCCAGATTAGCGTGAGATAGCGTACAGACAGACGGACAAAAAACTCAGTGTTTCATTATAATCGTTGCGTTGTACTGTTGGATTCGTGTCTTGTGCTTTCGTCATCGAATTCTTGTGTATATGTTATAAGATTGTTTGGTTTTTATATTTTTATAGAAAATTTGTGAAAACCTCCAACGCGCACCAGACCGATTAAATAGACTAATACTTAAACCCCCAAGACCCCAAGATGAGGTAATACGTAGATGTAAAAATAACATTTCGAGTAAATTCAACAATAGGTAAGTCATAAAGAAGTTGCGGCTCAAAAACAGCCAAGATGGGTTTCAGTCGAATACACAGAGAGTGAAGAAAAACATCGCGAAAAATTCATCATAACTCAAAGAAACGAGGACAGCGTTGTAGACAAGGTCTTTCTTCAGACATAGAATTTAACATAACGCTATATTTTATTATTTTATTCCACGATTGACGCGCTATGAAATGAATTAACGAACCAATTCCATTGAACATTAATGAAACATTATCGTTCAGAAAATAGTTTTTTGGGCATACCTACTTGAACGCTCTTTCCCAATACAGGAGAATAAAAATAGTTGTCGCTTAAACGCAAGCCCATCACGGGCTTGTGACATTTGCGCGGGACAATCATTAATCATTTGTCAAACGCGCCGCCATTTTGTCGTATTAACCGTACAAGAAGAGTGTTCATGCAATTAGATAGGGTTGCTGTGTTGCCATATGTTGTGGCAATTTTGTCGCCTCCCGGTAAATAAATGTCTATTGTCTTTATCTAATCCATTTGCTTCTTTGAAGCTCATTTTTCATATTTAACATATTTTCTATGACAGCGTTGAAATTTTATATATTTAATCTGAATATTTACTGGCAACCTTCAGTAACAAAAAAATGATATTTAAACAGAAAAAAAAATAACTTGTTAGACCAAGCTGTAAGATTTCCATGTTACCAAAAACATTTGCTTATTTTGTGCTTTACACAAGGAACTAGTAATAAAGACAAAAAAGTTGTACATAAAAATACGGTTGGATTAATAATCTTAAAAAAAAAATAAGCGGACATCCTTATCGATTGTCTTTAGGTGAGATTGATAATTATATTTTTATCCTGAATACTAGGCAAAGTAAATTAAAATGGCTTTTAAACGAGCGTTAGCTATATATATAATATAACATCAAAAATCACGAAATTAAATAATACAATATGTTTTCTACCCTTGCAATACAACACAGAAATATACCTACACATTGCTGCTCAGTGGTTTGTGATGTCTCCATTAATCAACTCATAACAGAAAATTAGCTTCTGTTGAATTACAGTGCAATTAATTTTAGAATCTTCTTTTTTCATTTAAGCTTCATTTGAAAAAAAATGGTGTCAGTTCGGAAATTCCACAAAATGTCAAGCAGGTTAATTAAATTGTTTTCAAAAGGATTATTGCGAGTATTTTGAATTTAATCCTGACATTTCTTTGCAATTCATGTATGGCTAATATCGTGAGAAATACAAAATGTTAGGATAAAAATGGACACGCAACAGAACGATTAGGTTTCTCTATTATCAGTAATAACTTATGGGAGACCAATCCTTAGGGTAATTTTGGCCTGAAAATATTTTGGTCAGTAGTTCAAATAGTGATTCAACGTGATTGAATGTTGTGATGGCCCCGAGGTTTAGGCACGCGGTTGAGAATCTCGACGGTCGCGGGTTCAAACCCCAGGCACACACCTCTGACTTTTCGAAGTTATGTGTGTATTCATAATGAATTATCACTAGCTTTAACGGTGAAGGAAAACATCGTGATAAAACCTGCACACCTAAAAGTTCTTAGGAATTTCTTAGGTGTGTAGTCCGCCAACCCGCACTAGGCCAGCGTGGTGGACTAAGGCCTAAACCCTCTCAGTTGTAGAGGAGGCTCGTTCCCAGCAGTGGGACGTATTTGGGCTGATGATGAAACACCTAGACCCGAAACAATTAATTATTTGCGCCCATTTTGTCTCGGTATACAAATCGTACCCGCGGTCTTACTTTCAAAGCCCAGCGTCTAACTTAAGACACTACGATAGCTGTCCTATACCATCAGAGATGGAAGCTTAGTAGCATCAGAACTATGTATATAGATAAATAAAACACTTTATTATGCAACATACATACATACATAACCACGCGCCTGTATACCCCGAAGGGGTAGGCAGAGGTGCATTATACTGCACCCACATTACGCCATGATGTTTCAGTCTCACGTAATAGGGAGCGAGCTCATTATCGTTTTTCGAGCACATTTCCAGACTCCGTGGTGCTACTGAGAATTTCCCAATGGAAAACCCAATAACACCTTGCCCGACCCGGGAATTGAACCCAGGACCTAGATTGCACGGCACAAAAACAACTTTAAATACAGTGGACAATAAGCGGTCTTACCGCAAGCGACCTTCCAGCTGATATATAGCGGCTGGTAGCATTAACTTTAATCAACAGTACCCAAGGTGTAAAAGTTACATAAAAATTATTCAACATGTCAATCGTATAAAATAAGAATATACACACAAAGTAGCGATTACAAATCGAATTACTCTAATGTGTACAAATGTATTGATTGATAGGACAATACGTCAGTAATTACCTTCATAGTGACACACGCACTGTATCGTGATATACGATCAACGCTCGACATAATCTTTGAACCGCTCATGTATTGCTTCGGATTGTGGACATGGAGCCACTTTGGCTTGTGGTATTTTAATTACAATTGAATAGCTTTAATCGATTATTGCTTTGTAAAGTTTGTTGAAATTTATATCTTCGTATTTATGTAAGAATATGATGGATAGTTTAACATATTGTATCGGGACTAAAACTCCTTTACAACAGGATCGATAATGGCACGTGTAGAAGCGGTGAAGTTCGGCATGTCTCTATTATGCTTGTCTTTAACTTACAACGATAATAATTAGAGAGAAAATTGATAAGTGAATTTGGAAGTATGGCATCTATAGTTTATATCCTTGGTCTAAATAAGAACGCGTTTTAGCGATGGTAAGTGCAGTTCGATACAAAAGGAGCATCATCTGGTTTGAAATCATTATGGCGATAAATCGGCACAACGATATGGAATCTAATGGGAAATGAATGTAAGTCTGTTTCAACAAAGACTTTTATAATAAAATAATTTTAAACACTTAAAAATTTACGATCTAATAATATTAATATTAAGTCTTTAGGATGCAAGATAAAATACTAAACTTTTTAGACATCAATTTCAGATACACTGAGACCCAGTAATATTTCTAAGCAATACACCTTGGTTTTTGCAAGGATAAAATCCGAAATCTTTTAATCCGAAGCCAAATTGGTTGTTTAAATAGTCTTTGTGCTCTTTCTATGAAGCTCTACAAACCTCATACTCGTCTATTAAAAGACATAACCCCCAAAACAGTCCTTAATAATAAAATTACCAATACATATTATTAGTGCGGTAAGCGTCGGCATACGTGAATGTTTAATAAGAATCGATACAGCGTTACTGGCGTTTAACAAAACGATGTTTTTAATAATTGCCACAATAAAATTCATGTTTACGATTACACGTGAAATCGATTCCGTGTCCGCTTTGGCCAAGAGTCTATAACTTGGCGATGTCGGGATCGGTGATATTTTTGTTATTGTATAAATTATCACAATGTTGCACGGGTGAGGAAAAACATCGCGAGGAAGCTTTTGTTCTCCATAATATTGGGTATACTAGAGACTATCACGCCACACACCCACCACTGCAACTCCTGTACACCAGGATCGACAGCACGCACTGGAATGACACCGAGCAATGAAGCTCAGCGAGTCTCTATTAATCAGAAGAAGATAAATAGGAGGAGCATAGTTGTCCTTTTCCCTCCACAGCATAGCGGGAGACAAAATATTAGAACTTGAGGTGTCAATCTATCATGCAAAATGTTTACTACTGGATGAGATGTAGATAATGATGGTGAGGATGTAAATCACCACGGACAAATATATGGATGGGACCTAACGTGTGACCTGCTAAGCTTCATTACAATTACAAGTATGGCAAAAACGCCGGAAAACACGATGTTTGGGTATGTGAAAGCCAGTGGTGAACTGAAGCCAGATCCTAACTGCAGAGGAAGACAGTGCCCAGCAGCGGTGACCCGGGGTATGACGATCCTGATTTGTTTTTGTATTTTTCCTATTCAAATCCTAGCGGAAGCATTAAGCCTGGTAATGCCATCGAAAACAGTTGGAGTGTCGTCCCCTATTACGTCAAAAACTTATTAGGCGAAACGTAGGGTGTACAAATGCTTTGCCTGTATGACTTAGCCGTATTAATATAAAACAAAACCTCTTTGCTATTTACCGAAAAAAAGAACTGTAAGATTTTAAATTCGCCTCGCCCGATCACACTTTTCGTAAAGCTCTCAGCACGCATTGGCCAGCTTACTCCACAAGTCAAGCGTGGCTGCGTGCCTAAAAAAGTTTTACTTCAAAAATCTACGAATCTTCTAAAACTCATGTATATATTACATAATGCACATATAAATGTGTATTAACAAGCTGCGAGTCTATACGAGCCGGCACAATTTGTTATTGGTGCTAAAATGTTACGACTATTGCAATTTCAATATTTCTCTTATGTCTGTGTGTTTCATAAATTTTCGCATTCTCTTCGTTAGAGCTCCAATTTGTGTCTATAAAAAATGTAGAACGCGCACTACAATCCATATCCTGGATATAAAAATTCATGTGTGTAGTTTCTTATGACTTTTTATATATTTTGGTGCTCTTTTCGCTGGATCGGAAGATAACATATTTACTACTGTAGTGTTTTCTTTTATTGCTCTTGCAATATTCACTAATAAGTGAAACATATATACTATACTGAGCCTATCGCCGGCCACTGCTGAACGTAGGCCTCCCCGAGAAAGCGCCAACCATCCCGGTCTTGAGCAGACCTCATCCATCCGTTACCCGCCACCTTTCTGAAGTCGTCGGACCATCGCGCTGCAGGACGTCCTACACTACGTTTGCCTAAGCGCGGTCTCCACTCCAACACTTGTCTGCTTCATCGGCAAGTGAAACATGTTGAATGGTATATTACGAAATGAAGAATTTGTTAGTCAAAATGAAGGTATCGTCTATGCTCTAGGCTTCATAGCAATTTAAAAGTATTTCGTAGTGTTTTGAAGAATATTTTGTAAAATTACTTGATTCTATCGCGTCATAACAAATAAAAATGTCTGCCGTGCGAAAATTATATCGCACAGATTGCATATCTAATGACATCTTAAAAAAACGGTCTGCTATTAGCAGAGCTCTACAAAAACTTAAATGCCAAATTAAAAAATAATAAACAACAAACGACACAGGAAACCAAAAACACAGCAAGTATGATGTGGTACAAGTATTTTCTAGTAATATTAGAAGTAATTATATTTATAATCTATTTTTTTAAGATCACTTTTCCTAAAGACTATTACGGTAGACATACGAGTAGGTTCGGTAGTAAAATTATAAGTAAAGTTATTCTGCAGTAGGTAATGTAGGGAACGTGATAAAAATTAGTAAATAAGATCAAGTCAATACATTTCGGCACAATAGACCATATGCAATATTGGACCAAATAGGTGATATCAAAAAAGGTATAAAGCGTCCTCAAAACCGGCGTGCATTTTTGAAGAGGATAATGTCAGTTAAGGAAGCGTAAGAAGTGTGTGTTGGACCATATCATTGGGCGCTCTATCCCAGGGTTTCTCAAACTTCAAAGTTTCCAGGTCAAAGCGAACCCCTTAAGTCTTAAATAACTAATTTTGGAAAATTTTAACCTTAATTCTAACTCGGTATCAAGTCGATTTGTGTATTTAGTTTTTATCATGACCAGGTGTGAAAACCCACTCTCACATAAATATGTTGTGGTCACTATGTGTGCCGCACGTGCTTGTGGGACATCAAGTCACCATTACGTACTTAAATCTTGTCGCGAACCCCCTGCCGTCGAATGGCGAACCCCTAGGGGTGCGCGTACCCCACTTTGAGAAACCCTGGCCTATCCCAACGGGAAACAGGCGTGAGTTAAAGTAAATACATATGTAATATAATATTAGACATCTATCAACAACTGTAATGGACTAGCGACGTGGTAAAGATCGGAGTACGTCGCTACATGCAGAATATTTCGAACAGGTCACTCGGAAAGTCTAAGACAGTCCTTAGTCCAGCAGTGGGCGTATATTAACCGAAGATGATTGGATCATAATCATCACTAACTTCCCCCTTATTTTTATTAAGTTGGCATTAACAAAAAGCATTTTCCCATCAAGTCAGGAATAGTAAAACAAATTAAATTTATCTATTAGCCATCTAACCGAGCCTTGGTAATTGTGAAACTATAAACACACGTATTATGTATAGCGATTATTATTATCGTAAAAGCCCTATTTATTATTGCAAGGGTGGTTTTAAAATTACGACTTAATTATCAGTCTGTATATAGACCCTTAGCTATAAGGGTAGTTAGGTTATCGCCCCGCACTTTCTAGTCCTTTAAAGGTTTTTTTTTATACTGACAAAGGAAATTGGCTGCGCTGACATCGGATGGTAAATCCAGAATGAATTGTAGTTTTAACAGGAACCTGTTTTAGGATAATATATTTTCTAATTTTAGTATTTAATGTATGATTTGAGACTGTCCCTAACCCGTTTTGAAAGTTATTTTTGTTCGAATCAAGTTAATTGACGTTTAGCGGGCATATTTCAAGTCTCCCTGGCATTTTTAATTTCCTAACAGAAAATACTTATAACACTGAGACCAATTGAACTCAAGACTTCTCTGTCACACTGAGCGCGGCTTTTGTGGAAGCTTATCAAAAATTCATTACTTTATTTGCACCTCCATGTAGCAGAAGAGTCGCAGCATTATCCCACAATCATCCCACGTCTTACGAATGGGCTGGCCGTGGTTGAACCACAGTCTTCAAAAACTCATGTTAGTGAAAATCTTATTTAGAGGCCGTTCCACCAGGTTAAATATGAACGGATAGAAAAACCTAAGTTACCCGCACAAGTGTATCGCACTCGGAATCAGTCTAAGTATTAAGTATTATTACACAGTTTGACCTTTGAAAAAGGGAAACGTTTTCAATAAAATCATTCATAAGACACATATGTACCATGTACTAACCTCATACTCAGATACAAGTCTTATGTCGCAGGCTTCAGAAACTACAACAATTTTCGTTTACAAAAACATTAATCTCAGTGCGGGGGTTGATTCCGCGCCCTTTCGCTTTTCAAGCTCACTGTATTTGCCAAGAACCAAGGGGTCACTTTGCTGTCCAAAGATAAAATATTCATCAAACCATATGGGTAATAAAACGCCTAAAATACAATTAACCCTCCAATAATGGTAATAAGGAAAACAATCTTTCCTTGTAATTACTGTATCACCTTAGTTCATCAATAAATTACTCAACAAAGATCATTCGTATTAAAAGGTCAGTATAGTTAGGAGCATTATTTATTGCTAGCCTCAACCCGCGATTCCGCCTAATGATATAAAAACGTATTAATCAAAATTAGTGTCAGTATGTTTGCTTTAATACAACCATTTCTATACTGCGAATTGGATTCAATTGATAGGATTTGAATGATCATGCGTTAAAAAAATTATAATTTATTTGTAAATTTAACAAAATTATCCTAATGTACCAGGCTATTATGGAAGAGTAGGTGTTTCAAAAGTTAATTTTGATCTAAGATCCTTTTAGTCTCCAGTCTTCTAGCATGGGCCATTCTAGTTATAAAGATGATATAATTCTGGTACCAACATACTCTTTTACTTTAGTTTGATATTATATCGATTTATTTATAATACCTGGCGTAATCAGAATATAAAGTCGACTGAAGACTAATACTAGAAGTGTTTCAAACAGGTAGCAATAGGCTCGCCTCACGTGGGATATAGAGGATAATTGCCGTTGATATAGAACTGTAATCCTGTCAAACGAAGCGGTCCTATTATTTTCATGTGTAAAACGTGCTGTATTGTACTCTAATTGATTAATCCAGTAATTAATGTGATTAATTGGTGTGTGCAACGTTGCAATGTGGGCGACATTGCATTCGGAATGGATACATCCGTGGCAATCTCGGAGTCCGCCAAGTGACGAATAAACTTGAAGTATGTCGCCTTAATATGGTCAAGTTTCACAGAAACTATAAGTAAATACACTCAACACAAATATTTCTGACGCCACGCTGAAATATAAGTCTCGTGTTGTGAGTATCAGAAACTAGAGAGACTTTTCGGTTTCATAAAGACCCAGACCCAAAAAAATAGTTTGTCTCGGTGCGGGGATCGAGCCAAGGACTCTCGTTTCACAAGCTGGTGTATAACCTTCGCCACTAGGCTGTCATATTCATAAGTAGGTTTAATGAATTCTTGGGTACCGAACCGAGAGTAGAAGTTGGATACATTCATTTTTTTTTTGTTTAACTGTTGAAATATATTTTTCGTAACTCTTTTGTAGAGGTAGAGCCACCAGTCAGCTTGGATTGCGTTACGAATGGACTGGCTCGAAACGGGGTGGGGCCAAAAAACTACATAATAATGTTATGATTTGTTTGGTGCTTGAGATATTTATTTTACGCTGGTGGGATGATAGTGTCCATAAAGAATGTTCCGATGCCAAAAGGCCGACATAAAATATTTTGTTAGTAGAAACTCTATTTGGATCGCACAGCACTTACTACTAAAAGCCTGTGTAGTCACTTTGCACACAGTACAAAAAAAAAACAATGTAACTAAACTGTTAGTATTTTATTAAGGTTAAGGAAAACATCGTGATGAATCCTGCACACCTAAGAAATTCGTAGGCGTGTAGTCCGTCAACCTGCACTATGCCAGCGTGGTGGACTAAGGCCTAAACCTTCTCAGTTGTAGAGAAAGCCTGCGCCCAGTAGTGGGACGTAGATTATGGTGATGATGAAACTGTTATTAGTTAGATGGGATATGGTATAGGTTCTTTAATCCAGTTTTATACTGTTGTTCAAATTTAGTTCCAATTCGTTCAGCCGTTTTTACTGCATAACAAAGATGTTTTTTTTTTTTTTTTAATTTACTAAAGATAAGCAAAAAACTTTTTTTTATTATTTATATTCCATTTAAGTCAATGCAATCATTTTGCAATAGGCTAAAGATCACGCCAAGAGTAGAAAATTGTTTAGAAAGCCGGACCTTACTAATGATAGCATTAGATCGAAGTAACATTACTGAATGATTTTTTGTACATATCTTAATGAAATTGGATTTTATTTGATTGGTTGTTTGAAATCTCTTAAAATACGATTGATTTTACATTTTTATTTGTCTTGTGTAGTACAATTTAGAAACTCAAAAAACCTTATTTCCTTTAAAAAAAACTCGAAACATTTATTGCAAAAAAAATATTTGTCTCAGCGCGGGTATCAAATACGCGGCTTCTCTTTTAAAATTCGCCGTCTACATATTGTGCCATGAGAGAAAAATCTAAAAAAATATTTTTCTATCGATTAATTTACATTTTTATAAATATCATATAGATTTCGAATTTGTGTGAAGACCTAAGTTTCTAATGCTGCCAATAAAAACTCAAACGTTGATTATCTTATTGTTGGGTGTATTTTTAAGATTCTTCTTGTAATTTTTGATAAAATGCCGAGAAATACAATAAGGCAATTGTTTAATAAATATGTATTTATTTTCATATATTTTTTAGACATTTCTGAGGTTTTTCACAGCGGAATAATGAAAAAGTAATAGTAAGTTTTCTATATAATTTCCTGTTTAAATTTTATTTCCTAATACGAGTATGTATGTAGGTATGTAGAGCTAATGAGCTGATATGCGAATTTTCACCTTTGATAACTTTTCAAACAAAAGCTAAGCCACTAACAGATTTCTCCCCTACGATCAAAAAACTTATTGTCGTATTAACTTAAATGTGATGTTGTATTGCATTTTTAATTTTTTTCTCCAATAACCACATTTTACCTATAAATTTTCACCCGGTAACAAACTTACAGACCCAGATATGAACAGATATCAATCACTTTTATACATAATACTTAAATGTTTCTCGCCTTTTATGGAAGCGGGCTTTTATGAATCGCAGTCATAAATATGACGTAAGCTCAAAACCAGACTGAAATTGTCTTCATAAATTTCAATGAATAGCATTTTATACTTTTGGGCGATATTTTCAAACAAATTTATTATATATGACCTTATAATTAAACAGTTTATGCATTTATGAGTGTGTAGAGCTAACTCTACATACATACATCCCTATAATATCTCTACACGAAAGAGTTTTCAGATAGGTTTTGTTTTAACATTTTCTAAAGTTCTTATATTTTTTATTCTGTATTATTTACCTGCAAGTTACAGTAATTTTAGAATGGTTTATGGTACCGTTTCAGTCATTCTGTGTTAATTGTTTGATTGTTTTTTTTTCAGATTTAAACCAATTAATTTCAACGATAGACCGTAATATTTAAGTTTATTTTATATAAAATCGGATGCCTTATTCGGTGACGTTCTTAAACTATATCTCATCTGTTAACTTACATTATGTTTTTTTTTTATATACCTACATACATCGCTTAGTTCGATAGAAAGTCTTTTTACGAAAAGTTTTTTGTTTGTTTTTTTTTCAGTATACACTTTTTTTAAAGTATGAATAAAACTTTTTTTCTAAACAAACCGTGTTTTTCGTATTTGCCAGTTCCAAAAATTCTTAATAGAATTACAATTTTTTTTATCCTTTTTTGTCACAGTAACTTATATCAACAGCCAGTAACAAATTTCTTAAAAAAAACTGTGTCTTTATTTTTAATTAGCAAACAATCTAATAAGCGTCTTGTTAGGCCTAAAGTTACGTCGTTGTTTAATTGTTCGTTGTTATATCTAATGCAGTATATTATGTACTTTGGTCAATATATATTTATCTATGTACAGTACATATCTTATAGAATGTTGTAGAAATAACTATATTATTATTTTCTAATTAGGCATTATTATTTATTACCCATTTATAATTAAATTCATAATCTCATAGACATTAAACTTTAATGTTGTCTTCGAATATCTGACAATTTTTTTATTTTTTTTTGTAAATTAATACTGTATTTTTAAGCTAAATTTAATAGATGTATATAACATAATAGAAATACATGTTAATAGGTACTCACGGTTGGTGTTTACAGTCAAGCGGGCAGACAAAGCATCACTTCACAAATAACACCACAAAAATAACGTCACACTTTTGATCAAAAGTCAATAGAAACACTCGTCTTTTCACAGTCGCGCAATGTTTTTTTAGATTTATTAACTGTCTATATTGGATACACTTGATTTTTGACACAACTAAGGCGGGGCGAAATTAGAGCAATTAGAAGGAATAGGACAGAAATATCAACTGGCAATTAACGATGCAATCATTACGATTATGATCTGAGCACGTGGTGTCATGTGCCGATATCGATTATGTTTGTACAATCGATTTTTCTAATCACGTCACGAATGTCATTTTAACGCGCGCCGATTTCCCCGATGTTCCGATACACTCGCGGCCGAAACGAGCGTCAAGACGGAAAAACCTCCGTTCGTGATAAAAAAAAAATTACACACCGACGCACACAAACACAAAATTTCTGTCCAATTAAAGTTAATGTTTGTGGATATTTTAATAGCGTACCCCACAGTGGAAACCCGACACAACCAACTCCCGTAGAATTTAAACACTTAATGACCAGTTGCGATGAAATTGTCCGCAAAGCGATCGGCCCAGTTGTATCTCCCTCTCGCTCTTATTAGTTCCGCTGGCGGCCGCTTGTATGGAGTTGCTGGCGGTGGTGTCGCTGCTGAGGCGGAGCTTCCCTGAAGGTGGACCTGGTGGAAGGTGGGGCTGCGCCAGGATTGGTCTCGCCGATGCTGATGTTTTTTTACGATGGTACGTGTTCGGCGTACGGTTGGCACACGGGGAATCGATCGTCGGCGCCACAGTTACCATTAAATTTTTTTTTATTCGTATTTTTTGGCGGCGCTCGGCTTTAGTAACCTGTTACAAGCCCCGCCTTTCCGACGGCGTTCGTGCTCTGCTCTGCTATCAATCCGCTTGGCCCGTAGGCAGAATGGTTTTTTTTATTGTGCGATGTTTTTTTTTTACTTTCGGTGACGGTGTCAACGGGGTCGACGAACTTGTATGTCTGTTTGACTGTGTGTTTTTGGGATTTTTTAAATGTAAAATAGTGTAAGGTTTAATATAGTCAAAATCGGTCAAAGTGACAAATAACTTGGAAATTGCACAGCCACTAAATTGGTTTTAATTCTGGTTATAACATTTAGTATAAACAGGCCTTGTATAGTCATTTTAACCATTTTTGGCTGTATTATTGTAGTAAATAAGGTATGTATGCAGAGTATGAAGTTAATTCGAATGAAAAACTTAAATCTATACGAGTCTATCAAAATGTTTTCGGCCTAAAAATAAATTAGAACAAAGAATTCCTAAATTTAAACATTATCGAATTTGATTTAAAAAAAATATTCATTTCAAAATTTACAACACATATTTTACACTTTCATGTTATAACATCAATGTTAATTCTTTCAAAAGAACCTTTCATTATTTCGAATTAAATTTTTTAATTTTGAAATCATAAATGCATTTTTTCGATTAAATAGATAAAACTAATCGCTAATGTCAGCTTATCTCTGTAGCTAGTCTAGTGCAGGAAAAGTGAAAACCTGGAAAAGTCCCATGAAAAAAATCTCGTCTAGGATACAATTCCTCACGATGTTTTACTTCACATTTCTAATATACGGCGATCTAACGTCAACCAATTTCTTTTTCAAATCTTTATATTGTAAAACATAATTAATATTTTACGTAATAAATAAAAAGCAAAAGAAGAAAATTAAAAAAACACACCAAGCTTTCTTTGACCAGTTTTCAATATTACTAGTATAAAAATAAACAATGTGATAAAAAATGATTTTACAATAATAACTCAATACGCAAATAAAATAATACACTTAAAAATTACATAAGCATTCATTTCTGGTTTATTATAAAACAAGTTTTAATTTCAACGTTCAATTATTCAAAAAACTACAATAATTATGTTTTCTTCAAGTGAGATAATTGTAGGGTCGTTAATAATAATTATTGTTATTAAAACATTGTGATTTAATGAGGGCAATTAATAAACTTATTAATTTGATATCAATTTTCTTTCATTCGCTAAGAATGGAGTTTGGGCTGTAACTCCTTTATCGATAGTTCCATTATTGCAGGTACATAGAAATATAGGACTTAGGAGGGTCTTTGTCTTCCAGGCTACTCCAAAAATATTTTTTTAAAGCAATGACGTCTTGTATCTGAAATACTGACCTATACAACATTCATACCTGAAAATCTATATTTAAGTCACATATTCTATAATCAGAAATTTGGTAGTAGATAACTGCCTCGTAGAAACGGCGGTGTTAGAGTTTGCCCTGCCATTCAGACGTTGCGAGTTCGATTCCTACGTCGCGAGCAGTGTTATAGGGTTTTTCATTAGCAAAAATTTGGCTTTTCTTCATATAAATCACAAGAACAAGAAAGAACCCGCGGTATCTCGTTTCTCAATCAGTGTCATACCTATGCTGCACCATAAATGATTTTAATTTCTTAAATATTTACTATCCGAACACTTTAATTGTTTTGGAATGAATTGACGGCGGTTATCGTAGAACCTGCATATATTAATACGTACACTTACGCCTATATAGGTACCTAAATGGATAGTCAAGGTGTATTCTACACCCACGTATCGTCAGCTATGTTCTAAGTACCACATAATAGGGGTCGAGCCTATTGCCGTATTTCGGGAACATTTTCAGTCACGACTGCCTCGTGGTCTCGCGGTACAAGTATGTGCCGTGCGATCTAGAGGTACTAGGTTCAATCCCCAGGTGGGGCAGAGTGTTATTGGGTTTTTCTATTAGGAAATTCTCGGTAACAGCACGGAGTCTGGAAATGTGCCCGAAAAACGGCAATAGGTTCGCCCCCTATTACGTGGGACTGATAAATACTTGGCGAAATGTGGGTGCAGAAATGCACCTCTGCCTACCCCTTCGGGGATTATAGGCGTGAGGTTATGTATCTATGTTTCAGTTAATTATAATAATAAATGTTTAATAGTCGTATAATGCGAACATTCGTGAAATTTCCATAAAAAAAATTAAGATTACGTGTATGAGCTGTAGGTACGTGTTCCTACTGTAAATAAAGAACATTACTAGATAAGAGGTATAGAGGAATTAATTTCCAAAGTCACTTTGCGAATCCAGTTTTTAAGCCTTAAACAATAGTGGGCGAAACTATTGCCGTTTTACGGACATATTCCCAATCTTTGTGTTGCTACTGAAAAATTCCTAACAAAAAACCTATTAACACTGCATAACCTGGGAATCGACGTCATTCCATTTTAAAGTAGATAACTTGCATTTATTATTCAATTTGATTGTGTTTAAAATTATCGTGACATTGTTGTTTTTAAAATCGATCTTAATATAACACAATACCGACTTAAGTTTCAACTCAGTTTCTCCTCTACGACATATAGTAAAAAGCCTGCTATCGTGATGTGCGTGTGTCTGAAGTATATATTATCACTATGAGCATTCCACCTACCCGCACTGCATTTACCATCAAACTCTAGGGCGATATCTTCGCCGTGCTGGTCAGTGTAAGTGAAAAACCGTTTAGGCGTAATGTTACAAAAACTCATTGCACTGTCCTATATAAGATCTGCATCATTGCACCAGCTTGCGAAACGAGAGGCCGCGGGTTCGATCCCCGCACCGAGACAAATGTTTGTGTGATTCACAAATATTTGTTTCGGGTCTGGGTGTATGTGAGACCGAAAAGTCTCTCGTAGTTTCTGATACTCCCGACACAAGACTTGTATCTTAGTGTGGGATCAGAACTATGTATGTGACTGTTGGGTGTATTTATTATTTATTTATTTATTGTGTCGAATAGAAAATGATCATTATACTCGTATTCATATTACTTCTGTTTACTCAGCTCGTGAGTTGGCTTCTTCTGTGGCGTGCAGGTTCAAACCCCAGGCACACACCTCTGACTTTTCGAAGTTATGTGTGTATTCACAATGAATTATCACTTGCTTTAACGGTGAAGGAAAACATCGTGATAAAACCTGCACACCTAAAAAGTTCTTAGGAATTTATTAGGTGTGTAGTCCGCCAACCCGCACTAGGCCAGCTGGTGGACTAAGGCCTGAACCCTCTCAGTTGTAGAGGAGGCCCGTGCCCAGCAGTGGGTCGTACTTGGGCTGATGATGATACTCGTATTCGATTCATTTCATTGCATTACGATGTCAGGTAACACTGTTTGGACCGCACTATACTGATTACTACTGTAATAGTTTAATGTATTTATTTATTTAATTTATTATATTTAAAAAATAAATACACCCAACACTCACATACATATGTCTGGCCCCACATTAAGAAACAAGACTTGCGTCGTGGGTTTCAGAAACTACGAGAGACTATTCAGGTCTGGGTGTTTGACCCGAAACAAATACGAGTATTACTCGGCATATACTAACAAGCTGGTGTCTAGCCAACTCCGCCACGGGGCTCTCAAAACTTCAGTTGTAGTGTTGTGCCTTCGCCGTGCCGGTAAAATTAAAATAATAAAAAAAAACTTCTAATTAACGAATAACGATTCTAGCAAGCAATATAGTGTAAATTTTACATAACAAACTTAAGGAAGATTCAGTTATACACACTACTTCTCAATCAATACGTTTTCGGCACAAAAAGTAGTCTTAATCAGTTAAGCAGATTCGGTGGAAAAACATACCACTGTCTTACATTCGCGTTTTTATTATTACCTACTTTAGATCTGGTTATCTTAAAAATAAAAGAGCTTAGGATTAAAGGACTCCACGCCGACTGTATACTATCATTACAAGTAATTACTATTGTATTTATTTGTCTAGAACTAATTGGACTGCCTTGGCCCCGCGGTACAGGAATGCGTTGTGCGATCGAGATGTGTCAGGGTCGATTCATGAGTCTTGCAAAGTGGTATGTGGGTGTTTCTATTCGGAAGTTCTCAGTATTATCTTCAACTCCGGAAATAGGCCAGAAAAGCTTGCTCCCAATTACGGGCGACTTATAAGCACATTTGGCGAAAATTTTAATGAATTTCTCATATTTTATCGACAATGTAGGTACTAATGTGTATTTATATTAATTTATATGTGTGATCTAGAGCCAACGCCAACCCTCACTAGGTTAGCGTGGTGAACTAAGGCCTAAACCCTCTCAGTTGTAGAGGAGGATGTACCTACCGACGACACCTAGCAGTGGACGTATATAGGGCGATGATGATGATGTGATCTAGAGTTGAGGGTAGGCGTTTGTCGAGACATTAATATGGAGGCTGCGGTGCATTTTTCGAAATTATATTTACGTTCTTAATGAGTTATCATGCGCTGTAACGGTGCTGAAAATCATCTTTAAAAAGGTGCTAGGCGAAATGTCAGCATGCCGAGCGTGCCGAACCTACGATTAGACCATCATATGTTTGACACGGCCGCTTCTTAGTAATTCGACTTTTATTAATGTGTCACAACCAATAGCAGCCCTTAATTTTTGTTTGAAATTTTTATCATTGGACGTGACAGAATGAACAGGTGACAGTCAAGCGGCGACACTCGTCCCCATACAAAATACTGTCTATTTCATTTTTAATCTTATTCAGCTGTTCTTGGGTATTTTTATTAGTACCGCCTAATTTATGTGCGAAAATCAATAGTCTCGCCTTCTTTTACGCTGGTCTTATATATATAGGTAGGTACATATATTTCTATAAATGTATGTACTTGGTTTGGTTCCTTACAATTCAGCAGTGATGGCTACAGCTTGGTTCTACGACACATCATAACTAAATTCCCCATCCGAGATTTGAACACGTATTCTCAGCGCACTTACCCCTTCGTTACCATTTGATCCACGATCCCCTCGTAACATAATAAGCGGTAATAGCAATGAAGCGGCTTTATTGGTCAATAAAGCGCGCGCGAGCACCCTTCACGGGGTTCGATTCCCAGTGGTTCCTAGAAACTGTAATAGTCAGTAAGCGGTTTATAAGTTTACAGTTTATTTGTTTTACTTGGAAGTGACTACAATTTTTGATTTAGTTTTTTTGTGTTTACCGGGAACCGAACATGTTTCCTTTGCGTTTTATGCCTATAGTAGCTTTATTATATGAAATTATTATTTCCAATCTTTTCGTGCTAATATTATAAATACGAAAGTACCTCAGACTGTCTATTACGCTCTCACACATAAACCTCATGATTAATTAAATGGTTTTTAGTAGGTATGGAGATGAGACCTTGGCTGAGGACATAGGCCCTGCTTTAAATTAATTTTGCTCGAGCGCAACTAGATACTATTACTCATAGGATTAGGTACATAATTTTATTCCAAAAATATTGTAAATCTTTTGTGCCATTTTCATTATAGAGCCACGCGTATGCTTGCACAGTCATAGCTTCGTATTCAGTGCTATAAGTTCGCCTTACCGTAGTTGTGGAATAGTTTCCAAGCTTACTGCCTCGTGGTCTCGCGGCACAAGTATGTGCCGTGCGATCTAGAGGTCCTGGGTTCGATTCCCGGGTCGGCCAAAGTGTTATTGGGTTTTTCCATTAGGAAATTCTCAGTAGCAGCACGTAATAGGGGACGAGCCTTTTGCCGTTTTTCGAGCACATTTCCAGACTCCGAGATGCTACTGAGAATTTCCTAATGGACATAGCCAATAATACTTTGCCCGTATGGTAATGGTATGCATGTAACGTCTGGTGTTGTTTATTATACAGAGCTCGTTCAATCTAGGAAGAATTTCCGTGCTTTTCAGCGCTTTTGCCTATTATTGGAAATCTACATAACAGCTCGCACCTAAGGTCCAATTTATTCAATAAATCTTATATAGTTATTTACCCATGGTGCGTTAATTGCGTCTAATTTCACTAATTGTAATCGTCTTTCTTTTTATGTGAGGGTGAAGCCTCATAGCTCAATGTTTTTGTCATCCGCTTTGCTGTGGAGGGAAGTGGACAACTTTTTATTTTCCAACTCCTCCTTTATTTGTCTTTCTGATAAACTTCGTTGCGGGATTGTGACTTTAGGTCCCCCTTAGATCCGCTGAGCTTCATTGCTCGGCGTCAATACTGTGCGTGCCGCTGTTGATCCTGGAGCCCAGGAGTTACAGTGGCGGGTGTGTGGTGGGATAGGGACACAAAAAATACTTTGCCCGTTCCGGGAATCGAACCCGGGACCTCTAGATCGCACGACATATACTTGAGCCGTGAGGCTGTGTGTAAATAAGTTGATGTATAACTAGACTGCTACCACTTGGAAATATGGGGATGGAAGGGTTATGATCATATTTTTCCTAAGGTTTCAGCTTTTTTACCCAGTTAATTATTTGGATTGGAAAGAGACCTAGCTTCAGATTTGATTGTTTATCAATGTATCAAAGTTTTTAACCGCACAATATAGCATAAATTTCTATAGTTTTTATCATAGAAACAAGCAGGACTCTCGTTGTCGGTTACTGTCACAGAAAGCAGACATCCAAATCGAAACATATTTTTGAGGTATTCATTTGTTCCAGGTCTTGGCGTTTGTTGTTGTGTTCTGTACGATGTGTCACTTATTTATTACTGGATTATGAGGCAGGGGCATGTCTAATATGGTTGACAGAATCTATATTAACGCCAAAACTTATTAGTAATAATAAAAAAATTCTCCACTCAAACTATAGGTATAATAGCAATACCTAACACAAATCATCCATTTTTCCATTAGGAAATTCTAGGTAACAGCACGGAGTCTGGAATGTGCCCGAAAAACGGCAATAGGCTCGCCCCCTATTACTTGGGACTGATACATACTTGGCGTGATGGCCTCGAGGTTTAGGAAAGCCGTGATGGCCTCGAGGTTTAGGCACGCGGTCGAGAATCTCGACAGTCGCGGGTTCAAACCCCAGGCACACACCTCTGACTTTTCGAAGTTATGTGTGTATTCACAATGAATTATCACGTGCTTTGACGGTGAAGGAAAACATCGTGATGAAACCTGCACACCTAAAATTTCTTAGGAATTTCTTAGGTGTGTAGTCCGCCAACCCGCACTAGGCCAGCGTGGTGGACTAAGGCCTAAACCCTCTCAGTTGTAGAGGAGGCCCGTGCCCAGCAGTGGGACGTATATGGGCTGATGATGATGATGAAACATACTTGGCGAAATTTGGGTGCAGAAATGCACCTCTGCCTATCCCTTCGGGGAGTACAGGCGTGAGTTTATGTATGTAGGTATGTACAAATCATCATTAAAAGGCTCATATCCTATAACAATCCAATAACAAATATTTACCCCTACAAATGGAGCTCAACACACAATCTGTTACTTCTCAATGATAATAACAATAAAAAACTCAAGACCATAAACTATTAAGTGGCGTTATATTCACGCCTAATAAAGAAGGACCCGAACACAAACTATTAATGTCACTCGGTAAATAATTGTGTTAGAACAGCCCTTACAACATTTTTTTCAACTTTACAATAGATGCTCTAAATTGAAGGGCAGAATATACAAGTCCATAATAAGACCTGTCGTACTGTATGGATCGGAGTGTTGGGCTACGAAGAAGACGGACGAAAGACGACTGCATGCAGCGGAAATGCGAATGTTGCGATGGATGTGTGGTATAACACGGTTTGACAGAGTGAGGAATGAATATGTTAGAGGAAGCCTGAAAGTAGCTCCTCTGATAGAAAAACTGAAAGGAAACCGTCTGTCGTGGTATGGGCATGTTATGAGGAGGGATGAATCATACGTACGAAAAAAAGGTGATGGATATGAAAGTTGATGGATGGGCGAGCAGAGGAAGGCCAAAGAAAAGATGGATGGAGTGCGTGACTGAAGATATGAAAGAAAAAGGGGTGAATGAAGACATGACGGCTGATAGGGATGTTTGGAAGGATAAAACATACTGCGCCGACCCCAAATGAAATTGGGAGCAGGGCAAGGCAATGATGATGAATAGATGCTCTAAGGAGATAGAGCACATTTTGGCTATCGTGTGATTGAATTCGGATCGAGATTTTTTTACAGTGTAGATCCTAAGAGCTCCGGAAGGCCTATGGAGAATTCGTATACGATAAATAATGCGATAATAACGCCGTGAAATAACACGATAAATTATAGTTGGTATAGTTTTATATAAAATTCCATTATTAAAAATATTTACACGTAATCATAAACATAATTTACTTTATTTTTATAATAAGGCATACACACACAGGCACAGTAATTTTAGGCAAAATATTCGTGTTAAAAACTTATTAAATTAAATGAATTTACAACTTTGTTCATGTGCAATTTTTTGATATATTAAACCTCATTTTCTAGAAACTACATTCAAAATTAAAAATGAATTTAACTACAATACTGAGAAAAAAACTTAAGCATTTTGAATTACGAATACATTCAAACGCAAACACAAATTACAACAGCCAAGCGCCATGCGCCAGCGGTAATATCCGAACTTACCCGATCCCGCCCGAAGGTTCGTTCTCTATTCAAACGCGGCCTCTTTATCCGTCTATTTAATGTCGTTCGTCATTTTTTACGATGTAGAATGACAGTCGGCATGGGTCGGGTCTATTGCCATTTTTTTTACCCATTGTCCCTTTGTTACTTGGGGGTCCTTGCAATTTTTTTCTAACCAGTGAAGTGTGCGCACAAAAGGGTTTACTTTTCGTAACTATTGTTGGTATTGTAGTTATTAGTACATTATTTGTGGTAGTTAATAGTTTATAAGGGTTTGAATTACTATGCATGTTAAGATTAGTAAGCTCTGTAATATTGGCAAACGTTTGCGTATGGTCAATACTTGGTCAATTGGCCATGCTTAGTGAAACAAAAAGGCAACGATAATAACTATTATAGTTATATATATTTCTTAAACGATTTCATTGTAAAAATAAGCAAAAAATATTAAAAAGTTGATGTAAGCATATTTATATAATACTAATATAATAGAATAACTAATAAAATAGAGCGTAATGAGGTGAAACTTATACAGAAAAATGTGTTGATTTCTTGGTTATTTCAATATTTTATAATTGTTTTACTTACAGATATTTTTTGCATATCATATTATTATCGCAACATCCAACAACAATACGTTAGTATTTAAGTTTTATTAAATAGTGTTTAAGGTCTTTTTTTTAGTTTAACAATACCTTATATTGTATTTACATTAGTTTTAATAAAAAATATTGCTGTTAATTATTGTGTTTTATTTTTCCCTGTTTTTTTTTAAAAACAAATCAGTGTGCAAAAGGTCATTTTGACACGATAGACTTTGGTTTATAGGTACTGTAATTAAAATAATAATGCAATCAAAGCATAAATGTGTGCGTCTAAATAACATATTTATACGAAAATTGAGATATTTGTATTTGAAACGTGGATTAAGAGTAGGTAGGTAATCATTGATAATCTATTTTTCCAATATAATAAAATATGTTCTAACTCAAACAAAATAGAAATGATCGCCTTTATTTAGTTTTTAATGATTTGTTGGTTCTCCCAAAATAATACATTATTTTCTTCAAATTTGGCTTTGTTACGTAAAAAATTTAAAAGTATTAACTTCCTAAGACGTATTTCAATTGTGCCTACCCCAACTGATCACAGTCGTCATATTGTTTTATTAGATATTTGTGTAACAAATGACAATACCCATAACAAGATTTCAGTGTTAAACAGCTTTAATGAAGAAGCAAGATAATCGACACATAGACTCCACGTCCACCAAGATGCCTTTGAGATTTGACAATAATGTCATACGATACCATACTATAGTACACAATTATCAGTGTACAGAGATACACATATTCTAGTTTGAAAAGTCGTAGTCACGCGTTGTTAAAATGTTATACATCATCAGCCCAAATACGTCCCACTGCTGGGCACGAGCCTCCTCTACAACTGAGAGGGTTTAGGCCTTAGTCCACCACGCTGGCCTAGTGCGGGTTGGCGGACTACACACCTAAGAAATTCCTAAGAACTTTTAGGAATGCAGGTTTTATCACGATGTTTACCTTCACCGTTAAAGCAAGTGATAATTCATTGTGAATACACACATAACTTCGAAAAGTCAGAGGTGTGTGCCTGGGGTTTGAACCTGCGACCGCCGAAATTCTCGACCGCGCGCCTAAACCTCGAGGCCATCACTGCTTAATGTTATACCTACGCTTCTTGTCTTTTATGAGAATGCCACTAGTTCTCAAAGGAAAGTTAAATTTTCACATCTAAGCTTCAGTCAGCTATATAATTTCATGTTCTAATTACATCATGTCGTATTCTCCCATAGCAGGTTTCCCATAGCGGATGTGGCGTGGGACGCCCTCTGGTGTGCGATAGAAGAACTACGTCGGTTATGAAAGCCTTTCTATCGCGTATATTTGTTGTTATACAGCTAGGTCTCATTACTAAGCTATGAAAACAATTTGGATAGTAGAAAGAAAAGTAGAAAATATTAGTAGGCTGACATAATAATATCGATCATTGGGAGACGTAAATAACTTCTCAAAGCTAATGTTTGATGTCGCACGCTTACAAATAGGGACCTAATTCAATTTTATTGTTTTTTTTATCAAGTATCATATGAGTATATATCATCATCATCATCATCATCAGCAGCCTTTCTTACGTCCACTGCTGGACATAGGCCTCTCCTATGGCACGCCAATGGGCTCGATCTTCGGCCCTCCTCATCCAACCGCTGCCAGCCACCCTTCGAATATCGTCACCCCACCTAGCCATTTCGCAGTATATATAATAATTATAATTTGATATAAAATATTAAAATACACATATTCTTTAAACAACGAATTTGATATATTTTCTAGATAATGTATAGACCTAAGATTTTTTTCCGTTTACCTTAAACCAAATTTAAATTTGGTTTATTGAATTAAGTCAATATATTTCTAAGCGCGGGATGAATAAGTTCTATAGTCCCATTAGATAATTCTGAACAGACATCAATATAAGTGAGTTGTGGGTAAAACAAAGTCTGGATTACTTTGTAGACAACATCCTGAACAAATATTTGATTGAATATTTGAATATTTGATTTAATCCGCGAGCTCAAGGTTCCTAGTATCTATACTATAATGAATTGAGATCTACCTCAATTCATCCACAACCTTGTCTTTGGCTATCAAATCTTGCGTGGCGAACTTAACAACAGATATTAAACGACTACTTCCTTCCCTTACCTTCCCTACTTATTTGGGGAAATGTCTGTCGCTTAAAGCGCAGTGTTTGATTCTTTTAAATTCTTGCGAGAATGTTTTATGACGTTATCTCCACATGTAAGCATTAATAAAGAAACTACAAGAGTATCTTTTGATCATATTACACTCATTTTTAAAATACATATTTGTACATCACACTTCGGGACTGAACATGATACTAGTTATAAACTTTAACTTTAAACTTATATTTCTCAGGCCCTCTATCCAATTAGGGAGGCCGTTACGTAAGGAAATTGTACCCATGACGTCACATCCTATACACATCTCGTGCGGCTTCCTATTACATAGACAATAAACATTATTAACGGCGAAACTATCGCATGTTTTACAAATCGCTCGCAAATTGATAAACGCAGTGATTACGAGAAAAATGCACTGCGACCGACCTTCATTATAGGTAAATTGACAACACGTGCGCCTGTTATTTTATTTACAATATGACATAGGTATAAACATCGCATTAGTAAGTATAGTCCCCCAACCCGCACTAGGCCAGCGTGGTGGACTAAGGCCTAAACCCTCTCAGTTGTAGAGGAGGCCCATGCCAAGCAGTGGGACGTATATGGGCTGATGATGATGCTGATAATGAAGTATAGCCGAATCATAGTCTTCTATAGTATACTTTCCATCATAGTTATGGGTTTAGGCCATAGTCAACCACGCTGGCCTTGTGCAGGTTAGCGGACTACACAACTAAGAAATTCGGAAGAACTTTTAGGTGTGCAGGTTTCATCACGATGTTTTCCTTCACCGTTAAAGTACCTACGTGATAATTCATTGTGAATACACACGTAATTTCGAAAAGTCAGAGGTGCGCGCCTGGGGTTGAATCCGTTACCGCCGGGATTCTCGAACACGCGTCTAAACCTCGAGGCACATAACCTCACGCCTAATCCCTGAAGGGATAGGCAGATGTTCATTTCTGTATCAGTCCCACGTAATAAGGGGCGAGCCTATTGCCGTTTTTAGGGCACATTTCCTGTCTCAGTGCTGCTACTAAGAATTCCATAATAGGTTATTCCGATAACACTTTGCCCGGCCCGGGGATTTAACCCGGGATTGTAGATAATAAAGACATACTCGTACCTCGAGATTACGAGGCAGTCGTATACTTTACTAATAAAGTATAGGTAGGTACTGTTGGGTTTCGTTCGATGGAAGAGATAGGATAGGATAGACCTTCGCCTATTTTACTCATTTTATGAAACGCAACAGGATCGCTTCACAAACTGCGCCTGTAAATAAAAGGGGGAAAATCTTACTTGTCGTAATTAAAATTCTCATAATTAAACGCTAGAATATCTTAGTTATTTTAAACTCATCATTAAAAGCCATAATACTAGAAGATTAACGAAGAAATTATACCTTAGATTCATTTATATAAGCTACAAAACGCAAATATTCAGAAACTACAAATATTTTAACATGCAGACACTACTCTTGTAGTAGCTATAAGTCAGCATACGCAGCGTCGTTTGCCGTACGAGAAACCGCGCCATGCCGACAAGACTTTCGTAGCTCCTGAGTTCCCAAAACCTTTGATAGACACATCAAAGTCCCCATTGACTTGCCAAAATCAAGTAGCACTCAACCGATCAAGAATATGCACCGTCACGGTCTACTAATGCATCTCAATAAAAGATGGCGTCGAATCGCCGAGTCATCGCGTGAACAAATGGACTCAGTGGCGGTGACAACTACGTTAAAATTCTGTCAAAATAGCCATTTTTTCGTGTTATTAATGACTCAGGAATCGTGTGAATATTGAGACAAAAAAGTTAGTACCTAAATATTTGAGTTAAAAATTTACAGGTGATCTTTTGTGTACGAAATTGAAATCTATAGGTATAAATAGCGAATTAAATGACTAACAATTAACATACACATACATAAACTCACGCCTGTATTTACCGAAGGGGTAGGCAGAGGTGCATTTCTGCACCCACATTTCGCCAGGTATGTATCAGTCTCACGTAATAGGGGGCGAGCCTATTGCCGTTTTTCGGGCACATTTCCAGACTCCGTGCTGTTACTGAGGATTTGCTAATGGAAAAACCTAATAACACTTTGCCCGACCCGGGAATCGAACCCAGGACCTCTAGATCGCACGGCACATACTTGTACCGCGAGACCACAAGGCAGTCGACAATTAAATACCTACCAAATCAGCCGCACTAAGCAAATCGATCAGATTAGAAACTTCTTTGATTCAATACCTTAAAAAACATAAAAGCTTGTTATAATTGCTGAAAACTACATAAAATAACTTTTGATTTCTGTTAAGAAATAATGCGGTCAAAATAAGAGCCGCAAACTTGAAACACTTTCATGAAAAAGAAACTGGTAGCTCAATATAACTTTATATGTTCGGAAAGATAATCAAATAAACAATAAAATGTGAAATGCAATTTAACTCGGCACATTTCGTAGAAAAATAACAAAACGCAACGTTATATAAAACGACATCAGGCTGTACAAACTTAGCCCCTTTGCCTCAACCTTAAAACATATTAAAAACACAAATGAATACGGCGAGATGCAAAATAAAATTTTGTTAACCGATAAAAACGTCGAACTTCAGACTAACAAGGTGGGTTTTAATTATTTAAAAGTCTGTGTTAATTTAGTTTTTTTGCTGGTCGCACAAAGCGGCGGCTTCACTCGGCGGGCTTTTTGATTTTTTTTCACCCCCCGTTTGTATAATTTGTGAAATGGCATGTTAGCGCCGTGGTTTGTGTCGATTGACGTTTTTTTTTAATTATTATTGATATTAAATTGCGTTTCCGGTGATTTTTCAAGGTTAAGATGGCCACCCAAACAGTTTTTTTGGGTGTGTCGCATGCGGCTTTTCTTAATTAGGAAATTAATTTAAGAACCATTATATCTATTGTTACTTATGGCATTATACAAAGAAATATTTGGCAGGCCAAAATGAAAGTATTGACCACATTATTATCAGCGTTAAGATGGATACAGATCACTAAAAAATATTAATTTGTAGACGCAATTTTTTTTCGTAAGCTATTTATCTGTTGAATTTCTGTACGATTTGCGATAAGTCGAACGATTTATCAACTTTTAAGACAATCATGTTCGTTTTTATCATGAATATACTATATCCAAATAAGAATAATTCAAGATTTTTTGCGAATTAGGTAATTCATAAAACATAATAGCGTACCTATATTATATAAATTTATACTTCATTGTAGTAATTATTGAAGTAAATTATTAAGTACTCAACGCATTTCATATATTTAAAATAAACATTTGAATCTTCTAAAAATTAAAGCCTATTTGCGAAATTGTTGCAAAGCATGTGACATTTTGCAAAAAGTTTTTTTTTTTTCGCAAATTCGTTTGTCGGCCACCTTTCTCCGGAGCGAGCGAACAATGCCTACCTGTTCCCCGACAAAGAACTATGATTGATGTACAAAATGAAACGGGGACACTGTACCGTACAGTAAATTGGATTTTGATTTACTTACGAACGTAATTAGTTATGCAACGATGGGAGTCCGGTTAGTTTCGTTTCGGAAGAAATTCACCATTTGGAATCATTGTTCGTGCGGTTATGATGTACTTACATATCTTAAAGGTGGAGATGTATTTGACCCCACACATTACCCGAGCTATATTTTAAGTAGTTTGATTCAGTCAAGTCAACAAAATTTATATGTCTGCGAATTGAAACCCGACTAGACTAGACTGATAAGTTTTAGACAAAGTATATGAGAAGTCTTTTAAAACAGCCTCTGTTAATACTAAAGACAGTAGCCGATGCAAACTAAATCCATTGTTATAACGCACAGGCCATTGAAAGATCCTTTGAACAAATTCATTGATTCGTGCACATCGCATTAGGATGCATTACAAAATAAATCTTACACTTCAATGGAAAGGTATAGAGGAACCGTTATTTGTGATGCTAATATTTTTGGCTCAACAAAGAGGATGGGTAAAAAAGTTTTAACAGTATAGCGAGCTGGCACAACTTATGCTGGCCTATTTGATTATCCATTTTCATAAATTTAAAAATAAACTGATGCAGCAAGAAGGTTCTGGAGTGAAAATCAACCAACAGCCCTATACCACCACCAGTAAGGTGGACTAAAATCTCATGAAGACTGGGAAACTTAACCCAGAAGGCTTAACAGGACGCTTTAAATTTTTTTAGGGAAGGCCAACTGTGTTCTAACTTACCTGATGACTATGAATTGAAGAAACCAACACCTTCTAAGTTTTATCATCACAACAAAATGTAGCTTCTGTTTTTGCCCAAGGTTCCTTGTATTAGAACACAAATTACAAAAAATATATTTATAAAATCATTAAAAGTGCTTGCCAGTTTATTACCACACACATAGGTAAGTTCGAAATTTGAACGATGAGGTCTTGGTTCGTATTCTTGCCAAGTAGACTTGAGTGGTCCGTACCTTTAAAATATTGTAGTACATAAAATTATTTATTACACTTATCTCAACCACAAATGCACAACCACTGATTTTGTTTTACTTAAGGAACAATATTTGCTCACGATTTTTTATTTCAATGCGATTTATAAATTTATCAGTAAAGTGACCATACCAAATACTGTGATATGTAAATTTATTGATAAATACTTACATCCTTTAAGTAAAAAATAGCAAAACAAAGATGTGTCATACAAAATGAATTGTTTAAAATATTTATCACTGGGAGACAGCATACAAATAACATCTTAACGCTAAACTGACAGCGTTACTATAACCATTTATATTCCCTTTACAAAGCTACCAATTCAAGCCTTCTCCAGTTAAGTTCATTAGAACCATTAGATCCTTCAGAGAAACCCATTTTACGCTGGTCAACGTAGAAATAAAAGAGGCTGAATATCGCGTGTGTTTCGTGCGTACATAAGCGGTACATGGGTTGTGTATAATTGTACATAATCTGTATGTACCGGGTAATATAATTTGTGTCCGCGCCGGTTGGTAATGACAGGGCGCGTAGCTAGCACGCATGCGCGGCGGATCCACACGGCGTGACTTTTTAGCGCATTAGTTCTTTAATACGACCACCCATAAGATATTGACACCATATAAAACTGTCACATTGCCCGCAGTACGGATAAGAGATGGACAAAAAGAGCTACTAAATGGAAGGGGCCCAGTGGAAAAAGAAAAAGAGGAAGACCTAAAGATCGATGGGCCGACGAAATAAAAAACACAGCAGGCAAGGACTGGATGACGAAGGCGGCAAACAGGAAACTAAGGAAACAGTTGGAGGAGGCCTATATCCTTAGAGGAGCCATGTAGTATTGTAGTAGTATGATTATAATCTCAATGTAATTTTATGGCAATAAAAAGGCTTTATTATTATTATTTATAAAACTGTCTGGGAGTTCAAAATACGTCTTAAACAGAATTCAAGACAGAACTCTTTCGATCTTGACAACCCCTTGACGGAGTTGGCTAGACACCAGCTTGCGAAACGAGAGACAAATGTTTGTGTGATCGACAAATATTTTTGTTTTAGGTCTGAGACAGAAAAGTCCCTCGTACCTTTTGATACTTGTATCTTAGTGTCTGGTCAGCAACATGAGCGTGATTGATGGATTATTTTATATTTATTATTATAATCTTACATATGTATCTTAGATTTTTGGTATGCCCGTAGATGGCGCTTCGGGAAAAGACGTAGTTTACATTTTTTTTAACGAATCACATAATTGTCTCCAAGGCCCACCTATCTTCGTACATACATCAAAATCAGTTTAACTATTTAGCCATGAAAGCACAAAGAATCAGTTTCTAGAAAGACGTGCAAAATTTAAAGCATTTTGATGAAATTTGGCATAGAAGTAGGTCTTAACCAAGATTAACATCCTTAACTCACAATTTTAATCTCTCTAAGACTCGCATTATGAAGTTTGCGTATTCACATCGCGTACAGATAACTAGTAAACCCATGTAATTACTTAAACATTCTTATTGCCTCTCTTTTGAACTCCATGCAGACTCAGTCGTTGGCAAACAGTAGGTAAATGTAAATTCTAATTGACAAAAACACAATCACATTATAGAAATCGCCTTGTGTGTTTCGTCTCTCGTCAAAGACATAAAAACAATCGCGTTTCCTCCCGCAGACGTGATTCCAGTTGTCTATTCGGGTACAGTCTGCAACGTAAATATTACGATCAAGTGAATCTTAGTGGTGGTATCTAAACGGTCCGGATCTAGTGGTCTTAGCTACAATTTTTGAATAAAAGGGGTATAGTTTTTCTCTTTTACTATTTAATTCTCAGTAGCACAAAGTCTTTAAATTTGTCTGAAAAACGGCAATAGGCTCCGCTATTGCGTGGGTCTGATACAAACCTGGCAAAACGTGGGTACAGAGATGCACCTCTAACTAACTCTTCGGGGAATATAGGCGTGAGGTTATGTATGCTGCTATACTGCATAGAATCTGAGAAGTACAGCTGGCGAAGGATTTTCTGACTGGACTCTTCAATAACTCTTCTACAATACGGCCTTATATAAATAGGTGTATTGAAATGTATTGCCTTGTAATATCTCGAACTATACCTACATCATTAATAGGTAATACAAACACTACAAAGTTAAAGCAGAGTTATTATGCAACAATTACGCATAGACGGTAAATTAATGCGCTATAATAAACGTTTCCTTCAATATTAAATAAATCATGTTATGTGCATTGAGGCGATTTAAAAGAAATCTATAACCTGAATCATCTTCCCGTAAACCAAGGTGTATTGATTATTACGATTAACCAAGTATTTCACTATAAAAAACATAACATGACTAGCTTTAACTTTCGCACTTGTCTTTATATAAACTTTGTAGACCATAATTTCTTCTTCACAGGCACTAAAATATCTTACAAATTTAAATATGTCGGCAGGACGACATAGGCAGGCTTGCAATTTTTGAATAATATTTCATCACCATCAGCCAAAAGATACTAGTCCATTGCTGGGCAAAGGTTTCCTCCAACACTAAAGAATAAATTATCGAAAATATTCAAGTAGGATTTTGAGCCGTTTATATTTAGCCTTAAATACCTGTAGGTACCCGAGATCGTGTGAAATAGAAAAACTCCCATAAAACGGAGCCTGGTTTCATAAAACAATCTAGGTAGTGGTTTTTTGAATTTTCATATTAGTAAGTGGTGATGGGCTCGATTTAGGCGCGCGATCGAGAATCTCGGTGGTCGCGGGTCCAAACCCTAGGCACACACCTCCGACTTTTAGAAGTTATGTATCAAAGTTCTCAATTAATTGTCACTTACTTTTACTGCGAAGGAAAACATCGTGAGGAAACCTGCAAACTTAAAAGTTAGATGTTATATTAATATGAAAAATATATAGGTATATTTTAGATGCCATCAGTACAGCCAGCTTATTGGCGCCGCATTCAGCTACATCTGTCCCTCTCACGCGGCACCTCTTTTCTAACGCAATGATCACTCTCACTTTTGTGAAAAGACTAAGACTGAATTCCACGGCCTGGATTACTCCTTTCATACTATCCTTACTACGCCCCATTTACATTGTGACAGTTCGTGGAGAAATTTTAAACTGTGCCAAATGCAGAAATATGGCACAAGTCTAATACAAATTAAAGAAAAATAAAAACCTTAAATACAATAGGTCCCTGTTTTCAGATAACTTCTTGTTCATAAGCTAATGTATTTAATGAAGAACTTTAGAGATCCGTTAATAATTAAAAATGTATTACGGTAGTGTCAATTTTGATTCTGGTCTGACCAAATTGACTTTCTAGCTTGATCCACAGTATTATTGGAGTCCAATAGGCAATTTCCACTGAAATTGTAAAATAAACGGCAATAGACACGCAATATTCTTGGGACATACTGACAGGTAGATCGTGGGTGACCACGCATCACTTCTGAGTGGGTGTCAAAATCTAGTTATATTATTACAAACATTTTATTGCAAAATAATGGAAATAAGGTTCCAACTTTTAACTATGTACATATATTTTTTTAAACAAAAAAAAAGCCCAGCACCAAGAGATGCTGTCATACATTTTTACATCGATATTTTTTCATTAAACATGTTATACATTAAACATTGCGTCACATACAATTATACCGAGTTATTGTATTGACAGCCCCGTGGCGCAGTTGGCTAGACACCAGCTTGTGAAACGAGAGGCCACGGGTTCGATCCCCTCACCGTGACAAATGTTTATGTGATCCACAAAATATTTGTTTCGGGTCTGGGTGTTTGTGAGACCGAAAAGTCTCTGGTAGTTTCTGATACCCACGACACAGGACTTGTATCCTAGTGTGGGGTCAGAACTATGTATGTGACTGTTGGGTGTATTTATTTATTTAATTCCGATATTACCTTCACACACTTTAGCAACTTGTTTAAATTTTATTAATATAGACAACTATTTCCTTTATTGTTTACATATACTAATATTGAACTATTTTGTAATATCAAACTCATCTTATTAACACTTTCAACAAACAACCCTAACCGCTGTAAAACATATTACTTCCAATAAGACCTGGTTCCTAGTATAGCGCGGTTTATGACTCAGTGTTGCGGGTTCCATTCTGGGAACCGTTGCACCTTGACGCCCAATAAAAATAAACAAAATTGCCAATATAACAGAAAGTTTGAATGTCTGGACTCTTTGAAGCGCCGCTTTAGATGTTGCGAGGATTTATTCCGATCTGATTTCTAAGTAATAAATATGATTTATTAACTTTGAGTATTGGTTAATTCTTATTATAGATGAAGAGGGAGCAGTGTGGAATGCCTAGTGATGGCGTGTCTGAGCCTGAGGGTACATTTAAGACTAAATAGCTTTATGTGGTAGACTAAGACATATTCCAACAACCACATTTTTCCAGCTTGTATTGTATCACCATCATCATACAACCTCCTCTACAACTGAGAAGGTTTAGGCCTTAGTCCACCACGCCGGCCTAGTGCGGGTTAGCGGACAACACACCTAAGAAATTCCAAAGATTTTTTAGGTGTGCAGGTTTCCTCACGATTTTTTCCTTCACCGTTAAAGTAAGTGATATGAATACACACATAACTTCGAAAAGTCAGAGGTGTGTGCCCAGCCTTTTGAACCCGTGATTGCCGAGAATCTCGATCACACGCCTAAACCTCGAGGCCATCACTACTTGTAGGTAACGTGGTGGTCCACGTCTTTATTAATATCGCCAATACTAATAAACATTATGTTAGAAGGGATAACTGTTTCACACAATTCGGAAGGGATCACTACAGAAGAACGGGCAAAAATATCTAGTGTTGCTCTTTTCCAATCAATTGGGTTCATAAGCCAACTCTACGCTATCACACCTCAGAGGCCGTTACGCCTTTATGATATTTCAACATATTATAAGGCCTAATACGTCCTGAATATGATTTACCCAAAAATCGAATGTTCACATTTCACACTTTGAACACCCCTTCCGTAATAAAAAAAGTGACTGAGTTATTACATACATACATAAGTAGGTACATACATAAACACACGCCTGTATTCCCCGAAGGGGTAGGCAGAGGTGCATTTCTGCACCCACATTTCGCCAGGTATGTATCAGTCCCACGTAATAGGGGGCGAGCTTATTGCCTTTTCGGGCACATTCGTCCAGACTCCGTGCTGTTACCGAGAATTTCCTAATGGACGAACCCAATAACACTTTGCCCGACCCGGGAATCGAACCCAGGACCTCTAGATCGCACGGCACATACTTGTACCGCGAGACCACGATGCAGTCTGAGTTATTACAATATAAAATTAAGTGGATAAGTCACCTTAAAGGTCGATAGCCTTTCTAAATTGACTACAGTTCTAGACATCTCCAATAAGAATTCGTATGAGAAATTATTTCAGAATGGCATTATATTAATACAAAAAGTCATGTAGGTGCGCTGTTAAAATTAATAAATTACATTAGCGTACATTTATACCGCAATGACTGTCACAATTGGAGAATAAAGGCGAGCCGGTAGGTGCGCAGGCGCCGTATACTTGCGGCCAAAAAAATCGGTGTACTTAAATTTTAAAAAAGTGTACATCCTCTTCACAAAGGTCTATTTTCTATATACACATTTTTTATGATGACCTCTTGAGTTATTTATCATTATGTAATTAATCTTAAGGTTAATTAGTTGAGTTTTTATGTCGTATCTCAATTAAAATATCGCAAAACCAATATTGAATTTTGGGAAAACTTATTTAAAGAATTTTTCGGAGGTCACTTAAGATCGTCGTATTTTTTTTCTGAAGTAATCTTTATGTGTCTTATATTTAGTTAATATATTTTAAAATTAATTTACTTGTATTGTACTTTGAAATGATCTCCACAGAAGTTATCTTAATGTTATCTGACTTGGGACTTAAATATGTAGCCCTCTCATACCATTTATTTATTAATTCAACAGATTAGACGGATTTAACAGTACCCATTATCTTTTATGCAAAATTACACATACATACATACATAACCTCACGCCTATAATCCCCGAAGGGGTAGGCAGAGGTGCATTTCTGCACCCACATTTCACCAAGTATTTATCAGTCCCACGTAATAGGGGGCGAGCCTATTGCCGTTTTTCGGGCACAATTCCAGACTGCGTGCTGTTACCGAGAATTTCCTAATAGAAAAACCCAATAACACTCTGCTCGACCCGGGAATCGAACCCAGGAACTCTAGATCGCACGGCACATACTTGTACCGCGAGACCACGAGGCAGACAAAATTATTACTCCCTAAATAATGTTACTATTGTTTTGAAAGCAACTGTACCGCTGACTATGCACTCTACAGCATTCGCTCACCAATTTTTATCTACAGGAACAATAAAGCTAATTGCTACCTTATCTTGATTATTTTAAAATCCAAAATCCATTGCATCCCATCGTATTCCTCTATTGTTCAAAGCATTAATCAGTGGACCATTCCATCTCTGCTACCTGAGTCAGTTGTGTTTATTTTTGATCTTATCACAATGGGTCCTTTTAATGGATATTATTGAATGGAGTGATGACACGATACCTATGGCTTTTCAAGTATAGCCTGAAGGCCTTGATGTGATATCGATTCTCCTTGTGCGACAATAATAATTGACTTTGCCATTTTTATTTACGTTCCATTTTACATTCAAATGTCCAACATGCCTGCAATTTATCCAGCTCTAAAAACTAATCAATGCATTAAATGAGGTTGGATTTAAATTATAAAAAACCGTCTTATTACAACATGGTAGTGTCGGAATTGTAGACAAAACGCAGTATGCAGATTTCTCAATCACCGATATCACAACAATACAGATTGACAAACATGTATGTGCAATTCCCAGTGTTTTTCTAGTCGATATATCAAATTCCAAGATACATCAGAATTACAAATGATTTATTTAATATTAACAGTTTCACACGTAATAAAAAAAACGCCGCGTAACGGAACACTGGAGATTAATTACTTTTTAATTCGCCATTTTGGTTACGTCACGTTCGCGCGGGAACGAGTGCCCGCTTTTTTTTGTACGCGGCCGAGAAAGTATTCTACCTTGATTATTATAACCTACATAGTGCGTACAGAAAAAAAAAAGAAAAAAAAAGTACAGCGTACGATTATGTTATAAGGAAATTAAAGGTATGTTTTGTATTTTTTGCTTTTATGTGTAGCTCTATTTAATCGTAGTAAGTGAAGATAAATGAATTTATGATTCGATTTTTCTTTTTTCTATTATTCGATAGGTCAAGCAAACGAATTAGCGGGTCATCTGATAGGAGCTAGCTGACCCACAAATAAATAGAATAAACGAAAACATAAAGTTAAAGGAACGATAGCAAGAATAAATTGCGTATCTCATACATACATTATCTCGTAAGATAGGAATATCCATCGCAAAGTAGGCTTTTGGCAATTTCGTTTTTAGAACAAAATAAAAAAGTGAGTTTTATGTATGGATTCCGTAAGTATTTTAAGCTATTTCGTATAAAACACAACCTAGATCACTAAGGCTCGGCGTGACATGACTCTACCTGTATATTGAAAGTGTGTTAAGCTGTTGGTACTAAATACTTTTACTATCATTGTAATAAGAAAAACAATTTTCCTGTTACAAATTACGATAATTACCTAGCATTAACAATGGACAAAGGGAACGCAGAGAATATAACGCGAGACGCTTCGCCGTCAATCGGAAAAAAACTAAGTCACTCGATTGCGATGCAACAATAACAGAGAAAAAAATACAATCGATTGTAATACGTGTATAACTGTCATTGGTTTTGTGATATCTCTGTTGTCAACACAACTAGAATATTCTAAATATGGAGCAAGTAGTCTTGTCGCTTAAGGTGGTTTGGTGTAGTCCTAGGAAAACTATAGGAGTATGTCGCTAATATAATCATCATCATCATCAGCCCATATACGTCCCACTGCTGGGCACGGGCCTCCTCTACCATTGAGAGGGTTTAGGCCTTAGTCCACCACGCTGGCCTAGTGCGGGTTGACGGACTACAACCTAAGAAATTCCTAAGAAGTTTTTTAGGTGTGCAGGTTTCATCACGTTGTTTTCCTTCACCGTTAAAGTACGTGATAATTCATTGTGAATACACACATAACTTGGAAAAGTCAGAGGTGTGTGCCTGAGGTTTGAACCCGCGGCCGTCGAGATTCTCGACCGCGTGCCTAAACCTCGAGGCCATCACGACTTCGCCATATAATACTTCTACATAATTATGTAAGGTTACCAAAAAATACATTAGGTTGATTTCGTCTACGCAAGATAAAAGAATGCATTTCAGGGCACGTGTAAGATGTTGGGTCGTTACACATATCAGTATCCTCAAAGAAGTGTGCAGGAATTTCACTCCCGATGCCAGAATGAAATGCCCACATCTCTGGAACGACGACGTCAAGTACGCTTGTTTGACGCAGACGTCAGTAAACGCCTAGAGCTGTTAGTTTAATATTGGAATCTTTGCAAAACTCTTTTCTCTCCTTAACAGAACTTCGCTTACTTGCGAGGTTTAAGCTTTTCACTCGCTACCTCCTGACTCGTCAATAAATGAAGCTATGGTACTACTTTAACGGTGAAGGAAAACATCGTGAAGAAACCTGCACACCATAAAAGTTCTTAGGAATTTCTTGGGTGTGTAGTCCGCTAACCCGCACTAGGCCAGCGTGGTGGACTAAGGTCTAAACCCTCTCAGTTGTAAAAGAGTCCCATGCACAGCAGTGATGATGCAGCTGATTATGATGGTACTACTACTCAAATCGCGAGTACAAAGGCCGTTGATAGCGAGTCGCGGTGTAGGAGTCCCGAGTTCGGCGCCGGGGGCGTGTCCAAGCCTCAAACCGAAGTGTCAGTGGCGCCAAAGCTTCCCGCTTTAGACGTTTTATTTTTTTTCTCGTCGTATATTTTTTTTTGGAGGCGCCCCGCGGCACAGGCGTCGGAGCGGACGGTTGAAAGAAACAATAATTTAATTATGTCTTAAAGTATTTTATGTTTTAACAAGGATATTTGATGTTTCGCGCCGAATCAATATCTGGAGCGGAAAACACTTTAATTTCTTTGGCAAGATGATTTGAGATAATGTGGTTAAATAAGTTGTTCGTTGTCTTGTCAATTTTGTGATGGCCTAGGTGAATGAATAATCTTAAAGACTACGGAAACACAATCGTGATGTAAGGGATAGACAGGGGTACACTTTCACATTTCCCCATCTGTTTAAGTCGCACATAATGAGAGCGAGCGTTTTGGTGTCTTTCGCGCACATTTCCAGACTCCGTACTGCTACTAAGAAATTTCTAATGGAAAAACCCAATAACACTGTACTGTAGTCTAATATAGTCGTAACTGACTTTTTGTGGGGAAACTTTCGGGGCAACACACAGTGACACAGATCTAACCTTTTTAGAGCATATATGTACATACATCATACATCATCAGCCCATATACATATACGTCCCACTGCTGGGCACGGGCCTCCTCTACAACTGAGAGAGTTTAGGCCTTAGTCCACCACGCTGGCCTAGTGCGAGTTGGCGGACTACACACCTAAGAAATTCCTAAGAACTTTTAGGTGTGCAGGTTTTATCACGATGTTTTCCTTCACCGTTAAAGCAAGTGATAATTCATTGTGAATACACACATAACTTCGAAAAGTCAGAGGTGGGTGCCTGGGGTTTGAACCTGCGACCGCTGAAATTCTCGACCGCGTGCCTAAACCTCGAGGCCATCACTGCTTTTTAGGCCATCACTGCTTTTTAGAGCGCTAACGGATAATTAAAACCTTCACGAAGTAAACAGGAACATACTCCTATGACATCTTCTCGAGCACTTCACGATCAGAAATAAGACTTTTCAACTTTTAGTTCAATGTCGTGATGCCTTCCAATATTCATGTATCTTCCCTACCATCCCTGTTACATGCCCTTTTTGTAAATTAGGTTATCTGGAAGAGACCATAGTCAGTGATAATACCGCCTATTGTCGCTTAATCCTACGTATATTTTTTTTTGTTTCATTTTGTGTTATCTATTCATGGTGTACAATAAAGTGTATATAAATAAATAAATATAAATATTTGCGTGGTTTACCTTTAGTAATTTTGGTGGTCGCAAGTTTAGATTCCAGTCATATAATTTACAATAAAATATTTATTTAAATTACCTGAGTTTTTGAAGTAACGCACTAAAACGTTGAAGGAAAACACCTCGAAGAAATCTGCACACATGAAACTTCTCCGTGCGGAAATTTTCAGTATTACGAGGTTTACGAACCCCACTAGCCATCGTGGTGAATTAAAGCCTAGAAAGATTAGAAGAAGAGGCTCGTGTAAGCTCAGGGTCGTTTACTAAGGAATTTAAGAATAAAAATAATGATTCACTGAGTTTATGAGACGTGGTAACGGCATTTGCAGCAATTTGAAAGGCCTTTGAGTCGATACCATAGGTGGGTTATTTTTTATTAGTAAGTATTTAGTGAGGACATGTTTACATTTGCCTGGTAAAATATAGTTAGAACCTGGCCTGGCTGGGCTGTAGGTGTATTAAGTAGTACCTACATGACAGAGGATTTTCATTATTAAGGTCATTCTTAGCTACTTGGTGCTTCGTTTCTCTTCCTTTAAAGTCAAACATCACTACAGATCAAGAAAAAATACTTCTTGATTGATTAAGGCTTTGGCAACGTTTGTATAGGTATGTAAGTTTTTTTTAAATATGCTAATAGACTTATCACAGGCCCTATGAAATAAACGACGCTTATGCGTGCACGGCGTCCTCAAACTACCTCCCATGTCCTCAACATGAAGGAAAAGTAAATAAAACGGACATTAAGTAATAACATGATTGTTTTATTGTTCATTTTTTAGTTTACAACTTGTAAATTCACGTAAAAAAGACGTATGCTGCCGCCAGCAATTAAAACTGACCTCTGGTGTATGGCCGGGCTAATGTCTGTAATTATAAACGTTTTTATTAAAAAAATGTTAAGTTCCACAAAGCACGCGCCGCAGCCCGCGGGTAGGGTCCCGAATGTAGATGGCGCCACCGGGGATTTCAAGGTTTTTGTAAAAAATACAGTAATAAAAATAGGCGGAAATTTTGATCTATTTTTTGATTTTGTTTAATATTAACTTTAAACATAAAAACTCTTAGGCCTAATCCTTCCAGTACACTTTTCTTGTAGACGTGGTAAGTGCCTAGCAATAGGATATGAGCTAATTAATTAAGTTCATTAAATTAAAATATTGAAAAATAATTGACAAGCTTGAGAACTAAAATCGTACTGACACATTTTCCTTCTTGCCTTAATTAAATTTAATGACAGTAATGAAGTAATTACAAGTAGAAATATTCTACCTACTTTATTACGAAAACCTTTTCCTATAATATGAGTACCTATATTTAAATTTAAATCCGTACTTATAATATAAAGTAACTCTGTCTGTTTGTTGCGCTTTCACACCTAAACTGCTAGACCGATTTGAATGTTTGTTGGTATAGAGATAATAGGAGAAAAGACATAGGGTACTTTTTCCCGGAAAAATACCGTATTCCCGTGAGATGAGGACAGAAAAAGTCACACCTAATTATTCAAAAAATTGCAGCCTTATATACCCATTTTTTTATTTATTCCACATAGACACGCTAAGGTACCTAAAACATATAAAAAGAAAAAACAGCATAATCCCAAAACACGAAGAGCGCAGACGTATGATTACTGAAGGTCCGACACGCAATTCGTAACCAAAAAACCATTTTGCTCCAAATCCTCTAATTTACCGAAAAAACTGTATCATTCAAGACCCTTTTCTATTTTCTTAGTTTTTTTAAGGGTGCGCGTGAGTTTTGACTGACTGCTTTCGCCTCGCGGCTATTTCTATGCCCGCGTCGAGCCGCAGAACACAAAAAAGGGAAAACGTTACCGGGTTGAGTTAAACTTTCGTGCTATTGGTTCTGTATGTACATTTTTGTTTTATTGGATAATCGTAGAGGCCGCACTATCACTGTATGTTTACTGCAGTTTCATCATCATCAGTCGAAAAACGTTCACTGCTGGACAAAGCCTCCCCCCCCCCCCCCTAAAGAGTTACTGCAGTTTATATAGGGTGTATTCAGACTGTGATCGGAAACTAAGGCAGGTAATAGCTAAGGTCGTTACAAACCGCCTGGTGTTAAAGAAAATCCCAACAAAAAAATAATATTTTGAAGTTTTCCTAACAACCATAGATATAAAATGTATGTATCACGGTCTGAATAGGTACACCCTGTATAGAGCTATTATATATTGTTTTTATAGAGTCATTCAAACATCGACCACGATGTTTCCTCGCCAATCGATAAAATTATGACGGCTTGTCGGTACTCAAGTCGCTGATCCCTGAACTTCCCATATATGGGTCAATTATATTTACGTCCCATGTACGATGGTCGCCTTTTTTCAACTATAATTGTTTACCAACTGCCTCGTGGTCACAACTCACAAGTATGTGAAGTACGATATCGAGGTCCCGGGTTCGACTCTCGGGGCGGGCAAAGTGTTATTGGGTTTTTCCATTGAGATTTTTTCAGTAGCAGCACGAAGTCTGAAAATGTGGACTAAAAACAGCAATAGGCACACTCCCTATTCCAATCCAATCCAATCCATCAGCCAATCGAAGTCCACTGCTGGACATAGGCCTCTCCCAATGACTTCCACAGGGACCTGTTGGAAGCAGCCTGCATCCAGCGACGTCCCGCGACCTTCACCAGGTCGTCCGACCATCTTGTCGGAGGACGTCCCACGCTGCGCTTTCCGATACGTGGCCTCCACTCGAGAACTTTTTGGCCCCATCGGCCATCAGTTCTCCGCGCTATGTGCCCGGCCCATTGCCACTTCAACTTGCTAATCCGCTGGGCTATGTCGGTTACTTTAGTTCTCCTACGGATCTCCTCATTTCTGATTCGATCTCGTAGGTAAACCCCGAGCATAGCCCTCTCCATAGCTCGTTGAGTGACTCTGAGCCGTCTAATGAGGCCCATAGTGAGAGGCCACGTCTCAGTGCCGTATGTCATCACTGGTAACACACAACTATCGAAGACTTTCGTCTTCAGGCACTGAGGTATTTTGGACGAGAAGACGTCGCGTAGTTTCCCGAACGCTGCCCAACCGAGTTGGATTCGACGATTGACCTCTCTCTCGAAGTTGGACCTGCCTAACCGGACCACTTGTCTCAAATAGACATATTCGTCGACAACTTCGAGAGTCGAGCCCCCAACTGCGATCGGGGTGGGCACAACATGGACATTCGACATGATCTTCGTCTTGTCCATGTTCATTTTAAGACCCACCTGTTGAGAGACTCGATTGAGGTCTTCGAGCATAGTGCTAAGGTCTTCCAGCGATTCTGCCAAGACTACAATATCGTCGGCAAACCGAAGGTGTGTGATATACTCGCCGTTGATGTTGATGCCGAATCCTTTCCACTGCAAGAGCTTGAAGGCGTTTTCCAGCGCGGCAGTCCCTATTACATGGAACTGATACATACTGAAAAATGTGGTTGCTGAAATGCACCTCTGCCTACCCCTTCGGGAAATACAGGCGTGAGGTTATGTATGTATGTCACATTAATCTAAAAATGATTTATTAATTATTTATTTAACTCTTTAATATTGAATTACAAAAAAATAAGTCATTAAAAAGACTTAAATAAATAAAAATTTAACATTTAGTTTTTTGTTAACGGAATTCTAAAACCATGGCGCCTGACAAGCTCGCGTGCTCGTCGGATGGGCTTTGGAAAAAAAATCATTCATCCTAAACCCGTGACGTGGCGGTTGAAACAAAGTGGAATTGTGTGTGTTATTAGGTGAAATTTGTGTGATTGGGAGAAAAAAATTGCGGCTTTTTTTACATCCGCTTTAATAAGATGTGACCGCTAGGGGAAATTGACTGTATGCTTTTAATATCTTCGACAAAATTACCACTTCGAAGCGGTAAATCCATAAAATAAAGTTAGGCGATTTTTGAAACTATTTTTTAAGCAGGTGATAGTTGAATCGACAGTAGGTAGCTACGTCATATTTAGAGCGCACCTTATTTAAATAACCTTACGAAAATAAAGTTTAAAGTGGCAATCAATATGTTTGTAGTTTATCATGAGTTTTCTGTACTAGTATAGTGATTCTATAAGAACATAGAGATTACGTTATGTTTTATTCATAATTGTAACGCAATTTAAATGTGGAATAATACATCGTTATGATATGTAAAAAAAATCTCCAAAAACAATTTCTCAGGTGTGTAATGCGACAGCCCTCACTACGTCGGCATCTCTCTTTTGACTTCCCAGTAGGTCAATCAGGCAACTCTGAAAAGCAGTATACGGTCTATAAAGTTTCTAAAACGGCAATCATCATAATCATCAGCCCATATACGTCCCACCGCTGGGCACGGGCCTCCTTTACAACTGGGAGGGTTTAGGCCTTAATCCACCACGCTGGCCAAGTGCGGGTTGGCGGATTACACACCTAAGAAATTCCTAAGAACTTTTAGCTGCATAGGTTTCATCACGATGGTTTCTTTCACCGTTAAAGTACCTACGTTATAACCTATTATGAATACACTCATAATTTCGAAAAGTCAGAGGTGTGTACCTGGGGCTTAAACCCGCAAACGGCAATAGGTTCGGTTATTTCGGATAATTTAAAAACACAGATTGCGGAAAGTGAGTTAAGAAATACTCCTCTGCCTGCGTCCCATTAGACATAAGGCGTAAATGTGCGTAATCATCATTTTCAAACATGGATGAAATAAGATATAGTTACGTCGACGTTCCATTACAATTTCTTATAAGAATGTTGGGTAATTATTAGTACCTACCGAAACAATTTTACTTACAAGACATTTAATGTAATTTTTTTTTTAATCCACAGCCAATTAGATTTATAAGAAATTGTCTCAATCCGAGAATAAGCTTATCATTGTGTCCCAAAAGGATGATTATGTCGACTAGCAATATCCAAAATTCCTACTTGCCACACATATGTATTTACATCGACATATTTTTTACATTCACGTTCTGCCTACAATGTTTTTAGTCCCACGTAAGGGAGTAAGCCTTTTGCCGTTTTTTGGGCACAATTCCAGACTTTGTGGAAGTTATAGTGGTAGAAGCGGTGGATATTATTAAAAACGATACGCCTACCAAACATTGAAAGCAATAACATTTATTTTGCATTTTAGATATTAAAATAATAACAGGCGTTTGTTTTGAAATTATAAATTACTTAGGTATAGGTAAGCTTAATTTATATAAAATGATTTATGAATTTAACTGCCAACTGCACTTAATATTACCAGCAATTTTGATGCTGCCACAGCTTGAATAGACTAGTAAAAGAAGCATATTTGCCACAACACACTTACTATAACTAGATACGTATACGTTATAACTACGTAGGTACTACTTACTAAATGTCAAAAGGCGAATGCAATCAATGTAAAAGCTTATCAGATACATGACCTTCGAAAAGGCCAATTAGGCCCTAGAGAAAGTGTATGAGTACATTTATAGAATTAGAAAAATCAAAAGAAATGTGTCAGGAATATAGATTGTGTAGATTATCCCTATAATGTGTATGTGTGTGTGTGTGTGTGTGTAACAAAATGTCTCACGATTAAATAAATAAATACCACCAACAGTCACATACATAGTTCTGACCCCAGACTAAGACACGAGTCTGGGTATCAGAAACTACAAGAGACTCTCACAAACGCCTAGATCCGAAACAAATTTTCGTGGATCACACAAACATTTGTCTCAGAGCGGGATCGAGCCTCCGGCCACTCGTTTCGCAAGCTGGTGTCCAGCTAACTGCGCCACGAGGCTATCTATTACTTATATTAGCATTTCATATCATAGGTACATCCTTAAGAATTAACCCGTAAGTCCCGAGGTTCCAAGGTTGCGTGTGCAAATGCTAATTAACAAAATAAATAATGATGTATAGGTACCTACTCTAACAAGATTCAAAAACAATATGAATATACCTACTTACTTAGGTACTAAACAAGTTTCTCTCTACGCTTAAAAACGGAGTTGGTTTACTCGAAAATAGGTTTCCGGTACAGTCCCTCTTTGAATATTGGGGGTTAAAGCTGTTCGCGTCCGTAGGAGAACCCTTTCTCTGAAGGGTTCATGACTCTAGAGCCCTACACGTGACCCCTGGGTAGTGCTAAATGGACAGCAGCTCTCCGGTGGTAGGCTTCGGCCGTGGCTGGTCACCACCCACTTGGCAAAGCCGCGTCGCCAAACGACTTCGGCGGCCGTGTTCCGGCGCGATGCCAGGTGAAGCCATACTAAAGGACGGGTCTGGGTAGTTGCGGCGTTCTGCGTAACCGAATGTGACTGCTGAATGGCGCTGCATCGGGTGCCTGGCTTCGGAGGGCAGCGGGATCCGAAGCACGGTGCCGCCGCTGGCCGACCGTAGGAAGATGGGGGCCCAATTAGCAGACTAGCTACCTGCGAAAGGCTGCCCCGCCACCTCACGAAAAATCCCAGAATGCTCTACCCTGCCGATTAGCGACCGGATGGGAGGACCAGGTAGCCATTCTGGGGGGGTTCGGGCGTCCCCGCGGTCTCCGCGCCAGGCTCCTATCCGTGCAGCGGTATTGAGTTTGGCATGTGGTGGGCAGAGCTCCGTCTCGCCCAACTGCCGTCCTTTTATGCCTATTCACTTTTTTAAAATAATTATAATGATTAATACAACAAGACGGAAAAAGATTTCACAGCGGCTGCACTTCCTCCCACTCAAAGTGCACCTCTCCAACATCCGAGGTCTGCACTCTAATCTCCAATCAGTCCACCACCATCTAGAAACTGAGAAACCGCAGCTGCTGTTCCTCACCGAGACGCAGATCAGATGTCCTGCTGACACGGCGTACCTCAGCTACCCTGGGTATTCTCTGGAGCATAGGTTCCTACCTCGTGCCGGAGTCTGTGTGTACGTTCGTGATGACATCTGTGTCAGGCGTCTCAAAAACCTTGAGTCGTCCAGTCATTCCGTTTTATGGCTCCTGGTGGACACTGGCCAAGAGCAAATCCTCTATGCCTGTGTCTACCGTTCGCACAAAGGCGATCAGGAGACAACTCATCTGTGTGACCAACTTAGTCAGTGGGCGGATGAGGGTCGGGGTCGCTATCCTTCGGCACAGTTAGTCATCCTGGGAGACTTCAATGCCCACCATAGAGAGTGGCTGTTCCCATACCAGTTGACCGATCATGCTGGGAGAGAGACACGCAAACTTGCTCTAACGCAAGACCTCACCCAGCTTGTAAACTGTGCAACGAGGATACCCGATGCTGACTCTCACACTGCCAATTGCTTAGACCTTCTGCTGACAACAGATCCAGACAGATACTCGGTGAGCGTTTCAGCCCCCCTGGGTACGTCCGACCACTGTCTGGTGAAGTCTGTGTCATGTTATTCCCCACCTGAAAAATCCCCCTGCGGCCCCAGACGGGTATGGAAATACAGGTCAGCAGACTGGGATGAAATGCGCCACTTCTTTGCGTCCTACCCTTGGCGTGGGGTATGCTTCAATTCAGGAGATCCGTCGAGATGTGCTGAATCCGTAACATCAGTCATACGGCAGGGTATGGAATATTTTATCCCATTCACTGACGTAACGTCGGACTCAAAAGCTCGCCCGTGGTATAATGCTGACTGTAAACGTGCTGAGGCGCAGAAACAGTCGGCTTATTCTGCATGGGCTGCAGCTCGAGCACACAAATCTCCAGATACTCGAGCACTGAAGAGAGCCTTTAACCTAGCCGCCAAGGCGTCCAAGAGAACAATACGCCGAGCTCGATTCAACCACATAAGCCGGATTGGGGCCAAGTTAGCCTCTCACCCTCCGGGCAGTAGAGCCTTTTGGTCCCTGGCAAAAGCGGCTGAATCAAACTTTAGTCGACCCTCCCTACCGCCATTGCTGAAGCCCGATGGAACCCTAGCTCATGCTGCGGAAGAGAAGGCAAATTTATTAGCTTCTCTTTTTGCGGAGAATTCACGTCTAGATACCTCAGGAAAAAATCCACCTATCTCATCACGTGCTGATAGCTTTATGCCAGAAGTACGCATTCGCCAAAAAGAGATCCTAAAAATCTTGCGGACCCTGGACGTGAACAAAGCTAGTGGACCCGACGGTATTCCAGCAATAGTTCTGCGTAATTGTGCTCCCGAGTTGTCTCCCCATCTCACACGCCTGTATCGTCTCTCACTTGAGACCGGTCATGTTCCCAGATCTTGGAAGTTGGCTAACGTGCAACCTGTGCCCAAAAAGGGCAGTCGTGCTGACCCTGCCAATTATCGTCCCATTTCGGTCACGTCCATACTCTGCAAGATTATGGAGCGTGCACTGAACAATAAACTCCTGGCTCACCTAGAAGGTAACGATCTCCTCAGTGATCGTCAGTACGGATTCCGCCGAGGCCGTTCGACTGGGGACCTTCTGGTGTACGCCACACATTTATGGAGTGAAGCTATCGAGAGACACGGCGAGGCTCTTGCGGTGTCTCTCGATATTTCAAAAGCCTTTGACAGGGTTTGGCACCAAAGCCTTATAAGTAAGCTTCCAGCTTATGGTATCCCAGCCGGATTTTGCGCTTGGATTGCAGACTTCCTGAGGGAGCGTTCAATACGGGTTGTCCTAGATGGATACTCGTCGGATCAAATGGCTATCGATGCCGGTGTACCTCAGGGGTCAGTCTTGTCCGCAACACTTTTCCTGCTGCACATTAATGATATGCTTGTACCCGGTACCTTGGGCTATGCAGATGACAGCACTGTCTCGGACAGGTATTTTTCACGCGCAAATGCCGGCAGGGATGGCATCGAGTCTTGTCGAGAGACGATGGTTAACCGGCTGAACGTGGCCCTTCAAGCAGTCTCGGAATGGGGTGATACCAATCTGGTCACGTTCAACGCTACCAAAACACAGGCGTGCTTGTTCTCAGCCAAACGGAGCCCTTTCCACCTGGCTCCGACTTTCCGGAATATTCCTGTAGTTATGACTGACAGCCTCCAGCTCCTAGGAGTTGAGCTATCGTCAGATCTTAACTTTGGTCAATACATTGAGTCCAAAGCAAAAATCGCAGCCAAAAAACTTGGAATCCTCTCAAAGGTTAGACGGTATTTTACTCCAGAACAGCTGCTTCAATTATACCAAGCACAGGTTCGATCTTGTATGGAGTACTGTTGCCACCTTTGGGATGGTTCAGCCAAATACCAACTGGCAACTTTGGACTCGATTGAAAAGCGAGCTAAGAGACTTATAGGTGACCCCACGCTGGTAGACGCTAAGCTGCAGTCTCTTGATCATCGGCGTAGGGTAGCTCGTCTGTCGGTCTTCTATAGGATATATTTCGGGGAGTGTGCGAAGGAACTGCACGAACTAGTTCCGCCGAGCACTTTCCGCCATCGGGAAACAAGAAGCGGGCGGTCGTGCCATTCCTTTGTTGTTAATATGCCATCTTGCCGCACACGCCGATTTGGGTCTACTTTTTTAATGCGCACTGCAAAGGAGTGGAACGCCCTGCCCGCTGAAGTGTTTCCCGTACGATACAACCTGGATAAATTCAAATCGAATGTGAATAGGCTGCTACTAGGCAGGCATGCTCCATCGTCGATCGCATCGTCACTTAACACCAGGTGAGATCGTGGTCAAATGCCTGCACTAGATTAAAAAAAAAAAAAAAAAAAAAAAAAAAAAAAAATATTCTTCTATATTATATGTTGTAGTAATAATAATTTCTATATAAAATCTACATTTATTTTAATTTAAATTACAATGATTGTGTTCCATATTTCCATTGTTAAGATTTCAAACATGTTGAAATCTGTAAATTTTCTCTGTTTGTTCCAGTTTCCAAAAGGATTAGACTTATTTTGCCAAACTATTAATCACATATTGCTGTAATTATTAGGAATAATTTACATATTAAGGTAAAAAAATGGTTTTCACCTGTAGAAAACATATTCATTTCTGGCTCCTACAAGAAGGTGATAGCAATGTTGATAGAATTAAGCTTTTGACGTTAGGTGCAGGAGCTTGTCTAGACAAAGCTAAATAAATGTCAATGAATTGCTAAAAATAAGCTTTTCATTTATTTAAAATTAATTCATAATCGTGATGTATCTATTGATAGTCCCGTGCAAAAATATATTTTGCTAGATTGAAATTCAATGCAGATGTTTTTTGATGATTACAAAAATTAACGATACTACCTACATAATGTTTTTTGCATTTGCGCCTGTATACCTGAAGGAGTAGGCATAAGTATACGCGTGTCCTGCGTAATAAGAAGCAGGCGTATTAGAGTTTTTTAGTTACATTTACAGACTCCATATGTGAGTACTGAGTATGCAGCCAACAACTTTTTGAAAAAAATATACAAGTAATTAGCTGGAACCTTCCTGTAATATGCCAAAAGTTTTTGATACTCGTAAGCAATGATTCAAATATATTTTGTAACTAAAATCTCTTGGAATATCGCAGTAACGGAGCTTTAACTTAAATATTTTAATTTTATAGAACAAAGTTGACATCCCCGTGACGCAGTTGGCTAAATACTAGCTTGCGAAACGAGAGGCCGCTGGTTCAATCCCCTTACCGAGACAAGTGTTTGTGTGTTCCACAAATATTTGTTTCGGGTCTGGGTGTTTGTGAGACCGAAACGTCTTTCGTAGTTTGTGCTTCCCACGATACATGACATATAATATCCTAGTGTCAGTATAAAAATCAGAAAAAAAACATCTTAGGTACTGTAAATTTTGTGCTAAAAAGTAAAAATTAGGGACAGCAAGATTGTAATAAATTGTTCCTAAGTGTTTTACTTTTTAGTTATGCCATTGAATAACGAAGAGAAACGATTCAGTTTGCCTTTAAATACGAATGCTAAATATTCTAACAATTCAATATATGGGTGTAATCCGCTTTGCATTTGATAAATTTGATAAAAAAAAAATGATAATGTCAAAACTGAATTATTTTTACCGCAGAGCAGAGCAGACTAGGGATGACGATTCTTTACAAAAAAGATCGATTTTTGAGTCGATTCGAATCGAAGCCTGAAAAATCGATTCACTAAAAATCGATGTTTAAAAGATCGATTTTCAAAAATCGGTTCTTTTTTAAGTTTTCATTTGTAATGTAAATATAAATCCATTTTCATGACCATGACTGCCTTATGGTCTCGCGGCACAAGTATGTGCCCTGCAATCTAGAGGTCCTGGGTTCGATTCCCGGGTCGGGCAAAGTGTTATGATGATGAAATTCTCAGTAGCAGCACGGAGTCTGGAAATATCCCCGAAAAACGGCAATAGGCTCGCCCCCTATTACGTGGGACTGATACATACCTGGCGAAATGTGGGTGCAGAAATGCACCTCTGCCTACCCCTTCGGGGAATACAGGCGTGAGGTTATGTTATGTCATGTAAATCCATTTTAGGAAAAAATCCAACAAAAATAAATTTATAATTATAAACGTAATGTACCTTAACGTACGTAATTATTAACGTAAGGTACCTTCAACTAATTGTGAATAAATTTAGTGTTAACACCAAAAAAAATCGAATGGCCATTTTCAAGGCTGAAATATCGATCCACTGAATCGATTCAGTACTGTGTATCGATTCAAAAAAATCGATCTTTTGAGCCTGAAAAATCGATTCTTCGATTAATCGATCTCAGATCGCCATCCCTAGAGCAGACCAGTCACCCACCAGTCACCACCACCAGTATTGATTTTGTTTTAAATCCGTCGATGCAACTCTTTTTTTTACACTTTTGCTGATATACATTCGAAAAAAATTAATTTTTAAAAATGTCTGCTCGTAATATTTTAAAATTAGGGGCATTAGAAGCGAAAAAAACCGCTTTTTTATTATGTGACATCCAAGAAACATTTCGACCTCATGTAAAACATTTTGGCGAAGTCGTAAAAGTTGCGAACAAGATGGTAAGTACTCATAAAACATTACGTAACCTTGGATTTATAAAAAACTGTATTATTTAAACAAACATCTTCGTACGAGATCATATGTCTTTAATATTATATTTATTTATAGAAATTAATATTTAATAGGAATAATAAAATCAGTCCAGATTTAATACCTTTTTCCAATTAAAATATAATATATTTCTACATTTTTTAATAATTTCTATGGACATGCACATTTCTACGTTCAGCAGTGGACGGCGATAGGCTGAGTATATATATATATATATGGACATTTAAATATCCCTTCTTAAAATAAATTAGGTATTAATTCTTGCTTGTTGATAATTTATTGGGTTGTTATTCAATTTTTATCCTGTGACCTTTGTTGTGTCTTATGACATAGTCAATTTTTACAAAATTGGCCTTTGCTGGTTTACCCAAATTTAACTCAATGTCAAGTTCTGTTAATTTGCAACAGTTAAACATTGAAGAACAGGAAAAAATATGTTAAAATTAAGTGTTGCAATAAAAATTGTCTTACAGCATAGTGAAACATTTTGAACGGTTTTTTAATGTTTGAAGCTGTTATTTACATAGGTATATATCACAAACTTTACACATTATAACTAATCATAACTAATATTCTTATTTAAAGCTGGCTACAATGGATACATTTTTACCAGGTTGATAAATCAAAGAACATAATTCTTAATTATGAATGTTTTTTTTTTCTAAATTACAGTTAGAAGCCGCAAAACACTTTCAAATACCAGTGTACATCTCTGAGCAATACCCCAAAGGCCTTGGTCATACCACTAAAGACATTAAAGTTGAAGATGCAGCAATGGTCTATGAGAAGACCTGTTTTTCAATGTACACTCCAGAATTGCAGGAACGCTTGAAACAAGATGTACCTAACTTGGGTTCTGTTGTCTTGTTTGGAATTGAGGTAGCTTATTCAAATATTTGTTTTCAAAACCTCAACTTTTTATTTTATTGAACTGACTGCTATGTGCAAAATTAGTTCCAATAAATTATGCTTACAGAATATAAAAACATTAACAACTACAAAATCCATATGCATATTTTTCATTTACTGCACTCCTGTTTTCGTAGTAATCTTTTAATTAAAATTCAATATCTTAGAATTTTTTAATAAGAGATTTTTCATAATTTCAGGCACATGTGTGCATTGAACAAACCGTGATTGACTTGATAAATGAAGATATAGCTGTCCATGTGCTTGCCGATGGAGTATCCTCTAGGTCCCTCATGGATCGTGGATTGGCTCTGCAGGTTTGCTTTTTTAATTATTTCTATTACACATAAAAATGTTTTGGTGTTGAAGAAATAATGACTCACATATAAGTAAAAGCTGTTAAAAACAAGAAGACTAGACAAAAGTGTGGAGTATATTCCTGTGGGAAAAACTATTTGCAATTAAGCTACCTATTAGGTGTCTTTATCCCTAGAATTAGTTATGGCAAATAGGAAATCATCATAATAATAGTCTTAAAAGCAAGAGGCTTATTCATATATTTTTTCTTGAAAAAAAATATTGTTACCAATCTTTTAAAGAAATAACTTATTACATAATTTAATAACACTCTACTTTTTTTTACACACCTTTATTTAATAATACCAATCATTGTGCCATTTTTAAAAACTAATGCATAAATACAAATTTTCAGCGCATGCAATCCTTAGGCTGTTTCATAACAACATCGGAGAACATTATGTTTAAACTGATGAAAGATAAAAAGCATCCAGCCTTCAAACACATCTCAAAACTGAATAAAGTACCTACAGTAGATACTTTTGGTTTTGACTTTACTTCTAAGCTTTAATACACTATTGTTTTATGGTCTACTGTTTTATAACCATTGTTCAAAAATATTTTGAATATTTTTTTACAGTAAAAAAAGTTTAAGTGCAATTATTGTGGCAATAAGAAGTGCCCATATTAGATTAAAATGAATATCAGATATGTAGCTCGAGATAAATCTAAATACTCTTTATCAACTGTATTATTCTTGTGACAGTGATAATGTTTTTTATCAAAGTACAAATACAATGAACTCAAGGCGAAGTTTAAATTCATAAAAAAAAACAATTCATTAAATGTTAAATTTATAAATTAGGGATGTGGTATTTGGAGAGGTTGTATATAAATCTAAAATACTAAGATATTGACTGGAAATGAATAAGTTGGTGCCCAATAACCAATATTTAGAATTGTATGACATGTTTAAAAAGTATTTATTAAATAAAGCATGGGACACTCAAATAATTACATAACCATATTTGTAATTATACGTATTGATAATAATCTTTTCTTATTTTATCTTTTTCTACATTCCAATATTACAAAATGATGGACATATTTTGGATTCATTGCTTTTCCCTACATTAACTTTAAACATATTTTGTACTTGCATTTTTTTTTTGACATGATTTTGTATATTTTTATAATAAAATGTTATTAAAACTACTGTTGTTTTATTTCAGCGTCTACAAAACATCGGATGTTTTGTCGGCACATCGGAAAATGTTTTGTTCAAGTTACTGAAAGACAAAAACCACCCGGCGTTCAAACAAATCTCCCAAATGAATATTTTACCCACCCCAGACGAATTCGGAGTGAGCAATCTAAAAAGTCAAAAGCTATAAGTAAATTAACTGCAAATTAAAGAAAAGGTGCTAATAAATAACAAAAAAAAATATACTAGGATATAATTTCTACCGAATTGAATTTTATCAAATTTACCGTGTAACACACTACGATATTCGAAATAGTAGAAACGGAATGGGGTTATTTTTAAATTGTTGTTATTTTACGATTATGGAGTAGCTTTAATATTAAATGTAAAAATAAGTTAAGGACTAAATTTTTCATTTCGTTTTAGTAGTGAAAAATGAGTTTCGGATATGAATAAACAGTTAGTTTTAATTGTAAATATATTTAATGGAATAAAATTAATATGTTTAGATAATGCATATCTGGCTTTTTATTTCAACAGCGACCATTTGAGCTGCTCCTTCGCTGATTGTAGAACCTGCAAGCAAATAAACTAACTTATAGTAGATTAAAATAGGTTTTATGCAGGGATGGGCGTTTTTTCAACGAACTAGTTGAATCAACCGTTGACGATGAAGTAACGAACGAACGGTTGATGGGTTGTTAAAAACTATTTGAATTTTCCGACCATAGGTAACTAAATTTCTAAAAAAAAAACAAGAGCTGCTCATTTGCTAACATTAATATTATCAACTAGTTAACCAACGCAAAAATACGGTTACGTTTCGTTGACGCCAAAAACGTCAACGACCCATCCCTAGTTTTATGCAATATTTCACCTGTAATATATTGTTAATATATTATAATATACAATTTTAGGACTTAAATGATATGTTCAGTACATTGTTTTTTGCATTAAAAGATTCATATATTTTATGCTCAACGATATCTATTATGAAGATGCTCATTAATTGTCTAAATATTTGTTTCTATTCAGTCTTACAAGCACAATTTTAAATATATTTTTTTATAGGCTAGCCACCATCCTAATATAATCAAATCAAAGATCATTACACCTGCTTTTGATTGAAATAACAATATATTCTGGCCTTCGTTCTACAACCAATAAATATGGTGTTAATAACGATGATCGTGAGGGTGTAAAAATGGAGTAGGTATGATTTTTTTCAATTTAATGCGAGTGGGTTTAGTATAATTTTTTTATAACAATAAATTATTGGTGTATTTTGGAAATATGCATCCCCTATAGTCTAGAGTAGTTCCAACTTCTAAGGTACCTACGACGCCGGTTACTGTATTATTTAACAAATTATTAAATGTCCTTAAGACAAAATTCAACCTATTCACAAAATTTCATAGTTTTTACTTTAGTGTTTTCAGTTACAAGTGAAAGTTAATACATAATTTCTATATTAGATTAGCATGTATGCTTTGATTTCTCAATGGCTCTAACAATCTCTAACAGCATTTTTAGTGACAAATGACAAATATATGACAAAACCAATTTTGTTGTAAAGTATCTATTAAAGTATAATTAATTAAATACAAGCAGATTGATGTATAATTGGGTCTGTGTTAAAAAACCGGGTGGCACTCCCGGGAGTGCCGGCAGAAGTGAAAACTTCAACATTAACGTTGTGCATTTTTGTATATTTTGCAATGGTTAGGGAATAATTTCGCACGAATTGCTTTATTTATCAATATAAAAGTACTATAATTTACCTACGTGGTAAAATACAATACCTATTTATTTTGCTATCGTACACAAACATGACAATTTATAATAGACAATGCGTCTTACGCATTTTCGTTCAGGGTCACGTGATCGGGCGCAAGTTCAACATTTTTTATTAAAAGTGCACAGCGCCGCTAAACAAGTTTTCACTTCAAAAATATTAAATGCAAAATATATAGCACATATCACTGTGGAGTCAATAGTACCATCATTTACTCTCATCTCTAATATTTATATTAAGCATGAGCAATGATTGGGTCTGGGTATAAAAATGGCAAAAAAAAACCAACCATGATACCTGAACTCAGGAATTCTGCAGATCTAGCTAGCTATGCTTAATAACTGATGCCATGCTTTTTATCGCGTGTAAATATTGCAGCTGCATGCTCAAGATAGAAGATAAATTATGATTGTTTATTGAGTAACTTAACATCAGGTTCTGGTGTGGTCACTTAATTGTGCCAGTATACAAACAAAATAAAAAAAATAAAAAATAAAAAAAAAGCTCAACTGTTAGTAAATGTTTAATAGGCTATATTCTACAAAATAATATATCAAATATATAACAGCATACATAAATTGAGCAAGGTTTAAGGGTAGAATTGATTTAGAAAAAACTTACATGAAACTTTGTTTTAGGTCTATTTTAATATTATATTTTGCATTATTATATGTAGATTCTTTAGACGAACTATAAATATTTATCACTATAATATTTCGCTTAAAAATTTCTAAAAATATTGGCAACCATAGGTGATCAAATTTTTGTAAGGATATGATTTAAAATATATTTTAACCTTACTACTGAGTTTTTGGTCTATTCTAATATCTTTGGTCAATGTTAGTAACTGAAGAGTTAATATCCTTTAATCATGACCTCCTTCACATATTCATGAGGTTGTTCAGAATCTGAAAATTTTAATTGGTTTTTTAATGTTTATGTTAAATTTTAACTTCGAAATTTATTAGCAACCAACATGCATTAAGGATGTAAATTAGTCACAATTATTTTTATTTTGTAGGTTTGGTGAATTTTTGAAAATTATGAAATCATTAACACGGGTAGGTGGATTTTTGGTTAAACTTGTTTAATTGCTTTTATTAGGTAATAGGCTGACTTAAAAATGTTGATAAGAATTATGACGTGAATGAAAATTGTTTGTTTCAAATATTAGAATTCAATGCAAAACATGTGTTGACTATTTACAGAAAAAGTTAGAAAATAGCAGTGCTCCAAAGTTATCACAGTGTTGCAAGCAAATAAAGATGAAAAACAAAAAAAGACTTTAAATAGTATCCTTTTATTATGAAAATTAACTACCAAACGCAACATACATACAAAAATATTATAGTAAAACAAACACAAAACTAAATAATATAAACAAATTTATATTATGGGAAAGTGGTCACCATTCGTACGCGGGGCACATTCGTACAATTAGTATAACAGAAAATCTACAAGGCACACAAAAACGCCTTTGCTTGTGTGTATAGACATACCGGCCGACATATTGCTAGCGGAGTGTCGCGCCAATCGCACTACGGTGTATCAGCTGACAAGACATAACGCGTTTTCGCGCGCGGTGACTAAATTTTTCACCTAACTTTAGTTCGTAATTGTAAGTAGAATTGTTATGTTTTTGACAAAATGGTGATGATTGACTAATGTTAACATTGTTTATTTTGAGTTTCAATTGTAATATTTTTCAAACCAAATTAGAATTTGTATAAAGTTGTATTTTAATTTTATGCAAAGGCATGGGGTGCATTCGGACAGCCAGACAGGGGGCACATTCGTACGCGTAAGAATGTTCCCCTTTAGATTTCATTAACCACCAGGACGTGTACCATTGACGTGTATGCTTCAAATAATTCGGTAAATGTGCCACCTAATCCGAAAACAAATACTTTCGCTCTAGAACCACAACCTTCCACCAGCGTTCCCTTCAACTAAATGTATAATTACCTACTTTAAGTTTAAATTGTCAAAGACTGTACAACGATGTCATACAAAATTATGGTAAACATCTCATTTAGGCTGATTGTAAAGCTTAGAATTATCAATAAATAAACTAGGGATGAACGATTTTATTTTTTGTTATTTTTCTAAAGAAAGATTTATCGACTATGAGTCAAGTCACATAATATTAAGTTAGTTCTTAGATAAATATATATTTTAATAATAATTTAAAAAAATTAAAGACTTTAATTGGCTTTTTAAATACAACCTCATGGCGTACGAAAGTACCCCACCTACTGTACAAACGTACCCCATACGTGGGGTACGTTCGTACAAATATCTTATCGTTGAAAAATGGCTATAACCCTTTAACCTTTTGACATAATAGTTTTAGACTTTTTTGTAACAAACTACAGTATATTTGTTACACTTAGGTACATAAACTAGATAAATTCGACAATTAATCATAAAGTAAAAAAATAAAATCTAAAAAGTGTACGAAGGGTAACCACTTTCCCCTAGATTTTTGGAATGGATACATAAAATATTCTTTACTTCTTATAATATAAACATCATGGTTCTTCAGTCACTATGACTGGTAATACTGATGTAGATGTATTCAAATTGTAGCTTGAGGTGAAATGTCATATGGGGCCGTTCAAGTATTACGTAAGCAATTTTTTCATAATTATTAACCCCCCGTCCCCCATGTCAGCAAAAGTAAGCTAATATCGTACTCCCCCCTCATATGCTTACGTAAGCATTAGTATAGGAGTCTACAAATGGACGGTGCGCTGGGCGGACGCGGACCATTTAGGGCGCTTCTCGTCCTGAGATGCCACAAAACCGATCTAAATGCGCGAGATGGTCACCGAGAGGTTTTAGTCGGTATGCTGGCGAAGGATTTTGGTCTCGTAAAAAAAAGTATACATATTTTTACTCTGTTCTAGTTTATGTTTATATTCAAGAAATTGGGACAAAATTCGGAAAAAAACCGAAAAAGAAAAAAAAAATTGCTTACGTCATCACCGTCCAGACCCCCAATGCCCCGATGTCATCAAAAATGAGCAAAGGGACCCCCCTCCCCCCTTTACTGCTTACGTAATAATTGAATGGCCACTATGATGGCAAATATAATGGAGTAAGGAACATTATGTGAATTAGGAACACATCTATTAGATGTTTTGAATTTGATCTCAAGTACTAAAATAATTATATAAATTTATTGATCTTCAGACATAGAAAATATATAAATCAAATATGAGTTCTCGAAAATGTTAACCTTTTCAATTATCAATTAGATTATATCCAACTCTTATATTATATAACTAACAAGTATAAGGCAAATTTACAAAACCTTAACACTAAGGGTTTTCAAGTGTTAATAGTTTTTTTTTTCATTTGAGGCAAGCAAATGAAAATATAACATTTTTTTTTATAGAAACTATGTCTCGGTAAACACGTAACGTAGTAGTTAAAAAAAATAAAGAATCAAAGTGGCTAAATAATATATCTAAGTCAACATAAAAAGACGACAATTTTTAATAACAAAATGTCATACTTTTGAAACAGTTTTCAAAATGATTTTTATAGTTTTTGGCTGCCCTAATTGTTTCCACATTTAAAGCCACTTTCCTCATAAGCTGTGGTAATATATTTATAGATATAATTAAATATAGCAAATATTTGGTTTTATTAAGAAATTGGACTACTAATTATTTTCTGATTGTCGCAATAGCAAAGCAAAGCATATTGCTTTATCTGTATGAGATATGAAAAATGATTAAAGATGCCAAATAATTTTTCAATAAAATGGTGCACACCATCCCGTGGCCTCTAACGTCTAGCAATTACTTAAACAAGTTGATAGCATTATATTACAATTGAAATATTAATGTTATAGATATAACATGATGAACCAACAACCTCGTTAAAAAGTGTATTTAAATTTCTAATAATGTACAGTTACTGTGTAATTGATTGACTGATTTTTTCCCAACACATTGAGTTACCCCATCGAATGTTATCCACAAGACAGCACACATTATTGGTGTAATACTAGTGGCGGTACTTCCATAGAAGCCCAAAAGTTTAGTTTGTCTAGTTAATGATTGTTTATTGTGGGATCAGGATATTCTCATTTATATGTCAAATAAATAAATAAATAAATAATAATAAATAAATAAAATGGCTTTTGTTAAATAAAGATTTACAAATTAAATATTATTGTTTGGAATTTTGTAAGGCTATCTGGGCTTTTGGGCTGCTTTGGAAGTACCGTCACTAGTGTAATACCACATGTGATCTACCAAAAGAATTTATTAAACTGGTCCATTACCTGTGCGACTGTTTGCTCGCCGAGGGGCACGTCTTCAGTGCGGAGAGCTGCGCGGCTCACTATCGATGTCGGGTCAGAGTCTAGGATTACACTGTAATGGAAACATATACAGTTAATTGGAATCTTGTATGACCATCTAGAAAGAGACAAAGACGGCAGACAACATACCGATTACACTAATAAATAATAGTTTTATTGTGACAAACTTAAAGATTTATATATAATAAACTGGAAATAAACTATTAAACTCTCAATTCACATTACGTTGGCAAGTAAGTTCAGGATTAACCTTTGTTGAACATAGTTTGAACCTACGGTACTACTATGCGGTAAAGTGTAAGGTGTTCGCTATTCAAGCGGAAACAAAATTAAGAAAATATTCTAGTAATAAATATTCTGTTTGACTAAAAGCTCATTTAAAATTATTATATTTTCTTAAGTCCCGACGCACGATTATAAAAGGGAGTGATACGACAGATGCACTACAAATTACATACAAAAACCTTTTTTGTGTTTCAAGTACCTATATAACATAACAGTCCTATAGGTTAGATACTGTTATCTATAGGCAAGTTCATTCACCTTACAAAAGCCCGAGGTATTTTCAATCATAGTTATGTCAAACTGTAATTCAATAAGCGCAAAATAATAATAATATTAGTTTAAAAAAACTAAAAAACACGCTTTTATAGTAAATCTAACTAAAAAATAGGAAACAAAACTTTAATAAATTTGAATTAAAAATAATGTAAAAAAAAGAAATGTATTTTATTGTAAAAAGAAGCATGGGGAGCATGGTGTCAATAGTTATAAATATTTTAATGACAGATATGAATAGAAGGATTATCATTTTGATTATATCTTAAAAAAATTAACAGTGCATACATACATAGAGGTGTTGTAGAGGTGGCCCGTGCCCAGCAGTGGGACGTATTTGGGCTGATGATGATGATGATGACGTACATAAACTCACGCCTGTATTCCCCGAAGCGGTAGGCAGAGGTGCATTTCTGCACCCACATTTCGCCAGGTATGTATCAGTCCCACGTAATAGGGGGCGAGCCTATTGCCGTTTTTCGGGCACATTTCCAGACTCCGTGCTGTTACTGAGAATTTCCTAATGGAAAAACCCAATAACACTTTGCCCGACCCGGGGATCAAACCCAGGACTTCTAGATCGCACGGCACATACTTGTACCGCGAGACCACAAGGCAGTCTCAAGTCAGACAGTCAACAGTACATATAAACCCCCAATTAAATTAAACTATATCTGTCATATTAACTGCAGGTTGTTGAATCTGTTATTATAACAACATGACTCCTAGCTAGTTAAATTTGCATTACTTGCATATAGCTGGCCAAAATATGAGTTGAAAATAAAGTTCTGCCTATACCTTTGGGGATACAGGGCCTGTATGTATTAGATTTACTTACCCTCCATCGCAAATCTCATCAAAAGCAAGCATCACAGCATCCAAATTGACTAAAAGCACTCTCCTCTCCACATTTCTTCGCAGCAGCATGCTCACTGTCTCATAAAGAGCATTCAGCACTGACTGGAGAATTAACTGAAAGCAGCAAAATGGAATGGCATATTAAATATTCAGTATATTTTTCACATAAAATATGAAAGGTATAATTTTCACGTGAAGTAAATGTTGCACAGTTGATGGTAAGTAAAATACTGGTTGAATAAATTATGTTCAATTTAGTACAACAAAAGACAATCTCTATCACTTGAGACAATCATGCTGGTTGCATAAGTGATATGTTTTTGAAAATAGAATAAAAATAAAACATCTACCTCATTTTCATGGGAGCTTCCCATCACATAGAAAAAAAGATCCACATTGCTCTTGTAGACACAGGTCAACCCATCCAACATAATGATTTCAGCATTTGCTCTGTAAAATACAAAAAATAGAAAAAACTTAAATTTAACACTTAAAAATTAAACAAAAGAAGTTTAAATTGCACACATATGAGTTTTAATATCAATACTGATAATCGGATATGTGGTTATGTATTAGGCAAAGTCACATGTTACACCAAGGTTTCCAATTTATACATTCCATAAGATAGAGTCCAATCAGATCATCATCATCATCATTAGTCCATATACGTCCCACTGCTGGGCACGGGCCTCCTCTACAACTGAGAGGGTTTAGGCCTTAGTCCAATCAGATATTGTTATGCAAAATGCTGTTTGATTGAGACAAATGTTCCTGTACTCCATAAATATTTGTTGCTGCTCTGAGTGTATTTTAGACTTAAAAGTACTTCATAGTTCCTTGTAAATGGAAAGAAGATTTGGTTTCATAGTGTAAAGTTGCACATGTGTTTGTATTAATTGATAAATATTAACATATTTTGTGAAAACAACAACTCTATTTCATCATCATTAGCCCATATATGTCCCACTGATAGGCACGGGCCTCCTCTACAACTGAGAGGGTTTAGGCCTTAGTCCACAAAACTGGCCTAGTGCGGGTTGGCGGACTACACACCTAAGAAATTCCTAAGAACTGTTTTAGGTGTGCAGGTTTTTATCACAATGTTTTAGAACTCTAATTCAAATTATTGAAATTAACTGGATCACCTGTGTGTTTTGTTGAAAAGATTCTTCTCAAATGCCTTCTGCTCCTTGGCTGTGGGCAGGACATCTTTGTCATAATACTTGGCCAGGATTCTGTTCCCGTCATTGTCAAGTATACACATACCTTTAACTATGTATAAGGTTGGTTCCTGGAATTTAAGTTAACTTATTACAATACATTTACTATAGTGTTGTTTTTTGTTTTGTTTATTTATAATACTTTATTGAACACAAGGACATAATGTAGCTGGAGAGATATACAATACAATAAAAGCATATATAATAGACTTATCACATGAGGCAATCTTTTCAAGACCACCTTTGGATGGGTATTAAAAGAGAAAATATGGTTAAAATCAATGTTTCGGACATATATAAGTATTCGTTTTCGCTACACTAGCTTCAGCAATGACTATATCATAATCATATTTAGTACTGGTCAGAAATAATAGACTATTAAGAGATGCTTATCTCTATGTGTTTAACATAATTTTATTAAGCTTCTTGGAACATATATTTAGTGATGTGATACACTCTCACACACCAATATATACTTAAAATAGGATGTTTTTTTGTCAAAATAGCCGCGCCTTACTCTGCATCAATGTAAGTACATAAATATTGTTGTTCTCGGATTATAAGTATATTTGTTATGATTTAATGTATTTTTATACTATAATATAACTATGGCAAATGAAAGTTATCATATTTCATAGTATTTTTTTACAAAACATAATGATAGGATGCGTAATGTAACTAAGGTTAGTTCGTTCATAATATAAAGCCGTATAGGCGTTAAATTACACACTTACAAATAATGAGCCTTCCATGGTGGTGTGGACCATATCTTCTATCAGAAAATAATTGAATTTGTTGTATTTTTACTTAAAACTGTAGTGGTTTACGTTTAATAACTCCTGTTGACGTGTTTATATCTGTTTTTTTTTTTTTTTTTTTTCCATTCTCCCATATATTTTTTTTTGGGAAGGCAAAGGGTTCTAGCCCATACAGCCTCGTCATAATTAAGTTTAACATAAATAGGCCTGAGTCAAGTCTTCGTAATAATATAGGTACGTCATTCATTAATATTTTTAGGCCAAAGCCAAGTCTTCGTAATAATATAGATACATCGTTCGTTCATATTTTTAGGCCAAAGCCAAGTCTTCGTAATAATATAGGTACGTCATTCATTCATATTTTTAGGCCAAAGCCATGTCTTCGTAATAATATAGGTACGTCATTCATTCATATTTTTAGGCCAAAGCCATGTCTTCGTCATAATATAGGTACGTCCTTCATTCATATTTTTAGCAGGGCTGCCAGATTGTATAATTGGATACAAAATATGTATAATCGGATGGTGTATTGTATCCATGACCATTTCGTATAATACGATACAAAAACATACGGGATGAAATCATACTGTTTAAAAGCTAGTGTAACTAAAAAAAAATTACAAGAGCTACCGTCCAGTCTCGAGTTTTCGAGCATTTATATAGGTAGGGTAACTGAAATTGTAAAAAACTGTCGAATCTCGACTTTTCGACCATTTATCTAGCTAAGTAAAATTCAAAAAAAAAAAACAAGAACTACTCTTGAGTCTCGACTTTTCGACCATTTATGTAGCTAACAAAAATTTCTAAAAAATAAACGAGGTGCATTACAGAATGGTATAATGTATATAATGCGATCAAATTTCGTATAATTGCAGATACTAAACCGTATAGCTGCGATTTATTTGCTGGCAGCCCTGATTTTTAGGCCAAAGCGATGTCTTCGTGTCGTCATAAACATAATAATTAATATAGGTAGCCGTAGGTACGTCGTCATTCATTCATATTATTTTTAGGCCAAAGCCAATTCTTCATAGTATGTAATTCAGGTATTATTTTTGTATTTTCAGGATGAAGTCCATTTCATTCGTAATTCATAAATCAAATATTGTAATAGATATATATTCATACATTGCATTGTAGGTGTCTGTTTTCCTTAATAATTCTTGAACCGAGCGCGGGACAAGTTGAGATGTTCCGTATATATTAATTAATTTATCTATTAGTAATATTCTTTGCAATTTATAGGCAGGGCATTCAAATACTATGTGATTTATAGTTTGATCAACATTTTGATCACAATTTGTGCATATGGGGGACGAGATAATGCGCATACGATTCAGGTGGGCTTTATATCGACCATGTCCAAATCTAAGTCTGTTCATTATTGTATAAAATTTTCGAGTATTATCAATTTTGGATTCACAAAACCAAGGTTTCTTTCCCACACTAGTATTAATAGATGCATAATGAGCGCCCTTAGTATTCAAAGAATTTATCCAGTATTCATTCCATTCGTTATTTAAAGACTGTTTTACTATTAATTTTATGTCTGAGAATGGAATTGCAACATGGTCCAGGGCTGCCGCTGTCACTAGTCTTGGGCATACTAGTTCACAACTGAGATCGCTCACTTTAGTTCGCCGCTCCTTAACGAACTAGTTCGTTCTTCTAGTTCGTTAGTTCCTAGTTCAAATTAGACCTAAAGACCGATCACACGTCCGCTCGTTTTAATACGGTTCCTGCTGCAAGCGATAATATTTATGGATAATGGATATAGAATGCTGTGCTTTTAACCTCTAAAAACAGCATACACCTCTTAATTAATGAATATTCATAAAATGTATATAATTATTGTTATTTACAATAATACCCACGGTTAATTGGTGCAATAAACCCTTTATATTTTTCGCCTTTTTTATACTTTTATTAGTTTAGAAAATAATAAACGATAACGTACACATACATAGATAATTCTGTTCCTTGACAGAATAAAACATAACACAAACTAAACAAAAGTAATCAACTGATAATCAAGATTTTTATATTTTTTTAAAAGTAATCAACATCATCGCTGTGCGCATGAGCGGTGAGCGAACGGGAGTATGTATAGTGCTGTCTCGGGCGTAACGATCTTAGTTCAGTTGAGGCCAATCTCGTTCATTCGGCCGAACTACCGAACTGCGAAGATGGGAAAGAGGGAACTAGTTCGCGTAGTTCGTCTGTAGGAGCGCTCTTACGAACTAGTTCGTTCACGAACTACACAAGGCTAGCTGTCACTGTCAACAGTTGCCTTGGCAAGAAAATCAACTCACTCTCACTCATTTCCTGTCACTCCCACATGCGCAGGTGTCCAAAGAAACTGTACCTACTTCTTTACCCTTATTCTTCAATTGAAGCCAACGACTCTTGATATTGTATATAATGTAATTGATTTTGGAGTCTAAGATGTTACTCTGTAAGGCGCGTAAAACACTCATGCTGTCCGTTACAACGAGCCAACGTTGATCATTTGCTTGACTGATATATTGCAGTGCAAGTAGAATGGCCAAAGCCTCTGCAGAAAATATACTTATCTCGCATGGAAGTTTACGGCCAAACCCAAAACGTAGGTGAGGAATGTATAGAGCCATTGATACATTACTGGACTTGGAGCCATCAGTAAATATTTTTCTGTAATCATCAAATTCAAATTGGAGCAGACAAGTGTTGGAGTGGAGACCGCGCTTAGGTAGACGTAGTGTAGGACGTCCTGCAGCACGATGGTCTGACGACTTGAGAAAGGTGGCGGGTAGCGGATGGATAAGGGCTGCTCAAGACCGGGATGGTTGGCGCCTACTTGGGGAGGCCTTCATTCAGCAGTGGACGGCGATAGGCTGAGATGATCAAATTCAGCTAAAACAGCGTTTACTTCTTGTTTATTCTTCATTTCATCATGTATATGAATTGGAATAAAACTAAATTTGCTCTCAAAACTATCAGTATAGCAGGCCCAGTTCTCTAGTCTATGGATTTTATATTTTTGTTCAAGATGTGACATGAATAAGAAATCATGAAGTATGTATGGTACATTACAAGTGGGAACATATGGAAATTGACTATGAATATATTTTAATTTTCTCCATAATAAATTATTTACTGTGGATAATAATTTGAGGATAAAACAATACTTTAAACATTTAAATCTATACAATAAAGGAGGAGTGTTACACTCTACTTGTAGTGAGTTTATTGGAGTGGTTTGCATAGCACCAGTAACTAGTCTGAGATTTTTATTTTGCAGAATATCCAATTTTTGAACAAGCTTGTTATTAGATGCAAAACAGAGAATCAGTAGAAGGTGTATATTTTCTAATAAAATCAAAAATCTTGTATGATTGATGATGATTTTTACATACTAAAACTTTTAAGAAATTATCTAAATATGTTATAATTAAGCTTTATGTATGTAATAAAAACTAACCTGTACACTTAATTGGGAACCTACTACCTAATAGCTTTACTATTAATGTAACTAGTATAATGGCAAAAAAATTAAGTCATGTGGATTAACTAATATCGTTGGCCATGTATTGTATATGTTGGCCGTAAGGAGTATTTTGGTATTTTAGGTCAATAAAAAAGATTGGATAGCAACGCGTCAGTGTTCTTTCAAGCTATCGCTTGTATAAAAGCAATGTGTACAGCCCTGGGACGCTAAATTTGTATTCCATGCCTTGGATGAATTGTAACTGTGATCCATCGAGATCGTGAATAATAATAATAAGCATACTAAGTATATGGTTATTATTAACTCATAAAATAGGTGGGTACACAAGCTCAGTAACGACCCCTCGGCTGGACTAGGAACTTATGGGACTGAAGTGGATAGGGGTCCCATAGTGCCCAAAATCTGTGAATTCGCTTGGTTTCCATAACCTAATGAATCTTAAAGAAAACTTTAATACGCCACTTATGTCGGATACCACGGCTAACTTTTTAAAATTTATACCCAGGGCGCCAATGAACGTCTATCCCAGACTGCTTGAGCAACTCATTGGAACTGTCCTGTATAATTGTTTATAACCATATATTTTTTCTTGAGTAGGTTTTATTTTTATAAATTTTAGAATACAATAATAAACTTAATTCTTTCTAGCAAGTAGATTAACGACATGGTCGCGTTAATTATTTTCGCGCTTCTATTTGACAGATGGCGGGAAGATGGCTGCCGAGAATAGATACCATAGAAACGTTCCTTTTGATGTCACCGAATCAAATTACAAAAGTAAAACTTCCTTTAGATAGCGTCAGATGTTGCTAGAGGATAGGTGTAACTGATTTTATGTTTATTTCTGGAATAGGTGAAGCCGACACGTCTGCTCGTCAGAACTAACTAGCACATTTCCTTTATTCTTAAATTGGGACGTTTCGTTTATCTGTAACATTGCATGTGCAACTGTATAGTTAGTTCTTGAATCTAGTTTTTTTTTATATTTTGTTGCACATTCAGTATTCGATTATTTAAATAATAATAAATAAATAAATATGGGTGTATTTATTATAGTCACATACATAGTTTTGACCCCACACTAGGATACAAGTCCTGTGTCGGGGGTATCAGAAACTACGAGAGACATTTCTGTCTCACAAACACCCAGACCCGAAACAAATATTTGTGGATCACATAAACATTTGTCTCGGTGCGGGGATCGAACCCGCGGGCTCTCGTTTCGCAAGCTGGTATATAGCCAACTGCGCCACGGGGCTGTCGTCTGTTTGGTAAATCGATACATAATGCTAATCAAGTTATCTACGGCATAAAAGTGTTTAGAAACGTTATATGAAGCTCTTGCCTAAACTCTTAATAAATCTAATGAGAGTAATATTTCTTTTACCAATGAAACAAACATAATTTTTGACATTTTAAATAACGACTTCAAATTGCTCGTTACAGATCGTACTGTTCTCAAGTTTCACCCCTTAATTGCGACGTAAATACACTAAAAACCATTTGAAACAACCCCAAAATATAAATGCGTACCGTAATAACCTGTGTAAACGGTTTGAACGAGTAAAAAATGTAAACTTAACACGTCTAAGATTAGACGACCCCCGTTTTGGTTAGAGGCCAATGAGACTAGGGATATATGAACTTTGGTCATCTATTTTTGATGGTGGATCCATAAATTTCAGTGGACAAGTCTTCGACTAAATCATTTTAACGCCAAAACTGAGTATGGTTGATGGTCTATTGCTTTTTAGACTATGCGATCCGATGTTACCGTATCGATTTAATAATGTTTGTAATTTAAAAGGAGGTCTTTGCCTCGTGGTCTCGCGGTACAAGTATGTGCCGTGCGATCTAGAGGTCCTGGGTTCGATTCCCGGGTCGGGCAGTGTTATTGGGTTTTTCCATTAGGAAATTCTCGGTAACAGCACGGAGTCTAGAAATGTGCCCGAAAAACGGCAATAGGCTCGCCCCTTATTACGTGGGCCTGATACATACTTATGTGGGGGTAGAAATGCACCTCTGCCTACCCCTTCGGGGAATACAGGCGTGAGTTTATGTATGTATGTACCTATGTTTTTTGTTACAGCTTTTTTTGTGACTATCTTTGAATTTCCATTCGACTACCGAAAATTGAGACTTCAGCGCAGTCATTACACATTCTATTAATACTCGTATTCGTCATCAGCCCAAATACGTCCCACTGCTGGGCACGGGCCTCCTCTACAACTGAGAGGGTTTAGGCCTTAGTCCACCACGCTGGCCTAGTGCGGGTTGGCGGACTACACACCTAAGAAATTCCTAAGAACTTTTAGGTGTGCAGGTTTTATCACGATGTTTTCCTTCACCGTTAAAACAAGTGATAATTCATTGTGAATACACACATAACTTCGAAAAGTCAGAGGTGTGTGCCTGGGGTTTGAACCTGCGACCGCCGAAATTCTCGACCGCGCGCCTAAACCTCGAGGCCATCACTGCTTATTACAAAATACTCGTATTATTTAAACACAATTCTAGAACAAACATGGTATAAACAAAGAAAAAATGTCATCATACCTACTGATTAATTAAAGATACCTATTTTTTTAGCTTATACAATGATCAGAACTAATAATTTAATTGATACGTATATGTTTATCGGATGATATATTATCGTTGAAATATCGTCGGCTATAAAATGAGTATGTCAAGCGTGGATCGTGCCCAAACCACAGTCTGACAGATGTCTCGACGCGCCTCGACGCACCAACTAAAACTGCACCAGCAATATATAAATAATTTTACACTTCACATAAAATATAGATAACGTCTCTATTTTACATGTTGACTGGAGCTGCTAAATAGTTGCCTAGTTATAAACAGCCTTATGTCTGGGTAATGCTATGATAAATAATATTAATGAACGCAACTGATTGTAGTGAATTGAAAAGTCTCATGTATAGTGCGTACGAAATAGGTTTGGATAAAAAATCCTGCCTCGTGGTCTCGCGGTACAAGTATGTGCCGTGCGATCTAGAGGTCCTGGGTTCGATTCCCGGGTCGGGCAAAGTGTTATTGGGTTTTTCTATAAGGAAATTCTCGGTAACAGCACGGAGTCCGGAAATGTGCCCAAAAACGGCAATAGGCTCGCCCCCTATTACGTGGGACTGATACATACCTGGCGAAATGTGGGTGCAGAAATGCACCTCTGCCTAACCCTTCGGGGAATACAGGCGTGAGTTTATGTATGTATGTGTGTAAAAAATCCTGTACCTACTTATGGCACCCTACATCTTTAGGCGATAGAAGATCAATGGTCATAGATATACTAACCAGCCTGCTATTAATTCCTGTGCGACATTGAATTTGATCCATTTTAATTCAATTTTTTGGTAAATTAATAACCCCAGACGGTATATACTTAGATTACTTTTATTTTATTTTTTATATAAGTAAATAAGTTTAAATATTTGACGTGGCTGTGGGCAGATCGACTCGTATGTTATACTCGCCTTTGTGTTTAAAAGAGTTTAACTAAGAAGAATAAGGAAAAATAGTATTTATGCTTAGTCTACTCAAAGTCTTAGCCCACTAGAAATGTCTCAGTGTCCCCTAACAAACCCAACGCAGGCTTAACGTCCATCTTCAAAAAATAATTAGTGTTCTCAGAGTACTTAGTGTGCATTTGAAATAGGATTTGTCTGCCGTAACCCTTGTAGATTTGAGAATAATATATTCTTAGTTGGTTTTTGGTTCGGTACATGAATATCTACTAATTTGTTTAAAAGACTGTCTCGTGGTCTCGCGGTACAAGTATGTGCCGTGCGATCTAGAGGTCCTGGGTTCGATTCCCGGATCGGGCAAAGTGTTATTGGGTTTTTCCATTAGGAAATTCTCAGTAACAGCACGGAGTCATGATACATACACGTACATATACCTACGTGATACATACCTGGCGAAATGTCGGTGCAGAAATGCACCTCTGCCTACCCCTTCGGGGAATACAGGCGTGAGTTTATGTTGTTTAAAAGCTTACTATCTGTAATTTTGTTCCTGTTGATTTTGTTATTGGTTTTGATATCCACCAATACCATGAGGATACGTTCTATAGATCATCATCATCATCCAAAAGACGTTCAATGCTAGATATAGGCCTACCCCAAAGACTTCCAAAGCGCTCTGTCGGAAGCGGTCTGCATCAATAGATCAATTCATTTTTCATTTTTAATTCATTTCATCATCAATGAAATCCTATTCTATAGATCAATTTTGATAATTCTAGTCTACTCTAATATTTTGTTCTAAATAAAATATATCTTATAAACCTAATCTAGGGAACAATCTGGCTGTATGATTCAGTGATTCAGTGACAACAATCTAAACATACAAACTTTAACATTTACTCATTAGTCATCATACGTTAGAAGTAGCGATGAGATACGGTAGCTATATGTATGGACTGTACTTGTAACTAATGCTTTCAATTAACAGTTTTGTTATTCTTATTATCCTACATTCAAATCTAACAATTCTCTAAGCCCTCTGGAATGAACACAATAAAAATCAACTATCAACGTACAAAAGAACGCGCCGAGTGATGTCATAACCAACATTAATTATATCTTTACACCTGTTAGAATAGTTTGAATTCCACCAAAACTGTCCAACAAATAAAATTAAAATTCAAAGCGGTGTCATAGTGTTGGCAGCGCAGTGTTTTACAAAGCCATACCGATGGACTGCAGTCACACCGCAGTGTAATCTACGCAAATGATTCGACTGGCGACCAGTGGCGGTAGTTTCATAGAAGCCCAAAAGCGTTATACGGTAATTGTGTAATGTCTAGTTTATAATTGTTTATTGTTGGATCAGAATATTCTCATTTATATGTCAAATTGCTTTTGTTAAATTTTTAATAAATATTCAAAGCTTAAAGCTTTATTCGGAATTTTGTAAGGAAAGCTGGGCTTTTGGGCCTCTATGGAAGTACCGCCACTGCTGGCGACATATTACTTCATTCATTCTCAGCCTATCGCCGTCCACTGCTGATCGAAGGACTCCCCAAGTAGGCGCCAACCATCCCGGCCTTGAGCAGCCCTTATCCATCCGCTACCCGCCACGTTGTGTGTTATAGTGCGTTAAATAAGTTAACTACAAGCCTTTAAGCCAGCAATTAATAACTATTTTTTTCTGTTTATTATTATTAAGAGGGTTACAATAATTGATTAAGCTAGCCCCATCGTACCCTTATAGAATAATGTCAGAAAAAGAGATATTATATTGTTAAACTCTTGATAAACTTGTACACTTTAATTGCGTATTCACTGTAAGGCTTAAATAGTATGCTTTGAAAAGATCCTACTTTTATAATATTTATATTTAATTAACTGCCTCGTGGTCTCGCGGTACAAGTATGTGCCGTGCGATCTAGAGGTCCTGGGTTCGATTCCCGGGTCGGGCAAAGTGTTATTGGGTTTTTCCATTGGGAAATTCTCGGTAACAGCACGGAGTCTGGAAATGTGCCCGAAAAACGGCAATAGGCTCGCTCCCTATTACGTGGGACTGATACATACTTGGCGAAATGTGGGTGCAGAAATGCACCTCTGCCTACCTCTTCGGGGAATACAGGCGTGAGTTTATGTATGTATGTATATTTAATTAACTTAATAATATTTCTCTTTCTGCCCTATACCGAACACATTCAACTAGTGATGACCATGTTCTATACTGCCCACATTCTTCACAATTCGGATTGCTATTCTTTTTCATTATAAAACCAAACTTTTTCAGTCTTACATGCCCAGATCTTAACCTATCTTTGATTACAATCAAACTTTAACTTATTCTAGCTATAGCAAACCAAGGGATACAATAACTAACATATTTCTAATTTACAACTATAGATGTAAAAAATAAAGCAGTTAAAACGAAACAAAATAAAGCAAAAACAAAATAAAACAATTAAAACTAAATTATATTGTTAGCAATAATTTTGTGTCGCGGGTGACGTCATCACGTCGGCTGCCTTTATAAGGGGCGCTGCTGTGCGTCACAGGGCACTCACTCATCGGCCGGTTTACAGTGCGGAAGCTCTGTCCGAACGTCAACGCTTGTCTTTTGTTATCAATTCACCCTCATTAATGTTAACATTTTGTTATTTCAAATTTATGTTAAATGTCATGTCGAATTATGTTTGTTACGATCCGTGGTCGAATAAATCTTTATGTTAAAATCAATCAATATTTTCATATCTAAAGATATATAAATTAAAGCAAAAACAGAATAAAACAATTGTAATTTTTATTTGTATTGTAGGATTTTTCCTTTCTAAATTCGTAGCGGTACGGAGTCTTTGCAGACTTATTTCCGCATTTGTTTTAGTTATAATTACAACAAAACTAAATCTCCAAGCATGACATCAAGTGACGAAAAAATTTAATCGCTCGTCATTCTATGCACTCATAGCTGTTTAGATTCACCTTTATGCTACGCCAATTCCCATAGTTAGTTAGTATGAAAGTATAGCTTGCGTCGCGTCGGTGTGATTGTATGCTCACAGACAATCCCGTCCATTACAGTATTCATTGTTTGCGTTGTGTACAAGAGTGGAGAGCTCGCGGAGTCTCGGGACGGCCGATCGTTAATATCTTTTGACTGGCCGCCACGCATTGTTACTATTCAACGCTTTGTCATTTTTATTACAAATTTTTCGTCGTCATTATATAAGTTCGGTGGTAAGTAAGCTGTTAGGTTATGCATGTTTATTTTAAAGTCAAATTTTCGTTTGTCTATATCAGCTTTATACGCTATACTTTTGCGCATATCTCGTCTAGAAAATGGTTAAGTCTAGATACCCTACGTCTGCCTTAGTCGGGTTAAGTCTGCAAGAATTCCTTGGGATAAACTCATAGGTATGCAGGATTCGTCACGATGCTTTCATTCACTGTTAATGTACGCGATAATTCAATATAAATATACACTTTAACTTAAAAAGCGAAGGTTGTTTAAGGCACTTCAGTCCTATACGATGTCTAAAAACGCATTAGACCACCCATAAGTACTTTACTCAGTGGTATTAGATTTTTCCTTCGCTTTTTAATAGCAATAATAGAACTCTAACAATACCGGCGCAAATAAAGTTGGAATAAAGCGCACTCTAAAACCTGAACTAAAAATACACTCATTCAGAGCGAAATAAAGCATTCCACATACAAACCTCAGCGGTACGTAAGCAAGCCGATAAAACTTTACTAACATTAATTTTTACTTGCAGTTTTATACGAAACTTAACCGAATTACAAGTGTGCCAAATAAATTATATAACAAACTCTAACATGACTCAGATTGTTATGCAATTTATATTTTACTAGAGGCTTAACCCCGTTTTTCCTGGAACTATGCTAAAAAACTACCTAAATATTTTCCTAAAGGATATGCCTGTACCGAGGTTCATCAAAGGTTGAATTGCGAAAGTAGCTTTTGTATTTTTTGCCAGCGACTGCGCTCGCGGTAATGCAATTTGCAGAATGTTAATAAATAGGCCAGAATAGGTGTGGACTATGTTTTGACCGCTCTGTTCTTGCTGTTAGGCGATGGCGTAATGTACCCTTATTCCCTTGTCTCCACACCTAGCAATACATCCAACACCCAACACCCAACAGTCACATACATAGGTACATAGTTCTGACCTCACACTAGGATACAAGTCCTGTGTCGTGGGTACCAGAAACTACGGGAGACTTTTTCGGTCTCACAAACACCCAGACCCGATACAAATATTTGTGGATCACACAATCATTTGTCTCGATGCGGGGATCGAACCCGCGGCCTCTCGTTTCGCAGGCTGGTATCTAGCCAACTGCGCCACGAGGCTGTCAAATAGCAATGTTTATACAATACATACATGCAACTACAGAAATGGGTAGACAGACATACGGGGCATGCCTTCCTATGACCAAGTAATAGTACCAGATTTCCTTATAGAAAAAAACAATAACATATAGCTGTCCTAGGAATGGAACTTTAGATCTCTCAATCACACAGCGTACAAGTATATCACGGGACACCATCGAAACAGTATGAAATCCGCAACCGACCAAACAAAGGCGCTCATAAAAACGAAAGCTGACATCATTCAGTAGAAAAAACCTTCTTCTATATCACAAAGGGTCCCGCCACTCCTAATAAAGCTGGGACCTCGAGCGCGACCAATCGATTAGTACCAACGACTTATTAATTGTTGCCGGAATGATTTCATAGTGGTTACCATTACGGCGTGGTTTTACGCGATCCACGACACACGAGCTGATTGGCTGTATGCTTGTATAGAACAGTTTCTGAACTTTTCGATGTAGTTAAATGAATTTCCGTGCTTTTCAGCGAAGCTAACTTAACAGCCCACACAGGTTCCATTTCTACACACACACAAACTCACGCCTGTATTCCCCGAAGGGGTAGGCAGAGGTGCATTTTTGCACCCACATTTCGCCAGTGTATGTATCAGTCCCACGTAATAGGGGGCGAGCTTATTGCCGTTTTTCGGGCACATTTCCAGACTCCGTGCTGCTACTGAGAATTTCCTAATGGAAAAATCCAATAACACTTTGCCCGACCCGGGAATCGAACCCAGGACCTCTAGATCGCACGGCACATAGTTGTACCGCGAGACCACGAGGCAGGTGTTGTCGTTGTGGAGGTTCCATTTATTTATTCATTGAATATCATATACAATTAGTTATTTACACGTGGTGCGTTAATTGCGTCTTATTTCACCAATTGTAATCGTCTTTTTTACGTGAGGGTGAAACCTCTGAGTTCAATATTTTGTCTCCCGCTTTACTGTGGAGGGAAGTGGGCAACTCTTTATTTTCCAAATCCTCCTGTATATTATTTCTGATTGATTTCGTTGCGGGATCATGCAAAATTAGGTTCCCTTAAATTCGCTGAGCTTCAGTGCTCAGGGCCAATACTGTGCGTGCCGCTATTGATCCTGGAGCATAGGAGTTACAGTGGCGGGTGTGAGGGATGGGTGTGATAGGGAAAAATGTAGTTAAATACTTTTTTATTGATTTGATTTGATTGTGACAGTATGGTTATTTGTTAATTTTTACAGCAGAATGACTACGCGGCTTCTGTTAGAAAGTACGATGCTGTCCAAAGGAGGTATCTGGTGATGAGAGACTCTAATCTCATCTCACACATATGCCGGCCTGAAAGATTTATAATGATAACTTATGGACTTTCTACCTATGTATAGCAGCCGCTATAGGTCCCACTGCAGGTCACCTTTGATAAATATTGTTTCAGCGTAAAAGTGCATGCATAATTCATTGTGAATACACACATAACTTTGAAGAGGTAAAGGTTTGAACTCGCGATAGGCGAGATATCCTCTCGACCGCGCGCTTAAAATTCAGTATAAGTTAAATAGGTTCCTAAGAAAAACATTACAATTTAAATACCCTATTATTGAAATTGGGTTGTAAATTTACCAGAGGGCGCCGGAGGCTTTCTGCAGTCGATAAAGAGTTATGAGAATAATAAAATCATTCAGTATGAAATCGTGCAAACGATCATGATCTAAAAAGGTTGAGGTCCGTTTTTGAATATTAATTAGAATAACTTTATTACACTGAATTTGAAATATTACTGTTTACTGTTAGGTTATATTTGACAGCCCCGTGGCGCAGTTGGCTAGACACCAGCTTGCGAAACGAGAGGGTTCGATCCCCGCAACGAGACAAATGTTTGTGTGATCCACAAATATTTGTTTCGGGTCTGGGTGTTTGTGAGACCGAAAAGTCTCTCGTAGTTTCTGATACCCACGACACAAGACTTGTACTTAGTGTGGGATCAGAACTATGTATGTGACTGTTGGGTGTATTTATTTATTTATTTTATTTATTTATATGGTAGATTTCCGTGTTGATGATAAAAACAATAATAGTCAATTATCTTTCCTGGTCTTCTAAGTTTATCCGTGGCTGAATCCGGGTGACTATCTAACTATCCATTGTAGACTCCTTTTAAAGATATCCTGGCTTAATTGTTAGGGATCTGTATCTTGCGATCTCTTCTTATTCTCATCCATATGTCTTATAACTTTATATAAAGCTGTCTTATTAAATAATTCATCATCATCATGATAAACTAGAGTAAGTTTAGTGCATAAGTCAAAGTCAAATTAGCTTTATTCAAATAGGCTTTTTCCAGTTCTTTTATATTGTCAATTTTAAACTATTTTAAACTAATTCTGCTTCGAAACGTGTTATCGCTGTGGAGAAGAAACGGCAAGAAACTCCCTCAGCAACACGAAATGGATTTTATTTTATTTTATAGAAAATAGCAATTTAATTATTTTTTTAAATTGACATTGTTTCCATTTTACATGATAAATGTCATAGCGATGCAAACTGTAGCAACAAAACAAAACTCCGATCAATTTACTTACTCCCAGAGCTTATTATCTTCAATAAAATCTGAAATTTTATAGTAAGCTTTGTAAAGTTTATCTTTAATTAATTCCTTAAACTTATTCAAGGGAAACTCCCTAACATATAGAGGACATAAATCTCCAAAGATTTTTAGTTAATGTCAGTCTGGATTCTCGTGCCGCTAACATAAAAAGGAATGGCAGTTTTGTGCGTGACGTTACTCCATATCCTTAAGTATATAGATGCGTGTGTTTCGGTAATAGTAAACAAAATCCTCCGTTACAGCAATTGGTCACAGTTTGTTTGACCATTAACAAAGAAAAGGGGGAATGATAATTATCGTATGGCTGAGGAAATATTGGCTTCTTTCTATCTATATCAAAGTATTATGCTCATGTTTCTATTTGGCATGTAGGTATATATTTGGTAAGTTGTTTATGACTTGCTCGTTTGCTTAGCGGAATGTATTGTCGTTTGCGATCGAGAGACTTTAAGTTTGAATCCCAATTCTATCTGTTAAAATGTACCCAGTTTATAGAAATAGGTGTACTTACGTGGGCCTTGATTGTAGACGAAACGTGCATGGGTAGGACCTCTGCCTTTCCCTTAGGTGACAAAAGCGTAATAATATTTAGATGTTTTTATTTAACAGAGGTTTCTCAAAGAAAAAAGATATCAGATAATGGCCATGATTTATAGCTTCGAAAGTTTGTTAATCTTTTGAAATTTGGTTAATGTTGCTTATTTTGTTTTAATGTTTGAAGCGTTTAATATCGCTTAACGTTTATCAGATTATTGTAAGTAAAGCTGAAAAGTTGTTTAATGTCAATTTCATTTAAATATTTATTGATTCGTATTATAAAATAAATAAATAAATAAACCCAACAGTCACACAAATAGTTCTGACCCCACACTAAGAAACAATTCTTGTGTCGTGATTGTCAGAAACTACGAGAGACTTGTCGATCTCACAAGCACCCATACCCGAATCAAATATTTGTGGATCACGCAAACATTTGTCTCAGCCTTTTAATCGAGGAAGGGTTTGTGTTGTCCTACTCGTACTATGAAGCATTAAATTAGACTTCTTTGCTAATATAAGTGTAATGACTTGCTCCCGAGATCAATTCTTGGGTCAAAGTGTTGTTTTCCGGTTAGAAAGTTATGAGCAACGCAAACATTCTAGAAAAGTGCCCAATAAACATTGATAAGCTCCCAACTCGCCTCCCCCCCCCTATTTCAAGAAATTTAAAAGCCTCGTGGTCTCGCGATACAAGTATGTGCCGTGGGATCTAGAGGTCCTGGGTTCGATTCCCGGGTCGGGCAAAGTGTTATTGGGTTTTTCCATTAGGAAATTCTCAGTAACAGCACGGAGTCTGGAAATGTGCCCGAAAAACGGCAATAGGCTCGCCCCTTATTACGTGGGACTGATACATACCTAGGCGAAATGTGGGTGCAGAAATGCACCTCTGCCTACCCCTTCGGGGAATACAGGCGTGAGCTTATGTATGTATGTATGTAAAAGCTAGATGGTGAAATATGGGATTAGTAAAACGTAAAGTGACACAGGCGTCGGTGAATCATAAGCCCACTTCACACTGTTGGGCACGGGCCTCTACAACTGACAGGGTTTAGGCCTTAGTCCAGCCCGCTGGCCTAATGCGGGCTGGCAGACTACACACCTAATAAACTCAGGTGTAACCTAAATTACGCGTCTTTATCTTAATTCTAGGTCCTTGCGTATCACAGGCACTATATACCGTTCATTGTAGCCCGTATGTTTGGCGCTTGGAAGGCTATTCTCGGGTCAAATGTCCATCCATATTTTACTGAGAAAACAAGCCTTGCCGAGAGTAATATTTCATTATAGATCATTTGGAGACGCGAGTTGGACTATACAGAGTGATTTTTTTGTATGTAATACTCGTATTAAGTCACTTTTCGTTTCATACATACATACATACCTTCAGATGAAAAGCAGTGATGGCCTCGAGGTTTAGGCGCGCGGTCGAGAATTTCGGCGGTTGCAGGTTCAAACCCCAGGCACACACCTCTGACTTTTCGAAGTTATGTGTGTATTCACAATGAATTATCACTTGCTTTAACGGTGAAGGAAAACATCGTGATGACACCTGCACACCTAAAAGTTCTTAGGAATTTCTTAGGTGTGTAGTCCGCCAACCCGCACTAGGCCAGCGTGGTGGACTAAGGCCTAAACCCTCTCAGTTGTAGAGGAGGCCCGTGCCCAGCAGTGGGGCGTATTTGGGTTGATGATGATACATACCTTCACGTATTCCCCGAAGGATTTGGCACAGGTGCATTTCTGCACCCGCAGTTCGCCAGGTATACATCAGTCCTACGTATTAAAGGGCGCGCCTGTTATCGTTTTTCGGGCACATTTTCAGACTCCATGCTGCTACTGATAATTTCCTAGTGGAAAAACCCAAAAACACTTTCGAACTCATGACCTCTAGATCGGACGGCACATACTTGATACATATCTCATATTAATACTTTTTATGTTAATTCGTTTCACTGGCGGTGGATTGCAGTTAGTAAGAGACTGAGTGATATTGATAGCGGGTTCGATGTTTTAAAGAGAGTTTCTTTTCGACTTGTTTTTAACTGGAAGTTTCTTTGTTTTCCTCTTTCATAAACCCCGAAAGAGGTTTTCGTAGTGTACATAGGTCGCTTTACTAATATCCTACCACAAATATATGTGACGATTAAGAAAACATGGTTCATTTAAGTTAGCGTTCATAGTAACTCGAAGACTGTGGAAAAGGTTTTATGAAGTAAGGTTCTTGCGCATTGCCAGTATAAGTCATTCGAAAAACTAAAATCAAAACGGTTATTTTTCATTGACCTGTATTGACTGCCTCGTGCTTCTGCGTCACAAGTGTATTCTGTGCAATCTAGACAAACACAGTCGAACAAAGTGTTATTGGGGTTTTCAATTTCTCGTGCTAATTGCATTATGCCTGGAAAATTGATCCGCAATACTACAATAAGCTAATCCTGTGGCACTTAACTTCTACATACCTAATCTTTGTGTTCTCCATAATTTCTTATAATCCTAAGCCAGTGTCGGCAACTGTTTGAAATCTTTCTCCCTAAACCAATTTCAAAACCCACTAAATTCAAACTAAAACTCTACAACTGTGACACAAGTATATCATTTTCAATATAAAGAAACAAATTAAAATAGTTATTTATGGAGTATCGAGTGAAGTGTAACAAAAAATACACGCACAATTAAATATTATCGCTAAAAATACCCCAAAATTTCCCCCCCTATAAAACTCCTAGTATAGATCCCCGCTCCCCTAAATTTAAGAAGAAATCCCCCAAGTTAGCCTTACTGTCCTAAGCAGACAGAAATCTATGGGTTGTTCAAATATAATAATAGTGCGACAAAACGAAAAAGCGAGAAAAGAAAAGAAAGAAGATAAGCGTTTAGTTTCCCCATTTATTTATTTTAAGCACAAGAAAGTGTAAATAAATAAATAATAAATTCGCTAAAGCAGCCTGTATTTCGTAACAGCGCAGCATTAATATCAACGCGAGGCTATCCATCACACGTTGCGACCCGGTGTAACCACGTGATCCTTGCCGTACGTATTGAATTGTTCTCGTCGGGTTCAATGCTAGGAGTTCCTATACAGCCCTAGGTAGTAATGGTAGAGTAGAACAGGTATGTGAAAGGGACTGTTTATTCATACAGATTTATGGTCGAAAGGACAATTTTATAGCAATAGTTTTTTTTTGTTTATTATCCATTAACAAAGATAAGGGGAATGATAATTATTGTATAGCTGAGGAAAGGACAATTTTAAAGCAATAGTTTTTTTTTGTTTATATAATTGGGTGAAGATGGAAAATTATCTGCATTTTCTACGAATACCGTAGGAAATTCTCACCCACGGGACGGAACTTGTATTTCACATCGGTTTTCCATAAAACGTGTAGTCTTGATCCATTCGACCCAATCTTACCGCAGTCCAAGTTCAGACTCTGCCACTTAAAAGCGCTTCATGACGCTACGCTTACAGGACCCAAGAATACTTAAAATCTCGACTCAACTACTGAGACATAATTGATCCCACACTTCATTTAAAGCGAGCTATTAGGCGTAATTTCATTAAGATATCTTCATTCAATACTGCTGATTGTATTAAAGCTAAAAATTACCTATCCATCATTACCTCTTCATTCAATTTTGCTGATTATATTAAATCCATACATCTAAATTACTTCCTAAAATTTCCCAATTTTCTTAGAAATTAGGTAACCTTAAACCGTGATGGCGGTTATGGAATAACGTTTCAAATATTATTTTTCATGGCATAAATCTTCAAACCCCATAAATCAAACACTTAATATATCAAAAGGCGACGGACTTAGCAATATCCGAAATCCAATTACTTAACAGCCGGTTGGTGGTCTTTTGATCTGCCATTGAGAGTGTTGCCGGTGGAAAAACAAACAAAATATTACAGACATCTGGCAATTTTGTAAAAGCGAACCACGCCCGCTTCCTATGAACACGTCTAGTTGGCAACTATGCGATTACAACGTTTAGACATGGCAGGATATTGGTACCGTTTATTTTTATGTTATTCTGTTATTACTGACGATTAAATTATAGGCGACAATGATGATTGAGGGTTGTGTTACTTCCGAGCCAACAGTTTATCAAATTGAACAATAACATTAAAGACCTCAAATGGTTAATGACGACTAATCACAACATGAATGACTCATGTTAGAATTAGTTTAGTAGGCTCGGAAACTAGATTCTAAATATAGAAAGATTGGAGGTTTCATTCCCTCACGGATTCATATTTGTATATGCAGATGCACAAACAATTAACAGGTAGAAATTTCTTTTTTTTAGCCAATACTCGGGTAGAAAGTTAGGTAATAAGGTAAAAGTAATTGACAGCCCCGTGGCGCAGTTGGCTAGACACCAGCTTGCGAAACGAAAGGCCGCGGGTTCGATCCCCGCACCTAAATTTATTATTTATTATTATTATTAATTGCTCATGATTATGTCAATATTTTATTACATTTTATAACAATAAAAAATATTTTATTTTTATCTCAATCACAATGAGTTACTTTTGAACATTAATATTTTACTAAGCTCGAAACAGTAATCAAAACTCTATAATCATCATACATACATAAACTCACGCCTGTATTCCCCGAAGGGGTAGGCAGAGGTGCATTTTTGCACCCACATTTCGCCAGGTATGTATCAGTCCCACGTAATAGGGGGCGAGCCAATTGCCGTTTTTCGGGCACATTTCCAGACTCCGTGCTGTTACTGAGAATTTCCTAATGGAAAAACCCAATAACACTTTGCCCGACCCGGGAATCGAACCCAGGACCTCTAGATCGCACGGCACATACTTGTACCGCGAGACCACGAGGCAGTCAACTCTATAATCAATATTTAAAAAAAGTCCATGTCTAGGCATTTAAAGGCGCTCAATCAATCGCTGACGCCTCAAAATGGCCGGTTCCGGTGCGGACCAAGATGGCGGACGTTTTCCGTTTCGCGTCAAACTCCGTCGAAAAACCGCTTTTGATGTGACACCCGTGTTTTGCTTTCCCTTTTCACAATATTTAAGTTGAGGGTAAACATCCCTGCGTATTTAATTACTGTGTTAAGTGGTTTTAGTTGAAGGGATTTTACCCTATTGGACATCACGATAAGGGCTTTCAGCTTTGGAATTTGAACCAACATTTTGATAAATAAATGTCAATTAAATTTAATTAAATGTGACTTATAATCTTAGTTGCTGTACCAAGATGAAAATAAATTTAATGTTATTTGTTTTTAATTATTTCCTGTTTACTTCATTTGCACGTAATACAGGTAAAAGGAAACATTAGGTGATATTAGAAGAATAAGTAAACAGCACAAAAGTTTACAATTATTTTTTGGACGTTTTTTTAAAGATTAATGTATTTTTCAAGTTAACAATTAACAATTATTATTTAGATATAAAGTCTATATTTTTAGAATTTCCGGCAACAGTACAAAATAATTTCGGTCTTTTTAATATTTTTCGGCACAAGAGTAATTTCATTCTCATTCGTTCGGACTAAAAGAACTCTTTTCAAGTATCAAATCGATAAAGGCTGCCATTAACTACCAAACAATAGTATGTGTACGAACGCACAAACAGACAAAGGCCGTGAAAGTTCTATTATATATACAAAGGGTAAAACACTAAAACTGTGGGCAGGTTCACGGATATTACATCACAACTTGTGTTGTCGACTGTACCGGTTTGGATGTGTTTATACGTCATGTTGCTATTTTATATTTTGACCTTAATTAAGGACAGAAAATTGTGATCGTTCGACTCAGTGTGTAAAAAATCGTTTTTCTGTGGTGACAAATTGCTTTTATAGAATCATCATCATCATCAGCCCATATACGTCCCACTGCTGGGCATGGACCTCCTCTACAACTGAGATATATTACCGACCTAAGAAATTCCTAGGAAACCTATGTAGGTTTCCTCACGATGTTTTCCTTTACCATTAAAGTAAGTGATAATTCATTGTGAATAAACACATATATTCGAAAAAGACGGAGGTGTGTGCTTAGGGTTTGAACTCGCGACCGCCGCACGCCTAAACTTCTAGACAATCACTACTTTTTGTAGAATATATCTTACTTTAAAAGAAATTATTAAATAATACCACGTATATAAATTATTTCCAGTGCAACTATTTAAAACGATATTAAAATATAATGAACACCGTACATAAATATAAAAACCTGTTTTAGTGACCCACCCAAGTGACATTTTTAACAAGAAACAAGCAAACATGACACAAACTGTAGTTCGGTTATTTTACCGTGCAGATATAAACTAAAAGCTAAAATCATCCATCCGTCCATTTAAACAATAAAGTGTTGCATATATTGCATAAGCCCGTTCCCGTGGAGTTACAGTGATCAAAACACGCAATCAGTCGTCTCATTCAACCGCATAATGGTGTCCATCTTTTAACACTTCTTTGCTTTTGTAACTCGCCGGTCTTTTGTATAGCTCGCTTATTGATAGGATAACGCCGTGCATTCACACTAGTTTTATTATTGAAATTGGAATTCGAATTTTCGAAATTATTTGTATCATCATAATCATCATCAGCCGAAAGACGTCCACTGCTTGACATAGGCCTCCCCCAAAGACTTCCAAAGCGCTCTGTCGGAAGCGGCCTGTGTATTCAAAATTAATTATCACGTACTTTTACGGTAAAGGAACACATCAAACATCAAATCGTGAGGAAACCTGCACATCTAAAAGCTCTGAGGGTAGTTCGCCAACCTGCACTAGGTTAGTGTGGTGAGCTAAAACCTAACCCCTCACATTTGCAGAGGAGGCCCGTCCACAGAAATTAATACCCTATAATGTCCTGATCTGAATATCCTGAGGTCTCAAAAGCTTAAGTAAATTTACGTTAATAAAAAGACTTTGTATATGCCTGAGATGGGTATTCTATTTATATTTTATGTCTTATTCAACTGTTCTGTGGCACAAGCTGTTACATGGATGTGTTTCTTAAGCTGTTCTTTACAAATGCTTCTTAACAATGGATACTCGACTTAAACCGTAGATTAAACAACGAGAGTATGTGTTAATTCCTCCCTGTAAACTAAGGTAAACGTAAACTAAGGTAGTTATTTCCAAACACTACGAATTTTAGTCGACATATCAATGGCCAGTTTTAAAACCCAGGACCGTCTGACCCCGACATTCACACGGCCTGGAACAATCATTAATGCATATCAGATAATTTGTTAATGTTCTTACTGTATGGGACTTCTAATTGATTTATATGCCTTGAACCTATATGAATATGACCATTATCATTTCAATTTAACAAAAATTAAATTTGGATAAAATTTTGGCACGCAGATTAATTATAATTACTTTGTTCGCTTTTAAGGTTATTTTTTTATCCCGGGCAAATGTTGGGATACTGTGAGATTATCAAAAACGAAATGGAGGACGTATTAATTAGGTACATTTTATTTATCTTTTTATGAACACAATTTTGATTACAATTTGTATACCAATTTACTCTTTCGGGCGTTTCCTGGCACATAAATAAAATTAAGTCCTTATAGCATGAGTATTCTCGTAGGATAAGACCTTATATTTCTTAGCATTTCATTAGTATTAATTTTAATTGAAATAACATTACGTAAGTATATATGTTTTTCTCTGAACAAGCATTCTCATGTCTTAAATCTGAAGGGGTGTTTTTGCACCCGGTATTTGTTGGTAGTGTTTTAAGTGTTAAGCAATAGTAATATGCACTTTTCGGTGCACATTTCTTGACTTCGTGTGCCTTGTGCCATCGTGGTCTACATTTTTCTCGGAGATCGCATCAGCGGTTTTTCATTTCATTCTTAGATTTATAATCAAGTGCGCTATTGAAGTTTTCAATACATTTATTTATTTACACTTTTTATACATTAAGTATAGAGGTGGACTTAATGCCAAAGGCATTCTCTAACAGTCAACCTCTGGGTGATGCAAAGATAAAAAAGGTAGGTGCATAAATAGTTACATACATCAAGTATACATATCATAATACATCAAGTTCAAAGAGTCAAAAGCTTGCTTGAATTTCAACTCGCGTTATTAAATAATTAGAAGGGTATATAAGGTACTTTGAGCCGTCATCTACTGATACATAGCTTTATACCACAGATCACGTTATTCCATACTGAAAGTTGTATACGAATTCCAAGACAACACCAAAAGTTAGTTAAAAAGCAATACATTTCAACCGCAAGATTAAGACATCAGTTAAGGAGAGGCACCGCATATATTTTATGTTAATATGTCCAATAATTCACGCTAATAGACCTTATGGCCGATTAGCTCTTTGTAACCGGTATTGTTTGTGTTTTCACTGTCTTCTACGAAACGAGAATGACTGCTCGGATTGTTGTGTAATATTTTTAGATTATTTTTGATCACAGTATTTTTTCCATTCTAGATGACTCTATGTTCTCATATTCAATACATTAGTTTGTGATTGAATATAATCCATAATTCAGAATGTAATCTTTGTATCAATATTGCAAACTATTTGTTGATTGGAAATGAGCAACGTGAGTTTCTTGCCCGTTCTTCTCTAGTGATGACTGTATACCGAACAGAATATTAATTTTAAAATGACTGGATATAAGTAATGCTTTTGACATTTTATAGATTCAATAAATATTATTTCGTTTCTATTTGACAATTTTAGAGCTATGTATATAGAAGTAAGATGAATCAAGTGCCTATTTAAGCTAAGTGTTAATCACCGAGAGGATTTTTCTAATTACAGCCTTGTCGGACTGTTAGGCTTTTAGACTTTTATGGCAGATTATAACAGATGATCGCGAAATCAAAATAACCAGCAAATAAGGAATCGGTAGTTTCAATTACCATATAAAATTTATAAGATTGCCAAAGTTTTATTGTTCCTAAAACTCATATTACGAGACATAAGGGGCTGCTTTAAGTCAATTTTCATTGTGACAGTGTCAGCGAATCAGTTGTAAATTCGTAAATTGGATTGGCTATACTAATTTTTACATACCTTCGTATTAAATTTACCCGTGATCACATGACTTAATCATCATCATCATCAGTCCAAATACGTCCCACTGCTGAACACGGGCCTCCTCTACAACTGAGACGGTTTGGGCCTTAGTCCACCACGCTGGCCTAGTGCGGGTTGGCGGACTACACACCTAAGAAATTCCTAAGAACTTTTAGGTGTGCAGGTTTCATCACGATGTTTTCCTTCACCGTTAAAGTAAGTGATATTTCATTGTGAATACACACATAACTTCGAAAAGTCAGAGGTGTGATCACATGACTTAACAAATGACTTTTTTATATTATAGTCTGGGATAAGTAGGTCAGTTATCGTATATTTCCCAGTAAGTCACGTTCACATAACAGCTGAATAAGATTAGAAGGGAAATAGACAATATTTTGTATGGGGATGAGTGTCGCCGCTTGTCGGTCACCTGTTCATTCTACTACGATTATACGACCAATGATAAAATTTTCAAACAAAAGGAAGCGCTTCTATTCATTGTCACACATTTACAAAAGTCTTGATATTATACGCAACCCGAATCACTAAGAAGCGGCCGTGTCAAACATATGATAGTCTAATCGTAGGTTCGGCACGCTCGACACGCTGACATTTCCTTTCTGGTCTTATTCAACTGTTCTGTGGTCATCATCATCAGCCCATATACGTCCCACTGCTGGGCACAGGCCTCCTCTCCCATTGAGAGCGTTTAGACCTTAGTCCACTACGCTGGCCTAGTGCGGGTTGGCGGACTACACACCTAAGAAATTCCTAAGAACTTTTAGGTGTGTAGGTTTCATCACGATGTTTTCCCTCACCGTTTAATTGTGAACACACATAACTTCGAAAAGTCAGAGGTGTGTGCCTGGGGTTTGAACCCGCGACCGCCGAGATTATCGACCGCGCACCTAAGCCTCGAGACCATCACTACTTGTTCTGTAGTCACGTCATAAAAACTGTGGTATAATGCACCCGAGCGCCCGTACGTTGCGAGTCCATGTCATTTTTCCCGCTGTCACCACGAGTTACAGGTATACTATTATTTAAACGAAACGACCGTATCATTACTCGGGGAATGTCTGTGTGCCCATTCGTACTTTTGTCCAGATATATCATAATTAATGCGTTGAGAAATTGCCAGTTAAAAGCATTTATATTAACTAATAGGGGATTATTCAAGGTGAAGCAAAACGGTACTACGATATTAATGATGAACGATTTTTCTTGTGATGACGACACTCAGGTTTAAAAGCCGCAATAGACACCCATGCGACTGTGTTCCGGTATCATCCTTACTTAATATTATAAATGCGAAAGTAACTCTGTCTGTCTGTCTGTCTCGCTTTCCTGCAAAAACTACTGAACCGATTTAAATGAAATTTGGTACACAGATAGTTTAGACCCTGAGAAAGGACATAGGCTACTTTTTATCCCGGAAAAGGGGTTTAAAGGGGTTGAAAGGGGGGATGAAAGGTTGTATGGAAGTATTGTCATTTTTAAAGCTAGAAGCTTGAATCTTATTTTTTAGGCTGTTGATTAGATATAAATAAATATGACATTCAAAGTGTGTAAAAAAATGAACCTTTAAGGGGGTAAAATAAAAATAGGGGTGAAAGTTTGTATGGAAATTCGTAATTTTTGAAGCTAGAATGATGAAACGACGTGTAGACGACTGTAACTACATACGTAATTATGTAACTATATGTCTGTTATGCTTTCACGCCTAAATCATTTGACCGATGTAAACGATTTTTTATATGGACATAAATAGGACTCTGTGGAGTAAAATAGACTACAACTTATTTTCTTTCTGAACCCAACCATGTAGTCTACGCGGACGGAGTCGCGGGCAAAAGCTAGTTCTGAATAAATCGGATTATGGGCAGGTTATTTTAAGAGATATCAATGGTATTTCGCCTTGACACTCTATTTTCATTTGACAGCCCCGTGGCGCAGTTGGCTAGATACTATCTCGCGAAACGAGAGGACGCGGGTTCGATTCCCGCAATGAGACAAATGCTTGTGTGATCCACAAATATTTGTTTCGGGTCTGGGTGTTTGTGAGACCGAAAAGTCTCTCGTAGTTTCTGATACCCACGACGCAAGACTTGTATCTTAGTGTGGGAACGATGTATGTGACTGTTGGTTGTTTATTATTATTATTCTCATTGTACTTACCATCAAATGCTAGTAGGTTGAATTCGCCGTGCCAATATTATATACTAGTAATACCTATGCTGCTATTAAGGTGGCAATGAACCAGGGTAAACAGAAATTATATTAAGTTTTAGAAATATAAAAATCATAGCATTATCGACTGCCTCGTGGTCTCGCGGTACAAGTATGTGCCAAGCGATCTAGAGGTCCTGGGTTCGATTCCCGGGTCGGGCAAAGTGTTATTGGGTTTTTCCATTAGGAAATTCTCAGTAGCAGCACGGAGTCTGGCATTGTGCCCGAAAAACGGCAATAGGCTCGCCCCCTATTACGTGGGACTGATACATACCTGGCGAAATGTGGGTGCAGAAATTAACCTCTGCCTACCCCTTCGGGGAATACAGGCGTGAGTTTATGTATGTATGTATATCATTATCATCAGCCCATATAAGTCCCACTGCTGGGCACGGGCCTCCTCTACAACTAAGCGGGTTTAGGCCTTAGTCCACCACGCTGGCCTAGTAGACTACCAACCTAAGAAATCCCTAAGAACTTTTAGGTGTGCAGGTTTCCTCGCGATGTTTTCCTTCACCGTTAAAGTACGTGATATTTTTTAAATACACACATAACTTCGAAAAGTCAGAGGTTTGTGCCTGGGGCTTCAACCTGCGATCGCTGAGATTCCCGACCGCGCGCTAAACTTCGAGGCAATCACTACTATAATATAAAAATCCTATATTGTCACTAAATTGCAACGATATTAATTAAAAGAAAAATATATTGTAGAGGATAGAGTGGGACGAGTTAAAAAAGTCTAGTATTTTTCTTGTATGTTGTTATAATAATGAATAAGCCACTTTTTACTCGCGTAGGTTAAAAACCATCCTCGAATAGATAAATGCTTATTTATTTATTTATTTATCACATTTTATTGTACACCACAACACATACAGAAACATGAATTAAGAATAAAATAAGTAAGAAAAAGAGTGGAATAAATGGCGGTCTTATCGCTGAATGCGATTTCTTCCAGACAACCGTAGGATGGACTGGAAAGTATAAGAAAAACAGAGCGGGTGGGTACGTAACATTAATACTTATATATAAAATAATATATGTGACGTACAATTTTATCCATGAAGATTTATATGAAACAAAATAACAATTTAATTTCAACAAATAAACTCACGTCTCATAAAATGTAATTAATTAAGATACCGCACCTCAGAAGTACAGAAAATACCTCAGACGTACATATTCCACAAAGCAGACAAATACTCCACGAAACAGATTCTGTTTAAGATTACCCTACACGGGTATGGTCTTCCGTCTGAGCAAATATTTTTATATTTTAATTTTACTTCTGTAGATTTATGACATCACGAATATATCGTTGTGGTCATCTTGATGAGTCATTTCATTAAAGAAAATCTATACATCTTTTATTACATACAAAAAAAAAATTGGAGTGTCCGTTTGTAATATTGAAATAACCGCTTTTTAATAATTGTATATGGATGTATACACGGTACATATACCAAAATAAGGTTTTTTACAACTTTTGCCTGTCTGTCTGTCTGTTTGTTCCGGCTAATCTCTGAAATGGGTGGACCAATTTTAACGGGACTTTCACTGGCAGATAGCTGATGTAATAAGGAGTAATTTAGGCTAAAAAAAAGTATCGGCTGTTAGACGGAACGAAGTTCGCCGGGTCAGCTAGTATCATATAAAGTTAAACACAAAGAACACGTGTTAGTGTTGTAGAGTAAAAAGTCTTACTACTAAGGTCTGAGTACCGTAAAATCTCTTTTTTGATTACTAAAAATAAGAGTAAATTTTTTCACCTTCCTTTAAACTATAACTTAAAAATTATAACTTCCCTACAAAAACACAAATAAAATTTTACCTAACTACTTTGAACAATTAGATAAATCTAGGCCTTATTACCTTTTAATTTTAAATGCGATAGAATTTCATTTATAAATTCTTATTTTATAACCTCTTTAGATTTGTAAAGATATGGACACTACCAAAGTACTACAACGAGGCAATGGAACAGTAATTACGGCTGTCCGTGTACCGATAGTATCGACAGATCCTCGTCGATATCGACATGACAGATACACCGGCACTATTGTTGCGGTTGGAGTTAGATTGTGATCTTTATCTAATTGTTCATTGTAATTGAGTAATTATGAATTGTTCGACTATTGTTGTTTTAAGATATCATTCCAATCTTGAATTCTTTGCACGTTCACACGTTTTAATGGTTGTGTTACATGATCGGTTTGTTTGTTGGTCTGGTTAGAAGTGTGCAAGGTTATTTATGATTATTTACAGCCCCGTGGCGCAGTTGGCTAGACACCAGCTTGCGAAACGAGAGGCTGCGGGTTCGATCCCCGCACCGAGACAAATGTTTGTGTGATCCACAAATATTTGTTTCGGGTCTGGGTGTTTGTGAGACCGAAAAGTCTCTCGTAGTTTTTGATACCCACGACACAGGACTTGTATCCTAGTGTGGGGTCAGAACTATGTATGTGACTGTTGGGTGTATTTATTTATATTTATTTATTTTATCCAACCAAGTTGTAGTCGTTCTGTTGTGCGTACCTATCAGTTTTTTTTTCAATAAATACGCCCAACAGTCATATCCATAGCCTTGTAAACATTGGGGACCAAGTCTCGTGTCGCCGTGTAACAAAAAACAAAACCAGAATAAGGAACATAGACCCGGTATTCGTTTCATTGGTTAGACTAACCAACTACCACGAAGACTGTTTTGTTAGGGAATAATAATATTATTGCCAATTAGAATAGAGAAAAATATAATTCTAATATAAAATGTTTGGGTAAATTTTGTTCAAGACAGGCAGGATATAAAAGCAAGAATTTCAAAGCATATACAATACCATTGTAACAGGCTTGTACCTACAGGCCGGGCGCATGACTCGGCACCTCGGGATGACGCAGCATCCACGCAAAGATCATTCGCAATCGGACCGCCGGCCAAGATCACAGAGAATGTGGATTGGTTTTGCTAATTCTTAGCATATTGGTCGTGCGTTTGCAAATATGTACGTGATCCATATAAACGAGATTGTTTTCATGGACAAAATCACTCATGCATATAATGATCAGGCATGATCATTGTACCTCCCGGAACCTTTAAATAACACGACAGACTTATGCCGCAAGACTTTGACAGCCCCCTGGCGCAGTTAGCTAAATACCAGCTAGCGAAACGAGAGACCACGGGTTTGTGTGATCCACAAATATTTATTTCGGGTCTGGGTGTTAGAGAGACCGAAAAGTCTCTCATAGTTTCTGATTCTCACGACACCCACTTGTATCGTAGTGTGGAGTCAGAACTATGTATGTGACTGTCGTATTTTTTTAAGAACAGTGAAACAGTTGCTATAAAAAGCTAATTATCCAGTCGCCGATCCAGTAGTAACTGATCCAACGGTCGGAATCGTAACAGTTTCGCTGTCCGACAAAGCAACAAAGAGTGCTCAGTAACGATTGCTTGTATCTGATCTGAGACGTCCATCGGCTTTGTCGACGCGCGGTGTGAGACCATCATCGCACAGACCAAAATAATCATCTGCATTCTTTACAAATGTTCATCAGTTAGTTCACACAATCGCGCCATCGATGGACTGACGTGATCGACACTGACGGCAGAAATGAAGGTTTTGATGGAAATATTTATAAATATTGCATGCTTTCATGAACATGTTTTAATACCTATATAGGTACTCGTACATATTATTTAAAGAAGCAAAAACCTGATGCTCATTGGGCTACTCCAAAAATAGTTAAAGAATTTAACCTTTGATTTTTAGGATTTAAAATAATGAAAGTGGTATTTTTGATCAACTGAATTCAGATTTTTATTTTTGTTTTTCTCTCCCTCAATAAGTATCCTGTATTGGAAAATTGTAATCAGTCAAAGCTTGGCCGATCTGAAAATTTAAAAATAGTGGTCGATTGGCGAAAAATGATGAATTCGACTCATTACGCGGTTGGAGCAAAATCGCCTTCATTGATGACTAACTTAATTACCTTTTCCCAACCCATGGTTTAGTGAATGATATTTCAATTGAATAAGTAACACAAGGCTCAACGTTCAATGTTTGTGTGATACACAAGTATTTGTTTCGGGTCTGGGTGTTTGTGAGACCGAAAAGTCTCTCGTAGTTTCTGATACCCACGACACAAGACTTGTATCTTAGTGTGGGGTCAGAACTATGTATGTGACTGTTGGGTGTATTTATTATGTATTCCAGATAATTAGGACGGACTACAAAAATATTTTTCCAATTAACACTATCACGGAACGCACACTAGGATCAATATTAACGTTTTGACTTCAAAAAAATGTTTCATACAGTATTTTTGTGATACCAGAAAGGTCGTCTTTGCGTCGCTCACTACGTTTAATATTTTAAGCAAAAAATCTTATCGTATTCTGAATACAAAGTCGAGTATCTCAATGCCGGTAAATAAAACTAATAAACTTTAAAAAATGGTCGCCAATTGCGATTATTAATTGTCAGACTAATTGTATCTGCACACGTTTCTATCTTTAGCCGAAAGGTATTCGTATCCGAGCTAAAGTGATTAAAAGGCGGACCATGGACGATTATTACTGGCTATGCTGGAAGTGATTCCAACTTGAAATGACATACTAGCCACTATTGCTCCTTTGCACCAGATGTAAGCGTGACTCTTATCGTCTTATTTTAAAAGTTATTTCTATACATTTGATCATTTTGCTTACAAATACCTACGTTTACAGTAAAATGACTTTTATATGCCTAGATTCGATAGTAGTTCGAAGACTCTTTGCCTAGTTTAAGTTAACCCGTAACCAAACCTGAAATATAAATTGGATTTGAAAAAATGGACCCCATTTCTCTCGATAGCAAACTGCCACAAGATACTAGGAATGTTTAAATAGATGTAACCGTATTTTCATACATTTTTTTCTGTAATCTAATGATATATAACATATATGTACTACGAGATGTATATTTCACAGCTTCACAAGTATTTCATCTCGTTTTATCGTTGGGGTCCAAGATGTTGACTTGTTTGATGATATTGTAATATATATTTATATTCTCAGCCTATCTCCGTCCACTGCTGAACGAAGGCCTCCCCAAGTAGTAGTGTAGGACGTCCTGCAGCACGGTGGTCCGACGACTTGAGAAAGGTGGCGGGTAGCGGATGGATAAGGGCTGCTCAAGACCGGGATGGTTGGCGCCTACTTGGGGAGGCCTTCGATATTGTAATGCAAATTATTAATTGTTTTATATTTAAGTGTATAATTAATCGATATAAGCGCCATGTTGAACATTGTAAGCTGTGTGTGTAGCTGTGTTGTATTTTTAACAAATAAATCTCGGTATAGGGATTCAGCCCACAGCTGGTTGCTTCACAGACTACGGTGTAACCGAATGCGCCACGGATGTTGTCAATTCAAGCAGTAAATAATCCCTGGTATTGTATCTACATAACTCTTTATAAATGTTAATTAAACGCTGTTTTAGCCTCTGAATGTATCACATTTTGATGTTTTATTTTTATTTTAGGATAGTAATTTCATTAGGGCATCCAGCACATAAAAGTCTAGGTCTCGGTAATTTCAGCTGAATACTAAATCAGTCTAGACTGCGGGCCCGCGTCCACATTCGGCTGGTTTGAATTATTGAACATTTCCTATTTCGGGGCCGGTTATAAAATCATGTTAATCAAATATCTATGATATTTCGCGTATTTTATGACAAGTTGACAGTATACTAATATTATTCCATGCGAATATTATAATTTCCAAAGTAACTGTCTGTTACGCTATAATGCCTTAACCAATAGGTAAATAAGTGTTTGGTATGGAGTATGCAAGACATTTAGGAAAGATATTGACAACTTTTTTTAAAGAAAAGCTCACAGGCGGATCTGGGTCCCAATGATAGCAGCATAATAAAGTCGGAAACATGTGATAGATGCAAAAGGATTAAAAAATTTCGAAAAAAGAAACCTTTCGAAATCTTAAATATAATAAGTCCCAGAAGAATCATTAAACAAAATGACACATTATTGCATGATGCCGGTATTAAAAATAAAGAATAAAATTGTATTAATATACCTTACTTAAAGATTTTCATCCACATGTACGTACATAAAACGCCCACTGTTTTAACGTTACTGCAAAGATAACTTCAAAGCGGCTTAATGGACTTAAGGCAGTCCTTGCCTTTGATGCGTATAACATCTTTTCATAAACGCTATATTATTAACGTAACGTAACTATACAATATTCACGTAATAATAATAACTATATATTAACGTAATATAACTATATATTTTAGATAGTAACTTTCTTGTTAGTAACATACGATTTAAGTGTCCTCGGTTAAGCTCACGCAAACAAGTCCTTTTTAATGTACCTACTTGTAAGTCTAAATATTGCAGCAACACATTTTTGAATCGAGTATGTCGTAAATACAACGAGAGTTTTCAGGATATAGATATTTTTAATGAAAAATATAATACTTACAGAAAGATACTTAGGAACTCATTGTAAACGCAGTAATTGTATTATTTATTATTATTTGCTTCCAAAACAATCATTAGTAATATTAAAAATTTGCAAATTAATCTTCCTTTAAATTATATGTAAATGTTAATTAGTTGCTTTTAGTGTTGCCGGTTGCATGTAAGTTCTATTTTATAAGTGGAAACTGATTGATTTTAAAATTTAGTCTTTTAAGAGAAATTGTATTGTATGTTTCCCAAAGATAGATAATACAAAAAAAAGACTGTGTTGACTGAATTGAACTGAGAAATTACTAATATCAAAAACTCAACAACATTTTGTCAAATCCTGGACTTCCGAATCGTACGTCGCAGATTAATGTAGCGACAACGAGCCTTATTTTTTGTATAAAAATTAAAAAACTAATTAAACATCTTGCATGATTCAGTACAGTTGCTTATGTATGTACTTTTAAGTTAAATTTAAGCTATACAAAGACGAACTACTTAACCAAACAACTTTCTTATTAATTTTCAAAATTACTCCAGCACGTGCAGAAAACAGCCTCCGGTGCAATGAGAATTATTTCAATCTCAAATATTGGAGAAGGCTTTGTTTTACTCATTAACACGTTGACGCTATTGCGGGCCAAAAAGACCAGTGCCCGGAAAATTATTATTTTTAATTAAATCAATCTTCTTCATTACTGCGTCTTTTATAGACTAAAGAAGGTGTAGGAATAACAGAACAGTACAGAAGTAAAAAATTAAAAACAGACGTTCCTAGTTCATACTAAGAAGATATTTCTTTTACATTCAGTCGTGTCTTTATATGCCACTTGGTTTATAAGGTAACTTTTTATTTGAATTAAACGAGGTAAAATTTGTTTTTATTAAGTCTTCAAAAGGTGGTGGTCACACGTGGTCATGTGAGATTGTGGTTAGGCGTTGTTGTGAAGTTGCTTTTATTTTAAAAGAAGAAGAACTAAATACCATCCAGAAAAAGTCACCCAAGCAACAAATAATTTAAAATCTGAAACCTTGTGTTTACAATGTTATATATTAACTAAAATAAAAATATTGTTTTTGCACTCAACAACGTCAAAAAACACCTAACAGTATAAAAAAATTACTGTTAAAATATACGAACGTTCAATTAATACGGGTATTTCCGACGCAGCGACGGCGGGCGGGTTAACTGAAAAACAATGTAAACGTTTGACAGATGGCATTAACTGAACGAACCTGGGCATAGGTGTGCCCCGTCTCGTAGCCATAGTAACCCGGCTTTGAATATCGATCCATAGGGCAGGGCGTTTTCACATCGATGTCGACGATAAATATTCAATTTAATTTATGCAGTTGCATGAATTTTGTGATTGTATAAAATTGTATATCAGTTGAATGGGATGGACGCAATATACAAGGTGTATTCAAACAGCTATTACCTGCCTTAGTTTCCGATCACGGTCTGAATACATATACACAATACTGTATATCTCGACAAACGTAATGTGATTGGTTTGACACTAGCTTGTAACACGAGAAACCACGAACGCGGAGTCTTCCGTAGTTTCTGATTCTCTAGATAAGTTTGGTGTTAGTGTGCGTTCAACTGTTGTGACTGTTGGGAGTAATTTTTTAAGCTGACAACCAAATTAGATAAAAGTGATTCAAAAATAAGAAGGTAATTTCACTAAATATTTTAAACGGTGGTGGTATTTTTTTTTTTGGAAAAATTATGAACTTCTGTCTTTGTAGCCTCATTTTATCATAGGGTATTTTCCATTAGTGCTAGTACAATATTTGCAAATTTTACAATGAAAATGTTCCATAACCAAAAAATATTATTCTGCATGTCCCCAAAGACGCTAGCATGAAACCGAAACTGATTCCAAAATACCCCAGAATACATCTGCATTTAATTGTCATCTAATAATGACTTTACGAGCAATGTCGATACTCCGTACGAGTCACTATCCAGGTTCCACATTTTGATAATTAAACGGTAAATTTTGTAGAACAAATTTGAAGCTAATCATTTCAACGTATATTCATACGTGTAAGTCACCAAATTTAACTTTTTGCTTAGTTACTTAAAAATGATAAACACGTATAATGAGACTTAATATAGATTAAAGTTTACTAAATTACAAGTAACTGAGCCCTGGTTTTCCCCAAAGAAGATGGAATTAAATCTTATCTTATGACTTATATAATCATCATCATCAGCCCATATACGTCCCACTGCTGGGTACGGGTCTCCTCTACAACTGTTAGGTTTAGGCCTTAGTCCACCACGCTGGCCTAGTGCGGGTCGGCGGACTACACACCTAGGAAATTACTAGGAACTTTTAGGTTTGTAGGTTTCATCACAAGTTTTCCTTCACTGTTAAAGTACGTGATAATTCATACTTATATAATACATCCTTAATTTTGGTTAAGAATTTTCCTGTAAAAGTAAAAAAAAATATTTCATACACTTACTAGAATTTTCTGCTATGACAAGCGTTCATTGACCACAAATACACCTATCAGTATATTTGCAAAGTGGCCAGAACTTTGATAACATTACTTTTGATTAAGGTAACATGCTAGATTCCATAGTGCTACCGGTAGTAGGATACTTCTATCCGCGTAGATAGCGACCGCTGTACATGAGGTGTGAAACCGGTTTTATGTCGAGTTAAGGGATCATCACGTTTGCATTAGGCTGAAATAATTATGTTGATTGGTGAGGGACAATTTAGATCGCACTGCAATTAATTATCATCAGCTGTATTACCACTGCTGTGCTTGTATACAGGGTGTATTCAGACCGTAATCGAAAACTAAGGCAGGTAATAGCTAAGGTCATTACAAACCCCCTGACGTTCAAGAAAATCCCAACAAAAAATAGAAATTTTGACGATTTCCTAACAACCACATACATTTTATACCTATGTTTGTTAGGAAAACTTCATTTTTTTTGCCTTAGTTTCCGATCACGGTCTGAATACACCCTGTATAAAAATTAGACTTTCTGCAATGTGCTCCAACATTTATACAATCTTAGGCATTATAAGAAAAGGCATGACAAATTTAATCATCATCAGCCAGTGATCTAGACTTAATCAGCCACATCAAGATAATAAGAAACCTCATGTAAATATCAAAAGCCCACATATCCAGCCAAATACATTTTAATTTCAAAAGTACCTAAACAGCTCTTTTTAATATCTAAAAGCACGAGTGACTCGTTCCGTAGTACCCCTGTTTGATTCCACTTAGCCGACAAGACGTTGGAGTACTTTCATACGAAACGCTTATTAAAATATTGAATTTCATACCCGCCATATTTTGACGGGGTATTATGAATTTCTTAGTAACGGGGGAGACAATTTCCACTGAAGCAATGGGGTATTTACGGTGACATTTTTCATGTTGGTAAAATCATGAATTTTAATGTGGGTTATTAGAATTTCCAGCTTTCTTTGCCTCAATGTTTGTTTTGTCAGTGTTTTTTTGTAAAAACTATCCCTTTTTTGTTTTTACGGGCAATTTAGCATTGTATATTCTTATCAATCTGCATTAGGTCTAAGCATCGATCTAACGTTGGATTGCTACTGTACAGCCATAGATGATTTTTGTACTTAATAGTAAGATGTTTATAGGCTGGTTAAGTTATAAAGTAAGATATTTAGTAGGAGTTGTTAAGACATATTGATTTTGTTGTGGCTTGTCTTATAATTTGTTTAGCCACTAAGATCACTGCAATGTACGTATATTGTATTTTGTCTTTGGCCCTATCCCACCACACACCCGCCACAGTAACTCCTGTGCTCCAGGACCAACAGCGGCACGCACAGTATTGACGCTGAGCAATGAAGCTCAGCGAATCTAAGGGGATCTAAATTTTTTATAATCCCGCAACGAAGTTAATCAGAAAGACATAATAAAGGAGGAGTTGGTATGTATGTATATTGTATTATCATTATTTATTTGCATGCGTCTCGATAACAACTCAGCTTACGTCCCAAAAATGGGGTGTAGAATAAACAGTAGAGAAAAGTGCCCCGTTTAATAATTCCTCGGTTTGTTGCACAGTCGCTGTTCGTTTACCCGACTTCTGGGGTAATTTGGAATGTCAATACAAAGTTCGGGGTAAGTGGTTCCGTTTGAAACACAATTGAGTGCGCTGAATGTTTTATTCCCTAAACTGAGTGTGGACTTTTGATTGTCTTGGTTAATTATTGCTGTTGGTACGCTGCCTTTGCTTTTTGTAATGTAGGCATGGTTTTAGATTAGTTTTAAATTTTATGTCTACAATTGTGTTAACAACAATTAAATGGTATTTGTAAGATATTATCATTTTTGCAATAGGTTCTACTTTCTTCACATAATTTTGCTTCATTACCTCTAAATATATTTTCTGCATTATTTAAATCTCCTGACTGCTTGTTATTCGTGATCATTGCTAATTTGTGTTAGTACCTGCTGATGATAAGAGCTATGAAAGTAAGTACCGACAAACGCAATGTCAAATTCACAGCCTAGACTGTCGCTAAGGCGGCATTAAGTCGCGATGTAGGGTAATAGATGCTTTGACATAGGATAAATTATCCTTACTGTTGTTGCTGACATTAATCAGCACGGTACAACAGTAACCAATAACGTATTAAAGATCGTATCACAGAGCAGCTATTTTACTTCAAAAACCTTCCTATCCGTTCTTTAAAGTACGTTGAACTATCTGCTTCTGCATTTAGAAACCCTAAATCACCGCTGAGTTGCGTCTAGGCTCAACTTGACAATGCTACTATACATATGTATGTGTGAGTGAATCGTGACCGATCCTCGGTGCGGCTGATGCGCCTGACCGCATGTATAATGCATTCTCGGCCTGTACAAGGCTTTAAAACACCGTGGGAGTGCGACATCTTTATTTTATTTTATACTATATTTATATTAGACTGACTGGTGTAGAGGAAGCCGTGCGAAATTTCATGGATTCGATTGAGTCAAATTGTAGAAGCATGATTGGTTTCAATCGGCTCAGAAGTTCAAATGTCTACTGCTATTAGGTTAGGCATAGTGAGAGTTGGTGGATACTATAGGTATACCTGAAATTTGTGATGAATTATAGGACAGCTTGCATATCTTTTCATCGTTTTAAGTGTATGATAATTAATTTGTTAGAAATATCATAACTTTGAAAGGTCCGAGTGTGAGCCTCGCATTCTAATTCAAATTGGTATCTCGACGAAAGTCAACCTAATATTCCATGCCATCATCATTTTATTCATTCATTCATCACCATAGCCCATATATGTCACACTGCTGGGCACGGGCTTCATCTATAACTGAGAGGGTTTAAGCTGTAGTCCATCAAGCTGGCCTAGGGCCGATTGTATTCATTCATTACGTTATAGACTATTTACTCGTCTAATTTTAAAGACTGACTAAACTAGTATGTATAGCTATTTTATTTTGAACATTTGAATGACAATGCGTAGGTAGTAATTTTACTATCAAGCAGACCTTATCAGATAGGATAAAAATTTATGATTTGATGTTACGCCTTAATGCCTGTCAGCATGTAATTAAAGCTACTGTAAAAATCGAACCCATTACATCAAAGCTTTACAACCACTGCCACTCATTAAACGTAAAAGCGAACTGAAATGTCAAGCACGCAAATTGTGACTGGATGACATTTGTAAAAAAGCGCTCATACGCTTTAAAGCGGTTTGTGCTAGTTAAACACATCATTAAAGCGTAATGCAAATCGTCGCGTTCGCGCGTCCGCACTGATTGAAGTCTACATTTGAGCAGTTCACTTACCCTACCAATCGAGGGGAGGGACTCGGGGGCCTTTTGGGGGTCAAATATATTGGGGTAAGTTTGGGTAAACGATGTGGATTGATTGACAGATATGCACTGAATAATTAGGCGGCTTTTGTGGCGTAATAGTCTAATTTACGGAACGTTTTGAATGAGCTTTGGTATTAGATATAATTGGGGTTAATTAGGGGTAAGTGGGTAAAGGATTAATGATAGACGGATATTACAATGAATAATTGTGGTAAAATAATTTAACTTCTGTGCATTAGTTTTAAAAATAAGTAAAGTAAGACTGGTCAGCAATATGCGCAATCATCATCAGCTCATAAACGTCCCACTGCTGGGCACGGGCCTCCTCTATGAATGATGCCTTAGTCCAACACGATGGCCTATTGCGGATTGGCGGACGTGGATGAAATATGCGCATACCACCACCTCGACGCAACAAGGTTTTCCAAGTAACAAAATAGCATTTTTTTTGTTGTTGTGACAATTTATTAAGTCAAAGTCAAAGTCAAAGTCAAAGTCAAATTATCTTTATTCAAATAGACTTTTACAAGTTCTTTTGAATCGTAAATTTTACACTTTTTAATATTTTTTTAAACTATTGCCGCTTCGAAACGTGTGGCGAGTGGTCGAGAATTTCGACGGTCGCAGGTTCAAACCCCAGGCACACACCTCTGACTTAGAAGTTATGTGTGTATTCACAATGAATTATCACTTGCTTTAACGGCGAAGGAAAACATCGTGATAAAACCTGTACACCTAAAAAGTTCTTAGGAATTTCTTAGGTGTGTAGTCCGCCAACCCGCACTAGGCCAGCGTGGTGGACTAAGGCTTAAACCCTCTCAGTTGTAGAGGAGGCCCGTGCCCAGCAGTGGGACGTATTTGGGCTGATGATGATGATGATGACAGGAGTCACAGCCCCTCAGCCAATGACCCCATGCCCCCCTGGCGCATAAGGCGTATAGTGTAATACACTAAAATGGTAAAACGACATCGTTAGGCAGAAAATGTGGGCATAAACAAAAAAGTGCGGCGCAGGAGCGAGTATGTAAATGTGACGGACCTACAGTCCGTGCAGAGTGATTTGAATTTTTGAACTTCCAGCAATGCTGAATGCGCGGGCGCAGTGAATGCCGAATGCCTGAGGTGCCCATGAAGGCAGAAAAATATATACTTATTTACTAAGTGGCACTCATGATTCGAAAATACTTTAAGATTTATATAGTGTATTTTAAATTAATGAGCTCGTGCGACCGCGAGATGTCAGGTTCAATAACCACATGGAAAATATAGAATAAAGCAGTGGAGGTATTTCCATAAAAGCTCAAAAGCTTTACACAATTTGTTAATTTGTAATGTCTATTTTATAATAGTTTATTGTAAGGTCAGGATATTCTCATTTATATGTCATATTGCTTTTGTTAAATAAAGATTTAAAGCTTAAACATTGTTATTCGGAATTTTGAAGGACAAATTGGGCTTTTGGGCTTCGATGAAAGTACCGCTACTGGAATATAGGTGCCAACGTAGTAACCTTAATGAAATAAAGATTGTAATCAATTATAATTGTTTCGTTGGTCCTGCATAAGTGTGTGTATAGCGATGTATAGGTTTTCGGTTCAATGCCTTGGAGATATTAGCCATTATATTTCCCGGTAGTAGTAGCTCGAATTGTGTAATTTGCAAATATACAACTCTATCGTCTTCTGGGACATAGACATAAAGGGTTTCTGTAATTTATTTTGAATCGCAAAAGTTAAACTCACATAACAATTTATAACAATTAATCTTTCTTTGTTGCTCATATCATTTAATGCATAAACAGTGATGGCCTCGAGGTTTAGGTGCGCGGTCGAGAATTTCGGCGGTCGCAGGTGCAAACCCCAGGCACACACCTCTGACTTTTCGAAGTTATGTGTGTATTCAAAATGAATTATCACTTGCTTTAACGGTGAAGGAAAACATCGTGATAAAACCTGCACACCTAAAAGTTCTTAGGAATTTCTTAGGTGTGTAGTCCGCCAACCCGCACTAGGCCTGCGTGGTGGACTAAGGCCTAAACCCTCTCAGTTGTAGAGGAGGCCCGTGCCCAGCAGTGGGACGTATATGGGCTGATGATGATTTAATGCACAAACGACGAATGTCTGTCACCATTGCTTGCGAGCATGGTCACCATACCATTTAAGAATACAGCTACCATTCGCCATCAATCATGGTAAAGTCATGTCGTATTAGTCTTCATTTTGTTATCACATGAGCGTGTATCGCGGGCCTTAATCTGAATGCCTATTGTTAGCACGCATCATTTTTGCATACTCAGCGAAGATCCCGATGCGGTTGATGCTGAGAGACATACAGTAGTATATCTTATATATGTGTATGGATCATCTTATAATTACGCCTGTGGTTCCGAAGGCGTAGACAGGAACTTTCCTACACTTCGCGCTAGTGTTTGTTGAAACTTCATCATCACTCTCTTGCCCTGTTCCCAATGTTATTTGGGGTCGGCGCAGTATGTTTTATCCTTCCAAACATCGCTATCAGCCGTCATGTCTTCAGTCCTCCCTTTTCTTTGGCCTTCCTCTGTTTGTCCATCTTTCGACCTTCATACTCATTACTTTTTTACGAACATATGTTTTTATACAGTTTTTGTTGAAACTTCACGTATGTAATACGGGAAGAGGCTATTGCTGTATGGTGATATCAACTACCTCAGTGACGAAAGAGAAAAAAGTTGCAAAAGAAATTAAATTGAGCAATTAATTGCGCACTTAAAGTTGAAATATCAGAGGCGCGTTATTTATTTCGGAAACCTGGTTCCAAGAGACACACATAGAGTGATAGGTATATTAAAGATACTATTTGTTTTATATTAGACTATAAGGTACAAGACCTCACATTTCTAACAGAAGAAAAATACCATGTAAGTTGGGCTTTCTTGGGCTGTTAATATATGTCGGAATAATTAGCTCCAAATTATTTGATAAAAAATAATGTTTTTTTTGTTTACTTTTTTTGAAATGTTAGTTTTCAAGTACTTACGTAGTTGTCAAAGTCTGTCTAGTGAGTTGAAGTGAGATGCAAGATGGAAGAATAGTAGTTAATACGTGTATTATGAAGTAGTCCTGTTTAATTAAAATAAAAATAGTTAAAACATACATACATACATAAACTCACGCCTGTATTCCCCGAAGGGGTAGGCAGAGGTGCATTTCTGCACCCACATTTCGCCAGGTATGTATCAGTCCCACGTAATAGGGGGCGAGCCTATTGCTGTTTTTCGGGCACAATTCCAGACTCCGTGCTGCTACTGAGAATTTCCTAATGGAAAAACCCAATAACACTTTGCCCGACCCGGGAATCGAACCCAGGACCTCTAGATCGCTCGGCACATACTTGTACCGCGAGACCACGAGGCAGTTAAAAGTGCTTATTAGTTGGTCAACTCCCCACATTATGTAGACGAATGTCCTTCAAAATTCCTTTTATATTTTGATTTTACTTCCATAAAAGAATACCACGGTAATATACAACATCCAGTATATTTCACGTGGTATATTAATAGTTTTCTAAGTTAAGCTCTCGAGCGCTCGTTACGTAGTAATAGAGGTGACACGGAGCCGATTGAGATGTACAAACGAAGCGCTAAGTACCCGACGACGGATGCTCGTGTGCACTGTGCATTAGTATGTGGCCGGACTGTAAGGGGTATGGTACACGGATGGGGGAAACGACCGGATTAAATTTTAAAGTCACAGTCAAAATTTATTTTCGAATATGGGTTACAAATAGTTCTTATATAAAAAACTTGAGAGAACGAAGTTCCTTTCGATTAATTAGTCAAGGAATTGTAATTATTTCTTTTTTCAAATAGACTTTTACAAGTTCTTTTAAATTGTCAATTTTAAGCTATTTCAAACTAAACTATTGCCGCTTCGAAACGTGTTATCGCTGTGGAGAAAAAACGGCAAGAAACTCCCTCTGCAACACGAAATGTCATTTTTATTGTAATAGAAATAGCAATATTATTATTTTTTAAATTGACATAGTTTCAATTTTACATTATAAATGTCATAACGATACAAACTGTAGCAACACAATACAACTCCGATCAATTTACTTACTCCCAAGGCTTATTATCTTCAAGTTATAATAACTTACTTTAAATCTTCGGGGCATTGTGTATTAAGCAAAATACACTATTATATTTATATATCAGGAAAGCAGCACACACAAGGCAGTGTTCAATGAACTTATTTCAATAGGGGTCAACTTACTGGTCGTCGATCGTGGAATTAGTACAAAATCTTTGGTCGCCAGCACAACTTGATCTCTCTAAGTGATTAGGCTAATCCAAATATATTTGTCCATTTTTGACAAATGCAATTGTTGTTATTGCTGTCTATTTTTATTTTCGATGCAAAAATATTCTTTGTTTATTTTGAAGTACGTACGTACAGCAGCGAACGTTGAGTCGTCGGTACGCTGCTACTTCAATATTATCTTCTTGTCTTTATGAACTCCTGGTATTTGTGATTTGTAAAAAGTGTCATTACAACTTTTGGTCTTAATTTTTTCCGTCTAGCCCCCTTTCGCAACGCGCGATAAGGAACTTCGTTCCAAAAGTTGATGACTTCTAGTCATTAAGTCGGATAGTAGTAGTGTAGGACGACCTATAGCATGATGGTCCGACGACTTGGGAAAGGTGGCGGGTAACGGATGGATGAGGGCTGCTTAAGACCGGGATGGTTGGCGCTTTCTTTGGGAGGCCTATGTTCAGCAGTGGACGGCGATAGGTTGAGTATATAAGTCGGATACTGGACGAGTTTTGGAAGTAATACTTAGAAATTTCTTAGATGTTTAACCCCTAAAGTTTAAGTTTAAAATTTAACTCCTCTCAGATGATTAAGGAAGCCCGTGTCCGCAGTGAGACGTTTGTGGATTGATGATGATGATGGAAGTAATGCGGAAACTGATAAGACAACAAAAAAGTTTACTATTAGATTCACTTTTGTTTCATTGTGGATATACATATAAAATTGTATCTATATGTAAAATAGACGGAAAATTTTTCAATTTTCTGCTGTTAGGGGTTTATCTTAGGCCATTTCTCTGCTAAAGCCATTTTCCAAGAAAAGCTCGGTATGGTCTTTTATAGGATAAAAAATCCACAAATAGATACACGAGTTACAAGATAACCCCTTTTTTTCGTTGCGGTTTAAAAGAGGACAATTTACCAAACATAATTTTAAATTCTAAGTGCATTGCTTTAAGAATGGAAGCTAATTGTGATGGTGTGTAGGGAAGCGTAAATACAATTTAGCTTCCTGCAAAAATATATTATCTAATTTTATCTGTAAAAATCCTATATCTCAGAAGATAGTGTTTTGTTCAGAGAAAAAAAAAAACTTACACACTCGCATTTATACTAGCAGAGGTAGATTTCCCGCCACGTTTTAAGCTCGAAAAAATAAAAAACCAACCTGAAGTTGTTTTCGGAACATGTTTCAGAAGTCCTTGCTGTAAAAACAATTTCTTTTTTGTAAAACGCAGTAATACTTCGTCCGACATAGGTATCGAACAGGACCTATTCCGCAAGACTGACGATTCCTCGTTAGTCTTTCTTACTATAAAAAACAAAAGTATGAATATCTATTGTTAGCCTAAATAGTAATATTAAGTAATTATAAATGTATATCATTATAATACCTTACAATATTATATATTTACATTATTAAAAGCTTATGCGTACAGACCTTTTACTAATAATTATTGTAGTAATAGTAAAATTGCGTATTGATGATTTTATTACTTATAAGTATAATTAAAATTGTCAATTACTTTAATGAGAATATAATCTTGATTAATATAAATTAATTATTGGACTTTATAAAAACATTTAAAAATAAGACCGTCAATTGATGTGTATAAAAATGGTGTCGCTGAGCAGTTCGAGCTCAGTCGTTGGAATTGTCAGTTGCAAGACGGATTAATATATATTTTAAAATATAAAAGTTGTTGGAAATATAAAAGTTGAAGACTTACTTGTTTCTCAACGAGTGTTACCCTTCACTATCATCAAAGTTATAATGCCGTTAAAAAAAACGCAGCGTTTCCCCCGTCTACATGTAACAGCCTTTTCATAAAGCGCAACGGCGAGGCATGTGTGTACTCGTCTTGTTAGAGCGACTAATAGCTTTCCAGCGAACTGATACGGATCTCCGCGGACCGTTCACATCGGATTCCTCAACGTGCCGGCCAGAAATCAATCATTTTACAAATACTTTATATGTGATTTTGTAGTATAAAATTATAGTATCATTACTAGTGATACCATTTTCATATTTGACAGCCCCGTGGCGTAGTTGGCTAGACACCAGCTTGCGAAACGAGAGGCCGCGGGTTCGATCCCCGCACCGAAACATATATGTGTGTGATCCACAAATATTTGGTTCGGGTCTGGGTGTTTGTGAGACCGAAAAGTCTCTCATAGTTTCTGACACCCACGACACAAGACTCATATCTTAATATGGGGTCAGAACTATGTATGTAACTGTTGGGTGTATTTTATTTTATTTATTTAACTATCGTAACAAATTCAGTAGAATTTTTCCAAATTTCTTCGTGATACTAGCACGGAAAATGACAATGGGTATTAAAGAGACCATCATTTAAAAGTGAAGGGATTATCATTGAAAAGTAAAGGGTTTTATTGCAGTTTAGGGTAGTGTAACTAAGTTTTTCCATCAGTCAATTGCCAATAGCAGCACGCTTCTGGTTATAGGAATACTTGAAAAACGCTGAAAGGCTCCTTTCATGTGGAATTTAAAACACAATTGGCGTGAAGTTTTTATAGCAATGCAACTCTGTCTGGCCTTTCGAGGATATAGGCGTAAATTGGGTGTGTTTGATTAATAAACTTTTTTTTAAGTTGTCACTATCTAAGCTATACTGCAATTACCAATAGGTGCCAGTGTGCTCACTTTGCTGTAAAACACGGACGCTTTTTTTGATACACAAAGAAGAATGAGAAGGCTTTATAGAAAGGCATGTGTAATGAGAATAAAATAGGTTACATTATATTGTGTTACGTTAGCGAGCATGCTTTTAACTCTACGCAGATTTCCTTTGAACATTATCGAATTATTTTCAGCATTACTCGACAATATAATTTATGATACTTTGTACTTAAATATTTTAGTACTTTTGAGAAGAAAAATAGCTAAAAAGAAAATACAAAAATAAAGTTTATTTTTATAAAATTAAATAATAATTAATTGAAATATATTTCTAAACCTGTAATTACCCCTGTAGTGTAAACGTAATATTAATAATAAATTGTAGACGTTAAAATAAATTATAATATAAGCGCTGTTCCCCACTCAAACCGGTTCACTACTACCTCTGATACCGGACCGAGTGGACGTGCCAGACGCTATTGAAACTAAGCTGAAGTAGGTTTATTTATACAAACCAAACCTGAAACATCTGGACATAACAACCCCTGTTACTTGAGCTGATTTATTGAGTGTATTTTATAGATTTCTAAACTACATTACTGTTAAGAATTTACTTATAGAGAAACCTGTTTATAATCACACTTAAAAACGCAATAAACTGACTCAGATAAAGTTTTTTAACTACAAAAATACAGGTACTATTCTTCATCTTTACAAACTGAATTCGTGACGTCACACACCACGTCACGGGCACATCAAAATGAAAAAGTAAATTTCCACCACAAAATGTTGAATTTAAAGTGCATAAAACTGCCGCTATGTAGTTTGTTGTAAATAGGTGAAAAAGTTTAATTTGCGTATCGCATCCTGAATTCCGCTTGCGTTCCATGAGGGCTGTTGAAAGCTGTCCAAATGATTAAAGTGCTAGCTACACTGAGAGATAATCATTATTTGTTTATTTGTCACCATAACGAACATGTTCAAGTTCGCGATAATTGGTTCACCGGCGCAAGCTTTTGAAAATTGTGAATACACAATTCGAAAATAATTACGGCACTGTTTTTTTTTTCCTTTTTTAATAATATTTTCTCACTCCACAGTTACACTATGCGAGACTGTTGAGAAACGATTTTTTTGGAGTTTAAGACGGCAACATTTTATTAATAAGTTTTTAATCGGTTTTTTACTCGTACATCTATACACGACATAGACCGAGAAAGGTAAGGTATAAATTCATAATAGTTGATACGCCTTATTCAAAATATGTCTCGTTCTGGGAACATTTCGTCCATATCTAATAATTTCAAGGAATTATGAAGTCTGTCTATTTAGCCAACGTGGTAGACTGGGTCTTAGCCACACTAAAGTGCAGTTTCGTGCCCTGTAATTAATGAGCTGAAATATTATCATCATCATCAGCCCAAATACGTCCCACTGCTGGGCACGGGCCTCCTCTACCATTGAGAGGGTTTAGGCCTTAGTCCACCACGCTGGCCTAGTGCGGGTTGGCGGACTACACACCTAAGAAATTCCTAAGACTTTTTTAGGTGTGCAGGTTTCATCACGATGTTTTCCTTCACCGTTAAAGTACGTGAAAATTCATTGTGAATACACACATAACTTGGAAAAGTCAGTGGTGTGTGCCTGGGGTTTGAACCCGCGACCGTAGAGATTCTCGACCGCGTGCCCAAACCTCGAGGCCATCACGACTTAGTAGGCCATCACGACTTAGAACTTGAAATATTAACTCAGCGCTAAATGTGCGAACAACTTTACAATCTGCTGAAAATGTGTCAAGCACGTTTGGGTCTCGTTTGTGGATATTACCGAAGTCGTTTCGACATCGATTCGTGTTCGAATCGGGCCGACGATTCGTTGATTGAAACTTATGGGAAACAACTCGGAATAAATCACTTTCATTGCCCAATTAAAGACTCACATTACTGGGAAAAATTTGAATATGGAACACAAGTGTGTCGGCTTTCGGGATGAGCCCGTATTTGGTTTTGACTGGACTTAATTGTGTCGACTGGTTTGCGACTAACGTGGTGATCTTAATCGTTTCTCGTTAGTTGATACTCCATTGGGACACTTTGCCGTGTCATAAAACAAGGTAGTCAGACTGTATCTTTGAGACGATAGGTATCTTTTGAATTATCTTAATAATTGATGTTCATTAATAGTTTGTGTAAGGGGTCGTTGAAGGCCGTCAAAGCAATCCTAATTAACATTTTTAAATCTAAATCGATTTTCATAAATTCGAAATACCACGTCATAGCCTATTATAGACTTCTTTTATTAACAATAAATTAACTCGAGATGAATAAATCTTAATTTACTGTCAAAATTTAACGAGACGTGTGTATGTTAACAATAGCCAGTACTTCAATTTGACAATTTAGATATTCCCCCTTACATTCTCAACAATTGGAAGCAATAGAAAAAACACAACTAATGGATTCGTCGAATTTTCGAGTGTTATAAGTGCTCTTGTAATATTTATGTTGTCTACCCTACGTAAATATATTTTTGCTTATTTCTAACAGATACTTTTTGTATGATTTTTTTTGAGATGGTTTAAACGATAAAATAGTTTTTGATTAGAGACATGAATCGGAGTGATGTTGCATCAAAACTATCATTAGTTTAAAGATGAATATAAAAATAGTATCTTCATTATTTTAAATAAAAAATACAATGTAAAAAAATACTATACTACTAATTGGAAAACCAATTAAATAGAGAATTTTGTTTAGGCAGAAGTTATCTAAATCATTCTCTTTTTTCAAATATAATAATAAATATTAAAAAATATATTTATTGAATCTATAAAATGTTAATTATTATCACTTGCATTCAGTCAATATAAAATTTAGTGTACCACCCTATTCGGAAGGCAGTCATCACTAGAGAAGAACGGGCAAGAAACTCTAGTAATGCTCTTTTTCAACCTAGAAATAGCTTACAATATTGATACAAAGATAAGATTTTCTAAAAAAAACACTCTCACGTTAACAATATGTAAGAGATGTTACAGAAAAAAAAACAGTTCCAAAATTTTCGATCTTATTAAACAGACGTGTATTAATATTTAAACTTTTCTTATAACATTATGAAATGTTACGCTGAAGGTGTATAAAGCAAAGTAGGCTTAATGAGAACAGGTAAATGACACGGGGCGGCTTCCCGGCGGGTGCATGCCACTTGTCACCAGTTGATTTGATCTATTTTATTAAGGCCTAAAACTCCTCTCTCTCTGTGTTCCAAATTCAATTTTGTTGTGAACCTAGGAAGTAAGGCTTAGATAAAAATCTTGGGCAATAATAATTTCTTAATAAAATGTGACAGTGGTCTCATCTATGCCGAAACTCGCTCACTCGTACTAAGTTTATAACGATTGTAAAGGCATTGACTAAGCATACACCCCTTATCATCCAAACATAGCCTAAAAATGAATCTTGGCACATCAGGCACTTTTAAAAGCTACATACTTTTGACAAGACCTGACCTATAGTATGCGAAATTTCTGTCATGCATATTAAAACCTTACAAAATAAAACTTATTGTGTGTTTCGAGCCTGGTATCTCACGTATCTCTCTCACACACAAAATCATTGATATAATACATTTTTTGTAATTGTAAGTGTATCTGTTCCTTGTAGGGTTACCCGATGTAGGTGTGCTTGAGGATCGGTGTAAATGAAACACTTACTAGGGTTCACACTAAGGTGGCATGATGCCGACTTGATGGATAATGTCTGACTGAACGCTTTATTATAGAAATTATTAACTTATATACACAGTTTGGTTAATGTGTGTGTACGCGTGTCTTCTGTTGTATTTGCCGCTAAGATGGTAGTGTGCATAGTTCATAATTTATTTAGTAAGCATATTTGCTTTGACCGACATATAGTACACTGATCTGTGCCCCACATAATAAAAGGAATCAATTCTTAAGTTAGAAGTGGAAGATAACATTTCATCCCGAGTTTTCCCCCGCATCCCGTCTCCTAGATATTGATTTTGGTTGTTAGGGATTTATTTATGGTTGCCAGATGATGTTGCTTAATACGGTTACGAGGGTAGCGAGTTCGATTCCGCCCTTCAAATATTTATGTATTACCACCCCTTGTGTAAAATATTGAATTGGATTTGATATGATGGATAAGTATACTCTATTTTACAAGATAAAGGAATAATTCTAAAAGCCTGTCTTTTTGATATGACTGTGTTTGTATCGGTATCTTGCTTGGCGCAGGCCTTCTTTACAATATTAAAGAGGATTAGAACATAATGTATATTGCCTAAAAAACCCTATGCGGTTAAATCAAATTATAAATAAATAATGGTCTCTCCTTAGCCAAGATTCTTCTTATAGCATTAGGAATGTAAGGGCAAAGTATTTATTCTTTGAAATTATTAGTACAATTGATTTAAATGTTCTTAAAACCTGGATATTCAATTTACATAATCATCAGTTCCTATACGTCCCACTGCTCCTCTACAACTGAGAGGGCTTAGGCCTTAGTCCACCACGCTGGCCTAATGCGGTCTGGCGGACTACACACCTAAGAAATTCCTAAGAACTTTGAGGTGTGTACGTGAGTACGCGATAATTCATTGTGAATACCTCTCTACTTAATCAACATATGTAAATTATCACTTTCATCCTGTGCGATAATCATTCCTGACCAAAAACCAACTCTAGTTCCGCAAGCGCCATTTCATAATAAAGATTTGGTTTCCTAATATTTTAGCGACCTAGACTACGTCTAAGCAGGATTCCCGTCCAATCAATGGGTTTTAGCATAATTGAAGAACTATAAAACAAACGGTCGCTTTGCATATTTAATTTTAGTATGCTAACGTTGCAAATATTAAGGTTGGTCAACACACTTCCTAAATTAAATTTTGGGACTCGTCCAGAGTTATCGATAGGAAAATGTAGTCTTTCGATATTCGAATTTCACATAACCATATTTGTAAATATGCCCAAAAATTTCTTATTGGAAAGACCCAATAACACTTTGCTGGGAATCGATTTTAGTCTATTTTACAAGACAGTGTAGCTCCTGAAAGGATTTTGAAATTAGGATACAGTTATGGTTTAACCGATAAAAATACACAAAAAAAATCGAACCAGTTTCCACAGAGTCCCATTGTTTCATAAAAAACGATGTAAGTCTGCAGCTTTTATCTATGTTTTGTCTTCCTTCATCATCATCATCACATTGCGTCTGCATTTTCTTAAACACTAGAATTTTCATTTCAATTATTATATTTTTTTGCAATCTTTTCTACTTATAACATCATTATGAGTTGAAAGATCTGGTAGCGCATTTGTCAGTCCTCCGCAACAAAACTAAATAAACAAAGGTCTGACTTCTCAATTATCTATTGTATTCAGTGTAATTGACCGTTTCTAACAATGGAATTTACTGAAAAGAATGTGCAATTTGGTATATTTCTTTTTTATTTCAGTGTAGTGTTACGAGATAAATTAATGACTTGTGTTTCATTTTGTTTTCTCGTTAATTTAAGAATAAGTCTCTGCTATTATAAACTCTAGATAATAAATAAATAAATAAATACACCCAACAGTCACATAGTTCTGAGCCCACACTAAGATACAAGTCTTGTGTCGTGGGTATCAAAAACTACGAGACACTTTTCGGTCTCACATACACCCAGACCCGAAACAAATATTTGTGGATCACACAAACATTTGTCTCGGTGCGGGGATCGAACCCGCGGCCTCTCGTTTCGCAAGCTGGTGTCTAGCCAAATGCGCCACGGGGATGTCAAATTAATGGCGATCATTTATATTAATACAAAAAATATGTTTATATTAATTTCAAATTTCGCTATCTATTTTTTATATTGTTTGTAATCACCTTAACTATTACCTGCCTAAGTTTCCGATCACGGTCTGAATACATCCTGTAGATCCACTGTGGAAAAAAGAGCTTTATGATGTTTAGTATACATTGTAAAATGATTTTTGCGGCCTTAGTTATTGTACTCAATCTATGTACCGTATTATTGAGATGGCTAGATATAGAATAAATACCAAAAATACAGATAATAGAAGACCCTCAGAAAGTAGTAGACAGATAAAGTATATTTTTATATTCTATTTCTCAAAAAAAAAAAAAAAAAACTAAGGGGAATCTTAAAGAGCCAGATAGCATCGACTAATGGGTACCTCGTGGTAACACCATACACGCGTATCGCAATGTAAATGAGGCCTTAACAAAATGGCTTATTACAAACTGTTTTCTAATCTGTGCAAACATGGGGAGGGGCGCGTTGCCATGGCGACCGTATCTCGGGTTTCTTCCTGAGTGATCGGCGAATATGGCCGGGGAGCGGGGAGCCGTGATTACCTTGGGCCTTACTACGACCTTACGAAACATCATCACTTATCAGTACTGTTGTCACCAACCAGAGATCTCAATCAGATCATGTTTAACTCCTAACCAACATGTAGTGCACGCATAAGTGTGTTGATTGGTAATCGTGTTGCCGGTCTAAAGAACATCAACTATAGACTATGGACCTCCACAGTCTCCTGTCTTTCTAAGAAATTCATTCTTGTGCTGCTGATAAAATAAAGATACTTCTAAGATCTTTCTTTTAAAGAAAACTACGAAGGACCAAATTTTTGGTAGGACGTATCACAAAACCACGTAAAGATATCTCGAGATCTGTTGAATTCGGGCAAAGTTTCACTGTTTCAATTTGGTGAGAAAATCCCATAAATACCAAGAGATGCATCCATTGGCGAACATCTTCGGGATTATTTGACAGCCCCGTGGCGCAGTTGGCTAGACACCAGCTTGCGAAACGAGAGGCCGCGGGATCGATCCCCGCACCGAGACAAATGTTTGTGTGATCCACAAATATTTGTTTCGGGTCTGGGTGTTTGTGAGACCGAAAAGTCTCTCGTAGTCTCTGATACCCACGACACAGGACTTGTATCCTAGTGTGGGGTCAGAACTATGTATGTGACTGTTGGGTGTATTTATTTATTTATTTACCGTAGCGACTGCCAGTTTACAATTGATATAGGTGTATGAAAAACTCGAAAGTATGACGTCCAATTCGCAAACCCATAGTTACCCCAATTTCTTTGGGGTAATTACGTATTATACCCACTTCACCTGTTTGACGTGTGGGTAATTAGGGACGGGATTTGGGAAATATCATCAAAACGCTGGCAACGAAATTGTTTGTTAAAGATAAATTATTTTAAAACACGTACTTCGGATTGGACGGTCGCCGACAAAAAGGATGACAACGTCGACTTGTTTGTATTTTATATGGGCTTTTTGTCGGATTGACATGTTGGATTGGGGTGGGGATTTGAGATAAAAGGGATTTTTATTGTAACATAAAGAAGGCTACTAAGAAACTAATATGTTGATGGACTAAAAGCTCGTTTTATTATCTGATTGCATTTAAATTTACTATAGTTTTTTATTATTATTTAATGCTGTAAACAAGAATATTGCGAATTATGGATTCCTCCGAGAAGCAAAGGTACACTTAACAGGTGTGGGCTGATATAGCTGTAAACATACATACACATACAAGGCCTAAACCCTCTCAGTTGTAGAGGAGGCCCGTGCCCAGCAGTGGGACGTATATAGGCTGATGATGATACATACATATGTACACGTAGTTAGTATTTTTACAATGGTTTAATCTATACTTATAAATGTGAAAATATCATTGTCTGTTACTCTTTTATGCCTAAGCCGCTGGATAGATTTAAGTGATTTTTGGTTATATGACCTTGAGAGAGCACATAGGGTACCTAACTTTATATTTCCAACACAAATTTCCAAGGTACGTACAAGAAAAAATATTAAAAAAGGCACTTTTACAAACATATTTGTTCTACAAAATAAACATATTTTAAAGTATTTAAAAACTTGTTATAATTTCCTCGATCATTATTCATTAGCCTTGATAAAAACTCCTTTATTACCCCATAATAAAAGTCTAATTACCCCAATATCGCATAACTCAAGCGAGACGTTATTCCACGACCATTTAGACGTCTGGACACGTAAGGAATTTCCCTAGGCTATTACTCATGTCTCCGAATACGTTTCTATATAGTCTGAGTTACTTAGATGCCACAAGGCATTTAGTTGTATATGAGAGTAACTAATATGTAATGCTAAAAATATGATGTTGGGCAATAAATGTTAGTTTTCATATTTAGTCCATTAAACATCCGATTATTCACGACTTTGGATTCTGGCCTTTGTTCGTCAAAGTGTTTTTGCATTTTTCCCACAAGGAAAATTTTAGTAAGAGCACGAAGTGTGAAAATGTGCCTGAAAATAGCAATTTTCACATATTGTGAGTTCTGGAGAAGGCCTGTGCCCAGTAGTGATAAATGTTTTGTGACTCATAAGACAGAACACATTTTTAAAATTTAAGGTAATAAATAATTATTAGATATTTTGCATAGAAATATAGATAAAATAAAATGGTACGAGTTAGCGTGGTTTTTATCAGTTGTTGTGTTAACACGCAATAATATTATGCTCATAGTACTTATTGTTGTTTTTATAACTAAATTAATAATGCATAAATACTTGAAAAATCAAATGACGTGAAATATAAAAAAAGCAAAGTTAAAGGATCAATTCTATTTTCAGATAAAAACAGTAGGTGGCGGTTATATTTTGTTTACCCCAATATCGTAAGTTTTCAGTTTTGAGACAAGTTCCTGTTGGAAGCAATTCGTCGCATTCGAGATTAACCTAGATTCAAAGAAAACAACAGCTGAGACGATATCGGCTTACCGGAGATGGGTAAACCTACAACAAGAGAATAAATTATGTACATAATAACTTTGTGGGTGGGAAATGAAATATCTACTTAGAAAGCTATCAATTATTGCGTTTCATTTTTAAAGTTACTAAATTAGTGCCAAGTATATTAACTGTAGACACACGCCTATAACTAAGGAGACATAGGTGCAATTCTGCACCCAAGTTTGCCAGCTGTTTTTAAGCTCTATGTGGTAAGGTATAAGCTTATTCCTATTGTTAAGGCACATTTCTTTTAGATATATCTATTATCACCTTGTTTGACTTGAGAATTGTATCAAAGACCTGTATATCGCATGCCACACACCTTTTTTCTTTTTTTGCCCTTCGAGGCTAACAAGAAATTATTAAGAATCCCTGCAGTCTTAGTAATTAATGTCTGTATATTGGAACCTGTGAGGAGACATAGAGACTGTTGTTTGTCACCCGACATTAAACAAAGATTGGAGGTATATGTACGATATAATATTTCTAATTTCAAGAATGAGCCATAGCAAATTACGAACGCGAGTGGTTGAAAGAAAACTGAGTATAAACCAAAAACACAGTTTGTAATATTTTTCTCATCAAAAACTCGGCTTAAAGTTCGATCAGCGTCGTCTAAAATTATATAAAAGTTTTTGAATTAAAACTTTTATAATGTTATATATCGATAAACATCTTGTAAGATATGCACTTTTGCTATTCTCTTTAATAATATAGGTTGTATGAAAGATATTTTTGCATGAAGAATAAAAAAAAGGATTAAAAAAAAAAACACACCCAACAGTCACATACATAGTTCTGACCCCACACTAAGATACAAGTCTTGTGTCGTGGGTATCAGAAACTAAGAGAGACTTTTCGGTCTCACAAACACCCAGACCCGAAACAAATACTTGTGGATCACACAAACATTTGTCTCGGTGCGGGGATCGAACCCGCGGCCTCTCGTTTCGCAAGCTGGTATCTAGCCAACTGCGCCACGGGGCTGTCAAATTTAAATCGCTAGATAATGCAGGCTGCGTATTTTTTTATTATCTAGTGTTATATAATAAACAATAAAAGTAGTAAAATTTCGAATTTATCCTACATGGACAAAAAAATCTAAAATTGTAAAATCAATAAATGAATTATTGTAAAATCAACGAATGTTTAGTATTAGAGGAGAATTATAATATGATATTACGTTAACTTGACATTGACTGCCTTTTAGTCTCTAGGCACAAATGTGTCGTATGATCTAGAGGTCCCAGTAGAGACCCAGTAGGGGTTTCCGGGTAGGGCAGCTTTATGAGATGTATAGGTACGAAAAACGGCAATAGGCTCGCCCCCTATTACGTGGAACGAAAACGCAATTGGCGAAATGTGTGCGCAGAAGTGCACCTCTGCCTACCCCTTCACCTAAGAAAGTCCTAAGAACTTTTAGGTGTGCATGTTTCATCACCATGTTTTTCTTCACCGTTAAAGTACGTGATAATTCTTTGTGAATACACACATAACTTTTAAAAGTTAGAGGTGTATGCCTGGGGTTTGAACCCGCGATCGTCGAGATTCTAGACAGTGCAGCGTGCCCAAACCTCGAAGCCATCACGAAATTGCCAGTGACAGTAACATGTTTGTCTCTAACTGCTAATGTACACGAAACTTAAGTATTGATATTGAGAAAAATTCAGTAATTTTTCATCCGTAAAAGTAGATCCAATATATGCGTAGACAGACAAACTATGTGCTACATTGCTTATTTTATTAAAGTCAGCATAGTATATATTGTACTTGAGTATTCAATGTTCATTATTTGTTAACGAGTTACCCCTTTATAGAGTGGGAGTCAACAGGGACGCAAAGGGTTCGCGAGTGTTTCCGACCTCGTAATTAGAGAATTGTAGAAAAAGTAGGCTTTGCATTCACGCGTGAATAATTAGAGCTCTATTAAAAAATATGTATTTTCCAATACTTCCTAGATTGCGGTGTAAATGTTTTTACAGCATGTTAGCAAATACACCTGGTTTTCTCTGTGGGGTGATTAATACGTCTAAAGCGCTATTTAGGGGCTTAGTTTATACGCTGGAAAAATATGCCTTGAAAATTACGGTATGGAAAAATCTTTTGGGGTAAAACTTACCATTTTGGAATGGATAAAATATATCACGTGCAATTTTTGTTAACGCACCACTGACCTAAATACACGAAGAATATCTGGCAAAGATGGTGTAAGTGATTTTTTCTGGGATAAGGTTAAATGAATTTTGTAGGTGAAATATAATTTGCCACTATTCACTGGGTTTATTACATTAACCTTAAGGTAACTTTGCGTTAATAAAGCGCGAAACTTGCTTGTTTTAAGGAAAACAAGATTAAGAATATTACTAGGATGTTGCTTTACTTGAAAAGTAAAATAGAATTCTTTTTCTATTTATTTTTAGATTTTGGAAGAAGAAAACTTTTCTCGTAAATTTAACCTGATTGGATCGACAATAGCAAGGCTATTACCGCTGCTTTCAATTGATATTGTTGTTAAAGCAACCCGGTAAAATTATGTTGACGAGATAATTGTTTTAGATTTTAGTCTGTTAACATTTTATTTTGTCCGTATTATATTACTGGGTGTAGAGCATAGTCTCTTCCGAGCACGGTTACAAAAAAATAAAAAATATGGCCAGGTTAAAATATACATTCAAAATTCAAATATTACGTATTAAATTAAATCTCCTTCATTGAAACTTGTGTATCGTTTCCATTAGTCTGTGTAAAATCAATAATTTCTCCCGGCTCTTATAGCCCATCAAAACCACGAAGGCGTTATGTCTGCGGGCCTTGCTCAGTCTGATTTAGTATGAATTTTTATTTTACTCAGACTGCAAGGATGGACCTGCGGATAAACTGGTGGTGTGCGTTTCATGGCTCCCGGCTCCGATTCCAAAGTTGGCCAATGTTAGGAAGTACTCAGCAGCAGCACGGCGTCTGAGAAACGTAACTGAAAAATGCATATCGCCCCCTATTACGTGAGACTTAAAAAAATTGGCGAAATGTGGGTATGGAAATCCACCACTGCTTTTAGAATATGACAAAAACTTGGTAAAACACTGTTATTTTTAATGTACACAACTTCACAACTCACTATGAACTGAAGTTTATTACAATCACCGTCGTATTTATATATATATATATATACTCAGCCTATCGCCGTCCACTGCTGAACGTAGGCCTCCCCAAGAAAGCGCCAACCATCCCGGTCTTGAGCAGCCCTCATCCATCCGTTACCCGCCACCTTTCTCAAGTCGTCGGACCACCGTGCTGCAGGTCGTCCTACACTACGTTTGCCTAAGCGCGGTCTCCACTCCACACTCCGTCGTATTTAAATTCAAATAACTAGAAGAGTTACGTCACTTCCTCTCAAAACACTAATTATTTTATTGATAAACATTCCTTTCAATAACAAAAATCACCGGTACATTTACAATATTCGGCTAAATTTAATAAAAATATTACATAAAAATACGATTAGCTCCACTATACCCATACTGGCCTATACTAAGATGAATCTTGTGTCATGGCAATCGGAAACTTCAAGATGCATTTTGGTACATATATACCAGTCTCTAAAGAAGTATTCGTGTGAATAATAATTATTAATTATTATTTGTAATGCTGACAATAAATTATTTAATTCCTTATCCTTATTTTACATTAAGTGTACAATATGGGATGAGTATGTTCTAGATCTGAATACATTGGACAGCGGTATGTTGTGTTGTTAAAGAAGATTTTATATGCGGCTAATAAAGAATTGAAAATGCTGAAGAAAAACAAAGTAATGTGATTTAATTCACATACATACAAACATAAACTCACGCCTGTATTCCCGAAGGGGTAGGCAGAGGTGCATTTCTGCACCCACATTTTGCCAGGTATGTATCAGTCCTACGTAATAGGGGGCGAGCCTGTTGCCGTTATTCGGGCACATTTCCAGACTCCGTGCTGCTACTGAGAATTTATAAATGAAAAACCCAATAACACTTTGCCCGACCCGGGAATCGAACCCAGGACCTTTAGATCACACGGCACATACCTGTGCCGCGAGACCACGAGGCAGTCGCTTTATCTCAAAGTTCATAAGTTATCCTGATATAATTATTATCCCCTTTTCATCTTGAAACATCGCACATATCTTTATCCTTCGGTTATGATTATGTTGACATGTATTTTTACGTATTTATTTTGTTGATTTTTTTTAAGAATAAATCAATACTATAAAGAAGTATGCTTGGTGAAAAGATATATATGTCGAGTTGGTCACTAGTACGAGACTTCAACTGACAGCGAAACGCAGTGTGCAGATAGCACGCTTCGACAGAGTCTAGCTCACTTCCGTGCGGAGTCGAAGAGTGGGGGCGTCAAGCGATGTCGACGAGTGGGAGTGGCAGCTTGAACGTCGCCAATTCTCATCGAACCACCGAGCGGACAACAAGTGCCTAGAAACTGTCTCACGTTTCGTTGTACTATAATTTGTCAAGTTTTATTGGAAATATAACCTCTAAATGTCTTAAAAGTTTTCACTCGGCCTATGTTTCCGACATATAAAAGTTAGTACTATCGTTGTTATATGTTTTAATTTTTTAAATAGTAACTATTAGAAATGATTAATAAAATCATTTGGTATTCCGGTTTAATACAGCATTTAATTATCAAAAAAGTAATATATAAATTATTTTAAATAATATTTCCCGTTCATATTCATAAAATTAATTAACACTCAATTATTTTGCGAGTAATTTTTTATTTTCACGTCTCAGAAAATTACTACATAAAATCTAGTTGTGGCCTATAGGAATGTACAACATTTTCTTTGAAATTATTCCTTAAACAAAACATAAACGTAACAACAACTGTGTGAGAAAATTTCAGGAATGTAATTATTTTTTTAGTTCAGCATGTCACAAATTTGTTTCCCTGTCTACCAAGCCTTAAAAAGCCAACCGAAGTATCGGGGGTTGCCGTAGACATCATTATTTGTGTTGTTTCCCCAAAGCAAACGATCGCCGTAAGAGTCAGTATGCGCATCCAGTTTCAACGCTTGTCCGTACTCACGGTTGACTATAAAGAATACTACTTTATTGTCCCATTGCTTTGGCTCTACTGTCCATGTATGTCTCAGCTCGTTGGAAGAGTTTGAGCCCCAACATTTTCTGTCTCCGATAGAATCAACATTCACATCAAGTTTAAAGAACATGGTGTGTTCAATGTTCATTATTTTAAAGACTACGTTATTATTATCCCAAATCGGAATGAGTTTCCAGCTAACTCTATTGCTTGAGTGGTCGTTCTTGTCACCCCAAGCCAGCCTGTCATTGTAATAGTCAACATTGGCATCCAATTTAAGATCCATGTTATAGTAATTGCTCACAATCTTTACTTTCTCGTCGTTGAAAATCAATTTGAAAGCGGGAGGAAAGTATTTTTCTACAATGTCTTTCGATCCAGAGTTCCAAAGTTTGTACGCGTACGCTGTTGTATAACGTATGCCATCTCGGAGAAGTTTGTTTATCACGTCTTTAATGACATTGCCTCCATCACTTGCGTTTAATGATTGAGTGATTTCCACAGCTTTGTCATATGACGCACTAGCAACTGCATTATATATTTCATCAGTAATATCGGTGACATTTAAAAATGCTAAGTGGGTATCGAACAATGTGACATACAAATGTTGAGGTAATTCATATTTCGGACAGAAATATAATAACTTAGAGCGCAACGCATCACAAAGCAATTGTATGGCTGCTGAATTCCGATCGAACCCATAAACTACAACAACACCAACGTTAGAATTGACCATTCGGGCTATATCTTGAGCGCAACTTGTAACTAAAGGCGCTCCCATAAGGGTCACCAGCTTGACAGAGTTCCCTTTGATATAGCTAGTGGTATCGCATACGTCTTCATTGTAAGTAGGTATTCTGTTCGGGATCTTTCTGCCTTCATCTCCACCGTTGCTGACGACTTGGTACTGACGATTGACGTTGTAACAGTCAGGGAAGCCACTGCTGCCATCAGAGACAACAATTCTCCCCTCGCCCCAGTAGTCTACGTGTTCTATCAGCTCATCCGAAGTGGGTATTCTTATCAATTTGTATTCACCCAAGAAGGGTAATTCTGAGTATGGATAATGCTTGTCCACATTGATGGTGTAGTTGGGAGATTCGGCTTTCCTCCATTGAGCAGCAGCAGCATCCATTTTGGTTTTATAGTGCTTTGTTCTTTGAGTTTATCTGAAAAACATGTACAATATTAGAACAATATAGAGTTCATAGTAGCACAATTTTTTAAAATTAATTGTTTAGGAGAGAAGCTGGCTAGTTACTCCTCTTCCAACCACAGCCTTAAGGTAGGAGGGCAGGGAAGATATGGCGTGTGGAGATGTCGCATTCTCGCCGTTAATAATGCCGGTCTCCGGCTAAAATGATCCTGACGACGGCATACCGATCGATACCCCATGGTGACTCTATTCTTACGAAGAATAGTGTGAATGATGCTATCAGAATATATTTAGATTCATATAGGATCAATTTAAGGGTATCTACCTCTTCTTATAAAAATATGCTTTTACAATTTTGTAAATTATTAATGACGGCAAAAATATTTCTTTGTACATACACATATAAGTAAATATTTTGAAAGTCTTCACTCATGCCTGCTTTCTATAAGGGGTAGACAAAAGTGCATTTCTACACTCACGTTTTAGCTTAGTTCTAGCTCCCACGTAATAGACCAAAGTCAAGTCAAAGTCAAAACAATTCCTGTTCAGCGGGACCCACTAGGGCGTTAGCTAAGCAAAAACCAATAAATAAAAAATGTATGCTCACCATGAACAGAGGACAAATGTGTAATCACAATACAATGAATTGTTTTTTATAAGAATTCGTCTCTATTATCAACTATTTGCGGTTCCGCCAACCACTAGCGGGAGGTAAAAATATTCATATTATAAATGATAAAAAAATATCATTAGAAAAACAATGGTTAACCTCAAGATAAAGAATGTAAAACAGGAAGATAGCGATGACATTAATTAAAACCACGTGTTTCTGGTGAAATTCCCTATCAACGCAAAACTTTAAGCAAAAATAGCATCTATTACGCTTTCAAATACCCTAATTTCCAAAAATCCAAAAGTCTAACCCGCTTTGTGGGTAAAATGTAATAGATATGTAGATTATGCGACGTTGCCGCGGTGAAGTATTACAGATATACGAGTATATTATGTATGTATGCATATTTGACAGCCCCGTGGCGCAGTTGGCTAGATACCAGCTTGCGAAACGTGAGGAGCCGGAGGTTCGATCCCCGCACCGAGACAAATGTTTGTGTGATTCACAAATATTTTTTTCGGGTCTGAGTGTTTGTGAGACCGAAATGTCTCGGACTTTTATTCTAGTGTGGGGTCAGAACTATGTACATATGTGACTGTTGTTTGTATTTTTTTATTATTTATTAAATTATATTGTACGGAACAAATCAACCCTTTGTGCTTAAGGAGTGGTTTTGTTACTGACATTGTTTGTAATATTAGTCAATAACTTAAACATAACATACTTTTTGTTTGATTTACATTGGCAGTATAATAGGAGGGCCATGTTATCTGCCCTATGCACGTTGCCATTAAATCTATGACCTCAATCATCAACATCATCAGCCCATATACGTCCCACTGCTGTTCACGGGCCTCCTCTGCCATTGAAAGGGTTTAGCCCTTAGTCCACGCTGGCCTAGTGCGGGTTGGCGGAATACAAATCTAAGAAATCCCTAAGAACTTTTAGGTGTGCAGGTTTCATCATGATGTTTTTCCTTCACCATGAAATTAGGTGATGACCTCAATATGTGCATAATATTCTAGCTTTTTAGGAATTATCCCTACCACCAAGAAGAGGATTTGTTTCATTATACCATGTCTTTTTCAACTGTTGAAATTCTTTCCGTATTGGAAGAAAGGTAGGATTTCTGATTTTAAAGTTACAACTTCTCGTTTCGGGTTTTGTTTTAAGTCTCGTCTAACGTGGGGCGAGCTTGTTGCCGATTGTCGGATATATTTTCAAACTCCGTTCAATTGGGAATTTTATTATAGAAAAATGAATTTCATGCGGTAAATAAGCAAAATAATAATACTGTAAACAAAATTTATTTCAAAAGGGTTGCAGAAATGCACCTCTGCCTTCCCCTTTGAGGAATACAGTGTGAGGTTATGGATATGTAAATAAATAGCATATTAAAATACAATTAATGCCTCGATGTATCTGAATATGTATCTTTATCATCAGCCCATATACGTCCCATTGCTGGGCACGGGCCTCCCCTACAACTGAGAGGGGTAGGGCCTTAGTCCACCAAGCTGGCCTAGTGCGGGTTGGCGGACTACACACCTAAGAAATTTTAACGGTGCAGGTTTCATCACGCTGTTTTCCTTCACCGTTAAAGTAAGTGATAATTCATTATGAATAATATGTATGCATGTACCAAACATACATACGTACGTATGCATATTTGTATGTATGTGTTATTAGAATAATTTCGCTGATACAAATACATACCGTAGGACACATTTATAAAAGCAAACCACAACGAAATGAAAACTGCAGTTTATTTACTAGTTGATTTCAAAAATATCTTGATTCAAACGACAAATGCAAAGTTTTTAAAGGGATGAGTCATTACAATTCTATACGAGTATTTATTAAATTTTATACAATGAATCAATATAACATAGAAGTGTGCTTGGTTAAAGTTCTAAAAAGTTAGTGCTTAATACTTTTATTTTATGTTGATAAAGGAGATTTTAAGCGGTTAATAAATCACTAGAAATGCTTGATAAATATTTGAAATACTATTTCCTGTATGCAATAACAATCATATTTTAGTTTAACATTTCAGAAAATTACTAAAAAAAATCGGATTCTTAACAACAACTGTGACAGCAGCGAAGAGGCACTTGGTGCGCGATAGTTTGCTAGTACCTTACAAATACTACAATAATATAATAAAAACATGTTACATATTAAAGCAGTGATGGCCTCGAGGTTTAGGCGCACGGTCGAGAATTTCGGCGGTCGCAGGTTCAAACCCCAGGCACACACCTCTGACTTTTCGAAGTTGTGTGTGTATTTACAATGAATTATCACATGCTTTAACGGTGAAGGAAAACATCGTGATATAACCTGCACACCTAAAAGTTCTTAGGAATTTCTTAGGTGTGTAGTCCGCCAACCCGCACTAGGCCAGCGTGGTGGACTAAGGCCTAAACCCTTTCAGTTGTAGAGGAGGCCCGTGCCCAGCAGTGGGACGTATTTGGGCTGATGATGATGATGTGTATATATGTATGAAGGGTACATAAATTAATAAATAAATAAAAATCTTACGAACTTCTTCTTATTTAGCATGTCACTTTGTTTCCCTGTCTACCAAGCCTTAAAAAGCCAACCGAAGTATCGGGGGTTGCCGTAAACATCATTACTTCTGTTGTTTCCCCAAAGCAAACGATCGCCGTTCTTGTTGGTATGCGCATCCAGTTTTAACGCTTGCTTGTACTCACAGTTGACTATGAAGAATACCACTTCATTTTCCCATTGCACTGGCTCTAGTGTCCAGGTATGTCTCAGCTCGTTGGAAGAGTTAGAGCCCCAACATTTTCTGTCTCCGATAGAATCAACATTCACATCAAGTTTTAAGAACATGCTGTGCTCAATGTTCATTATTTTAAAGACTACGTTATTATTATTCCACATCGGAACGAGTTTCCAGCTAACTCTATTGCTTGAGTGGTCGTTCTTGTCACCCCAAGCCAGCCTGTCCTTGTAAGAGTCAACATTGGCATCCAATTTAAGATCCATGTTATAGTAATTGCTCTCAATTTTTACTTTCTCGTCGTTGAAGATCAATTTGAAAGCGGGAGGAAAATAGTTTTCGACAATGTCTTCTGATCCCGAGTCCCAAAGTTTGTACGCGTACGCCGTTATGTTATATATGCGTTGTTGGAGAAGTTTGTCTACCACGTGTGTAATGACGTCACCTCCATCACTTGCGTTTAGTGATTTAGTGATTCCCACAGATTTGTCATAAGACGCACCAGCAACTGCATTATATATTTCTTCAGTTATATCAGTGACATTTAAAAATGCTAAGTGACCAGTTGGTAATGTTACTTGTAAACGTTCAGGTAATTCATATCTCGGGCAGAAATATAATAAATTAGACCGCAACGCATCATTAAGCAATTGTATGGCTGTTGAATTCTTATCGAACCCATAAACTACAACAATACCAACTTGGGAATTCACCATTCGGGCTATGTCTTCGGCGCAACTTCTAATTATGGGCGCACCCATAAGGGTCACCAGCTTGACAGAGTTATCTTTGATGTAGCTACTAGTGTCACACTCGTCTTCGTTGTATGTAGGTATTCTGTTCGGGATCTTTTTGGTTATATCTCCACCATTGCTGACGACTTGGTACTGACGATTGACGTTGTAGCAGTCAGGGAAGCCACTGCTGCCTGAAGGGACCACAATTCTCCCCTCGCCCCAGTAGTCTACGTGTTCTATCAGCTCATTCGAGGTAGGAATTTTTATTAATGTGTATTCACCCACGAAAGGTAATTCCGAATATGGATATCGCTTGTCTACATTGATGGTGTAGTTGGGAGATTTACCGCGTTTCCATTCAGGATCTACTTCGGATTTAAGGTTCTTGCTTGAGTCCATCTGAAAAACATTTAGGATATTATAATGATATTCCGTACAAAGTTCAATTTTAAAAAATTAGAAGAATAATATCTATTTTTTCTAAATATTTGCTGTTCCTCCAACCACTACAGGGAGATAATAAAAAATCATATAATTCTAGATGAAAATATATCATTTCCTAAACCATATACGGTTAACTTCAAGATACAGAAACATAGAAAATTTTCACAGGAAAAATATAAACATGCAAACAGAAGTTTTGCTTTTCAGGAATTTCTTAGACCACCGTATGTCACAATATTTCTTCTTCTTAGTTTTCTGTGATGTAGTGATACCCCTACGAAATTAATTTGGAGTTACACAAAGTAGCGTTTAATTAGCGAATCTGTAATAAAAACTGCATAAAAATGAATGGAATTGATAGAATAAATAGCAAAATTACGTTTTTCTATTTGTGAAATTCAATTTTTTTATGATATCTTTTAGCGATATCGCTTTTGAATATGAATTTGTGTAATAATATAATGATTACTAAGTAGTTCTGCTACAATTTCACATTTTACAACTGTGTTCGAAAAGCAATAAACTTTTTTGTAGTATCGGTAACCTATGTAACATTATGGTCTTTTAGCAATATTTAATCAAAGTTGTTTATTTCACTAACATTTTAAAAGATTTTTACTTTCAGACCAAATTCACTCACCGTGTTGTAAAAAAATAATAATTGATCTTTTTTCAAAGATTGGCGAACTATCCAAGATTCCAAAAAGTATTTCTAACAACCGAATTTCATCAACCGTTTTAATTATTAATTGTAATCACTTTTATTATGTGCCCAAAATAGGTTTACTGTTGCAATGCCCAATAAAATTATCTCTCTCATATAGAAAATTCTATTTACCCGTGTTTACCTTAAAAGTTGTTTTCAATTCGTGCATGATTCTCATTTAGGATTTTTGAGGTTATCAGATAACTTGAAACATAAGAAGCTATTGCATTTCACAATCCTTCACCATAAAAGTTGCTTTATTGTGGAACTAACTTGTAATCACAATAAGACGAGCTTGCAATGCTTTAAAAATAATTCTTAATTACCAGTCCTGCTCGATAAAGATACGTATACATAGTTAGGTTTTGCAGTTCATGGATATTTTATACAGTGTATATAAAGACCGTAATCGCAAAATAAGACAGGCAGTAGCCAACGTGATTATAAATTATAATATAGTGATTATAATTTGACAGCCCCGTGGCGCAGTTGACTAGACACCAGCTTGCGAAACGAGAGGCCGCGGGTTCGATCCCCGCACCGAGACAAATGTTTGTGTGATCCACAAATATTTGTTTCGGGTCTGGGTGTATGTGAGACCGAAAAGTCTCTCGTAGTTTCTGATACCCACGACACAAGACTTGTATCTTAGTGTGGGATCAGAACTATGTATGTGACTGTTGGGTGTATTTATTTATTTATTATTTTAAATACCGCGACATTAAAAAAATCCCGACAAAAAATAAAAAAGTATTCCTAACAACTACATATTATACATTTACACCAGTGGTTGTAAGGAAAACTTTTTTATTTTTATCTGTTGTCGGGACTTTTTTTAATAACACGGTGTTTGTAATCACAAAATGTATGTATATGTTTATATGTACATATGTATATATTTAAACTTTGTTTCTACTCTATTGGTTTGTATTTTACGATCTCTGTTAACTTTTTTTGTGAATTTACGAATACCCTTCATTCACCTTCCTACAATTTCATACTTGGTTATCTGTAAGAGATCGCCTTTTGTGACAAAACAGGTTTTAATACTAATTTATTCTATAGTTTTTATCTTAAGTGTACAATGAGTTTTAAATAAATAAATAAACATACAGTTCTTTTGTTTACTCCATTATTTAATAATAAAAATGTAATACATAAATATTTTAAACAAAATTGAGAAAACTACTACGAAAAACTCTAGTTCTTAACAACAACTGTGACACCAGCAAATAGGCAACTTGGTGCGCGGTAGTTGGCGAGAAAATCTTACAAATGTAACGAACTTTTTTTTAATTTAGCATGTCACAAATTCTCCTTTCATATCTACCAAGCCTTAAAGTGCCAACTGAAGTATCGGGGGTTGCCGTAAACATCATTACTTCTGTTGTTTCCCCAAAGCAAACGATCGCCGTTCTTGTTGGTATGCGCATCCAGTTTTAACGCTTGCTTGTACTCACAGTTGACTATGAAGAATACCACTTCATTTTCCCATTGCACTGGCTCTAGTGTCCAGGTATGTCTCAGCTCGTTGGAAGATTTAGAGCCCCAACATTTTCTATCTCCGATAGAATCAACATTCACATCAAGTTTTAAGAACATGGTGTGTTCAATGTTCATTATTTTAAAGACTACGTTATTATTATTCCACATCGGAACGAGTTTCCAGCTAACTCTATTGCTTGAGTGGTCGTTCTTGTCACCCCAAGCCAGCCTGTCCTTGTAAGAGTCAACATTGGCATCCAATTTAAGATCCATGTTATAGTAATTGCTCTCAATTTTTACTTTCTCGTCGTTGAAGATCAATTTGAAAGCGGGAGGAAAATAGTTTTCGACAATGTCTTCTGATCCAGAGTCCCAAAGTTTGTACGCGTACGCCGTTATGTTATATATGCGTTGTTGGAGAAGTTTGTCTACCACGTGTGTAATGACGTCACCTCCATCACTTGCGTATAGTGATTTAGTGATTTCCACAGCTTTGTCATATGACGCACCAGCAACTGCGTTATATATTTCTTCGGTTATATCAGTGACATTTAAAAATGCTAAGTGACCAGTTGGTAATGTTACATGCAAACGTTCAGGTAATTCATACCCTGGACAGAAATATAACAGTGTTGAGCGCAACGCATCATTAAGCACTTGTATGGGTCTTGAATTGTAATCAAACCCATAAACTACAACAATACCATCTTGGACATTCACCATTCGGGCTATGTCTTCGGCGCAACTTCTAATTATGGGCGCGCCCATAAGGGTCACCAGCTTGACAGAGTTATCTTTGATGTAGCTACTAGTGTCACACTCGTCTTCGTTGTATGTAGGTATTCTGTTCGGGATCTTTTTGGTTCTATCTCCACCATTGCTGACGACTTGGTACTGACGATTAACGTTGTAGCAGTCAGGGAAGCCACTGCTGCCTGAAGGGACCACAATTCTCCCCTCGCCCCAGTAGTCTACGTGTTCTATCAGCTCATTCGAGGTAGGAATTTTTATTAATGTGTATTCACCCACGAAAGGTAATTCCGAATATGGATATCGCTTGTCCACATTGATGGTGTAGTTGGGAGATTTACCGCGTTTCCAATCAGGATCCACTTCGGATTTAAGGTCCTTGCTTGAGTCCATCTGAAAAACATTTAGGATATTATAATGATATTCCGTACAAAGTTCAGTTTTGGAAAATTATAAGAATAATATCAATTTTTTTTGGGAAGAAGCCAAATAAAGAGAAAAAGCCTTAATAAAGAGAAGTGAGAGACATTGCATCCTCTCAGTTAGAAATGTCGCTCTCTGGCATAAGTGATCCTGACGCTGGTAGACCGATCAGAATCAAAATATCAATTTGTATTCACCCAAGAAGGGTAATTCTGAGTATGGATAATGCTTATTTACATTGATGGTGTAGTTTGGAGGTATAGCGTCTTTCCATTCAGCAGTGGCAGCATCTTTTTTGGTTTGAAGGCGATTCGTTGTTTATATGAGAAACATTAGATAAAAGAATAATAGCGTTAGTAACGACGCCATTTTGGAAATAAAATAAAATAATATATGACAATGCAGTCAAGTAAAAATATATGATATATACGCTCACCGCAAACATATAAAAAATAAGTAATCACAATGTAATCTTTTGCTATTTACTCGTATAAGAATTCGTCGTTATCACTAAATATTTGCGGTTCTGCCAACTACTACAGGAAGATAATAAAAAATCATATAATTCTAGATGAAAATATCTCATTTCCAAAACCATATACGGTTAACTTCAAGATACAGAAAACAATAGAAAATTTTCACAGGAAAAATATAAAAAACAACAAGAAGTTTTGCTTTTTAGGAATTTCTTAGACCACCGTATGTCACAGTATTTCTTCTTCTTAGTTTTCTGTGATGTAGTGATACCCCTACGAAATTAATTTTGAGTTACACAAAGTAGCGTTTAATTAGCGAATCTGTAATAAAAAATATATATTTATTATAATTATATATTTATTTATTGACATAATAAATAGCAAAAGTACGTTTTTCTATTTGTAAAATTTAATTATTTATTTATTTACACTTTATACAATTAAAGACATAATTGTAAAGGTGGACTTAATGCCTAAGGCATTCTCCGACAGTCGAACCTTGGGTGATGCAGAGATGATGCATAGTAGGTGTGCAAATAAAATCATTTATAAACATACACATACATATATATACACATATTATAAGCCAATATACATTGGTAAAGAAAATAAGTAATGAATTTAATGTAATAGTAGTTATAATAGTAAATATATAAATATAATATGAAATTCAATATTTTTATGATTTCTTTTAGCGATATCGCTTTTGAATATGAATTTGTGTAATAATATAATGATTACTAAGTGGTTCTGCTACAATTTCACATTTTACAACTGTGTTCGAAAAGCTATAAACTTTTTTGTAGTATCGGTAACCTATGTAACATATGGTCTTTTAGCAATATTTAATCAAAGTTGTTTATTTCACTAACATTTTAAAAGATTTTTACTTTCAGACCAAATTCACTCATCGTGTTGTAAAATAATAATAATTGAAGACTACTATTGATCTTTTTTCAAAGATTGGCGTAACTATCCGTATATATGGCGTAAGATTCCAAAAAGTATTTTTAACAACCGAATTTCATCAACCGTTGTGGTTAACTGTAATCAATTTTATTATGTGCCTAAAATAGGTTTACTGTGGCATACATACATACATAAACTCACGCCTGTATTCCCCGAAGGGGTAGGCAGAGGTGCATTTCTGCACCCACATTTCGCCAGGTATGTATCAGTCCCACGTAGTAGGGGGCGAGCCTATTGCCGTTTTTCGGGCACATTTCCAGACTCCGTGCTGTTACCGAGAATTTCCTAATGGAAAAACCCAATAACACTTTGCCCGACCCGGGAATTGAACCCAGGACCTCTAGATCGCTCGGCACATACTTGTACCGCGAGACCACGAGGCAGTCTCTATCCTATAGAAAATTCTATTTACCCGTGTCACTTTTTTTTCCTTTAAAGTTGTTTTCAATTCGTGCATGATTCTCATTCAGGATTCTCGAGATCATTAGTTAACTTGAAACATAAGACGCCATTGCATTTCACAATCCTTCACCATAAAAGTTGCTTTATTGTGGAACTAACTTGTAATCACAATAAGACGAGTTTGCAATGCTTTAAAAATAATTCTTAATTACCAGTCCTGCTCAATAAAGATACGTATACACAGTTAGGTTTTGCAGTTCATGGATATTTTATACAGGGTATATAAAGAACGTAATCGAAAAATAAGACAGGCAATAGCCAACGTGATTATAAATTATAATATAGTGATTATAATTTGACAGCCCCGTGGCGCAGTTGACTAGACACCAGCTTGCGAAACGAGAGGCCGTGCGTTCGATCCCCGCACCGAGACAAATGTTTGTGTGATCCACAAATATTTGTTTCGGGTCTGGGTGTATGTGAGACCAAAAAGTCTCTCGTAGTTTCTGATACCCACGACACAAGACTTGTATCTTAGTGTGGGATCAGAACTATGTATGTGACTGTTGGGTGTATTTATTTATTTATTATTTTAAATACCGCGACATTAAAAAAATCCCGACAAAAAATAAAAAAGTATTCCTAACAACTACATATTATACATTTACACCAGTGGTTGTAAGGAAAACTTTTTTATTTTTATCTGTTGTCGGGACTTTTTTTAATAACACGGTGTTTGTAATCACAAAATGTATGTATATGTTTATATGTACATATGTATATATTTAAACTTTGTTTCTACTCTATTGGTTTGTATTTTACGATCTCTGTTAACTTTTTTTGTGAATTTACGAATACCCTTCATTCACCTTCCTACAATTTCATACTTGGTTATCTGTAAGAGATCGCCTTTTGTGACAAAACAGGTTTTAATACTAATTTATTCTATAGTTTTTATCTTAAGTGTACAATGAGTTTTAAATAAATAAATAAACATACAGTTCTTTTGTTTACTCCATTATTTAATAATAAAAATGTAATACATAAATATTTTAAACAAAATTGAGAAAACTACTACGAAAAACTCTAGTTCTTAACAACAACTGTGACACCAGCAAATAGGCAACTTGGTGCGCGGTAGTTGGCGAGAAAATCTTACAAATGTAACGAACTTTTTTTTAATTTAGCATGTCACAAATTCTCCTTTCATATCTACCAAGCCTTAAAGTGCCAACTGAAGTATCGGGGGTTGCCGTAGACATCATTATTTGTGTTGTTTCCCCAAAGCAAACGATCTCCGTACTTGTTGGTATGCGCATCCAGTTTTAACGCTTGCTTGTACTCACAGTTGACTATGAAGAATACCACTTCATTTTCCCATTGCACTGGCTCTAGTGTCCAGGTATGTCTCAGCTCGTTGGAAGATTTAGAGCCCCAACATTTTCTATCTCCGATAGAATCAACATTCACATCAAGTTTAAAGAACATGGTGTGTTCAATGTTCATTATTTTAAAGACTACGTTATTATTATTCCACATCGGAACGAGTTTCCAGCTAACTCTATTGCTTGAGTGATCATTCTTGTCACCCCAAGCAAGCCTGTCATTGTAATAGTCAACATTGGCATCCAATTTAAGATCCATGTTATAGTAATTGCTCTCAATCTTTACTTTCTCGTCGTTGAAGATCAATTTGAAAGCGGGAGGAAAATAGTTTTCGACAATGTCTTCTGATCCAGAGTCCCAAAGTTTGTACGCGTACGCCGTTGTGTTATATATGCGTTGTTGGAGAAGTTTGTCTACCACGTGTGTAATGACGTCGCCTCCATCACTTGCGTTTAGTGATTTAGTGATTTCCACAGCTTTGTCATATGACGCACCAGCAACTGCATTATATATTTCTTCAGTTATATCAGTGACATTTAAAAATGCTAAGTGATTATTGAATAATGTTACATGCAAACGTTCAGGTAATTCATACCCTGGACAGAAATATAACAGTGTTGAGCGCAACGCATCATTAAGCACTTGTATGGGTCTTGAATAGTAATCAAACCCATAAACTACAACAATACCATCTTGGACATTCACCATTCGGGCTATATCTTTGGCGCAACTTCTAATTATGGGCGCGCCCATAAGGGTCACCAGCTTGACAGAGTTATCTTTGATGTAGCTACTAGTGTCGCACTCGTCTTCATTGTATGTAGGTATTCTGTTCGGGATCTTTTTGGTTCTATCTCCACCATTGCTGACGACTTGGTACTGACGATTAACGTTGTAGCAGTCAGGGAAGCCACTGCTGCCTGAAGGGACCACAATTCTCCCCTCGCCCCAGTAGTCTACGTGTTCTATCAGCTCATTCGAGGTAGGAATTGTTATTAATGTGTATTCACCCACGAAAGGTAATTCCGAATATGGATATCGCTTGTCTACATTGATGGTGTAGTTGGGAGATTTACCGCGTTTCCAATCAGGATCCACTTTGGATTTAAGGTCCTTGCTTGAGTCCATCTGAAAAACATTTAGGATATTATAATGATATTCCGTACAAAGTTCAGTTTTCGAAAATTATAAGAATAATATATAATTTTTTTTTGGGAAGAATCCAAATAAAGAGAAAAAGCCTTAATAAAGAGAAGAAGCCTTAATAAAGAGAAGTGAGAGACATTGCATCCTCTCAGTTAGAAATGTCGCTCTCTGGCATAAGTGATCCTGACGCTGGTAGACCGATCAGAATTAAAATATCAATTTGTATTCACCCAAGAAGGGTAATTCTGAGTATGGATAATGCTTATCTACATTGATGGTGTAGTTTGGAGGTATAGCGTCTTTCCATTCAGCAGTGGCAGCATCTTTTTTGGTTTTAAGGCGATGCGTTGTTCCATTTTATAAAGAATAATAGCGTTAGTAATGACGCAATTTCGGAATTTACATAAAATAATTTATGACAATGCAGTCCGGTAAATATATGATATACGCTCACCGCAAACATATAAAAAATAAGTAATCACAATGTAATCTTTTGCTTTTTATAAGAATTCGCCGTAAATCTAAATATTTGCTGTTCCTCCAACCACTACAGGGAGATAATATAAAAAGTCATATAATTTATGATGAAAATATGTCATTTGCAAAACCATACCTATACGGTTAACTTCAAGATACAGAAAACAATTGAAAACAGAAAACAATTGCTTTTCAGGAATTTCTGAGACCACCGTATGTCACAATATTTCTTCTTGTTAGTTTTCTGTGATGTACTGATACCCCTACGAAATTAGTTTGGAGTTACACAAAGTAGCGTTTAATTAGCGAATCTGTAATAAAAATTATAGAAAAATGTATGACATTGACATAATAAATAGCAAAATTACGTTTTTCTATTTGTAAAATTTAATTATTTATTTATTTACACTTTATACAATTAAAGACATAATTGTAAAGGTGGACTTAATGCCTAAGGCATTCTCCGACAGTCGAACCTTGGGTGATGCAGAGATGATGCATAGTAGGTGTGCAAATAAAATCATTTATAAACATACACATACATATATATACACATATTATAAGCCAATATACATTGGTAAAGAAAATAAGTAATGAATTTAATGTAATAGTAGTTATAATAGTAAATATATAAATATAATATGAAATTCAATATTTTTATGATTTCTTTTAGCGATATCGCTTTTGAATATGAATTTGTGTAATAATATAATGATTACTAAGTGGTTCTGCTACAATTTCACATTTTACAACTGTGTTAGAAAAGCAATAAACTTTTTTGTAGTATCGGTAACCTATGTAACATAATATGGTCTTTTAGCAATATTTAATCAAAGTTGTTTATTTCACTAACATTTTAAAAGATTTTTACTTTCAGACCAAATTCACTCGCGGTGTTGTAAAATAATAAATAAATAAATAATAAGAAGGCAATTTTTATTTGGCAGGTCATATAATATAATTATGTTATCCTTACTGGACCAAATACATGCCCACTGAGTTGGACTCGCTGGATCTACTCAGGTGTGGGTCGCGCCGCGTAAATTCCAGTAGTAAAGTGAGCCCGCTGAGTTTGTTTCGCCGGGTCTTCTCAGTCAGGGTCGCGTTTGGATCCGGTGGTACCATTAAAATAATACGTGACGTTTCGGAAATACACAAGGTCCATATCGTTATTTATTTTAAAATGATAATAATAAGATATTATGTATTTCCTGATAAAAACTAAAAATAAATTATAAAAAAAACCGTAAATATTTTTGTACAAATTATATAAAATGAACCATAGTTAAATTATAATGTAATAATAAAAGATTTTTCTTTTCTGTATTGACTTGTCATAAGTGCTATTTGATTGCCTACGTGACCAAATAAAGCAATTTCATTTCATTTCATTTCATTTCAATAATAATTGAAGACTACTATTGATCTTTTTTCAAAGATTGGCGTAACTATCCAAGATTCCAAAAAGTATTTCTAACAACCGAATTTCATCAACCGTTTTAATATATTAATTGTAATCACTTTTATTATGTGCTCAAAATAGGTTTACTGTTGCAATGCCCAATAAAATTATCTCTCTCCTATAGAAAATTCTATTTACCCGTGTTTACCTTAAAAGTTGTTTTCAATTCGTGCATGATTCTCATTCAGGATTCTCGAGATCATTAGTTAACTTGAAACATAAGACGCCATTGCATTTCACAATCCTTCACCATAAAAGTTGCTTTATTGTGGAACTAACTTGTAATCACAATAAGACGAGTTTGCAATGCTTTAAAAATAATTCTTAATTACCAGTCCTGCTCAATAAAGATACGTATACACAGTTAGGTTTTGCAGTTCATGGATATTTTATACAGGGTATATAAAGAACGTAATCGAAAAATAAAACAGGCAAAAGCCAACGTGATTATAAATTATAATATAGTGATTATAATTTGACAGCCCCGTGGCGCAGTTGACTAGACACCAGCTTGCGAAACGAGAGGCCGTGCGTTCGATCCCCGCACCGAGACAAATGTTTGTCTGATCCACAAATATTTGTTTCGGGTCTGGGTGTATGTGAGACCAAAAAGTCTCTCGTAGTTTCTGATACCCACGACACAAGACTTGTATCTTAGTGTGGGATCAGAACTATGTATGTGACTGTTGGGTGTATTTATTTATTTATTATTTTAAATACCGCGACATTTAAAAATCCCGACAAAAAATAAAAAAGTATTCCTAACAACTACATATTATACATTTACACCAGTGGTTGTAAGGAAAACTTTTTTATTTTTATCTGTTGTCGGGACTTTTTTTAATAACACGGTGTTTGTAATCACAAAATGTATGTATATGTTTATATGTACATATGTATATATTTAAACTTTGTTTCTACTCTATTGGTTTGTATTTTACGATCTCTGTTAACTTTTTTTGTGAATTTACGAATACCCTTCATTCACCTTCCTACAATTTCATACTTGGTTATCTGTAAGAGATCGCCTTTTGTGACAAAACAGGTTTTAATACTAATTTATTCTATAGTTTTTATCTTAAGTGTACAATGAGTTTTAAATAAATAAATAAACATACAGTTCTTTTGTTTACTCCATTATTTAATAATAAAAATGTAATACATAAATATTTTAAACAAAATTGAGAAAACTACTACGAAAAACTCTAGTTCTTAACAACAACTGTGACACCAGCAAATAGGCAACTTGGTGCGCGGTAGTTGGCGAGAAAATCTTACAAATGTAACGAACTTTTTTTTAATTTAGCATGTCACAAATTCTCCTTTCATATCTACCAAGCCTTAAAGTGCCAACTGAAGTATCGGGGGTTGCCGTAGACATCATTATTTGTGTTGTTTCCCCAAAGCAAACGATCTCCGTACTTGTTGGTATGCGCATCCAGTTTTAACGCTTGCTTGTACTCACAGTTGACTATGAAGAATACCACTTCATTTTCCCATTGCACTGGCTCTAGTGTCCAGGTATGTCTCAGCTCGTTGGAAGATTTAGAGCCCCAACATTTTCTATCTCCGATAGAATCAACATTCACATCAAGTTTTAAGAACATGGTGTGTTCAATGTTCATTATTTTAAAGACTACGTTATTATTATTCCACATCGGAACGAGTTTCCAGCTAACTCTATTGCTTGAGTGATCATTCTTGTCACCCCAAGCCAGCCTGTCATTGTAATAGTCAACATTGGCATCCAATTTAAGATCCATGTTATAGTAATTGCTCTCAATCTTTACTTTCTCGTCGTTGAAGATCAATTTGAAAGCGGGAGGAAAATAGTTTTCGACAATGTCTTCTGATCCAGAGTCCCAAAGTTTGTACGCGTACGCCGTTGTGTTATATATGCGTTGTTGGAGAAGTTTGTCTACCACGTGTGTAATGACGTCGCCTCCATCACTTGCGTTTAGTGATTTAGTGATTTCCACAGCTTTGTCATATGACGCACCAGCAACTGCATTATATATTTCTTCAGTTATATCAGTGACATTTAAAAATGCTAAGTGATTATTGAATAATGTTACATGCAAACTTTCAGGTAATTCATACCCTGGACAGAAATATAATAGTGTTGAGCGCAACGCATCATTAAGAACTTGTATGGGTTTTGAATTGTAATCAAACCCATAAACCACAACAATACCATCTTCGACATTCACCATTCGGGCTATATCTTCGGCGCAACTTCTAATTATGGGCGCGCCCATAAGGGTCACCAGCTTGACAGAGTTATCTTTGATGTAGCTACTAGTGTCACACTCGTCCTCATTGTATGTAGGTATTCTGTTCGGGATCTTTTTGGTTCTATCTCCACCATTGCTGACGACTTGGTACTGACGATTGACGTTGTAGCAGTCAGGGAAGCCACTGCTGCCTGAAGGGACCACAATTCTCCCCTCACCCCAGTAGTCTACGTGTTCTACCAGCTCATCCGAGGTGGGAATTTTTATCAATGTGTATTCACCCACGAAAGGTAATTCCGAATATGGATATCGCTTGTCCACATTGATGAAGTAGTTTGGAGATTTCCCGCGTTTCCATTCAGTAAAAGCAGGATCGACTTTGGCTGTGTTTAAGTCCATCTGAAAAATATTTGGAATATTAGAACGATATGGCGTACATAGTTTAATTTTGGTAAAAAATTTAAGAATAATTTCTTATCCTTTTCTTGAGTAGCGTTTTTTTTTTTCTTTTATTTTGTATTATTGGTACCTTTTTTAAACATAGCCTTTTAAGGTCTACCTTCTACTACCTTCTTTAGAAGGTAGTGAGATATTACAGCCACAAAGTCAGAAATGTCGATGTCTAGCTCAAATGATCCCAACGCCGGCATACTGATCAAAATAGGATCAATTAAAGGATATCTTCTGATCACGCCTGTTTCGCCAAAGCGGTAAATAAAGGTGCATTTCGACATGCACGTTACACCATTACTTTTAACGTCCCACATAATTGGGGTGTCCCTTGAGATTTTTTATCTAATGGGAAAACCCATTTACATGTTGTCTGTCCGGGAAATTGAATCCAGGATCTCTAAATCGGGTTCCTGTTTTGAGGAATCAACGAAGGCGTCAGGTAAAAAATACCAAAACATAAATAAAATGTATGCTCACCGTGAACTGAGGACAAATGTGTAATCACAAGGCAATTACCAAGCACTTGCGGTTCCGCCAACCACTAAAGGGAGATAAAAAAATAATATTAATTAACATTATATTAATATTAATAAAAATATATGGTTTGCAAAACTGTATAGTGTACAAACATATATGGTTAACCTCAAGATACAGAAAATAATTTATTTTTTCCACAGCAAAATCAAAAATTTGCTAGAAAAGTAAGATTTTTGTGTCAATGGTTACATACAGTCATGCGGTAAGGAAGCCCTGAATAGGTCGATTTTGGCACCCACGTTTCGCTACGTATGTTTTAAGTCCAATGACATGTGGAACGAGCCTTTAGCCGTTTTTCGGGCACATAACTCGTTATGTCTACTTATATTGAGTCTCGCCTCAATGCTACTGGGAATTAAAAAATAAATTCGGGCTCATCACCAGATCTTTTAGAGCACGCCGGGAATCAAACACGGGATCTCTAAACCACACGTCACACAATTATTGCGCGGAAGTAAAAGATTTGTCTATAAACTAATCGTTTCATGACTTTTTATCTATCCGTCTAATGAGTACAAAAAACTATATGTCGGAGGAGGAGGAGCTTTGAAATGTTTTTAAAATGTGTGCCGTTTTCAGTGCGAGAACACGTGGAGCGATGACATAGCTCTTAGTATATGGTTTTGCTCTGTTATATATATTAAGAGTATAATCAGCTACTTTTTATTTGGTATTGCGTAACAAAGTCTCAAAACAGTTCAGCATATTATTTTAATAAATTACTTGACTCTCAAAATAATTATGTTGAAACAAAGTCATACTTTAGTATAGGTACATTTATGAAAGAGTAACACACTGTTACTTTTGTGTTACAGTGATGCGCGCGCATCCTAAAATTTCACCTTCATTTTTTCATAACGCACCTAAAGAAGTGTAATTTCAATAAATACTCACAAGAACAATTTACTTAAGGTAGGTATTCAATCATGTTTATTTTTTAGAAAACATATCTTTTAATACACATTGATTTTCATTTATATACATTTTCATTCATTTATTTACTAACACTTTATTGTACACACGGAGAAAATTAACAAAACAAGAACTCAGAGGGAAAAATAGTACAATTGGCGATCTTATCGCTCAAAATGATCTTGTAAAGACAACCATAGGATGGAAATATATTTTGTTCTAATAAACACACAATATTTTGTACTACACAAAACCCGTTTTTTTTTTCATACATTCGATTATCCGGATTTACAATTATTCGAATACCTAACGACAATAGCCCGGTTAACCGAGATTATACTGTATATTATATTGGTTTATTAAAAGCATGGTTTATAAGGCTTAAACCCTCTCAGTTGTAGAGGAGGCCCGTGCCCAGCAGTGGGACGTATTTGGGCTGATGACGATACGACGATTACAAGCATGTCTAATTTTTTCCACCTAAAATCCAAACATTACGTCGCGTCGTTACAAATATGCAAAACATGATATAAAATCTATAAATACCTATAAATAACAAAACATCATTTAATTCAATTGTTTTTGGCCGTGATGTGATGTCATTAATTTTGTTTTTCAATAATTAATTGGTTACAGAAGCACTAATTGACTATGGATTTTACGCCAATTACGTGTATTGTCTTAAAATAACATGAGTTATTTACCTTATTTACAACAATCGAAACTCGCACACATACAAAGCAAATCGAAGAGATAACTTCACTTACTTTAGTCTCATTTATGTGTGTAAAATAACACATGAAAACAGGTCAACTGCACCAACCCCAAATAAAATTGGGAACAGGGCAACAGAATGATGATAATTTAGTTGATTTTTGTGTCGCATATCTAGTCTTTTATTTTATTTTTTAGTAATATCGTGCATGGCTCTTTCATAACAAGTGGTGGCTCTTTCAATAGCCACATGCTATGAAAGAGCCGTTTTCCCTCTTTTTAAAAAGGTAGAATTTTATAATGAAACGTATCTCTAAAGAGTAATTGTTGATTGAAGATCATAAAGTAATAAATGAGTTTCAGGCTTACTTATAAAAAATGTGGTTTTATTATGTTTTAGATATTAAAAAGAGTCCTTTTCTAAAACTGGCTCTTGCATGCCCACCTTCCCCTAGTCCAAATTAATCTAAAAAGATCGCATTCTACGTAGAACACAAATTATAGTACCAAAAAAAGAAATTTCTGTCAGTCGGTTGATTGACCCTGGCCTATTAATACCAGACACAAAGGCTTACTAAAAATAATTATAGTAGTTGGTTGGCTGAAGCCGATATCGTCTCCGATTATTTTATAACTTTTAATACTGACAGAAAAAATTACTTACATCGAGTTGCTGTAACGCAAAAGACAGGTAACTGCAGCACAACAAGACAATGTTACGACAACACTCTTAGAAGACAGCAATGCCCACTATGTGTGTTCAGATTTGACTGAAATCTCCACAAAACAGGCACAACTTTATGTAGTACGAAATTATCAAAAATACGGAGCATGACTAAGATTACTCAGTAATCTGAGTGATAGTGCAGTAGATAGTGCATTATACAGAATCTAATTATTTATATCTTGTTTAAGGAAAATGCGGGTGCATAATGTTTATACTCGTATTTAAAAAGATAAGCATCCAAAAGATAACAGATCTAGTTTTAAGAATGTCTGAAGGTCACTCGGGCGAATAATCTATACTATATTATCTATTCACGCTTAAATCATTTGACCGATTTGATTGATTTGTAAACATTATTGATTTTTGGTTTGGACTTTCTTTCTGAACCCAACCCTACGTGTACGTGGACAAAGCCGCGGGCAAAAGCTAGTATGTTATAAATGCGAGAGTAACTCTTTGTCTGTTACGCTTTCACGCCTAAAACATTTGACCGATTTGGATGATTTTTGGTACGGATAAAAACGGGACCTTAAAAAAGCACACAGAATACGTTTTTTTTAAATTCATTGCCATTTTGGGCACTTGGGACAAGATTTATAGATTCACTTATTTTCTTTCTGGACCCAACCCTGAAGCCTACGCGGATGAAGTCGCGGACAAAAGCTAGTACTATTACCTATAACAAAGAGGAAAGGTTTGTATTTTTGGATATTTGTTACAAATAAACTCAAAAACTACTTAACCGATTTGCATGAGTTTTGGTAGTGAGATAGACGTGACCCACCGAAGTAATACAGGATACTTTTTATTTCAGAAAATGTAGTATTCCCGTGGAAATGGGTTTCCACGCCTAAACTATTCGCCCGCTTTATATTACTTTAGGTATGAATATAAATAGGACCCTATGAAGTAACAAAGACTACATTTTATTCCGGGAATATGTAGGGTTCACGTGGGATGAGCATATATTGTAATGTGAAAGTAACACTGCTTGGCTTATGCTTTTACGAATAAACCATTTGACCGATTTGGATAATGTTTGGTATGGACAAAAAGGAGACCTTAAAAAAACATAGGCTATTTTCTTTTATATTTCAATAAGTGCCATTTCGGGCACTTGGAAGAAGATAGGTGTCGTTAGGGGATTTAAGATTCTAAGGATTCATCAAGTCACATTGAATGTAGGTAAGTGCGGTTAAGTGTCATAAGGTGGTCTTGAGTTCACTTAGGTGACGTTAAACGCACTTGGGTTACGTTACTTACCATTATTAGATTGGTATTGTCACTGGGTGGTTTTCTCTTAGGTCAAATAGCAGACTACACACCCTTGAGCATCGTCGTCGAGTTGCCAGCTTATCGGTTTTTTATAGGATACACTTTGGAGAGTGCTCGAAGGTTCTTTTCGAACTGATTGAGCCATCTCCATTCCTTTATTGGACTACTAGGCGCAGGCAAAAGTTTCATCCATACGTTGCAGACATACCCAAAAGTCGAACTAAACGGTTTGACAGATCGTTTTTGGTGAGAGTCGCCAAGATTTGGAACGACCTGCCTGGGTCTATTTTTCCTGACAAGTTGAATTCTGGAGCCTTTAAGAATAGCGTGTACCACCCTCGTCTTCATCTACACTTTCCATCAGGTGAGATGAAAGACAAACGCCTATTCTAGTTCAACTAAAAAAAATATGTACATGTGATTTTTAAGAGCTTAAACATAAGCAACTTTAAGGAAGATTATGTGCGGCTAAATACCATTGGATGACGATAGGTGTTACTAGTGTTTGTTAAGTGACGAAATATTTTTTGTACTGTCATGACAAAGTGATACCCTCGCACCAAATAGTAAAATTAATGTCGTCTAAAAACGCGTCATAGGACTTATCGGGGAGAATCGTTAGTTCATTTTCAAGATTGTCATTACGTATGACGTAATTAAAATTTCTTTTATATATATTGTTAGGAATAAAAATATTTCGGGGGTAGCTGAGGACATAATCACGTCGGCTGCCTATATAACGGGCGCTGCTGAGCATCGGGCGACACTCACTCATCGGCCGGTTTACAGTGCGGAAGCTCTGTCCGAACGTCAACGCTTGTCGTGTGTTTTAAATTCACCCTCATTAATGTTAACATTTTGTTATTTCAAATTCATGTTAAATGTCATGTCAATTTGTGTTTGTTACGATCCGTGGTCGATTAAATCTTTATGTTAAAATCAATTAATATTTTCATATCTAAAAATATTTTTTTAATAATAAATTTTGAATTAAATCACAGTACTGGTTGTCTTCAGAATACTTTATTGGCCTCATATAAAATGTATTCAGATCTAGAATATACTCATCCCATGTTGTGGGCTGAATGTAAAATAAGTATAAGGAATTAAATTATTGTCAGCATCACTTAAATTGCATAAAAATATATTAATAACTAGCTGACCCGGCGAATTTCGTTCCGCCTAACAGTCGATTCTTTAAAAAAAAATTGTAGCCTAAGTTACTGTTTTTTACATCAGCTACCTGCCAATAAAACTCCCGTCAAAATCGGTCCACCCGTTTCAGAGATTAGCCGGAACAAACAGACAAAAATTGTATAAAAAGTTATTTTGGTATATGTACCGTGTATACATCCATATGCATTTATTAAAAAGCGGATATATCAAAATTACAAAAAGACACTCAAATTTTATTCATTTGTATAGATTGTATAGATAATAATTTATCACACAAATACTTCTTTCGAGACTGGTATTTATGTACCGAAATGTCTCTTGAAGATTGCGATTGCACACAAGATTCACTTTAGTAGAGGCCAGTATGTGTATATGCGTGCTCATCGTATTTTCAATTAATCATCATAATCATCATCAGTCCAAATACGTCCCACTGCTGGGCACGGGCCTCCTCTACAACTGAGAGAGTTTAGGCCTTAGTCCACCACGCTGGCCTAGTGCGGGTCGGCGGACTACACACCTAAGAAATTACTAAGAACTTTTAGGTGTGTAGATTTCATCACATGTTTTCCTTCACCGTTATAGCAAGTTATAATTCATTGTGAATACACACATAACTTCGAAAAGTCAGAGGTGTGTGCCTGGGGTTTGAACCTGCGACCGTCGAAATTCTCGACCGCGCGCCTAAATCTCGAGGCCATCACTGCTTTTTTGCATTAATTTTTAATTAATGTCTGCCTTAAATTTAATCGAATATTGTAAGTATATCAATTACCTTAGTTATTGAAAGGAATGTTTATTAATAAAATAATTGACAGATAATATCTCGTACATAATGACAGCCCCGTGGCACAGTTGGCTAGACACCAGCTTGCGAAACGAGAGGCCGCGGGTTCAATCCCCACACTGAGACAAATGTTTGTGTGATCGACAAACATTTGTTTTGGTGTTTGTGAAACCGAAAAGTCTCTCGTAGTTTCTGATACCCACGACACAAGACTCGTATCTTAATGTGGGGTCAGAACTATGTATGTGACTGTTGGGAGTATTTATTTATTTAATTAGTGTTTTAAGAGGTAACGTTACTATAATATTGTGTTTAAATACGACGGTGATTGTAATAAAATTCAGTTGTACGTAAGCAGTGATGGCCTCGAGGTTTAGGTGCGCGGTTGAGAATTTCGGCGGTCGCAGGTTCAAACCCCATGCACACACCTCTGACTTTTTGAAGTTATGTGTGTATTGTGTGTAATGAATTATCACTTGCTTTCACTAAAACCTGCACACCTAAAAAGTTCTTAGGAATTTCTTAGGGGTGTAGTCCCGCACCCGCACTAGGCCAGCGTGGTGGACTAAGGCCTAAACCCTCTCGGTTGTAGAGGAGGCCCGTGCCCAGCAGTGGGACGTATTTGGGCTAATGATGATGTAAGTAAGTTGTGGAGATGTGAACATTAGAAAGTGATTCTATTGTAATTGCAATTCTTTTGTAATTACATTGCGTTACGTGCTATGTTAAGGCTTGGATGCACCGTACATTAGCGGTGAAAGCACCTTACCAGGGCTTGTATTTTAAAGACTATTAAAGCTTGGGAAACTATCTCAAATACACTTTTAAGTATTTCTATCAGTATTTATGAAATTTGCTTGATGTAAAAGCTGTTTTGTCTCTATTTCACTATTATTCAGACCAAGAAACAAAAACAATAATAGTAAAAAAAAAACTAAAGAAAATCCACCAATTCAAGTGCCCTCGAAAGAATACCTGTGTGGTTCACATTATGAGAAAGACATTGATGACTTCATTTCTATCAAAACCAAGGACCTGCTTTTCTGCAATCGAATTAAAAACTGTGACAGTTTTCTCAATGAGTGCCCTACTTCATAGCCAAGTAATGCTATTTTATAAAAAGATAAGAAACAGATGATAACATTGACAGCCGTTAATGATGCAGCAGCTAGCAGATCATCATCATCATCATCAGCCCATATACTTCATTGCTGGACACGGGCCAACAGTTAAGTTTATGCAATATTTACATGGAGAAATCAGTAGTAATCCACTTCTGACTATCTTCATTTCTCTTCCTACATCTCCATTATTGGTTGTCTGTAAGAGATCTCCTTGTGCGGTAAGACTGCCTTATGTACTTACTTAGTCTACTGTACTCCATTGTTTTTATTTTATCTGTAGGCATGTGTAAAGTTTAAAAAAAAAATTATCCCTCTCTAAAAATGACAGAATATTTAAGGTTTTCTTCGTTCAAAACCTAACAAATAAGTAAAAGTATAAAATAGGTGCAAACGTGCTAAAGTAAGATTTGATGTGTTGAATTTCATTTTACATACATTTTTACACACAATTTCTTCTGGTCACGCTATAACTTGAGAATGGCTGGACCGTTTTCGCAAATTCTTCTTTTGTTGCGTTTGCTATTGTCAGGAGAATGTTCTTATGGAAGAAAAATTGCGAGGACTATGGTAAAAACAACAATTTCATTTTCCCATATAAACTGTTCTACCTAATTTCCTGTTAAACGTTTAATGTTTATGACATGAATACGGTTAATGGTCCCCTCATACAAATTAAAAAACGTATTTAAATCAAGGTTCTAAATCGACAACATATACCCACAATATTCGAAAAATTGCGTATTTTAGATTTTAAAAATGTAGAATAATGTCAGTAATAAAAAGGGATTGACATATTTATTTTCTAAGCAGTGATGGCCCCGAGGTTTAGGCGCGCGGTCGAGAATTTCGGCAGTCGCAGGTTCAAACCCCAGGCACACACCTCTGACTTTTCGTAGTTAGGTGTGTATTCACAATGAATTATCACTTGCTTTAACGGCGAAGGAAAACATCGTGATAAAACCTGCATACCTAAAAAGTTCTTAGGAATTTCTTAGGTGTGTAGTCCGCCAACCCGCACTAGGCCAGCGTGGTGAACTAAGGCCCAAACCCTCTCAGTTGTAGAGGAGGCCCGTGCCCAACAGTGGGACGTATTTGGGCTGATGATGATATTTATTTCTCGTCAAATATTTATTAGTGCGTTCAGGAATATATGTTGTGTAAACTAAGAAAAATATATCAAGTCTAATTATAATCAAACTGAATTTAAACTCCTGGGTTGAATGCGCTTGGTGTTAAGAAAACTGTCGAGTAATTTGATTCACGCGACAATAATCAAGGGAAAACGTAAAGATAAGTTGGTTCTCATTCTAAGTATTTCGATGATCCCAACGGATATGGCCTTACAGTTAAACAAATTCAGTTCTTGATTCGTTTTGCCTTCGCCATGACGATTAACAAATGACTGTTTGTGTTCTTAATTTAGACATAAAAAAAAATATATAGAAAAATGCATATCAAAAGCTGCTTCGTCATCATCATTATCAGGCCATACATATATGTATATAAAGTCGCGACGGCCTCGAGGTTTAGGCACGCGGTCGAGAATCTCGACGGTCGCGGGTTCAAACCCCAGGCACACACCTCTGACTTTTCGAAGTTTTGTGTTTTCACAATGAATTATCACGTACTTTAACGGTATAGGAAAACATCGTGATGAAACCTGCACACCTAAAAGTTCTTAGGAAATTCTTAGGTTTGTAGGCCTCCAGCCCGCACTAGGCCAGCGTGGTGGACTAAGGCCTAAACCCTCTCAACGGTAGATGAGGCCCGTGCCCAGCAGTGGGACGTATATGGGCTGATAATGAATGAAATAATGATACATATGTACGTCCCACTGTTAGTAATGGGCCTACTCTACAACTGAGAGGGTTTAGACTTTAGTTCACCACGCTGGTGATTCAATGAAGAGAATTGAAACCGACTGCATCTCATGCTGCACGATATGTAAACAACTTTTAAACTGTATTTTTATCTCAATAAAGCGCGAAAATTAATATTTATTTACATACAATCAAAAATAAAATTCAGATATGTAACACGACATTCAATGACTGTTAGGCGGTACGAAGTTTGCCGGGTCAGCTAGTCAAATATAAAATATTATTATTCGCCCGAGTGACCTCCAGACATTATTAAAACTGGATCCGTTCGACTGTTTATCTTTAAGAGTGCAAACATTATGCACTAGTGTTTTCCTTAAACAAGATATAAATAATTCGATTCTGTATAATGCACTATCTACTGCACTATCACTCAGATTACTGAGTAATCTTAGTCATGCTCCGTATTTTTGATAATTTCGTACTACATAAAGTTGTGCCTGTTTTGTGGAGATTTCAGTCAAATCTGAACACACACAGTGGGCATTGCTGTCTTCTAAGAGTGCTGTTTTAATATTGTCTTGTTGTGCTGCAGTTACCTGTCTTTTGCGTTACAGCAACTCGATGTAAGTAATTTTTCCTGTCAGTATTAAAAGTTATAAGATAATCGGAGACGATATTGGCTTCCGCCAACCATCTACTATATTATTTTTATTACTATATTATTTTATTCTATTATTTTTAGTAAGCCTTTGTGTCTGGTATTAATAGACCAGGGTCAATCAATCGACTGACAGAAATTTCTTTTTTTGGTATTTTAATTTGTGTTCTACGTAGAAAGCGATCTTCTTAGATTAATTTGAACTATGTGTCAACATTAAAGCGCATAATCCGTACAGAGCACACAGCGTACAGAAATGCAGCTCTGTTTACCATTCTAAGAATACAGGCGTGTGTGTGTACATATCATTTTAATATTATAATGTTTCTCAGATACACTCAGACAACGAAAGCACCTAAAATCAAAATGGAAGATGCTGCTGCTAAATGGAAAGACGCTCTATCTCCCAACTACTATATCAATGTGGACAAGGAATATCCATATTCAGAATTACCCTTTTTCGGTCAATACACAATGATAAAAATACCCGACTCGGATGAGCTACTTGAACACATAGACTACTGGGGCGAGGGAAGAATTGTGGTCCACGATGGCATCAGTGGCTTTGCTGACTGCTACAACGTCAATCTTGAGTACCAACTCGTAAGCAAAGGTGGAGATGAAGGCAAGAAGATCCCGAACAGAATCCCAGTCTTCAATGAAGACATTTGCGATACCACTAGCTACGTCCATAGTAACACTGTCAAGCTGGTGACCGTTACCGGAAATACCATTGTTAGAAGTTGCGCTGAAGATATAGCTCGAATGGTAAACTCTGAAGTTGGTACTGTTGTAGCTTATGGGTTCGATCGCAATTCAGAAGATATAAAATTGCTTGGTTATGCGTTGCGCTCTTCGTTATTGTATTACTGTCCGCAATATGAATTATCTGAATATTTGCGTAGTATCACGTTTAATAAAATTCCCATAGTATTTTTAAATGCCACGAATATTACTGAAGAAATGTACAACGCAGTGACCGCTGCGTCATATGAAAAAGCTGTGGAAATCACTAAATATTTACACGCAAGTGACGGAGGCAATATCATTACAGACGTGTTAGACAAACTTTTCGAACATGGCATACGTTACACAACGGCGTTCGCGTACAAACTTTGGGACTCTGGATCGCAAGACATTGTAGAAAAATACTTTCCTCCCGCTTTTAAATTGATCTTCAACGACGAGGAAGTAAAGATTGAGAGCAATTACTATAATATGGACGTTAAATTGGATGCCAATGTTGACTATTACAAGAACAGGCTAGCTTGGGGTGACAAGAACGACCACTCAAGCAATAGAGTTAGCTGGAAACTCGTTCCGATGTGGAATAATAATAACGTAGTCTTTAAAATAATGAACATTGAACACAGCATGTTCTTAAAACTTGATGTGAATGTTGATTCTATCGGAGACAGAAAATGTTGGGGCTCTAACTCTTCCAACGAGCTGAGACATACCTGGACAGTAGAGCCAAAGCAATGGGAAAATGAAGTGGTATTCTTCATAGTCAACTGTGAGTACAAGCAAGCGTTGAAACTGGATGCGCATACTAACAAGTACGGCGATCGTTTGCTTTGGGGAAATAACAGAAATAATGATGTCTACGGCAACCCCCGATACTTCGGTTGGCTCTTTAAGGCTTGGTAGATATGAAAGGATAATTTGTGACATGCTAAATTTAAAAAAAGGTCGTTACTTTTGTAAGATTTTCTCGCAAACTACCGCGCACCAAGTTTATGCCTCTGCTGGAGTCACAGTTGTTGTTAAGAACTAGAGTTTTTCCTAGTAGGTTTTTCAAATGTGAAACTAAAACAATTGATTACAATTTCTATTGTTATTGTGTGCGAAATATTTTGTTTAAAATATTTATGTTTTACTTTATATTATTAAATAATGGATTAAACAAAAGAACAATTCGTTTATTTATTTATTTAAAACTTCATTGTACACTTAACATAAAACTATAGAGTAAATTACTACTAAAATCTGTCTTGTTAAGAATGGCGATCTCTTATAGACAACCAAGTAAAAAGAGATCGTAAAATACAAAAAAATAGAGTAAAACGTGTTACAAAATACCCTGTAAAAATATAATTAATTTATCTAAGACCAGATTATTTAACAGAAAGGCTTAAGTACTATTTTACCAAATAATTGTCTACTTTAATAGTTTTTTTTTATGTTTCATTCATAAATAGTTGCTACCTCAATCTTGTATTACAAGGACTCATCCACTAGCTTAAAAAATGTCAAGTTTGAAATATATTGTGTGTATAATACATTAGTATATCGATTGCAATCGACAACTTTTCGCACTAGTTGCACATACTATTTTTTATTACCTAATATATATATATATATACTATATATAGTGGGGAAAGTAGTATCTTTGGAGTATAAATTATTATTTTTATTTAAATGCCAACCTCACTTTGATATTGATACTTCGACTGTCACTGTCACTGAATTTGTATGTGCCAATGAAAATTTACATGCGAGAAGTTTATTTGTCGCAATGTAATTGTGAAGTGGGGAATTCGCGTCTTTTCGATCCCAAAAGCGTGCGCAAAGATACTACTTTCCCCGCATGAGTAATATAACTACATATATAAGAAAAATTAATACTGAATATTTTTGAGTTATTAAAATTAAATATTTATTGGTTATTTAATATTTACAAAATAAATAAATAAAGTAACTAAGTTGTGTAAAAAACATATTGATAAAAAAAATCGAACATCAAACTTAGGATTACAAAGTTACATTTGCAGTGAATGAATCAGTGTACGTGTATTATATGTTAGCCTAAATAGTAATATTTAGTAATTATAAATGTATATCATTATAATACCTTACAATATTATATATTTACATTATTAAAAGCTTATGCGTACAGTCCTTTTACTAATAATTATTGTAGTAATAGTAAAATTGCATATTGATGATTTTATTACTTATAAGTATATATAATTAAAATTGTCAATTACTTTAATGAGAATATAATCTTTATTAATATAAATTAATTATTGGACTTTATAAAAATATTTAAAAATAAGACCGTTAATTGATGTGTATAAAAATGGTGTCGCTGAGCAGTTAGAGCTCAGTCGTTGGAATTGTCAGTTGCAAGACGGATTAATATTTTAAAATATAAAAGTTGTTAGAAATATAAAAGTTGAAGACGTACTTGTTTCTTAACGAGTGTTACCCTTCATATATGTATGATATAATGAAATAATAATGGTTTAGGTAGATAAGTAGTGATGGTATTGAGGTTTAGGCGTGCGGTCCAGAATCTCGGCGGTCGCTGGTTCTCCTAGGCACACTCATCTGAGTTTTTGAAATGATACGTGTATTCGTAATAAATTATCACGTACGTTTAACGCTGAAGGAAACTTTCATATAGGGTCAAGTAATTTATTCATTAAAAAAAACTTGGAGTGCGGCAGTTAGTGCCGTAAATTAGTTCAAGTTATACCTCTGTTAAGCTTGATGTCGCAATTTTCTGTTAGGTACATTGACAGTACCTATCGATAGTGAAAGAGAGATGACAATTATACATAAGGATTAACTTTAACTGTCGTTTGAGGTGTGCGGCCCTAAATATGTATTTCTAACTAACGCAAAATATCATTATTATTTTATAATAAACAACACGACGCGACTGCTCTCGTCTAGTATGTAAAAGAGGAAGACTACCTACAAAAGTAAAAAAAAACTTATAAGATTCAAGAAGTTAAAGGTACCGAAAAGGAAAAAGTAGGACTATCTACAAAAACAATGAGACGCCATCAAAAACAAAACTTGTAAAACACCCAAGTTTCGCAACTCAGTTTTTCTACCGTAAAAGGTTGTGAGATCCATGTGATACCAAGTCGATGAATTTATTCAGTCCCAATTTAAGGGACCTTCTGTCTTAAGTTAGTAAGCACCATATCAATATTAAAAATCTTTTACGTTTTCAATAAAATAGATTGACTTGGCAATCGCATGAAAACACAATGTACTTACCTCACTTTTAGTTTTCACAGGCATTGAGCGATAACAGAACACAAACATTTTTCCCTACCAATCTTTAAAAAACAGCTGAAGTAATTGGGGTGGCTGTACACTTCGCCTTGATTTCCCAATAGCAAGCGATCTCCGTTCCCGTTGGCTCGATGATCCAGCTTTAACGCTTGATTATAGTAACGGTTAACTACAAATTTGTTTCCCTGCCTAACAAGCCTTAAAAAGCCAACCGAAGTATTGGGGGTTGCCGTAGACATCATTATTTCTGTTGTTTCCCCAAAGCAAACGATCGCCGTTCTTGTTAGTATGTGCACCCAGTTTCAACGCTTGCTTGTACTCACAGTTGACTATGAAGAATACCACTTAATTTTCCCATTGCACTGGCTCTAGTGTCCAGATATGTCTCAGCTCGTTCGAAGAGTTATTTACCAGTCATGCTTAATAAAGAAACGTGTACATATTTAGGTTTTGCAGTTCATGGCTATTTCATATATTATATACATATGCATATTTATACTTTGTTTTTAGTCTATTTGTTCATATTATACGATGATGATGATACGAGCTCTATTTAATTGTTTGTGCACTTACGAATACCCTTCATTCACCTTTCTACAATTTCATACTGGGTTGTCTGTAAGAGATCGCCTTTTGTGACAAAACAGGTTTTAGTACTAATTTACTCTATAGTTTTAATCTTAAGTGAATAATGAAGTTTTAAATAAATAAAAAACGAGTAGTTCCTTGTTTTAATCCAATATTTAATAATAAAAAAGTAATATATAAATATTTTAAACAAAATTGAGAAAACTACTACGAAAAGCTCTAGTTAAGTTTAAATAACAACTGTGACACCATACAAAGAGGCATAAACTTGGTGCGCGGTAGTTTGTGAGAAAATCTTACAAACGTCACAAATTTTCCTTTCATATCTACCAAGCCTTAAAGAGCCATCCGAAGTATCGGGGGTTGCCGTAGACATCATTATTTCTGTTGTTTCCCCAAAGCAAACGATCGCCGTACCTGTCAGTATGCGCATCCAGTTTCAACGCTTGCTTGTACTCACAGTTGACTATGAAGAATACCACTTCATTTTCCCATTGCACTGGCTCTACTGTCCAGGTATGTCTCAGCTCGTTGGAAGAATTAGAGCCCCAACATTTTCTGTCTCCGATAGAATCAACATTCACATCAAGTTTTAAGAACATGCTGTGTTCAATGTTCTTTATTTTAAAGACTACGTTATTATTATTCCACATCGGAACGAGTTTCCAGCTAACTCTATTGCTTGAGTGGTCGTTCTTGTCACCCCAAGCCAGCCTGTCCTTGTAATAGTCAACATTGGTATCCAGTTTAAGATCCATGTTATAGTAATTGCTCTCAATCTTTACTTTCTCGTCGTTGAAGATCAATTTGAAAGCGGGAGGAAAATAGTTTTCGACAATGTCTTCTGATCCAGAGTCCCAAAGTTTGTACGCGTACGCCGTTGTGTTATATATGGCTTGTTGGAGAAGTTTGTCTACGACGTGTGTAATGACGTCGCCTCCATCACTTGCGTTTAGTGATTTAGCGATTTCCACAGCTTTGTCATATGAGGCACCAGCAACTGCATTATATATTTCTTTAGTGATATCGGTGGCATTTAAAAATGCTAAGTGACCAGTTGGTAATGTTACTTGTAAACGTTCAGGTAATTCATATCTCGGGCAGAAATATAATAAATTAGAGCGCAACGCATCATTAAGCAATTGTATGGCTGTTGAATTCTTATCGAACCCATAAACTACAACAATACCAACTTGGGAATTCACCATTCGGGCTATGTCTTCAGCGCAACTTCTAATTATTGGCGCCCCCATGAGGGTCACCAGCTTGACGGAGTTATCTTTGATGTAGCTACTAGTGTCGCACTCGTCTTCATTGTATGTAGGTATTCTGTTTGGGATCTTCCTGTCTTTATCTTCACCGTTGCTGACGACTTGGTACTGACGATTGACGTTGTAACAGTCAGGAAAGCCAGTGCTGCCATCAGAGACAACAATTCTCCCCTCACCCCAGTAGTCTACGTGTTCTACCAGCTCATTTGAGGTGGGAATTTTTATCAATTTGTATTCACCCACGAAAGGTAATTCCGAATATGGATATCGCTTGTCCACATTGATGGTGTAGTTGGGAGATTTACCGCGTTTCCAATCAGGATCCACTTTGTATTTAAGGTCCTTGCTTGAGTCCATCTGAAAAATATTTAGGATATTATAATTATATTGCGTAGAAAGTTCAATATTGGAAAATTAGAAGAACAGTATCTATTTTTTTTAAAGCTTTTATTTAACTTGCAATGTATGTAGGCAAGTATGTTTGTTCGGGTGGAATCTATGTATTCAATTTTTCAGTAGATATCTGCAACCGATTGAGCTGAGTTTGGATGACGATGCACGATATGGTGTGTGATATTATTCTCAATCCAATAATGCGGAATAGTTATTTTTAATATACTTCTACAATATGGGTATCAAATGAAAGGGATGGTTGATTGAGAGTAACTCAAAAAATAATGTGACGTCATTCTAAATCCCATATGGCGAATCTTCCAAGATAGAGGAATATCTATTTTTAACGCACTTCTGCAATATGGGTATTAAATGAAATGGCTCATTGAGAGTAAATTGATAACTAAAAATAAATAAAAAGCAATAAACTTAAAAAAAAAACTTTTATTAAAACGCTCTAAAAAAGAAAATGAAGTTTTCCTTTAAAAAAATAACTATCAACTTATAACTTCATTAAATTCGATGTACATGATCATAAAAGCTTGTCGCGAGGTTTAATTACCTAACAGTATTTAATAAAATTGAAATTGAAAATATATTAAACTTAGCATATCAATTTACATAATTAAGTTGGTACTAGGCTATTTACAAATCGCGCGACAAGCTTTTATGATCATAATATACCTAAATAGTATTTAATTAGGTTATAAGTTCATAGTTAAAAAATTTAAGGTAAAATTTATATTCTTCTTTTTAAAGCGTTTAAATAAAAGCTTTTTTGTTAAAGTTTATTGCTTCAATTATTTTTTTGGGAAGAAAGTGATGATGGATCCTTTTTAACCACAGCCTTAATAAAGAGAAGTAAGAGATATTGCATCCTCTTAGTTAGAAATGTTGGTCTCTGGCATTAGTGATCCCGACGCTGGCATACCGATCGGAATCAAAATATCAATTTGTATTCATCCAAGAAGGGTAATTCCGAATATGGATATTGTTTGTTCACATTGATGGTGTAGTTGGGAGCGTCTTCCCATTCAGCAGCAATGGCAGCATCTCTTTTAGTTTTAAGGCGTTTCCATGTTTCGATTTATATGAGAAATGTTAGGTTAAAGAATAATATAGCGTAATAACGACGCAATTTCCGAAAATAGGATAATTTATTTAACCGACAATGCAGTCAGGTAAAAATACGCTCACGGCAAACATAGAAAAAATAAGTAATCACAATGTAATGTTTTGCTATTTATAAGAATTCGTCTTTATTACTAAATATTTGCGGTTCCGCCAACCACTACAGGGAGATAATAAAAAATCATATAATTGTTAATAAAAATATATCATTTGCAAAACCATATAATTGGTTAACTTCAAGATACAGAAAACAATAAAAATTTTCACAGGAAAAACATAAACATGCAACCAGAAGTTTGCTTTTCAGGAATTTCTTAGACCACCGTATGTCACAAAATTTCTTCTTTTTAGTTTTCTGTGATGTAGTGATACCACTACGAAATTAATTTGGAGTTAAAAAATTAGCATTTTACAAGCGAATCTGTAATAAAAAATTAATAAAAATGTATGGCATTGACATAAAAAAATAGAAAAATTACGTTTTTCTATTCGTGAAATTCATTTTTTTATGATTTCTTTCAGCGATTACGTTTTTAAATATCACTTTGTCTAGGCAACTAGTTCTTAATGATTACAAAGTGGTTCTGCTATAGAAATTGCTTTAAAAATGATATAATTTATAAACATTGCTGGGATTAATTTATATTGACAGTATAAAAGAAAGGCCTCGGACCTCTCTGCCTCCTGCTATACTCACAGGTCTTAAGGCTGTCATACCAATGTATAATATGTTGGGCATAACTGCAGTTGCCATATAGCATAGCTGTGACTTTCTACATTCCCAATGAAGTAAAATGAAAATAAACAAATAAAGTTAATATTTTTTTTTATTGAAGACTGCTATTGAACTTTAACTATCTAAGATTCCAAAAGTATCTCTAACAACCGAATTTCAAAGACCGTTGTGGTAAATTGTAATCACTATTATTATGTGCCCAACTGTACTGTTGCAATGCCTAATAAAATCATCTCTCTCCGATAGAAAATTCTGTTTTACCGTATCGTCACTATTTTTTTTATCTTAAAATTCGTTTTCAATACGTGCACGATTCCTATTCAGGAGTCTTGAGGTCATCAGATAACTTGAAACATAAGACGCCATTGCATTTCACTATTTTCATCGACAACTTTCATCACAAAAAATGCCTTATTGTGAAACTAATTTGTAGTCACAATAAGACGAGCAAAGTTAATGCTTATAAAATAATTCTTAAATAAATATATAAATAAAATACATACGCATACTTTGTTTTAAGTCTATTGGTTTGTATTTTACGATCTCTGTTTACTTTTTGTGCACTAAGAGAATACCCTTCATTCATTATCCTGTAATTTTATACTTGGTTGTCTATAAGAGATCGCCTTTTGTGACAAGACAGCTTTCAGTACTAATTTAGTCTAGAATACACAATAGTTTTTATCTTAAGAGTACAATGAAGTTTTAAATAAATAAAAAAGAAAAGTACTTTTGTTTAATACAATCTTTAATAATAAAAAAGTAATACATAAATATTTTAAACAAAATTGAGAAAACTACTAGGAAAAACTCTAGTTCTTAACAACAACTGTGACACCAGCAAAGAGGCATAAACTTGGTGCGCGGTAGTTTGCGAGAAAATCTTACAAAAGTAACGAACGTTTCTTTTTTAATTTAGCATGTCACAAATTCTCCTTTCATATCTACCAAGCCTTAAAGTGCCAACCAAAGTATCGGGGGTTGCCGTAGACATCATTATTTGTGTTGTTTCCCCAAAGCAAACGATCGCCGTAAGAGTCAGTATGCGCATCCAGTTTCAACGCTTGCTTGTACTCACAGTTGACTATGAAGAATACCACTTCATTTTCCCATTGCACTGGCTCTAGTGTCCAGGTATGTCTCAGCTCGTTGGAAGAGTTAGAGCCCCAACATTTTCTGTCTCCGATAGAATCAACATTCACATCAAGTTTTAAGAACATGCTGTGCTCAATGTTCATTATTTTAAAGACTACGTTATTATTATTCCACATCGGAACGAGTTTCCAGCTAACTCTATTGCTTGAGTGGTCGTTCTTGTCACCCCAAGCCAGCCTGTCATTGTAAGAGTCAACATTGGCATCCAATTTAAGATCCATGTTATAGTAATTGCTCTCAATCTTTACTTTCTCGTCGTTGAAGATCAATTTGAAAGCGGTTGGAAAGTATTTTTCCACAATGACCTTTGATCCTGAGTCCCAAAGTTTGTACGCGTACGCCGTTATGTTATATATGCGTTGGTAGAGAAGTTTGTCTACCACGTGTGTAATGACGTCGCCTCCATCACTCGCGTTTAGTGATTTAGTGATTTCCACAGCTTTGTCATATGACGCACCAGCAACTGCATTATATATTTCTTCAGTTATATCAGTGACATTTAAAAATGCTAAGTGATTATCGAATAATGTTACATGCAAACTTTCAGGTAATTCATACCCTGGACAGAAATATAACAGTGTTGAGCGCAACGCATCATTAAGCACTTGTATGGGTCTTGAATTGTAATCAAACCCATAAACTACAACAATACCATCTTGGACATTCACCATTCGGGCTATATCTTCAGCGCAACTTCTAATTATGGGCGCGCCCATAAGGGTCACCAGCTTGACAGAGTTATCTTTGATGTAGCTACTAGTGTCACACTCGTCTTCGTTGTATGTAGGTATTCTGTTCGGGATCTTTTTGGTTCTATCTCCACCATTGCTGACGACTTGGTACTGACGATTAACGTTGTAGCAGTCAGGGAAGCCACTGCTGCCTAAAGGGACCACAATTCTCCCCTCGCCCCAGTAGTCTACGTGTTCTACCAGCTCATTCGAGGTGGGAATTTTAATCAATTTGTATTCACCCACGAAAGGTAATTCCGAATATGGATATCGCTTGTCCACATTGATGTAGTAGTTTGGAGGTTTACCGCGTTTCCATTCATCAAAAGCAGGATTGTCTTTGGTTTTTGGGTCCTTGTTTGAGTCCATCTGAGAAACATTTGGAATATTAGAACGATATTGCGTACATAGTTCAATTTGGAAAAAAAACAAGAATAATTTCTTATGTTTTCCATGTTAAAAAAAAAGAAACTGATGATAGTATCCTTTCGAACCACAGCCTTAAATAGGGTATTGAGCGATATTGCGGCCACTAAGTCAGAAAATATACTGATCAAAATAAAATTAGAATCAATTAAAGGATATCTTCTGATAATTACGAAACTCTTCACTCACGCCTGTTTCGCCAAAGCGGTAAATAAAGGTGCATTTCGTCATGCACGTTATACCGTTTCTTTTAACGTCTCACATAATAGGGGCGTCCCCCGAGATTTTTAGTGACTTTTCTATACTGCGTACTGCTGCAGATACATAGTTACCTAATGGGAAAATCCATTTACACGTTGTCTGTCCAGGAACTTGAATCCAGGATCTCTAAATCGGGTTCTTGTTTTGAGGAATCAACGAAGGTGTGAAGTAAAAAATACCAAAACATAAATAAAATGTATGTATGCTCACCGTGAACTGAGGACAAATGTGTAATCACAAGGCAATTACCAAGCACTTGCGGTTCCGCCGACCACTATAGGGAGATAAAAGAAACATATTAATTAATAAACATGTATGAATATTAATAAAAATATATCGTTTTCAAAACTGTAGATGGTTCACCTCAAATTACAGAAAATAATTGATTTTTTCCACAGCAAAATCAAAAATATGCTAGAAAAATAGGAATTTTGTGTCAATGACCACATACAGCGGTAAGGATCTCTAAAGAGGTCGATTTTGGCACCCACGTTTCGCCACTTGTGTTTTAAGTCTCATCACATGTGGAGCGAGCCTTTAGCCGATTTTCGGGCACATATATAACTCTTTTGACCTACCCGGAATTTGAGCACCGCACCTCTAGATCGTATATCACACGAATTCTACGCGCTACTAACAAATAATTTTGTTATTTCAATATGAGTATGGACATAATAAATGAAGTAGTGATGGCCTCGAGGCATAGGCTCGCGGTCGAGAATCTCGGTGCTCGCGGGTTCAAACTCCAGGCACTCACCTCTGACTTATCGAAGTTATGTGTATGCTCATGATGAATTATGAATTACTTTAACAGCGAAGGAAAACTTCGTGAGGAAACCTGCTCACCTAAGAGTTCTTAGGAATTTATTATGTGTGTAGTCCACCAACCCATACTAGGCAAGTGCGCGTGGTGGACTAATACCTAAACCCTGCGACCCTGGGACGTATTTGGGCCGATGGTTATGATGAGGATGATGGACATAATGTTAATGGAAAAAGATGTTTTTAATAACTGACCGTTTCATAAATTTATATCGATCTGTGATTCATACAACAGTGGAAGCATTTTCACAGAAGCCCAACAGCCCAGCTTGCCTCAATAGCATATCTAGTATATAGCATATACCTACATGAACTTAAATTAGACATTAATAATGCACACTAATAAATGTTTGTCCGAAATTTTAAATTAACGCAATTATCGAGAACGCTGAACACGAGCGCAGGAGCAATAATATTTGTAACATGTATTAGGTACTAAATACGTCCATCTCCCTCTGTCTCGTTTGATTTTACCGGGCTTTGTATTATGTGTTCCGTCTCTCTCACACCTGCGGACAAATCGCTATTACATTTTGTTACACAAATATAACTGACGCACGTATGTATTGCAATTTTATGATGGAACGAACACGCTTTCGCTCTGAACATCGTGCTATCGGGAGTGTAGTTTTTGCGCAGCTGCAACTTCGCACTTGTTATTTTGGCAAAGGCGTACAGTACAAGAAATTTTGCATTCTTCTGAAGCAAATGAACGGTTTCTAGTATTTAAATAACAATTATAAAAATTGACGCTTGTAAAACAATGGAGAATCAATAAATTTTGTTGATTTGGCATACCAAAAAAAATCCTAACAAACCTCAATAAACCAAATGAATGTACATATATCCTATTTCAAAGCTAGGTCATACGCAAAGTTCACTATAAAGAACATGACTTAGTTGGCCAATTACATATGTCATACTACTTTAGAAGAATTTACCAAGTTTTCTATCTCCAATAACATCAAAATTTATATTAAGTTTGAAGTACATGATGTGTTTAATGTTCATTATTTTAAAGACCAAAGTCTTATCACCCCACATCGGAACCAGTTTCCAACTAACTCAATCAACTAATAGAGTAGTTTTCTCGATTATAAATAAATGTTTAATAAAATAAAAAGCACTTCACTTTTATCAAAAAAATATTATTCAGATAAATAATACATCAATATTTGAAATTATATTTACCGCACACAATAAAAACCATGAAAAATAATCTGAATAATCTGATTGATTTTTTGTGATATATTTACTTGAATGGCATAAGATGTTTTTTTTTTTAAATTAGCATGTCACAATTTTTTTTCCCTGCTTACCAAGCCTTAAAAAGCCAACCGAAGTATCGGGGGTTGCCGTAGACATCATTATTTGTGTTATTTCCCCAAAGCAAACGATCGCCGTAACCGTCAGTATGCGCATCCAGTTTCAACGCTTGTCCGTACTCACGGTTGACTATAAAAAATACCACTTCATTTTCCCATTGCTTTGGCTCTAGTGTCCAGGTATGTCTCAGCTCGTTGGAGGAGTCAGAGCCCCAACATTTTCTGTCTCCGATAGAATCAACATTCACATCAAGTTTTAAGAACATGGTGTGCTCAATGTTCATTATTTTAAAGATAACGTTATTATTTTCCCAAATCGGAACGAGTTTCCAGCTAACTCTATTGCTTGAGTGGTCGTTCTTGTCACCCCAAGCCAGCCTGTCCTTGTAAGAGTCAACATTGGCATCCAATTTAAGATCCATGTTATAGTAATTGCTCTCAATCTTTACTTTCTCGTCGTTGAAGATCAATTTGAAAGCGGGAGGAAAGTATTTTTCTACAATGTCTTGCGATCCAGAGTTCCAAAGTTTGTACGCGTACGCCGTTGTGTAACGTATGCCATGTTTGAAAAGATTGTTTAACACGTCTGTAATGATATTGCCTCCGTCACTTGCGTGTAGATATTTAGTGATTTCCACAGCTTTTTCATATGACGCAGCGGTCACTGCGTTGTACATTTCTTCAGTAATATTCGTGGTATTTAAAAATACTATGGGAATTTTATTAATCGTGATACTACGCAAATATTCAGATAATTCATATTGCGGACAGTAATATAATGATGAAGAGCGCAACGCATAACCAAGCAATTTTATATCTTCTGAACTGCGATCGAACTCATAAGCTACAACAATACCAACTTCAGAGTTTACCATTCGGGCTATATCTTGAGCGCAACTTCTAACAATGGTATTTCCCGTAACGGTCACCAGCTTGACAGAGTTCTCATGGACGTAGCTAGTAGTATCGCAAATGTCTTCACTGAAGACTGGGATTCTGTTCGGGATCTTCTTGCCTTCATCTCCACCTTTGCTTACGAGTTGGTACTCAAGATTGACGTTGTAGCAGTCAGGAAAGCCACTAATGCCATCGCGGACCACAATTCTTCCCTCGCCCCAGTAATCTATGTGTTCTAATAGCTCATTCGAGTCGGGTATTTTTATCATTGAGTATTGACCGAAGAAGGGTAATTCCGAATATGGATATTCTTTGTCCACATTGATGTTGTAGTTGGGAGATAGGGCGCCTTTCCATTTAGCAGCAGCATCTTCCATTTTGATTGTAGGTGCTTTCTTGTCTGAGTTTATCTGAGAAACATTATAATATTAAAATAATATGTACACACTCACGCCTGTATTCTTAGAATGGTAGACATAGTTGCAATTCTGTACGCTTACTTAGCCAATTGTCTTTGTCTAACGTAATAAGGGGTGAGCCTATTGCTATTTTTCGGTCACAGCGGAAATGGCACAATAAAAATGATATATTGCTTTACCCGAGGATCGAACTCGGGATCTCTATGGATTCCTCGGTACACGCACAAGCTTTTCTTTCTAAATAGTAGTCAATGTTAATTTTGTTGAGCGGAACTAATTAGGTAATTACGTAATAAAAACAAAAATATTAATAAACCAAAAAAAAAGAAATGGAGCCTGTATAACTATCCCGCAGACGGATACCTAAATTTAAAAAAAAAACGCCTTAAAAAACTTTTTTTTTTAAATCTATCTTATAATACCCCACACTATGGGGTAAACGCGAGAAAAAAATCATTACTATTTTATGTGTAGGGGAGTACCTCCTCAAAATAAAATATATTTCGATGATGATTTTGATTTTATTTATTGTGTTTGATGTGGTATAAAATTGGTTAACCTCAAGGTAAAGTACAATGTGTACGTGTTTTTGACGGGATTCCCCATCAGCGCAAAAATAAACAAAATCGCCTGATAGTCAGTGCCGATACTTTCATAGAAGCCTAAAGCCCAGTCTGCCTTACAAAATTCCGAATATTAATCTTTAAACTTTAAATCTTTATTTAACAAAGCAATTTGACATACAAACGACAATATCCTGACCAAACAATAAACAATTATTACTAGACATTATACAATTTACATGTAACGCTGTTATTCTATGGAAGTACCGCCACTGCTGATAGTTTGGCCAAAAATCGTGACATAAGATATTCACCTCCCTTGTGGGTAAACTAAAATACTATGTAATATGTAGCCTATTAGATTATGCGACGTTGCCGCGTCACAGTATTGTACTCGTAGATATACATATATTATGTACGTATGCATGTGTATGAAACGAACCAGTCCTTTATGATTAGGGAGTGGTTATGCTACTGAAATTGTTTAATAACGTGGCAATATTTAAAAATAACATTATTTAGATTTGTTTATATTGATAGTATAATAGAAAGGCCTCGGCCGTCCTTATCTCCTATGAAAACAGCCTCTAAACCTGTCATGTCAATATGTTGTGCATTCTAGCTTTTCATGAATTATCCCTACTCCCAGGTTTAGGATATTTTTAACCATTTGTACTTCAACTATTATTTTTCGTAATGGGTTTCAATAAAAGTAGGATTTCTGTGTCACTAGTGTCATAAACATTCACGCTTTTATCCCTGAAGAGGTAGGTATATACACTACCGACAAAAAGTTTGGAAGCACCTATAATTTTTGTAAAAACAAATAGCAAATTGATAATAACAAATTTTATCGATGTTGTAATAAAATATAATATTATTTTAGTAATAAGAATATGGTTTTGTTTCATAGTTTAATTGTTGTTTTAATTAAGTACCTAATCATTCTTAATTAAATAATACTATATCTTATATTATTTCTAAAGTAATTCAGAGTATTAAAAGTGCTTCCAAACTTTTTGTCGGTAGTGTATGTGTTTTTTGTTAGTGTTTCGCCAGTTGTGTTTTAATTCCCATGATATGAGCCTGTAGCCGTTTTTCAGACTCATCACCAGATCTTTTAGAGCACGCCGGGAATCGAACACGGGATCTCTAGACCGCACGTCACATAATTATTGCGCGGAAGTAAAAAATCAAAATTTAATTTCAAAAGTTGCATGGAAATATTAATGTAAAGAGATTATAAACTAATCGCATTATGACTTTTTATCTATCAGCCTTTATAATAATATACACTCCCACTGCTGGGCACTGGACTACTCGACAACTGAAAGGAGTAAGCGCTGAGCTAACCACACTGACTTGCGCGGGTTGATGAACTACATACCTACCTAATAAATTCTTTGTGGTGAATTATCAGGAGTGCAAATTTTCTCGCGAGGTTTTGTACTCGCCGTTAAAGTGCGTGATAATCCACTGTAAAAACACAACTTCGAAAAATTGAAAATGTAAGCTTTTGGCTTAAAGCCTCGAAAGTGTGCCTAATCATCAAGGCCATCACGACTTTCTATTCGGCCAATAAACCGATGGAAAAGGGTTAAAAAAACATGTATTGTAATTTATACCACATCATAATTATATTTCAATGTTTACAAAAAACTATATATTAAGAGTTATAAAAAGCTACTTTTTATATGTTATTGCGAAACAAAGTCTGATCAAGACAGTTCAGCATATTATATTATTCAATTACTTGACACTTTTCAAAATAAATATGTTGAAACAAAGTCATTTAGTATATGCACATTTATGAAAGCGTAACACACTTAAAAGATTCGAGTTTATAAAGAAGTAAATCCCTAAAATTTATTCCTTTAATCGAAAATGTTTCATTTTGTGTAGACTTGCATTGATACAGTGATACAGCTACCTTAACACGTTAAACTCGAGCTGGCGGAAACATGGCAAATGGTTGTGAATAACTGTTTGTTTCCGGTCTTGGTCATTTTGAAGATAAAAGACGCTCATAGCTCTGATACGATCTGAAGACACTCAATTTTTGAGTTTAGCACTAAAAGGCGTCATATTTATATACGTAGTATGTATTATACTGAACTTTGAAATGAAATCAAATTAAATTTTTTATTTCTAAAAAATACGCACAATACTTCGAATAGAAATTGACGATTGAAAAAAAACGTTCTCCAGATAAATTAAAAATGGTGTTATACATAGATGCTTTTAAGGTTTTGAAATTTGTATATTTGCCATACCACAAAACTACCAGGGCTTAATAAACCAACCGAAGTATTCAGGTTTGTCAGATGCAATTCCATTATTTCCCCAAAGCAAACGATCTCCGTACACGTCAGTGTGAGAATCTAACTTCAACGCTTGATCGTACTCGCGGTTGACTATAAAGAATACCACGTCTTCGTTTAATTTCATTGGTTCTAGTTTCCAAGTATGCGTTACTTCGTTCGAAGTTTCTGAACCCCAACATTTTCTATCTCCATTAGAATCAACATTTGCATCCAGCTTCAAGAACATTGTGTATTTAGTGTTCATTATTTTAAACATAACGAAATTATTCTCCCAAATGGGAATCAGTTTCCAGATGAACGCATTATTTGACTCAGTGGTCTTGCTGCCCCACGCTAATCTATCGTTGTATTCATCAACGTTGGCATCCAATTTCAGGATCATTTTGTAATAATTGCTCTCAATCTTTACGTCATCGTCATTAAATAACAATTTGAACGCGGGTGGAAAATATTTTTCCACAGTATTTTGGGCCCCCGAAATCCAAATTTTGTAAGCGAATGACGTTGTTAGCCGTATACCTTGTTGAAGAAGTCTATCTATAACGGCTTCAACGACACTTCCTCCTTCACTTTCGATGAGAGATTTGGTTATCTCCACAGCTTTGTCAAAAGACCCACCAGTAACTGCGTTGTATAATTCCTCGCTTATATCTTTTTCATTAAGAAACGCCATGTGACTATCGAACAATGTTACACTGCTCAAGTATTCGGATAATTCATATTGAGGGCAGAAGAAAATAGAACTATCGCGTAATGCAGCAGTAAGGAGTATTATTGCTTCTGATTCTTGATCAAATCCGTAAACGACAACCTTACCGACTTCAGAATTTACGATTCGGGCTATATCTTGCGCGCAACTTTCGATTATGGGCGCACCCATAAGAGTCACCAGCTTTACAGTGTTATCTATGATGTAGCTAGTGGTGTCGCATATGTCTTCACTGTAGACTGGGATTCTGTTTGGAATCTTCCTGTCTCTGTCTGTGCCATTACTGACGAGTTGGTACTGACGATTGACGTTGTAGCAGTCAGGGAATCCGCTTTTCCCTTCACTGACCGTTATTCTCCCCTCACCCCAGTAATCTACGTGTTCCACCAGCTGGCCGGAAGTTGGTATCTTGATGAGATAGTATTTACCCAAAAAGGGTAATTCCGAATACGGATAATTTTTGTCCACATTAACGACGTAATTGGGACGGTCAGCTTTCATCCATTCATCAGCGGCAGAATCCATTTTATTATGTTGGATCAACTTCCACTTGATTTAGCTGCGAAACGAATATTAAAGAAGTTAATAACTGTAGTGTAATTTTGCATACTTTGTGTAATGGTGTAAGATATTGGCCGCTTGGCAAGTCGTAATGGTCACGGGGTGTGGCGTGCGGTCGAGTCAAAATCTAGGCGGTCATGGACAAAAACCCCAGGCACACACATCTGATCAAAGTTATGTGTATAATCACCATGAATTATCACGTACTATAACGCTGTAAAGTAAAACATCATAGAAAAAACCTTTTAAATTTTCTTAGGTGTATTGTTTTGTTGCGAGAATAGTTCCGATATGCGTCAAATAAATTCGACATTTATTATTCGACAGTTTATTAAAGTCATATTAAATAAATTAAAGCATATGACAGTCATAAAATTTTATATGCATCACAGCAGAAACTCGATTTTCAGTCCGTCAGTTATACGGATTCGAGATTATGAGGACCACCAAACGCGACCATATAAAAAAAACAATACCTACAAGTCCAATTTACTTGAAGGTATGCAATCATGTTTATTTTTCAGAGAATGTATCTCTTAATAAACATTGATTTTCTTTGATATGATTTTTTTTTGTTTTAATAAACACATAATATTATGTACTACATATTCACAAAACCTGTTCTTTTGGCGCGTTAGGGAAAAATTATGAGAGTAAATTTTTAAAATGCGCGCGCACACCGTCTCGAAAAAGTTATTCAAAAAAAGTTTAAATGTTTTAGATTTCAAAAATGTATAATAGTAATAAAAAGGGATTGACATATTTATAAGTTGTCAATTATTTATGAGTAAGTAGAATAAGATAAAATTTTAGTATAAAATAAATAAAAATAAAATAAAATAAAAAAATAACTTCTAACGTGTGTACATAAGTACACACACATTTTTTTCATACATTCGATTATCCGAATACCTAACGACAACAATTAGTTTGGTTAATCTAGTTTCTACTGTAATCTATATTGGTTTAGTAAAAGCATGTCTATTTTATCCCCCTAAAATCCAAACATTACGTCGCGTCGTTCCAATAAAATATGCAAAACAATGATTATAACCTATAAATATTGAGTATCATTCAATTTAATTGTTTTTGGCCGTGATGTGATGTCATTAGTTTTGTTTTTCAATAATTAATTGGTTACAGAAGCACTAATTGACTGAAGATTTTACGCTAATTACCTGTATTTTCTAAAAATAATATGAGTTATTTACCTTATTCACAACAATCGAAACTCGCACACATATAAAGCAACTCGAAGAGATAACTTTACTTTGGTCTCATTTATGTATGTAAAATAACATAAGAAAACGGGTCATTTAATACACTAAAAATAAAAAAAATCTTTCCTATACGCCTTTGCCACAATAGTTATTGCGAAGTTTGGCTTTTTCGTATTTTGCACTTCCGATCGCACGCTATTCAGAGCGACAGCGGGCATCTTTCTATCACATAAATTCCTATACGTAAGTACGTCATTTATATTTGTGTACCAAAAAGTAATAGCGATTTAGCGAGTGCGAGTGAGACGGAACACACAATGCAAATCCCGAAAAACTCAACGAAACATGTTAAAAATATTATTGCTCCTGCGCTCGTGTTTACAACTGCAATTCAGCGGGGCATAATTTAAAAATTTGGACATTCAAATACATACATATCTGTTGCGTTCTAAATGTGAAATATTAGTTTAGTATGAGAGTTGAAGTATGGACAAGCAGAAGAAGGCCTAAAAAGAGACGGATGGAGGGCGCTGGGGAAGATATGAAAGAAAAACCGGCCAAGTGCGAGTCGGACTCGCGTGAAGAGGGTTCCGTACACACAAACTTAACATTGGAGTTGAAAAATTTATAGTACGCACAATATTGAGTGATTCACCATGATTTTTAATATCATGGACTTCTTATAGGTTTTCCTATAATGTATAAGTAGGAAACTCATTTCAGTATTTTTCAAAATTTTAGTTTCAGTAGTTTCGGAGTTAAGGGGGGGTTGTGCATTTTCGTCTATTTTCTTGAATAACTTGGAAACTATTTATTTTGAAATTACAAAAAAAAAAACATTTAAGATCTTCTCAACAAGACCTTTCATTTGATATGTATTTTGCGCTTTAATTGTGACATATAGTCATAACTAATAAATGAAAATTGCATTCTAATTAGGACTCGAATTCCCTACAAAATAATTAAATTGCTGTTAAAAGTCGATGAAATTACCCTGGCCTGTTAATACCAGACACAAAGGCTTAATAAAATTGATTATAGTAGACTGTTGGCGGCAGCCAATATCGTCTCCAATTATCTTATAACTTTTAATACTGACAGGAAAAATAACTCACGTCCAGTTGCTGTGACTCTAAAGTTTGGTACAGGTAACTGCAGCACAACAAGACAATATTAGGATAGCACTATTAGAAGACAGCAATGCCCACTGCGGGTGATGGGAATTAACTGAAATCTCTACAAAACGGGCACAGCTTTATGTAGTACGAAATTGCAAAATAATTTAATCAAAAATACAGATGATGACTAAGACTACTCAGAAATCTAGGTGACAGAGCAGTAGATAATATATTATAAACAATGCAATTTTTTATATGTATAAGGAAAACGTGAGTACATAATGTTTAACTTAAACTAAAGATAAGTCGTGGTACGAATATAGATTTAAAAATGTCTGAAGGTCAAGGGTGTCATCGTCTTTATTTGATTAAAATGAAGAGCGTTGTATCTAAGCGCTTTACTTTAGCACGTTTGCACCTATTTTATACCTTTTTTGTTTGCTATTAGGTTTTGAACAAAGAAAACGCGAAATATTCTGTCAGTTTAAGAGAGGGATTAATTTATTATAGACTTTCCCCATTCATTATTATGAAACTTAACACAAGGAAGTCTTTTAGTCCAATAAGCAAAATACCCTTATAAGTTTGATTTCAATACGCGTGGAAAGGGTTCTATAGCCTGCATGAATCTCAAATCTAGTTCAAATTTGTGTGAGGTAACTAAAAAGGTTCTTTGATCTGTTTTTGTCTTTTTGAGGTACAGAACCCATTTTTTTTCCAACCGACAAACTTTTACGTGATTGTTATCCTAATACTGTAATATTTAGTTATTAATGTTTTATATACATTTACGTTTAAAGGCAGACTTAATGCCTAAGGCATTCTCTAACAGCCAAGAGAAATGTAGAGATAAAAGGTAGGTGCATAAACAAAAATAAGATGAAAACAATTAAACAAAAACCATGATAAGTGGACCAACTAACAACACCTACATATATACACAGACAAATAAATAGATATACATACATAAACTCACGCCTGTATTCCCCGAAGGGGTAGGCGGAGGTGCATTTCTGCACCCACATTTCGCCAAGTATGTATCAGTCCCACGTTATAGGGAGCGAGCCTATTGCCGTTTTTCGGGCACATCTCCAGACTCCGTGCTGTTACTGAGAATTTCCTAATGGAAAAACCAATAACACTTTGCCCGACCCGGGAATCGAACCCAGGACCCCTAGATCGCACGGCACATACTTGTACCGCGAGACCACGAGGCAGTCTTATACATACATACAAATAGATATACATACATACAAATACACATATGAAATATGAATATCGGTTTGAGAGTGGGAGAGACGTGTGGAGAGTGCGTCAGAGATGCCTCCTTCAATCGTCCGAATTCGCGAATCACAAATGATACAGGGGTCAACTTCAAAATAACAATTTCTTATCCGACGCTAAGTCAAGTTGTGTTATCAAAACAATTTCAGTAACTTTTATCTATTTTTTAATTGTTCTTTTTCAAGATACTTTCGTCGAGATCAAAACTGATTAACCTGGGTTTTTCAATATTATTATAAGTTTAAACTGAATAAGGACTAAGGACCAGTGGCGGTACTTCCATAGAAGCCCAAAAGCCCAGTTTGCCTTTTAAAATTCCAAATAATAATTTTTAGATTTGAAATCTTTATTTAACTAAATCAATTTGTTAAATAAAGACCCCATAATAATCAAATATAAACTAGAGATTACACAATTAACGTTTAACGCTTTTGGGCTTCTATGGAAGTCCCGCCACTGCTAAGGACTAAGGCCTAAACCCTCTCAGTTGTAGAGGAAGCCCGTGCCCAGCAGTGGGACGTATATGGGCTAATAATGATGATGATTAGAAGTTTAATATTAACACTTACGAAAAACTCGTCTAGTGACTCATAATATTGTCGCGTTCCAGGGTGAGTCGGCAAAGATGAGGTAAACCTATATTTATCTGTTGAGAAACAATTGAAATAGTTTTTCGCCAGCCGACATTTTAATTGGACCGCACTGCAACCGTATTCCAGCATAAAAATAAAATATGTGTAGATATACAAATCATCATCATCAGCCCATATACGTCCCACTGCTGGGCAGGGGCCTCCTCTACAACTAAGAGGGCTTAGGCCTTAGTCCACCACGCTGGCCTAGTGCGGGTTGGCGGACAGCACACCTAATAAGGTTTCATCACGATGTTTTCCTTCACCGTAGTGCGTGATAATTCTTTGTGAATACACACATAACTTCGAAAGTCAGGGGTGTGTGCCTGAGTGTGCAGGTTTCATCACGATGTGTTCCTTCACCGTAGTGCGTGATAATTCTTTGTGAATACACACATAACTTCGAAAGTCAGGGGTGTGTGCCTGTGTTTGAACCCGCGACCGTCGAGATTCTCGACTGCTTGCCTAAACCCCGAGACCATCACGACTCATTATATCCAAATAAAGTACCCAAAAAAAAAAAACCGTCTTAGGTCTTCGGAATGGTCAAGCTTTGGCTTCGTATTTCTAAGATAAATTGACTGCCTCAGTGTGTGTCAACTTGAGGCTCCGTGTTTAAATCTCGGGTTGGGCATTGCCTGTCTAGTTTTCTCCTAAATCATATATTTTATTTTTGCTGGGCAAAGCGAGACTTATAAGAAATATTACAACAAAATACTGTGGAATCCCATAAATATATTATAAACAAAGGAATGCTTTATTACTTTTCTATAACGAAATAATTGTGGGTCTACAAGTCTACATCGTGTTTACACTTAAGCCAAAGATAAGAAATGGGACGAATGTAGTGATTAAATTTTTGGGGGTCTCTTGGGGGTTATATTATTGGAAATGTGTATTATTTTAGTAATCTCGATCTGCCTCATTTGGTCCGCCGATAAGTACAAGAGATGATATGACAGCCCCGTGGAGCCGTGGCGCAGCTAGACACGAGCTTGCGAAACCTGAGGCCTCGGGTTCGATTCCCGCACTGAGACAAAGGTTCATGTGATCCACAAGTATTTGTTTCGCGTCTGGGTGTTTGTGATACTGAAAAGTCGCGCATAGTTTCTAATACCTACGACAAAAGACTTGTATCTTAGTGTGTGGTCGGAACTATGTATGTGACTATTGGGTGTATTTATTTATTTAGTTCCAAATAAGCGATTAAGTTTTAGGTTCGATTCTCAATAATTCTCGGCAGCACTTAGTCTGGAAATGTGACCGAAAAACACAACTGGCTCCCCCTGACGTAACATATAAATACAAATTTACTTACCTCTTCATATGGGCGTTGGTGAATGTACGTCTTATTATATCTTTTTTGTTATTTGACAAAGCGCTTTAAACTCATATTATTTGAAGAATAAATAAGGCAGGGTATGGGGGTACAGCCAAAACTATCTCTTAATCCAACCCTGTACCCGAGGTGTTAAAGAACACATAATTCCTGTTATCAGTTACATTTCGAGTAATTTTTGTCACTTCTCAACGTAATTTATTGTTTTTTTATACGCGTGTGGTCGAAATCAATAATAATAAATCTGTTTTGTTCTTTTTTTTATTGTTACAAATGTTATTAAACGTACGGGCTTTTAAGTTAAACTCATAAATGGAATGGTATTGTAAGATTTGTAGTAAAACTATATATTGTTTTTTATATATATCGTCGACAACGAATATTATGTATTGCGCTATTTTAAAATATTTTTAAACAAATTGTGTATTTTAAAATACCAATATTTAATCAGTTTTATAATAAAACTGTGAATATTCCGTAGGCGTAACAATCACTTCTTTCCTCTTAACAATATTATTATCAGTGGCGATACTTTTATAGAAGCCCAAAAGCCCAACTTACATTACAAAATTCCGAATAACCATCTTTAAGGTTTAAATCTATATTTAACAAAAGCAATTTGACATATTAATGAGAATCTAATGACCCCACAATAAACAATTATAAAGTAGACATTACAAAATTAACGTGTGACGCTTTTGGGCTTCTATGGAAGTACCGCCACTGATTAGTATGTACTATATAATATGAGAATGTTTCGTAATGTATCAACAATTGTAAAACAGGTCTAAACATGTATGCCGTTCTTCTAGGACGCTCTTAAAAGTAACGCTAAAGGGAAATATAAATGCCCACGTTTCATAATATCTTCGGATAAATAATCGGAACCTAGAATACTCCAAAGCACACATTTATTGGGTGGAATTAACTAGCCGTTTTGATATTATAAATTAAAAATTACCAGGTATACATGAAATTCGAACATTAACACCATTCATAATATTCCATCAACATATTTTCCTCTCGAATATAAAATTACAAAGTCATTAAGAAATTCACGTAACATTATCCTTTTGTGCAAAACCGGACAAGTAGAAAATTTATTAAAACTCGGCCCCGGAAAAAAACTAAATAATTGACGTATCTTATTACTTGGTAAAACTTCTGGCAGCTCCGGGCGAATTTTTTTCTAACCCCATTCAAACTTTACAAAAGCGTACAAATTTTTGGGAATGTGAATAGATTCGGCTTGGATTTGTTAAGATTTTGCGATAATTCCGTACATTCAAGGTTGAAAGAAATGTAGCAAGATTCAATGTATATTAATAGTGTCGAAGTAAATTAGAAATAAATACGTACATGAACTCTCGTCTCCCGCCGCTCGGCTACTGAATCTCCCAAGCACAGACTAATAAAAAATATAGATTGAGTCTCCAACAATTGCAGCGAATAAGTGGGGACACTATGGCTATTTGTGTAACTCGCTGAATGACGTTAAATTTTTGCATATGAGTAAGAATAAAATGTTGCTAACGTTAAAACGCTGATAGCGAGCGATAATTGTGAAAAAATTGGCAATCATCATTTTATTTATCGCACAGTTTTAACATCGCTTTATATTTTACCTTAGCTGGGAATTCAACTGTAAGGGAATGAAATCATCATCATCATCATCAGCCCATACACGTTCTACTGCTGGGCACGGGCTTCCTCTACAACTGAGAGGGTTTATTATTATTATATTATTATTTATTTATTTTTACAATTGAGAATGCAATATTTTTATAAAATTCAAATTCAAAAGTAATAATATATATAATTAAGATAGTTCTATATTATGTTTCTCATTTGTACCTGCTTGCGATTTTGGGTCGGAAATGAAATGTATGTAACGTATCCGCACTATTTACTGTCTCTGCGATACAAGCCACGCTTAGTGCAGAGACCGTAGGATAACCTAATAAGTATGTTAATATGTACCTGTACAAATAAATAAATAAATAAATAAATAAATTAATAAATAAATAAATAAATAAATAAATAAATAAATAAATAAATAAATAAATAAATAAATAAATAAATAAATAAATAAATAAATAAATAAATAAATAAAATAAATAAAATAGTACTTGAAAATATACAGTTTTCTGTTGATAAGATTTCATATGGAATAAGATGTACCTATAGCTATAGGATTATGTTCACTAAGTTTGATAACGAAATATTATTTCCTTATAACAAAGGAATATTTTAACTTGCAACACTGATACAATTGCGCTGAGGATTTGTGTTCCGAGTGACCTCGTCATTGACTAGTCATACCGAAATTTGTCATTGTTACTTAATTGAATAATTCTGATATATGTATGTACACTGACATGGAAATTATTTGGCCTAATAAAATGCTTTTGAATCCAGAGGATGTTTTTAACTAACGACGGGGCTCCACCTGGGTGCAATTTATTTATTAAAAAATAGTCTAAGTTCTTTACCAAAGTATGATAGTCTGATGAACATAGGTTCATCATCAGCCCATTTACGCCTCACTGCTGAACACAGGCCGCTTCTACAACCGAGAGGTTTTAAGCCTTAGTCCACCAGGCTGGCCCAGTACGGGATGACGGACTACACTCCTAAGAAATTCCTAAGAATTCTTCTTTACGGAACTTATATTTATTTATTTTTTCCCACTTGATTCCTAAGCTATATTGAGAAGGTACTAAATACTTTAATTAATCAATATGAGTACCTAACACTTTTTATTGTTACTTATGAGCAAGATACATAGGTCATACAAGAGGTCCCGGGTTCGATTCCCGGGTCGGGCAAAGTGTTGTTGGGTTTTTCCATTAGAGAATTCTCAATAATAGCACGGAGTCTGGAATTGCGCTCGAAAAACGGCAATAGGCTCGCCCCCTATTACCTGGGACTGATGCATGCCTGGCGAAGTGTGGGTGCAGAAATGCACCTCTGTCTGCCCCATCGGGGAATATAGGCGTGAGTTCATGTATGTATGTGTAAATATAATAAATATACATGAGGTTATTAGAATTGCCTCTTCGTAACATTATTTTATCCTTTTGATTTTTTGTCGTCAACATTACTCGTACCTTCACGCAGTTCTTAGAAGCCAGTTGTTATGAAAGTTACTGATTCACACAATGAGTAACCATCAATTGTGTCGAGTTCATTCGTTCAAAATTTAACGCCTCAAGGAGTCTTGTGAATCTTTTGTGAATGTTGACAAAAAACCGGCAGATGTACGAAAACACGCATTGTGTGGAGAGGCGAAGTCGAGTGCTGTCGCATGTATAATTGGTATTTAATAAAGTGTCCCCTTATGGTTAAGTTTTTGGGGTTCGTTGTGTTTTTTTTTTATACCTTTTTGGTTTTGAAGTATTGTCTGTGTTATTTGCACTCGATAAATCGCGCACTAGGCCAGCGTGGTGGACTAAGGCCTAAACCCTCTCAGTGAGACGTATATGGGCTGATGACTATGATGATGAAATAAATCCTATATTTTTATTAAGATAAAAATATTAATATCAACGGAACAAATTAGGATCCCATACGCTTACAAGGCTTTTCGTCTCTTTTAATGACTACTAATATTAACACTTAACCTGCCTCATTGCAATGGTTTTTTTTATACACTAAAATGCTAATGAGACCGCCATGGATTCTGTTTGTTAGTTCAATAAGAGGCGATATATAAATATGTTTACGTGAATATCTCACCAGTATAATAATATGTACAGGTGTGCTGGACGGTTTGAACTCAGATAAGCCAATTCAGATAAAGGAATAAACACATTTTTGTTCGTCGTATGTAAGGTTGATCGTGGTCACACAAATTATGGAATAAAACTCACAGTCGAAAAATAAGTTTGTCGGGTACGAGTTTCGACTTGTTCAAATGACGAACGAACGTAACCGCCCCAAGCAGATTTGTAGGGTAATAAATCAATAGTATAGGTACTGAAATGGTCCCGTTGCACCAAATTAATATAAGACGGCGTTATGCGAACTAACTATTATTCATGGGGGCCAATACACCTGCGGGGGTCACATTGCCACCTTCTCCTCTATATCTTTGCCTGAGACAAAATAAAGTCAACGAAGTGCTATATTCGAATATCATAAAGAAGCTTGAGAAAATGGTATCAGCGTTCAGGCCAAATAGATAAGCTCCCGTTTGCCATAAATCCTGACAATACTCTAGATGTATTTAATTTCATAATAATATTATTTTTGGTCGTAAATAAATAAAAGCAGATTTTTTGTATTTTGTCATCTTTCATCATCATCAGCCCATATACAAACACTGGTGGGCACGGGCCTCCTCTACAACTGAGAGAGTTCAAGCCTTTGTCCACCACGCTGGCCTAGTGCGGGTTGGCGGACTACACACCTAAGAAATACCTAAGAACTTTTAGGTGTGCAGGTTTCAACACGATGTTTTCCTTCAATGTTCAAGTACGTAATAATTCTTCTTTTTTTATTATCGTTGTCCATGCTTTATTAGAAATGTGAAGATATCATTTTTATTATTAAAATTATTTTACTTCAAATAAACATACCAAGTAACATAGAATATATATATATATCTATATATTTTATACGGAACCGTTCAAAATATCTGTGTCTCACACGCGTCCCTTTCAATTTCACGGCCCAAAAGCAAGATGTCACTGCCAAAGATAAATTTTAATTCTCCCCGGATATAGTTACATTATCGATACCGTAAAGATATTAAAAGCTCGTGCGGAATTTGTGAGTGTAAAATTCGTTTTGAAATTATTGATTTTCGCCTTATCTGGTATTGTACGAGCAAAAGATATTAAGTGTTATGTTACCCGCAATATTTTATGAGATCGCGCAGTGGTATTGAATTTATAATTATTATTATATTAGTATTGACGGCCTCGAGGTTTAGGCGCTCGGTCGAGGATCTCAAATCACCTGTGACTTTTCGAAGTTATGTGTGTATTCGCAATGAATTATCACACACTTTAACGGTGAAGGAATACATACATCGTGAGGAAACCTGCACACCTAAAAATTCTTAAGAATTTCTTAGGTGTGTAGTCCGCCAACCCGCACTAGTCCACCGTGGTGGACTTAGGTCTAAACCCTCTCAGTTGTAGAGGAAGCCTGTGCCCAGCAGTGGGACGTATTAACATATATGGGCTGATGATGATTATTATTATATTAACTGCCTAATTTAAAATCTTGGCGTTGACTGCGGACAACTGTCTAGAGCCATGATCACGAGTTCGACATTCTCTTGACTCACACCTGTATCTCGGAACGAATAGGAATGTATTTTTACATCCACGTAGTAAGGAAAGCGCCTATTGCCGCATTTTTAACACTTTTCTAGATTTGTGCTATTACTAAAATATTTTTATAGGAACCAGTAAACCTTTAATGCTGTTGGACTGAAGAGGTAGTTGCAAGTCAAGCAGTTTTTTTCTGATGTATTGCTGATGTGTTGTTGATGCATGTGATACCTACAATCTATATACCTCTTTGGACTTTGGTTATTACTGTTGGAGCATTCATATTGATATTAGAGTACTTCAGACTTTTATTTTATGCCCAATTTTATTTATGCTTATTATATCTACAATTTTTATAAAGGCGGACTTAATGTCTAATGCATTCTCTTACAGTCGACCTTAGGTTATTTTGGGATAAAATTAAGCATTTTCTTATTAAATTAACAGTTCTCAACCTAAATTCGAGCCAAATAGATGAGGCGTTAAAAGCATAATACAATGACCCCAAGTCTTCCATCGTCCAGTTGCCGAAACAAACGTTATCAGTCCAAAAAAAAATCCTTTATTACGCACAAACGCCGAACATAAATCCGACAGGATGTGTCGGTGCCAAGATTTCGGCTCATTGGTTCCAAATTATTTATTCTATTGATGCGGTTTACTACAATGGGGTATAAATCTCTTTTTTTTTGTTGTTCCGCTACGTACTTTTGTGGGCTTTAGGGTTGGTAGGTTCGTGAAATTTGAGAATTTCGCAATATAATTATTAGATGTTTATCAGCCCGTATCGGTATAATTGCTTGATGCTTACCATCTTCTACTAACTTCAAGAGTTTAGGGTTTGTCCACCACAAATTGTTTACCAGTGCGCAATACGTTCATGAGTGCGTACTGGTTAGGCCGAAAATTGCGCAAAGACGTTATAGGACCTCCAGCTTAGTGTATCGCGTAAAATTTGAATCCTTACTAATATTATAGAAACGGTAGTAAGAGTTAACGTTGCAAGTATAAATCATGGAACTAAGTTTGATAATAATTGCTGGAAGAGAGATAAATGAGACTGTGAAAACTTAAATCGGTTAATTTATTATACTATTGAGTCCAGGCGATGCCGCGCTTCATCATCATCATCAGCCCATATACGTCCCACTGCTGAGCACGGGCCTCCTCTACAACTGAGAGGGTTTAGGCCTTAGTCCACCACGCTGGCCTAGTGCGGGTTGGCGGACTACACACCTAAGAAATTCCTAAGAACTCTTAGGTGTGCAGGTTTCATCACGATGTTTTCCTTCACCGTTAAAGTACGTGATAATTCATTGTGAATACACACATAACTTCGAAAAGTCAGAGGTGTGTGCCTGGGGCTTGAACCCGCGACCGTCGAGATTCTCGACCGCATGCCCAAACCTCAAGGCCATCACGACTTATGCCGCGCTTATACGATGGTAATTTACAGGTTGTATAAAGACAAAAAAAAGTGGAACGTGGAAAAGGTTTTTTTGTGGGGATTTTTTTAAATGTCGCGATGTTTGTAATCACCGTGGCTATTGCCTCTTAGTTTTAGACGACGGTCTTTTACACCCTGTATGTAGATATCAACCCTAAGAATGAGTGAGAAATCTGTATTGGTAATAATGTATAGCATTTTTCTTTTAATCTTACTATAAGGCCTTATTTTTAGCCTTTTTACTTTGTTTTTGATAAGTAATTACACAAAGTTGTTATTGACACTAAAAACTGTACTTATTATTTAAATAAATATTGTGTGGAGTACTTAGAATAACAAATAACAGAAAATATTAAATTCAATCACATTCATTATATTTTCTATTTTGTTGTTTTTTGTCTCTTCTTTTTACTCAAATCACTCTCCTCTCGGTGCAATTTTGATATACATATATTATATTCATCAATTATTCTGTTTATTGGCAATATTAAACAAAGTTTTCACTTTTGTTATTAAAATAATCTACGTAAACATTCCCATACAGCAATAAAGTCTTATTATTATTTTTAATGTACATACATAACCTTACGTCTGTATTCCCCGAAGGGGTAGGCAGAGGTGCATTTCTGTACCCACATTTCGCCAGGTATGCATCAGTCCCACGTGGTAAGGGGCGAGCTTATTGCCGTTTTTCGGGCACATTTACAGACTTCGTTCTACTACTGAGAATTTCCTAATGAAAAACCCAATAACACTTTGCCCGATCCGGGAATCAAACCTCTAGATCGATTCTTTTGTCCAATGTTAATTATATGAGGTTCTGTATGTGCAAAACCACGTATGTAGGTACCTTTACACGCAGTAACAATTATCCAGAATTGAAAAACATTACCAATCAGTTTTATATAGAAACGGTATCGCCCATCTGAAGCAGTAAACGATGTAATGGAGAGAAAAATGTAAAATTCAAACTTTATTGTTAGTGTGTTGCGGTAACAGATTAATCCGCCCGCGTCCGGCCCGTATCAAATAATTCAGCAGGTTGGGTGCACCACGATTAGGGATTTCGTGAGACAGTTAAATACTTGAAGTTTCGCCTCCTCGCTATGATTCTAGGACCTTTAAAAATTGAATAAAGAAGCATCTAAGCATGTATCAGAAACTATGAGACACTTTTCGGTCTCACAAACACCCAGACCCGAAATAAACATTTTTCTCGGTGCGGAAATCGAACCCGCGGCATCTCGTTTCGCAAGCTGGTATCTAGCCAACTGCGCCACGGGGCTGTTTTTAACTTTTACGTTTAGCAATAAATATTTCTATCTAAACGAAGCAATATAATTATTAAAAAGAAAATATTCTTCTTTTTCTTTTATTATTTGATATTACAAAACACATTTTTGTATAAACATGGTTTTAGTTTGTATAAACATATCAGTGGCGGTACTTCAATAAAAGCCCAGCTTGCCTTACAAAATTTTGAATATCATCTTCAAACTTTAAATATTTATTTAACAAAAGCAATTTGACATATAAATGAAAATATCCTGACCCCAAAATCAATAATCATAAACTGGATATTATATATGCTTTTGGGCTTCTATGGAAGTACCGTCACTGAGTGATATCATAGGATCTGATGGTAAGTAGCATAGTGGTTAAGAGAAGTATTTAGTCGCAAAAGACGGAGCTCTATCGTCTCTCGACATAACTATGCAGGCCTGTTAATATTTTTGTTCAAGATACTGTAAGGGAACCCAGGCGACGGGAAAACTATGTCCAAATTGTTGTTAAAACAAAAATATGAATAAACCAAACTTTCTATTAAAAAAAAAGTTCATTAAAATATATTTTTAAACCTCCAATTTACTTGGTATTAGTTTCTCATCCCATTCAATCCCTATTCAATTTAAATGATATTAGAATATTGCCAATTGGCAAAAACGAAGAATGTAATTGAATTCGTGGAAACAATTATTTGCGTAACATTCAAATCACTTGTAATTTACATCGACAAAATAAAAACAATTATTTGAGGATAATTGAGACAATTTTATAAGAGCGAGGACTGGATCTACTGCTTCCCATAATATTGGGGCTGCGTAGAGAAAAGAGACCAATTTTTTAATGATCCACAAAACCGAATGCAAACGATAACATACAAACTTACACTACGGATAAAACCAACAGAAATTTAGTCTGTATTCTATGTAGATCATCATCATCAGCCCATATACTATATCCCACTGCTGGGCACGGGCTTCCTCTACAACCGAGAGAGTTTAGGCCTTAGTGTAACATATAGCCATTTTTAATTATCCGCGTTTTTTTTAAATGTATGCTCAACATACGCGTCTCGAATGAGATTCCTCAGATAGTGTGTCGTGAGCGAAAATACAGCTTTGCAAAAACACATACGCCGTGCCAGATGATATCTGATCATAATAACATAATATTTATTTACCAAAATGAAGAAAATTACTCGCCGGTACATTGTTAATGATTTACTGCCTCCCATGAGATAATTGCAAATTGATATGTTCGAAAAGTTTTGAATTTCCGACCTTTAGTTTGAGGAAATTTTACGTTGTTGTGGCTTAGGCCATCAGATATCCGTGCATCCCTTAATGAAGTAGGACCGTACTGCCAAGAAGCTGGATGTAAAACTAAAGACCGTTGGTTTTAACTCTTCATCAATACAACTTTTTTACAATATCTGTTTCAAGTATGCGATATGTGAGACCGCAGTTTTTAGTTATTCTTACTAAATCCGTAGTACTAAAGATACAAGACTTATTTTAAAGTGTGGGCAATGCTTTTTAAGTGATTTATAACTGTATTTATTGATTTGAATCTAATCTCTGATTATCATAATTGTCCTGTTTTAAATATTGAAAAAGTGATCTATTGAAGCATTTATATTATATGTATTTGAATGCATCTCAATCATGCTTATAATTATATTTTTTTACATTCATTTATTCATCATCAGCCCATATACGTCCCACTGCTGGCCTAGTGCGGGTTGGCGGACTACACACCTAAGAAATTCCTAAGAAGTTCTAGTTGTGCAGGTTTCATCACGATGTTTTCCTTCACCGTTAAAGTACGTCATTATTCATTGTGAGTACACACATTACTTCGAAAAGTCAGAGGTGTGCGCCTGGGTTTTGAACCCGCGACCGTCGAGATTCTCGACCGCGTGCTTAAACCTCGAGGCCATCACGACTTTTTTTACGATACGATTTCTTTACAACAAATTCTTTTTTTTTCAACAATCGTAATAGATTAATATTGTAATTTATGCTCATAATATGCCCACAGCATAATTTATAAATACAATTATCCTTTCTTAATTCAGATTCATATTAGGAATTTGTTCTAGCAACAATTTCTATAGTAGTTTGTAGTACATACATACATACATAAACTTACGCCTGTATTCCCCGAAGGGGTAGCCAGAGGTGCATTTCTGCACCCACATTTCGCCAGGTATGTATCAGTACCACGTAATAGGGGGCGAGCCTATTGCCGTTTCGGGTACATTTCCAGACTCCGTGCTGTTACTGAGAATTTCCTAATGGAAAAACCCAATAACACTTTACCCGACCCGGGAATCGAACCCAGGACCTCTAGATCGCACAGCACACACTTATACCGCGAGACCACGAGGCAGTCAGTTAGTAGTTTGTAGTATAATAAATTTACTGTATCATTGGCGATTTCAACACTCCGCTACCGATTCCCGCTTACCCAATGTAGTATGTTAGATGATAGTTTTGACACTGCCTCCCAGACCATTCAACCGTGCATATAATCTGACTACCTGTTTTTTTGGAACCACCGTCCCGAGAGGAGTCAGCGATGCAAGCATGTTTCGTGTCTAACAAAATAGTTGGCGGTCAGGTGTCGTTTTGTATTTCACGCGGTTATGGGCCTGTTGTTTTTGCTTTTTGCCTTTTTTTACATCTATCGTGTCGTGTGGAGGTTGGGGAATTTAATTTTCGGTGGAATGAATCATTCAACTACTCTCCCATTTGATAGCAAGAAGTGTAGTTCTTAGTTCCATATTATAGGACGTTTGCTTGTTGCTGTTTTTCCACGTAGATTTCCAGGGTTCGGGACACTTCTAAGATTCAGGTTGTTAGGCCTTAGTCCATTCACCATCTTCACCACTATCCGCCTTTTTGTGGAGTTTTTCAGGTCTATATTCAATGTAATAATATTCGTTTTAATTTGTGCTAAGTTTTTTTGTGATTCATTTTTTTGCGGGCTGAAGAAAATTTTGATCCGATTGATCTCGATCTCGTTGCATAGGAGGCTTTAGGTGAAACGGTCTAGCCTTCACCCCCTAATATGGCACGAATAAACGTCTGAAATGTTCGAAAGCCTGTTTAGGCAAGCGAATATATTCTGATAATGTGTTAAATGCTTTCAACATATGTACATATACAAAATGTTGGGTTTGTCCCGTCAATCACGGTGACAAACAAACCGACAGATGGTGAATGGCGTATAGTGGACGCTATGCGACGTTTGCGCGTCTCGTGTCATGTCCGTACTAGGTAGCATGATTCTTTTCAATGTGTAGTGAATATTGTAAGATGTGGTCGATATTTCCGTAACTGGTGGGTATAGGGGCCTTTTTGATGATGAATTCTCTAATCTATCCTGATATTTATGTACCTACCGCACCATGTACTTACTAACGGTATCAAAACTGAAGTTACCTAACTTAGCTTATTCATATTAGAATAAATGCCACTTTCAAGTATTGACAGCTGACACCATATAAATGTTGGACTTGTACTGTCAAATTATAAATCTTACTAATATTATAAACGCGAAAGTTTGTATGTATGGATGTCTGGATGTTTGTTGCTCTTTCACGCTAAAACTACCGAATGGATTTCAATGAAAGTTTACAATAATATAGCTTATACATCAGAATAACACATAGGCTATATATTTTTAAGATAGTGTGTGAATTGTCCAAAATATAACGATAATTGTCAAGTAAGTCGGGAAAAACAGCATCTGCGAGCTATTCTTGCGTACGCTGCAAAAACTGTAGAGTTTACACGTATATAATGTGTAAGAGAAATGTTTATCTTAATAAGTCCTACAAAAAAGTCCGCGACAGCATATAACTATCTTTAAAATTACGAGGAATGTGGTAAAAACAACAATTCCATTTTCTCATATAAAATGTTCTACCTAATTTCCTGTCAATCATTTTATGTTTATCCCGTCAATACGGTTAATGGTCCCCTCAAATTAAAGAACGTATTTAAATAAAGGTTTTGAATCGACAACATATATCCACAATATTCGAACAATTGCGTATTTTTCATTTTAAAAATGCAGAATAATCAGTAATGAAAAATGAGTGACATGTTTATTAGTTGTCAAAAATGTATGCGAGCGTTCAGAAATTTATTTTTAAACTCCTTGGTTGTATCTGGTTAAAAATTTACAAACGAATGCAGGCTCGGTAGTCATCACGCTTCGTAATCTAAATAATGATTTCACTGATCCCAACGGATATACCCTTTGATTTTAGCATATATTGTCAATGCGAAAGTAACACTACTGTGTTATACTTTCGCGCCTAAAATATTTGAGTTATTTGGATAATTTTTGTTATGGATAAAAACGGAAACATAAAAAGGGACATAGGTTACTTTTTTTTTAATTCATTAAGTGTAATTTGGGCACTTGGGAGACGTTTAATAGATTTACTTATTATCTTTCTGCACCCAACCCTGAAGTCTATGCGGACGGAGTCGCGGGCAAAAGCTAGTTTTAACATAAGTTGACATATTATCAAAGTAGTGATTGCCTCGAGGTTAAGGCGCGCGGTCGAGCATCTCGACGGTCGTGAGTTCAAACCCCAGGTATATACCTCTGACTTTTCTAAGTTATGTGTGAATTCACAATGAATCATCATTTACTTTGCAGTGAAGGAAAACATCGTGAGGAAACCTGTACACCTAAAAGTTCTTGGGAATTTCTTAGGTGTGTAGTCCGCCAACCTACACTAGACCAGCGTGGTGGGCTAAGGCCTAAACCCTCTCAGTTGTAGAAGAGGTCCGTGCCCAACAGTGAGACGTATATGGGCTGATGGTGATGACATAGTATTATCATGAAAGTTCTTTACTCTTGGTGAGCATATTTATTCATTTATGCTTATTATAGAATATGAATGAAGGTGGACTTAATGCATTAGGCATTCTCTAACAGTCGATTTATGGCGGTGCAGAGATAAAAAAAGACTGCATAAATAATATTAATAAGAAAACAAAAAAACAGTATTATATAGTATATTATAGTTGTAAGGATAATATATAGTTTTACAGTTATCGATAGAGGGTAGTGAATGGTGCCGTGGCCCCGTGGTGCGATCAGGCAGCGTTTGAAGTGCGACGCGGTGGGAGCGACAGATGCCACTCGTGCGCATGGGACACGGCGTTTTTGCTGCTCGTACAAACGCGTACAAAATGGTGATCCTTTGACACGAAAAAATGTTGTTCGTAAAGTAGTTATATCTAGGCTTTTTATTATAGTTATACCTACAGCTTTCAAAAAGATTTGGTCGACACATGTTATTAAAATACATTTAATAAGTTTACATTATTCTAGAGGTCCTGGGTTCGATTCCCAGGTCGGGCAAAGTGTTATTGGGTTTTTCCAATAGCAATAGGCTCGCCCCCTATTACGTGGGACTGATACATACGTGACGAAATGTGGGTGCAGTAATGCACCTCTGCCTACCCTTTCGTAGAATACAGGCGTGAGATTATGTATGTATGTACCTACATTATTCTGGGATAAAAAGATTCTGATTGTCTCGGTGGTAACACGTGTTTAAGTACCAAACATTATCAAATACGGTGTAGCGGTTTAGGCGTCAAAAACAGATAAGTCAGGAGAGTAAATTTATTTTATTTATATCTTGTGACAGATAAATAATATAAAATATTATATAAATCTACAAAATCTTTAATAAGCAGTTGAGGTTTAGGCGCGCGGTCGAGAATTTCGGCGGTCGCAGGTTCAAACCTCAGGCATACATCTCTGACTTTTCGAAGTTATGTGTGTATTCACAATGAATTATCACTTGCTTTAACGGTGAAGAGAAACATCGTGATAAAACCTGCACACCTAAAATTTCTTATGAATTTCTTAGGTGTGAAACACCAACCCGCACTAGGCCAGCGTGGTGGACTAAGGCCTAAACCCTCTCAGTTGTAGAGGAACCCCATGCCCAGCAGTGGGACGTATTTGGGCTGATGATGATGAAGATGACAAAATCTTTATTAATGGTAACTGTCGACTATAATTAATAATAGAGTAACAAAATAAGACAGCTAAAACCGCTGTTGACGACTGTGCGTTTAATAAAATTCAATCTATTATCTCCGTGACATCCACAACTTAAAGTTAACATGCCAAAAGCTGTTTTTTCTCCACAACCCTTGTTGGAGTTTTTACGTGTCAGAGATTGGTGCCTTCCTCAACTATATTATATTATATAGGTTTCGATTTTGTCTGTGTATTGATGATTTATTTATTATTTTTAAACAATAAAAAAGACCTGCAAGAATGTTACATTTTTTAGGGATAAATAATCGCTTATAATTCAATGTGTCGAGTATATCTGTAAAATAATAAAAATCTACCTTACCTTAGGCCAGTGGCGATACTTCCATAGAAGCCCAAAAGCCCAGTTTGCCTTTCAAAATTCTGAATAATAATCTTTAAACTTTATATCGTTATTAAAAAAAAACAATTTGACTTATAAACGAGAATATCCTGATCCCACAATAAGTAATTATAAACTAGACATTACAAATTAACGTATAACGCTTTTTGGCTTCTATGAAAGTACCGCCACTGCCTTAGGCGTACCTACCTTACGTGTGAAAGCATAACATCAAAATTTCACGAACTTTAACGGTGAAGGAAAACATTGTGAGGAAAACAGCACACCTGTTCTTAGAAATTTCTTAGATGTATAGTCCGCCAACCTGCACTAGGCCAGCGTAGTCTAAGGCCTAAACCCTCTCGGTTGTTGAAAGAAGCCCGTGCCCAGCAGTGGGATGTATATGGCCTGATGGTGACACTGCATTTACTATCATTAGAATCACTTCACCATGTCATGTTATTCATCATCACATTTATCCTATTTTATGGCGGAGATTGAGTCCAAACATCTAGCTGCAACATCTGACTCCACCACAAAAACTGTCAGAATTAGTAAAATACTTTTAAATCACAAGCAAATCCACAGCAAATTCCTTGTATCGCCAGCGACACTGACATGGTGCACTTGTGTCGACTTTTTGCGCATGAAGTTAACCGTTTAGTTAAAAATGTTTGTTTATTTTAACTGTCTAGTTAACTGTGTTTGCAAACTTGTCACCGGATGACGATAGCGCTATCTCCGCGTGGGGTGGACAGGGTTTACAGCTGCAGGGATTATGCTAAGTGGGTAGAATATTGCTCAATTTTCTGGATGTGTGGGCTTTTTGAAGTGGTTCCCAGGATGATTTTGTGTAAAAAATATATTGAAGTGTCTTATGGTATGGTTGGTTTAGAGCATTCATGTCCCCCAACCCAAACTAGGCTAGCATGGTGGCAAATTTAATCTGGTTAAATATCTGTTTCTCCATTCTAGATGACTGTTATTCCCATATTCAACAGTCTAAGATTGTATTAATGAGCTGCTCTAATTCGGGAAATTTAATCTTCGTGTCGTCGTCGTAATAAGTCGTGATGGCCTTGAGGTTTAGGTACGCGGTCGAGAATTTCGACGGTCGCGGGTTCAAACCCCAGGCTCACACCTCTGACTTTTCGAAGTTATGTGTGTATTCACAATGAATTATCACGTACTTTAACGGTGAAGGAAAACATCGTGATGAAACCTGCACACCTAAAAAAGTTCTTAGGAATTTCTTAGGTGTGTAGTCCGCCAACCCGCACTAGGCCAGCGTGGTGGACTAAGGCCTAAACCCTCTCAATGGTAGAGGAGGGCCGTGCCCAGCAGTGGGACGTATATGGGCTGATGATGATGAATCTTCGTGTCAATATTGTAGACTATCTCTTGATTGGAAAAGAGCAACACTGGAGTTTCTTGCCCGTTCTTCTCTAGTGATGACTGCCTAACAGGGCGGTACACTAAATTTTTACACACTGAATCTAAGTGATGTATTTGACATTTATAGATTGAATAAATATTATTTCATTTCGTTTAAGGCCTAAACCCTCTCAGTTGTAGAGGAGGCCAGTGCCTAGCCATGGGACGTATATGGGTTAATGATTTATGTACCTGTATTCAGTAGTTTTATTTCTTTTTTACCTTATACTAAAGAGTTAGCAATAACGTAGTCTAAAGATGTTGCCAATAGCGAGCAGGTCGAAAAGTAAATTACTAAGATAGTGTAATGGAGGTAATTATTTGAAACAGCAGTAAAGATAGTGGACGGTACGCTGCAGTATGTCTGCCCGCATGTGGCACCGATCTTGAGATTGCTTCCGAGAATTATTCGTTGAATATGCGAATATAGTAGGTGAAATTATGAATACAGGAAGGTAAACAGATTTTACTGGTATTATATCACATTTTGTTCCATATCAGCAGTAGCATAGTCTTAGGAATTTACACTAAATACGCCGATCGCTTGTGTCGATGTCCAACGCATGCTTCTGAAGTTTTCATTCACAATTTTTTTGGGACTTTTTAGCTAACAGTGTTTAAGAAATTGACAAGTGACGCGTTTAAAAACCGTATTGCCATCGTGAACTAAGCTGATTATGGCTCTATTTCCCACCAGCCCTTGGCAAGAAGCGTATTTCAAGGTTACCGGCCTTCCAACCCGGCGCGTGGCGACGGCACGTCCGCACAGATGTTAATGGCTCCCTAACAAAATCCCTATGCCGGTATACCGACCTAAACCCCCCGTTGGCCATCTCCGTGCCATGTGGGGCGACAACGGTGTATGGGTGAGAAGCTCAGCCGACTGGAGCGTCTCCGAGACGAATAAGTCTCGGCCGTCTCGGAGTTTTAGGGGGTGCAGTTGCAGAGGATACCGTGGTGGGATTCTAACGCCCCCTTGCCACAGGGCAGATCGTGAACTAAGGCCTAAGCCCTCTCAATTGTAAAGGAGGCCCGTGCCCAGCAGTGGGTAAGAAGGTTCCTCTCTTAGTGTTATAGTATACAATAGTGTCACTAAAATCTCTAAGGGTCTTAGACAATCAAACTACAAATTCGAAATGAATGTAAGCTCGAACAAAAGGCTAACACATCGAGTACAGACGAACAAACGGTTACCCAACTCATAGATAATTACGAGTTTTTGAATGACGTCTCTTAAAAACTGTTTGACAGCCAAATTATAGGCCCGCGGTACGGATCCAACGCGGTTTGCGTATCAACGGAACGTGCGCCAGGAGACTTACAAGTTTAATGTTACTTTATCGAAGAAAATAATCACAGTGCTTGTAATTTCAAAACAACATAAAAATATAGATCTGTAGATTTTACGGTAGCGCAAAATCCATCTTCAGAATTATATGATATTTAAAAAAATTGTCTTTTGTAATCTTTTTTCATCGTTACGTTTTTAACAACAAATGAACTACGTTAGAAATGTTACAAGTATCGGCCGCAGTATTTTGTTTACAAAACGTCAATGAATCATTAATTTCAATTAAAAAAAATCATTTTTTTATACTCAACCAGCTGTTGCCCGCAAATCCGTATGTGAGACTTTAGACTTCAAAAGTAATATATTTTCCCCGTTGTTATTCCACTTCTATTGGTTGTAGCCAATGGTGATTGACTATTAAACACATTTTTTTTATTCGAACCAATAGTTCCAAAGGTAGGCGAGTTCAACCAAACAAACAAACTCTTCAACTTTTTATATTAGTATACACATTTTTTTAAGATATTTCACAAAATGAAGCCTTCCTGGCTCCTAGACAACAATGATTCGGTAAAACTAATGTATTTTTTTATATCTCAGGTCAAACGTTAGATTTCCCTTTCCTCCAAGTTATTTTTATTCATAGGGTTAAATCACACGCCCATCACAATTTATGTTAATAGTTTTAATTGTATGTTTTTTGATTATTGGGTTAGCCACATTTTGTGTTTATTATGTTTTTATATACATAATTGTTAGCGGGTTCGTCTAAGTTTATAATAATTTATAGCCTATATCATTTACTATATTTTTGAGTATTTAATAATAATAAATAAATACACCCAACAGTCACATACATAGTTCTGACCCCACATTAAGATACCGAGTCTTGTGTCGTGGGTATCAGAAACTACGAGAGACTTTTCGGTCTCACAAACACCCAGACCCGAAACAAATATTTGTGGATCACACAAACATTTGTCCCCGTGCGGGGATCGAACCCGCGGCCTCTCTTTCGCAAGCTGGTTTCTAACCAACTACGCCACGGGGCTGTCAAGCGTGGTGAACTAAGGCCTACACCCTCTCAGTTGTAGAGGAGGCCCGTGCCCAGCTGTGGGACGTCCATATACGTATATGGGCTGATGATGATGATGATGATTTAAGGTATTTGCTGAATTTCACATTCATGGCAGGAATGATTGTAACCGTAGTGAGTTATAATTAGCGGTAACTTGTAGCGATTGTCTCTTAAATAATGATTCAGCTTGTTCCAGCGCATATTAGGCTTAGAAATCTCCTATCTGATACTTTTGACATGACACATGTATTCTTACACTTAGTTTAAAGCCATGTATTCACGTGTCTATTCCCTGTCTCTGATAACAAATGAATGTATTGTTTAATACTGAAAGTATTACTTCAAAATCAATTCTAATTAAAATAATATTTAAGTTATAAAAGGCGCGAAAATTGTTCCATAGAATTGTCATGATGGCCGCGTTTGTCATTTGATTCATCCGCCATTTTATATTTATGATAGCAATAGTTTCCATTGTGGGTTTATTTTAAAAGTTTTAAAAATATCACTATATACTTGTTGGACTAACGCCTAAACCCTCTCAGTTGTAGAGGAGGCCCGTGCCCAGCAGTGGGACGTATATGGGCTGATAATGATAATGAATACATGTTCGACACTCTAATATTCTTATAGGTACTATGTATTAATTGAAGTCGTGATGGCCTGGCGTTTGGGCACGCGGTCGAGAATCTCGACGGTCGCGGGTTCAAACCCAGGCACACACCTCTGACTTTTCCAAGTTATGTGTGTATTCACAATGAATTATCACGTACATTAACGGTGAAGGAAAACATCATGATATTACCTGCACACCTAAAAAAGTTCTTAGGAATTTCTTAGGTGTGTAATCCGCCAACCCGCACTAGGCTAGCGTGGTGGACTAAAGCCTAAACCCTCTCAATGGCTCAATGGTAGAGGAGGCCCGTGCCCAGCAGTTGGACGTATATGGGCTGATGATGATGATGATGTATTAATAATGTCAATTTATTATTTCATATAAAAAAGTAAGAATTTAATTATTTATTTAATTATAATAATCAGCTTACTTAGACGCAGTTCTGGTGGGCACGAGCGTTTCCCCTATTACACGAAGCGATTTCGCACTTGTACATGTATTGAAATAAAATACCACACGCACCGAAAAACCTCATAAAAACGCTTGAACGAATTAAAGGATAAAATAGTAAAAAAGAAATCGGTAAAATGCGACATACGCCGCTTTGTTCGCGGGGCGCCGTTCGTTAATTCCGAGTGACATTCGGAATTTTGGAAATTGTACGTTTTAAAATGTTTAAGGTATTTTTGAATACGGACCGTGCATAATTAACATATTTGTACAGCAAATTGAAATTAAAGCACTCATTACCAAGGAGGTCTAATATTTCCCCTTTTCTACACCTTCCCTTCTGGAAAACAGCGTGGGTGTCTGCGAGTCCTCCCCGGATATAGGTCACAAATAAGTAACAATACAAATTAAACACTTATAATAGTTGTAATATGTTCTCTGTATGTAACAAATATGTTCCCTGCAAGAAAAGCATGTACTCTACTCGTTGAAAAATGCAAAGTCCATAGTAATTCTTTTAGTTTTAGTCGTAGGAGTTCTGGCCCCATACTGCAAAACGTTTTGGTTTAACATGCATCTAGACCCGAAATAAGTATGCATTTGTAGATCACACAAACATTTAACTCAATCAAACTCAGGTTCCACAAGTTAGTGTCCATACCAACTAAGCCAAGTCCAACCCCTTTTTTTTAGGGGAAAGCTGATTATGGCTATACTTCCCGCCAGCCCTGGTGGAGGGGGGTGGTAAGCGTATGTCGGGTCACCAGTCAAAAAAAAAAACTTCAACTCCAGGCGAATCGCAATATACTTAGCATGAGGTGCCAATACGATCACTTTTCTATGTCAAATCAATACCGGGCAAATAAAGCGATGTTTAAAGGACCATTAGTTAATCATTAAACGTATTCTATCTATATTCTTATTAATGTTGATTTCCTAGCTGACTGGGTTTTGTACTCTGACCATCACGTCAGTAACAATTATTCGTACATTTAATTGTAACGCCCTAGTGATCGCCCACACGATATTTGGTGCATGGCTTGAAGAACAGAGACATCTGTGGAGTAAATGTTTCACTATAATATATTTTTACCATTTTTTTTACTTTTCTGAATCTTGTTAAACATATTTCACACTCTAACTGATGGTAACTATAGTGCTAAATACTGATCAAGAAAAAGTACAGTTTTTCGGTATTTAATATAATTAAGCTGGTCCGAAAATATATTTTTAGAAATAACTTCTACTATTAATTAAAAAAATAATCACAGCAACAAAATAATATATTTCTAGTTATTATTTATTATAATTCTATGGTAAGTATTATAACACAGTAAATCAAATATAATTTAAATTATTCTATCATGAACCGACAAAAGTTTTCTCTAAAGATGTGAACGCTGTGAGTGTCTTCGCAAGAGTGGCGATAGTCCGCGCGTAGTCACCACTCGTAACGGCGCCCCTCCTGCACCAGTTCTGTGACGTCATCGATCATGCCACTGTCGCTAGACCGTGAAGCCACGCCCCCTCTGACTAATTCGATGCTAATAATATAGTATAAGGTATGTAAAATAAGTATTAAATCATTTTCATATACTATATGGAAATATGAATATTTATGTTAGGCTTACCGATAATGTATGGAAAAGTCCTTGTTATGCAAAGGTTATAACATATTTTGTATTAACCTACAATGTCTCTTTTTCTGTTATTATTCTATAAGGGTACGATGGGGTTATCATAATCGATGGATAAAGCCTCTAAATAATAATAAAGAGAATAAATGTATAGAGAATTTAGCAATCCAATCAATCGAATTACTTACTACTTGAATTGTACTTAACTCCTTACATGATCTTCTTGAAAGAATATATACAGTTGCAGGTTTTAAGCCACTCAAGCAAGAAATATGTATTTTACTATAAAGCTATTAAAGTGAGTGACAGTTATCTATTAACTTCGAGACATAATCTCTGATATACCTAATAAATTAACTTAACATTTTTTCTTAAAAAATACCGTAATTATATCGTTAGTCATAGTAACGATATTTTTATATGAAACGATTCTACATCTTTCACTGTGCAAACAATTATTCCATTTGTCCATTCCCACGTTGGGATTCAGCCATGGCTTTTGGTTTGGGCGATGCACAGAATTCCCCACTAATTATTGGGATAGATTTTTTTTTGCCGCATACTCGAGATACTCGGCGAATTTGAGAATTAAAAGGCTCCCTTCCGCAGTTAGGTGGCAGTAATTAAGGGCACACAGACGGGATTGAACGTGAAACAATTAGTCTTGTTTTTGGGGGACAGTGTTACCCCTCTTTGATGTATTTCGAGCGCTATGGACTCACATTGGAGGTCTTTAGATATTGTCAGGTTTTGTTTGATGTTTATTTTTCCTATATTAATTGTTTGTACCATATGTGCATTTTTACTTACACACATAACCTCAAGATTGTATCCTCAAAAGGGAGGTACAATTCTAGTGCCTACATTTTACTAATTGTGTTCTTCATCCAACGTAATAGAGGACATATAATTGTTCGTACCATCTACAATTAATGTTTGGTTCAGGTCACTTGGCCACCTTGTATTGCGTAATTCTGAATCCATGAGACAACCATCTTATTATGGGAGTAAGTGAGTGACGACCCAATGTTTAATAATTCTTTCATTATTTTTTTCTGTAATGTGAGCAATAATTATAAAAATAGTAATCCAAAAAGGTCTACGTCCACTCTTCTTTTCCCTTCCACTTTTACGTCCATATTAATTGTCCCAAGAATGGCGACGCAGTCTCCATATTTTATGTCCAGTCAAGTCTTATATTGAAGTAGGCGCAATCATCTAGATATCTATAAACTATACCATTCTAGCCAAGGTAAAATAAAACCGATAGTATAAAGATCCCGGTGGACGATCTCAAGGTGTTTGCCAAGCCGCACCACTTGATCCCGTCTCGCTAATAGCACTTCATAAGCGCTCGCAACTTACAATTTTTTGATAGATAGATTTTTGAAGACATATCTCTGCAGATATTAAAGATTTCCAGTGAAAGCGACATTGTTCATTTGATTTTTGATAACTGTTTTATGGATTATATTTATTCATCGAGCGGGTGCGTGATAAGTAGATAAATTATAGGTACCTGGCATGTTCAAAATAATATGAAAGAATGCATCGTGAAGAAAAATTCTTAGGAATTTCTTAAATACCTATGTAGTCCACCAGCCCGCACTAGGCCTAAGGCATTGAGGAGATGCAGTTGTAGAGGAGGTCCGGACCCTACAGTGAAACCATTGGCTGATATTAGACGTTGAAAATAATTCGCTTTATTAATTATATCGGGACTTATTCTTTTTAAGACTTTTACTTCAGTTTTTACAATATTAAGCCTAAGTCACTCTAGTAAAAAAAAAAAAAAAAGTATTTTATTATCCAATAAGAAATGTAGAACATTAGATTTACAAGATAAAAAATAAAATATGCACAACACGAATCTTAAAACTAATAAATTAACTATTATACATAGCCAGTTGATGGGTTATATTATACATACTGTCACATAAATTTAATGTGTGTATGTAATAGTAAATTACATACACATAAAATAAATGATTACATAAATGTAATTAGTGAATTTGGTCAAAATTATACCCGAATAAGATTGCATACATCTGTGTTTTACACTAATAATTTTATAGATTGCAACATAATATGTCAACTTTCTCATAACCCCTGAGTTAGCCTACGCCTAGTGGAACGTAAATAAATACTCTCGATAATTATCAACAAAGTTAATAGCAGTAATTAAATTCCACACGCGTCCAAATTTCTGTCACAAAACCCACGCTCAAGCGTCCAAGAGAGATGTCTATCACATATCTGCATTTCGCCCTTACAAAAAGCTGGAACAAGAGTCAGCTATGTTGCCATTTGCAGCACATAATGAGGGGACCCTTTAGATTTTATCAGATACAAGGGGACATCATCTCAAACTTTTGGAACATACGCGAAGGAATTGCTTGCGTTGAAGCAGCGTTTTTGAAAGTGCTTTCGACACAATTATGTCATCCGAAAGGTAAACTTGTAGCATTTATGAAAGTATATTAATTATTTTTTATGGTTATTTCTCAAGTTTATTAGGCTGTTTAAGTTGTAATTTGGGACGGGGCTTGGTAACAGACGCGTATACAATCACGAAAACATTATGCAATTATATATTCATTTAATTGGTTTGAGACTTATTGGATGTAACTGATAAAGTAAATTTCTTTTTATTTAAATGTGTACATGTAATGTGTGTATTTTAATTGAGTCTGCTTTGTAGTGGTGGTTATTACAAGTGATTATGATACTATGATAAGCAATGATGGCCTATATCAAGACGTATAGAATAGTTTTAGTCGTTTCGATACACTAAGTTTATCTTAAATTGTTAGTGCGGTAAATTTGCTGGGCTGCTGTAATATAAAAATAATAGTAAAATACTGTTCTGTGCAAATAGAGCATCGACTGACAAACAATTCTAACCGACATTTCTCATTAGTTCACATAATTGATCTGTTTGTATTGGTATAAATTCAGATTGGACAGCACCATTCATACATATACGTTAAACATCTGAGCGAGAACATTCTCAAGCTTTCCTCACCGTAATCATCTCCCGTGTATTTTGAAATAGCAAACATTTAACTGCTAACAAACCGCTTAAGAGCCAAATGCCTGTTGTGTGTTTTCATTCAAAACTATTCCATTTTTGCCACCGTGCAAATGGTTCATAACAATTAACTGCTTTTAACATTCTGCGTTAGCGGCTGTCAATGCTATGTTTTTATTATATACGGCGGTGGTAAAAGCGGGATTTTATAGCTCACGAAAGACGTACAGTGTGCAAACTAATTGGTCGATGGGACGGACATACACGTCGTTTATTTTAGGTATATATGCGTTTTTTATTTAGTTTTAGCCGTGACTTTATTTGTGGAGTTTGGGTCCGGAGTGAAATGATAAAATTGCAGGCGATAAAAACAGAGGGTTACATGGTGACATTTGCTTTAAGTCTTAGGCCTAAAAAATAAAGAGTCCGTAACCAAGCAATTACTTCATGCCTCAAATATCCTTACTTCGCTACACGGCTTTGTATAAAATCATAATTATCGTATGTCGTTCAAATAACATTGCTTTCTTCTCCTTACATAATTATTTATTTCTGCATTTAATATCTCAAATTGTTAATTATAATTAAAAAAAAGTTGCAAGAATACGTTACGAAACAATGACAGTACCTAATTGACGCTCGAAAAAAAAAATATTTTAAAAAATATGAGAATTTTTATACTATTACTAGTTTATAACGAATGCTTTTCATTACAGTCACACAGTCAGTTTTGACCTCATACGAAGATAAATTTTTTGTGTAGATAATAGAAACTACAAAAAGTTTTGACTTCAGAAACCCACAAATATTAAAAGTGTGTTAGTACATTTGAGTCCGTCAACCCGCACTAGGCCAGCGTGGTGGACTAAGGCCTAAACCCTCCTAGTAGTAGAGGAGGCCCGTGCCCAGCAGTGTGACATATATGGGCTGATGATGATGATGATGGCTACATTTGATTGTTTAAAATTGTGTGCACAGTGGTAGAAATTTGGTGGTGATAAGGATTTATCTTTGTATGTTATATTTAATCCTATACACTATACGAACTATTATAGGGCTGATAGAAATGTCCTACCCCCCGCGAGATTCGAGGAATAAAAAATACAGTGCAGGTTCAATACTGGCATCTTAAGATGAAAAAATAAACAAAGTACAAAATAATCTCACCGCGCATTGACGTGTGACAGTTTCCACGGAGCTCGGAGTGTTCTACTGACGAATGGACAAAAGGACGATGTGTGTACGCATTACGAAGAAAATTCGTAAGCGTTAAGCGGACGAACGGTTTGCCAACCCGTGTCCAGTTTAAATAAAATTATAAATAAATACACCCAACAGTCACATACATACATAGTTCTGACCCCACACTAAGATACAAGTCTTGTGTCGTGGGTATCCGAAACTTCGAGAGCCTTTTTAGAACATACAAACATTTGTCTAGGGAGGGAATCCGACCCAAGCCCTCTCACCAGCTGGTGTCTAGTCAACTGCACCACAGGGCTGTTAATTTGTTGTTTGAGTGTCATCTTTCATTTCTAGTTGATTTCTTTGTTAATGTATTTATTTATTTATAAATAAATAAATACTTAATGGCCAAAAGGTTACTTTAAATAAATAAATACTTAATGTATTTATTTATTTAAATAAATAAATACATTGTTGAATATAAGCTCGCTCAACTTCGTTACATTACTTTTGGAAGTACCACTAGGCATACTACTACCGCTTTCAGAGGGCTTCTCGAGGATTATGCTTGAATAATGACCTTGGATGAAAGTCGCGTCCAGGAGTTCGCTCGAGAAAGCTTTGAAGGAATCGAGGAACATAGTAAAAACTCGAGAATAATTTCAGTTTTACAATGGAAGCAATGTTAGTCATTTGTTTTCGATATTATTTTTAAAGTTATGCTTCTTTTGGTGCCTTAGGGAAAAATTATGCGAGTAAATTGTTACGATACGCGCGCACACCGTCACGAAAAAGTTATTCAAAAAAAGTTAATATGTTTTAGATTTTAAAAATGTAGAATAGTGACAGTAATAAAAAGGGATTGACATATTTATTAGTTGTCAAATATTTATGAGTACGTAGAATAAGGAGATAGATTAAATTTTAGTATAACTTCTAACGCATGTACATAAGTATTTTGTTTAACAGACTTTTTCACAGATTTTTTTTCTAGCTACGAAGCTGAGTTACATAGTGGTAACAAAATAGGTAGTATCGCAGTGTGTATTCGTAGTGTACAGTGGCACGTCAAACGCGACCGAATGACGTGGGTACCGCGATAATAGATAAGGGTGTTGTGACGGGCGAACGATGTAAACCGGCGGGTTTATTAACGCTAAATTTGAAGAAAATTTTAGGCATATTTAACTGTATTTTTCGTTAACGGTGAACGTAAAGATAGGAAACCTGAATACCTAAAATACTCCAGAAGAAATTTCTTAGGTGCATCAAGTTCACCAGTCTACTATAGGCTAGTTAGTATCAGTGTCGGTACTTCCAAAGAAGCCCAAAAGCGTAACACGTTTATTGTGTAATGTTTAGTTTATTATTATTATGGGGTCAATATGTTCTTATTTATATGTCAAATTGCTATTGTTAAATACAGATTAAAAGCTTAAAGATTATTATTCGATTTTTTTATATGTAAGGCAAGCTGGGCTTTTGGGTTTTTATGGAAGTACCGCCACTGGTTAGTATGGTGAACTGAGACCCAACCAATCTTAATAGTAATGGGCTAGTGTTCAGCAGTAGTATAAAAGGGTCGATATAGATTTAGAACATATGCTTTGCAGTTTCGTTTTTGCTAATAAAGGTTCTATCTTTAAAATCCTTAATTCTTTAGCGAGGTAACAGTTTTCGGGATGAAAAGTAGCTTATAATTGTCGCTTGAATCATTTATATGTATCTTTTTGATAAAACTTGGGTAATAGCCGCCAATTTCGAGTTTATAGCATCTGCTAAGATTTTCTTAATTACTGATAAATAATAAACTTTGGTCATTTAGCGTTTATAAAAACGCTCGTTTGATAATGCGTAGTAAATATTTGGTTATATTTTTTTCTAAAGTAATTCGGAGGCAGCGGTCTGACCGTTATATTAATATAGTTTTATCTATTCCAGAACATTCGATCATAAGTTTTGTATAACTAGTTGTAGAGTGCATGTGGAGGGCGTTGTATCGGATAATACAATATTTTTATTATGCCGGAGTGACAAAAGAAATAGCCGGGCCTTTGATGGTATCAAAAACACCCACATTGATGAAATCTAAAGTGGTCCGTCTTTCGGTCATCTATCCGCCACTTGATACACTATTTGGACAGGATACTTACTTACTATCAGGTGTGGTGATATCTCTTTCCCGTACCAGCAAAAAGTATACCCTTTACACAAGACTATTATAGAAGTTGACAGTTATATGTCATATGTTTATTTCTATTATGTTTTTTATTTTTGCTTAATTTCACAATAATATTTTTTTCAATTTTATACGTTTCAGTGCAACATGTTGCGACTAAAAATAAAAGATGTATGTATTATAAATAAATAAATATAGCCAACAGTCACATAAATAGTACTGACTCAACACTAAAATACAAGTCTTATGTGGTAGGCAACAGAAACTACGAGAAACTTTCGGTCTCACAAACACCCAGACCCGAAACAAACATTTGTGGATCATACAATCATTTGTCCAGGTGCGGGGATCGAACTCGTGGCCTCTCGTTTCACTTATTGGTGTCTAGTTAATTCCGCCAAGGACTGTCCTGTATAAGAAATAGTTTGATTATTTTTGCTCCAAACTCCTAACATTCCGTAAACAGAACATAGAAAAAACTTAAGTACATTAACATACAATCTACCATAAAAACAAATGAGCTTATTTGTCACTCCCGTTGACCTGAAGCCCTAACGTGTTTCACTCGAAATTCTCGCATTCGAATCGAGATTTTACACATCCAAAAACAGCAGACAAAACATTATAGATTTAAAATTCAAACGCTGTTTTATTTCAACGTGTCAAACAGAGCTCGCGAAAAAAGTAGCCGTGTCGGGCCGCGGACAAAATTCTACAAAAGGCTTTTTGACAAAAAAAACTATGGCCGTGTCTCCACCGTGGATAGTGAAAATGTTAAAAATAAAACTTGATATACCGTGTGTGTTTGTGGTTCTGTATTTAGTTGATGATAAATATAAGATAAAAGGAGTGATGGCCTCGAGGTTTAGGCGTGCGGTCGAGAATCTCGGCGGTCGCAGGTTCAAACCCCAGGCACACACCTCTGACTTTTCGAAGTTATGTGTGTATTCACAATGAATTATCACTTGCTTCAACGGTGAAGGAAAACATCGTGATAAAACCGCACACCTAAAAGTTCTTAGGAATTTCTTAGGTGTGTAGTCCGCCAACCCGCACTAGGCCAGCGTAGTGGACTAAAGCCTAAACCCTCTCAGTTGTAGAGGAGGCCCGTGCCCAGCAGTGGGACGTATTTGGGCTGATGACGACGAAATATAAGATAAGCTGATAGTGAAATTAGAAAGTTCTTATTAATTTCTTAGACGTGTAGTCCACCAACCCGCATTAGACCAACGTGAAAACTAAGCGGGACTGAGGCCTAAACCCTCTAAGTTGTAGAGGAGGCCCGTGACTAGCAGTGGGACGTATATGGGCTGATGATGAAGCTGATAGTGCACAGATCAACTTTGCCATTTACCTTTTATAATAAGCCTACGCGCGCTCTTCCCTTTACATCCGTCTCTTAAACTTTATAACAAATTTTAAAGGCAGGGTTAACTAAAGCATTTATCCATACAAAAATTCAAAGGCTATAAAGAAAGTACATTTTTTTTTCCGATTTTCGTTCTATAATGTCTAATCAATTGTTACCATTTATACTAAAACGGCTATTAGAAAAACAAAATAGATTATCAATATATAAAAATATTCATATATTTCATTTCTCTTCCTGCATCTCCATCCCAGGTTGCCTGTAAGAGATCGCCTTGTGCGATAAGGCCGCCCATTGTACTTCTCTAGTCCTCTGTACTCCTTAGTTTTAGTGTTGTGTGTACAATAAAGTTTTAAATAAATAAATAAAAAATATCCCATTCAACTGTTATTTTTTACAGAATGAAGCCACACTACAATTCAATCAATTGATAAGATGATGCTTCTATATTATTGACACTGATGTTGTTATAATGTCAAAAATGAAGCTTATTACATTATCGGCGCCAATAAAAATGAGTGACAGGTCTGCCAACGTATAGGGTATCTATTTATGTATAGGATATAGATCGACTGCCTCGTGGTCTCGCGGTACAAGTATGTGCTGTGCGATCTAGAGGTTCTGGGTTCGATTCCCGGGTCGGGCAAAGTGTTATTGGGTTTTTCGATGAGGAAATTCTCAGTAACAGCACGGAGTCTGGAAATGTGCCCGTAAAACGGCAATAGGCTCGCCTCCTATTACGTGGGACTGATACATACCTGGCGAAATGTGAGTGCAGAAATGCACCTCTGCCTACCCCTTCGGGGAATACAGGCGTGAGTTTATGTGGATATAGATCATATACGACCAAGTGCTAGGCATGGGCCTTCTCAACAACTGAGAGAAGTTAGGCCTTAGTTTACCAAGTTGGCGCAGTTGCCCACTTAAGAAATTCCAGGTACACACACAGAGAACTTTTAGATATACAGGCTCCTCAACATGTTATTCCTTACTGTTAAAGTGCGTGATCACAAATTATGAATACACATCATCGTCAACAACCCATTTACGTCCCACTGCTGGGCACGGGCCTTGTTATGTCCAGATGTTTCAGGTTTGGTTTGTATAAATAAAACTACTAAAGCTTGGTTTCAACAGCGTCTGACACGTCCACTCGGTCCGATATCACAGGTAGTAGTGAACCGGTTTGAGTGGGGAACAGCGCTTATATTATGATTTATTTTCACGTTTACCTTACAATTAATTATTAATATTACGTGTACACTACAGGCCTCCTCTACAATTGAGAGGGATTATGCCTTAGTGGCTTAGTGTGGGTTGGCGGACTACATACTTAAGAAATTCTTAAGAACTTTTAGGTGTGCATGTTTCATCACGACGCGACGCGACGTTTGCCTTCACCGTTAAAGTCAGTGATAATGCTTTGTGAATACACACATAACTTCGAAAAGTCAGAGGTGTGTGCCTGGGGTTTGAGCCCGCGATCGCCGAGATTCTCGACCGCGCGCCTAAACCTCGAGGCCATCAGTACTGTACTGAAAACACATACAACTTCGAAGTCATCACTATATTTACTTTCTATATGGATATCTACTAAGGTATAAATTAAGAATTTATTTTCTATTCTTTATTATTTTATATGGAGTTTGTATAGGGAATGATCATTGAAAACCATTTGCGGTACTCTAAAAAATGTAAAAATGGTGTTAGAACCGTATCGCCGAGTGGAACTCGTTCCGAGTTATTTATTGACGGCCGTGTTTTAGGACTACGGCGTAAATTATTATTCAAGGTCAAGACTGTTCTGTCACTTAGAAATTAGGTTTATTTTCACAATTTCGGAGATCTTGGTACCTCCAAGGGATACCTGGGTGACGTAATTTTAAATTCAATTTAGTTTGGTTCTGTATAAGTTTTGTAAGTGTATATTTGTAATCATTTTTAAAGTACGTGGTGTATTAAGACACCTTGACAGCCGTGGATTCAAATAACTGGCAAAAACTGTGGCTTTTAGAATTTTTGTAATAACTAATGTTGTTGTGTTGTTGTACTATAAAATAAACCACAAGAGCAAATTTAAAAGTTACAGTACTCTTACATGAAAATACGGTGTAAAATCATCATCATTAGCCGCAAGACGTCGACTGATGTCATAGATCCATCTCAAAGGCTTCCAGAGCGACCTGTTACTCGGGGCGTGCGTCCTGCGACATCCTGTGTCCCTTGCTAGGTCGGTTCATTTAAAACTAAAAAAGAGGTAAAATATTCTTCATTTAAATTGACTTTCGCAAGTCTTTTCAACCATCATCAAAGACTGCCCCGTGGTGCAGTTGGCGTATCAGCATGCGAGACGAGAGGCCGCGGGTTCGATCCCAGCACCGAGACATATTATGTTTGTGTGATCCACAAGTATTTGTTTCGGGTCTGGGTGTTTGTGAGACCGAAAAGTCTCTCGTAGTTTCTGATACCCACGATACAAGACTTGTATCTTATTGTAGGGTCAGAACTATGTATGTGACTGTTGGGTGTATTTATTTATTTATTTATCATTGACAACTTCTACTACCGCTTCAGCACGTGTTATTAATGAAGAAGAAGTGCCTCTGGGAATTTCTCAAGCTGTATTACATTCACGGTATTTCTTCACTTATGCCATACCTTTTTGTCTGAGTTAACACGCTCAAATAATAAACACTATAAACAATAAAAAAGGGGCTAACATGATGGCGGCGGCTTGTTAAGGTGTTCGGAATCTAACGTGGGTTTTTAAGACTTTTTGTTAAGGCCGCGACACATTCCCCGACGTCGAGTTTTGGAACATTATGTTTTGGATTTTTTTCCCTCCATTGTGTTATATTTCACTTTTATTTTATTACTTTATATCATACCGAAAGACTGCGAAAAATATTGTATGTTTGCATTATCTTTTTTTTGTGAAAAATTAAAATATAAATGCACATATACACTACCGACAAAAAGTTTGGAAGCACCTATAATTTTTGTAAAAAGAAATAGCAAATTGATAATAACAAATTTTATCGATGTTGTAATAAAATATGATATGTAATAAATGATGCCATCCGTCAGAGAACCAAAGTTGTAGACATAGCCCAAAGGATTAGCGAGCTGAAGTGGCAGTGGGCAGGTCACATCTGTCGCAGAACCGACAACCGTTGGGGGAAACGAGTTCTGGAGTGGAGACCGCGACTCGGCAAACGTAGTGTAGGGCGCCCTCTGGCTAGGTGGGGTGACGATATTCGCAGGGTGGCTGGCAGCGGTTGGATGAGGAGGGCCGAAGATCGAGCCCATTGGCGTGCCATAGGAGAGGCCTATGTCCAGCAGTGGACGTGAGAAAGGCTGCTGATGATGATGATGATGAATAAAATATAATATTATTTTAGTAATAAGAATATGGTTTTGTTTCATAGTTTAATTGTTGTTTTAATTAAGTACCTAATCATTCTTAATTAAATAATACTATATCTTATATTATTTCTAAAGCAATTGAGAGTATTAAAAGTGCTTCCAAACTTTTTGTCGGTAGTGTACATAGTCCTGACACCAATTTGAAATAACCTAGTGTCGTGGGTATCAGAAACTATGAGGGTAAAATTCGCCGTCATTCTCTTTTCTGAGATAGAATGTCGACAAATTGAAGAGTTAAGATGAGCTATTAATCTTATGCTTGGATGTAAGGCACTCACTTACATTTAACCCTATCGAGTGTTTAACCAACAGTGTTTAAGTTCAACTTAATAAAACAAGCCTTACTAATAAGTAAGCCTGTGATAAAGTGAATCATAACACGAAACTGACTCCCATTATTTGCCTTATTATATACAATGCATACACAAAACCGGCCAAGTGCGAGTCAGACTCGCGCTCGAAGTGTCCTGTACCATTATTTATCAAAACGGCCAAAAAATCATGTCATGCATATTGTATGGAACCCCGCTGAAATATTTATTTAATCTGTTTTTTTAGTATTTGTTGTTATAGCGGCAAAAGAAATACATCATCTGTCATAAATTCAACTGTCTATCTATCACGGTTCATGAGATACAGCGTGGTGACGGACGGACAGCGAAGTCTCAGTAAAAGGGTCCCGTTTTACCCTTTGGCACGGAACCCTAAAAATCTAACAACCCATAAAAATCCCGACGAAAACCTTAACTTTCCAAGTACCTGAGTCTTAAAAAGACACGTTGATGATGCCAACAAACCCAAAATACTCAAGTAACAGATAGAACCAGGTCGAAAATTGTTAAGATTTTCCAAAGAGCTCTCCACGCGCCGCGGCGAGGTACTCCCAATTCGTATAATTGAAGAGACTCTTGTCAAAATAAATTATTTCGCGAGACTGTGATTAAGTCTTTATTAAGGATGTACAAATCTTCACGGCGACGTGGAAATTCGGGGACTACGTTCCGGTTCGCTTATAGCTTATTTTTGTATTAAATATGAAAAATGTGAGCAGCTGAATAGTGGATTTCAAACACGCTTGATGGAAATACTTTAGCAGATATACTTGTTTGATTTTTAAAAATCTACACACATAACTTCAGTTAGTACGTAAGAGATACTATATTTTGTAGTCGATATCATCATTGGCCGCATCAATTTTTTTACTGTACAGGACCTGGAACATAAAATTAATATATTTTCTTAATTATAATATCCCTTGCAAGGGCCGCATTATTGCCTAACTGTAAGTAGTATTTCAGGCACACACCTCTGACTTTTCGAAGTTATGTGTGTATTCACAATGAATTATCACTTGCTTTAATGGTGAAGGAAAACATCGTGATAAAACCTGCACACCTAAAAAGTTCTTAGGAATTTCTTAGGTGGGTAGTCCGCCAACCCGCACTAGGCCAGCGTGGTGGACTAAGGCCTAAACCCTCTCAGTTGTAGAGGAGGCCCGTGCCCAGCAGTGGGACGTATTTGGGCTGATAATCATGAATTTCAAGGGCCGCATTATTGCCTAACTGTAAGTAGTATTTCAGGCACACACCTCTGACTTTTCGAAGTTATGTGTGTATTCACAATGAATTATCACTTGCTTTAACGGTGAAGTAAAACATCGTGATAAAACCTGCACACCTAAAAGTTCTTAGGAATTTCTTAGGTGTGTAGTCCGCCAACCCGCACTAGGCCAGCGTGGTGGACTAAGGCCTAAACCCTCTCAGTTGGAGAGGAGGCCCGTGCCCAGCAGTGGGACGTATTTGGGCTGATGATGATGATGATGATGAAGTAGTATTCCAGTGCGGTCTACATATGTATATTGTCGAAGACGTGAAACGGTTTCAACTACCTCCTTCCAGTTGTTCTAATTATGCAGACCTTTCAGTACACAGATATTTAAAAAAAATAAAAATAAATACACCCAACAGTCACATACATAGTTCTGACCCCACACTAGGATACAAGTCCTGTGTCGTGAGTATCAGAAACTACGAGAGACTTTTCGGTCTCACAAACACCCAGACCCGAAACAAATATTTGTGGATCACACAAACATTTGTCCCGGTGCGGGGATCGAACCCGCGGCCTCTCGTTTCGCAAGCTGGTGTCTAGCCAACTGCGCCACGGGGCTGTCGCCAACTGCGCCACGGAAGCTGAAACCAATATGTGACAAGAAACGATGTGCACCTCACAGTGATACCTAGACGCGCAAAGAAAAATTTTGTTTTATACCGCATAGTAACTTAGTAGAAACAAATCTATGATACCATAACCTTGGAAAATCCGAAAAAGTATCCAAATATTTTAATAGTAGCCAAGATTACTTACAGTGGGCTGTTGGCCAGACGATCATAGTTCTGATAACCTTATACACAATAGATAGAGGTCTAAATCTGAGGCTAGCAATTCTAGACATATTCGTAGGAATCACGTAAGATAATTATTTGACTCGTTTTGAAATTTTAAATCTAAGGTCCCCTAATATACTATAGCCTTAAAGAACCAAGTATTTGCTTAGACTGAATTGGAGATCTTCTCAATGTGTGGCTTTGATCTCCAATAATTATTACGAGTATTATTGATTTAATCTTTTTGCAAAATTATACTTTGAAAGGATTTTAAGCTAAGTAATATTTTTCAATTACATATGTACAATGGTTTATATTTCGTTAGTTTATGTTTCATTAAAAGAAAAGGAGATTTACAAGTATGCATAGCGTACGTAGAAATTTACTCTTCCATGCCTGTATCCTTAAAGGGATAGGTAGAGGTATGTGCCTAGCTTCGTGTTTTGCCAAATGGAGTATCAATAGACAGAAGATTTAAGAAATATTTTTAGCAGTCATAAAAACAAAGCGGACTCGATTGTCTGTCGATTAAGATAAATATCAATATGTATGTATTTAGTTTTTTGTTTCTTAATTACATATGTATGTGGTGAATATAAGCCGAAACAATTTGAAAGACGGACAAGTACTTTTTTTGTCTATCTGTTTTGACATAGAGGATTTTAACTTCATTAAATCATGAATCAAACCCACACGACTGCATCGAGGTCTCGCGGCACAAGTATGTGCCGTGCGATCTAAAGGCCCTGGGTTCGATTCCCGGGTCGGGCAGTGTTATTGGGGTTTTCCATTATCTTAATTATTAATTCTCAGGAGCAGACTAAAACTGCAATAGGCGCGCATCCATTACGTGGGACTGATACATACCTGGCCAAATGTGGGTGCAGAAATGCACCTCTGCCTACCTCTTCAGGAATACAGGCATGAGGCTATGTATGTATGTATGTATGTCCAACCCACACTATTCAAACAGAACGCAGGCATCACTGAGCTATGATCACACTTATCTATACAAATAAATAAAATTGGAGTGTCTGTTTGTAATATTTAAATAACCGCTTTTTAATAAATGCATATGGATGTATACACGTTACATATACCAAAATAACGTTTTTTACCATTTTTGTCTGTCTGTCTGTTCCGGCTAATCTCTGAAACGGGTGGACCAATTTTAACGGGACTTTCACTGGCAGATAGCTGATGTAATAAGGAGTAACTTGGGATACTTTTAGTTTATAAATTTTCTTATTAAAAATAAATTTTCCGCGCGGACGAAGTCGCGGGCACAGCTAGTCATTAAATATAACATTCAACCAGACAGAACGCCTATATCGTCTGCAACTCATCAATTTTTTATTTATTTTAAACACCGACCGTTACCTCAATTACTATTAACTACAGATCTTAAACTGAACAAATGGATGGTTCAACAATGGTACAGTTATGAGCGTTTAATCTCTATAATTCGTACAAAGTAATAGCTAAGAAGCGCTGCGTCATAGATTCTTTTATCAAGATGGCGGTATGTTGGAATTGCCATTGTCTTTTGTTTTTTTTTCTTTCTTCTCTCTTAGCAAAGGCGCAGACATTATACGGCCTTATTTGATTTTTAATATCTCTATGAGATTTGCAGTTTCACTTTATTTATAAGCTTAATTTATGCAACTGCCTCTTGGTCTCGCGGTACAAGTATGTGCTGTGCGATCTAGAGGTCCTGGGTTCGATTCCCGGGTCGGGCAAAGTGTTATTGGGTTTTTTCTATTAGGAAATTCTCGGTAACAGCACGGAGTCTGGAAATGTGCCCAAAAAACGGCAATAGGCTCGCCCCCTATTACGTGGGACTGATACATACTTGGCGAAATGTGGGTGCAGAAATGCACCTCTGCCTACCCCTTCGGGGAATACAGGCATGAGTTTATGTATGTATGTATGTAATTTATGCAAGTGTATATAAAAGTCAAAAATGTTCCTTGTTTTAGCAATTAATTATTTTGACCCTTTTTTTATTTTAGCGCTGCTATGGTTGGGCACAAGGATGTGACGGGATAACCTGCCTTCATCTATACCAAAGCAAAGGAGATTCAGCGTTGTACCCTTGAAGGCATAACTTACATAATACAGAATTACTTTCGCATTTTAATATTCGTATAGACTACTAAAAATTGACGATTCTCATCTTTTGGGGAATTATTTGAAATACGCAGATTTAATACACCAGTAATAGAACCTACAGGTAGAACTATGTATCATGACAACGTTGATTGAATTAAAGCTTGACCTTTTTGTAATATTCTGTATACCTACTTTGGAGGTCCAATATGAAGTTCTTAGGATATCATAAATCTTGTTTATTGAAAAACGCTAAAATATAGTTATTAGGACTTTAATTGTGGTTTGACACTGTAAGCTGGCTACTTTCATTGATCAGAAAGATAATTGGAGGCTTAAAAAGTCTTACATTTGTCTACCTGTTTTCTTTCCTTGCCATACAAATTTAAAAAGACCAGTTAGGGTATCGCAAGTCTTTAATTTTCTACAAGTTTCATGTATTCTACATAAGTTGGACCCCTTATTAGCATAGAAAATTATATTTCAAATGTGATGGTTCTGAGGATTGAGTGCGCGGTTCAAGTTATGTGTGTGTCTTAATCACGCACAGCATCTAAGAGTTCTCCAAAAGGAATTTCTTACGTAGGTATTTGAAGTTTACCAAACAGCCCTAGGACTAGCCCCTGTCAATAATACAAGAGACCCGTGTCCAAAAGTAGAAGTTTATCAACTATATATTAGAATATACGGCTTTCAGCGCGAAAGTACGCTCTTTTATTTCTGGATATTAAAAAACGAAATACTCAATGGATTTTGATTTATATCTAACCGTAAACATAACAAATAAGATAATATCGCAGTGGTTAACTAAATAATGCCCAATTAAAGTTAAACGATACATATCTCGCGCTGTTGTGTAATCAATTGGATTTTTTTCACAATTTATCACACGCCGATTACGATCGCGTCTAAACAAGATGGCGGCGCGTTCTTGAAATGGCCGCACAGGAATTCTGTGTAGGTTAATTTGCTTTCATATAAGTAAATCTTAATAGCTGGTAGTTTAAATTTATTAAGTTGTTTATCTAATTAAAATTATATAAATTAATTAAATTAAGTTTGTTTGAATGTTTTATAATATAGAACATAGGTTTTTGAAAAGTTATATACCTTTTTTTTTTTTTTTTTTTTTTTTTTTTTTTTTTTTTTTTTTGTTCTCGAGGGGAAAGCTGTTTATGGCTCTACTTCTCGCCAGCCCCGGGGGAGGGGCGGGCGGGAAGCGTATGTCGGGGTCACCGGTCTTCCAGCCCAGCGCGCGGCGACGTCATGTCCGCGCAGGTGTTAGTGCCGGGCTGGGTCCCTAACAATATCCCTAAACCGGCATACCGACCAAAACCCCCCGGTGGCCATCTCCGCGCCGAGTGGGGCGACCACGGTACGTTGGCGAGAAGCGCCAACCGTAATGCCGCAGCCGCCCGGTGCGCCTCCGAGACGTATTTGTCTCGGCCGTCTCGGAGTGTGTAGGGGGCGCAGTTGCGCCCCCACTAGCTTGGTTCGGGCGCCCCGGTTGTGGGTGGGCGCCCGCGACGTACACAGGCCACAGTGCCGCCGCCCCTTCTCGGGGTCACTTTCAGTGAGGGCGCGCCGCCCCCGCAGCGCGCCCAGCGACCCCAAGGGCCCCTTTGAGTCGTCTTTTACGACAGGCAGGGGATACCGTGGTGGGATTCTAACGCCCCCTTGCCACAGGGCAGGGCGCCGGGTCTAATTATCTCTGTTTACCCGGCGCCTCCTTCTCTGACGTCTTTGGCGGGCGGGATCACTTCTTTCGCGATCCCGCTCCGCGCTCTCCTTCTGCGACATGACGTGCTCGCAGAAGGAGAGCATCGCTCGCCACGACCTCGGACTCCCGACCATCGAAGAGATGACGGCCGGGAGCGTGAGGTCGTCACCAACAATTGCGCGGAGAGCGCTGCGCTGCACCTCCCAGGCTGGACACTCTTCTAGGGTGTGCTGGGCTGTGTCGTCCGGGCAGTTGTCACAATGGTGACACACGGCCGACTCCTCCTTCTGTGCCACCCGACACAGGTAGTGTCCGAAGCATCCGTGCCCCGACAACACCTGCGTCAGGCGGAACGTTGCCGCGCCGTGGCGCCTGTCCACCCACTGGTCGAGGACAGGACGCACTGCCTCGACGGTTCTAGCACCAGCACTGGGATTCTCCAGCCTGGTTCGCCATTCCTCCACGGCGGCCGTACGGAGGGAGGCTTTAATTGCCTCGACCTCTCTCGGGGCCAATCTGTCCCCGCGACTTGACGCCTCCTCTCGCTGATGGTAAAAGCGCGAGAGGATTTTGGCGTCAAGGTCCCACGGCAGGGACCCGGCCAGTACGCAGGCCGCCTCGTGGGAGATCGTGCGGTAGCCCCTGATCAGTCGCTGCGCCAGCGCACGCTGAGGCCTGCGCAGAAGAGCGACGCAGCGCCCGTTCAGGGACTCGGCCCACACTGGGCTCCCATACAACGCCATAGACCGCACGACTCCCATGTACATCCTTCGGCAAGGGATGCCTGGACCTTCCAGGTTGGGCAGCAGGCCGGACAGAGCGCCTGCTACCCGCAGCAGCTTCGGCTGCAGCACCTCAAAATGGGCGCGGAATTCCCACCGACTGTCCAGCAGCAGCCCCAAGTATTTGAGCTGCTTGCCGATGGGAATTCGCACGCCCTGAACCTCGATGTGGGCCCCAGCAGGTGGTCCCATCCGAGGCCGGTGAAAGCAAATGGCCTCGGATTTGTGGAGGGCCACCGTGAGGCCCAGCCGCCGAATTCTCCCCGCCACGTTGCCAGTTCCAACCGCAGCGAGGTCGGCGGCCTCCTGGAAGGTCCCGCCCGTCGCAGTGACGAGCGTGTCGTCGGCGTAACAGAATACGCCGACACCCCGGGGGTTGGCACCACGGAGCACCCAGTCGTAGCCGATGTTCCACAGAAGGGGCCCAAGAACCGACCCCTGTGGAACACCGCACGACACCGCTCTTCGGTGCCACCCGCAGGCGCCCGGATACACCACGTCCCTGTTTGAGAGGTACGAGTGCACCAGGCGCCTGAGATAGGGTGGCACCACGTGGTACCGCAGTGCTTCCTCGATACAGGCCCAGGGCAGGGTGTTAAAAGCATTGGCGATGTCCAAGGACACCGCCACGACGCATTTGCCCCGGGCCACCGCTTCCTCCGCTAGTGCCTTGACCCGCAGAATCGCCGAGATGGTAGATCGGCCCCGCCGGAACCCGAATTGGCAATCGGCCAGGTCCGGGCCGACCCTCTCAAGATGCTCGACGAGGCGCGCATGGACGATGCGTTCGAAGAGCTTGGCGACCTCGTCGAGCAGCACGATGGGCCGGTAGGCCGATGGCGACTCAGCGGGTCGATTGCCTTTCTTCAGCAGGACCAGCTTCCCAGTTTTCCATCTCGATGGAAACTGGCCCTGCTCTAGGCACGCGGAGAACAGGCCGCGGAGCCTCGCCCCCAGGAACTCGACTACGAGCACCCAGACACGTCCTGGGATGCCGTCGAGCCCCGGGGCGCAGTTCTTGCTCCGCAGCCGAAGCACTGCTGCCTCTAACTCCCCGGGCGTCACGCCCGGGGAAGGACCCTCCGGGGTCTCCCTTGCCGAAACGGACGACGACGACGATGCCGCTGGAGATCTCGGCGGCATCGGTGGAGGAACGACAACGACCTCGGTGGCCGGAAAGAGGGCGGCTACCACGTCCCCCAGGAGCTCCGGACGGAGACTCTGGGTGAGGGGGGGCGCCGGCGGGCGTAACTTGTTCAACGCCAGCCGATACGGGCGCCCCCACGGATCGCGGTCCAGAGTCCCCAAGAACTCTCTTCTGGCCGCAGCCTTCGCCTCTTTGATGGCCACCCGTAGCGCTCTCCTGGCCTCTTTATAGAGGCCGCGAAGCAGCCGCTCCTGGTCCAGGTAGTCAGCCTGGCGTATCCGCCGGCGCCTTAGCCTGGAGAGTCGGCGACGCGCCACCTCACAATTATATTTTAACTGCGCGAGCTCCGCCGACCACCAGTACACTTGGCGCCGCGGAGGGAGACGCTGGACTCGGGGCATCGCAGCGTCGCAGATGCTAGTCATTGCTGCCCCGAACCATTCGGCCTCCTCATCAACCCGCACCGGAGATTCCGGCGCGGGGAGCCAGGCTTGGACCAGAGCGGCCAACTCCAAAGCCTCTCTGTCGAGGCATTTTTGCGCCCATCGTGGGCCGCCCCCAATCGGGGCATTCGGTCTGCCGCTGGACTGAGTAGCGGCGGACGCGGAGACATCGAACCGAATGTAGCGGTGGTCCGACAATGTCTCCACGCCCACGAGGACTCTCCAGCCCCGGACACAGCGTGCGATGGTATCGGTGGCAAACGAGATATCTACCACCGATCCGCCGTTATGCCTCACGCACGTGTTGACCGACCCCCGATTAAGAACGGCCAGCCCGAGGGAGATCGCCCACTCCTCCAGGACCCTGCCACGAGCATCAGTCGCCGACGAACCCCAAGCTCGAGACTTAGCGTTGAAGTCGCCAGCTACGACTACCGGGCAAGGTTGGCCCTGCGACACCAAGGCCCCCAGCCGAGTTAGAAATGCCTCAAACTCGGACAAGGGTCTGTTGGGAGAAAAATAAACACCAACAATCCAAACACCTCCCAACAGAACCGCCACGCATCCCCGGTCCTTCGCTACTTTTTCGAAGGGCGGGGAGGAAAAGTTATATACCTACCTAATTAAAAAGTAATTAACAATTTTTAATATATATTTATGAATAAATACCAGCTAAACTGTTGCCTCCTTTCTTTAATACTGGGTTCTCTAAGCGTGGCATGCAATGAGCATCACTGCAGAATTGCATTTAATTTTGATTTAAAAAGTGATGTTTAATTAATAAATACATCCATCAGTCACATACATAGTTCTGACCCCACATTAAGATACGAGTCTTGTGTCGTGGGTATCAGAAACTACGAGAGACTTTTCGGTCTCACAAACACCCAGACCCGACACAAATATTTGTGGATCACACAAACATTTGTCTCGGTGCGGGGATCGAACCCGCGGCCTCTCGTTTCGCAAGCTGGTGTCTAGCCAACTGCGCCACGGGGCTGTCAATGTTTAATTAGTTATGGCCCTAAGTCTCTACTGGATGCTCTGTTGCGAAGGAACTTGGGTCATCAACTTTGGAGTTGTCAGTTATTTTCATTACAAAAGTGCTCTGTCCCTAAATTATTATTTTTTTGTGATCCGAAATATAATTGAAAACTTAAATATTACCTCAAAATTTTAATACGATATGTATGTATGACGACTTTATTTAATGCCAGCAACATTTGACTTTATCTTAGTGTGATTAATAAAGATATTTTAAGAAAAAAATATAGATGATTAAGTTATGCCGCTTACTATATAATACATACTATAATCCAACTAGTTTAGGATAAAATAACTAATTTATTACATCTTTGATCAACTGTTTTTACGTTATTCAGCAACAACCTTAAAAAAAGTAATTAAAAGTGTTCTCAGACCTGTTTAAAAGAATTAAGATTTTTTTCTAAAATTTATTTCATATTAACCTTTAGAACTATTTAAATCACTGTTTGTGTTATAAATTTAATTTTAAATGATCGTCAATCTCTGATCAGCAGTACACTACAATTTTTAAAAATTAATTGGCGCCAAATTCGAGCGATCGTCCCGCAACAATGTCAAAATGTTTTTGCGTGAACAGTTGGTGTGGTTCAAAATAAAAAAGAACCTCAAGATAAGCAAGAACGTTCTTGGACAAATTTCTTTCGCCTCTCTGAACTCTGCGACCCAAACATTTGCATTTTAAAAAACAAGTTTCAAGTTTTTAGCAACCTTTTTTGGGTTGTATTTAAGGTACGTTTCTGAACGAATTTTACTTTGTAAATCTGAACCAGTGCTACCAACCTAAAAGTTCTTTCCTCGGAGTTTAATTGTGCGAAATTGTTGCAAGCTTGTTTTTGAAAAAAGAATGATTTCTTTAAACAAGGTCTTCATTTTTACCTCTATATCTTTGGTATAAAAACTTTAATTTAATTGTAGTGTGGCAGCATTCAAGCTGTGAAATTTTATGGCCCAAGTAATTGGTCGTTAGCACATAGTTGTCCTGTTAATAATTACGTTTTTATAAAAATATCTCGACTATAATTTGAAGCCGTTTAAAAATAGACCGAGAATCGTGAATGGCTCTTTAATAAAATTAAATATATATTTTATTTTATGTTTGAGAGATTTCAACTTGTTTTTATCGTATAAAATCCGCTATAATTATATTATTGCGAACTTTTATATCAGTATATTGCTGACCATATAGAGTTACTCGTATTGATTCTGTACCATTATCTAATGTACATACATAACATAAACTCACGCCTGTATTCCCCGAAGGGGTAGGCAGAGGTGCATTTCTGCGCCCAAATTTCGCCAAGTATGTATCAGTCCCACGTAATAGGGGACGAGCCTATTGCCGTTTTTCGGGCACATTTCCAGACTCCGTGCTGTTACCGAGAATTTCCTAATGGAAAAACCCAATAACACTTTGCCCGACCCGGGAATCGAACCCAGGACCTCTAGATCGTACGGCACATACTTGTACCGCGAGACCACGAGGCACATTATCTAATGTCACTCGAATTAATGCCTGTTAAGGCGCTACACATAAAAATAATAATATAAGGATAGAACACGTATACTTGTATTCTTTAGCTTGTTTTAAGAGAGAAGGAAACATGTATGTATGTGGGCATCAATCTCCAACGCGGAACTAAACTAAATTATAAAAAACTGCTCATACTTTGCCTTATTGGTCCTGACGCATAAATGTGTGATCGTTAGGTATTGGCTTAGATTTTCGAGTTGGATAGTATTATGGAGATTTTCGTGAAACTTGAATGTTAAAACACATCAGAATTTGTTCGGGTATACAGACGTCAATGTAAATATAAAATACTAATGTATTTATGTTCTCATTTCAATTCAATTCAGTTTTCTGCGACTCAATAGTACTATTGCGATTAAGTCGGCTCTTTGATACTTACTTGAATAAATTATGGCGCAATTATAAAGTAACACATTGTTAATATGAAGGGAAATGTTGTGCGGAAACTAGCATATAATTTTTTTGCATCATCCAACTGGCTTTGGGGTGGTAGACTTCGTCCCCTCGACTAGGGGATGCAATAGGTCGCATATGGTCTGGTAGTATATAGTTTAATGCACCCACTGCTGTTTTTTGCATGGTGTTTTTTCTCCGTTTGATCGAGGGCCGGTGTCGCCTCATTTTACTCAGATATTAGCTCTAAGTTAAGAAGCCATAACTACGTAGACACGCAATGTGTGAGCTAACATTGGATGGAAGCGGATACAGTTCATATTTCTAGTATAATATACAAGTATAGCACATTTAAGCAGTGATGGCCTCGAGGTTTAGGCGCGCGGTCGAGCATTTCGGCGGTCGCAGGTTCAAACCTCAGGCACACACCTCTGACTTTTCGAAGTTATGTGTGTATTCACAATAAATTATCACTTGCTTTAACGGTGAAGGAAAACATCGTGATAAAACCTGCACACCTAAAAGTTCTTAGGAATCTCTTAGGTTACTTGTAGTCCGCCAACCCGCATTAGGCCAGCGTGGTGGACTAAGGCCTAAACCCTCTCAGTTGTAGAGGAGGCCCGTTCTCAGCAGTGGGATATATTTGGGCTGATGACGACGATAGCACATTTTTAATAAACTCTTTCAAATAAGGAGAAAAATAGACAAAATTACTAGTAGGTTTTCGAGGCTAGAATATGAAATATGGAATTCGTGTTAGTTTAGGACCATCTAGATTTAAATAGTCCACACGCCTCATTTATAATTATCTTATGAGAATCAAAAGACACAGGGCAAACAGGATTATTGAAAATCATCGTTGTAGTCTCAGGCGTTACTGCAGCATGTGGCTATATGGTAGGTACCTTTGATTAGATTATTTTTAAGATATTTGTTATTTGTAGTTGTGTTCACAATAAATGTTTTTTTCTTTCTTTTGTCTTCTTCATTAGAAATTCTTTAATTTCACTAAAATAAATCGACTGCCTCGTGGTCTCGCGGTACAAGTATGTGCCGTGGGATCTAGAGGTCCTAGGTTCGATTCCCGGGTCGGGCAAAGTGTTATTGGGGTTTTCCATTAGGAAATTCTCAGTAACAGCACGGAGTCTGGAAATGTGCCCGAAAAACGGCGATAGGCTCGCCCCCTATTACGTGGGACTGGTACATACCTGGCGAAATGTGGGTGCAAAAATGCACCTCTGCCTACCCCTTCGGGGAATACAGGCGTGAGTTTATGTATGTATGTAAAATAAATCGACATAAAATTCCTTATAATACATCGAAATTCCCTTTTTAAACAAGCAAATAACAAAAGCCCACTTCACATTATGTTATCCGTAGCGTCTCAGCCACGACCCACAGGATACGTGGTATATCCACACGGCGAATACAGGTTGCTGTTTAAATATTACACTATTTATAAACTTGCCTTTAAATTAAGCTATTTAACTTTGCCTCTCGATTTAACTATCGGTCCCCTTGGCTCGTGAGTATTACTATACTATACTATAGTACTATAGTATACTTACTTTAGTCTTATATCGTCGCCTATAAAACCTTATCCAATCCTCTATTTATTTTAGTAATAAAGTTCTTTAAACCATATTTAGAAGCTAGAACATAACCAACAAACTCCATGTTCTTAAAACGTCATCGTCAGCCCATATATATCCCACTGGTGGGCACGGGCCTTCTCTACAACTGAGAGGGGTTATGCCTTAGTCCACCACGCTGGCCTAGTGGGGGTTGGCGGACTACACACCTAAGAAATTCCTTAGAACTTTTAGATGTGCAAGTTTTCTTTCTGCGTCTATTACAAGATATTACGAATATCTCTAATTATAGTCCTTTTAAATATTTATCAATCACTCTACTCGTATACTACTACTTACTTACTCATACATCTACTCACATAACACAAATCAACAAAATTTCCATCGCAAAATAATAATTATTTCATCGCACGTCTTTACCTTCTAACAAAGTGCATGAGGTCGTCGCCCTCTGCAATAGATGACGAAAACCCTATAAAGAACGGCGATCACCCTATAGAATGTGTGTTATCAAGTTACGTTGTATGGGTGTGTTTTGACAGGCGTTTACGGGCCCCAATCGGCGGGAAGCCTTATTCTCTTCATTATTACTATCATTAGTGCAAAGTTACACATTCAGAAATCACGCCATTCGCATAGACGAGCGAATATTGGCTGTTAATTGTACAACGCATAATCTAAAGATGACTGACTGACTGACATAGTGATCTATCAACGCACAGCCCAAACCACTGGACGGATCGGGCTGAAATTTGGCATTCAGGTAGATGTTATGACATAGGCATCCGCTAAGAAAGGATTTTGATTAATTCTACCCCCAAGGGGATAAAATAGGGGATGAAAGTTTGTATGAAACTTTGTCAATTTTAAACCGATCGGGCTGAGACTTTGCATGCATAAAGCTACTATGACGTAGGCCAACCCTGTACCCAACCCTGTAGTCTACGCGGACGAAGTCGCGAGCAAAATAATAAATAAATACACACCCAACAGTCACATACATTCATAGTTCTGACCTCACATTAGGATACAAGTCCTGTGTCGTGGGTATCAGAAACTACGAGAGACTTTTCGGTCTCACAAACACCCAGACCCGAAACAAATATTTGTGGATCACACAAACATTTGTCTCGGTGCGGGGATCAAACCCGCGGCCTCTCGTTCCGCAAGCTGGAGTCTAGCCAACTGCGCCACGGGGCTGTCAAGCTAGTTCAAATATATCTAAAAACAACCATATTGCTCTGAATTCTTTAACATACAAGTCTTAACTTGAGTACGTAATAAGACTTTTCAGTGTTAAGCTCTCATATTCACAGCAATTTTGTAAAAATTCTTGTTAAAAGAAGTAACGTGGATGACGTTTGAAATTTAATAGCTTCGCTGTTACGTTAGGGTTATTTTATAAATTTCTGAGTTCGTACTAAAAGTTTTATTCGTTTTCATTTTCGAAATTGGATAATAAGGCATTTCAACCGTTTTATGTCTATCTAGTTGTTTATAAACTTGCTTATCACCGACTGCAATACAATGGTTGTCGAACATAACAATTTATTTTATATGGAATAATAAAATATTTGATGGTTCCATAAAATCAAACTTGCGGTTGTTTTGATTTATCATTCTTCGTCAATCCAGGCATAGTCTTATAGATCCCGATTACCAGTGTTAAGTATTATACTTTTTTCTATAAAATTCTTAAAAGCAACACAAAATCATAGAAAAATTACATTGCGGGGTTCGGAAATGTACTCGAAACATGGCAATAGACTAGGCCTTATTACGTGGTCCAAAAATACAGACTAAACTTAGATATAAAACCTTTCCCACATCTTTAAATCATAATCATCATCAGCCCATATACTTTCCATTGCTGGGCATGGGCCTCCTCTACTGGTTTTTTTTTGTATCAGTGGCGTTACTTCCATAGAATCCCAAAAGCCCAGCTTGCCTTACAAAATTCCGAATAATAGTCTGTAAGCTATAAATCTTTATTTAAAAAAAAAGCCTTTAGACATATAAATGAGAATATCCTGACCCAACAATAAATAATTATAAACTAGACAATACACAATTAACGTGTAACTTTTTTGGGCTTTTATGGAAGTAGGTACCGCCACTATTTGTATAATAATTGTAAATACCACACATACGATCAAATAAAAAGACATTCCAAATAGAATTTTCTAGAATCCCACACAGCAAACACGTCAGCCATTGGCACGTTAGTGTGAGCGTGGAGAGTCGATAATGTAATACAAGACGATAAAACAAAGTGTCTGCGTAACGCAGTAACCATTTCTTTAACACAATTTCTTTCGTCGCGACTGTACCTTGTCATAGATATGAGGGCCTATTTATAAATAGTATACGTATTATGAATGTGTTTGCGTATGTTTGCCACACTAAAATCACTATCCAGATTAATAAAAACGTTAGTAGGGAGAATGGAAGTGGTTATATACTATTCTATTATGCCGGATTATAGTATTTTTGAAGCATTTGAACTAAACGGTTTGACAGATCGTTTTTGGTAAAAGTCGCCAGGATTTGGAACGACCTGCCTGGGTCTATTTTTCCTGATAAGTTGAACTCTGGAGCCTTTAAGAGTAGAGTGAACAGGTTTCTTTTGGATGGGCGTGTACCACCCTAGTCTTCATCTATACTTTCCATCAGGTGAGATGGAAGACAAACGCCTATTCCATTTAAACTATAAAAAAAAAAGCATTATCAAAATACGAAAATCGGTTGTATGATGTAAATGCCATGTACCCCATTCTGGGATCAGCCTCAATATACGTCCCACTACTTGGCACGGGCCTATTTTACAACTAAGAGGGGTTAAATCTTAGTCCGACACACTAGCCTAGGGCCTAATTAGCGGTTTAAACACATAAGAAACTCCTTATGAAGAACTTTTTACAGTGCAAGTTACCAAACGATGTTTTTCACCCTTGAAGTGCGTTATATTCCTTGTGAACACACACAACTTCTACCACATATATACAGAATTATATACTTATTATATTGAATTCCAAAATACAGTGGCGATGCTTCCACAGAAGCCCAATAGCGTTACACGTCAATTGTGTAATGTCTAGTTTATAATTGTTTATTGTTGGGTCAGGATATTCTCATTTATATGTCAAATTGCTGTTAAATCAATATTTAAAGCTTAAAAATGATTATTCGGAATTTTGTAAGGCAAGCTGGGCTTTTGGGCTATTATGGTAGTACCGCCACTGCTAAAATACCCAGTACCCGATGTCTTGATAACTGCAGGGCCGTTCCGGACGCGTCAGTGTCCAAAAACGTGTCAACAGACGCCTTTGTGCAGACCACCGTAGCAGTGAGTGTGAGTACCGGCTAGACAAACACATTTACGTATTTATACACTTAGTTCGGCCGCAGAGTAGCCGCGTGTGACCGCTGAACATATCAGACGCGGCTTACGAATGTAATAGAATGGGGATTTTTTGCTACGGTAATTTTCTCTCAAGTCGTGATGGCCTCGAGGTTTAAGCACGCGGTCGAGAATCTCGACGGCCAGCGTGGTGAACTAAGGCCTAAACCCACTCAGTTGTAGAGGAGGCTCGTGCCCAGTAGTGGGACGTATATGGGCTGATGATGATGATAATTTTCTTACATATTTAAACAACCGCGACAGTCTCTTTGTAGGGGTGCATTACTCTTTTGTTTCGTCGTAAGTGTTTTAAGTTCAATGAAATAGAATAAAAGGCGAACCTATTCCCTTTTGGACATTTCTTCGCAAAGTTTTCCTTCACTTTTGAATACACAAATAAGTGATATTTTGTACTGTCAGCATACTTTTTTAATAAATCTGAATATAAGCTAATTAGATAATGAGTAATGAAGTGATGTATTTAACATTTTATAGATAAATAATATTTTATATAATTTCATTTCAATGCGGTGATCAATTAACATGTTATTTTTAAAAATACATCTTACAATTTTACCATTACGTTTGCTTCCTGCATTTCATCAGTAATGATAATCATCATCAGTTTATACCAATCTATAGATGTTAGGCAGTGATGGCCTCGAGGTTTAGGCGCGCGGTTGAAAATTTCGGCAGTCGCAGGTTCAAACCCCAGGCACACACCTCTGACTTTTCGAAGTTATGTGTGTATTCACAATGAATTATCACTTGCTTTAACGGTGAAGGAAAACATCGTGATAAAACCTGTACACCTAAAAGTTCTTAGGAATTTCTTAGGTGTGTAGTCCGCCAACCCGCACTAGGCCAGCGTGGTGGACTAAGGCCTAAACCCTCTCAGTTGTAGAGGAGGCCCGTGCCCAGCAGTGGGACGTATACCTATGGGCTGATGATGATGATGATGATAGATGTTAGGTCACTACGTCACAAAGCAAGCTAAGGTCGCCTTACCTATTTGTTTTTCATGAGGGAACTTACTCAAATACGCTCTGCCTCTAAGCTCTACTAAAATTCACTGTCTGACGACTCTACATCATATTAAGCTCTACAAGTAGAGTAAGTACTCAAGCTCCATGTTGACATTGTAGTAGTGCTCTATCGCCGTTCTGTTTGCTGTCTCTACCTTCACGGCGTTACCGTCCAAATTATTCGATTCTGTAAAATAATACTTTATCATACTGGATTGTGTATGTGATAATGTGTGGAATAAGTCGTGATGGTCTCTAGGTTAAGGCGCGCGGTCGAGAATTTCGACGGTCGTAGGTTCAAACCCCAGGCACACACCTCTGACTTTTCAAAATTATGTGTGTATTCTCAGTGAATTATCACGTAGGTACTTACTTTAACGGTGAAGGAAAACATCGTGATGAAACCCTCTCAGTTGTAGAGGAGGCCCGTGCTCGGCAGTGGGACGTATATAGGCCTATTCAAAACCTCTGACTATTTGAAGTTATGTTTGTATTTAAAATGAATTATCACGTACTTTAACGGTGAAGGAAATGTAAGGAAACCTGCAGGACTAAAATCCTCAGGAACTTCTTAGGCGTGTAGTCCGCCAACCCACAATATGCCAGCTTGGTGGACCAAAGCCGAACCCCTGTCAATTGTAGAGAGGCCCGTGCCCAGTAGTGGGGTGTAAATGGGCTGATTATGAATAAATATTTTTTTGCTGGAATGACTGCGGGTTTTCTCTCCATTACTAATAACGAATAAGGAATTTTGCTACGCATAATATACAGGGTGTATTCTGATCGTGATCGGAAACTTAGACAGGTAATAGCGACGGTAATTACAACCCCATTGGCGTTAAAAAATCCCGACAAAAAAATTACGGTTTCCTTACAATCATAAATATTAAATGGATGTGGTTGTTTTGTGTGGTTTTTTTTTTGTCGGGATTTTTTTAATGTCACGGTCTTTGTAGTCATTGTAGCTATTATCTGCCTTAGTTTCCGATCACGGTCTGAATACGCCCTGTATACAAAAGTATCTTGCAACGGAGAGGTTCTGTTATCGATCCTCAAGTCGGGTATGTTGCCATGGGGATTTTCCGTTAGGAAATTCTCATGGTTTACGATTATGTGGTTGGTAAACGACAATAGGCTAGCCTTACAACTGTTACTACTGTTCTACATCCGGACTAGCTTGTGAAACGTGATACACACCTCTTTTTAACCATTCTTATTAACTATGTAAGCTGTGATGGTCTCGAGGTTTAGGCGCGCAGTCGAGAATCTCGACGGTCGCGGGTTCAAACCCCAGGCACACACTTCTGACTTTTCGAAGCTATGTGTGTATTCACAATGAATTATCACGTACTTTAACGGTGAAGGAAAACATCGTGATGAAACCTGCACACCTAAGAGTTCTTAGGAATTTCTTAGGTGTGTAGTCCGCCAACCCGCACTAGGCCAGCGTGGTGGACTAAGGCCTAAACCCTCTCAATTGTAGAGGAGGCCCGTACCCAGCAGTGGGACGTATATGGGCTGATGATGTACAACGCATAATAGTTAAAATATATCTAAAAACAACCATATTGCTCTGAATTCTCTAACATACAGCTGTTATCTTGAGTACGTAATAAGACTTTTCCGTGTTAAGCTCTCATATTCACAGCAATTTTGTAAAAATTCTTGTTAAAAGAAGTAACGTGGATGGCGTTTGAAATATAATAGCTTCGCTGTTACGTTAGGGTTGATTTTTAAATTTCTGAGTTCGTACTAGAAGTTTCATTCTCAGTTGTAGAGGAGGCCCGTGCCCAGCAGTGGGACATAAATATGGGCTGATGATGATGATGATGATGATGATGATGATGATAATTAACTATGTGTATATAATTCACGTTTGTTTTCCCGAAGGGATACATAGAGATGTATCTTTGCAGAAGAAATTTATTCCTGCAGCTAAATTTCGAAAACTGTTTTAGGACCCGATCCTATAGCTACAACAGCGACAACAATGAGGGACAACGAGGCAGCCTATTTATGTAGTCTATTTTTCACGCATCATCTAAAGTACGACGACGTAAACGACTGCCTCGTGGTCTCGCGGTACAAGTATGTGCCGTGGGATCTAGAGGTCCTGGGTTCGATTCCCGGGTCGGGCAAAGTGTTATTGGGTTTTTCCATTAGGAAATTCTCAGTAACAGCACGGAGTCTGGATATGTGCCCGAAAAACGGCAATAGGCTCGCCCCCTATTACGTGGGACTGATACATACCTGGTGAAATGTGGGTGCAGAAATGCACCTCTGCCTACCCCTTCGGGGAATGCAGGCGTGAGTTTATGTATGTATGCATCTAAAGTAAATCCGGTAACTTTACCACGGCTAAAAATAATGTTATAAAAGTGTATTGGTGTTAGTTAAGCCCGCGTCACGGTGACTGGCCCGCGTATAATAAACCATGTAAATACGTCCACATGTTAAGTGTACGCAGCGCACATAATTGCGCGGAAAGTGTGCTCTCATTGCGTTTAACGAGACAACTCTCGTTTGCTTTTATACTGCAGAGCTACGTCTGCTAGAAACGATCTGGGATATTTTATAGTTAGAAATACAACAGTTGTATGCCTCGTCATCTTGCAGTAAAAGTATGTGGAGAGTGGTCTTGGATACGATTCACGGGGCTGAAACATTTTTGATGAATTTTGATATAGAAATATCAGGTGTTTCAATAAAAAATACTTTTTTTGCAATTATACCCTGGATAAATGACAGCCCTGTGGCGCAGTTGCCTAGACACCAGCTCGTGAAACGAGAGGCCGCGGGTTCGATTCCCGCACCGAGACAAATGTTTGCGTGATCCACAAATATTTGTTTCGGGCCTAGGTGTATGTGAGACCGAAAAGTATCTCGTAGTTTCTGATACACACGACACAAGACTCGTATCTTAATGTGGGGTCAGAACTATGTATGTGAAATTGGATGTATTTATATGTATATCTGGCCAGGCCCTTATCTTAATTCCGACCTGAGTAGGAATTAGATCAGGAATGAATCAGATCCAGGTACAGAGTCCCTGGATCGATTATTTGACGGGATTGATATGATTGGGATTAATAAGATAGGGATTACACTTATTGAAAGAGTAATTGTCAATGTAATATTATACTCTGAAAGTTGAAATTGAAAGCTGTGATGACCTCGAGGTTTAGGCGCACGGTCGAGAACCTCGGCGGTCGCAGTTTCAAACTGCATACGGAGGCAAATGTTTCAATGATCTACACATACTAGTTTCAGGTTTCTTATACCCAAGCAGAGCTATGTTTCTGATGTGTTGTTTTTATTATTTAATCCTTCTTTACACAATATACTAAAGAACAAGCGCCTACAGATGGCTTTAACCGTTAATTCGACACGTGCAGTATACTTACTTCTCGTTATAGTAACAAAAATCTAATATAATAATATCTATTATAATGAACGTAAATTTTTCAGGATAATAAAATAGGTAGATTTTTTCGATTTTTCTAGGAGTATTTTTTTGTGAGGTACAAGCTCAGTAACAAAATTTGTGATGATTTTACAAATATCATTGAAAAAACCTCTGTCGAATTAAGGGTTAATACCATAGTTAAGTGACGTGAAGCCACATCCATTCTCCATACGCGAGCCGTAACTAAATTACTGCTTTTACGGTATCACGAGGCAATGCTACGCATCTTGGTGGGTAGACGCTGGCCGTTTATTTACGCGTGTGTGCACCCCACAACACTTTCCTTACGTGCGCCGTGTTGTACTTCAAAATACACTTACATTTAACCCATTAGAAGTCACCGTACTCATTTGAGTACAGCTATATTTCTTGGCATATATTCCAGAACTCGTTAAGTGTGCGTGGGGTACTTTATTATTTTACTTAATTGTAAGACCCTTTAAGTGTATTCATAAATAATAAGTGGGTAGTGGGTCATTTTTTATTAAAAAATGCCACTTGAAGTTGTGTTACGGAAACGTCATCGAGGTAAGTAAATGATTTTAGATTTTTTCAAGTAATTAGTGCTTCTAAGTATTTTATTTCGATTTATTTCGATGTATTAGATGTAAAAGAAAGATATTAAAAACTGTTAAATATATTACATATTACTATAAAAAAATTAGAATCTTGTAAATGTAGCTGTACTCAGTTGAGTACACTGACAACATACGTAACTAAAATAACGGTGTTTTTTTCAGATACTTTGCAACGAAGAAACAGCGATTTACAGTTCAAACTAGTTACAGTGGGCTTCAGGAAGCCACGGAAGCTGTGTTACAGGATAGCGAACATGACGAATGTGACTTGGCTATCATACCACTTGATCCAAATGCATTGACTGATGAAGAGGAGGGTACCGACGAGGATACCAATATGTGGTACTATTGAGGTATTTAGGAATCGAGAGGATAATGGTAGCGAGGATTCTACGCACAGTGACAGTGATGATGAACCACTTGCATAAAAAAAGACGAGTTGATTCTATCCTAAACCTCGAGGCCATCACTGCTTATAGGTTTAGGCGCGCGGTCGAGAATTTCGGCGGTCGCAGGTTCAAACCCCAGGCACACACCTCTGACTTTTCGAAGTTATGTGTGTATTTACAATGAATTATCACTTGCTTTAACGGTGAAGGAAAACATCGTGATAAAACCTGCACACCTAAAAGTTCTTAGGAATTTCTTAGGTGTGTAGTCCGCCAACCCGCACTAGGCCAGCGTGGTGGACTAAGGCCTAAACCCTCTCAATTGTAGAGGAGGCCCGTGCCCAGCAGTGGGACGTATATGGGCTGATAATGATAATGATTATATCCGCCAATCTTCGTGGAATCCGAACCCAATCTGGCGCAAATGTGCCCCTTCATATTTTTGGACTTTTCAGAGTTCATCAGAAGTCTCTGTACTGTCAAACGCTGGTGTCCAATCAAAAAGGAGAAGATAGACGTAGCCATACCACATTTGTTCCAAACTTATAATAAAAATATGAGAGGTTTTGATGAACTTGACCAGTCTGTCTCATTGTATAGAATTGCTGTTCACGGAAAAAAGTGGTGGTGGATATTATTTACATATATGATAGATATGACTGTTTCTAATGCCTGGCATTTACATGTAATGTGTAATGATAATCCTATGAATCAGCTCATGTTCCGACGTCACCCGAATTTATTTACGCCAGAGTGAACAAAGAAAATCAAGGCAAGCAGCATCAGTTGTCGAAGAGCTTGAGGTAGCTTGGATGAGGTAGATGGAGTTGGAAATTAACTCCGCAAAATTGATAAACTGCTGCGGTGTGTAGTTTGCTGTTCAAGAGTGCGTTGGATTGCCAACGCACATAACGAATCAATAAGAAGAGCTTGAAAACACTTTGTGTTGAAAAAACGTGTTTTGAAAATTTTCATACTTAGGCGGTCAGTGTACTCAATTGAGTACACCCCTATATTTTCATGAAAAACAAAATTTTCCATAACTTTTTTTATTTTTGCTTTCGTTTGTACTTAGTTTAATATGAAAATTAAAAAATATATGAAAAAATATTTGTAGTTTTCATTTGACCTCTAATGGGTTAACTTCGCTTGCACTTTGTACCCCGGGAGTCTGGAATTTCCGCGGCCTTCGGCGCTAATGTTCTTATTATTGTATTCAAAGGTAGGTTATGTATTTATGTGTTTTTAATACCTGTTTTGTCTTGTATATTTATCTTTGCTCTCGCGGCACAAGTATGTGCCGTACGTTCTAGAGATCTTGGGTGCAATTTTGCAAGTTGCAATTTATTGGGTTTCACCATAAAAATTCTCTGTAGCAGCAAGGAGTCTGGAAAGGTGCCCGAAAAACGGCAATAGCATGCAAAATTTAACACAAAATTCATGGGCTGCTAAAACTGAATTAAAAATCATCATCAGCGCAAATACGTCCCACTGCTGGGCACGGGCCTCCTCTACAACTGAGAGGGTTTAGGCCTTAGTCCAGAATTAATAATAAAGATTCAAAAGCAGTACTTCACTTTGCGTCCAAATTTCCATTCGAATAAAAATACAGGTTTTGTCTCTAAAGGAATTAAACTGAGTCAACTTATTTATTAAGCTGGTCTAGCCAACTACTCATTGCAGTCGTTTTTCTAATTTATAACCATCTTTTTAGGCTATATCACTCGCTTGATCATGTTCATAACAACATATTTTACAACTTTATTGTACGCATACATTAAATATTATTTTGTTACCGGCACATTTCATATCGTAAAGCGCACCTCACATCATTGGGAACAATGAAATTATTGTTCGCCGGTGATGATAACATTTATCTGGAAGTTCTTCCCGTTCCTGTTGGAGTTTGTCAGTGATGGATCGCGTCTCTGGAGATAGGGGAGCCGTTTTATTTACAATATTGAGTTCGATACTCGAGCGAATCAATATTAAACTAGGAGAAACCTTCCATGACTTTGTTTCGTTATTCAAATGTAAAATATTCATTATCAGTCCATATACGTCCCACTGCTGGGCACGGGCCTCCTCTAAAACTAAGAGGGTTTAGACCTTAGTCCACCACGCTGCCCTAGTGCGGGTTGGCGAACTACACACCTAAGAAATTCTTAAGAACTTTTAGGTGCGCAGGTTTCATCACAATGTTTTCCTTCGCCGTTGAAGTACATGATAATTCTTTGTGAATACACACATAACTTCGAAAGTCAGAGGTGTGTGCCTGGGGTTTGAACCAGCGAACGTCGAGATTCTCGACCGCAAGCCTAAACCTCGAGGCCATCACGACTTGTAAAATATGTAAAATGTATTTTAAGCAGAGCCGTATTTCTGCATCCACGTTTTACCCCTCTTTAGGTCTATCTATTAGGGACAAGCACGTTACAATTTCAAGACACATTTCCAGAATCGGTGCTGCTATTAAGAATCTGTTTATTATAACACAATTATAAATAAATAAATCCACCCAATAATCACATACCTAGTTCTGACACCCACGCTAAGATACAAGTCTTGTGTCGTGGGTATCAGAAAATACGAGAGATTTTTCGGTCTCACGTTTGTGATCACCCAGACCCGAAACAAATATTTATGGATCACACATCTGTCTCGGTGCGGGGATCGAACCCGCAGCCTCTCATTTCACAAGCTAGTGTCTAGCCAACTGCGCCACAGGGCTGTCAATTGGTGAAAAACTAGAAATACAACTCTGCCTACCCTTGAGGGACACTCGTTTGTGAATATATTACGTATAGTAGGGTGGAGTGAAACAAATCATTTTTTTTCCTTAGCCTGGTGGTCGAATTTTAAGCTTATAAAAAACAAATATTAAAAAAAAAAAAAAAAAAAAAAACATCTTGAAGTTGCCCACTCATTTTTATACGCTGTATATTAGCTTCATATTTAAATTAATTACGAGTCAAAATGCCACCCTTACGTATAGTGTTAAAAATTCGCTCAAAACAGTCCCAAAAATGCTTTGTTAGACACCCGATACCACGTTTCCGCAATATAGTGGATGTCCAATAAAATACATAGAGCAGTTCATATTTATTGGCCGTCGCTGCTTCGGGCGAAGCAATTATTGATTCAGCATGTTATTGACCAGCCGATGTCTCTTAATACTTTTTATTAAATTTCGATGTCGATACTGGAAAACGGCTGTTTTATTTGTTTTGTGAAATATTTTGTAATTATAGGCTATAGTTGTGTGCCCTGTAAAGGCTATTGCCATTTTTCGTATACAATTCTATATTTCACAAAGACTCAGGAATAAAAACCACAACGTCAAGAGGGCACGCCTTCGATCGCTACATACTAATTATGTATTATATAAAAAAATAAAAGCAGAGTCAAGTACTCTACCGCCAACATAGTAAATTGGAAATCAATTGTCTCACTGGAAACAGAGTCCAAAAACTCACAATTAACGCGTAAAAAAACGTCCTCTCAAATGACACTTAATATTTAAATTTAGAATTATCAACACGTATATACTCAACTTGTACGTCATCCATAATCTTGATACTATGAAATACGACAGTTGAAGGGCCGCGCAAGTATCAATTAATGGACATCGCAATATAGCCCACGTACGATATGCTAATCTGCGTTCTAATGTAATTATAATGTATGTCTGTTTGCGATAGTAATGATTGATAACACGAAAACGTGTAGGAGGAATGAAGAGACGATCAAAAATGTCTGGGAATGTTTTTTTTATTGGCTCGACAAAGTGAATTACACATCACCGATCGGCAGATGGTTGATAGATGTAAGTGTGATCTACCTTTTATTTTCGGGCCTGGGTGTTAGAGAGACTTAAGAGAGAGTAAAAGAGACTACCTCCCAATTGTAAGAGGAGTTCCTTGCCCAGCTTTGAGAGTTAGAAATGTAATCTGCGTATACAGTTTGATTCTAAAAAATAAATAGTCTATAGGACTAAGACCTAAACCCTCTCAGTTGTAGAGGAGGCCCACGCCCAGCAGTGGGACGTATATGGGCTGACTACGGGAGATTTTCGGTCTCACAAACACCCAGATTCGAAACAAATATTTGTGGATCACACGAACATTTGCCAGCTGCGCCACGGGGCTGTCAATATATTTATTTATTTATTTACACTTTATACATACATGATGTAAAGGTGGACTTAATGCCTGAGGCATTCTCTTCCAGTCGAACCTTAGATGGTGCAAAGATGAAAAGCGTAGGTGTAAATTATATTATGATATACTACACAATATTAAAGCAAATCTAAATATACTGCTAGAATAAGTAACTAAACCTTAAACAACAAATTCTTGAGGTATTTTGTATTTTTAAACTTCATAAAATTAATTATCTAGTCTAGAGATTCGAATGCAGGTATTCTCAACTTATTTATTGGCTGTTGTTATTAGGATACAAACACGATAACGTAACTGTAGGGTGTTCCATAATTTATCTGCGGTCGAAAGAATAGTTAAGTTGGAAGCCTCTTTACATAACATTTGTATGACAAATAAAATTATCATAGTGTAATATTTGTATGCTCATTAAATAGCGTATAGGAATGCTGGAAGTGGAAGCGCTATATAGTCGTTTTGAATTTTAGCTGCATCGCTACTGTGATGTATTTATTAATAAACAGTAACTCCTAAAAATTCGAAACAAACAAAAGTGTTATTTAGGTATATGTTACGACTATTGGATGTATTAATTTACATGTTATTTCTTACTGACTGCCTTGTGGTCTCGCGGCACAAGTATGTGCCGTGCGATCTAGGGGTCCTAGGTTCGTTTCCTGGGTCGGGCAAAGTTTTATTGGGTTTTTCCATTAGGAAATTCTCAGTAGCAGCACGGAGTTTGGAATTGTGCCTGAAAAACGGTAATAGGCTCGCCCCCTATTACGTGGGACTGATACATACCTAGCGAAATGTGAGTGCAGAAAAGCAAGCCTGCATACCCCTTCGGGAAATACAGGCGTGATGTTATTTCTTTAAAAAAAATATAGTCAGTATTATTAATTATATGCACCACAATAACGTGATATGGGTTTTTAGGCGTAATAAATTCTTAGACATGTTTAAATACTTACATATTATATATGTCGGAGGGTCTTGTGCGTTATTGTTTTTAATAGTGACAGTAAAACTTCTAGAGGTAATTTCAAAAACTTTGTAGGTACAGAGCTTCGTTCGGTCCGGCGTTCCGAGCGAGAATGAATCATCCTCGATCAGGTGGCTGTATTTATACCCTACGTTGGACGCACAGTGGGGATGGGGATTTTAACACCAACCAACAGTTATATTTCTACGTCCACTTTTTTTTTGTACTGGCACGGCAAAGTGACTCCACTGTACCTGATGGTAAGCACAGTGGAGTCCAAGAAAATAATACCGACCAGCGAGAAACGATATGGTCACCCGCTGGGCGAAACAATCATACACGATTCACTAGTATCGGTCAAGTTACAAGTAATATGAAGCGAATCCGATGTGTTATTTAGTTAAGACTTGGTCTACCACTGAGGCTTTTCTTAAGTAAAACTCAACAATGCTTCGTCAGCCCAGGAATTGAACCAGATCAACGGCAAGCGCTAAGTTAAAGCCAGGTCCAATGGGTATGTAAAAAATTCAAGATAATTATAATATTAACGATCATTTTTTAATATAATAGATCATAGTCATTTACATTGCATAAACATCGCTTATGTCTTGTTCTCGTAATGACCTTTAAAGTCTTAACGAGCCTTAGCAATGACACAAAAAATATTTAGAAATATCTAAGCATCATTTTAAATAAGTTGGTACTGTTACAATAGTTGTAACATCTAGTCAACAAAGACCAATGGCATTCCAAACAACATCCTAACAGAATATTAAAAAGCTTCTATTGTGGTTTTTAGAGCCGGAATATAGAACAGACTCCGACCCTTTATAATATCGCTAGGGGAGTTACTATAGAAATGTTCAAACTCCGTCAATCTCGGGGTATGTTTTTACGTGTACGGGAAAGTGACCACAATAACACCTGATGGAAAGCGCAATGCCCTCAAAAAGAGGGCAACTAAAAAGACACTATATCAATCGTCTATCACTAATGGGCACAATTAAGCCAGCCTACGAGTATACATTTTAAAAGAGGTTCGACCGAAACTCCTGAACACCAGGATCGAAAGTGGCACGCACAGAAATGACACCGAGCGGTGAAGCCCAGCACATTTCTATGGAAACCTTGCTTGTCTTTACCCCGCAACAATATTATTCAGAAAGAAATAATTGGAAGAAGATTTTTGCCTCCTTCTTTCCTAGACAAAGTAACATTCTACTAGCGATATTGTAATAGAAAATATAAATAAAATGTATGGTCTACTCTTAAGTCTAAAAATCACACCATAGTTGACAATTTCACCCATTCTTCATCCTATATCCATTTTACAATTCTACTTTGTCTTTATCTACCACTAATTATCAAGGTTTTATAACAACGTCTTGTTTCAAAGGCGCTACTCAGGTGGTCATATTTTCCAAGAATATTTAATGTTAGTTGGGTACTTATCCGAAATCAATTGATACATCAATGTCCCAGTTGTGATAGTGTATTTAATATATTCAACCCGCCTCCCCTGGAAACGGGCGCGATAGTGACGTCATCCCCACCACAGAGGAAACTATAAACCATTTGCATGGGCTGTCCGAATTTTAGGAGACGGCTGCCATGAATACTTAATGCGATTATGGGTTCCTGTTGTATTGGCCGTTTGTGGAAAGTTTTTGTTTTATACATTTTAGTGTAATTAAATTACATTATTGTGCATATACAGTGTTTTATTTCGTGAACAATAAATATTCCGACAGGGGTTCAAAAAGGTATGCCTAGGACACACCTCTGACTTTTCGAAGCTATATGTGTATTCACAATGAATTATCACTTACTTTAACGGTGAATAGTCCGCCAACCCGCACTAGGCCAAAGTGGCGAACTAAGGCCTAAAAACCCTCTCAATGGTAGAGGAGGCCCGTGCCCAGAAGTGGGACGTATACATGGACTGATGATGAAGTATTCCGAACTTTGATTAAACGTGTAAAATTGTGATTTTATTTTTAAATTTTTTGGTCCCTGATTCATCTTTTTTTGTGTACGAATATACCTGCATTCACTTTTTTAACGTTTATTAATCAGAAATATTTTTTATTGACTGCCTCACACATGTATGTGCCGTGCGATCTAGAGGCCCTGGGTTCGATTCCCGGGTCAGGCAAAGTGTTATTGGTTTTTTTCCTTTAGGAAATACTCAGTTGCAGCACGGAGTATGGAATTGTGCCCGAAAAACGGCAAAAGGCTCCCCCCTACATACGTGGCGAAATGTGGGTGCAGTAATGCACCTCTGCCTACCCCTTCGGGGAATACAGGCGTGAAGTTATGTATGTATGTATGTAGTTTTTATTGAAGGAGTTGGAAAGAAATAGTTCCCATATTGGAGTCGAAACACCTAAGTCAAGCCGGCCTATGTGTACCACAGTCTAATATCACTACAACGTTTTTCTTTTCCATGCTGTTAGGGAGAATTTCGCAGCTAAATATCCCTATAACACTTGGTCCTAACCCGGGATCAAACGATGAACATCTTTCAAATCTACCACGGAATCAATACAGCAAGACTTACAGAACGTTATCTATCTTTAAAATACCGTAACGGCCAATCCAACAGATTGCGAGCCGTCTAGTATTAGCCGCGGCAATACGCTTTGCATATTAACTGCGCGACTTCCTATCACGGCCAGTGGGACTGGCTCGATACGTCTGGATAAATGCTCCTATATTCACTCCCCTAGGATTTCTCCTGGATGAAGAGTAGTATTTACTGCATTCAGTCACACTGTCACGTTGTTTAGAAGGCTAGTTAGAAGATTAAGAAACTTTATGTAAAAAATTCTGAATATTTTGTACCTGGGAGTCGTCAGACTGAAGATTTCAATGGTTTTAAGTCTTTCCATATGAGGGTAGTTTTTAAGGCATAACGGTGAAGGAAAATATCGCGATGAAACGTGCACACCTAAAAGTTCTTAGGATTTTCTTAGGTGTGTAGTCCGCCAACCCGCACTAGGCCAGCGTGGTGGACTCTGGGCTAAACCCTCTCAATTGTAGGAGAAGGCCCGTATCCAGCAGTGGGACGTATATGGGCTGATGATGATAACCCATTTAGGCTTTAAATATTTTATATTGTCCATATAGAGAAATAGCATATTTTATATTAACGATTAAAGCAATTAAAATTTGATACTTATCGATCAGCACCAAAATAGGTTCCAGACCCCGGTTTTGAATTAAAAAAAATCTTAGTAACAGCACAGAAAATATGTTAGTTTCATAAGCTCTCTTTGTAAATCAAATGCAAATCTCTGTGCCGGGGTTTCTACAGAATATTCTGGCAGGTTGCAGGATCATAAAGCTGTACGTTTCGTCACTGGGAATTTCTAGATTGTTTCCAATGTTTGGAACAGCTATTGGTATTCTTATAGCATGAAGTATAAACGATTTTATTGGACCTATTTCAAGATCAGCAAAAATCTTTACTAGTATTATAAAGAGCGGGTATTTTGTGATTATAGGCCGTATTCATAAAAGTTGAATAAAGTCACCGTAACTGTAAGATATAAGTTGTGATGGCTCGATGTTTAAGGGGCGGAAGTTATGTGTGTATTTATTGTGAATTTATTGTGAAAAGTTAGAGGTGTGTGCCTGGGGTTTAAACCCGCGACCATCGAGATTCTCGACCGCGTGCCTAAACATGGAGGCCATCACAACTCATTTATATTTTAAAGGTGAATAAGGCGCATTTTTAGGAAATATGCTATTTATACGAATTATATTTATACTGGGGCGTGCTCCTAGTCATTCACAAACAAGATAACTTATTTTACTTTCTGAATAAAAGACCATTTAACAGAAGAAAACAGTCACGTTCAAAAATAATCTGAAATTTTATTTGACGCAATAAAATTGTGTCCTAGTCAGCCATCATTAAAATAACGGCCAATGGGATCGTTACATTTTGAAATTGGGTTCGATTTTTAAATTGCACGCGCCGATTCTGCTGATTTCAAATAAATGGATTTTTAAACTTGTGTAGATCTTTTCAAACATTTATTGGTTGACAACTTTTTTCAATGTTTATTTATTTCGAAGAAAACACCATTGCCATTTTTTTCAAAAAATGTAGAATTTTCGTGTTTTAAAATAAAACTCTGTTAGTGTACATATACCCGTTCAAGAAAACTTCTAAGGAAGTCTTTATGTCCTAGATACATCAGTGGCCGTCGTGTGGCTGATTATAATGATTGTCATCATCATCATCAGCCCATATACGTCCCACTGCTGGGCACGGGCCTCCTCTACAACTGAGAGGGTTTATGCCTTAGTCCATGATTGTGATCTTACATTATTTTATATACCTTTCTGGAATCGAAGTCGTACTCGCAGTACACACTGCACACCACTGAGGTACGAGTGTCATCCGTAAAGGCTTTGAAACGATTAAATTCGTCGCACTGGTACGTTTTACGATATTTGAATGTTGGCATGAATGAGGTGAGCATTATTATTTGTATTGTGCACGGCAAATTGCTTTTTTGATGGTGGCCATACCGTGTTCGATTTTTGAAATGGTTCGGAAGGAATTTATTTAAAAATGGAACGGCAATAAAGGAAACATGAAATGCAAATACGGGCCAAAAGGTTCTGACTGGATCAGAGCCAATATGATTTTATGTCAACGCTCGTTGCATTTGGTTCAGTGATAGCTATCGATGATGGCTCATAAAGTTCAGAGTTCCGTTTTGTTAAGCAGATTTGCACAGATAATTTTTTCTTGTGAAATCCTTCTTTTTTCTCTTTTTTAAGGTTGGAAGTACAAATTTTGTGTATCAATTTTGTTGAATAACTATTATTTTGTATTTTTTATTTCTATTCAAACATAAAGCTAACAAAAAAAAAACAATTTCATTAACTGTAAAATTTTAGAAACCTTTTTACTACGTATCTGCCTATGAGTATATGCATGCCACTCATTCATGCCACTCGAGCAAAGACTTGTTCTACAAATGAGGTGGGCTAGTGTTTAGTCTATCACGCTTTAGCCTAGCATACTTGATACTACAACCCCGAGAATTTTAACATGTAATCTACATGTTCTTCCTCGCCGTTAATAAGACTTGTGCCTTTAAGCCCGCGATCGCCGACATTTCGTCTTTAAAGACATCAAGCATTCATCCAAGCCAGCATAATAAAAAAACATACAATTAAAGTTTGTAATCAACTAATTACATACACTTTCACCTGCGCCCATATTAAATACTTGTACTGGTACCCACTACCCAGCGCTCAAACTCTCGTTAACCTCGCCAACCCCATAACCCGCGGAGTTTCACCGTCCACATTATAACATAATTTGAATAAAGCACTCCTAATTACCAATTGTTTTGTAATAATTACACCACCTTTGTTTTGGGAAGGAATATTGTGTTTGAGCGGAGCGGATGTTAGTCATTTTAAATGTGAAAATATAATTATAGGTATATGGTAATCACAAAAAAGGTATTATGATAACAAATCAAATTTGGACAGAATGTTGCCTGTAAATAAATATCACAAAAATATATGAGGAGATTACTGACTGATAGTTAATAACTGTATTAATAAAAAAAAGAAACGGGTGGCACTCCGGGAGTTTGCATTTTTGAATATTTTGGTATGGTTAGGGAATAATTTCGAACAAATATATTTTATTTATCGGTATTAAACTACTACCATTTACATGGTATAATACAATATTTATTGCGCTATCGTACACAAACATCGCAACGCGATAACAACGCAACACAACAAACGTCTTACGCATTTTCGATCAGGGTCACGTGATCCGACGCGAGTTCAACATTTTTACCCATTAAAAAAAAGTGCACAGCGCCGCTAAAGAAGTTTTCACTTCAAAAATGTTAGCCTATAAATATTTATCACAATGAAAGAATGTTATCTACTAGCCACTACTTAATTACACTTGACTTACCTATGTGCAGTCAAATATTTCTTTGCCCCTGAATTCAATTAAACACAACACAAGTGAAGCCGCGGACAAGAACTAATATTTTAATTACGTTAACGCATTTTTCAAATTATTATCTGAATTACTGTTGATCAGCTCTTTTATACTGACAAATTGCAGTCAATTGCAATTTCACCTAACATTTTGGCTATATCAGATATTGAGAACTTAATAATATATAACATTAAAAAAAAGAACACATAAATAGTCACCATCATCATCATTATCAGTCCATATACGTCTCCTCTACAACTGATGGATTTAGGCCTTAGTCCACCACGCTGACCTAGTGCAGGTTGACGGACCAAAAATCGCTTCCACTCATGACAATAGTCACGCCCAGACGCTGATTTCCATGCGCTGTACATTAAGACGCGACGCGCATATTCATGACAGCCACCGCACGGTGGTCCCGAGTTCGACTCTCGTGCAATGACTCATTTGTGACGCATATGCATGGCGTTAGGAAGTAAAGACAGATTTTATTTCTGTTTCTTACAAACGGTGTTAGGTTTAAAATGATGTACTGAACTTATTTAAAGACAAGCTGACCCGGCGAACTTCGTTCCGCCTAACAGTCGATTCTTTAATTTATTTTTTATTATGATACAGGTACTTAATTGTCTTTTTTTCTAAAATAAAAGTTTTTTAAAAATAAACGTAGCCTAAGTTACTCCTTATTACATCAGCTATCTGCCAATAAGTCCCGTTAAAATTGGTCCACCCGTTTCAGAGATAAGCCGGAACAAACAGACAGTAAGACAAAAATTGTAAAAAACGTTATTTTGGTATATGTAACGTGTATACATCCGACATGCATTTAATAAAAAGCGGTAATTTCAATATTACAAACCGACACTCCAATTTTATTTATTTGTATGTATAGATGAAATACTTTCTTTAAAAATTTAATGCTTGTATGTACTGTCTCTTCTTTAACCCACTGTTGAGCACCAAAGTCAACGTTAGAAAAGTCTTTAACTTTCTATACAAGCCTAGTTCGAGTTGGTAGATTTCATATAACTTTAGTATTTTTTTAAATGCTCACATATAGATATCGTATATACGTATATCGATGATGATGATTTCGACAATTATTAAAGCAAACATAACGAGCGAGACTTTTGCCAATTACTAGGCACGGTCAGAATTGCCTACAGAAAAAACAATACCACGACGCCTGTACCTTTAATCTAAAATGATACTTTTATAACACACGCACCAATTAATGTAACATGATCATCAAGACAGCTTGATCATAAATAACGGAAACTTTGCTTGGAAAATTCCCCAGGAGCTTAATCTCAGAGGTCAGCACATTCACAAATAAGCTATCGTTATTCAAAATAGCAAAGGACACGAAATGCTTTCATTCTGAGTATATAATCATCCAATAAGAGAAGACCAAGTCATATTTCTCGGCGACTTTTATTGTCTGTTCGTTAATATAGCGAATGAAACATCGCCTCGGATTGACGGACGTCGCTTTAAATTATACAGTTTCTAAGAAATGTCAATAGTTACTATTGTGTTGCGACTCACGCGGTACTCGACGAGTCATAATCGAGTCATGATCGCACGGGTACTTGATAAGTCCAGTGCAGTCCAGTTGTGTTCCAGGAAACCATTACCATTACTTACCAGTCGACAGAATTGTCAATTTGATTTGTACATACGCTAAGCCCGAAAAGTGGGGATTCGCGAGTATCACTAAGCTAGGATTTAAAACTACATACATACATACATACATAACCTCACGCCTATATTCCCCGAAGTGGTAGGCAGAGATGCATTTCTGCACCCACATTTCGCCAGGTATGTATCAGTCCCACGTAATAGAAGGCGAGCCCATTGCCGTTTTTCGGGAACAATTCCAGACTCCGGGCTGCTACTGAGAATTTCCTAATGGAAAAACCTAATAACACTTTGCCCGACCCGGGAATCGAACCCAGGACCTCCAGATCGCACAGCACATACCTGTGCCGCGAGACCACGAGGCAGTCGGATTTAAAACTCAAGTAAAATTTACTAGTTTCTCATGTTATTCTAACTGCATACGTAATTTAAAAATTAAATATTGTAACACTAACTAAACAGAAAACTGACTAAGAGGAATGAAATTATTTCAAAGCTTCATGAATTTAAAACTAAAATAAACTGATATTCTCTCAAATAAATTAACATTTAATATGGTTGTTTTTAGATATGTTTGAACTAACTTGACAGCCCCGTGGCGCAGTTGGCTAGACTCCAGCTTGCGAAACGAGAGGCCGCGGGTTCGATCCCCGCACCGAGACAAATGTTTGTGTGATCCTCAAATATTTGTTTCGGGTCTGGGTGTTTGTGAGACCGAAAAAGTCTCTCGTAGTCTCTGATACCCACGACACAGGACTTGTATCCTAGTGTGGGGTCAGAACTATGTAAGTGACTATTGGGTGTATTTATTATTATTATTTATTAATTTGTCCAAAATAGTATTTTCTCTTCTGTGTGGATTTTTTGCTTCCCGTATTAACAAAGAGGGGGGTTAATACCTATATCCACGCCTCTTCTACCGAACAAAACTCGATCCAAAATAACTGTGAGTTTTTTGTGACCTTAAAATCCATAGTAGGCCGTCCAGAGGTCATAATTTACGGCGCGAGATATAAAACAACTTGAAAACATAATTGTAGGTGTAGAATGTTCAGTAACAGACGGACATGAGGCTCTTAAATATATGCTTTGAATTATTATCATTGGCACAGCTGCCCTTTACAAATTTAAATATTTTATCTGTGCCACGCAGAAGTTTTGTGATATGGGATGGGTTTTGTGATGTGGGATAATAATGTGGCAAAGCTAGGAACTAATGTTTTGGTAAAGGAAAAGAATGACTGATTTTAAGTACTTAATGCGGTGTGAGGATATGTATGTATATTTATAACTATATACATAAATAACTTCACACCAGTGTTCCTCGAAGGGGTAGGCAGAGGTGCATTTCTGCACCAACATTTCGGGCACATTTCTAGGCTCCGTGCTGCTGCTTTCCTAATGGAAAAACTCACTTTGGCCGCCCCGGGAATCGAACCAGGGGCCTCTAGATCGCAAGGCACATACTTGTGCCGCGATATCACGAGACAGTTATATGAAAGAACATATACTATAAGATGAACGACGGAATAAGGCGTACGCAATTGATTTCGTGTTATTATTTACGACTGTTATATGACTATTTGAGATGTTAAAGCCGCATTTCCTTATCTTACAACGCAATATCCTATTTATATGTGCGGACACATAATTTCAAGTTTTAACATAGCCATGACTGGCAATGTCTACCCTGGGAAGAGAAAGTAGGCTTAGTACTGTTATAGCTTACTTTTTAGGAAATATATATGACAGCCCCGTGGCGCAGTTGGCTAGAAACCAGCTTGCGAAACGAGAGCCCGCGGGTTCGATCCCCGCATATTTGTTTCGGGTCTGGGTGTTTGTGAGACCGAAAAGTATCTCGTAGTTTTTAGTACCTACGATATAGGGCTTGTATCCTAGTGTGGGGTTCAGAACTATGTATGTGACTGTTGGGTGTATTTGTTTGTATTTTATATATACTATTAAGGAAAAAACCTTAGAGTTTTCAATGAAATGCTGCAATAAATGTATAATAAAGCCTATACAATACATGTACAAGTTCATGCACAGAGACAGCCCCGTGGCGCAGTTGGCTAGACACCAGCTTGCGAAACGAGAGGCCGCGGGTTCGATCCCCGCACCGAGACAAATGTTTGTGTGATCCACAAATATTTGTTTCGGGTCTGGGTGTTTGTGAGACCGAAAAAGTCTCTCGTAGTCTCTGATACCCACGACACAGGACTTGTATCCTAGTGTGGGGTCAGAACTATGTATGTGACTGTTGGGTGTATTTATTTATTATATATATATTATATACATCTTTGTACTCATTTTTTAATACGCGAACTGCTTCAGAATATAATAGAGTAGTTTAACAGTATTTTTCTTATTTAAATGTAATTTATATCACAGGCTTCGTGGTACATTTGTTATATAAACTCAGCCTATCGCCGTCCACTGCTGAACGAAGGCCTCCCCAAGTAGGCGCCAACCATTCCGGTCTTGAGCAGCCTTTCTGTCTTTCTCAAGTCGTCGGACCATCGTGCTGTAGGATTTCCTACACTACGTCTACCTAAGCGCGGTCTCCACTCCAACACTTGACTGCTCCAACAGCCGTCCGTCCGTCGGCAGACATGGCCGGCCCACTTCCACTTTAGCGTGCTTATCCTGCAGGCAATGTCAATGACTCCGGTTCTCTGGCGGATGACTTCATTACGAATATTAGCCACCAGATGTACATTTGTTAAATACTAGGTAATGATACGAGAAGTTGTCTATCCGATCCCCGCACCTAGACAATTTAAAGTTTCGTCAAGTCCGTTTCTTATTGACATTGGAACTATTTGTGTTTTGTATATTGTGTAATTCAAAAACACATCTTTTGACTCAATACGTGGCTCGTAATCACAATATTTAGGTATTTGACAATATATTAAACTCTTAAAAAATATTTATTAGCATAAATAAACTGCGTAATAATGTTTTTTTAAGCAGTTTTTCCAAGAAAATTGCGTATTTAAGCCGAGTCGGTAATAATTTTGGCTTAGTGTTCGACGTTGCAGCATTTTTAATCCCTTTCTTATGTTTATCGAATGTTCCTCTCTGGCGCTGTTCCCAAACGCATAAAACGGTTTCATAATATTAGATATCAATGATTTAAAGTGGCAGATGTTAAAAGGATACTCCGAGCAAAAACCGTCGGCGCAGAGACCGTAAATTTTGTTTTAAGTTACGCCCATATGTTTTCGTGTGAATGAAAAATTACTTTTGATTTTTTTGCCGTTTTCGAAACTTTTGTATCGGGTTTTGCGCTTCGTATTATATTTTTGAGAAATGTTTTGAAGACACGTTAGTAATACACAAAACTTGAATATCTTTATAAGTTTAATTTGGTTATGCCCGCAGCTTTCTTCGCATTAATATAGATTTTTGGAATTAATGTTTTAAACTACCCTCAGTTCAATAATATTTTTTTGAAATTAGACGCAACCTATGACCGACTCCATGCTTTTATTAATCTTTGTACCAAAAAGAAATAATACAAATTCATTGCTTTTGGATTGGAAGCGTAAGAAACAAAAAATCTTACTTTCGCCTTCATACTATCTGCAAGGGTCTGTAGCAAAGAAAAAGAAAGGCACAACCACCAACCAACCAACAACCTTACCCACCTATTTTGTTTACAGCAATTACATTAATTTTCGAAGTTATGTGTGTATTCACTAAGAATTATCACGTACTTTAACGGTGAAGGAAAATATCGTGATGAAACCTACACACCTAAAAGTTCTTAGGAATTTCTTAGGTGTGTAGTCCGCCAACCCGCACTAGGCCAGCGAGGTGGACTAAGGCCTAAACCCTCTTAATTGTACATAGAGGAGACCCGTGCCAACAGTGCGACGTATAGGGGCTGATGATGATGATGATGAGGATGAATTACAGTATTATATCAACCATTACATCTAGATAAGTGAACTTATTTTACTATAAACATTTTATTAAACTAGGGATTACGTAGTATGTCGTCTAAAACAAAAATGTCAACCGCAGAGTCAATAATAAATAAATCAAATTAATAAAACAGTTTGACAACAATCACACACATAGTTCTAGCCCGGCACTAAAATACATTACAGTCGTGATGGCCTTGAGGTTTGGGCATGCGGTCGAGAATCTCGACGGTCGCGGGTTCAAACCCCAGGCACACACCTCTGACTTTTCGAAGTTATGTGTGTATTCACAATGAATTATCACGTACTTTAACGGTGAAGGAAAACATCGTGATGAAACCTGCACACCTAAGAGTTCTTAGGAATTTCTTAGGTGTGTAGTCCGCCAACCCGCACTAGGCCAGCGTGGTGGACTAAGGCCTAAACCCTCTCAGTTGTAGAGGAGGCCCGTGCTCAGCAGTGGGACGTATATGGGCTGATGATGATGATGACTAAAATACATGTCTTGTGTCGTGGGTATCAGAAACTACGAAAGACTTTTCGGCCTCACAAACACCTAGACTCGAAACAAATACTCATATTTGTGGATCACAAAAATATTTGTCTCGGTGCGGGTATCGAGCCCTCGGCCCTCGTTTCGCAAGCTGTTGTCTAGACAACTTCGCCACAGGACTATCTATCTATTTATATAAAAATGAATGTTTATCTGTATGTTATCAAACTCCTCTTAAACGGCTGGACCGATTAGGATGAAAATATTTGAATGTGTTCGACGGGATTCTAGAATGGTTTAGATTCACAATTGGACCTAATAGATGGCGCCGGTGTCGGTATGTCAAACGGCTGGACCGATAGGGATTAAATTTTCTATGTATATTCTAATGGGTCCCTGGATAATATCAAAACACAATTGGACACGATAGGTGGCGTTGCTGTCGGCATATCGCTTAAAGTATTCCGGGCAGAACAGCGTCTGCCGGAACAGCTACTGTATAATAAAACTTTATACTTCAGAGGAAACCTAAAAGAATCCGTGGTGTCTCCTGTACTCTAATTTTGTCTTATTCGTAGCTGGACCATAGTTACAAAGCCTGATAGTAACCGAATATGCACTAGTCGTGAGTGCCTCGAGGTCTAGGCACGCGGTCGAGAATTTTGGCGGTCGCAGGTTCAAACCCCAGGCACATACTTCTGACTTTTCTAAGTTATGTGTGTATTCACAAAAAATATCACGTACTTTAACGGTGAAGGAAAACATCGCGATGAAACCTGCACATCTAAAAGTTCTTAGGAATTTCTTAGGTGTGTTGTCTACTAACCCGCACTAGGCCAGCGTGGTGGACTAAGGCCTAAACCCTCTCAGTTGTAGAGCAGACCCGTACCCAGCAGTGGGACGTATATGGGCTGATGATGATGATGATGATGAAGGGGCGAACCTACTGGCGTCTTTCTGGCACTCAATTGCAGAATTTATTTTAAGTTAAGGTATCAGATATTCCCTGAATTCTGGGAGCATTATGTTCTGAAACTGTTCATCCGTCTGTAGACTCCGGAAAATCTCAATGGAAGCCGTTTTTATTTCAATTACTTACATTGAATATCTGGCGTGCGCGAGGCATCCGGGCCACCTTTCATCGTCAACTGTTTATTTATATAGTTGTATACACGAGTATCTTTGATCGCGAGATAAAAGTGCCGTCTACGCTTCAGTTTTGTATGAATAAAATGTTTTAATGAAAATAGTCGAGGCGGCTTCTGCTCAAATACGACTTCAAAAGGTTTTATGCTGAAGTATGTATTGACATTGGATCGATTCAGGGACAAATTTCATAATGTAGAAAAAGGTAGGTATATTTTGTTCGATAGAAATACCTCCGAGTTGGTTCACAGCACAAGAGTGTGCTATACGTTTTAAATGACTTGGGTTTGATTCAAGGGTCGGGCAGTGTTATTGTCTCGAAATGTGTGTGATAAACTCACATTAGGTACTTTGAACTAAAAATCCAATTAAAGAAATATTATTGAAGAAATGCACCTCTGCCTACCCCTCGGAGACATAAGCGTGAGTAGCTGTACTGTGTCAGATAAAAAAAAACTGCGAAATCGTCAAAACCACCATCTGGTCACCCACACAGTCTGAGGTAAAAAATGTAATAGAGCATTGTCTTGCGATATGCTATTTACGATAAAAGTTCTATTCGGTAATGTGCTGGCGTTATGAACTTAAAATATACTAAGTTACTGTTACTTTTGTGGGTCAAGTGATAGGATTTATTCTAAAATGGTTAACTGTGTGTGGGCATGAGAGAGGACCCAAGGAAAAGAGAGGTCTAATGCAGTGGCCTGTTTGCCTTACAAAATTCTGAATAATAATCTCGATGTTTGAAATCTTTATTTAACAAAAGCAATTTGACATATAAATGAGAATATACTGACCCCACAATAAACATATATAAACTAAACATTACACTATTAACGTGTAGCACTTTCGGGCTTCTATGGAAGTACCGCCACTGGTCTAATGTGGCCTGATAACAATGATGATATTTGACAAATAAAAATAGCAATTAGAAAATAATATATCAAAATAAATCAATAAATTTCAAGCATTCTAAATATTTTTGTCGTAGATATCACAAACTGAGAAAGCCTTTTAGGTCTTAAAAACATTTGTTGATGACTCATTCGCCTCAGTGCGAGAATAAAACCACGGGTGTCTTTTACCTAGTCTATGATCTCTGACCAAAGCGATAACTACTTATAAAATGCATCTTTAGTCTGAATTCTATTTAAGAAAAAATGATTTCATCATCATCAGCCCATCTACGTCCCGCTGCTGGATATGGGCTTCCTCTACAACTGAGAGGGTTTAGGCCTTAGTCCACCACGCTGGCCTAGTGCGGGTTGCCGGACTACACACCTAAGAAATTCCTTAGAACTTTTAGGTGTGCAGGTTTCATCACGATGTTTTCCTTCGCCGTTAAAGTACGTGATAATTCTTCGTGAATACACACATAACTTCGAAAAGTCAAAGGTGTGTGCCTGGGTTTGAACCCGCGACAGTTAAGAAAAAAATATTTAAAACGCTACAACCTACATCTTACCCCACAATTGGGCAAAGAGGCGGCCACCACGCGTGGGCGACAACCGCCGTCATATTTATGCCTTTATTATTATGTAAACATTGTTTAGCGATTGCGCGGACGTGCTTACGATCGCATACATACGTTCGACTCCCGGCGTCGTACCACCTATGCGCTCAATAAAATATTGAAGTTTATACCTTTGAATGGCCGAGACACAGTTTCACAAAGTCTTATTTGCTTTAGACAAAAATCCTATATCCGTAATAATAATAATATGAAAGTGACTATGCTAAACAGAGTTTAAACGAATTCTGTTGAAGCGTTAGATAGGTTATACTCGTAGACTGGGAAGCCGCTTCTAACAGAGCGCTTTTGAAGTCTTTGAGGGAGGCCTATGTCCAGTAGTAGACGTCCTTTGACTGATGATGATGATTATATAGGCTACTTTTTCGCGTATGATGTCAAGGTCTTGTGATATTTTTCTAAGCATTAGGTCATTTAAAGCAAATTTTTATTTGTAACAAAGCGTGCTAGTGACGGGGGATGGAATTCGAGCCCGTGTCTTTTACTTTGTCGTCCTAGTATGAAAAATGCCATAGTTGCCTCTATATGGAAAAGTTCTCTCGTCAAATTGATTCGAGTTGGTAGACTTTCCGTATTCTGCAAATTCTTGCTGTCTAATTTAGGGTTCAACAACAACGGAGACTGACCCGACAAAGTTTGTAGGAAATCGATGGACTTAGACTATTCCTAGCTTGTTTCTGGTTGTTTAAGGGTTATTTCCAGCAATAGAAGTGTTGTGCTTCAATGGGTTGATTTTATAAAAACATAACTTCAAATAAACTCACGTATGTATCGAAATTTTTGATCTTCATAACTGCAACAACGCCAGTTACGATAGAATCAAAATTAAAGCCCAAAAACTTTGCTGTTCCTTTTTAAATCCAATAAATAAATATATCAAAAAACATTTCACAGTCATAAATACAGCAGGCAAAAAGCAATTAAGGGTTCCGTCGCCACCGTACGGGCTCCATCAATCGGAATCAACTCGAATTACTTTTAACACTGCCCGATACAGTAGCCCGCAAACTTTTTGCTACCAAAATCTTTGTGTACTCAGCGTATTGCAGTTCACTGGAACTTAGGCCTCCCAAAGTATGGTAAGTCAACGATCCTAGCATTCAGCAGCCCGTGTCATTCACCTACCCACCACCTTCTTTATGCCATCCGTCCCTTGTACTCGTACTACAAGACGTCTTATTCAATATTTTTATCAGCCCATATACGTCCATATACGTAGTTAAAGTCGCCGGTGTGGATTGGTTTGAACTAGCCAAATCTAGAGAAGACTGGACAGCCTTGGAGGAGGCCTTCACCTGCAGAGGGGTTCTAGCAGAAGAATAAACACAGAAAAATTGTATTTACTTTCCATTTCATATTCTGTTTTGAAGTTACTTTTTTATTTTTATTTTTAAATTTTACTTTTTATTTTTAAGTTACTTCTATTTTTAAATCACTTTTTATATTGAATTTTTTTTTAAGATATTTTCATGTTACTTTTAATTTTTATTTACTGTTTATTACCTTCTAGCTAGAAATAAAAGGCTTTTTATTATTTTATTTTATATATACGTCCCAATGCAGAGCACAGGCTTTCTCTACTACGGAAAGAGGTAAGACTTTAGTCCACAACAGTAGTAGGACTTTGGTTTAGTAGGAGTTTTGCGTATACATAATTTCGAAAATCGCTAAAAATACGCACACATAAATGCCTTAAAAGTATCAGTGCTCCTAATTCTTCTCTTACTATAATCATTAAGAATAAACAAGACTTGTTTTATATATTTTTACAATAAAATATAACGTTATATAATAATAAATTAATATTCACATAACAAGATTAAAATTAAAACAGGAAATCGCCACTATCCGTTACGAATTATGTGAAATACGTAAAAAAACGCAGACTGTGTCTGTCTCCTGGACCAGATTCGTGGGCATCGTTTATATTGCAAAAATTGCGCGCCCGCCCAAATATTTAGGCCGGTTTTAGAGCCTTATACCAAACGAATAGGGTCCATTTGGTCCGCGCAGATGCTATGTAATCGGACAAGCGAAAATAAATAGAGCAACTTTTTATTTTTTATCTGTGCCGCGTGTGTCAAAATGGAATTTTATAATCTGTGGACAGCTAACGAGATGTGTGGGTTTAGTTTTTTAATTTAGTTTCCGTCCGGGATTAATGCAAAATATTGGTTTCGGATGGCGTTTTAAGCCTACAAAGGCGCGCCAATTCGTATCTCCGTTGTACAATACTGTGTATGGATAAAATAGTTTTCTAGCGCAAGTACTCTATGCCCATCAACTTAGATTTAGCCTAAAAAAGCTTAAATTAAATATTAAATAAATTATCCAGCGTTTTATATTAACCAAAAAAGATGTAACAAAGTTGTTTTAACTCCACATTAAGATGAATAGTGTCATCTTCTTTAAAAATTTACATTTTATTTTTATTTCACAATACTCTAACTTAAATAAAATAATTTTAAATTGTATACATAATTAATTATTTCGACGCGAATTTTCGACCTCTCGTTTCTTGCATTTTAAGCAAATGCAACAGCGATACCCTAGACGAAGAGTATCCACTAGTAAGATGCAATTAAGGCTGATACCGGAATTCCTCACTTGAGCATATATTGATCCAACGTGCTGATCTCTGTCATGTTAAATTAGGGTCTTAATGTCAAAAGCGTGTTAGTGAATATCTAATTTATAAATGTAGTGCACTTTGAATTTCGCACTCACTAGATAAATTGTAAGCGTGCTGAACAAATAGTGAATAACACGCTATTGTTCTAGAATTATCCCTTTTAGACCTAATTATGAGACGCGAAAACTAAGACGGAAAAAAACTGATAGCAATCAAATTATTAAATGAATGCTTTAATTGCTAATTGCAATATTCTGTGACACCGTAGCACCAAATATTAACCTGATGCTGTATTTGCTCCACCTCAATTTTCTGTAATACCCCAGCCTCATAAAATCACGCCTATATTTCGCGAAAGGGTAGGCAGAGGTGCAATTCTGCACTCACATTTCGACTATTGTGATTTCATTCGGGGGCAAGCCTATTGCCATTCTTCAGGCATAATTGCAGACTTCTACTGAGAATTTCCTAATAAAAAACACAATAACACTTTGCCCGACCCGGGAATCATACCCGAAACCTCACAAACGCCACATACTTATGCAACAAGACCACAAGGAAGTCAGTGCACCGGTACCCATTCAAATAGTCTAACCAAAATGTGGCCATCACATAAGTTCTTGTCACGAGGGCAAGAACATAACAAATCCGATCACGTAACAAAACAATTACAATCGTACTGACAAGCGATCGAAACCAGTGAGTTCGGAGAAGTAAAGCTTCCGCTTTTAAAGCGCGTGGCCGTCTGACTCTTTGGTGTGACGATAATATCTAAGAAATATTACTTTTTTATATTTATATTCTGACTGCCTCGTGTTCTCGCGTCACAAATATGTGTCGTGCGATCTAGATGTCCTGGGTTCAATTCCCGGGTCAGGCAAAATGTTATTGGGTTTTTCCATTAGAAAATTTTCAGTAGCAGCACGGTAATAGGCTCGCCCCCTATTACGTGGGACTGATACATACCTGGCGAAAAGTGGGTGCAGTAATGCACCTCTGCCTACCCTTTCGAGGAATACAGGCGTGAGATTATGTATCATGTATGTATTTATATTCTTAGATTGTGTAGTTGAAAAAGGGCTACGGCCTGTTAAGACAGTGGCCTCAGGTTTAAAATTAGGAGTAACTGACAAGTATAGGAAGTTACGCTTTCGTAAAAGCATAATGTACTTCTTGAACTACTGAGCATTCTTGTTTTATTTGGACAGAGCAAAATATAAGATACTTAATATAAAATACTTCTCAAAAGAAAAAATAGTCGGAAAAACAAATTTATTTTCGGTTCGGGAATTTAACCAACCACTTTCTGATTCACAATACAATAAATATCCATTTTAAAAATTCATTTACTATTTGTAATCGGAATTATCTTACAACTTATTAACAGCCCCGTGGCGCAGTTGACTAGACACCAGCTTGCGAAACGAAAGGCCGCGGGTTCGATCCCCGCACCGAGACAAATGTTTGTGTGATTCATAAATATTTGTCTCGGGTCTGGGTGTTTGTGAGACCGAAAAGTCTCGTAGTTTCTGATACCCACGACACAAGACTTGTATCTTAGTGTGGGATCAGAACTATGTATGTGACTGTTGGGTGTATTAATTTTTTTAATTCACGCCTATATATTAGCAGGTAATTCAACATTTATTCTACTGTTCTACTCATATAAGTCAACATCTATATTACAACTTTACTGAAAAACAATACCTACGCAACAATAAGAGAAATTAAATTTTACACATTAAAAACATGTAATAAATACATTGGAACGGGCAGTTTGTTTTGTGAATGGCAATCAGCGCGCGTGTTATCATTGCAAATATCAATTTTTTCAATGCAAACAAGCGTAAAAAGATGGAAAAAGTATGGAAAACTAAAATGAAACGCGGATTCAATTTTCGTATGTGCGCGGTCAATAAATTGCACAATGCGACGCGCCGCCATTGTTTATGGAGGCCGGTTCGGTTTTGATATGTCTGCTGAAGATCACTGATATACAGTAGATCGTCTACAGTTTTGTGGTATTCGCAATGAATTATCAAGCTCCTTCAAAGAAATTGTGAAGATACTTGCATCTAAAAGTTATTTTTTCAAATACATACATACATAAACTCACGCCTGTATTCTCCGAAGGGATAGGCAGAGGTGCATTTCTGCACCCACATTTCGCCAGGAATGTATCAGTCCCACGTAATAAGGGGCGAGCCTTTTGCCGTTTTTCGGGCACATTGCCAGACTCCGTGCTATTACTGAGAATTTCCTAATGGAAAAACCCAATAACACTTTGCCCGACCCGGGAATCGAACCCAGGACCTCTAGATCCCACGGCACATACTTGTACCGCGAGACCCAGGCATTTTTTCAAATGTGTCTGCAAACCTGTACTAGGTCGGCGTGGTTGACTGAGGCCGAATTCCTCTTGCAGAGGAACCTCGTGTCCAGCAGTGAGACGTTTATAGGTGGATATAAATATGTATGTAGATAGTTCTAGATTAGGTACCTTTGAGATGATTTAGACTCTAAATTTTAGAGTAACTGCGATACATACTCATTACAGGTTTTTAAAGAGTTTATTTCAGGACTAGTTTAGCACAATTTCTCGATTAAAAATTGTCATGTACAAGTTTTTGTATTAAAATTTATTTTCATTTAAGTGTCTCGTCCGTTTTCATCTACGAAAACTACATCGTAAATTATGCAAAAAATGAATGAATCTCATTACGTGTTTTCTAAAAAAAACTATTTCCATTTCATTTTCAAACTATTCTTAATGAAGTAGCAAGCACTTAAGGCGTGGACGGGGAGTATTAAAACTTTACTCTCCTAAAACAAAAGACTGTCGGCTGTCTAGTCTAGTCCACACCTTACAAAACAATTCTTATTTTTCTGGATTCCTTCTTGTACGCTATGATTTTATTTTACGCATTCAAACCTGTCAAATTTCTAGTTAAATAGTCATTTTGCACGTGCGTACGAATTTACGCGTTGGTATGAGATTTATTAGGCGCCGGGCGGACGCCAAATTTTATTATGTGCTAATAAGGTAGCCCGCATGTTTTAATATACAAGATGATCGTTAAAATCATTTTTTTTCTTACGAGTTTCATTGCAGCACTCAGAATGTAGTACTATAATTAACATTTTTTAAGACTTTCTAGCAATGCAACGCATATTTTAATAGGGTAAAATTTTGTTTCCATCCCATGACAAGAAACAACACATGATAGGCCTAAATACTCAGTAAGGACTCACTTTGGGTCGTTGCGCCGTCACAAGTAAGTAATATTTAATTATGTAAAGCTTTACTTTTATATATCTGCATATAGCCACTGACTAATGGTACTCATGGAAAAAAACTCGTGCCTTTTAGAGAAAAGTGAGAAGATTGAGAAGCATAAGACCTAATCCACCACCCAATGAAGAAATGTGAACTATAATATTCCATCAATCTAGTCAACAGAGGAGTATAATTCTCTAGATTATTCTTTGATGTGATTCACTCTGTTCTTCTTCCACTGGCCAACATCTATAGTATCTCTATCCCTATTTCAACCTTAAAGTGGTGAATTTGGACAATGTACTTCCAAGTCCTTATCTATAATCTTTCTGATTAATGTCGTTGCGGGTTAAAAATAAGACTTGACAAATTAGTAAGCTATAAGCTGTTAAAAGCATGGTGTGCTGTAAGTATACCTAAGCTGTCTGATGTCATTAGTAATGAGCAAATAAAGACTTAAAATATATATAAGCTTTGCTTTAATGGTCGGTGACATTCCTATGTGTACCTATCAGTGGCGGTACTCCCATAGAAGCCCAAAAGCGTTACACGTTAATTGTGTAATGTCTAGTTTATAATTGTTTATTGTGGGGTCAGGATATTCTTATTTATATGTTAAATTGATTTTATTTTTATTAAATAAAGATTTAAAGCTTAATGAATATTATACGAAATTTTGTAAAGCAAGCTGGGCTTTTGGGTGTCTATGGAAGTACCGCCACTGATGTGTACCATGTTGATTCTTATGTACAGCAGTGGCGGTACTTCCATAGCCCAGCTTGCCTTACAAAATTCCGAATAATATTTCAGCTTTAAATCGTTATTTATCGAAAGCAATTTGACATATAAATCAATAAACAGTTATAAACTAGACATTACACAACCAACGTGTAACACTTTTGGGCTTCTATGGAAATACCGCCACTGGTGTCCAGGAGTTGCAGTCTCAAATACATATTGATGCAGACTTACTGTGATTTCTACGAGAATAGTCAACCATCCTGTATACTTAAAATTTGAAGTGACCAAACACTAAATATTGCATATTAATGCGTAACAAAGGCTTTGTCATCCTCCTTTTTTATGGCTCATAAAAAAATGAACACTCCACCATTCGATTTAGCGACGCATATTTGGATGGTGATAAGCAATAATGTGTTAACCCTCAAGAACTTTGTTTTGAGAAAATGGCGTCTAAAGTTTTCAAACCAATTCTTGTAAAGTTTGTTTAAAAAACTATCAACTGCATATTGCTCGGTTTACCTGATAAAAAAGAATAATGGATTACAAATAGATTGATATTAAAAAAAAAAACTAGAATATTCTTTGAAAAAAATAATTAGATTATTATTTTGATTAGTTTTATTATAAGTATATTTTTTTATACTTTTCTATTTTTGGTGACTTAAAACTCTTTTACAGAATTTTAAATACGTGATATATTATTCAAATATATCAAAAACTTTGAATTGTAGGTACTTTGTGTGGATTGACACATTATTGCTTATCAGCATCCATTTATAAACACAACGGGTTTAGCTGTGATGCATGCTAATTCATAGGATAGTACGTTGTCAGACTTGATAATGTTTTTGCGAATATTTATTGACGCCTATCGATTTTGATTCGTAAATGTATAATTATAATATAAATTCGTAAACGTAATGCATGAGAACTACATACATATGTACGCTTGTATCCCCGCAAGAGTAAAAATTCATAGGTGCATTTCTTGCATTTAATTGCCTCGTGGTCTCGCGGTACAAGTATGTGCCGTGCGATCTAGAGGTCCTGGGTTCGATTCCCGGGTCCATTTTTAGGTTTTTCCATTAGGAAATTCTCAATAGCAGCACGGAGTCTGTAATTGTGCCCGAAAAACGGCAATAGGCTCGCCCCCTATTACGTGGGACTGATACATATGCATACCTGGCGAAATGTGGGTGTAGAAATGCACCTCTGCCTACCCCTTCAGGGAATACAGGCGTGAGTTTAAGTATGTATGCATGTGCATTTCTACCTCAATTGGCCGCATAGTGAAACACTACTTAATCTGAGGGCGACTTATATTTAAGTGGCTGTTATAATTTAAGCGGTATTATATATTAGAAATTGGTAGATAGAGTGAGGAATAGTGTGATAAGGGAAAAATGTGGATTGAAAGTCGATGTAGTGACTAAAATTGAAAGGGGGATGCTAAAATGGTTTGGCCACATTGAAAGGATGAATGTTTGCAGAATGACGAAAGAGATTTACTGTGCGGAAGTGAACGGTGAAGTCGGTCGAGGACGGCCCAGGTGCACCTAGAAAGAGCATATAGGTAACTTACTGAAAAAGGGCAATATAAAGAGTCCTCGAAACCGACGTGCATGCATGAAGAGGATAATGTCAGTGGAGGAAGCGAAAGTGGTGTGTTTGGACCGTGGCATTTGGCGCTCTATAGTCTCTGCCTACCCTAACGGGAGACAGGCGTGAGTTTATGTATGTATGTATGTATATACTTAAAAGATGTCATGTAAAAGAACTTTTTGTAATAATGTTGCCATTTATGGAAATTTAAGTGGGAATTAGTTAATCACAGTCTTAAAACCGATAAATGATGTTTCAGTATACCTACCGCTTAAATTATAACAGCCACTTAAATATAAGTCACCCTCAGATTAAGTAGCGTTTAAGTATTCGGCCAAATGATTATTTAGCAATTAAGCTCTATAGAATAAGAAACGAGATTTGTATTTACTGCGAACATTTAGCTTAGGGCTTTTACTGCGAATTTTCTAATACAAAAAAAAGCATCTAAAACCCCGAAATGGATCATGGGTTGTCTCGATCGCACACACTAGTTTCTGTGAAGGTTACAACGCGTAGACAATGTACCTCTACGCTAGAATTAAAAAAAAACAGTTAAATCCGTAAAAGCACCACAAACAAATCCACCTTTGCATTCGTAGATAATATTAATAAAGATAGTTATTGATTTCTAATACGTAAATATTTCTAAAAAGTCGTGATGGCCTCGAGGTTTAAGCACGCGGCCGAGAATGTCGACGATCGCGAGTTCCAGGCACACACCTCTGACTTTTCGAAGTTATGTGTGTATTCACAAAGAATTATCATGTACTTTAACGGTGAATGAAAACATCGTGATGAAACCTGCACACCTAAAAGTTGTTAGGAATTTCTTAAGTTAGTCTGCCAACCCGCACTAGGCCAGCGTGGTGGACTAAGGCATAAACCCTCTCAGTTGTAGAGGCGGCCCGTGCCCAGCAGTGGGACTTACATGGGCTGATGATGATAATTTAGTTGTCACTTTGCTGGTTTAGTTAACACTTATCCCGTCCCTAAAATCGAACCCGGGTCGTACTGCACACATTTGGGCCGTGAGACCACGATTTTTCCAAGCCAGTGTTAAAATTACTTTACCTTAGATTCGCATCCAGCATCTCCACCATTTCAGTCACATTCATGTGCTTAATAAATAAATTGAGCATTAACATTATACAGATATAAAACTTGTTACAGATGAAATCAGTCATTTGAACGTTTGACTCTCGATAGATGCTATCAGTATTTCGACGATGGACTCACAAAGGGAATAGGGAATCTCCCTATTAAGCAGTGGCGGTACTTCCATAGAAACCCAAAAGCCCAATTTGCTTTACAAAGTTCTGAATAATAATTATCTTTAAGCTTTAAATATTTATTAAACAAATGCAATTTGACATATAATTGAAAATATATTGACCCCACAATAAACAATTATGAACTAGACATTACAAATTAACATATAACACTTTTGGGCTTCTATGGAAGTATCGCCACTGCTATTAAGAAGGGTTATTAAAAACATCTCGGCTATGAAAAGATTTGTTTTGAATAAATAAACGACCTACGTAAAGGGAGTATATATAGAGCCTTATATTTTGGTTATAATTTTTTTAAAGTAATTATTTTTGAATTGGAAATTGGTTATATTTACCTTAAAAAATATATCCATACCCCTACCTTGTCACAGCTAATATAATTCAACATCAAATAATCCCACTAGCATTCGGTCACAATGGTTTCCTCGAGCGAGAGGGTACATTTTTAAAGGTATGGCTCAACCCAGTGGCGGTACTTCCAAAGAAGCCAAAAAGCCCAGACTGCATTACAAAATTCCCAATAATCATCTTTAAGCTTTAAATCTTTGTTTAACAAAAGGAATTTGACATATAAATAAGAATAGTCTTGCCCCACAATAAACAATTATAATGTAGACGTTACACTATTAACGTGTAACGCTTTTGGGCTGCTATGGAAGTACCGCCACTGGCTCAACCATACCTAAACCACTTAGACCATGCTTAGGCCATAAAGAAATATGACTAAGCAATTTACTGTGTTGTGTCTATGATGTCTTAGACCAAATTGTCTACGGAATAAACAACACATTTTTAAAAGCAAACATACAATAAAATAGTTTTAAAATATCTCGCGTTCGAGACTAACACTCCGCCGTCCCACAACAAAAGTCACTTGTGAAAACAAACCGATAGGGTAGGTTCTTTAAAAAGCCGTCAACCCGCCATGGTTAACACGTGCAAATGGGTTTTTTGTCACGTATTTATTTGTCAAACACGCTGGCGCCGCACATCCTTCGGAGGACGCCGCTAAGTGACCAGTTCGGACGGGTTGAGCTTTTTTCAAGTTTTTTTTTAAGAATCTCCGTTTATTTAAATATTTTTATGCCAGTATATCATGTATTAAAAAGGTTTCATGTCATAAAATATTATTGCTTGTATTACAATACCCTTTATGTCAAATATATTTTAGAAAGTGTTCGATAAAAATCGAAATATTTTTTCTTTAGTCTATGAATGCGTAAAAAATTATAAAACTCCCATTGTAGGGTAGGTAAAGAGGGACAGCTGTCGCGACCCCATTTCAGATTCGCCACTCACAATTTGCTAGTTGGATAGATTCTCTCGCTGTACATTAATCACTCAGCAAATTTTATGGGTTTTTACACAACTCCCCTGCGTCATAGGTCGTCAATTGTGCCCTGCTGTGAAGTTACACCTATTGCATCTTGACTTAATTCGTCGTAAGCTGTACGATATATTATGATGTTGCGCAAAATATTGTGTCTACATATAACATATTATATTTTATTTTGCCGTTTTTATCCGACCTGATACTGAATACAAATTATAACACATGCCACAGTTATCAAGTGTGTTTTGGATTCAACTAGTATTTTTTATTTATTTAAAACATATATTTTTATACTAGTAAAGTTACAACACCATACCTAATGGTAATTATGGTGATATCAAAACAGATCCTCAAGTGTTGGGAGATTGATATAACTCAATAATTGACCAAGACAGGCATAACTACTTAAAAAGAAAAAAAAAATCTGTGCCCCTGCGTTTCAAAAATATTCTCACCGCCACTAATCCTCGGAAGCCTAAATGATTCACGAGGATACCTCCGAGCTTGTTCAGCTTTCCGCCAAGGAGCTGAGTACGTTAATTTGTCCAGAGGTTGCGATAATTCCTCTCGCATCGATTCGGCTCGCGCATTCATTATTCAACTCTTGAAGCGTTGGCATTTTTTATCTGGCACTGATCTTCACGCAGAGCTCGATTCAGGGGTGCTAGCGGATTTCATCTGCGCGAAATTCTGCAAAAAAAAATTCTAGGGGATGACCATTTCTATCAGAACCTAATGTGAAGGTAATGACGAAGAAAGAATTATGTTTAAGGCCACCTTTATACTATTAAAACCATGATGATAGATTAAGACAAAGGAAAGAGAATTTAAAATAACGCATAATTAGTTGTCTATACTATCTATTCTATACTAATCTATATCTATACTAATAAATAAAATTGGAGTGTCTGTTTGTAATATTGAAATAACCGCTTTTTAATAAATGCATATGGATGTATACACGGTACATATACCAAAATAACGTTTCTTACAATTTTTGTCTGTCTGTCTGTCTGTTTGTTCCGGCTAATCTCTGAAACGGGTGGACCAATTTTAATTTTTTTTTTTTTTCACTGGCAGATAGCTGATTTAATAAGGAGTAACTTCTAAGGCTACTTTTAGTTTATAAATTTTCTTATTAAAAATAAATTTTCCGCGTGGACGTAGTCGCGGGCACAGCTAGTAAGCATTAAAACTGAAATGACTTTCAAGGCGAAAATAGTTTTTCAAAGAACAAATCATTTTTTAAAAGTTTATGATTATTCTTCGCTGTGTGGCAAAACGCGCTACAGAAATTAAGCCTCCGGAGTGACATATAGAGAAATAAGTAGGATGATTGCGTTGTCGGCCCCGCGGCATAGATGTAGTATAAAATAATCAGTATTCTACTGATCTGGTATGGTATCTGGTATTATATCTGGAATAATTGCTCAGAAACGGCAATAGGCGAGGTTATAAGGATATACATATATAAGACATTATAGGATATAATCTCTATTGCAATGTTCTTAAAACACAGCTAAATGTAGGCGTAGAAACGTTTTTCCTTTTTTTCTGAAGTCCTATATGTACTTTTGCTTATACCTTCAAGAATATTAACGCCATTGCATGTATGAAAAAATGATGATATCGTTAATTAAGAAGATATTTTGTACCCCGCCCTTCGCCTATGTGAACCACCAAGCGGCAAAGAAATGTTCCCGTTTCAAACATATATCTCGGTGAATGTTATTAAAGTGTTGAGCGCAGGCACAGGCCGCTCGCTCATGGCGGACAGGCATGGCGATATCTCCAACTTATTAAGTGTATGACTTGAGGTTATTTCTGAAACTACGAAATATGGCTCTAATTGGTCTGGGTTTAAAAATATCAAGAGTACGTCGTATCGTATCGGGATCGTCAATCTCATCGATCTACTGAAAGATTGCGTCTAGAAATAACGCTTAAATCAAAATAAATTTATGAAATAAATAATAAATAAATACATACTTCTGATCCCACACTAAAATACAAGTCTTGTGTCGTGGGTATCAGAAACTACGAGAGACTTTTTGGTCTCACATACACCTAGACCCGAAACAAATATTTGTGGATCACACAAACATTTGTCTCGGTGCGGGGATCGAACCCGCGGCGTCTCGTTTCGCAAGCTGGTGTCTAGCCAACTGCGCCACTGGACGCAATAATAACTAATACCTAATAATACTCAACTGAACACTGAGACAGATCTTTGTTATGGTGATTAGAAAAACGTCATAATTTTTATTTCGTTTTTGAGATGTTTTTAACGTAACTGTTTGTAATCACCGTGAGTATAACCGGTGTCAGTATATTATATTCAATCTTACTGCCTCGACGTCTCGGGTTAAGTCCAGGGTCTAGGAAACTCTTATTAGATATTTCAATTTGGAAATTCACAGTAGCAGCATGAAGTCTAGAAACGTGCCTAAAAGCGGCAATAGGCTCGCTCCCAATTGGAACTGATAACACAATTGGCACAACGTGGGTGCAGAAATGCACCTCTGGTTACACTTTGGAGGATACCGGCGTGAGTTTGTATGTATTTATTTAATTTTGTATACGTATAGGAGTGTGAAGTGATGGCCTCGAAGTTTAGGCGCGCGGTCGAGAATCTCGGCTGTCGCGGGTTCTGCGTGCATTCATAATGAATTATCACTTGCTTTACCGGTGAAAGAAAACGTTGTGAGGAAACTTGTACACCTAAAAGTTCTTAGGAATTTCTTAGCTGTGTAGTCCGACAACCCGCACTGGGTCAGCGTGGTGGACTAAGGCCTAAACCCTCTGAGTTGTAGAGGAGGCCCGTGCCCAGCAGTGGGACGTATATGGGCTGATGATGATAATATATAGGAGCATCTGTATTAGTACATAAGTGAATTCTCAAACACCAGATTAATTCCTGCATCTCTAAAGGGGTAGACACATGTAGTGAAAAAATCCGGTAGCACATTACCCGATCCAGTTGTCGAACCACTTAATGCGGCCGTGCCAAGGAGGCGGTCAAGTACTTGTACAAGTGAAGTCAAATACGGCCTGTGTAAATGTGCAGGCAAGTAAAATTGCTCACATATTTCTGTTTTAAGCTAGAGAGTGGCAAATAAGTTATTTTTACGTCATTATTATCGTCACCTGTCCATTTTAAAAATTAAGAATATTTTTTAAAAGTATGATTGTAAAATGTTTATGGTATAAAACTAGAAAGTTTATCAAACACTAAACAGTTTGAAACTATGCTTATGATCAAGGAATAAAACTAAAAAATATAAGAAAATAATCTTTAATTTTATTAGCGTGATGCATTTAAACAAAATTTTGTTTACATAAATTAAGAATAATACGCTAAATTCATATCACAAACTTGGCATCAAAAATCCAATTTCGAGTTTAATTACCGAAAAAAGGTCGGCGAAGTGTGACGCGGGGTTTTACGGTTGTCATATCATTCCTGATTACTCCACGCGTATTTTATTTATAATCTGAGTAGAGGGTATTCGCACATATCCCGAAATTCATTGATGTGTAATAATCTCGAGGTTTAGTGTACCGCACAACGCCGGTGAAGTATTAGTCAACTTAACGGCTGCAAGCCTTATTTTTATTATATTCTACAGTTAAATGATGAAATGACGTAGTGGACTGCCTCGTGGTCTCGCTGCACAAGTATATGCCGTGCGATCTAGAGGTCCTGGGTTCGTTTCCCGGGTCGGGCAAAGTTTTATTCTCAGTAGCAGCACGAAGTCAGGAAATGTGCCCGATAAAAACGGCAATAGGCTCGCCCCCTATGACGTGGGACTGAGACATAGCTGGCGAAATGTGGGTGCTGAAATGCACCTCTGCCTACCCCTTCGGGGAATACAGGCGTAAGGTTATAATGTTAAATGACGTAGGTAATTGTTGCTTAAAATACGCTTGAATTCTGGGGGTTCTGTAAACATTACCGTATCGCCCTTCTTAATTAATGATCTCGGTAAATTCTTACTTAATTGACTTATCACTGCTTAAGCATGTTATTATTTATTAAAAATAATACGTTATTTTTTTTTGGATGACATTGATCAAGTTACGCGAAGCGGGGTCTACTTAAGAACAAAAGCCTCTACTGAAATTGACGGTTGCACAGTGCCCAAAAAGGACATAAAGTTAATCGATAATAATAAATAAAACTTTGATTTTTAACATTCCAAGACAATTAAGTATATATGTTTATTTATAATATCAAATATTTATACCAACTCACTAATGAATCATTCTCACAATTCCAAAACAAACGAATTCTCAACCGACCACCCGTTGTCGCTGTTTAAATAAATATCCAATATAATTACGTCGATATTATTCGCCTAATGGGCAATGACAGGTTTTACACGACTTAATACGATGATAGCCGAAGATCGGCGATCCTGCCCGAACAGCCCACGAACGAGCCTCGTTCCGATCGCGACACACTCATCGCTGTGTTCCACCGCGTTCTTTATTTGAATTTGAAATTTGTTCTAAATTTAAAATACATTAAAAGTTTATTGGAACGTTTGATGATGTTTTAACGGCGTTTTCATTGTTATTTGGGTATATTGAGTTTTTTTAATTTGTAATAATGTCAATCAACGGGTAATATTGATAAAAAGGCCCGGAGTTTAATTATTCAAGTCAAAATAAGGCGTTGGGAACGTTCGTAATATTGAGTTCTTAACACCTTACTTATAATGTATGACGATTTTTATGGAATTTATTTTACTTCGAAATCGTCTCTTTTTTAAATGAGTTCTGTTGCAAACACATACAAACACAGTGTTTGAATGCATTATGTTTTGTTACTCTAACATATTTTCAATGCAATTAGGGTAGGTGCGGTTAATTTTAATACATTAAAATGATTAGTTTATGATATAAATATTTACATTGACACCACACTTAAACTCGGTAGTTAGCGTCCAAAATTAGACAGACCCGACTCAAATATTTGAGGATCTCTGATCTCCGAGGCTACCCAATGGGTTTCAAAGCAATTGCATTGCACTTTATTTATGTTATTTATTATGTGAATACTACGCTTGAGCTTTATTTTTGATTCTTAAACTCACCAATGTGAGTACTATTGTACTATTGTCAAATAAACAACACATACGATTTAGACAGAATTTGACACCCATAAAAAAGAAAGTTATTGCTAGACAATTTATTTTATGACTCCCTATCGAGTATCAGTATAGGCAAAGGTTAGTGTCTTTAAACTTTACTGTTAAGTACAATTACTACGCAACAAAGTATTACAGTACTTTACAGCACTTGTCACCCAAGTAATGGCGCTGTCAATTTAGAAATACAATGTGTAGATTGTCTACTCTGACCTCGAGGGTATTTATTTACTTATTTTTTATGCTCTAAATGCTTTAAAGCGCACTTATTGCTTGAGGTACACCATTCAGCCCTAAATTTCGAACAGATAAGACGAATAAGTACCTACTATGCGCCAAAATAATGTCAAAATGTAAGCATTGCAACGATTTGATTATATTAAGCTTTTATCTTATAGAAGTAGATTAGTTTACATAAGATATACGTAAAATAAGCACGTACGTATAACAAGCTTTTTTAAAGCCAACGTTTACTTAAAAGTGATAATTTCGAAGTGTAATCTTATTTACACAACCTCCAGTCTTTATTAATTTTACCGAATAAATTTTATGTCATGAAGACTTCTAAACTTAATTTCTATATCTCGTCTTTATACCTATAAAAATACTACTTTACGGAAAATTAATATATCACATGAACTACCGGGATTTAAGATTAGTAATACGAGTATTATTAAAAAACTGCCATCCCAATGACCTACCTCTAAATCTATACAGCTTACGTCAAACGCAAACCGTTACATTTTTTACACAATCCGAACTGTGAATAATCGTGCACAGGACGACACTGTGCGCGCAGCTGGAACACGCTACGTGTTAGAGTGAGAGGTCCACACGAGAAGGACGGAAACGCGAGAAGGTGCATCATAGAAGGTGTAAAGATGAAACACGAAAGTGACGCGTGTTTTAGTGGCGCTCAATATTTTGTCGATATAGATGTGGAGTGATTTAAAAATGAATATTTTACTTTACTATATTCATAGTTTTCTTTTGCTTATACTGGCACGTTGTAGGATTCGTGTTCTCAACATATTTTATAAGATAAAGAAAAAAATATAAATTCGTTCAAATATTGACTAGGTTCGTATCATTTATGCATAGTTTTGATAATAATTTATGTTACTACAGACTTTCTGTGATTAAGATTGTTTACGGAAAATAATGATCATGATTTATTTTTTTAAACATTTATTAGTATATATAAAACCATAACATTATAGTATACTTATTAAAACAGAAAAAATATCAGTTAGACACTTAATATCGATATCGATATCCAAAGTATTCGCACAAGCCCCCACTAAAGGTCACGGCCCAAACGCCGCGTCGAAAACGGGTTCCGGCGCGCGGATACATTCACGACTAAATAATAATAATATCCGACTCGCAAGCGAGAAAAATAAAATGTACGTACAATGGGCATAAAGGCTTCCTCACACTTTACCATCAAAAGGATTTTGTATGAATTGAATTGAAATAGTGAATTGAAAAAACGCGCGAACGCGCCAAACACTGGTGGTTTGGTTTTTTGAATTTAGAACGCCTTTTTATGTTGGAGATGGATTGCGGTTTGAATTTCGAATGCATTTTTTTCAACTAAATAGGCTACGGTTGGTTTATGTTTTTTTATAATCTGGAATGATGTGCGCGTTAATTTGAATTCAGAGTACAAAACAATTGTAATATAATACAGACTAAATTTTATTGTTACAAACTAAATTTTAATATCGCACAAAACCTCATATCAGGTCTAGAAATAATTGAATATTTAAAAAACCTGATCCTTAGTTCTATGTACAGACGTGTAATATTATCAGGAATTCTGGATATCTCACAGATCTTCATAAATAAACACTTAGATATATCATGCCGTTGTGGTAATAGGGTAAGGCTATTACGCCTTAGGAATTATCCTATCAGCCGTAGATAAGGCTTTGCCTTGCAGTATATGCTTCGTTAAAATAGCTTGAGTATCATATTATGCATTTATTATGTTAGACTAGCTGTTCCGCCCAACAGTCGATGCTTTAATTATTTTTTTAGCCTAAGATACTCCCTTTTACATCAGCTACCGGCCAATAAAAGTCCCGTCAAAATCGGTCCACCCGTTTCAGAGATTAGCCGGAACAAACGTCTGTTGACAGACAGACAAAAATTGTAAAAAAACGTTATTTTGGTATATAATGTACCGTGTATACATCCATATGCATTGATTAAAAAGCGGTTATTTCAATTTTACAAACAGACACTCCAATTTTATTTATTTGTATATATTAAATACTGCCTCGTGGTCTCGCGTATAAGTATGTGCCGTGCGATCTAGAGGTCCTGGGTTCGATTCCCGGGTCGGGCAAAGTGTTATTGGGTTTTTCCATTAGGAAATTCTCGGTAACAGCACGGAGTCTGGAAATGTGCCCGAAAAACGGCAATAGATTCGCCCCCTATTACGTGGGACTGATGCATACTTGGCGAAATGTGGGTGCAGAAATGCACCTCTGCCTACCTCTTGGGGGAATACAGGCGTGAGTTTATTTATGTATGTGTATGTAAATAAAAATATATTTAAAACAATTACACATCGAAATTACAGATATTTAAACTAATTTTGTAATCACTATTAGGTTGACCTATTGATGCAATTTCAAATTAATGTAAAATTAAATTTCTGTTCTACAATTTATAAGGCTTTATATCGTCACCAAAAAGCAGCTTTGAAGCTATTAGTTTGATACTATTTAATAACGGAAGATTCATTGTAATAATAGTTAGAATTAATTTGTCCTTGTGCCGGAACACGAATATTGCTTCATATTTCCGACAAAGATTATTATAATAACTGTAGATATGACAGTTTTACTTACCACATAGCCTTTGCACAAACAAATGACTTTAATATACATGTCGAAGAGTCGTCGCATCCCCACTGTGCGCCCAACGTAGGGTATAAAAACAACCGCCCGATCGAAGATTTGGGTCATTCTCGCTCGGAACGCCGGACCGAACGGAGCTCTGTAATAAGTTTGTTTCCGATTAAATTTGTAATTACCTCCAAAAGTTTGACTGTATTGATTTAAAAATCAATAACGCCCAAGACTCTCCGTTATACATAATTATGATCGCGATTTTATAATAAATATAAAGCAAAAAGAAAGTTGCAAACCAATGTTTTTAACGTTAAATATCCTAACTTTACCATGTATATATATATTAGAGTTTGTAGTGTTTGTTAAGAAGCATAAGATGTACTACTTTATGTTTACCAGCTAACAAAACAGCATTACTAAACAAAAGTATTTTCTGCATGGCTCCTCGTATATATTATAACCATTTGCCTAAAGTGATTCTGGAGATGTCAAATTTAAATGAATTTAAAAAATCAGTCAAGTCTTTGTTGTTGGGTAAAGCATATTACTCAGTCTCGCAATATTTGCAAGACGAACAAATATAAATACCTACATTTTATTTTTATTTTATTTTTTATAATTCATTTACTTGTACTTTTACTTTGCATGCCTTGTGGGCAGGATATGGTTAATGCACCTTATTGTATTATAATATAAGAACTATTTGTACCCATATTCGCAAAATAAACGATTTTGATTTGATTTGATTTGAATATCATTATGTAAACACCAAGTAAAATTTTAAGACATTGTATCGATTTTTAATCGCAAATTTAACGTTTGTTTTTTAACGTATTTAATCGATTTTCACCATCGATTATCTTTTAAGACAAAAACACCACTATAATTTACATTGTTACTGTCAACAATAAAGTCGATTATTTAGCATCGATGTTTTCTTAGTAAAAACATCCTGCACGATTCGTCCCCTCTATTCCCCATTTCTGTGCATCTCCATTCGCGGCCGGAGTGACCTATGCAAATGAGCTGAGACCACGGAGCGCTATTAAAATATCCCGCAGAATGGCTAGGAGGTGCCGATCTGATGATAAAAACTGGTATGTGATTACGGCTACGGACGCGGTCTTTAAGGATAGAGGAGATTGAACCTTCCTTCGTTTTTGTTGCTAGACAAGTTCGTAGACTGCTTCGTGGTCTCGCGGTACAAGTATGTGCCGTGCGATCTAGAGGTCCTGGGTTCGATTCCCGGGTCGGGCAAAGTGTTATTGGGTTTTTCCATTAGGAAGTTCTCGGTAACAGCACGGAGTCTGGAAATGTGCCCGAAAAACGGCAATAGGTTCGCCCCCTATTACGTGGGACTGATGCATACTTGGCGATATGTGGGTGCAGAAATGCACCTCTGCCTACCTCTTCGGGGAATACAGGCGTGAGTTTATGTATGTATGTATGTATGTACAAGTTCGTAGGTTTCTAGAAAGGTAGATTTTCCTACACAGTCGAATTCATTAGGTGTGTGGTGTGCTGTTAGATTTTCGAAGTTACCTGCATATTTGCAATGATTTATCACGTTGTTGAAATGTGCATAGCACTAAAATCTTGGCATTAAGTTTCTTTGTTAATGTGTGTGGGCTTACACCACCTTTATAATCGTGTTAGTGAATTTATTGTCTTATGTTTTATGATACCGCGCAGTGCAATCGATATAAAGTCAGGTTTTTTTTTTTTTTTTTTTTTTTTTATTCTGGCATGGCACAGTGACCCCATTGCACCTGATGGTAAGCGCAATGGAGTCCAGAAAAAGTGCCGACCAGCGAGAGATGATGGTCTCCCGTTGGTCGACACAATCATGCCGGCCGAAAACCTCTTCACCTTATTGTGAAGAAGTTTGGTTTTTTGGTTTAAGGTTTGAATTAAAAGTAGTTTTATATTACTTTTATGACATCATCATCATCATCATCATCAGTCAATATACGTCCCACCGCAGGGCACGGGCCTCATTTACAGCTGAGACGGTTTAGGTCTTAGTCCACAACGTTTGCTTTGTGCCACACGCCTAAGAAATTTCTAAGATTTTTTGAGGTGTGCAGGTTTTCCCATGATGTTTTCCTTCACCTAAAGTACGTGATAATTCATTGTAAATACACAGATAACTTCGAAAAGTCAGTCAGCCTGGGGTTTGAACCCGCGACTGCCGAGATTCTCGACAACGCGCCTAAACCTCTAGGCCATCACTACTTTTATGACACCTCGCATTTTTTATAGTAAACCGCGAAAAACTTTCGTATGAAATCACTGGAACAAATATCTGCATAGTTATACAGCCCCTATTTAGGTAATTGTAACTACTCTACCAAGACTGAAAATATAATTCTACCTAAAATTTATAAATACGAAAATTTGCATAATTTGTTACTCTTATACCACCGTAAGTCGTGATGGCCTCGAGGTTTGGGCACGCGGTCGAGAATCTCTACGGTCGCGGGTTCAAACCCCAGGCACACACCTCTGACTTTTCCAAGTTATGTGTGTATTCACAATGAATTATCACGTACTTTAACGGTGAAGGAAAACATCGTGATGAAACCTGCACACCTAAAAAAAAAAAGTCTTAGGAATTTCTTAGGTGTGTAGTCCGCCAACCCGCACTAGGCCAGCGTGGTGGACTAAGGCCTAAACCCTCTCAATAGTAGAGGAGGCCCGTGCCCAGCAGTGGGACGTATATGGGCTGATGATGATGATACCACCGAAATAGCTCATCGAATTAAATAACAATAACTCAATAATATAGATTGATGATATTGATTTATTAAATGTTTTTTTTTAAATCTTTATTTATATTTAGGGGGTTTGATCACAATAAATCACGCCACCTCCATAAGAGGATTATTAAATGTTAATAAATAAGTCACAAGTACTATTAAATTTCCTACGTGATTGTTTAAATCAATTATTTTTTGACAATACTTATAAAATTATACAATAGCTCATTATTATCATTAGCTACATGTACACTCAAAAAGATTTCAGTACGACTTGTCAGAAGCAGACTGCATTCGAGAAAAAACCCTAAAAGCATGCGCTCTATGGCGAAGATCACTTACTATCCTTTTTTAACAATTACATCGTTTAACAGATCTTATGTTATTATAACATAAGATACAAAAAGCATAGTATTGGCAATTTATCTATGGATGTGGTATTGATGTTCATGTTTAAACGTTTCTCCAAAAGTTCGTAGACAATCCTAAAAACGCTATAATTGATAAAGAGATGTAGTCTGCTTCAAAAAGCTGAACAAAATAAGTGTTGTATAGGTAATATCCCGCCAAAATACACGCTATATTGAAAAAAATACGAGTAAATAACGTTAAGCGGCGTTTTTATATTGTAATTTATTAAAAATCGCATAAAACAACGTTGGAAACGCATAAGAATGTTAAAAGAGTTTTAAAGATATATTATATTCGAGCAGAATAAGAACAAAAGTAGTGCACGTATGTACACGGGTAGCGGCCACTGCCAACCACACAGGGCTGCCAACACAATGGATTTTTTTTTTCATGCGGTCACGCAAAGCTTAAAATCATTTTTTGAAGAAAACACCTCAACATTGCGAAATAAAATTCTTAAATTATTTGCTAACCTCTAATCAGGTAGACTACGCTCTAATCAGCTTGGTCATTAGTTTGTGTATATCAAGCTATTGATAGAATCAGGTGAATGAAAAACTTCGTCATTACTTTCCACTAGTGGATAATCTATGTGTTACACTGCACATCACCTGCATCATGAAGTTTCCCATGGACCAAGAAGGCGGTTATTAAAACTATAATTGCAGAAAACTGCGTTGCCTAAGCTTGCTTATGTATACCTTACATATCAGTCCATATACGTCCACTCTGCACGAGAATCCTCCATTAAGGGGGATTAGGGCTCAGTCTGCCGTACTGCAGGTTAAGCTTCAGCACTTGAGAAATTGCAATAAAAAAGTCCACACATGCCACCCCTACATCTCGGACATATCGCACAGTGCGAGCGCACGTCGGCCCTCATATTTTACCTGCGAGTGAAGCTCTGTTAGGGAACTTCGTTATTGCACCTAATAACACCAGCACCTGATTATTATTGCTTTATCATTTGTCATCATTACGCGCTGGCCGGTTTTTTGCTAGCGTGTAACTAGTGGCTAGACAGAGTTTTAAAACTGATTCCTTTTTTAAAAAAATGAGTTGTGGTTTTCGTAATATAAAAACCCGTTAACAGTTAGCCAGTCCAGTGGAATCCAGGACCTTTAGTTGGCACGGTGCAAACTTCTGACGCGAGACTAAATAAGCTGTACAATTTTTATTTTAGAACAACACCAGCATAAGATACAAAATACCATGAATGAATGCTTTTTTACATGCAATTAGAAGCCAACTGCAGCCTACTTGTGTGAGCGAGCAGCAGGATTTGCATCCAGAAAAAATAAATGTTTCCCGTGGATAAATAAAGCGTGCTACAAAAGCCCTTAACCCATATTTTATGAATGCAGCCGTCACATGAAACACAGAGAACACACACGTACCAGACACAACTTGCTCATGAGCTCACTTATATTGTGACCAGGATTTGCTTGAGTGGAATATTGTTTAACTTAATTTATTTTGACTGCCTCGTGGTCTCGCGGTACAAGTATGAGTCGGGCAAAGTATTATTGGGTTTTTCCATTAGGAAATTCTCAGTAACAGCACGGAGTCTGGAAATGTGCCCGAAAAACGGCAATAGGCTCGCCTCCTATTACGTGGGACTGATACATACCTGGCGAAATGAGGGTGCAGAAATGCACCTCTGCCTACCCCCTCGGGGAATACAGGCGTGAGTTTATGTATGTTAATTTACTTATGCTCGCCATCAATCTTTTTCCTTGTCTTTGTCATCTACTTTATGCCTCCATCTCTCCATGAATATTCTATTTTCTTTCCCGCTGTTACACTACCTTTTAATTTGACGGTATATAATATATTCTGTTATTTATGATTTGTGTTTAGGTTCTATCGCTTCTTTAACCTATGAATTAGCAAGCTGTACGTTTTGCTTTTGTTTTTATCAGTCATGTAAAGTCATATTACTGACTTTTTGTACGATTGATATAACTATCTCCACCTTGTATAGGAATTAGATCATTCATCATCAGCCCATATACGTCCCACTGCTGGGCACGAGCCTCCTCTACAACTGAGAGGGCTTAGGCCTTAGTCCACCATGCTGGCCTAAAGCGGGTTGGCACACATATAAGAAATTCCTAATCTTAAAATTCTTAGATCATTGCTAGACTTATATTTAAGTGCTCTCATGTCATCAACCATTACTCATGTCATATTTAAAAAAATCGTTAAACCAGCGGCAAATCCTCTGGAGCCCCTTCGCATACTAAAAATTGTTAAACACAATATATTATATAGCTTGACGGTGATTAAACTCGCCAATGGGGTGCCCCAAATAGAATGCATGTTTTGGAGCGGACCGCTGGCATTGTCTTGCGCTAATAACGTGGTTCCGTACACAATGTAAAGCCTACAGGCTCACTTGTCGCTTTTAATATGAACTTACCCCTTGCGTATAAACGCGTGCCCATTGTACTAGGTCATTTTGATTATTTATTTATGTTGCGTGAAAACATGCATAGCCTCGGGCATAACCTGAAGGATCTGAAGATTTATCTAAGTTTAGAATTTTATCTTTATATTCAAACCTTCGCCAGCTGCTATGTCCGACATAATGGTTGCGAAGTTATTGCTGGTTATCAGGCACATTTTAGATTCCATCTTGATACTAAAGTTTTTCTAATCGACACATTTGTGCCAAGGAAGTAAAGGGACTTTATGGGACATATGTACAGCATTTACATTATGCGGAGCTTGTATTACGGTACATATCAGTGGACTTGACTGCTATGGCACCATCGTCTTAAAGAAAATCGACAGTCAGTAGCTTAAGGGAAATAGCTACTAATTGATTGACATACTACTTAAAATCGGCATTATTGTAAGGGCAATTATGTAGGATTAGTCTCTAAAAATCAATATGTCCCATTATTGTAGTGACACATATACATATATACACTTATATTATATTTCTATACACATTTTTCTACATACATAGATTCTAGGTTCTATATATAGGAAAAGCCTAATTATCCGTTTTTCGTCCCCTCGATCACATATCACATATTTGAACCGCGGCGGGTCCAACGAAGTAGTCGTACTATGAACGGCAATCGCAATAATCTCGCATAACAATGGAACCGGATCACCGCCAGTGATTTATAGCCACACAGGCCAGTGTTGCCGTGCTATGAAAGTATTTAATTATTCGGCCGCGTTTCGGCGAGTCACCGTGCAATAACACTCGCCGGGTAAAAGGTGATGAAAATTACCAGCCTTTTGAAACTTTAATAACATCTCATGCGCGGAAATCTGCGCTCATGATGACTGAATTTTTTCGTATATTTTTTGCGGTTTGTGAATTAGCAACGAATAGCAGTTATGGCAAGAACGGTATAGTAAATGTGATATGAAAAAATTATACGTGACGTTTTTACGTTTAATAAAGGTACACAAGATCCAAGGATCGTGTTGGTTGGTTGGTAGGTTGTTCCTATTCGTTAAAAAATACGTTGAGTGGAAATAATCACCTATAGGTTATATGGACAAAGGATTCTCAGAATGTTTATAGGCATTCTGAGGATTATTTAATAAAAAAAAACTTACTGGTCAATTTTATAGGTAACTAACGTAATAATAAGATACGCATGACCGCAACTTACAACAAAGTTATCTTGCTGCTAAGTCCGCTCTCTGAAATAAATAGTACCAAAATTTATTAAAATATATTAATCGTTCATTGCTTCAGCCGATTATGTGTAAATTTCATTGTATATTGTAATTGGATTACAAATGTATTACCATCAGCCCATATACGTCCCACTGCTGGGCATGGGCATCTTCTACGATTGAGAGGCCCTACCACCACACCGGCCTAGTGCGGGTTGGCGGACTACACACCTAAGAAATTCCTATGAACTTTTAGGTGTGCAGGTTTCATCACGATGTTTTCCTTCACCGTTAAAGTACATGATAATTCTTTGCGAATACACACATAACTTCGAAAAGTCAGATTCTCGACTGCATGCCTAAACCTCAACGCCGTCACGACTTATCATATATTACAAATGTATAGAACTTTTTAATCTAATCTAATATAATTATTATTTAAACACAAGATATATTTTAAAGGAAAACTACACCAACCTTGCCTAATGTAGGTTCTGTTTTCATCAAAGGAAATCCTTAAGTAAAATATGGTCAAATTCAAACATGGGACCAAGGTCGCGAATATTAGCTGGTACATAGTATGAGTTATTAAAGGCTTTTAAAGGTACACGACGTTTATGTAAGATATAGGTAGACTAAGTGAAGGCCTTCCTTAGGCCTTATATAATATTCTTCAATATTTATTTGGTGCGATTAATATGACTGTCTTTCTGTAGCAAGAGGCAAATGTCCTGCATCACTCGATACAAAGCTAGCATACGAAAATACAACTTGCTATACTAAAAAGACCGGAGATTAGATATATGAATATAAGAAGTACTTATTTAGTTTATATTTTCTATTTGAAAATCTTTTGGTTCGAGCCAGGGTAAATATCATGACGACAACTTCATACCACGAGCCCTTACGCATGGTTCTTTTATGAAAGGGAGAAGACATCATAACAATAAAAAAATCTACAAAGCGCTCGTCATATTACAATCAGTTTAACAGTAACAGGACACTGGTATTAAAAGAGTATAAAAAGATAATGGCCCCAAATACACGTCTTTATGACTTTTTCATGAAGAAATTTTCAGTAGCAGCGTGGAGTCTCAAAATGTGCTCAGTAAATGGCAATAGCGAAATGAGAATGTGTAGTCGTGAAGGCCTCGAGGTTTAGGCACGCGGTCAAGAATCTCGACGGTCGCGGGTTCAAACCCCAGGCACACAGCTCTGACTTTTCGAAATAATGTTTGTATTCACAAATAATTATCACATACTTTAACGGTGAAGGAAAACATCGTTATTAAACCTGCGTACCTACCTAGAGATTCTAAGGAATTTCTTAGGTGTGTAGTCCGCCAACCCGCACTAGGCCAGCGTGGTGGACTAAGGCCTAAACCCTCTCAGCAGTAGAGGAGGCTCGTGATCAGCAATGGTACGTATATGGGCTGATGATGATGAATGTAGCTACTTCTCTGCTTATCACCTCGAGTATACAGGCGTGAGAATGTAATGTGTTATGACAAAAATACAAATTCCACACGTATTCCCCTTCAAACTGACACAATTAATTGCCGCCCTAACCTGTGGGTGACTAAAATATTTAACTTTAAATTACTTTCTGTTCTTGAAATGGAGTAATATGTATGGGTGAAATAAACATGAGGGTTTGTTTTAAGACCACCCCTTTCCGAGGGTGGCATCTGACAGAGATGGATGATTTATATCGAATGTTTGTGTTACTCGGTGATAGTTCAATTAAATATTATTAATTATTTGTTTTTGGTTCGAATGTAACAGAGGTGGTAGGGAGATGTAGAACGAGTTTTAATTTTAAAAAAATGTACAAGCATGTATCCAAGAAATGTCTTTGATAGCACTTCAGATTAAATATAAATTGTCAATGTACAATTTTTTGGAGGAGGTATAACCGTTTCACTTAAAAAAATCTAAGTGTAACGTGAAATATAAAATTGTAGTGATAGAATTGCTTGTAGACAATAGAAGCTAAAGTTATTCGATCTAACTGCCGTGGTAGAACTAAACTAAAATAGACGTGTAGCAATACTAGTATATTGTTTTCTTCGGTAAGTGAGAGTGACAGAGGCCGAAATACGGACGAATGTATATTTTTGACCTTGACCTTGAAAGATGCCGGATAATAAACACATCTACATCATTGTGTTGACTACTAAGAGTACACATAGGCACACACTTTTTTGAATTTAAAAACAATTTCAATTCGCACCGGAATATCTCCTCTGAATAATCTTTTTTAATATTTTGAGGGTATGTTATGTACATACATATACAACTGCCTCGTGGTCTCCCGGCACAAGAATATGCCATGCGATCTGGAGGTCCTGGGTTCGATTCCCGGGTCGGGCAAAGTGTCATTGGGTTTTTCCATTAGGAAATTCTCAGTAGCAGCACGGAGTCTGGAAATGTGCCCGAACAACGGCAATAGGCTCGCTCCCTATTACGTGGGACTGATACATACTTGGCGAAATGTGGGTGTAGAAATGCACCTCTGCCTACCCCTTCGGGGAATACAGGCGTGAGGCTATGTATGTATGTATGTATTCAATCTCATCCGCAATGAAGTCACTCAGCAATGGAACGAAATTTGGCTGATGAAGAATTTTTTTAAAGTAATTTGGTTGTTATATAGTTACAAGAACCAGAAATTGTATTATATTTAAATGCACTTTAAATGCTGAATCGTTCCGTACGGTTAGGTGTCCTATATTCCAGGTAAAAAACAGAAGAAAAATTGTTCATTGAAATAATATCTTTCGACTCCATTACTTTTCAATAAATAAATTTCCACTCAATTTAATACATGGCCGGGTCGACTGCGGCCATTTTTCCGTTCAAATGATTTCGCATATAATCACGATGTCTGGTTGACCGAGCTTTGCTTCGGGCCAAAGTAGGCATGGCTGGTACCGCGAGATGTCGCTATATTTAAATTTTGTGTGTGGATTCGTCGCTCAGTAGATGGATTTACAATTGCAATAATCTACTTTAAGTTTTTGGTTCATAAATTGCTATCTTTGTAGCAACTATACTGATAAACCTTCATGTTCTTTACTGCCTGAGTCCAAAAAAATTGTCTTCGACTTATGGTACAGTAACGACACCTTCGTACCCCCCCCCCCTCCCCCCCTCCTCACTATGAAGTGAATTTATATAAACGGCCCTTGTTATGTTTTATTTAAATATAATTTTTATAAGTAATTAATGAAGTTAGCAAAAGTTATACAAGCATGATTAGTTAAAGAATATTATATATTTAAGTCCTGTTTCTTATACCAGCGCAGCATAGGTTACAACACTGCACCCGATTGTAAATAGGGAGCTCTCTAAAGAGAGGATAATCTTGTCACGAAACCCATGCCGTAAATGAAGGGAATGAGAAAAGTAGAGTTGTTCTCTTTGGTATACAATGACTATTACTATTCAATCTGATAGAATACTAGACCTCTGGCAGAATAATACTCTGATAGAGAAACAGTGATGGCCTCGAGGCTTAGGCGCGCGGTCGAGAATTTCGACGGTCGCAGGTTCAAACCCCAGGCACACACCTCTGAATTTTCGAAGTTATGTGTGTATTCACAATGAATTATCACTTGCTTTAACGGTGAAGGAAAACATCGTGGTAAAACCTGCACACCTAAAAAGTTCTTAGGAATTTCTTAGGTGTGTAGTCCGCCCTGCCCTGTGGCAAGGGGGCGTTAGAATCTCACCACGGTATCCCCTTTTTTTTTTTTTTCGCGGGGAAAATCCTATTTACGGACCATCCCACCCCCGAGGGGCGAGGGTGTGTCGGACTCACCGGCGCCTTCCGACCCAGCATGGATGTTACCGCCCGTGGATGGGCGGCCGCTGGGCCGGGTCCCTACCAAGAATAAATGCGCCGTAATACCGACTAAAAACCCCGCGACGGCCACCATCAGCGCATTCAGCGAGACGGCCCCGGAATACCCTGAAGCCAGAGCTATGGATTGATCCGGGACCGCCTCTGCGCGGTGCCAAAAGGCACACCAAAATTATAGTTGCTCCGTGTGGCCTCTGGGCGCCGGGCTACGTGTTGACCCGGCGCCTCCTACGTCGCCTGTTGCGACGAGCGGGTACGGTCTGCTCCCGATCCCGCTCCGCGCTCTCCTTCTGCGAAATGACCCGTTCGCAGAAGGAGAACCACGGTATCCCCTGCCTGTCGTAAAAGGCGACTCAAAGGGGCCTTTGGGGTCGCTGGACGCGCTACGGGGGCAGCGCGTCCTCACTGAAAGTGACCCCGAGAGGGGCGGCGGCACTGTGGCCTGAGTCCGTCGCGGGCGCCTATCCATAACTGGGGCGCCCGAACCAAGCTAGTGGGGGTGCAACTGCGCCCCCTAAAACTCCGAGACGGCCGAGACAATTGCGTCTCGGAGGCGCAACGGGCGGCTGTGGATTTACGGTGGGCGCTTCTCGCCCACGTACCGTGGTCGTCCCATTTGGCGCGGAGATGGCCACCGGGGGGTTTTGGTCGGTATGCCGGTTTAGGGATATTGTTAGGGACCCAGCCCGGCACTAACACCTGCGCGGACATGACGTCGCCGCGCGCCGGGCTGGAAGACCGGTGACCCCGACATACGCTTCCCGCCCCCCCTCCCCCGGGGCTGGCGGGAAGTAGAGCCATAAACAGCTTTCCCCTCGAGAACAAAAAAAAAAAAAAAGGTGTGTAGTCCGCCAACCCGCACAAGGGCAGCGTGGTGGACTAAGGCTTAAGCCCTCTCAGTTGTAGAGGAGGCCCGTGCCCAGCAGTGGGACGTATTTGGGCTGATGATGAGATAAGAGGAGGCCCGTGGCTAACAGTGGATCATATATGGGTTGATGATGATTCAATCTGATACATATTCTTATAAATATTTTTCGACAACTTTGACTTTTACGACAACTTTTTTCTCACAACCTATGCTTATTAAATTAGAGTAAAAATAAAATTTACCTAAGTATACCAATTAGAGTACATTATGAATAAAATAGTGAAATGTGGTAAAAAGCCTTTAAACACAGCCGACCTCTGAAAGTGCGTGGCGTAAGGATATTAACATGCACAATTGCTAACTAGGGTCACTGACCCAAATAAAGATGTGTTATAAGCACGCAAACACGTCCAATGTAAGCTATCAAAGTTTTCATGTAATTCTAAGAAAACAAGAATTGTATTTTATTTACGTGTTACAAACAGCAGTTTAAAATCATTACCAGTGTTGTTTGACCTACAATTTTCAGGTAACATTTTAAGGCACCCACCATTCTTACAACCGGCCTAACCACAGAACAGCTGAATAAGATTAGAAAGGAAATAGACAGTATTTTAAATGGGGACGAGTGTCGCCGCTTGTCTGTCACCTGTTCATTCTACTACGATCACACGACCAATGATAAAAATTTCAAACAAAAATGGGCTACAATTGGTTGTCACACATTTATTAAAGTCTTGATATTACACGCAACCCGAAAAACTAAGAAGTGGGCGTGTCAAACATATGATAGTCTAATCGTAGGTTCGGCACGCTCGACACGCTGACATTTCCTTTCTGGTCTTATTCAACTGTTCTTTGGGCCTCACTAAGCTATAAAAAATATTGTAAAGCGTTTTGCTGTTACTGTACAAAAGGCTGGTGCAATGCAAAGAAAATTATCACGCCCAATCTAATATTGGAACTCTTCATTCAAATGCATAAAAATGTAGGTAGTATGCTATTTTTATCCACCCTATAACACGTTCTACAAGTTATAGAAACATTGTTTATTAATTAAAGGCTCACTCGTGGTCTCGCGGTACAAGTATGTGCCGTGCGGTCTAGAGGTCCTGGGTTCGATTCCCGGGTCGGGCAAAGTGTTATTGGGTTTTTCCATTAGGAAATTCTCAGTAACAGCACGGAGTCTGAAAGTGTGCCCGAAAAGCGGCAATAGGCTCGCTCCCTATTACGTGGGACTGATACATACCTGGCGAAATGTGGGTGCAGAAATGCACCTCTGCCTACCCCTTCGGGGAATACAGGCGTGAGTTTATGTATGTATGTAGACTCACACAAGGGCGTCCAGTTCTGGCTTAAGCTTGTGTGTATCCATTTGCGAATATGCCGTCATATTTGTGTCGACTGATGACACCCTTTCACACGATCAGATGCTTATAACAAAAACCACGACGACAGTCTTATCAATCCGGTTCTTACTCAACTGAACTATAAGTTCGTTAGTACATAAACCACAGACGTAAATAAAACCTAAATATTGATATGACATTTTCATAATAATTTACAATCGAAATGCATCTAAAAAAGCGCTTTATGTATAAAATTAGCCAATCCTTATTTTAATCCCAACAAATCTGATGAAATACGAAGCAGTTTTTTTCAATTAACATACACATTACCGAGTTATGTATGATTTATACCACAATCATATTTAAGCCTATAATTTAATACTTTGTATGTAACAGCGGAGGTCTACTCATTTTGGACTTAAAAGAAGAGCTCAACAGTATAACCAAACAAAATTGAACTTTACCCTCATAATAAGTGTATAGAAACCGGGATCGAATTATTTTGGATGTATTCTTTGACCAGTATAAATGAAGGCTTACGTTTTCACATACAATATTCATGAACATAGGTCAAGTTATGCTAGGTTATTTACAACAAAAAGAATTTTGCTTATTACAAATATTTTCTAAGTTGTCGGCTTATAATATTAATGTGCTAAGTTTAATTTTTCGATCTTCTACTTCAATTATATAATGAAGGACTGACTTCTCCCAAATATTTCAAATGTGACCTTTTACCTAATGCTTGGTTGAAATAGTTTCTGCGACTGTAGACCCTTCAGCATTTACCAATTTTCAGTGAGGTCTCATTGTCTTGACATTATAAAATGGCATATATAAGCTTCTAAAGCTACGTTCGATACTTAGTTCCTATTTGAGAACCATTTTGCCTCATCGCCTGTCGATTTAGCGAGCTATTTGACCGCCCCGCCACTTCAACTTGCTAATTTACTAGGCTAAATATGAATATTTTAACAGAACTAATTTCTCTTATACATAATTTTGAAAATATAAGTTAGAATACATAGTTATTTCCCTGTAGTGCGTTAATTGCGTCTAGTTTCATTAACTGTATTCCTCTTTTATGTGAGGGAGAAACCCCATAGTTCAAAATTTTGTCTTCCGCTTTGCTGTTGAGGGAATTGTCCACATTCTTTGTTTTCCAACTCCTACTTTATATCTATTTTCTGATTAACTTCGTTGCAGGATCATTACAAATTAGGTTCCCTTAGATTCGCTAAGCTTCAGGGCTCGGCGTCAATATTTAACGTGCCGCTGTTGTTCCTGGATCACAAGAGTTACAGTGGCAGGTGTGTGGTGGGATAGACCCATAAAAAGGCATCAAGAAATCATCTCCCGTCAATCGACACTCTTGAGCCTAAATGCTAAGATCCTCACGATACGCCTAAAGAATCCAGTATAATAGAAAGGAAAGAACACGTAGGCTGAAGTGGATCCAACTTTATGGTACGAAATAGAATTTGTGAACCTTTTCGGTTATAAACAAAAACAGTAATATTATGTGTGACAGACATCCATACTGGTGCACAGTTTGATGTAGCCACGATCAATCATAAAAGTTTGTGACGTGTGTATCTGTACTGGCGACGGCAAAACTCTTAATGGACCTTTATTTTAATAAAAATTGAACGAAATGTAGGGTCGTAGATTGTGTCCTTTAAATGTAATATAGGAGTCATCATCATCATAAGCCCATATACGTCCCACTGCTGGGCACGGGCTTCCTCTACCATTGAGAGGGTTTAGGCCTTAGTCCACCACGCTGGCCTAGTGCGGGTTGGCGGACTACACACCTAAGAAATTCCTAAGAACTTTTTTAGGTGTGCAGGTTTCATCACGATATTTTCCTTCACCGTTAAAGTACGTGATAATTCATTGTGAATACACACATAACTTCGAAAAGTCAGAGGTGTGTGCCTGGGGTTTGAACCCGCGACCGTCGAAATTCTCGACCGCGTACCTAAACCTCAAGGCCATCACGACTTATATAGGAGTATCATAAAATTATAAATACGAAATAGTAGATAAGATGTTAGTCATGAGTGCATATAGGTACTTACTAGATGTAGTCTAATATTTTTTTTTGCTTCATGCGTCATTTTTCAGAGCAAAACAAAACTTTATTTATCTAACGCTTATATAATAATCATTTGACAGCCCCGTGGCACAGTTGGCTGGATACCGGCTTGCGAAACGAGACTCCGCGGGTTCGATCCCCGCACCGAGACAAATGTTTGTGTGATCCACAAGTATTCGTTTCGGGTCTGGGTGTTTGTGAGGCCAAAAAGTCTCTCGTAGTTTCTGATACCCACGACACAGGACTTGTATCCTAGTGTGGGGTCAGAACTATGTATGTGACTGTTGGGTGTATTTATTTATTATTTTATTTATAATACGAATGTGACAAAAAAAATCTGTTGTTGTATATTATATTTATTAATAACCCAAAGATTTTCGAACCCGATGTTCCATCAATGTACACAGGTCAAAAATTCTTCGAAAACCCCTTTCATTGTGGAATGGCCACTAAATATCGCTCACACGGACAGACAAAACTTCTATATTACAGATAATCTGTATTTACGACTGCCTCTGTCACAGATTTAATATTACGCATTTAAATGTTGGCCTACGCTTCGGAATTTTTAAACATATTTACTACTTTTGATTGTAAGTTTTTTGACGATATCAAAATTTACATGTACATCGCGCATGTGTCTTGTTGGGGTATGCAGTGGATTAATATCAAATTTGTATTGAAAAAATTCACGTTGTTTTGTGCAAGCTTTTACTTATACTGAAACGTGGGTGGTTCGAGCCAACCCGGAGGCGGGGACACCTTTTAATATCCTATGTGAATATGTTTTGACAAAGTAGTCTATGGTTTTATTTGTTTTTTTTTTCTGTCATCGCAACTTCACAAAGATATTGTTACGACCGCCTGACGGCGGGAACAATAAAAAAAACAATTACAAAATAATCAATTTATTAAAAAAAAAAAAAAAAAAAAAAAAAAAATAAAATAAAAATTCTATATTTATGACTACACCCAGGGGGGTGGATTCTTGGCACAGGAAAGCTTTCTGGTCCCAATAAAACCCTATGTGCACTGGGGACTTAACTTCGGTCTTTCGATCCCGTGACGCGTGGAGGGGTCTTCGGTGATATATCGGAAGGCCCTCAGCCGCAGGGGTCTGCTGGAGTCGGTGGGCAGAAGCGTTGCCCGTTGGTACAGTCCGTACTAGTACGTGCAGCTGTCGTTCACAAACGTACTGTGGACTTGCAGCTCGTAGTTCTCAATCCGAGTCGTGAACGTGCAGCTCGTATTTCTCAACCCGAACGGAGAACCCCCAGTTTCCTGGAACGCGTCGAAACGACACTTGTAGCGCGAAAGATCCGACACCCAGGCACTAGACGAGACCAGGAATGGGCGTCGGCATCTTTCGTGAAGCAATTAAAAAATAGCGGAATGGAGTGGCGACATTTAGGTCCGGTTGTAAAAAAAAATAAAAAAAATAAAAAAAATAATTAAACGAAACATAGTTAAATGTCAAATGCCAATATAATTAATAATTATTATTTAAATTACCCAACCCAGGATCAAACCCCAACTGTTTATATGCCGGACGATCACCATTCCATTACGCGATGAGTACGAAAGAAATAGTTACACTTAAACACAAGTACAGGTAGCTACACATGAATACTACGAGTGAAACAATGACCTTCGATATTTATTTCGCCGGTACATCGAGAAATTTCTCTTATCTTAACATCACGCTAATCTAGAAAATAAATCTCACAGCTATGTGTGTGTATTACATTATTTGAACTAACAGGAGGAAATATAGTTTATATATAACTTTACACAATTATAAAAATTTAACTGGCTTTAAAGTCTAAGCAAACTAATACAATTATTCGGTGGCAATTTTTAATAGAATACTTATATTTAAATTTGGAAATATATTTTAAGATAATAAAGTTCTTATTAAGATAATACACAAGCCACCGATATTAACAACATACGCGTGGAACACAGTGGGAATTAATTATCGCGGCCATATTGATTTGGACTAAATTAATATTAGGTATAATAGAATGTTAATGAAGAAAAATACCGCGGCGAAACATATTTGAAACTCATCGGAAAAATAAAAAGGTAAGTTATATTTTACCAATTTTAAGATACTCACAGTCGCATTACGTTACGTTGTTATACCACTATCAAGAAATATATATAGCCATAGCAATTTTTGCACTATTAAAAGGTTGAAGAAATCACTTGTTGAATAGTAATCAAATTAATCCAGACACGAAAGACTAGTTAACAGCAACCAAGCCAATATTGGAATTAAATATATTAAACTTACCAAGGGGGTTGAAAATGATGCGATCCGCTTTTAATTTCTTTTTCGTTTTAGTATAGCACTGATTTTACTACTGTTTAAAAAATGCGAACTAATCACAACTCTCTGGCGTCGGAATTTCTCATTCTCTCTCCGCGAATTCGTCCTTATATAGGTACATATCGGTTCGGTGGTGGGCCTATTTCCTTCCTGAGGCGACAATGCGTACTGTCAGATTCTAGATTGTTCCGTATGACATGAGACAGAGATATGGAAAGAACGGTACAACCGAAGCAAGACACGCCACAACTACCCTCTATATTTTTGTAAATCCCTGTGGGACCGAGATAGCCATTATAGAATCGAGCGAGATGGAATAGTTCGTAGGAAGTTGAACCGTCGATCGCTATTGTATTTTTTCTCGAAATTTCTGGCTGTGGCGTTTACTATCCGATGTTCTAGAAATAATTTGATTTCCGGCACCGACGAATACCTTATATGGTCGTTGTGATGATATCGCTAGTTAAAGCGCGCGGTTTGCATTCAATTGTAACAACGGGTTATTTGTTTGTTTGTATGTAGTTATTATTTGTATTTATTTTATGTTTATAAACTTGTTACAACGTAACAATACCCCCTCTCCCAGAGAAAGGATTTTACGTAGTAAAATCCGCTGCGGCAAGCGCCTAAGAAGGATAGAACCGCCCAGTAACTGTCTCACTTTCATACATCCACTAACAAATACCTACCATGCGACCTTGCATACGACCTGACACATTTGTCTGAAGAATTCTATAATTATCAACAGACTACCATACAACTAGAGTACAAATCTATTATAAGATTGGACTCAAGAACAGCACTGCATGACAAAGAGCATCTAAGAGGGAAAATACTGTAACATGAAACATTCGGACGAAATCGGCACTGTGGAATACATTTGGTCTTTGATGAATTTGTTACAGTCACGACCCGCTGTAACGAGAAAATTAGTGTAGGCTTATTTAAAGAGTCACAACCCGCTCTAACGAGAAAATTAGTGTAGGCTTATTTAAAGAGTCACAACCCGCTCTATACGCGCAGAACGCAAAACAACAAAACGAATCAGACCTATACAAGAGGTCGCAACCCGCCATAAATGCGCAAAACGCAAAAAAATAGAAAAATATCTCCCAACTAAACATCAAACTCCGTGTAGGCTTATTTTAATTCATCAAAGACAAACGTAGACAGAGACCGAAACGCAATAACTTTTTAATAAAAAAAATATTGTAAAAAAAAAAAGGAAAAAAATTAACCAATGTTCCGAAACACTAGGTACGTATCAAGGTAAACAAGTATTGAACTGTTAACGGTGACGACTATGATAATATATGAACAATTAATAAAAACAAAATTAAATAAACTAAGCGGCATTGTGAGTATGTCTAGTCTTTAGCGAATTTGTTACAGTCACGACCCGCTGTAACGAAAAAAAAACAGCAGACGAGTAGACCTATACCAAGAAACTGTCATACTCCGCTAAAAAAATTGCAAAACGCAATTAAAATGTTTGTAGACCTATAAAGAAGTCATACAACACTAAAACAAAACTCCCAATCAAAACATCAAAATTCGTGTAGGCTTATTTTAATCCGCTAAAGACAAGCATAATCGATTAAGGAACAGACTAATATTGAATTAATTATTTGCCGATAAAATAAACGAATGCTAATATAATCATCATACTATTGATTAACAACTATAAATAAAATAAAAAAAAATATATGAGTCGAACCCGCGAAACATAACACAAATGATAAAATAAATCCAACGTGTATAATCCGCGTGAATATAACATAACAAGTAACTTGATAGACACTATAAAAGTGTGATTAATTAACGAGCGAGTACGATCTAAAACTGGTTTATTATCCGGGTTATTATCTAAAGTATCTAAGTTTGTTAATATTTTGCTAATAGTTGCGTTAACTTCTTTAATGTCTGTTTCTATGTCATAGCATGAGTCAAAAACCGCGTCCGCAGGATATTCCGAAACAATTTTATTAATTTGCACTCTAAGATCCTCAACCCTTTCTTTAGGTTCTAAACCGCGTATGGCTACTTCATACGTGAGCTCCGATTTAGTTAAATTTAAATATTTAATGTTACGGTCCATTTTAAAGGAAAATTATTTTTAGAGAATTGACTAAGTTCAAAAATGAAGTTAAAATATCTTAATATATTGTGGGACAGCTATATGTATGAAAGTTAATTAATTAATATTTTGTGAGACGATGTATTTAAATTAAAATAGTGAACTGAAACAATACGCGACGGAATGTGACACGATTGTGGGCAATGTTATGTTAAAAAAATATATATTAAGAACGATGTAAAATAATGTACGTAACCGCTATTATCTATTCAGAGCAAAAAAGAATTAAAATTACAAAACAATAAAGATATGCAATAATAAAAAATGAATGCAATAAATGCACAAATAAAAAAAATCTCTGAAAAGAAATGTGAATTACGCACAAACACAAATGCAAAATACAAATGCTAACATAAAATGTAAATGCACAGAATGTATCAGAATGGAATGTTATAAAAAAAAATGACACAATGTTGTAGAAAAAAAAAAAATACTTGATGTTGCCCGACTGTGCAAAACAAAAATGTCGGAGTCAATAATTTGTATAATGCCCACTGTGAAACACACGCGTATGTGTGGGTAATCTGAGATGGTATTTGATTACCCGGCGGAGCCAGAAGACAAGAATCGGCTACCCGTTCCTCTTTAAGGAGAAACGGGTCGGTGGTACCTCCCCGTTCAGCCTCGTCCGCAAAGGCTTACCACCTGGAATTGAAAAATACCGACACCAAAAGAGTACAAAAAAACTTCCCTGTGCCTTGCCTTTTATATAGTGGGCGCCACTTGTTACGACCGCCTGACGGCGGGAACAATAAAAAAAACAATTACAAAATAATCAATTTATTAAAAAAAAAAAAAAAATAAAAAATAAAATAAAATAAAAATTCTATATTTATGACTACACCCAGGGGGGTGGATTCTTGGCACAGGAAAGCTTTCTGGTCCCAATAAAACCCTATGTGCACTGGGGACTTAACTTCGGTCTTTCGATCCCGTGACGCGTGGAGGGGTCTTCGGTGATATATCGGAAGGCCCTCAGCCGCAGGGGTCTGCTGGAGTCGGTGGGCAGAAGCGTTGCCCGTTGGTACAGTCCGTACTAGTACGTGCAGCTGTCGTTCACAAACGTACTGTGGACTTGCAGCTCGTAGTTCTCAATCCGAGTCGTGAACGTGCAGCTCGTATTTCTCAACCCGAACGGAGAACCCCCAGTTTCCTGGAACGCGTCGAAACGACACTTGTAGCGCGAAAGATCCGACACCCAGGCACTAGACGAGACCAGGAATGGGCGTCGGCATCTTTCGTGAAGCAATTAAAAAATAGCGGAATGGAGTGGCGACATTTAGGTCCGGTTGTAAAAAAAAATAAAAAAAATAAAAAAAATAATTAAACGAAACATAGTTAAATGTCAAATGCCAATATAATTAATAATTATTATTTAAATTACCCAACCCAGGATCAAACCCCAACTGTTTATATGCCGGACGATCACCATTCCATTACGCGATGAGTACGAAAGAAATAGTTACACTTAAACACAAGTACAGGTAGCTACACATGAATACTACGAGTGAAACAATGACCTTCGATATTTATTTCGCCGGTACATCGAGAAATTTCTCTTATCTTAACATCACGCTAATCTAGAAAATAAATCTCACAGCTATGTGTGTGTATTACATTATTTGAACTAACAGGAGGAAATATAGTTTATATATAACTTTACACAATTATAAAAATTTAACTGGCTTTAAAGTCTAAGCAAACTAATACAATTATTCGGTGGCAATTTTTAATAGAATACTTATATTTAAATTTGGAAATATATTTTAAGATAATAAAGTTCTTATTAAGATAATACACAAGCCACCGATATTAACAACATACGCGTGGAACACAGTGGGAATTAATTATCGCGGCCATATTGATTTGGACTAAATTAATATTAGGTATAATAGAATGTTAATGAAGAAAAATACCGCGGCGAAACATATTTGAAACTCATCGGAAAAATAAAAAGGTAAGTTATATTTTACCAATTTTAAGATACTCACAGTCGCATTACGTTACGTTGTTATACCACTATCAAGAAATATATATAGCCATAGCAATTTTTGCACTATTAAAAGGTTGAAGAAATCACTTGTTGAATAGTAATCAAATTAATCCAGACACGAAAGACTAGTTAACAGCAACCAAGCCAATATTGGAATTAAATATATTAAACTTACCAAGGGGGTTGAAAATGATGCGATCCGCTTTTAATTTCTTTTTCGTTTTAGTATAGCACTGATTTTACTACTGTTTAAAAAATGCGAACTAATCACAACTCTCTGGCGTCGGAATTTCTCATTCTCTCTCCGCGAATTCGTCCTTATATAGGTACATATCGGTTCGGTGGTGGGCCTATTTCCTTCCTGAGGCGACAATGCGTACTGTCAGATTCTAGATTGTTCCGTATGACATGAGACAGAGATATGGAAAGAACGGTACAACCGAAGCAAGACACGCCACAACTACCCTCTATATTTTTGTAAATCCCTGTGGGACCGAGATAGCCATTATAGAATCGAGCGAGATGGAATAGTTCGTAGGAAGTTGAACCGTCGATCGCTATTGTATTTTTTCTCGAAATTTCTGGCTGTGGCGTTTACTATCCGATGTTCTAGAAATAATTTGATTTCCGGCACCGACGAATACCTTATATGGTCGTTGTGATGATATCGCTAGTTAAAGCGCGCGGTTTGCATTCAATTGTAACAACGGGTTATTTGTTTGTTTGTATGTAGTTATTATTTGTATTTATTTTATGTTTATAAACTTGTTACAACGTAACAATATCAAAAGTTATCAAATACAGAAATTATGTACAGGTTTTGAGTTTGACTTTCTAAGCTAATGCAGTCTCTGTCTAGTTGATGTTCTGTTTGGACAACATCATGCATATAACGTGATATCCTTACATATTATAAAATCTAAAATATGAATAAAAATAAACAGACAAACGACATTATATTATTGTATTGATTGGATTTAATAAAAAGTGTGACCAACCTTAAACACACAAACAAAGTAATATATTGCAAAATATTTAAATTAAACGGCATATTTGATGGTATTCAAAACTAATCTAGAAGTTGTTTGGTGAGTCTACGAAACTTGCCAACAGTTCGTTGACGAGGCCTTTTTGAAGTTTTTTCACCGATTCACTATCTCATTGTTTTATTCTTCATTTAGGACTTAAATTAGCGAAACACAAGTCTAAAAAACATCCCTTCTGCGTAACTCTTCCAGGATTTAGTTACTCTGAACTGAAAAATGGCCCTTAGGCTTTTGAAATGAAAATAAGAAATTCGGTATTAATATTGTATTACTATTACTACTATATTAGCCCATACTTCCCACTGTTGGGCATACACTTTCACTACAACGGGCCCAGGGGTGGCTGTGTGTACTGTTGGGGCGGTGCGCTATGACTAAAAGCAACCCCGAGATGTGCGGCAGAGAGCGTGGCCTCTTGACAGCGCGGGTATTCACAGTAATTGAGCGTCCAAAATATGGTGAGTGGACGGCATCTCAAGCCCTCCCAATGTTGAAGAGCTCATAATTAGATGTAGCGCCAGGCGACAGCGAAAACAAATGCAGGCCGCCTCTCGTCCAGAGGTGCCGTAGGACCGCCCAAAATGCGCGTGACGGTCGCCGAGAGGTTTTAGTCGATATGCTGACGTATGGTTTTGGTTAGGGACCCAACTCAGCTAAGCGGACAACTGTTCCGCTCGCCGAGTTGGAAAGCCAGAGACTGCGACATACCCCTTTCGGCCTCCCCGAGCTACCGAGGAGAGCTTAAAGCGCTTTCCTCTCATTAAAAAAAGGGGTTAGACTTTAGTTCACCACGCTGACTAAGTTCTTAGATCAGATGCTAATTCTAATAATTTGAGAAATATATTAGCTATATTTAAATTATGTGGAAGGTCGTTTCTAAAATAGATTTTAATAGCATCATAATAAGCTGATTAAATTGGAGATATCATCTACCAACCGGTTGTAAGTATATGACTAAAATCGCGTTATTTATGTGCCATAAATATATAATTTATATCGTGTTTTGAGCCTTATTAATTTGGAATTATTGATACGATAAAATCTAAACTATGAAAATTAAAGCGCTGTTTTTTATCCTCATAATAATACAACATACATATTTGGAGACTGCCTCGTGATCTCGCGGCACAAGCATGTGCCGTCCGATCTAGAGGTCCTGGGTTCGATTCTCGGATCAGGCAACGTTTTATTGAGTTTTTCCATTAGGAAATTCTCAGTAGCAGCACGGCGTCTGGAATTGTGCCCGAAATCGGCAATAGGCTCGCCCGCTATTACGTGGGACTGACACATACCTGGCAAAATATGGGTGCACTTCTGCCTACCCTTTTAGGGAATACAGGCGTGAGGTTATGTATGTATAATAATATATACTTTCTCATGCCTGTTTTTCTGAAGTGGTAGGCAAAAAATGTAATTCTGCAATCACTTTTCGACAATTGAAAATGGTTTATTGAAAATGAAACAATGTCACACAAAACACTTAAATCTAGAATACATACTTAAAAATCTTATATTATTTATTGAAACGAAACTTAAGTGCTTTAGAGAATTCTGGTGCCCAAATAAAGATTTTACTTGTGTAATGGGCACCAGGGAATTACAATGAGGCATTGCCAGATGGTCAGATGACATAGTCCAGTTAACCGGAAAGCTTTGGATGAGAGTAGCCCAGGACCGAGAGAGATGGCGAGCATTGGGGGAGGCCTATACCCAGCAGTGGGTGCATGTGGGCTGAGAATGATGATGATGATGATTGCCCGTGTTACTAGTGAACGATTATTAAGTCTTTTGTAAATAAGGGCGATCACATTGCTGTTTTACTGGTAAGCTTCTGGACACCGTGCTGCTAGTAAGAAAAGATATGACCTTTCGATTGAGGATGCTATTTGATAGCATAGGAGTAACTGATCTGGCTTATTTTGTTGCGAAGACGTCTGGGAATATTCAGTTGCACTGTTTTGTAGAATTGAAATGTGCTTGATACAATACATCGCCTTAGACTCGCACTTATTCCTTAGCACTGTGGCATGGCAAGACTTTTTACTACATTATTATTTTAATACCTTTTTCATTTTAAATTGTATTTCGAAGTTATTTTGTTCATGACAACGCCAGTATGGTCGTGATGGCCTCGAGGTTTAGGCACGCGGTCGAGAATCTCGACGGTCGCCGGTTCAAACCCCAGGCACACACCTCTGACATTTTTGGAGTTATGTGTGTATTCACAATGAATTATCACGTACTTTAACGGTGAAGGAAAACATCGTAATGAAACCTACACAACTAAAAATTCTTAGGAATTTCTTAGGTGTGTAGTCCGCCAACCCGCACTAGGCCAGCGTGGTGGACTAAGGCCTATACCCTCTCAGATGTAGAGGAGGCTCGTGCCCAGCAGTGGCAGTATAAGGATATAATTTGACCGCGGGTATAATAAACAGAGCTGTATTCGATGCTTGATTTTATTATTAGCATCACGATAATGTACTTATTGCTAGCAAAACATGGGTGCGAAAATAACATCAGCTGACGCCTTTGGGGACAGAAGCGTAAATGTATGTAGGTATGTATAAACCGTATAGCGTATAAAGCGTATACCGTCAAAGTGTACGCCTACTTTTTACTACTAAAGTAAAAAGTATACTCGTTTGCCTCCTTTTTTCATAAAAAAAAAAAAAAACTACCGCCAAATTCATTGTTAGCAAGACTTTGGCATAACACCAAACATATTAGTAAAACGTCGATACATCGCGGTCAATCAATTTTATTATTATTACTTGAAATGAAATTTATGTAAATCTACATGTTGATGTGATTTTATCCATTTTTATACGAGGATGAAGAGTTAAGGACGGGTTACATGCGTGCGTTTACTTGTGGTAGTATATTGTTATCGTCCCGAAAGAGAAGGCAAAGAAAAGCAATATATAAAATGTTTGTTTATTTTTTTAGTATATAAATACAGTCGTCAATGGTCAATAGATAAATCAATACAGTCAACAATGCAAAGATACATAGTTCTGATCTTACACACAAAGTCAAAGTCAAAATTATCTTTATTCAAATAGACTTTTACTTTTGAATCGTTAATTTAAAACTTTTTTAAACTAAAATACAAGTCTTGTGTCGTGGGTATAAGAAAGTACGCGAGACTCTATGGTCTCACAAACACCCAGATCCGAAACAAATGTTTGTGGATCAGACATACATTTGTCTCGGTGCAGTGATCGACTTTGCGACCTCTCGTTTCACAAGTTGGTGTCTAACTGCGCCACGGGGCTGTCAACGGTTAATAATATTACATAAACTCACGCCTGTATTCCTCGAAGGGGTAGGCAGAGGTGCATTTCTGCACCCACATTTCGCCAGGTATGTATAAGTCCCACGTAATAGGGGGCGAGCCTATTGCCGTTTTTCGGGCACATTTCCAGACTCCGTGCTGTTACTGAGAATTTCCTAATGGAAAAACCCAATAACACTTTGCCCGACCCGGGAATCGAACCCAGGACCTCTAGATCGCACGGCACATACTTGTACCGGGAGACCACGAGGCAGTCGCAATATTATTATATTTAAAAGCTGTTTTGTTATGTCAAATAGGTAATGCCTTTTATATAATTGTTTAGATAGTAAAGCATATAAAATCATCGACGTCGGTCTGCAACATGATTTGTCGTGTCCAATGTATTTCCTCAGATTATATTTCCCAATGGGGAATATTATGATTTTCCAAATTAGAAAGTGTCTAGAAAACAGCGATAGATTCGCCCTACATTTTTTGTAACTTATGAAACAGAAATATCGAATTATGGGCTTGGAAATTCCCCAACCTCTATTTGAGTGTCCATATGTAAGAAAGTAAGTACCTATACAAATACAGCAACTATGTATTGTAAAATCCAAAATTGGAGACTTGTAGTAATATTAATAGAAAATTGTCATCACGCCAGTACTGTATAAATACATAAATAATAAGTACACCCAACAGTCACATACATAGTTCTGACCCCACATTAAGATACAAGTCTTGTGTTGTGGGTATCAGAAACTACGAGAGACTTTTCGGTCTCACAAACACCCAGACCCGAAATAAATATTTGTGGATCACACAAACATTTGTCTCGGTGCGGGGATCGAACCCGCGGCGTTTCGTTTCGCAAGCTGGTTTCTAGCCAACTGCGCCATGGGGCTGTCAAAAATAACATTTTTAACTGTAACATATTTTACCAAGGTATGCCTCGAATATTTTGACAAGAACTTGAATACAAAGTTAATAATGTAGGATTACCGACGACCGCCCGTCGCGGTGTGTGGACTTTCATAATTACGTATCTACGCTATGTCCCAATCGTTTCTAATAAACACTATCTTGATCTTTACGTATTATCGATGATTGGACGAGTTGCGTTTGGTAATAAAATGTGGATTTTAATTAGTGTACTTTGACAGCCCCCGGGCGCAGTTGTCTAGATACTAGCTGACGAAACTAACGCGGGTTCAATCCGCGCACCGAGACAAATGTTTGTGTCATCAAATATTTGTTTCGGGTCTGGGTGTTTGTGACACAGAAAAGTCTCTCGTAGTTTCTGATACTCACGACACAGGAAATGTATCTTATTGTGGGGTCAGAACTATGTTACTATGTACGTGATTGTTGGTTCTGGATTATAGATCGCACGGCACACCCAAATTCCGCGAGACCTCGAAACAATAAAGATGACGACGAAAATTGCAGCAACTCACTACTTTTTAGTCCTCAATTGATTTCCCCTCCCTTATCACCAAAATACGCTAGCCTAACCACAAACTAATTATCTAATGATAATAAAATTCCACCACCCCATCCTATAGGGGCGCTTAATGAGAGGTCGTTACTTACCCCAAATTGATACAGATTTCCTCATCCAGTCAACTAAGTTATAAATCGTCTGAGCTAATTTCGTATTGGTAGCTGTTCTGATAGTATGGGTAAACAGAGTTCAGAATTATTGAGGTTGGTATGGACAAGGTGAAGATAAAAAGTTAATATGATGCGTTATTAGAAAAATAATAAACTTCCTATTGTTTATAAAACAAAATAATAATTACATTATTTTCTAAAAATAGGTACTAAGTTAGTGTTGGTTTAAACATTAACCAATAAAGTATAATATGAAGACGAAATAATTAATGGATCAAACACGATATAGTGTAATTATAATGAATTATCATATACTTTAACATATATATATTCTAAGGAAATTCGATCAGAAGTGAGTTTTTTAAAGGAAAATAGTATACACGTATTTACAATTTCATTAATTACATTTACTCAATATCAAAGTAACATTAACATTCATCGATTCTGACACAAAACTAACGCTAAATAATCCAGATTACAATTTACAATAAAAGAGCAAAAACCGACAGAACGACCATTATCCTAACCAACGACAATTGTGTCAGACTGACGCGACGGAAGAAGCGCAACCAAAGGAGGTCCGCCAACACTCGGCACCGGCCTATATAGAGTTACTCCTCCACTATCCTTATGTATTCTAACAATATATACCTATATGTACTTTAACGGTAAAGGAAAACCTCGTGAGGAAGCCTGGACACCTAAAAGTTCTTAGGTGTGACCGCCAACCCGCACTAGACCAGTGTGGTGGATTACGGACTAAACTCTTTTTAGCTGTTGAGAAGCCCGTGCCCAGCAATGGGACGTATATGGGCTGATGGTGGTGATGCTGATAAAACCTTATGAAATAATAATAAGTTTGCTAGTGTTGTTTAGCAACAATATAATAGATTAGGACTTAAAGTATTTTCGGATTAAAGATTAACCAATGAAGTATAAAAAAGTCCAAAGAATTCATCATGCACCATATATGAGTATTGAGCCAACTCGAAAATAAATTCGAACACTTATATTAAGTTAAAATCTGGTTTCGCGGATTTCAGAGATGATAGTGATTTTATGGTTTCGAAAACACCCAGGTATAAAGCAAATGTTTGGTTATTACAAAAGGATTTGCCTCTGACTGCCTCCTTGGTCCAGAAAATAATAATGTGGCGTGTAGACAAAAGGTTCCGGGTTCCCGCGACGAGCAATGAGTAGTGGAATACAAATGTAAGTTTATTTATTTAATATCGAAGATCAACCTCGGGGCAGATTCAACATTATTTTTATAACATACTCGGCGAAAGCAACCACGCTGTGGAGGTTGTCAAATATACGTATGTACAAAAACCTCAAATACAAGCCAAGTATATTTATACAAAACTGTCCCCAACCTCCCACACTAGGCTTAACGATAACAGGTCGTTACGAAGACATCCCGATGGCTCAGTGGTAATGAAATTAGCTGTTTACCCGAGCCGGGACTCGAACCCTGTTAAAGGCGCTAATTCGAACACCGTAATGCATTTTATGATGTAGCCAATGTAGACTTAATTAACGCTTAGAAGTGGCATTAATAATATGACGATTTATTAACTATTAGATTTATGTCTCGTATTTATGTTTGATGAAGCTATTTTCTCATCACTAGTTTATTGTTTCGTGAATTGCTGTTTGGGAGGAGCTCAGAATTTTCATAATATAATAGTACGAGATCCGGCTACAGGGTTAGTGCGCTCGTCGGTTTTTTGCTAAAAACCATTTTTTCATGTATATTTATAATTAGGAGAATATATATGTACCAAGTTGCCTATCAGAAATTAGCCGCTAGTATTTTTAATTGATGTACCTATATATATGGATACATATGTCCCACTGCTGGGCACGGGCCTCCTATACAACTGAGAGGGTTTTTGACCTTAGTCCACCACGCTGGCCTAGTGCGGATTGGCGGACGTTAACGTTTAACGTTATTCAATAGCAAATAAATCATCCGCCATTTCGTCTATGGCGGCTCTAGAGTAATCTGTGTCTATGGTCAGGAACATTTGGCGAGCAGGGCGCTTGCTTTCGGTAAATATTTACGTATGAGTCAGAGACGCCGCGTTCACGAATGGCTAAAATGTTGCGGCAATTTATCCTATGGGTACATAAATGTATGGTACACATACACATACATACATAAACTCACGCCTGTATTCCCCGAAGGGGCAGGCAAAGGTGCATTTCTGCACCCACATTTCGCCAGGTATGTATCAGTCCCACGTAATAGGAGGCGAGCCTATTGCCGTTTTTCGGGAACATTTCCAGACTCCGTGCTGCTACTGAGAATTTCCTAATGGAAAAACCCAGTAACACTTTGCCCGACCCGGGAATCGAACCCAGGACCTCTAGATCGCACGGCATATACTTGTACCGCGAGACCACGAGGCAGTAAATGTATGGTATGTACGTTATAGGCTATAGCTTAATAAGAAATGATGCGAAATACTAAGTTTAAAATAATGTGTTAATTAAAGCCTGTACTTATCCTTTTTATCTGTTTATTTGATTGCAATTGATTATTAATTCTCTTTAACTGCCTCATCTCGCGGCGTAAGTATGTTCCGTGCGATGATTATTTGGTTTTACCATTAAGAAAATCTTAATAGTAGCATGGAGTCTGCGGAGTGTCCGAAAAACGGCAATAGGCTCGCCCAGTATTACGAGGGATCGATACATACTTGGCGAAATGTAGGTTACTGCCTACCCCTTCAGGGAATACGGGTGCGAGGTTATGTATGTATAAATACATATACGTACATATGTATTTATGTAAATTCCCGATTGAAAAGCCCAATAAAACTATACCCAACCCAGTCTGTATAATTTTTAGTCGCACTCTTATACCGCTTGACCACGAAACCGTTTAAGTAGAACATCATCATCATCAGCCCATATACATACGTTCCACTGCTGGGCCCAGACTTTCCCTACAACCCTTAGTCCTTCATAATTTACGGCAATAAATCGAAAAGCGTCATTCTACCGCTGCTAGTGAAGGCAGAGTAACGTTTATTAGGTTTTATTACTGCAAGGCTATCTGCCAGTGATGGCTAAAACACGGATTTTTCGCTAAAACTTTAACTTCAACTTGGGGCTAATATTATATCTGTGTTAGGGTTATGAATTTATTGACCGAGTTGCGGTCATTGACCTATTTTGGGGAAGTGTTTTGATGGAACTTTTTGAAAGATGAGTTTGTCGGGTTTGATAAAGAAGTTTTAAATAGTGATAGACTACGTTCACATTTTGGTCAACAATATCTACGCAGGTATAAACAAACTGGCTCTCTAACACTACGAAATGTCGGCAGTATGAAAAAATTAACAATTTTTTTTTAACTTGATTGCGATCTAGAGGTTCGATTCCCGGGTCGGGCAACGTGTTATTCGAATTTTCTATTAGGAAATTCTCAGTAGCAGCACGGAGTCTGGAAATATGCCCGAAAAACGGCAACAAGCTTGCCCCCTATTACTGATACATACCTGGCGAAATGTGGCTGCAGTAATGCACCTCTGCTACCCTTTCGGGGAATACAGGCATGAGGTTATGTATGTATGTACAAAATATTGTCTTAGTGCAAGAATGGAACCCGCATCCATTCGATTTACAAGCTAGTGTCTAACAAGGCCAGGCCTCGGAGGCTGTCAAACGATACACACCGGGTGCCGATATTTTTTGTCCCACTTTTTTCGACCCCTAAGCCCATCGTTGATAGAACCACATAAATTGAGTTAATGTCCGGAAAAGTAATTTTGTGAAATGGTAGTTTTTGATGCCTTCGCTATCTAGTAATTAAGAGCAGCAACTTTAATGATATAGTAAGTAGACTGGTTGGTTTTGAGTGCTCGATGTTTGCGGAGGAAAAAAAGATGGCGGTTATCTAATGCATAGGGTTTTGGTCTAGTAATCTTTGTTGGTTAAGCGGCAACGTTTATGTAATACTGAAGATTAGATTGTTTATTAACTGAGTGGGTTGTGAGTAGTGACGGCCTCGAGATTAAAGTGCATTGGTCGAGAATCTCGGCTGTCGCGGGTTCAAACCCCAGGCACACACCTCTGACTTTTAGAAGTTACGTGTGTATTCGAAATGAATTAACACATATTTTAAAAGTAAAGTAAAAGTTCTTAGGATTTTTTTAGTTGTGTCCCCAACCCACACGGTGGACTAAGATCTAAGCCCTCTCAATTGTAGAGGAGGCCCGTGTCCAGTAGTGGGACAAATATGGGCTAATGATGATGAAATTTTGTTGGTTGAGAGCTATAGTTTATGTAAACGAAAAGTATAAGATTGTGATGTTAAATCAGTGGGCTACAGATGGTTGCAATTTCGATTTTTTGGCTAAAAGAGTTTTTAGATTGATTTAATACCCATAGACTAACAACATAATCTTGGACAACCTGGATACACTTGGTATATGAAGTCTCTTTAACAAGTAAAATGTAAGTCATAATTTAAGATTAAAATAGTGTTCTGCAACCTCAAGCGATTATTTCTCAGTTGCCGACTTATAAAAACTATGTTCTAAAAAACTTCGCAAAGTTATCGAAAACATTCCGTTGATTTATTTTCATTGACTTATATTAGGGAGTCATATTTTAATTACTTTTCACTTCAAGACGAATTTACACTTCAAGACGAATTTACACTAGTTTTAAAGACAATACCCTCTAAATTTCTGAAGTTAATGTAGAAATGATAATTTTACTACGCGTTGTTAATGCAGTCTCTCTATCTGGACAGTAGTGAGTTCAAATCCAAAGCATATAGCGCCAACTTTTCGTTATTATAGCCGTATTCATATTGTATTAAAACGCACTTAAAAGTGAATGAAAACTTTGTGAAGAAGCCTAAAAGATCCCTAAACGGTACTTAAAAATTAAGACCACCAATTTATAGGCTAACTTAGTGGACTAAAACCTTTTCTTACAACCGTAAGGATACCCACGACAAAGGAATGGGCTGTTGTTGTACTTGGCCATCAAATCGAGTTCTGGAGGGACTCCATGCCATCAAATCATCTCATTTAGATATCAATTGATAAAATTGAACTATGTATATGCGAAGTTTGTTCTGGAGACAAATAATGAGGAGTCATTCTGACTTTGAAATACTTTCCTGTTATTTCTAAGGCCATTTACAAAGCACTGTTAGAATTATTTAATAACTTATTTATGTCTTGTTAAAGCGCTTAGTGTTCCTAAGCCTGTTGTGTCATTAAGTAATCTCAGTCTAGTTATATTTGTGTATGAGCGAAAAGTAGCTGTTGCCTAAAACTCCCATTCAATAGTGAAATAGACATTTTTTCCCAACTCCTCATATTTTTACTATTCAATATGCCATTGAGATCGTTCAGGTTCGCTACCCAAAATATAGTTTGTGGGTGCAACTGTCGATACTAAATAATCAAAATGAGTTTTATAATCTAAACTAATAGTATATTATCAAGATTGACTGCATTTGTTGTTATGATTTATGTAAACTATTTAAGTATATTTAAGATATATTTAAGTAAACTCGCACTAGGACAGCATGGTGGACAAAGGCCTAACTCCTCTCAGATGCCCGTGCCCAGCAGTGGGACGTACATATATGGGCTGATGATGATGATGTCTAATACTTGGGTCGGACTAAGTATGATTGGGTTTTTCTATTAGGAAACTATATGAAGTATACTTGAGGCTAGAAATGTATCTAAAAATAGGTAATGAGAGAGAGAACAGTCTATGTACTACTTAAGAATATTCTAGTTTCACAGAATTACTTAGTGTAGAGGGTTTACACGCAAAATATAAATATGTCATGAAGCCAAAATGATCCGATAAATAATATTAAAGGAGATGTAGCACGCAAGAAAGGTGACTTAGGATCTAAAGCCTGCTGTTCATAGCTCTACCATACAAACGGAAACAGGGGAAAACAGAAAAGCTGACTCATTTTTAAAATAGATTTTTAACATTCACGCGCTAGTTTTCAACTGTTTTTAAAACGCATAGGAAGAATTAAATATACCTATTTTGTAAAAAATATTTTCTTTTATACACGATGTGTTTCAACAACAGATTATATAGTTTAAAATATGTTATAGTTAAAAATGATATTTTTACAAACCCATGGCGCAGTTGACTAGATACCAGCTTACGAAATGAGAGGCCGCGGGTTCGATCCCCGCACCGAGTCAAATGTTTGTGTGATACATAAACATTTGTTTCGGGTCTGGGTGTTTGTGAGACCGAAAAGTCTTTCGTAGTTTCTGATACTCACGACACAGAACTTGTATCCTATTGTGGGGTCAGAATGTCTATGTATGTGACTGTTGGGTGTATTTATTATTTATGTACAAACAAATACAAACGCACATTTTTCTTGTATCCCCGAACAGTTTTGAATCCTAAATACTAAGGGGCGAGCCTATTGATATTTTTTTCTGTAAATTTACTAATCGAAAAACAAAGACTTCCCGTCCAAAGCCAATCTTAATGACACGCCGCCCATTTACGACGTGGATACGCGAGTACATGGAAACGGTATAACATATCAAATATGGCTAAACATTTAAAAAAAAATTACAATCGCTTACCCACAAACCCATAATCTAAGACGCTAATCATCTTGCGACAAATAATCGCACAAAATTCGCCACATCAATCGCCAGCCCTTTGGTGCCATCTTCTGACGCATGAATAAGGTATGTAGGCTGAAAGGCGTTACTCCGGCCGAAGGCGCTTGCTTCGGCCTATGAGCCCTTATCGTGATGAGATAGCGTTTAATACGCTGCCTTGGAAATTTTCCCTTCAAAATTTGACTGCGTCAAAGGCGATGATGTTTAGGAAGGAGCTTCTTGGAGCTATTTCCAAGTTCTTGAAGTCACAAGTGAATAGATGTACTTTATGTAATATAATAATACACGCCTGAAGCCTTGAAGGTGTACTATAAGGGACATTTCAGCACCCACTTATCGTCAGCTATTTTTGAAGTTGTGGCGAGTATATTGCCATTTTTCGGAGATCTTTGTATCCTATTGAAATTTCCCGTGACAAATATCTCCGTCACTACCCATCCCTTTGTGGATATGGGCGTGAATTATGCATTCTATCATGCAAACTACAACCATTGCGCCAATGGTCGTTGAATTTTACTATCCAATACATACCAGTGGCGGTACTTCCATAGAAGCCCAAAAGCCCAGTTTGCCTTTTACAATTCCAAAGAATATTTTTTAGGCTTGAAATCTTTATTTAACTAAAGTAGTTTGCTAAATAAAGACCCCATAATAAGCAAATATAAACTAGATATTACACAATTTACGTTTAACGCTTTTGGGCTTCTATGAAAGTCCCGCCACTGATACATACATACATACATAACCTCACGCCTGTTTTCCCCGAAGGGGTAGGCAGAGGTGCATTTCTGCACCCACATTTCGCCAAGTATGTATCAGTCCCACTTAATATGGGGCGAGCCTATTGCCGTTTTTCGGGTACAATACCAGACTCCGCTGCTACTATGTATTTCAAACCCAATAACACTTTGCCCGACCCGGGAATCGAACCCAGGATCTCTAGATCCCACGGCACATACATGTGCCACGAGACCACGAGGCAGTCAACATAATCACTACATATTGCGCCAACTGAAGTAAAAGGTGCAAGATGAATTCTAAAAGAACTTAGACACAGTCCCCTATGATATTATATAATTACAGCATGTGAAAAACAATGGAGGTGCTGGGCGGGAGTCGAACCATCCATCAATGCGCGCTTAAGCCAACCATACTAATGACTTTAATTACTTGTAACTCAATTATAACGGACCCTTAAACGAACATTGGGTGCCAACATTTGGTCCAATTTGCTAATGTTCTAAAAGTTGACTAAGTTTAACTATAGCATTTCAATCGACGATGGTACAAACATTTACGCCTGTATCCGCGAAGGGAATTACCAGATCCATCCCAAATAATGGTGGGCTTCCAAATTTCCTTTTTAGAGGCACAATTATATGCTCCACGGTGCTATTGGGAAACTCGCAATAAAATATATCCTACTCTCTTGAGCCCGACTCGATTTTCGGGTCCTAGAGCCATTCGATCGCACACTGACACTGAGTTGCAGGGATAAGTGTGGGGAGTACCTACCTACATAATTTATATAATGTCCGTTTAGTCATATCTTGGATCCCTTTTAAATAAACGCATCGATTTTTTTTTAAATAATATCGATTTCTTACCCAATCTAATGGTAAGATTCATCATCATCATCATCTGCCCATATACGTCCCATTCCGTATGTCCCACTGCTGGGCACGGGCCTCCTCTACTATTGAGAGGGCTTAGGCCTTAGGCCACCACGCTAGCCTATTGCGTATTGGCGGATTACACCTCTAAGAAATTCCTAAAAACTTAGATGTAATATAATAATAATGTACAATAATATAATGGTAACATTGGTTAATTATAATTCCAAGCTGAAAACAATTGTTTGAGAATAACGACCGTTTGCCTGAGAATAATTTTAAAGGAATATCCAAATAAATATAATAATAATAAATACACCCAAAAGTCACATACATAGTTCTGACCCCACACTAGGATACAAGTCCTGTGTCGTGAGTATCAGAAACTACGAGAGACTTTTCGGTCTCACAAACACCCAGACCCGAAACAAATATTTGTGGATCACACAAACATTTGTCTCAGAGCGGGGAACGAACCCGCGGCCTCTCGTTTCGCAAGCTGGTGTCTAGCCAACTGCGCCACGGGGCTGTCGATTCAATATATTTAATTAATCGCAAGTTGGAAATTACTCTACACATATATCAAAGCCAAGCTTTATAGTTTTCAGTCTATATACCACTGGACAAATGAGGCGAGAATAAAATAAAACCTTTTTCAGAATTAATATGTTGATATAACAGAATGTGCCAAATGTTGCCGACCCATTGCCTTAATGTTAACGATTGTTGTCCGTGAAATTTATTTGAATGTTAAAATATTATGCTCTTTCATAGTAAATTATATAATGTATCGGATTTTTTATGAGAATTATTATTACCAGACTACGGCAAAGTCAAAGGAGGGTTATGATTTTTACAGGCTATGTATGTAAGTCGTGATGGCTTCGAGGTTTAGGCACGCGGTCGAGAATTTCGACGGTCGCGGGTTCAAACCCCAGACACACACCTCTGACTTTTCGAAGTTATGCGTGTATTCACAATGAATTATCACTGGCTTTCACGGTGAAGGAAAACATCGTGATGAAACCTGCACACCTAAAAGTTCTTAGGAATTTCTTAGGTGTGTAGTCCGCCAACCCGCACTAGGCCAGCGTGGTGGACTAAGACCTAAACCCTCTCAGTTGTAGAGGAGGCCCGTGCCCAGCAGTGGGACGTATTTGGGCTGATGATGATGATGATTTATATGCTGCTGGGAAGTGGCACACGTCTGAGATGAAACGGTCATAGAACCTAGCTTATTAACACATATGTTGATATTTTTATTTAAGTTAGCTAAATAGTACTTTTCCATCAGTTTGCACTCTATTTAAACTCTAAAGCACTTAGTGTTTCTATAAGGACTTAAAAATCACTACGCTCCTAAACATCCTCTTGGTGTTCACGTGGAGAGCTCTCAAGTATGCAAATTTAAGTTGTTTTCTTTTTCCCTTTTAAAAAAGGTCGCAAATTTTGTTACTAATCCGGTCAGAGCCAGCGTTGAGAACTAATGTCTAAGATTTAAGTTGGCTAAAGTCTCTAAGAAAACTTAGAAAGCCTGCGCCCAACAATGGCACGTATATAGACTGATTTATCATTACTATGATTGTATGTATCAAGAATGTGGGCACGAGACTAACCAAACATTTTATGACCAAAGTATTGCAGTTTACTTTTAATCAAAATGATTCAGTACAACAATAAAATAATATCGTTAATAAATCCTAGCTCAACATCTATTGCCTGTTATTGTAGACTTTTACAGGAACGCATTTATTGCATGCCGCAGTGGATGCGTAATAGGAAAGTATGATCTTGTTCGATATTCAGAAACATGTATGTCGCCGTGTGATTATACAGCGCAGAGGCGACAGAACACTGCAAGCATTATTTATTTTGGCACAGAATATAAGTTTAAATACACTAATACCTAGAAGTGTTTTACTAATTTCACTCTTATAGAAATAAAGAAAGAATACTTAATATTTATTATATTATATGAAAATTTATAAACTGAAATTATTATTCATATTTATTAACTTGGACCTAAACGTTTTTATATACGTTTCGTCAACTATGTTTTAGTCCTTCGTAACAAAAGCCAAGCCTTTAATCATTTATCGGGCTCGTTTCCAGATAATATAAAAGATTTATTACTTTGTCTATGGCCGGAGATCAGTTATTTCTTTAGGCAACGCTTAACGTTCAGTATACCTTGACATTTTAAAAACTCAAGCATGACAATACACAAAAGCTATTCCGATAAATTCGTCATAGTTTTAATTGATTAAATTAAAAAGAAAATCTAATCCATTTTACTTTTTTGTGTAAAAAGTGAAAGCTGCAATTGTGATGAAGCACTTTAGATGTTAGCTTTGCAATTTATCTTATCAGATAACTTTGTCCATTTACGGCGGAGATTAGGTACTTTAGCAGATATTTAATAATTAATTGATGAGGCAAATACATGCTGCTCTTTTCGGAAAAAACCTTTTATTGAATAAAAAATTAATATAGTCTAATATATTCCCGCTAAAACATAAAAATCAAAATCGCCATAATACTTATTAAAAACTACGTAACAATAATTTTATAATAATAAAAAGGAAGCATCGTTGGCCGATGGATACGCGTGGAACAAGAGGTTCCGGTTTCGATTCCTAGGTCCTGTAAAGAGATATTCAATATTACTATTATCAAATTCTCAGAAGCATTACGGCTTTTAGAAATGTACCTGATAAACGGCTATAGGCTCGTCCCTTATAAAACACGTTTACCTTACCCTTCAGGTATACAGACTTGAGACTTTGTATTAAGATAAAACTAAACTGCAGACGATGTGACTATTAACAGTTGATTTCATTATAATTATCATCCTCAGCTTACCTTAAACTTTTTAATCGGCCACTATTGCAATAAAAATACGAAGTGGACTTTCTATTCTGTGTAATCTTTGGCCGTGTAAGTACTTTTGTTCGTTTTACCTATCGTCCAGCAGGGTTGCTACTAACGCGTTTTATTACCTTTTGTTTATTGTTGCCGGTGGAACAGCGTGCAAAATCACCAATACAAAAAGACATTTATTTCGCGATGGGCCGCACTGTCGATAGATTTTTTAAGGTAACGTATTGATGGTTATTCGACAATGTACGCTTTTGGCCAGGGCTTCACCTCAGACCCTTGTTAATATTGCTTTATAATAATAACACCCAAAAATGACCCGTAAAACTAAACTCAATAAGAAATACAAGTTATTTGCTGTGGGCATTAGAAATTGCTTTACTACTTATATCGACTTAAGTCATCATCATCATCATCATCAGCCCATATACGTCCCACTGCTGGGCTCGGGCCTCCTCTACAACTGAGAGGGTTTAGGCCTTAGTCCACCACGCTGGCCTAGTGCGGGTTGGCGGACTACACACCTAAGAAATTCCTACGAACTTTTAGGTGTGCAGGTTTCATCACGATGTTTGCCTTCACCGTTAAAGCAAGTGATAATTCTTTGTGAATACACACATAACTTCGAAAAGTCAGAGGTGTGTGCCTGGGGTTTGAACCTGCGACCTTCGAAATTCTCGACCACGCGCCTAAACCTCGAGGCCATCACTGCTTAAGTAGTAAGTAAAAAGTAAGAAGGTCATATAGCCAGAAAAGACGGAGATAACCTGGCACAATTGATGGTTACTGGCCAAACCGAGGGCAAACGTCCGAGAAGCCGGTGTCCCATCAGATGGTCGAACCAAATCTGCTCGACGCTTCATTCAAGACTTTATGTTGCGCTCCATTATGCCAAAGACTGGAACAGATGGCGCAGCATAGTAAGAAGGATGTTGCTGTTGGTACAGGGGATCACAACTCTCAGCAATGAAATGAAATGAAATGAAAATTAGTTAGCTGTAACATTTTAGCGTTTTGGCTACTTAAATAAATATAAATACATAATTTTTCTCAATCTTTACTACATTTATATAACATACAACTACAGACCAGTGGCGGTACTTCCATAGAAGCCCAAAAGTCCAGCTTGTCTTACAAAATTCGGACTAATAAATTTTAAGCTTTAAATCTTTATTTAACTAAAACAATTTGACATATAAATGAGAATATCCTAACCCAGCAATAAACAATTATAATCTAGACATTACACAATTAACGTGTAAGGCTTTTGGGCTTCTATAGAAATACCGCCGTTGCCTACATCATCATCATCAGCCCATATACGTCCCACTGCTGGGCACGGGCCTCCTCTACCATTGAGAGGGTTTAGGCCTTAGTCCACCACGCTGGCCCAGTGCGGGTTGGTGGACTACACACCTAAGAACTTTTTAGGTGTGCAGGTTTCATCACGATGTTTTCCTTCACCGTTAAATTACGTGATAATTCATTGTGAATACACACATAACTTCGAAAAGTCAGAGGTGTGTGCCTGGGGTTTGAACCCGCGACCGTCGAAATTCTCGACCGCGTACCTAAACCTCAAGGCCATCACGACTTACCTACATACCTTACTTGCCTACATACCTTATAATAATCCTTGATTCCGTAGTGGATAAATTAGAATGTTAACCTTACCTCTTTTCCTTTATTTCATTTCAGGCCCACGTGTGCCGGCTTGCGGAACCAGTACTTTGAATTCTACCTCGACAGTCGACACGACAAAAAGGTATGAATATTCATGTTTTAGCATAGCATTAACCTGTGAATACCGAGCCACATATTGTAATATTAGGTTCTTTAAATGAAGCAGAAAAAAAACGACAAACGATTTGAAGTCAAATACATTAAGTAGTATTAATACTTGAAAGTTACTACCGAAAAGCACAGCGTGGAACGTCCTCCGACAAGATGGTCGGACGACCTAGTAAAGGTCGCGGGACGTCGCTGATTGCAGGCTGCTTCCAACAGGTCCCTGTGGAAGTCATTAAGAGAGGCCTATGTCCAGCAATGGACCTCCATTATCTGATGGATAATGATAATGGATGACTTGAACTACGCACTTTTTTATTTGCCAGTAAAACAAACAAACATATAATGCCTGTATTCGTTAAGGATAGGCAGATCTGAATCTAAAAAAAGTCTTTATATCAAAATACAATGATATATTATGTATTTATCGCTTTTAATTGTAGGTACACTTTGTTACATTTGTAAATCATTAAAAATGTATGAAATGGAAAAAGGTGCAAATGGCGGTCTTACCACACATGGCGGTCTTTTCCAGAAAACCATAGGTAAATATACTGAATAGATTTGTTTAGAGGGCAGCGTATAATAAAGGGACAATATAGTATTTGGAACCAGCCCTAACGCAGTTAGGTTCCGCGTCATAAGTCGAGCTCTTCCCAACAATACTCAGCGTGAAAACATTGTACCGCCCATAAAAGAAAACATACAATGTAACACAGGCTTACAAGCAGGTTACACACCCGCAAAGATTGAAAACTTCTTAGGATTTATATGTGAACTGAATCATTTCTTTAGAACCTTATCCCGACAGAACAGTTGAATAAGATTAGAAAGGATCAGCATGCCGAGCGTGCCGAATCTACGATTAGACTATCATATGTTCGACACGGCCGCTTCTTAGTAATTCGGGTAGCATGTAATGTCATTGACTTTTATAAATGTGTGACAAAAGCAGCCCTTCATTTTAGTTTGAAATTTTTATTATTGGTCGTGTATTGAATCAATAGGTGACAGACAAGCGGCGATACTCGTCCCCATACAAAATACTGACTACCTATATCCCTTCTTATCTTATTCAGCTGTTCTGTCTTTATACCACTAAAGTACTATGATCCTAAATCACGTATTCTGGTCACTCGAAATTTATTCATTCTATTGTTGTATATGTGAAATTAAGTCTATCGGATTGTCTAGCTTTCAAGACTCAACTACCGAATTAAATTTAATATTTTTTTGTATTAAAATGGATGAAAATAATAAGGATTTAGCCTACTTTTTTATACCAATAATCTACATTGCAAAAGTAAGTTTTTTCTTCACTCTACCGATGCTCGTTAAATTTTGCTTACATGTTGTATGTGTAGTATTGTCTGGGAAATATACAGACAATATTAGTTCCTTCCATCATAGTCATGTTGTGGGTATCGAAAGCATAGACCTATGTGACAGTGTGGGTATCGAACCAGCGACTTAAAGTTTCACAAATTGTCGTACTATTGAAGTACTGCGCTATTGAAATAAAAAATAAAAATAAGAAACTATAATATTAAAGTCATCATTGAGGCGTGCAAAGCCAAGGGGAAAGCAAAGACTTCAATAAACAGACAATCGAACACAATAAAGGCTCAGACCGATGCATCAAGTTCATGGACGCTAAAACTCCTTTATCTGCACATAAAACCTTCTTACAAATGTCTCCGCAAAACATATTGTTTCTGATAACACGTAATGATGTACTTGCATGTGATAAGAATTTCAACAAGCCAAAATATTTTTGTGCCTTCCAGTTATCTTCGTGGTGGCATAAAATGGTAATTTGTCTTATTTATCAGACAAAAATGTAGACCTTTTTGCATTGCTGGATGGCAAACGTCAGAAAGAGTCGCTGGTTTGATTACCAGAAAAGGTATTCAGTCTTTTTTTTTCAAATTACGAAAACAGTGCATATATTCAAATTTGGAAAAATGGCTATAAGTTAAAAAAAAACTACGCCATATTTATCATCATTACTAATTGTCGTAGCAATAGTTTGACTACACAATCTTTTGCATTTTGAATAAAACAAGTTTATTGAGACTTTTTCACTCATAATTCAGTTACATATTTTCAAAACTAGATGTATTTCTTACTCATCATCATCATCATCATCAGCCCATATATATACGTCCCACTGCTGGGCACGTCTTCTACAATTGAGAGGATTTCTTACTCAGCTTTTATAAAATTGTCGCCGCCGGGTGGGCTTAAACCACCAACCTTTCGGTTAACAGCCGAACGTATATGCATCAAGGAATAAGGATTAGATATGACGCCACCTAATCTATACCATTTTATAAGGCATAAATTATAAAAATAGATGATTTTTTTGTAAGGATATCACAGTCCTAAATCACCTTTATCTTTTAATATACTCCAGAATACAATCTTTAAAACAGCATTTTCTCAGACGGGAGATTGATTAATTTCCGCACTAAGACCACCAATTACTTCTACACGTTTGTAAGACTGCAAACGTCATGAGACTTTATCTGCCTCTCGTTTCGGGGATACAGGCGAGGCTACATATGTACATATGTAACAAAAATCGTGACTGCGTTATTCACGTCATCCAATCGCCAATACTCGCACAATGCCATACAAAAACCCGTGATAAGTTACTCCTTATGAATGGGGTTATTACCTAAAAGAAAAATAATTATGTACGAAGCCAGAGGTCAACAAATACCTCAATTAATCAGCCACATCACAATAACAGAGATTATCTTTTAAAAACTATAAGTTTACGTTTTTTTTCGCGCGCGGATTTATCCGCCGTTTTAAATATCTCGAAATGTCATTAGCAAAATGTCCGAGAGCTCCACATGTTGTGTATAGCAATATTAACTACATATTATGTAAGTACAAGGCAATATGGTAGCAGGGATGTTATGGAGATCCGTAACCGTAACCGAAACTATCGGATATCCGAAATAAAAATATATCCGTAACCGTAACCGTATCCGTTATAAAAGTTTCGAATAATTTCGGATAGTTGTGTATAAGGGTGGAGTCTAAAAAAAAACGACACGTTTCGACTTTCGACAGGTTATTGTTTCACCGTTTACGCGCCACGTGAATCTTGCAGTTTGTTTGTTATTTCTAGTCATAACTTAACCTCTTTCATAACTAATTAGTTTCTTATTTAAGAGTCGATACTTAATTTAAGAAAGTCTTGTGTTAAGTAGCACTACTTCACCGAAATTTCATCTCAAATCAAAACACTGTGATAAGTACATGAACACTTATTGTTGAAACAAATTATACAACAAAAACCAAAAACATCCAAACAGCTGACACCTTTACAAAAGTGTCGAAAACAGTTATATTTTACTTAAATCTAATATCCGTAACCGAAACTATCCGAAATTTACGGATAATCCGAAATAATTACATATCCGTAACCGTATCCGAAACCGATATAATTTTATTCCTATATCCGTATCCGTATCCAGATCCGAAATATCATATCCGTAACATCCCTATATGGTAGTATATATTTAATTACCAAAATGTATGATATTAACATTCAATGAGGTTGGATATATACCTACACATATTTTAAGTTTCTTGAAACGAAAAGAAGTAATTAAATAACAAATAAATAAATACACCCAACAGTCACATACATAGGTTCTGATCTCACTCTAGGATACAAGTCCTGAGTCGTGGGTATCAGAAACTACGAGAGACTTTTCGGTCTCACAAACACCCAGACCCGAAACAAATACTTGTGGATCACACAAACATTTGTCTTGCTGCGGGATCGAACCCGCGGCCTCTCGTTTTGCAAGCTGGTGACTGCGCCACGGGGCTATCAATTCAAATTTTATTATTGTTGTTACGCGTTCAAGTCTATAATACTGAACGATGTATGAATTGATTCAAAAAATTTAATTAAGTAATGTTATACATGGTGCTCTGGAGTCTTCATGTGTTACTAGTGCCGAAGTGAAGTCTTGACATACCAGTTACCACGTATCTACAACGAATTATTCTAGTAAAAAATTAAAACGAATTGAATTATTTGTATTTAATAAAAAAATATGTAATAGACTAAGTTTAGGTTAATTTTAATAAATATATAGTCTCCATTAATATGCATGGCATAATAATGGGCACGGGGAGTGTTTCGAAATTAACGGCCTCTATTTCAATCAAGCCAAATACTTTATGTAGGCTGTAGATAAGAAAATTATTTTAAGAATCGCAGAATTTTTATTAAAATAAAACACTCCAGACGATTTATTGTTTTCGTACACACTACGAGTATAATATAAAAATAAATAATATGACTAATATCGCGATGCCGTATCAATAAACATGTCGGTATTCCCGCCCATTATAAATGAGTTTCGCGCCATAACGAACGCCGGTGTTGCCACAATGGAGAACCATAAATCAGCTGTCACTTTGACAGCCGCTGAAAGGAGGCGCGTCAATGCATCGATGCAAAACTTTTAAAAAGTCTTAGAGAGGTTTTTTTTAGTTGCGCACTTTGATTAATTGTGAAAAAACGAGACGATCTTATTATTGGAGATCCGTGCTTTTTGACCTTGCGACTTTGAGTCATTTTCGATTTTTTTTATAGCTAATTTATTCAAAGACATATGATTCATGTTGCCGAAATAAAAAAAAAAGAAAGTGTACGCAAACCACCACCTAAAATCGTGAGAGTAAGCTCGGCTAAAATGGAAGCTCAGAAAGGTTAAGAAAAGCTCAAGTCTTTTTATAGTTTGTTACAGAAAAAAAAACTTTTTTTAGAACTATGAAGTAAAGTACTTATATTCTCACTATATACGATTCCTTGTAAGAAAAAGTAACAATGAATGCTGTCAAAAGACGATCTCTTCCGACAATAAATAAATCACACATTCAGGAAATGTTTTACAACATAAACACATGAACATGATATGACCAAGTAGGCGTTTCAGCTATCAAAACCCACGTCTTTTATGGTATAATTTGCTAAGCGTCTGAGTAGACGCTTTCATTTCACTTTGGCTTTTTAAACCTTTACCTAATAGGTGCAAAAAGTGACCGATCATCTGATTATAACCTTCGTAACTCGATGAATTTCTGTGTGACTTTCTTTTGTTTTAAAAACCTCTGAAATCCATCAGTTCGAAAACAATTAAAATATATAGGTACTTTACTACATATGAATAGTTTATAGATGTGAAAAATTCTACCCAGTCCAATCCATGCAAGCTGTAGTATCTCATATCTACATGCACTATCTTATCCTTTGCTTCAGACGGCCATTGCCTCTAGTCAGCTTTTACCTATGTTTATTGCAGCACACCATTAGTCGATCAATCTATATGAAGAGAACGATGGTTGATGGGATCCTTGACAGTCTATACTATACAACTAGAGCATTGTTCTTGTATAGAAGTTGTTTGTTCTTACTTCAAGCTGTTTTTGTATCACAGGGTAATGGCAATGGCATTGGCAAAGGGTAGCCTCTAAAGATTGCATTGATTAGAATACACGTTTTGAGATAGATAGAGAAGTATGTGCCGTGCGATCTAGAGGTCCTGGGTTCGATTCCCTGGTCGGGCAAAGTGTTATTGGATTTTTCTATAAGGAAATTCTCTGTAGCAACACGGAGTCTGGAATTGTGCCCGAAAAACAGCAATAGGCTCGCACCCTATTACGTGGGACTGATACAAAACCTGGCGAAATGTGGGTGCAGAAATGCACCTCTGCCTACCCTTTCGGGGAATACAGGCGTGAGTTTATGTATGTGTGTATGTATGTTTTGAGATTTTTGAGATTGAAGTCTTCGTCTTTCATCATGAGCGATTCTCAGTTAGTTATATAATGAGGGAGAAACGATTTTAATGACCCAAGAATATGGGTGGTTGAACAATTTAATGGGGTTAATTTTTTACGGCAATAATATATGCGTGACCATGAGATATTATGATGTTAAGTTTTTTTGAAATAAGTTTATTTTCGATTTTTTGAGTACCTATGTGCAGTTGCGAACATTTTAGTTTGTTCCTAATTGCAGTGTCCATAAAACTATGGCTGTGTAAGCCTGCTCTTTTTGTTGTGAAAGGTTCAGGATTACTTATGGTTGAACTACGCTTTATGCCATTTTCTTGGTACAGACAAAGATAACGCGCATTTGATGTCAACCTATATTACTTAAGTTTTATATCTGCAGAACCCAAGTTAGTATTTAAGCAAACTTTTTGTCGACCAAATAATGGATGCCTCGCCGCGTTATTATGAGACTTTTGACAGATACAGCGTGTAAAATATATTGAATTTTCTGCCTCTTAACAATTAATTACAATCAGCTTTGTTGGCAATTGTTATGTTATCAATGACACGGTAAGGAGACTCGGTGATTCACTTCAAAGTTCAATCTTTCTGCTAGATAATATGATGAACTAGAAGCAATTTTTTCAAGCAAAATATGTGTATACCTACTTAATAAATAAAATTCCTTACTTAAACGATGAAGGAAAACATCGCTAGGAAACCTGCGTACCTTATTGAACTCATCTATTTGAAGTTCTCAGTTCGAGAAGTAATTTATATACCTGACTATATATAAACTGTCTGGAAATGTGCTCGAAAAGCGGCTATGGGCTTGCCCGTGGGCTAAGGAACAACAAACTATTATAACAATAGCTTTATATTTGCAGCCCGTGGCGCAGTTGGCTAGACACCAGCTTGCGAAACGAGAGGCCGCGGGTTCGATCCCCGCACCTAGATAAATGTTTGTGTGATCCACAAATATTTGTTTCGGCTCTGGGTGTTTGTGAGACCGAAAGTCTCTCGTAGTGTCTGATACCCACGACACAGGACGTGTATCCTAGTGTGTCAGAACTGTGTATTTATTTATTTATTATTATTTATATATCTCGCCTACTTCGTTTAAGATCCAGGCATATTATGTAGGTATGGGCATTTTATTTTAAGAAAATTTTGCTAGCTAAGATTCAAGATTTATAGGTGTTGATATGCAGATAATATAACATAATATAATATAACGAGTACGCGATATTAAAGATAGTGTGAAGGCAACCTTCATTGCCAGTAAAAAGCTAATGTTGCTATAACTCGTGCGCCGTAAACCTGTTAATGTCTGCCACATATAATAAGATATTTATTGCCAGGTATGTCCCCACTTGGTTCTGTATTTTTGGATTATCTTACCTCAGATAATGGCTGCATTTTTGAAACAGCAATGTTTTTAGTGGCATGTAGACCGTAATTTTCTTTTCTAGATTTTTTATTTATTTATTACGTACAAGCAATACCATTTCTGGTTGTAGTAAAATCGTCATCATCAACAACAGCCTTTGTCACGTCCACTGCTGGACATAGGCCTCTCCTATGGCATGCCACTGGGTTCGATCTTCGGCTCTCCTCATCCAACCGCTGCAGCCACCATAAAAAATATGATAAAATATAATAATTTTATTTATAATAGGTATATCTTATTACTTAACCATGAAAGACTATTGACAGAAAACCAGTAATTCTTTACCTAATGTTAAAGAATTACTATCTTGCATTGTTTGAGCAAAATCATTTACTTCAAAAATCATCCAAATTAATCAAGTAGTTTAGGCGTTAAAGCGTAACAGACAAAGTTACTTTCGCATCAAAATATTAGTAAATACATACATAACCTCACGCCTGTATTCCCCGAAGGGGTAAGCAGAGGTGCATTTCTGCTCCAACATTTCGCCAGGTATGTATCAGTCCCACGTAATAGGGGGCGAGTCTATTGCCGTTTTTCGGGCATTTCCAGACTCCGTGCTGCTTCTGAGAATCTCGTAATGGAAAAACCCAATAACACTTTGCCCGACCCGGGAATCGAACGGCACATAATTGTAATATTAGTGTGGATTAACTTTTTCCAATTCATAAGGAACCCTTGCACCATTGCATCAATATGGTCATTAAACATCCGATTTGCGTCGTAAAACTCATAATTACCCACGCCAAAGCCACGCCGTTAACGACAGTTAACAGAATAATCTGCGGCTAAAATAGCAAATATGTATTTCACTCTATAATGGTGAATGGCGGTGATCATGTAGTATAACTAAAATAAATTTAATTACTATAAGTTTTAAGGCGCCATGAATAAGAATTTTAGTGTTGGTTCTAATTAATTACGACATAAAATTAACAACATCGAATTAAATGTAAATATATATATATATATATATATATATATATATATATTTATATATATATATATATATATATTCAGCCTATCGCCGTCCACTGCTGAACGAAGGCCTCCCCAAGTAGGCGCCAACCAAATGTAAATACATATACAAATTTATGACTATGTCCTCTGAGGTGAAAGCTGGGGGACATTTCTCGATCGACGATTCGCCTCCGGTCTTTTAAGTCCTTAATAATACTCTTTGAAGTCATTTGTGTATTCATAATGTACTATCACGTATTTTAACGGTAAAGGACAACATTGTGAAGAAACCTACACTCAGAAATGTTCTTCGGATTTTTTTAAGTGTAGTCCCCACACTAGGCCAGCGTGGTGCACTAAGGCCTAACCCTCTCATTTGTAGAGGAGGCCTGTGTTTAGCAGTGGCACGTATATGGGCTGATGATGAAAAATGACTATAATAGCTATACGTCTTCAAAACTGCATATTCTTACAAATCTTTCAGACAAATTACCCACAACATAGGTAACAGAATTCCCCACCCAGTGTGGCGTAGTGCATACAACGCGGCATAGTACGCGACGTATCAAAGCACGGACAGCACGACAGTGGAACGAGGGCAATCCCCGTATTTAATTAACCGGAAGCGCTCGTAGCGACGCGATTGCTTGAAAAAACTGTTTCGCGCCAGATACGTACGACATGTGCTTGTCGTTGGAGACTGGAAGCTTCAGGAATTTTGTATAAAAACTGCATTTTATTCCCATATTTACCTGGTGGGTGACGGGTGCTAGTTTGGTTAAAAATAAATGACATAAATTTGGAACGTCTGTTCAAATATTTTTGATACATCAACAGAGCAAGCAGCTAATGTGATCCCTGCTGTTTTTTTTCTTTTTTTTCTCCTTACATGTAGATGTAGATTGAATGTAGATTGAATGTAGATTCACGTTCACAACCGTATACTTGTTGGAGTAAGCGCATGCGTTTTTATACATCCCGGAAAACGAATTTGGAGTCTTGATTGCATCCCGCTCACTTGTGAAAACGACTTAAACCATCACGTTGATCTGGTAAACTTAAAATAAGTTAGATTCCTTATGCAGAACTATTAGTTATAATTAATCTTTAAAATTTGTACATTATCGTTGATCTGGTAAACTGAAAATAAGTGACATTCCTTATGCAGAACTATTAGTTATGGTATACTTAATTAACCTTTAAAAAACATTATCATCATCATCATCAGCACATATACGCCCCACAGCTGGGCACGCGCCTTCTCTACAACTGAGAGGGTTTAGGCCTTAGTCCACCACGCTTGCCCAGTGCGGGTTGGCGGACTACACTCCTAAGAAATTCCTAAGAACTTTTAGGTTTCGTCAATATATTTTTCTTCACCGTTAAAATACGTGATAATTCATTGAAAATACACACTTAACTTCGTATAGTCAGAGGTGTGCGCCAGGGGTTTGATTCCTCGACTGTCCAGATACTCGACTGCGCACCTAAACCTCGAGGCCAGCGATACTTTCATACAAAATACATTATCAACAAGACATTTTTAATAGCTCCAAACACGTCAATACTTCAGCAACACAGCCATTTTCTCACTGGTAACAATCATTCCGACGGTTTAAAAGCATCCTATAGCAATTTTAATGGGAGGTGGAGTCGATTTTTAAAAGCAGAGACACTTTCAGTTGCGCATTTAAATCTATCGTTGTTTAAATTGGGTTTTGTTTCAATGTTCGATAATAGAGCCGTTTGATGTGTTTTTCGTGTGAATAAGAGATGTGGAGTAATTGGATTCTTTGTTGTTTCATTTGTACGATGTCTTTTAATTGAACGATTTTCAAATAGAATTCGTTGGATGCTATGGGATTGTAGACATTTGATTGCAGTTGAAGTTCAAAGAGAATTAAGTTTGAAGTTGATGGTAAATTGATTAGAAACCGGTTTTAATGTGTTGCGGGTTATATGAGAATATACTGAACTGAAGTCAAGTAATGATGGCCTCGAAGTTTATGCGCGCGGTCGAGTAAAGTCTCGTCGGTCCCAGGTTCAAAAACCAGGCACGCTCGTCCTGCTTTGCGAAGTTATGTGTATATTCACAATTTATTTATCACCTACTTTAACGGTGAAGGAAAACATCGTGAAGAAACCTGCACACCTAAAATAATTAGGACTACAACACGCCGCATTAGGCCAACGTGGTGAACAAAGGCCTAACTCCTCTCAGGTGTAGAGGAGGCCCATGTCCATTTTTAGGTTCGTATACGCGCTGACGTAGATAAAATCAAACACAGCTTTTTTATCTTCCTTTTTGAGTCAATGAGCAAAATGTGCACTTTATTTCAAAGCTTTTCATTAGTACACAGGAAATTAAAAAAAAAAATGCTTTTACTACTTACGACTCAGTCTACACCTATGTCCCAGTTAAGTTGAATATGTGCGCAGCAATGGACATAAGATAACAGGTCAACAGGAAATGGGTTCGATTCCCAAACCAAGACGGCATAAAAATGTGGTTGAAGTTATTAATCTTTCAAAGTCAAAGTCAAAATATCTTTATTCAAATAGACTTTTGCAAGTTCTTTTGAATCGTCAATTTTACACATCTTAATTTTTTAAACTATTGCCGCTTCGAAACGTGTTATAGCTGTGGAGAAGAAACGGCAAGAAACTCCCTCAGCAACACGACATGTCATTTTTTCTTTAAAAAAACAGCAATATAATTATGTCTTTTTTTCATTACATTATTTAAATTTTACATTATAAATGTCATAACGATACAAACTGTAGCAACAAAACAAAACTCCGATCAATTTACTTACTCCCAGGGCTTATTATCTTCAATAAAATCTGAAACTTTATAGTATGCTTTTTTGTAAAGCTTGTCTTTAATTGATTTCTTAAACATTGTCAAGGGAAGGTCTCTAATAGCCTTCGGAAGTTTGTTATAGAAGCGTATACATTGCCCCATAAAAGAGTTATTAACTTTCCGGAGACGAGTTACGTGTTGAACGAGATTACATTTGTTCCTAGTATTTTTATTGTGTACATTACAAATTTTATCAAATTTATCAAGATTCTTTTGGACGTACATTAAGTTTTCGTATATAAACTGACAAGTGAGGGTAAGAATATTTATTTCCTTAAATTTTTCTCTAAGTGAAGCCCTGGGACCTAAATTATAAATAGCCCTAATGGCTCTTTTTTGCAAAACAAAAATAGTGTTAATATCCGCAGCGGCTCCCCACAAAAGAATATCATATGACATAAGGCTATGGAAATAGCTGAAATAAACCATTCTTGCCGTTTCCTCGTCAGTCAGACGTCTGATCTTTTTCACTGCATATGCCGCTGAACTTAATTTGCTTGCCAATTGTTGAATGTGCGGTCCCCACTGGAGTTTTGCGTCTACCGTAATTCCCAGAAATGTAGTAGACGCAACAGGATCCAGTTCTTCACCGTTAATTTGTACAGTGGTTTTTAATTGCTTAACATTGGGCATTGTGAATTTAACACATTTAGTTTTTTTTCGCATTTAAAAGTAAATTATTATTATCAAACCACTGAACAACTTTACGAAGTGCATTGTTTACTTCGTCAAAATTATCGAGACGTCTTTTTACGTTAAATATAAGAGATGTATCATCCGCAAACAGCACTATATAGTTTTTATCCCCTACGTAGTAAGGCAAGTCATTAATGTACACAAGAAACAGAAACGGCCCAAGAATTGAACCCTGTGGGACTCCCATGGTAACCGACGATCCTGGAGAAAGTTCTCCATTAACGTCAACCCTCTGAACTCTGTTATTCAAATACGAAGTCAGAAGATTGAGAGCTCCGTTTCTAATGCCATAATGGTTAAGTTTCCTGACGAGAATGTCATGTTTGACACAGTCAAAGGCTTTGGACAAGTCGCAGAAAATGCCAATAGCATCTCGCGACTCTTCCCATGCCCTGAACACAGTTTTTAAAAGTTCAACCCCTGCATCGATAGTTGATCTACCCTTAGTAAATCCGAACTGTTTCCGATGAAGTAAGTTATTTTTATTGAAAAAGTTCAATAATTGATTAAGTATAATTTTTTCAAATAACTTACTAAGAGTTGGTAAAACAGAAACAGGTCGAAAATTTGAAGGGTCTGTGGTATCACCAGATTTAAAAAGTGGTATTACCTTACTAAGCTTCATCAGGTCAGGAAACACTCCAGATGCGACGCAACGATTGAACACAGCTGCCATGTGAGGTGCTATAATATCAATTATAGAGGATATAGTAACCACTGACATTCCCCACAAATCTTTAGTCTTTTTTTTATTAATTTCTTTAAAGGCCTTTAAAATATCATAATGACTAATTGCTGTAAATTCAAACGATGCATCACATTGAGGAACATTATCTTCAAGAAGTAACAAAGCAGACCTAGAAGACGACTGAAGATGTTGAGTAGTTACTATTGGAATATTGCCAAAAAATCTTTCAAATTCAGCGGCCACTTCAGTGTCTTTTGAAACAATGTCATTATTAACTTCTATACTAAATTCTTTGTGGTGTGCTGTGTGCCTTCCCGATTCAGAATTGATAATGCTCCAAGTGGCTTGTATTACATTCTGGGCTGATTTAATTTTATTTTTAAGATGCATTGATTTGGCAGCGGAACAAACTCGTTTAAAAACCTTAGAATATAATTTTACATAGGCAATAAAAGCCGGATTTTGGTTAAACATTCTTTGATTATATAAATCATACAATTTATTTCGGCTTTTAAATATACCAGTAGTTGCCCACTCACTAAATGTCAGACGGTTCTTCAAAGTAATTGTTTTTGATTTAAAAACTTTATTGTGTTCCATGTTTATATGACTAAATAAAGAACCATAAATTTTGTTGGGATCTTTATGAGAGGACAACTTAGGTATGTTTAGTTCCATATTTGTTATAAAATAATTTAAGCGGCTAGCAGTAATAGGAACAAATGTAATACTTTTGCTTGATACTTTACATGTATGCAAAGGTAAAGACACCAACTGGCCACAGTGATCAGAATCAAAACTATTAATAATAGTACTTTCAATAACTTTAACGTTGGTAAAAATGTTATCTAGACATGTTGCACTTGTGGCAGTGATTCTTGTTGGCTCAAAGAATACATTTTTCATGTTATATGATTTAAAAAGATTTATTATGTTTATAGTTGCCTGTGAGTTTTCAAGTATATTTATATTAAAGTCTCCACAAATAATCACTCCCTTATTTGAATTACATGTTTTGTGCAAAGCGTCTTCCATGATTTCCATAAATGATAAAAGCAATGCACAAGGTGGCCTGTATACACTTAGAACAATAAACTGACCAGATTCAATACAAGCTATTTCTGCAACACGTTCAACAGAAAGTCTCACTATGTCAAGTCTTTCTTTAAATTTTATTAATTTATTCAAGATTATTAAGGAGCCTCCATGTATCATATTTGTTCTGTTGAATGTGCTAGCAACATGATGGTTGTTAAAGTTAAACATCAACTCATTGGATTTTAGCCAATGTTCAGTTATACATAAAATATCAATGTTGTTTGAGTTCAGAAATAATTCCACTTCCAGTTCTTTATTTTTTAGTCCTTGTATATTTTGGTGTACCATGTTAATAGCCTGTTTATTATTGCTACAATTTATATATAATTTACTAATATAGCCAGAGTTTGTCTCTGTTGTCTTATGAACTAATTTAAATTAAATGTCTTATTATTCAGATTACTATAATCCGAATTTATATCAATCCGCTCAATAGAGCATAGTCTATTAGCCAAATTCTTGGCTGTTACTTTAAAATAATATGATAGCACATCTGCTATCTGTCTTTTTATGTATAATGGGAGATAAAAATTATCTCTTGTCTTAGAATATAATTTACTAACATACTTGTTAGTGTCAATTACATGAAATGTCTTATTATTAGTGCACATTGTGTGCATTGTTATATTTAACCTATATCTAATGTTATTTTCTTCCGCTGACAAGTTTTTACTATAGGGTAATGTAAACATTACTACCTCTGTCAGATTTAATGAACATAATTGTTCATAGAAGTTTAATAATTTAATTTTGTTTAAATTACCCCTATTGCCAATGAATATAACTAATTTAGTATTCAAATCAAATTTTTTATGATTAAGTATGCTTTTAGCAATTACTGAATATGGCATGTTAGGCATACAATTATTTAATAGTGTTTGTCCCCTTTCCAAACTAACTAATGCTCCCATGTTTTTGCCCATTTCATCGCTGTACATAATTACATTTCTACTTACTTTGTATGGAAGTTTCTGATTATTGGAGTTATTGGCTGTCTCTGTAGGTTGAGGGCTTAAACATAAAGAAGAAGATGTTGATGAATTGTTGAGTGAAGGAGCATTCATAGGCTTTGAATCACTGACACTATTGCAATTACATGTCAAATTTTGGTTTTGCAATGAATCAAAGCGATCTGCATTGTATTTACACAAATCTATTAGTTCAGTCAAAGCTGATAAATGCTCTTCAATCTCTCTTTGAGCATTTTCATATTTATATGTCATTCTGTTCTCTTCATCGGAAACTAAGATAGGCCTTTCGGCTTTACACGAATATTTGCCAAATAGATCATACAAACAATTATTTGCATTCTAGAATTAAGCTAATAGCATTGAACCAGAGTTGACAGCCCCGTGGAGCAATTGACTAGACACCAGCTCGTGAAACGACAGGATACGGGTTCAATCCCTACACAAATGTTTGTGTCATCATCATCAACCCATATAGTCTCACTGCTGGGCAAGGACATCCTCTACAAGTGAGAGGGTTGTTTGTGTGATCTACAAATATTTGTTCCAGGTCTGGGGTTTGTGAGACCGAAAAGTCTGGCGTAGTTTCTGATACCCACGACACAATTTTTTTATGCTAGTGGGGTCAGAACTATATATGCACCTGTTGTGTTTATTTATTTAATGCAACATGGCGATAGTCCATGAAGTCAGGAACGTACTTATTTTATACATCAGTATATTAACAAAAATACCTTCAAAATATTCTACATCCCTTAAAACGTAAGACACAATCGTCCTAGAAAAACACTTGGACAGGACAAGACAAAGGCTCCTAATAAAATATCACAAAAGAATAAACAGGCTATATATCTTTTACGGCTCGTCACTTCACAGCTAAGGCCGTAGGGCTGGCATACTTCATGAAACATATGTCCTATCTATGTATATTATACGCCCCACTACTCGGCACAGGCCTCCTCATTTAAGGAGATATTAATGACTCATATTCGTCTGAAATGTGTCGATAATTATTAATAACTGACTTCTTCCTTCCTTTCTTGAAGATTTTTTTAAAAGCAACTCTTTCCACCAGACAGTAAATAATAATATCTGTTGTTTTGGACTGGAATATAGTAAATCAATGTAGTCAATACCCTACATCGAACCATGTCAGGATGTTTGCATATTATAATGGATCACGTCGGTCATCATCATCATCATTATCATCAGCCCATCTACGACCTACTGCTGGGCACGGACCTGCAGGTGAAAAAGTCTACATCTGAGAGGGTTTAGGCCTTAGTTCACCACGCTGGCCTAGTGCGGGTTGGCGGACTACACACCTAAGAAATTATTAAGAATCTTTTTAGTGCTTTTTTTGTGCAGGTTTTCTCACGATGTTTTCCTCTACCGTTAAAGTAAGTTGTGATTATTCATTGTGTATACACATATAACTTAGAAAAGTCAGAGGTGTGTGCCTGGGCTTTGAACCCCAGTCAGTAGTAAGAGGCTGAATCCGGAATTAGACAAACCGGAACAGCTCTGATACGAATATTAAAGAATTCCTGAAAGATATAAACAAAAAAGTACATATAAGTTGCTTTTATTTACAATATTTCCTGCACGGTTGGAATTTACGCCTTTCTTGCCTATTATTATGATAGTCGTTGACAACCCTATGTAACTTAGTAAAAACAACCAAAAACCACTTCCAGAGATAACTAAAATTTTACGTTGTACTCACAATAATAAAAAAACTCTTATCTTAAGATTAAGACGTATGATACCGAGTGACGTCATTTGATAGGCTCAATGCTTTTATACTACAACGCACGCGAATTTAACTTCTATCGTAGTGTGGGTAAGTTCCAATTCAAATGAAGCTAGTTTTTCTAAATTCGTATTGTTGAACTTTTATAGTAAGGTGTGTTTGTCTGTTGCTTTTAATAATTTGAATGAGAGTACGTGATAGCACTATTAGTTTGAATTGAATTAAAACGGCAATTTAGAGTTGACACGAATCTCGACTTTTTTACTGTAACCACGACGATATTCAGGTGGCAATGTCAGTACTATGCGATCCAAAAAGAGTGCACTGACGAAAACCGATTACCGGTTCCCAGTCCATAAAATTATGCCGGGTTGTTTGTCACACAGGTTAGCACTCGGTGATCCTGGTAGGTGACGTAATAACCTGGGTTGTTTTTAGGGTCACAATCTGGACATAAGACAAAAGGCATACTTTTCAGTCTATTAGCTTTTGCTTTCGCCCGTCTTAGTATAAATTTTGTGAACTGATTTTTTGTAGAAATTAATCCATATGAAACCTATTATTTGAGGGATAAAAGAACAGGCACCTATTCAGAGTACCACGTATCTTTGAACCGAAAATCATCAAAAATAGTACAAAAGCAGAGGTGTTAAAGAACAACACTAACTTTGCATATATACATATTATAATAATTATTTGGATTTTCTACACATAAAAATTCTACCGTATATATTTCTATGATAAAAATAATGTAAAAGCAAGTACAGTCGGGTTAAAAACCAAACTCCCTCAAAATAGTGTTAAACAATGTTTATTACGCCCGGATTTTATGACAGAGTTAATTCACCGCGACTTTTTCATCACTTAAATTCAACCCTATTCCGTTATAGATAAGGATTACAATTTTAGGTCATTTCAAACAATTTGTTACCCAAATTTTGTTCACACTTGAAACATATTTTTAAATTTATTACATTGTGCGCAGCGTAATGTTTTAATTTTGAGAAAATGTCAGAAGGTCGCTATGAGGAAGAGGGTTTTCTTCGAACGTGTGACGAATTACTCATACCTGAAATATAAAAAATAATTACCTACATTAAACATACTAAAGCTGTCATACAAAGTCTAACTTAAAATTCACAATTTTATTTACGGGACTATAATTATCAACTTAATATTATATTTTATCGTAACACAAAATAACTAGTTATTAAAAATTATAAAATAACCGTAATTACTAGTAAGCGGAATCTAATTATAATTTAAATTTTCATGATATTAAAATCAATATTGTGAATTTTTTTCTACCCATATGCATCAACATCATATTTACGGAGAGAAAATTGGTTAGCGCGTTCGACTGTTAACCGAAAGGTTGGTGGTTCAAGCCCACCCGGGGGCGATGAGTGTCTCTAATAGTACTTTCATTTATACTTTTTTTACAATGATAGACTCATGTGGTCAAAAATAGGCCCACTGAGTTTGGCTAGCTGCATTTATTCTGGTGATAAAATAAACGAGTTTAATTTGCTATGAATAAATCCTTTTTTTCATTTTTATGATTCACGAGCATTGCATATCAACTCTAACTACTTTCGTGACATCTAAAAAATAAATCTTAGGTCAATTGTCAATGAGTCGTCATTGTCAAAATTCTTGTAAACACCCGACACAGCAATATTGAACAAAATGGGAATAGAACCTTTGAAAGCTACTCAAGAAACATTCAACCCTGAAATAATCTTATCAGAAGAGGATATTGATGAATCTATAATACCAGTTTCATACAGCGATTTGTATGTTCTTGGAAAGCTTTGGATACGAATCCTTAAAAAAGCGCTGGTTGGGACCCACGACTCTATGTTTCCAGTAGTAGCAGCCGCGAAACCCGAAGGGCCTCCTCAGAAACCAGCGCCGATGAAGTACAACGACCTACCTCTGTATTCAAGCCCTCATTACGAGTACAAAGATTATGTTGAAAACCTACACAAGTGTCCTAAAGTGAACACAAAATTGCTTCAAGAGTATCTGCTACCTCACGTGAGATCCTTCAGACAATGCTCGCAAGACAAATACTGTCACATGAAATGCAGCCTGAAGGAGGTAAAGGGCGAGATATGCGACTCAATAAAATACAAACAAAAGGAGTTCAAGCGGATGATGAGGGACCCAGAAAACTTGCCGATGCGCCGAGCGATTGTGGTTTTAGGGACTTCAGCTGGCTTCGTTCTCGGTTCGGGTAGATCTATTCCTCGTCAGATATTTTTCACTGGTTTGGGGGCTTTGTCTACTGGAGCTCTCTGCTTTCCTAAGCAGACTGATGAAGCGTTTAGGACCCTCACATATCATGTGGCTAAGGCCGGGCTTACATTCTACAATGTGCTATGTGGTAAAGAGTTTATGCTGAGAGAAAAACTATTGTGCAAAGATGAAGTTCCACCACCGCCTCCGCTGAGAAAGGCCAATCCATGTCCGAAGAAGTAAAAATTTAATTTTCTTTTTTGATTTAATTTAAACAGCACATTTCAGGTTTGAATGAGAAGCAATTTCTGGCCATATTTTACACATGCAATTCTGATGTTATTAAACATTAACCAGCTATGGATAAATTGTTTTAATTATTTTGAAATTTGTAGGGTTTTTATTTTATAAGAATGTAGGGTTCTTATAGGATTGCTTTTATAGCATTGGCTGACGTAATCAACGTAAACGTGAACGGACCATCACGAAAATCTAGAGGCTTTAGTAATAATGATATAATAGAAACAATGAGATCGTTTCGCCCCAAGAAATTAACAATATTTGTGGAATCGAAGTATGCATCAGTGAAAGTATGTGTTATGATAGTATTGTTTCACTGTGAGGTACACACGGCCTTTCCGCTATATCCAACTGTACGGATGTAGTGGCACTAGAAAGACTTTCGATGAGGACGTACTTTGAAGTTATTTCAGAGCTCACAACGCAGGATTAATCTATATTAATTAATTATTAATTATTAGGTACCTATGTACCTAATAATTAAACCAACAGTCTCATCTCAGAGCAATCATCATCATCATCATCAGCCCAAATACGTCCCACTGCCTCCTCTACAACTGAGAGGGTTTAGGCCTTAGTCAAAGCAATCAGAATCCTTATTTCGTGGAAACTAAAAATACTAGATAATTATTAACCACATCAGCACTTGCACAAATATTTGAAGATGACATTAACTTTGGTATGGTGCAAAACTTAAGCTAAGCATGTGTGCTATGTGGTATGTACGATAAATATTTAATAAATACCTACATAGGAAACCTTACTAGCGCGATAAATACAAATATGACTGTTAGACCGATCGAACCTTGCAATCGATCTTGTAATTCGGAATTCGAGTTTTATTCGATTTGAGACGAAAACAAAGCTTTAAATTCACCATAGTTTTAAATATCATAAAAAGTGATTGTGACATTTCCATAAAAAGTAATATTTCCGTGGGAGAACGCCTTATTAGTCCCGGGGTGTGTGCGATCGAAAAGTACCGGGATAGTTCTCCAGGTGTGAGCGTATCTATGTGTTATTAATTTATTTTTTTTACTAATCTCACTGCCTCGTGGTCTCGCGGCTCAACTATACACCATGCAATCTAGAGGTAAAAAGTCGCGATGGCCTCAAGGTTTAGGCACGCGGTCGAGTATCTCGATGGTCGCGGGTTCAAACCCCAGGCACACCTGACTTTTCGAAGTTATGTGTGTATTCACAATGAATTATCACGTATTACACGTGTGTAGTCCGCCAACCCGCACGTGCCCAGCAGTGGGACGTATTTGGGCTGAGGATGAGGATGATATACCTATACCTGGCGAAATATTGGTGGTTATACAGGGTTACTGGTTAAGTCGACCTACTCCCGTTAAAGGCGTGTAGTTTACATCGTTTCTGACTGATTTGACTATGAGACACTCTAAATCTAACCGTTTTCGAGATATTTGAATTTAATTGTTTTTTTTTTAATGTGTAAGTCTCCCCCTATTACGTGAGACTGATATATACATACATACATAAACTCACGCCTGTATTCCCCGAAGAGGTAGGCACAGGTGCATTTCTGCACCCACATTTCGCCAAGTATGTATCAGTCCCACGTAATAGGGGGCGAACCTATTACCGTTTTTCGGGCACATTTCCAGACTCCGTGCTGTTACCGAGAATTTCCTAATGGAAAAACCCAATAACACTTTGCCGACCCGGGAATCGAACCCAGGACCTCTAGATCGCACGGCACATACTTGTACCGCGAGACCACGAGGCAGTCTTAGACTGATATATACTTGGCGAAAAATAGGTGGTTATGTATGTATGTTACTTATATCCAGTGGTTTTACATCGATGTAGATTGTAGCACGGCGCAGCCCGAACATGCCTTAAGCTCCGAACGAACAATGGCCGATTACGTTCACTGCGTATTGTTATTAAATGTTATACCTTGTTAACTCGACAGACATTTTTTATACACGCTCAGCACAGTGAGTTATGGACACATTCCGATTGATGTATGTTCAAGTAATTGCGTTAGATTTGGAATCTGATTAGATGATAGTTTGTTAAGAGATGTATAATTCACTCACGTCTGTATTTCCGAAAGATAAGGCAGTTTCGGCAGCTGTGTTCCACGCAATTCCCACGTAATAAGAAAAAAACTTATTGTCGTTTCTTGAGCAACTTTTCCAAATATCTGCTAATTTTGAAAATTGCGTCACGGAAAAACAAAAAAAACGTCATAGTTTGCTCGACTCAGAAATCGAATCAGGAACCTCTAAGACACGGCATACACCTGTGTAACCAACATGGCAATCTAAGAGATAAATAAAAACGCCCAACTGACCTGTCCTGACTTCACACTAAGATACAAGTCTTGTGTTGTTGGTATAGAAACTACGAGACTCTTCGGTCTTACAAACAACCAGACCCGGAACAAATATTTGTGGATCACACAAACATTTGTCCAACCAACGGCCTCTTGTCTCGCAACCTGACGGGTGACCAACTGCGCCACGAGGGTGTCAAACATGTATAATCAGTCAGCGTATCAACGTCCAGATCTGAACGCAGCCCTCTCGGAGTAACAGCAAAATAGCAACCTTAAGCTATCACATACATACATACATAGCCTCACGCCTGTATTCCCAAAAAGGGATAGGCAGAGGTGCATTTCTGCACTCACATTTCGCCGTATTAGTCCCACGTTATAGGGGGCGAGCCTATTGCCGTTCTTCGGGCACAATTCCAAACTCATTACTGCTATTGAGAATTTCCTAACGGAAAAACCCAATAACACTTTGCCTGGCCCGAGAATCGAACCCAGGACCTCGAGATCGCACGGCACGTACTTGTGCCGCGAGACCACGAGGCAGTCTAAGCTAAGCTATCGTACGTACATATATTAATGTTATTACAAAAGAAAATCAAAAGTCAAAGATTGCATAACAAGTATAGTAACTCCTTAAAATATTCCACCAGACACACACATAGCAATTGAGGGCGGCAATCGAGTTACGCATATATAAAACTTTCGAGTGTCGAGCAAGCGGCTCGCGCTAGTCGCTGGAACGACATAAATATTATAATTTGTATGGAAAAGGCTGCGGTGCGCTCGACCGGAGCGCTCTGACTCACGAATCAGTGTTAAATGGAAGTATTTGTACCTTGGTTTCAAGGTTTTACGTGGTTATTTTTTTAGTTTGAGGGAGCGATAGTTCAGGGGTCCCCAGCCTTAGGCGCCTATAAACTGCACTTCCAAGCTATTTGTTTGCAAGTGATGTTATTCAACCCTCATTGTGACGAAAAAAAGACGTTGCATTATTGGGAATTCTCTACAAGGTATACATTTTAGTACGGGTTCGGCGATTACCACGCACTCCGCAGTAAGTGCAACGCGGTCTTAATAAAATAACGACGAAAGACGAAATACGTATCAAGATTGATTTTCAAATATGTATATTCTTACAATTTTTTAAACTTATAAAATGACTACTTGTTGCCCGCAACTCCTTTTGCGAAAAATTAAACTTGAAAAGGAATGTTTTTTGCCACATTTTCGATTGCTGCTCCGCTCCTATTGGTCGTAGCGTTATGTTATATATTCTGTAAGCTTCCTCGATGAATGGGCTATCTGACACTGAAAGAATTTTTCAAATCGGACCAATAGTTCCTGATATAAGCGCGTCCAAGCAAACAAGCAAACTTGTCAGCTTTATAATATTCTTATATGTAGATATAGATTTAATTTTAGAAAATTATTCAATTCGAGCGCCATGATTGTTTCTTATTAACTAATTAGTTATTAATTTATCGCAACCGTTTACAACGGTCAGTCTTTCAGAAACCGGGTGTTAATGTCGCAATTGTTGTTCGTCGCCTTAACACGAGTTCGGTTATGTCACATTGCACCCCCAGTCACGGCGTTTAAGCGGTTAGTGGAGCAAAAACATTTCACGATCGCCACAACCGTGACGTCCGTAAACTCGATTAATAGTGAAGGCTCACTTTCTATCTCAAGTATGGGAAACTGCCAGAAAAGTTCCGAGAAATTGCTAAACTTCGACCACAAAGACTTTATAGCTAAGACCTAAGGATGTTACGTAAAAGGATAAATGATTGTGTGTCTAAGTATAAGATCCTCTTTTGATAAAATTGAAGGATAATATTTTATCGTCAGTAATGTTACAACAGTCGCAGGATCACTAAAGACTAACAAGTATACTAATATTCAGCGGACTAATATTAACATAGATGGTTACTTCTTTGACTCAACCGCAAAAGTTTTCAGCGTCCAAGACATTTTGGGTCTGTTTCCCGGGTGTTACTAGGTTTATCCTAGTGACGGTACTTCCATAGAAGCCCAAAAGCCTAGTTTGCCTTACAAAATTCCGAAGTATAATCTTTAATCTTTAAATCTTTATTTAATAAAAGTAATTTGACATATAAATGACTGCACAATGAACAATTATAAATTAGACATTACACTATTAACACTTTTGGGCTTCTATGGAAGTACCGCCACTGGTTTGTCTAGAAGGATTTCTCAGTCGCAGATATCTGGTGATATGCCCGAGAAACCACAATAGGCTAGCTCCTTATTACGTAGTTACAACACAGCTTGCGAAACATTGGTGAATACATATCTGCCTACTCATCTAGCCATACAGTCGTGGTTGTATGTACATATAGTACTTATAGATCTTCAAGCCTCTACAAATTTTCGAACTCTGTGATATCAAACCATAGTCAGAGATAACAAATATCAAACCAAATAACACGAATCCTTAAAATTACGAACCGCCCGATACCTCGTTCTCAGGTAGCCACCCTAATTTTTTCCAACTCCATTGAGCATAACACTTAATTTATGTGATTTCTTTGTGCTATTGTATCTTATTTTTGGACTTATTTCCAACTTGGCCTTGATCATTCAGTTTGGTGTTTTGGGATTTCTCGGAACGATTTTAGAGAACACGATGTCAGCGTTACCTATAACATTTACACTTCAAATAATTGATAAGTATATCTTTATTTGATACAATTTTATTCATTCCGTATCATCAGCAGCCTTTCTTACTTCCACTGCTGGACATAGGCCTCTCCTATGGCATGCCACTGGGCTTGATCTTCGTCCAACTCATCCAACCGCCGTATTCTCTTGGCCATAATTTAACTCTCCAAAAATTTTCAGAAATGCTAGGCCTTATTCCACCGATATTATTGCCAATTCGTTTCTCTCTCTGTATTCAATTTATTTAAATTTACACTACCGTTCGTCAAATAAGTCGACACAAAAGAAATAGGTCACAAGTGCTTGCGACTTTTTCAACAACCCGCAATCTATGACGAATTTATAGTGTTGATTATATGCGTTTTGATAGTGGAAATTGGAGCCGGTATTGATAACTTTAATGAACTTATTGTAAGTGGTTGAATACCAAGGTAATATAATGAATATGGGCAAGTGCGAGTCGGACTGTTGTGAAAGGGTTCCGTGAAGGTTATATTCATAAATTTGATTTTTTCTGACTGCCTCGTGGTCTCGCTATACATGTATGTGCCGTGCGATCTAGAGGTCCTGGGTTCGATTCCCGGGTCGAGCAAAGTGTTATTGGGTTTTTCCATTAGGAAATTGTCAATAGCAGCACGGAGTCTGGAATTGTGCCCGAAAAACGACAATAGGCTCGCCCTCTATTACGTGGTACTGACACATACCTGGTGAAATGTGGGTGTAGAAATTCACCTCTGCCTACCCCCATCAGGGAATACAGGCGTGAGTTTATGTATGTATGTGTCATTTTTTCTGTACACTTACGGCCTTACTTACTTCGACATTCGGCTGCAATACCAAAGATCACGGATTTAATGGAAGTTTTATATGATCGCTAAACATTTGTTTTAGATTTAGTTTAGGTTCCTCTCAATCTGGTCAATGAATTAGCATCACAATGCAATTGACTTAAAACAGATTTAAATGTGTAGTTGAAATTTTCTTTATCCATAGTTTTCTATATAAGTGCAAGTATAACTTTCTCCCTGAATTTTCGTTACCCAGGAAATATCTTATTGCGATCGTCAAATAAATTAAGATCAAACCCAAAAAGTTCAAAGCAACCAAATGAGACCAACATGGTGTACTTGGAAAAAAATCTTAACAGACATAAAAACCTATAATTGATAAACAATGATCGCCAAGGTAATTCAAGTTATATCGATGCAGTGCCGACATTAACCACAATATAAATTATACATATTATGTGTAGTTATAAATGCGTGAAGCAGTGTGCCAACCTACGTACTCCTCCCACATACAACCTTGGGTCCCTTTGCGAGGTATGAGCAATCAATTAAACACGCCAGCATAATTTTATCGATTAACGATATATTAGAATCAATCGATTGTATTTTTGAAGGTACTTACCCTCTTATACGGTGTGTTAATTCGCTAAGTATTTCTAAAAGGTTGTCATATCTTACATATATTATTGTTTGTTCGTTCGTTACACATTTCCAACTAAACCACCGAACCGATTGTGATGAATTTTTGTATAAAAGTAGCTCGAATCCTGATGACACTTAGATACGATATCATTTATACTGGTAAGTCGGATGCCTTTTAAGAAGTATTTTCATAACGCTCTTAGACTAAATCTATGATAACGCGAGCAAAACTATGAACAAAACTACATAATACTACTCTACTACTACTACATATTAGGTATTTTTTTATACATACATACATAAACTCACGCCTGTATTCCCCGAAGGGGTAGGCAGAGGTGCATTTCTACACCCACATTTCGCCAGGTATGTATCAGTCCCACGTAATAGGAGGCGAGCCTATTGCCGTTTTTCGGGCACATTTCCAGACTCCGTGCTGTTACCGAGAATTTTCTAATGGAAAAACCCAATAATACTTTGCTCGACCCGGGAATCGAACCCAGGACGTCTAGATCGCACGGCACATACTTGTACCGCGAGACCACGAGGCAGTTTTTTTATGTGATTCACAAATTATAGGGATTTAAAATGAAATCACTTTACTCACCTATACATTCCTAGAAAGGCGTCTTTACATAATCCACACGTTAATTTCAACATTCGGAACATATCACAACCCGGACACTTTATCCGAATATCAGCAGAATCAATTTAAACATCGAGATTACATTTGAAGAATAAATCTAAAGATCTGTGCAAAAAGTTTGCTACAAAAGATATTCACGCCTATTTTGAAAGTCATTGCTGTCGCAAAAAACTTCACAACATGGTAAATGATATAATCAATTTCTTACTTATCTAGAAGTCAGTTTTTTCTAAAGTCTACAAATGTCGTTCGATAATCTTAATCTATTAAATGCAAGGTTATAAAATAAAAGAAAAAATTGTATAAAAATATATCTAACAGTCACATACATAGTTCTGACCCCCACACTAGGATAGAAGTCCTGTATCGTGGGTATCAGAAACTACGAGAGACTTTTCTATTTCACAAACATCCAGGCCCGAAACAAATATTTGTAGATCACACAAACATTTGTCTCGGTGCGAGGACCGAACCCGCGGCCTCTCGTTTCACAAGTTGGTGTCTAGCTAACTGCGCCACCAGGCTGTCAATTCGATATCTTTTTTAAAAAAACCTAAGTAGCTTACGTTATAGGCCAATAGAGATATCAGACGTGACTGTAAAACTTATAGGTTTGCTCTAGCGTGGTAGTACCAATGTCATAGACAAGTGGCGTAAACCAACCATGTTCCGTCACGCCCAATATTCGCATGTCAGGATAAGGGACACTTTACAAAGGCTGTTAAATATATTATAATGTTTAGATTTCGGGATCAATCTTTCTCCAGTATTGAACGGGCCAGCATAATTATTTCGACAGCTAAGTTAGTAATCGTTTTTCCAGGTTCCGGAGTAAGAAAACTTTGACTTTCCAGAATAATTTAAAAAGATGTAAGATAGTTGTATTTTATTACCACCAGTCGTCTGAGATTTTCTGGACTAAGGCCTAAACCCTCTCAGTTGTAGGGGAGGCCCGTGCCCAGCAGTGGGACGTATATGGGCTGATGATAGGATAGTCGTCTGAGAATAGCATCTCAAAAAGTCAAACATAAAGTCAAAATGTAGAGAGTAAATTATGTTCTAAAATGGACTATCAAAATACTAATGACAACGGATCACTAATGTCATTATTAAAAAGTAAATCCCATTCCAAATTCAAAATAACCTCCAATCACATCACGCCCAACAAAATTCCATTTTCAAAATTTAATTACAACGGGTTAAACAAAAAACTACCTCCAATCACACCGTAGACAAAAAACTGTTTTGTTCAAATTTAATTAATACCATAGAGCGAAAGTTCCGGCCAGTACTGTCACACAAATATGGCTCCGATCGCGTTGATCTTTTGTGTGTGTACCGTTAATTACGCAAAACTCTTATCGGAGCTCGTTGTCTATTGACGGCGGATTAGCCACGGTACATTAAACTTCAATGAACGTTTATTCTGGGCCTAGATAGTGCGATTGACTGAAGACAAATATTAAGGTCTGAGATGTTCGTGCAATCTACATTTCCGTGGAATGAAGAGTATCTATAAAATTTGCTTATTTCTTTGCAGCTAAAAAAATCACTACCAAGGAGTTTTAATGTGAAAGACTTGAGTTGAGTTCCGAATGAATGCTTTCTCATAATTAAAAATTCCAAAATTATTTTATTAGTGCGGGTAATGAAGGGGAAATATGTCATATGCTTACCTACATACTTATACTTGAATGGGCGGAAGTTATAAACTATGAAACCTGTCAGGGAGCGTAAATATGCAGATATGTAAATATAATACGATTTTTTTTGTCACTTTTTCTACTTGGAATGACGCGCCTGAATAATATTTATACGAAAGGCCCACATTCATGCGTCGCCAGTCATTCCGACCACTTTAAATATGCCGATTCACAGCCAAGCGATCAATTCCAAGTTCCGTACGAAACACCATTTTGTTTTTCGTTCGGAAATATCTTTTTAATGTAATAAAAATGGCCGAAAACACATCAATTTGAATAATATTCCAAATTCAAACAGAAGCCTGTGGTTATGTCAACAACTTTTTTATCGTTTTAATCGGTTTATCGATCGATTAAATGAAACGATTTCTTGATACAATCATATCTGCCAATCTGCATAATGCGTTTAAAAAGTTAAAGTTCCAAATTCAAAAATTGATACGTAGCAATCGGAATCGTTTTGCAAATATAAATTCGATTTCTCCAACCTCTTATTTTCTACCAAATCTCAATTAGACCCGTAGCAAACAATTTATTCGCCCTTTTTTCGAATCTTGAACGATCAGATCATTCCCATGATAAATATTCGGGCAAATTGTATGGAAACATTTTTCTTCCACTAATCATACTTTATTATTTTTCGTTTTAATACAATTCTTATGACTTGAAATAGGAAAATCGTTTGTCGACAATGTGACACGGAACTATAAGATTGACTGCAAATTACAGTTTACAACATAATAAATGTACAAGTTTTTCAAATATTGCGAAAGAACAAAAATATTGCAATAATAAAAATATAATTTTAAAACATAACATTTAGTAAACTAAAATAATTATTCTACTCTTAAATGTCCCAAAGATTTGTTACAAACGTAATTTAAACCTTCCCGTTCCAATTTCGAAATGCCCTAATAACATTTTATTTTTCAATGACGCGTTCCGTTTTACGCAACATGTTTCGTTATTTTTTTGGGATTGGTTATTTTTTATTATGCCCTATCAACGTCCATTACCAGTCATTATGTTTAGATTGTTGTACGGCATCCCCCTGAGTCGATATCCCGCTGTTTCGGACAGTCTTTTTTATTTCTGTCTGCCTCCTCTGTTAATATAATGCGACCATGTTGTAAAGCTTAAGAATCGATGCGTTTTTTAAGATATAATGTTATTTTGAATTTTATAGCATAATATTAAAGCGATGACTTGTGTTAGCCAGGTTATTTAAAACGAAGTTCCGTTGCACGCATACGTTGGGATATCTTGTACATGTAAACTTGAATTATTTTTTGCAATTTTTGTAGTTTTACGCCAGTTTCTTGGCGTGTTGTTCGGATAATGAATGCATTTATGGCTCGACGTAGCTTGTGGTTTTTATTTTAATAAAACCATCGACATGGTTAAGGAATGCTGTATCTTTTTTACATATTATAATTTCTCAGAGACAATCGATCATTAGTTGAGATAAAAGAGGTCGGACGTTAATAAGTTTATATTTTTAAACGACGCTAGCCAAATTTGAATTCTCAGCTGTTTACGAGTATATAGCACATACATACATACATAACCTCACGCCTGTGTTCCCCGAAGGGGTGGGCAGAGGTGAATTTCTGCACCCACATTTCGCCAGGTATGTATAAGTCCCACGTAATAGGGGGCGAGCCTATTGCCGTTTTTCGGGCACAATTCCAGACTCCGTGCTGCTACTGAGAATTTCCTAATGGAAAAACCCAATAACGAGTATATAGATTTAATATTATAATGAATTGCTAACTAATGTCTCCTAGAATTAATAATGTTGATTTAATATCAACTGACAGGCTGGACACTTTTCCGTGCTAGTATGAAAAAAATATATACTGGGTACTCAAACATGCCTTTATCCCTTAAGGGGTAGGCAGACGTGAAATTTCGTTTTGTATGTGCAGATATCCCACGTAATACGCCCACAAAATATAAAACAAATTAAATGATACAAAACACTACTCCAACATGCAAATTTGGTAACAAGAAAATATATCTAAGAATACATTAAAACGAACCTTGTACTCGGCGTATCAATTTCAGAGCAATAAATCGAAATGGTTTAATACAATTAATGTTATTTTCATTTGGTTGGAACAAAACGGCTCTCTCCTCAGGCGCCTACATTTCTATTGCATGTAGAGTTTTAACTGTACAAGACAGTTTTTTAATACATTCATTAAAATATTGTTTATTAGATGCAAATACATTTAACAGTGAAACACATAGTCCTCTACACTAAGGCAACATTTTTTAATTTTTGGTGGCAGGAATTATGGAAACTTTTTCACATGAACCAATATTTTTTGGATGTGAAGGTGTAAAAAAGGCGAAAAAAGTCTTTTAAAAAGAATTGGAGCGCCATTTATTAAGATTTAGATGTATTTGAGGTCCGCGCTGAGCATTAGGATACCTATGTATAACAATCAGGGGCGGTACTTGCATAGAAGCCCAAAAGAATATTGGTATTTCTATTTTTTTAAAGACATTTCGTGTTGCTGGGGGAGTTTCTTGCCGTTTCTTCCCCACAGCGATAACACGTTTCGAAGCGGCAATAGTTTAGTTTAAAATAGCTTAATATTGACGATTCAAAAGAGCTTGTAAAAGTCTATTTGAATAAAGATAATTTGACTTTGACTTTAAAGCGATACACGTTAATTGTGTAATGGCCAGTTTATTTTGTTAATAGAGATGTCAGGATATTATATTTATTATATTTACATATCACATTCCTTTTTTTAATAAAAATTTAAAACTTAAAGATTAATATTTGGAATTTTGTAACTCAAGCTGGGCTTTTGAGTTTCTATGGAAGTACCGCCATTGATAACAATAACAATCAAAGTAAAAAGCATTTTTTAGTATTAAATGCTCTATAGCTTCTTGTCTATATCCCTTCAACGATTGTAGTCATGAGCCGATGCGAGAATTGACGTGACGTAGCTGTAGTATCTAGTTAAATATATTTTTCATCTCTATTAGCTTCATAACTCTATGTACAGCGGTCATCAAATAGCCCATTATTAAATGTAGCACGATTTTACGATTGGACAAAGGAAAAAATGTATACAGCAAACCCGAAATTAAAGATATTTTCAACTGATTCATGCATCTAAGGACTGCGGTAAATGAGGCGGTTAAGGAATACGACAGCCCCGTGGCGCAGTTGGCTAGTCACCAGCCTGCGAAACGAGAGACCGCGGGTTCGATAGTGACCTGCCTGTATGGTAACGAATAGGGCGGTCTGCGGTCAATAACAAATTTTAACGTATTAGAGAACCAACAATCCCACAGAACAATTGAATAAGACTAGAAAGGAAATAGACTGCCTCGTGGTCTCGCGGTACAAGTATGTCCCGTGCGATCTTGAGGTCCTGGGTTCGATTCCCGGGTCGGGCAAAGTGTTATTGGGTTTTTCCATTAGGAAATTCTCAGTAACAGCACGGAGTCTGGGAATGTGCCCGAAAAACGGTAATAGGCTCGCCCCCTATTACGTGGGACTGATACATACCTGGCGAAATGTGGGTGCAGAAATACACCTCTGCCTACCCCTTCGGGGAATACAGGCGTGAGTTTATGTATGTATGTATGTAGAAAGGAAATGTCAACATGTCGAGCGTGCCGAACCTACGATTAGACTATCATATGTTCGACACGGCCGCTTCTTAGTAATTCGGGTTGCGTGTAACATCAAGAATTTTATAAATGTGTGACAACCAAAAGCTGCCCTTCATTTTTCTTCGATTTTTTTTTATCATTTGTCGTGTGATCGTAGTAGAATGAATAGGTGACAGACAAACAGCGACACCCGTCCCAACACAAAATACTGTCTATTTCCTTTCTAATCTTATTCAGCTGTTCTATGAACAATCCAATACTTATCTCTCTACGTTCTATTTCAGTAGAGCGGGAACGCACGAACACTATTTAATTTCACTACTTTTCATAGCCTACAGCAGGGGTCACCAATTAGTTTCGTTCGGGGTCCGTTTTATGAAATGAAATGACCATCGTGGTCCGCACATTTTATTTATAAGAAAAAAATTTATTAAACAAATGTTTATTATTAAAAAAAACGGACGTTATTTATATCGGAAGTAGTCTATAGTGCAAGTTGCTGTGTTCTCGCGGTCCGCCATTTGGCGACCCCTGGCCTACAGTGATTACTAGTCATCAGGCAGTGTTGCTAATTTAGAACGATGTTATGAAACAAAATCTCATACCCACAAGAGAAGATTTGTATCACATTGTATACTTATGAAACTACGTGCGTGTGGGATGCTAACATTCCATTGTTATTGGCGAGCCGATGCAAGCCGCGGAACACGCCTAGTGTAACAATGATAACAATGGCTGCTAAAAGTCACAATTAGAAAGCAAGGTCGGCTAAATAATTATTTTGTAGCACACGTTTCATTAGCTCGATCTAATCGGGAATCCACGGTAATACGCGCAATTTTCTGCACGAGCATGTTGGCGGACTTGTTGGGTCTCTAGTTTTTAATACCGAATGGATTTAAAGACGAAGAATAACTAAACATACTGATTTATAAATACTTCCTGAAAGAGTTTGGCATTTTTTACACAAAAGTTTATAAGAAAGGGAAGAGATGAACCATAATGTTCCACATTCTGTGATTGAAATACATATATTTATCCGGTTAAGCCGAAATAATTCTTTCAATTGTTGAAAAGTAATTGTAGTCGATACTAACCAGTCAATACAGACAGCATTGCACTTACCATCCAGTTATAATTAGTGGAGCCAATTTGTAAGGCGACAAGCTCGGTGTAACACAAGTATATGTACTCGTATTTCGCCGGGCGTATTACATCACGCCCTCACAGATCGTTCAATAATGAGGAATGACCGTACGGCAAAATGAATAATGAATCCGGTGCGACTGGCAACCCATTTCTATTGATGGATTCGGCCGAGCTCATTGCCGCCACAGCTTAAGGGCTGCTACGCCCCTGTTAACTTAGCCTGGTACTTTCAGTCTTCTGAGCGCAGTAGATTTGATTCTAGAATAGGAGAGGAATGACTCTTTTTGGTTCATTAAAATTGCGAATTCCTTGGATTTATATAATATTATGTACAGGCCGACGAAATTGTATAGACTAGAGATCGTAATCGTTTCTTGTCAGTCAACTCAATTTTCTTTGTGGTATTCTTAACATCTGATGTGATATCAGTTTTCTGTGCCAGTAATATGTATTTAAAATGTTTATCAATTTTTCTTGTCTTTTATCATAATCATCATCAGCCCACATATGTCCCACTGCTGGGCACGGGCCTACTCAACAACTGAGAGGGTTTAAGTCTTAGTCCACCAGGCTGGCCTAGTGCGGGTTGGCCTAGTCTATAAATAAAGCTTTATAAAAAAATGTGCAGTGATGGTCTCGAGGTTTAGGCGCGCGGTCGAGAATCTCGGCGGTCGCGGGTTCAAACCCCAGGCACACACGTCTAACTTTTCGAAGTTATGTGTGTATTCAAAATGAATTATCGCTTGCTTTAACGGTAAAGGAAAACATCGTGATAAAACCTGCACACCTAAAATTTCTTAGAAATTTCTTAGGTGTGTAGTCCGCCAACCCGCACTAGGCCAGCGTGGTGGACTAAGGCCTAAACCCTCTTAATAATAGAGGAGGCCCGTGCCCAGCAGTGGGACGTATATGGGCTGATGACGGTGATGATGATGAAAAAATAAATGTGCCCTTATGAAGTTCAATAAGGCCACAAATAATTTTATTACAGTTCCAATTGTTTCTTTGCCGTTCTCCTCGGTTGCACTCACGCTTATTTCTATTTTATCCTGATGTTTTTTAATATTATCCTCGGATATCTAACGCTCTTTCCAAATTACTCATTATTGTCTCCAGGGGCACATCCATCTCTATATTCATCCAACAATTATGATGTAGCTGTAAAAGCGTAGCAAGAAACAAATTCAAATTCGCTTTTATAGTGTGTAAAAAGGTTTTATTAAAATAAGATTATTTTTGTCTTAATGAACTCCTATGAGCTAGTGGTCTCGCGGCTCAAATATATGTCGTGCCATCTAGAGGTCCTGGGTTGGGCAAATTCTCAGTAGCAGCACGGAGTCTGAAAATGTGCCCGAATAACGGCAACAGGCTCGCCCCCTATTGCGTGTGACTGATACATACCTGACGAAATGTGGGTGCTCCTTTGCCTACCCCTTCACGGAATACAGGCGTGAAATGTTCATACATTAGAATGAACTCAATGGTAAAAAATTAAATACACCCAACAGTCACATACATAGTTCCGACCCCACACTAGGATACAAGTCCTGTGTCGTGGGAATTAGAAACTCCGAGAGAATTTTTGGTCTCACAAACACCCAGAACCGAAACAAATATTTGTGGATCACACAAACATTTATCTCGGTGCGGGGATCGTACCCGCGGCCTCTCGTTTCGCATGCTGGTATCTGGCCAACTACGCTACGGGGCTGGGTAGAGTATTGATTGGCGAAAATAGTTACAATTATTTCCGAACAGTCGATATAATATTGTCAGTCGGTCAGTACCAAATGGATATATTATGGGTTGCTGAGCTTTACATCACATGAATTTAAATATCATACAACCACAAATAATTACTTTATTTTTTACTCTGTCCCCTTTTGGTATCAAATATCCTAACAACAACCAACATATTTCACTCAGTCAAGTCGAATTCAATAAAGAAATTGAATTAATTCGTATTTCAACCCCGATTTTTGTAACATCCCCTAAAAGCTCACGTTTAATAGTAAGGCCGAACAGTCGATGTGTTAAATTCCCTAAAGTTCCGTAATCAAATAAGGTCCTTGGGGATTTTGTGATATGCTCATTCGGTCTTTAGGGTTGACGCAATTGTCATTTTTTTCTTATATAAACTTAATGTTTTCTTTATAAATAAGCACTAGAAATAGTCATGATAGAAATTTATTAAAATGGATGAAAGTATTATAATTTAATACGGTTCGCTTAGCGGTTTACGTTACTGATTTTCGTATTAACGTGTGTATTATTGATAAGATGCACACCTAAAAAAACAGTATATTCATAGGTGTGTAGTCCGCCGACCCGCACTAGACCAGCGTGGTGGACTAAGGCCTAAACCCTTTCAGTTGTAGAAACAGCCCGTGCTCAGCAGAGAGGCTGATAATGATGAATATGTACTAATATAAAATAAATACTGCACTCAATAGATTATATCTATAAAAATGACATTCACCTAAAAACCCATTAAGTTACAAAGCTGTGTCAGCATTATTATCTTAAGTACACAATAGTCTCCTTTTAAATTATGCATTTAACCCCAAAATAAGGGCAGCCCTGTCGAGTCACCCCTCATTGAATAAAAGAGGTACGCTTCAAACATGATACGAACAAATCTGATAATAACAACCCTTTTTATAACATTTGCAGGTGCCAATGTATTTTATATTGTTATTGATCTTTCAACCCTCCCTGCTTCTAGTTAAGCCATGCTTATGGTGAATTCTCTTCAATATTTCCTCATTAAATATTACTATTGCTTAATGGCGTATAGTTGGCTAGAGCTCGTGAAAAGAGAAACACTGAGACATTTTTTTGTGTCTCATAGATATTTTCTGATACCCAAGACATAAAAGTTGTATCGGCAACTTTCTAGACTTTGTTGGTGTTCATAAAACTTGCAATTACACTTTTTTCAACCCGGAAATCGAACCTAAGACCAATCGATCGCCCATACCCCATTGGCAATAGCGATACTTCCATAGAAGCCCAAAATCCCAGTTTGCCTTACAAAATTCCGAATAATGATCTTTAAACTTTAAATCTTTATTTAAAAAAGGCAATTTGACATTTAAATGAGAATATCCTCACCCCACAATAAACAATTATAAACTAGACAATACAAATTAGCAGTGATGGCCTCGAGGTTTAGGCGCGCGGTCGAGAATTTCGGCGGTCGCAGGTTCAAACCCCAGGCACACACCTCTGACTTTTCGAAGTTATGTGTGTATTCATAATGAATTATGACTAGCTTTAACGGTGAAGGAAAACATCGTGATAAAACCTGCACACCTAAAAGCTCTTAGGAATTTCTTAGGTGTGTAGTCCGCCAACCCGCACTAGGCCAGCGTGGTGGACTAAGGCCTAAACCCTCTAAGTTGTAGAGGAGGCCCGTGCCCAGCAGTGGGACGTATTTGGGCTGATGATGATGATGAATACAAATTAACGTATAACGCTTTTGGGCTTCTATGGAAGTACCGCCACTGCCCATTGGGCCAAACTTATAAAGCAGTCAGACGGCAAATTGGCAAACTTCACATACTTACAAATTTCTGCCATTTCATACGCCACTTCAATTTCAGTCCAATGATACTTATTATATCAAAAAATAACTAAACCACAAAACATTATTCCAGCAAAAAAATCAATTTGAATCCGATACTTGAATTAATGCCTTTGGAAATAATAGCTTTGCAATACGTGACAGAATAAAACAAGTAGTACCTTTTGTTAAGTGTAGACCAATTCATTCCATCTATGCATCTGTAAAAAACACTACATTATATTATTTCAAATGCTTTAATGATATGCAGTGCATGTGAATAAATTAATGCTTATAAAAACTCCATAGTCAAAAAGATTCGTATTTTATTTATTAATAGGGTAGGTAGAGTATTATTCGTACACTCACAATTCACCATTTGTAATGTCCTTGTAATAGAGGGCTCTCTTTAAGTATATTTCTAGGTTCTATTTAAGGAGAATTTCCTAACTGAAACTTTTAGGGAGATAGTCGTGAATGAGTATCATCATCAGCCCCCACTGCTGGCCACGGGCCTCCTCTACAACGAGGCCTTAGTCCACCACGCTGGCCTAGAGCGGGTTGGCGGACTACACACCGCTATAACCGAGTGTAATGTGATCTTTTGTCTTTTAATATACCGAAATACGATTTTTATCAAAAAATAATTAATTTCTAGCAAAAGTATCAGCAACTAGGAGTTGTATGAATTCTTCTTTTAAAATCTTATCTAAGAATTTAGGAACGCCGTTTATTCACCATATAGTTGCACAATAACAAAGAAGAAAATAACAATAATAAAAAAATATATAAAGAAAAAGCTATTAATAAAAATCAGATACTTTAGGGTACAAAAATTCTGGTCATAGGCCACACTGATACATGACCGCCGATAGCCTTGTGAGGCGCGTCCACTCGTGCTTTATGTCGTGTAACAATGACAAACAAAAATACATGCTCATTTTGTGTACAGATAAAAATATCCAGTGTTGTCTTTAAGAGTTCTTAAGTGCATTCGAGATATTTGATGTTTTTTATGCTTGCATTTTTACATTTGGACGTGCAATGCAAGACTTGTTTATCTTTATTTACGAATAAATTTTAAGTCATTTGGAGAAATAAAAAGAAAACAAAAAATTTATCTAAAAATATCCCTCACCAAAACCAATCGCAGAGATGACCCCGCGCCGACTGACCCGTGTGAAACTTTGACATCGTGATCTGTTCGATTTTCGAATTTGAAAAGAAAATTAACGCGCGAACGTCACGGCCCGTTGATTGGATAGAATCTGTGTCCGATCGTTGACGAATCTTCACGAACTCCATGTTCTAATTTCGAAAATTGAATTGTGGAACGTTTTTTGTTTAAATTTGGAATTTCGTTTGGACTTTCATCGGTAGATTATGCGAAGTACATTACCGGCCGAAGAGATTTTCGAAAAAAGTGAAACGTGAATATAAATAAGATGCCTTAGAGAGCCTTGCTTTAGAGCTTTTAAGTTTAACGTATACTATGCTGATAATATTTGAAGTAAATACAGAAAAAAAAAGATAAAATATATTTAAAAAATGCCTTTAAATACGATATCTGCTATCTTCATCAATTCAACTTATTGAAGCGTATTAGGAACTACAAAATAAGTCTGTCTTTGAAATATAAGTTTTAACAAGAATTTAGTCTAGAAGCCTATATCTAGCCTAGAATCATGATTTTTTTTACTGTGAAGTCGGTTAAGTTACTCTACCAAGGCAAGAAATTTTAATGTTGTTATTAAGTGTATAAAGCAGTAGCATTTTATTTATTAAATTAAGTATATTTAACTAGAAACAACATTGTTTGTGACCAGCTGTCCGCTCTTTATTCTTCACGCTTCTGTTTCAAATTTAGAACGACAAAAGAAAAATAAAACCGGAAATACAAAAATCGTGTGAAAAAGAAATCTCTCAATTGATTTCTTGAAAGGCTGGAAGTGACGACACGCCGCGTCAACGGGCCGGGCGAGGGAAATGGCGCGAACGCGACATGTCACAACGTGTTTGAGTTTGCGAGGAAATTCTGCGTAAGATCGTTTAGCCTAGATTTCATTTTGTTCCCTTTGGTAAAGCTTGTGGATTTTCAAACTTTCCGCCATATTGATTGAATTATTGTTTTTTACTTTGGGAGTTTGTTTACACCTTGTAGATAGTCTCGTAGTATAAATCCGAGCAATGGATTTCCCTGGTTCAATTCCCGGGCCAATTTATTTATTTTTATATACTTTATTGTACACTATACAAGTAAATGCAACATAAATGACATACAACATTAAGGGGAAATAATAATATATAGCTACAACAGGCGGTCTTCGCTAGCTGCGATTTCTTCCAGACAACCTACGGTACTGGAATGAATAGTTGTAGATGTGGCAGTTGTCTTAAATTATATAAATTTATTTATTTATTTAACACTTTATTGTACACTATATCAAACATAAAAATAAATCATGGATGATAATGGAAAAGTTACCATCCTATTACTTAGATATTACCCGCCCATTTTCAAAAAATGCTAATCATACAAGGAAATATACAGACAGACTTCCGTTGCAAATTCTTGTTTGACATTATTGCCGTCACACATTGAGTCATAAGATAAAGTTTCAAACCGCAACAATACATGAATGTAAATGCGACCGCAGAGAAGCGAAAAAACCCATAGACAAATAAACTTGTCATACATCATTTGTCACGTGGTGTGATCGTGATGATAAGTGGAGCGGAAAGCGATTTTCTTCGTATTTAAAATATATAATGAATATTATCATTTACTTTAACGGTGAAGGAAAAATATCGTGAGGAAACCTGCATACCTAAAAGTTTTTAGGAATTTTTTAGGTGTGTAGTCTGCTAATCCGCATTAGGTCAGCGTGGTGAACTAAGGCCTAGACCCTTTCAGTTGTAGAGGAGGCCCGTGCCCAGTAGTGGGACCATTTCAATGCTCAATCTTAGTACCATATTTTATTCTAAAATATTGATTAACAGTTATATCAACGTCATTTTTCAGTCACAAACAAAAAATATACAATCCAACATATTAAAACCGCGCCTCAAACAAGCTACTTCAATATCCAAACGAATTTAAAATGTCCATACGTTTTCCCAGAGCCGGTGTGTGTGATGTTAAATACGTGTAACACATTATTTTAAGCAAATAAACTAATATTTGACAGGATATACTCGTACGTTGAGGTGCGCGTGTCCGGCGAGTCACTCGCGGTAAGGTAACACCCAAATCTTAAAACTAAAAATTCATACTACAGCACCGTGGAGCCGTTGGCTAGACACCAGCTTGCGAAACGAGGCCGCGGGTTCAATCCCCGCACCGAGACAAATGTTTGTGTGATCCACAAATATTTGTTTCGGGCCTGGGTGTTTTTGAGACCGAAAAGTCTCTCTTGGTATCTGAAACGACACAAGACTTGTAATTTAGTATGGGGTCAGAACTAGGTATGTGACTGTTGGGTGTATTTATTTATTATTATTATTATACGGACAGTACTTTTCTGAGCGCCTTGTTGGTCTCGCAGCATAAGTCCGTTCGATGAAGAAGGTTTCGGTTAGTATTTCGAATTGGATAAAATGAAATTATGTTTTTCCATCAAGAAATATATATGTGACTGTTAGGTTATTTATTATTATTTAATTTACAGCAGAAATAAGCACTTTTTGCCTAATAAATGGCAATAGAACTTAAAACACTATTAATGAATACACGTCTAGAATTGCTACTCTGCCTACTTCTTCGGAAACACGAGCGTGTCCACATTATTTGAACCGCATTTTTAGCACCAGGTGGCAGCACAATAAAACTTAACATCAAGTTATTTAAGAAAGTGATGTCTAAGCATAATTTTATGAGAAGAAAACTACATATTTAGAGGATCTACACTCAAAAAGCATCACAAATAACATATTTTAACTTATATTTCAGTTATCATAGAATTATGATCTAACAAAATTCCCTTTTAAATTGCTATCTACTGAGTTTATTATATTGAATAAGCATCTAATACTTACGCGTTAACTGGAATATCGCAGTCTCGCCATATGACATAAGTTGCGAGGCGCGCTGGGTCGGCTCGGCGAACTTCGCGTTTCCACAAGTACCTCACTAAATCAACAACATTCTGTTAGCGATTAGTATGGTAAATAAAATACTCTGGCAAAAAAATATAATGAAATAATTTGATATGTCATTTAACCTTTGAATTATTTCATGTAAATAATAAAAAAACTAACCGAAATGAAAATGTTCGGGGGTAAGCTTAGCCCAAGCGCAATTAAAAATATTACCTTTATGGCTTTATCGGGATGCAGGCCGCTTCTGACAGAGGGCTTTTGAAGGCTTTGGGAGAGGCCTATGTCCAGCAGTGGGCGTCTTTTGGATAATAATGAAAATGGCTGATAATGATAATAGAAATGTCCTTATCCAAGTGCTTTACTAAAGTTCTATACAGAAAAATCTCCCGTAATCATTAATACACACGACACAAGTCTTGTATCAAAATGTGGGGTCAGAAATAGGTATCTATTTTATTTATCAATATTGCATTTAAAGTTGATTTGAACGAGGGAGCAACTAATAGCTTCACCTGGAGGTAATATAATAAAAGGAATATATGTAGAGCCTCGCACTTTAGTCACGTGGGATTTTCTAAGGGATCGGCGTGACTAGGGTGGTTTATAAAAGTGACGTGAACCCTGCTGCGTTTCATTCGAATAGCGAGATTGCCTGGCGCCTGATTTTTTTAAGGGTATTCGAATCTTCTCTCTTCTATTGTGTCTCCTATTTCCTGTAAAGCTCAACACGTGTTATCTTTACATAAAAAGTGCTATAAATTGCTCCCCCCATATACAGGATGTATTCAGTGATCGGAAACTAACAAACAACAAACACCGTGACATTAAAAAAAATCCCGACAAAAAATAAAAAAATACATTTTCCTTACAACGACATCCATTCAATATCCATGATTGTTATGAAAACGTCAATTTTTTTTATTTTTTGGCGGGATTGTTTTAACGCCAATGGGTTTGTAATCATTGTAGCTATTACCTGCCTTAGTTTCCGATCACGGTCTGAATACTACTCATAATTTTCTTTCACAGTACATGCACAATTACTTTCTCATTTATATTAGCATGAATAATTCACTACTTAATGGTTTGGCACTGAAATTGCTCTTGGCTGCCTAAACTGATGCGTGAGCACGCCTCTAAGATATCGGCGACAGTTAGGTACATTAACACTTAACTGGCTATTTATTCCCGACTTTGGCCAGGTAAATTTATAGCCTATATACTCCTGAAAAGTGGGAATATATACACCAAATTTCATGTCGATTGATTGTAAGTCAATACGTAAAAACTACCATCATAAAGTATTTTGATTTCGTAATAGGTACTATTGAAATAAATTTATATTAATTGGCTTAGTGTTGAGCTATTTGTAATAAATCAATGGATTGATTGAACCTGAAAGGGCATCTTAACAAAAATCGTTAAATAATTTGTAACTGCCTAGTGGTCTCGCGGTACAAGTATATGCCGTTTGATCTAGAGGTCCTAGATTCTATTCCCGGGTCGGGCATATTGTTATTGGGTTTCTCCATTAGGAAATTCTCCGGAACGGAGTCTGGAATTGTGGCCAAAAAACGGCAATAGGCTCGCCCCCTATTACGTGGGACTGATCCATACCTGGCGAAATGTGGGGGCAGAAATGCACCTCTGCCTACCCCTTCGGGAAATACAGGCGTGAGGTTACGTATGTATGTAATTTTTAAATAAACTAATATGACCTCGTTTCACGGAATGTCGGTTGGTGAATAATAGAATACATCACTATCATCAGCCTCAAGGTAATCTCCATAGATTTCCAGAACAGATTAAAACATATTTAAGATAAACCTTGAGGTCGTCAGAGAATCTAAAATTGAAAATGCCCGTGCATACCACTACGTTTCTAGACAATTCTTTCACTATTAAAGCTGTACGTCTGTGGAACGCTCTTCCTGTTGAAGTACGCCGGGCCAAAACACTTTTACACTTTAAAGACTCGTCAAAAATCACTATCTCCATAATACCTAATATATATAGTATGTATGTATATGTTTTTTTTTTTTTTTTTTTTTTTTTTTTTTGGCACGGCAAAGTGACCCCATTGCACCTGATGGTAAGCGCAATGGAGTCCAGAAAAAGTGCCGACCAGCGAGAGATGATGGTCTCCCGTTGGTCGACACAATCATGCCGGCCGAATACCTCTTCACCTTATTGTGAAGAAGTTTGGGGGACTATCAATCATGGCGATCAAAGGACCAACCGCGACAAACCGGCCAAAAAAATTGCCGGCACGGTCATCCTTTCACCATGATTGAAGCCCCCCCGAAAACCGGATATACACTGGCTGATCCCGGAACGCGGCACACTTGCGTGTGCCACTATGGCGGGTTTTACGCCCTGTGTACGGTGGTCGCCATCCGGGCGGATACGAATATCCTACCACCAGCAGATGGTATATATATAGTTGTATTTGTATTATAATTATTTTGTTTGTATGTATATCAATTTTTTATATTTTTTTTTCTGTACACACTGCCCTCCCAATATATCCTTTTTATAATATCCATCTTATGGTTGTCTTGAAAAGATCGCCATGTGCGATAAGGCCGCCATTTGTACCTTTCTCTAGGTTATATACCTATATATATATTTTACTTTATGTGTACAATAAAGAGTTAAATAAATAAATAAATTACGTGGAGAAAAAATGAAATATTGAAGGTTTTTTTGTTATTCATGTCGATTCCGTTTAACTTATGTACAGCCGGTGTAGCAAATTTGTATCGGCATAAAAAGGTTCCGTTGTCTTATCGTTAATGTGTGTACATGACGTGAACCGATGTAATTTATTGAGGTAAATACTTCCAACACGGCTCATTCAGCAATAACATGACATGATGAGGCTGTACATGGTGTCCCGGAGAAGCTGTCAGGGGGGTCAACAATATCAACTTTTAGAGACAAATGTATAATATTTTTGCCATCCTGCATTAGACAAGTATGGTGGAATATGACCTAACCTTACCTAATTGCCCCTTTCTCTTGTAGATGAGGCCCGTGCCTAGCAGTTGGACGTATAGAGGCTATACGTACATTTTATCCCGTAAGACACCAGTCTTCTGGAGTTGAAAAGACGAAGGTCTTAATCTTGCTAAACTAAGAATGTCCTATTAATGTTTTATGAATCAAAATATTAATGGTGTAGGAAAATAATTGTATTTTTTTAACGGTTTATGTTGCTGCCTAAAACATTACAAATTAATTTACATGGGAGAGTTCTTGGGTTCGATACACAGGTCGGGCGAAGTGATATTGAGGTTTCCTGCAATGATATTCTAGCAGCACAAAGTCTGGGAATGTTATTAAGGAAAATGATCTTAGCTGTCATACGTAGGTACATACATATATGAATACAACACTGTCTACTCCTTTGAGGATGCAAAAAGTATGCAAGTGACCTTGAAGTTAATATTTTTTTAAAGTCTATCATTTTTGTATTTATAAGACAGCCCCGTGGCGCAGATGGCTAGACACCAGCTTGCGAAATGAGACGCCGCGGGTTCAATCCCCGCACCGAGACAAATGTTTGTGTGATCCACAGATATTTGTTTCGGGTCTGGGTGTTTGTGAGACCGAAAAGTCTCTCGTAGTCTCTGATACCCACGACACAGGACTTGTATCCTAGTGTGGGGTCAGAACTCTATGTATGTGACTGTTGGGTGTATTTATTTATTTATTTATCTAGGTTATAGTGATCCTTAAATAAATTGTAAAACATAAACATAACCTTAAGTTTACTAAATTAATAAATGAACCCTAAAATTTTATGTCATACTTAGAAGACCTGTAAAGCTAAAGCACAACGCTTGTTACTTTTACATAAAAAGGGCCATAAAGAGCTCATAGCGAAAAGCAAACAAAAAGGCCGTAATTATTTACTCTAGACGGCGATGGTCGGGGCAGTTTAGCATCTTAGTTGGGAACTGGTTCCCTGACCCCACTGGTGGTCATTCGCGCCGCCTTATATTAATTAGTGTAACAATGCGGCTGTACCTGCAGACTGACGTATTTATCACGAAACACCGGCAATTATCGGGATTGAGAGACATTTGCTGAATAAATGCTAGTACTTATGCATCTAACATGTTTGTTGGCAGGTCGACAATTATAATATACATTTTTTCGATATCGGCATATTCTTTGAGTCGCTTAATGGATATTAAAAATGCTTATTTCTAGTGAAAGCAATCAGTTTAGAGGAGGTTATATTGTATTATTTTTTCCTTTTTTTGTATAATTAATTTTTTTCCTTTTTTCATTTGTCGTTCACAACTTCAATTTATGGTTGAACTATTAGTTGCATTGTGAACATTTTTTTTTTGCTTTATATCTTTCACTGTAATTGTTCGGTCTGTTTCCCAAAGAAATAAAATAATAATAAGATGACATTGTAGAGACGGTGAAGTAATATTCTTAGCCGATTGATTGAGGTTACTCGTGTTACCTGAGATTATTGTTGAATAGTAAGTTTTTTAATTAATATGTCCTGGAAATCACTGCTAAATGTGACCAAAGTAGAACAGAGTGTATGTTATTAATGATACATTTATTATGTGGCAGGATATCTGTAAAACATTATCAATGCAGGTAGCACTGGTGTTGGTTATTCTTGTGGGCTCTGAAAAAAGATTACATACATACATACATAAACTCACGCCTGTATTCCCTTAAGGGGTAGGCAGAGGTGCATTTCTGCACCCACATTTCGCCAAGTATGTATCAGTCCCACGTAATAGGTGGCGAGCCTATTGCCGTTTTTCGGGCACATTTCCAGACTCCGTGCTGTTACCGAGAATTTCCTAATGGAAAAACCCAATAACACTTTGCCCGACCCGGGAATCGAACCCAGGACCTCTAGATCGCACGGCACATACTTGTACCGCGAGACCACGAGGCAGTGAAAAAAGATTAGTTAAATAAAATGTCAAAAAAAGTGTTATTCTTTAAAAAAAAATTAATACCTTATTTTGGTTTAATATCGTCCAAAGATACAGTAATTTTGGATATATTTTTATATTGTGACGCCATTTACTTTATATTTATATTTGTAAATAGACGCCAGCAGAATTACCTTTACTTTACTCCCATGTTGCAACCAGCTTGCGAAACGAGAGGCCGCGGGTTCGATCCCCGCATCGAGACAAATGTTTGTGTGATCCACAAATATTTGTTTCGGGTCTGGGTGCTTGTGATACCGAAATGTCTCTCGTAGCTTCTGATACCCACGACACAGGACTTGTATCCTAGTGTGGGGTCAGAACTATGTATGTGACTGTTGGGTGTATTTATTATTATTCATTATTATAATGTATTATGCTGGGTTGAAATTTAAGTATAGCCTCGGCCATAGTATGTATATTTTTTGTGGTAGATAGTCAATGATATATTTAGTAGTTCTTAACCTCACTTACATAGTTGGCACACGCAGTCTGTTAAATGAAGGACGGCGGATTTCCATACCTAGACAAATACATTTTTTTAGCTTCAGGTATTTTTATAACAAAAAAAAGAGCGTACTTACTTTACCCTTTTAATGTGAACTGGTAAAAATTATTTCAGCTATATTATAAATACAATTATTCGTTGTATTTTTAGGAACAATAAGGTTAACTACTGAAGTGTGAATCTAGGACCTCTAGTCGTGTCCACCCGAGGCTCCACACGACTACAGCGTATCATTCGCACTCTTTAACCATGCAAATCCGCTCATTACGGGATCTCCACTTATTTGACTATCCACATAAGAATCATTTTCGTCTGCACTCACTCCAATGCATGAGTCGTTAAGAGCAATTTAGCAAATGATCTGAATGCATCACGCTTTGCGGTTATTTAATGTGTAATGTGTACGGCACACGCAATCTTGGTATCTTTGACTTGGCCAATTAGATAATGGATGGACGGGGACAAAAGGTGCCATTTGATTTAAACGCCTCGCGTCATCGCTGGATGTGTTAATAGACTTCATTAAATGGTATGCAATTATCGGGACGGTTTGTGTGCAATCTTAATAAATGTGCTCTGATTGAGAAAAAAACTGCAATGATCGTTTTGTGCTGTAGACTAGATTTAAAAGAGTACGACTAAAATTTTGTGCCCGTTCTTCTCTAAAAAAAACTGCCGTCCGAATTGGGTGTTAAAGTTAAGTTTTGACCATTAAAATAATTCTGAATATATCGATGTTTTCAGACCTGAATTCACCATTTTCACGACAAACTTTTCTTATTTATTATATTTATTATATTTAATTGCTTAAGAGATTTATAGCTAGCTAGCTGCCTTTGTGTTCTTCTGAAAAAATATTTTTGTATTCCCAGGGCCTTGATCAACCCCACAAAATAAAACAATGCAAATCTTAGACTAGATTATCGGATACAACGACGTCATACGACTGAAATGCAGTGACGCGACGCGACCAACCCATTTAGTGTTAAGCATACACAATTATGTTTTTACAAGAAACAACATTGCTCAGGCCGGCCCGCTTTAGACGGCTAATTGATTTGCCTCTTTTTTATTTTAATACCTCCATCTAACTGTTGTATCTGACTTCACTTGTATAATATTGATATAAGATTAGACTATCGAGTTTCCAATTTTTTTCTTTGAGTGTCTTTACATCACCATCATTATCATCACAGATGTCGTTATTTTCAATTATATCTGTTAATTAAGTATGCTTGGGATGTTTAAATAAATATATAAACATATATAAGCCAACCATTAGCACCCTTAGATCCCATTTGGGTTGTCAACCAAATAACAATTTTGCAATGGAAAAAAAATATAGAATTAAAAAAAAAAGTTCATGAAGGGAGAAGAGATTTGGCATACTATTTTTTATACATACACGTAACAGTAGCAAAAGCAGTTCCGATCTCCTACTAAAACACATGGAATGCACCTATTGTAAAATCATAAAAATGTCCAGTACTCAGGGCTATTTGTAGCTGTCACTGAATTTTCATGGAACTCCGGGCTTAGTAGACGGCAGTAATAGGCATTTTCACATTTTTTTTCTAAGCTTCATGAGGTACCTAAATGAGCATCCACCAAATTTAAAATTAAAGTTTGACACCACCAAAAAGTTTAGGTTGAAAGTTGAGCAGTTTCATAGCGAGATAAACTTTCAAGCTAATAAACGTTTCAAAATTATTTTTGTTAAAAAGAGGAATTTAAATTGCGTTTTTAATTTACATACATACATAAACTCATGCCTGTATTCCTCGAAGGGGTAGGCAGAGGTGCATTTCTGCACCCACATTTTGCCAAGTATGTATCAGTCCCACGTAATAGGCGGCGAGCCTATTGCCGTTTTTCGGGCACATTTTTTTAATTTATTCAGCATCAAATAAACAGCTCATCTGATGGTAGACCAAGATCAACACTGCCAATAGCACACATACACATGTTCGAGTTAAACCACGATATGCCACTAGTATCAAATAAAATATAGATTAATCATGTGAATAGCAAAATACGAGCAGACAAACACAAAACCGCTAATAAATATTTATAGAACATTAGGTACAGTTAGGTAAACACGATGTTTTTGTCATCGCGCGACTGTTTCTGTGTAATTGAATCATTATGGCGGTACGAGCGTTTATTTTGTTGTTAACATTAAGTGCTGGATTATTTTTAAACATGATACAACTATGTTGGGCTCGTTGACCGTGGGAGTGGACTGTATTAATGTAATCTAGTTTTATGTAGAAATTTCTACTGGGTTTTTATTTGGTTTGAGTATTAGCCACTAAGGAATTGATGATGATATCAGATTTTAAAGTAGGTAGATAAAGAAAATATGCAAAAATCAAAGTCAAAATAATGACAGCCCCGTGGCGCAGTTGGCTAGACACCAGCTTGCGAAACGAGAGGCCGCGGGTTCGATCCCCGCACCGAGACAAATGTCTCGTAGTTTCTGATACCCACGACACAGGACTTGTATCCTAGTGTGGGGTCAGAACTATGTATGTGACTGTTGGGTGTATTTATTTGTTTATTTATTGTACATGCCGGAAAAATAATGACCACTGATTATTTATTATTGTCGGTATTCTAGTTAGACAGCATTGCACCATGAATGAATAGAAATCCCCTATTTCGCCCCCACTATTTTGAGATTGATATGTCTTATTACCGGCTAAAATGATAACGTTATTTTAGTTATACATATACTTACGTCAGTACTGCAGAAGGAGGGCAGACCTTCCACGTTTCGGCAGCAGATTCAATAATAGAATGCTATTAGGAATTTCCTGAATTAAAAATGCAATTTAGAACTTAGTCTGGATCTCATCCCCAAATTGATGCACCACTAACCTAACCTAACCTAGCCATTTCAAGTTGTCTTTCAGTTGTGATTCTAAGAGGCAGAATCTTTGTCTTAAAGAAATTGTGACATACAAAAGACTGGTTACCTTGTGTAATTTGTCACAGCAATAACATACACTTAACTAGCCGAAGGAAGTCGCAAATCAAACCAGAACTCAAATAATTATTATTTTGACGGAGTAGGTGATAATAACGTGCCTTGAATTTACACAGCATTATAATTGACTTCTGAGGCCCAGTGGGCGAAAACACGGCTGTGAATGGGAAAGAGGCAGGGTTCCGTGTTCAATCATGAAAATTATTTTATTATTGGGAGATCCTGAACGAACGTAACAAGATGGAAGGCAGAAGTAGTTTTGTAGACGTCAGCTTGGGAACCATGAGACCACAGGTTGGATCCACAAATATATGGTTTGATAATTCTTTGTGCGACCAAACTCGTATGTTTTCTAATACTCACGGTCAAAACTTGTATTCTAATGTGTGTTTAAAACTGTGTGTATCTGCATGGTTTATTTTTTATTTTTCTTCGAAATTATTAAAACGGCATTTTCTGCTATTTCTAAAGATTTTTTTAGAGAATTGTTGCTATAATACATTTACCGCAAAACATTGCAACCATTCCTTGTTTATAAGAATTTTTAAATCACTTCGTAGATAATCGTGTGAGCAACTCATTCCCCTCTTAGTCATATTTTTTGTGTATCATCATAACTGTTTTATGTACTGTTAATTAACTAAAAAATATTTGTAGTCCTTATAATAGCAGCTTTTCTCCGCTTTCGTTTATTAAGATTTTAAAAATAATCTTACTAAATAACCGCCTAATATTTTCAAAGGCTACCTATGTATCTTTGTACCAAAATTCATCAAAATGAGTTTAGTGGTTTAGGCGTGATATAATAACATACTAACTAGCAAAATAACTCACGTTTGCATTTATAATATCAGTAAAGATGATACTTACATAAATGCTAGAGTCCTAACGATCTACGGATTACGGTGAAATGTATTGTTTAGGAGGATACCACCGCCTAAATAAAAACATACGTAAATCAATGATATTGGGGTTCCTAATATTCATGAAATTGGCGAGACCCAATCAACAATGTCCAATGACAATTATTTTTCCTAGGTTGTAAAACCAGCAATATTCACCCACACTAGAACCTATGATGAGACTGCCTCGTGGTCTCGCGGTACAAGTATGTGCCGTGGGATCTAGAGGTCCTGGGTTCGATTCCCGGGTCGGGCAAAGTGTTACTGGGTTTTTCCATTAGGAAATTCTCAGTAACAGCACGGAGTCTGGAAATGTGCCCGTAAAACGGCAATAGGCTCGCCCCCTATTACGTGGGACTGATATATACCTGGCGAAATGTGGGTGCAGAAATGCACCTCTGCCTACCCCTTCGGGGAATATAGGCGTGAGTTTATGTATGTATGTATGTATGTAGAACCTATGAATGTCTGTTCACGAACAGTCTGGGAGAATTATGTAGACTAGTGAAAGATAACCGTGAAGTTTTTTAAGGCCTGTCTAAACCTGTCGTCTTTTTGGACGTACGATCACATACACATATTATGTGTTTAGCCATGCCTGTTAAAAATTACTGTAGTCTAGTGCTTTATCATCTACACTACTGGAAGTCCAAATAAACCATCTTTGTTAGGCCCGTCTGGTTAAAACGTTTGATTGGAATACGGGCGTTGTGCCAGACTTCAAATTCTGTTTCCACGAATTTTATATTCTTATAGGAGTTAGCGTGAAATTGGGTCAGACTAGACTTACATATACCTACTTCAATATAACATTATTTTTTTATACATAAGTATACTCTTTTTGATTTGCATTTCCATTACCACCACTTCACTTACGTGCTTGTGTGATCGTTTTGCCGTGCCATTGAAAAAACAGTATTTTGTTATGACTGCCTCATTGGGTCCGCCGCATATGAGTTGTGTGACCAGCGATCAAGGCGTTCTGAATCCAATTCCAGACTCGAATATAAAGAAATTTGTTCACCTTTGGAAGCGTTTTAGAAGTAGATAAGTTTAAGTTTTCAATCGGTTAGCCTTGAATAATATCTAATTAAATCTAAACTCGTGGTGAAAAACAGGCGAAGCGATCATGGTAAGCAAATATTCGATTTCACTTTAGGAATCTTAAATAAACATATTGCTGCAATACATCAGTATATTCGACATGTAATAAAAAATAATCAGTGTAAAAAGGCATCGCCAGCAAGATTTTACATACATTAGGTACCTACTCGCCTTGCTCCAGTCAAAAAAGACGAGACGATCTCTCAATGGCGGCTCAAACCTTATACGACGTACAAAACTTTAATGTATTCAAATAAAATACTTTCGGCTTTACCTCCCCATGAATCATTCATATCGGATTCCGTAGAATAAACGCAAGGCTTACTTTTTACAATTTGATGTTAATCAATTTAAATCGCAAATAGTTTGAAAAAGTTAAAGGATTTCCCGATACGGTGCAATGTGCCATTTCCTCTAATTTATTATAATTTAATTATGTCTTCCTCTTAGATTTTTATTTTTTCCGCCGTCTCACCTTGATTCAGAATATTTTAATGTCAAATCCAATTGCATAACCCGTCAAGTTATTTAGGTATGTTGTAATATATTTTATAACATAATATGAATGTATTTCTAGAGTATTTTAGCGGTTTTAGACTACGTTTTATCAATCATCGTTACACAGGCACTTGAAAGTGCATCAAAACATCGTAAATACCTAATCATCACATAACCATATCATCGTAAATATCTTATCATACCTAAATCTTCTTCACCATTGTATCACATGTAAAATCCACCAACATCGAAATGTTGCCGTGATGAATTAAGGCCGAGCCTCTGAAACAGTAGAGGAGACCTGTGCCCTGGATTGAGAGATACGTATTTAACCATCATAACAATTTTAACACTTTGCCAAGATTCAAGAATGTACTTCTAAGAAGAATAACACAATAATAGACTCAATTCCACTCCACTGCCATTCCACTGTCTCGTAGTAATCTGATGTTGTTTGTTATTAAACGTTTATGGCTTTTGATAATTTTAATATTGTTTGCCGCAGCAAATACTCGATCCTTCTTTTTGTGATTGCGTTTCGTCCCATTAATTACAGTATTTTTTTTACATTTGCCATAAATTCTAGAGTGGAGCAACTTATTAAAACTATAGTAACTAACTATAACTCATGTTAATCAATAGTTTACTTACCATTGTTATCTTACTAACCTAATTTCCACAGTATTCTTAACCAAATACCAAGCCAAAACCAAAGTGTCAACTTCAACACAGCAACTTCAATATTTATAACCTTTATATTTCACATTTGATTTGATTAATAAAGGAATAATACAAATCTTCTTACGCATTCATATTTTTAGTTTACTTGCTTACCTTAGCAGTGATGGCCTCGAGGTTTAGGCGCGCGGTTGAGAATTTCGGCGGTCGCAGGTTCAAACCCCAGGCACCTCTGACTTTTCGAAGTTATGTGTGTATTCACAATGAATTATCACTTGCTTTAACGGTGAAGGAAAACGTGATAAAACCTGCACACCTAAAAGTTCTTAGGAATTTCTTAGGTGTGTAGTCCGCCAACCCGCACTAGGCCAGCGTGGTGGACTAAGGCCTCAACCCTCTCAGTTGTAGAGGAGGCCCGTGCCCAGCAGTGGGACGTATTTGGGCTGACGACGATGATGATGATGCTTACCTCGGATAAATGTTATCTTTAATCGATAAACCCAATTTTAGCTAAAAAAATGTACACACTGTCGACTTAAAAAAATGTATGTATGGTTTTATTTGCAAGGACTCACACTTCTTTACCTCTTTAATTTCCACATTATTACAATAATGATTGGCTATTTCAGAGTCATAGCCATTCTCATATCGATTGTCTAGTTACTAGTATATTTATTTAGAGTAATAACGTGTTTTGATTAACTAGATGCCGGAAATTGGGCAAGCAATAAAAACTTATAATGGTATTTTTATTTCAATTATAACTGTTTACTTGTTGTCTATAAAAAGTGATTTTCATCGAGTCAAACTTGGACGTCCACAGATCCAGTCGATAAAACCATTTTTTTAGGGTGAATAAATAAAAAACATGAATAGTTCTCTCCAACATTTATTGGTCGAAAAATAAATTAAAGACTTTGGATTTTAACAAAGGTCCGAATCGTACAAATAAATACCTACAGGGTCTACATCTTAAGATAACAACATATTTACAAGATCCATTCTTATTCCAATACTTTACTTATTTTCGAACCTCCATCACTATTTTTTACAATTTCATAAATGAATTTTTAATAACATTTTTTCTGTACCTCTATTCGTCCCATAAAGGTGGAAAGGCGGAGATGCGTAGTAATTTTAATATATACAAAATTTATACAAACAAAAAAGCCAAAAACACAATAAAATACAATTTATTTCTGGACTTTTTAGTAAAAAAAAAAAATCCAATTTCTCCAAAACTTTCCAGAAATGTCATTTAGTGTTTTTGTCACATCCCCACCCCCAACATGCGTAAATCATTTACCAAAAAATCAATCACCAGACATATATTATGGCCGCATGTAAAATTTCAATAGCAACACATGAAACAACTGCAAAAAATATACAATACTAACCCATCTTCGATCCTACAACCTATTAAGTATTTCAAACGTTAGGACATGCTGTACCCTTTAGGAAAGTCGAATGACAATTTAGCGGCTGAAGTGCATTCGTCACTAATTCTAAGATTAGTATATGTATAAAAATACTTTTAGAAGTTTTTTTAGAGGTAGCTGAAGCAATAATACGTTTTTTTAACTAACCATTAAGAAATTTAAGTACATTAGAAATTATAAAAAAAATCAGTCTAAATTATTTAAATTAAAATTCTATAAAGTAAAATGAACAATCGTTAGCTTTCGCTAATAGCACCAATTTTAATATTTTTAATGGAACATTTTTCATGAGAGGCGAGAAAAGTAAAATATTGTTTTTAATAAAAGCATTAATGGCCAGTGTTGTAAGAAAAATTTAAATTAACTCTTTTATCAAGGATGCCTAAAGTTAGAACGTCCTTGAAGGGTCGATAAGGACGAAAAACTTTAATACCATGTTTAATAAAAGAAACTAAATACTGCGTTTGATTGGTGGCAACCATCACAAAATCTGGGCGGAGTTTAGGTGGAAATGTATGTATCTAAATACGTCTAATGTTTCGGTCAAAGCATCGGCAAATCTAGTCCGTAGTAGTCAAGACAAATGAATGATTGTCACGCGAAGGACAATTCTTAGTAATTTAATTAATCAGGAAAGATACGATAGCATGTATTTACGGGAAAATTTGCTTGTAAAAGTAACTATTTTAGCTATTATTTAAGAAAGCCACAGGAACTGTACCATGAAATAACTATATAAAAATAAAAAAAGCTTTGTCATAAACGGTTAAAGATAGTCCTAACATTGCGCCAAAAGTTTGGCAATCCTTGCTAGTAAATATTACAAACAATAATTTACAACTCTCGCATTTCATTAGAAAGAAAAAGAAAACTAAATCATAGACAAAAAAATCATAAATTGGGCAAAGGTCACACGAATTTACAACCTTCACTGAGCAAACAAATCAATTTCATCAAACTTCGTCGGAACTCTTTCACAAAAGTATACATTGGTCTTATTTTACACGCAATATCCACATATACATACCAAAATTAATTCACTATAATATACAACATAGAAAAGTACAGATCATCATTAAATATAGTATTTCTGGACATAGCCGTCTCTTCATGCCAACATTTGGCGAAGTTTGGTCAAATATGACGGCCAACTACTCATCATTTGCAGTCGTTTTGACAGTCTTCAAAATAAACGACTATACGGTCTGCTACAAAACGTGATGCGCGGAAATGAATCACTAGGCTCATTTTTTTATTTTTGGCCGCATTTCAAGCGAGTGAATTTATGCTACAATTTACTAGTTTTGACTACATTTCTCTTTTTATGTTGCAGCTGTTACTAGCTCGTTTCTTCTTACAATCCATTAGCACCACAGCTAATAGTTGTTATTTTCTTAAATCCTCTCACTAGACAGAGAGACGATAAGTAAAAGCTGTCAAATTACGTCCTAGTACCAGCGGTATAATCTGAGATGGATATGTCCAGTTACATACAGCTGTGATGAATAATAACCTACAAAGTAATAGTTTTTTTCATTGACTTTTCACACCAGAGTTCCGACACGTATATTTGACAAAACTAGGCACAAGTCATAGGATCAAATCACCGCATTTCAGCCACTAAATGATCATTACAATACAATAACTATCCATTATTATAAAAGAAATATGTCACAGATTTTAATTTTAGACTTACATAATATCAATTATTCCAACGCTTTCCGACCAGAGACAATTATTTCAGCTGGCAAGACTTATTGCAACCTTATTAGAAAGTTTGACATAAATTTGACGGCATGAAATCACAAAAACATCCAATAACCTGAATATATCGCCTGTCAAAAGCATAATAGACGGAAATAAAATTCACTTTTTAACATAATTCTGCGAGAAAATACAATTTTACACTTTTTGGTAAGATGTTTTTATCTGGCATCTGACTGACATGATTGACAAAAAAGAAACATCAGTAAGTAGAATGTAACGATTTCAAAAAACTTTTTCTTTTATTATATTCATTCACCGGATAACCGCATTATCGGTTTGATAAAGGCATTGACATAAAAGTTATTCTTTTATCTTCGTACAAAATGTGTGAACAAGCAAAAATACTGGCGCATTGTTCAAAAAGTGTGATAAAAAATTGAATAGAATCATAAATATGTGGGCGGTATTATTATATAAGAATATTATTATAGTATAAAGATTTTTTGCGTTTATCCATAATGATAATAAAAACAAGCTGTTTGACAGGATTAAGTATATATTTTTAATATGAATTCATACTTTTGACAATACTTTCTGGTGCTGGCAACTTAAGCAAATTCGTGAGTTTTCTATGAATTAAATACCGCTATAATCGACTGTCAAGCATTATTAATGGCATGGTCGAAGCTGGCAGAGCCTCAAGCGGCGGTAAACGTGTTAAACAGTCGTGTACAACTTAAAAAAAGAGCGAATACTTAGCCTTACTTGAAACGGGCTACTTTTGCCATAATAATATGACATTTAAAACAGGTCCAGAGACCATAGGCACTGGAGCTAACCAGGCCTTGTTAACACTGTTTCAGCCTAGGCAACTGCCTGCCAACATAACTATGTTAATTAAGTTTTTAAGGATAGCAGGGCCATCTCAGAATCTCAGCGGGATGTTATTAATGTGGCGATATGAGCGGATGTCTGTAAAAAGACCAAGTTATGACGAATTCTTCAAGCAAGATGCTTTAATTATTTTATTGGTTCAAATGGGTATTTCAAATTTTGTCTGGAAATTATGAAGCATATTCCAAAAATGGAAATATAAACTTTTTTATTTCTTTTGCATACTCGTATGTATCTGTTTTAGATGAAAAAATGTACACAAGATGTTATCTGTGCTAACAACGTCTGCAGTAATTAAAAGTACCTTTAAACACAATTACAAGCAATAAAATAATTAAACATAATTTAAATTTCAGTGTTGAAATCGGCTTCACCATTATGCATTACATCCTGCTGTGAATTTATACGTAGAAGCAAAATTTAAATAACTCAACGGTTCTCTTATTTATAAAACAAGAAAACAATTTTTTTATCGGGCCTGTAGGACCTCTCTGCCTTTATTTGGTTAACTGTCTTTTTAATTATATGTATATTTATCTACGAATACGCATACGTTGATAAAACTTTGTGAGAATACTCTTCGCCATTTTATCGCTTTACACGAATTTGCTTTCTACCGAACCTCGTTATGCGAGTTCATTGTACTTTCTATCAATACAATAAAAAATTAATTCCAAGTTACTATTACAATACGCAAACCAGTCTAGACCGGTTTTTGTTTGGAAATAATCAAAATTGAAGAGCTTATAACAATAATCGTAAATTATATGTTAGTTCTTCCAAGTGATTTCATGCTGGATATAATTACAGTCTTGTTATATTGTATGCTTATATACAATTTATCAAATTACCCATCGCGTATGACTCAAGGGCCGTCATATTGAATGCTGCCCAATATTACAGATATTGAGTTGCCATAGTACAAAAACATTTCTAAATAGTAGAAATACCGATGAAAGTATAAAAAAATATGCTTATTGTCTCTGGTCGAAAATTCGTCAATAAATCAGTTTAGTTTAAATATAAAATTATTTTTTTCTCATTAAAAACTAGCGGACTGTTTTTTTTGTCGAGATTCAAAAATGAGGTTATCATTTTTCATTATATATATAATAATAATAATTAATCATTATAATCAGGCAATTATTAGTCTAAGTACACAGCACAACTAATTGAAAAACTAATGTGAGAGAGAATATTAAGAAAAATATTTCGTTAATGTTTGAGTTTCAAATCATTCCATCGAGATTGGGTTTTAAAATTATATGTCGAACTAATGCATTGTTTTCTTTATTCCTTATTTTTTATTGTTTTTGACAATCCCATAATAAACTAGTTACACGTGAAGTTAGCGGTAAGTCGTTTCACTATTTGTTTTTTTCTGTGGTTCGTTGAAAAGTTAATTAGGTTTGTGATGTTTAACTTTAGGCCGTCTGGTATCCTTATATATTTATAATACGTTATATTATGAATACACAAAATTGTCGGAATATGAACAAATATTGACATATTTGCATTCAAAAATTTATTCTATACAAATAAATAAAATTGGAGTGTCTGTTTGTAATATTGAAATAGCCGCTTTTTTAATAAATGCATATGGATGTATACACGTTACATATACCAAAATAACTTTTTTAATAATTTTTTTGTCTGTCTGTCTGTTTGTTCCGGCTTATCTCTGAAACGGGTGGACCGATTTTGACGGGACTTTTATTGGCAGGTAGCTGATGTAATAAGGAGTAACTTAGGCTAAAAAAATAATCGACTATTAGGCAGAACGAAGTTCGCCGGGTCAGCCAGTTAAGAATATGTTTGGTGAAGTCGACAACTAGAATGTGTCCTTTTGATTCAAAATACACCAAATTCTTTATTTGTAATTAAAAAAAAAACATTAAAACAGTCATCTTTGGAAGTACTACACTTTCCCCTAACACTTCGAAGTCATGTAAAATCTAGTTATGACACATACATTGTTTGCTGTAAAATGCTTGCTTTTTACTACGTACAAATCTTAACGTAGTTTGTTTACTTTCTCGAATATCTTAATCAGAATGAAATACGACAAATATTGGTGAAGGTAATACTTTTGCACAAATACTAAATTTACTGAAATGCACTTAATGTGCCAGATTTTTTGAATTCTATCAATAAATGCTTTAAAAGACTAGCAATGAAGACCTCACTTTATATCAAAATAGTATTCATTAGCTCAAAATAGACGGTATAAAATGCTGCGAGGAATGCATGAAAGAATGGCAGTATGTAAATCCTATTAATGTCGTTGTTAGATAGCTTACATTAAGCAATGAAGCCGTAGATTTACAAGGATACTTTGGCACATACACCATTCATGTTTTAGTCACTGTTAGACTTAGGAGATTATTACTGGTTTACAAATTGATGGTTGAATGTAATTTTAAGGAGGTAAACTGAGGTTAAGTACATGAAGAGATGAAAATGCAATTCGCCTTAATTTCAAAATCTGTATATTCCAATCGATTTACCTCAGATAAGCGTAAAACGGTACAAATAGGTAAGTGGAAACAAATTTAACAGATCGCAGCGTCGTCGCCGTGACGGGCATTGGGGTCAAGAAAGTTTTTACAAGTTCCAAATTCTTCAAGGCGTGCCTTACAAGCCACAAGTAAATTGAAGTTTTAGGAAATCGGTCATTATTTTAAGTTAAATTGATGATGTTTACTGTATTTTACATATAATTTTAGTATGTTTTGACATAGATGCAAAGCTGCCAGATAAATAAGGCTTTACAGATTTGCTGCAATAATATTCTATCATAAAATTAGAAGTATATGATTTCAGTAATGATAGAAAGAAAGAATGAGAAATAATACTCATGTATTCTAGGAATGTTTCAGTTTTAGAACAACAGAGTTTTTACAGATTAACATTAACGCACAGTCAGGTTCGTAATAAAACATACCAAATGATAAATTCAAACATAATAATTAGAATCACGCACGTTCGTGGCAATAAAGTAGTAATAAAAAACGTGTTAAAAACTTAAGACTGCTCGTAAATTTGATAATTTTAGCATTATCTCAATGTTTTTGACTGGTGTTGCTCAGAAGTTAATACCGCACCGAAATATTTTTTTAGAAAATATTAAAGTTTATGTTTGCACACACTAGCTAGTGTTTTAGACAAAGTATTGAGATCTTGAGCACATTATATCCGTAAATATCATAGTGTATTAGACTTAAGAATTCGTAAGTATGAACTGTAGAGAAATGTCGTTATTGCTTCTATCAGAACTTTTACTAGAATAATCTATTAACAATTTGAAGTCACATTTCAATACATTTCTAGGGAAGAATGCTAGAATTTAATCCGTTAAATTATTTATATGTCCAGCAGCACAATATTAAAAATGTTATTTTAATTAATGACTGCTACTGTTTACCGACATCCGACAACAACAGATTAACTTGTTCTCCGAAACTTGAGTTTATTATGGTTGCTGTTGAATTAATGTGGGTAACAATAATCTGCGATTAAATGTTTCATTTAAATTAATGTTTTGTTGCTTATTTCTTGTTTTATACACAAAAATAAGTGCACTTATCGAGAAAACTCGGTCGTTATTTTGATTCAAAGAACAAAAAATGAACCATCCGTAAAATGAAACTGTTAATATTATAAGAAATATGACAAAAACAAAGTACAACAAAAACCATCAAATTAGTACATATTTACCTAATTGGCAACACCATATTTTATTTTAAATCTAACCCCGCCGATACGTCATGTCCGTGACAAGATGCGATCAATTTAATTTGAGCCCACTTTGATGTCATCCTGAAACGATTTGCATCGTTTACATCAGAAAATTCAAATAACGTTGAAAAATGTCTGGCCACTTTTAACATTGTTTAAATATACTCATCCGGGCTTATTTGAGGCAAGATAAATGACCGCACTATGATTTACTGACTAATTCTGTCATTTTTAAATATATTTTTTTTGTTTGTCAAAGTAAACATTACGGTTGAATTGTTGCTAACTATGAATAACATAATATTACGTTCTGAGAAATTTTATTCCAAGATTGTAATAGAACAAGCCAAGTTTCTGTTCGCCATAGCAATTCCTGGGATCCTGCCACGTAGGCAGTTACTATATATATTCATATATATATTATATACTATACATATAGTTCAGGGTTACCTTTTTAAGTATCGACGCTGAATTTTTAGTCTTTAAGTTAGTTCATAAGATACTTCATAGTTCATTGTTTTTGTCAGAAATTTGGCTTAAATAAATAAATAATAATAAATATGGAACAAGACTCTAGACTAACATTAATTTTAAAATGCAAACAAGATTATCTTAAGTCAATTGCATTGTATTGGGGACGATATTTTTCAATCACATAAATAATGCGCCAATATCGCACTGCTGTCCTCACGACGCTTTACTTTACCGTTATCGAGATAAAAACGTATACTTAACATACGGAGAAGTCTTTCAGATGGTAAACTGACGCCCACACGAAATTTCGACGGGCACCATCCATTAGGGTTTTTTAAAAATCGATTTCCGAACGCCATGTATCGGCTTTAGTGCGCTCATATCGTAAGTTCGGTGTTTTTAATGCCTGGTCACTCCGAATGCAATACCTCAGGCGGTAAAAGCTGCACTGTAGTAAAATTATGAATTAACAGGGCTTGAAGTACCAATTTACCTCATGCATTTTGTTGGCATTATTAGATTTAAAGTATACGTGCGAATGTTTTCTTTCACTTCGTATTTGCCTTGACATGTTTTATGAGCAAGACATTATTTTGCTTTGAATAAACTGAAGTTTCCTTTGAATTAATTTAATTGAAAATTTCATACAATATAAGTACTTACTATTATTACACCACCAATGAATTTAACAAAAAGTATCCTGATTTTAATTCTATAACTTTAAGTAATATAAATGTATCTATAGACTTGCTGTGGAAATCATAACAGAGATCTTTATGGTAAATTAGATACACTAAAATTGATTATGAAGCTACAAAAATATTTTTACTATAAAACATACCATGGAAGTTTGCTCCATTGGTCATTTAGGTGACCTGGTTATGCCGTAACAAAACCTACGGCCAATGCTTTTGGTGAATTTTGGATATGAATCGATTATGCGCTTTCAATTGAAAAAATCCACGAATTAATGCGTGATATCTGCTAAAGGAAATGTAATTGAATGAGTCTTTCGATAATACACTTATCATTAGCACGTGTCGTGTTCAAACTTTATGTTTAAAGAGCAATGAGCTTAATGGAAACTTCTCAAAGCATTTAAATAACAGAATTCATATTAAATAACAGAATAAATGGGATATAGATATATTTTTTTGCTTGAAGGTAATATTGTTTTGGATCATTCCATGGGCAAAGAAGTTTTCTATGTAAATGAGTTACTCAAACATTTTCGAGGAAATCACGTGATGGATGTCACGGTGCGGTATACGGTCAAAACGTACAATAACAATAAGTTTAATTTGAAAATAAAAACCAAAACCTTACTCATGACTGTAAATCCAAAAATAACTACAATTTCCCAAATGTTAACATTGCTCAAACCCGACCAACAAGGCGCGTTAGAACAAAAAATAAAAGCACATCAGTAATGTTTACATTGAGCAATATTTTTACTTATGAATGAACATACGGTGCACATAAAACTCCGAACCCCCCCGCCACGTAATCTAGTAAACAAACTTACAGTCTGCCAACACGTTGCCAGTGTAACATCGTAATTCAACCTCGTTAACCGTCTGATTTATCTAACAGTTATACTGCTTAACTAACTGTATCGTGCCTTTGATAATAAACTGATCAGGTATTGAAAATTTGGTTATATTTCAGATACCGAGGGTTACTACGCAAATCTGATAGTGTTGCTCAATTTTGCCCATGAAATGGGTAGATTTATGTTAACCTTGTATTGACGTGGACGATGCTAACCAGAATGATATGATATATATTGATTTTGGCTACCTTTTAATGGAGCAAAAATATTTGTTTTGGCTCAACAGTGTATTTTACCAAAATAATCCAACATTACCAAACCCACAACATAAGGAATCCTACCGTGGGATTGCGAATGAATACCATTTGTCGGACAACCCTGCAGGGTGTTAACGCACAAGTAAAATGTTTGGTTATCTAGTGTTGATTATGCTACCGCAGACACCGGCGATGTTTTAATTAAAACTTTGTTTAGTAATAAATCTTAATGAGTTATATTCTCTTTATAGGGCAGACATATTAATCAATTATAGATGTACCGAAATAATGTTGTGATTTTGTGGTTATTGCTGAAATTATACAATAGGGAATAGAGATGAATAAACGTCATTAAAAAATGTTTGTTTTTTTGCTACGATCAAAAATGACGAAATTCAAAATAAAATTGGTATGTAAATCTTCATTGAAATTGCAAAAAATATGTAATTGCACGCTTACATGGTTCTCTAAGATGCAATTAATTAAGTTTTTGTTATGCCTACCTATTTTCAGGTGTCTTTTAGAACTATTAACGTTCTCGATACTTAACTTAAGCAGCCAATTCAAAAATGGCAAGCAACGGGCCTGTCAAATATTTGCCGATAGCACTTAGGATATTGTACTATAAGGATAGGATAGTTTTATGCCTATTCGTCCAAATTACGGAGAAACATCACGCTCAATCAAGCAGTTGTTTTTTAGAAAAAACATTAAAACACACGAGTTAAGACGTGCGACCATTCACAATCCCTTCTTTCTTAAAATAGCCAAAAGACAAGTCAGCACGGTGTACCCAGAAATCCCTTGGAAGAGGTTTAACCGTTTGCTTTGGGTAAATTTAGAAACACTCAGCACATTGGCTGAGAGCTTGTCATGTTATTATTATACAGTCCTAAACGTTTAGACCTTTTTTCTCTAATTGTTCTAGCCATTTTCCCTACGGACTTCAATTGGCTATTAGGGCTATGACACAATACTATATAATTGTAATAAAAAACCCCAAATAGAACTAAATTCAGATGTTAAACATGACTTATATATTATAAGTTCAAATGTCGATGTATTTCAAGAAATACTAAAATCTATTATTGTTAAAAACGCGTCTTCATGAAATCCAAGATTACGTTACTCACACACCTCTCAAAACCCAGAATGGCTAGAATCATCAACATTAAATGGCATCGCTGAGACATTCAATGGACCAATATATCAATTTTCTTTAAAAAAGAGAAATACCCTCAATAAAAAGTAAATTAGATGTATTCGGAATTTAACAGGTCCAGGACTACTAGTATATCAGTTACTTTAAAATTGGGCTCGATAACGTTACTGACCAGCCGCAACTGATACGTATATTTACCGTCTTATCTATACTAATATTTACTATAACGCCCATGTAAGTGGCACGTAAATAGTTCGAAATATGTCTGTGACATCGACAGATCAAAGTGTGCTTATCTATGCGGTAGGCACATTTCATTTAGCATTGTTATTTGCTAGTGTAATAGGGATAAGTCTAAAAATCTAATACCTTGACTTTACTAAGCAAATATTTGCATAATCACGATTATAGGCAGTGAATGTTCAAGTATCAGAAACTGTTTGTATAGCTTTAAAAAATTGTCTTAACAAGTGCATATTGTTGTGACACATAGCTCTATTATCTTTTTTCAGTTATGTATCAAAAACACGTATTTAGCAGTGAGAAATGTGTTTACGAAATACATAGAATACCCTACTTAATTACTTAAATATTTAGGCAAATTCTTGGTTGACGATCTATTTATAACAGGTGCAAAAAATTAGGATATATCTTCAAACTTGCATATAAAATTAGCGAATTCATTATTTGAATAAGAAACAATTAAATATTTTATTTCATAATTTATATACTTATTTAAAACATTTCGATTTTCGATGTTAAAAAAATTTCGTTGAATTTAGGCCCAAGGAGAAGTTAATATCATAAAAATTTGTATGAAAACAGGATTAATAGAGAAAAACAAAAGCGTATTCTTTTTGAAAATGATTTAATCATTTTGGAATTTACACTAGTTGCCAAAGTAGTTAGTAATGTTGTATAATAACTGTTGGACAGTTTCAGAATCTCTGCACTATTATTTATTAAAAAGGTTTCTGACAAAATTGAATGTGATTGACAGAATTTGGATCGTGTTACATAAACCATTTCAAGCTCCTAACTAAGTGAAAGGCGATAAATATAAATAGTGTGTTTATAAAACTTGTTTAGAAAACAATGCATTAGGGCAGACACAGGCAGTCGTTTGTTTTTTAAATTATCTCCTCCAGTCTGACGACAATTAGCATTTGACGGTAACATTTGGACTTTGATGTCGCGCTCTCGTAAATATTTCAGTTCTTTTCCGTTTTGTTACCTATACAGGCATTTTGGCGAGATTACTGGTTAAGTTCTGGAAGCTAAGACAATTATTGACACACAAACGGACTTGCGAAAATGTAATTCTTAAGCAGCTTACAGTTCCTTTGTTGGGTTATCATATTGATTTTACGCTGGCTTGTTAATACTTGTTAAAGAAATATATGTGACCAAGGAATGTAATAAAACAGCCGATTCCCAAGACATTAAAATTCACAGGTCAATACATATTCATAATTTAAGTTGTGATAATTTTTCACTTTACAGAAAAATAATGTTCGTATCAAAATAAACCTTTAATTTGTATTTCATAATTCTGCTTGGATGGAATTTTGTTGTTTTTTTCTTGAACCAAAGTAATGATAGTTGATAGCGTCGTGCTGGCATTTTAGATTACTTTTTTTATATAAAATGCAATCATTGAGTATCGTTCAACCGTATATTTGTGACGTATTTTTTTGAAGAGGTCACTGAGCCTCGCAATGGCCTGCAAAATGATAACAATTTGAAACTCAAACACGTTCTTAGAAACTACCTAAAAATATCAACTGTCACTAACTGCGTATGTCTAACTGAAAACCGGTCTATTATTTCTACTATTAAACTATTTGACTATTTTGTATAATGTAAAAAATGTATTTCACACTTTCACATGATGGCACAATGTGTGCTGTAGATGTTGCTGTGTCGGTTCCCGGAAACGTCCATAAAAATACCCCAGATATCACCATACAATATTTTCTTACATGAAATTAGTTAAGCGTTGTCTTGGGATATTTTTTAGGAAAAACATTTCGGAAACAGAATAACCTTGACACTTTTAGGCCTTAATAATTGTATACTTCTCAGAACGGAACTTCCACAAGCAAAATCGTAAGAAAATAATTTGTTCGAAGCCGCCATACAGAAGCCTTTTGAAGCTGTAATAAACACGTTTTGTAAAAAGCTAAAATGCAAAAATTCAGTCGGTGAAAAATCCAAGTAATCAACTTTATATCACATAAAAAAAACATACAAAGAGAAATAATTACATCCTAAATAAAACCAAAAATCACAGATTTCCTGGACAAGATTCACAACTCGCCCCAGCTTTTTTTTACACATAAATAAATTCTAGGCAGAAGGGGGAAAATAAAGAGAATGTCTTTTGGACTCTAAATTAAAAACGTTTCCTAATAGTCTATAAGATTTCGCCTATAATAATTCATACGGGTCGATCCGTGGACCGCTAGTCTTAAAGTATCCATTGCCATAATGAAAAATATAAAAAATCGTTTAATTCCTAATGGTTTTAAGAAACCTAATTATTATATCCGTTAACATTTTTTATATATATTTAACTGAGTTCATAACTACGTTTTTTTCCGTTAAAAAAACAATCCGTTTTTATCCATTCGATTATTCAGTAGGGCCGATAGGTACATTTTAGGCTCACGTCAGCAGTTTCCACTGTCCGTTCGATTTAGTCGCGGGCCACGATCACTTTACTTACAACGTTCACAGGACACCACGTTCACGTGAAGACTAGAGTGTCCGGACGAATGTGCAGCGTCTGCATGGGCTGGGTGGGCCCCGGCTTGGCCAGGAGGTCGGGACGTGGAGGCCTGGCCGCCCGAGCGCACATTCACCGAGCCAGCGGCGCCAGCACCGCGCTCGCAGCCAGGGCCAGGGCCAGCGACGAGGCCAGTGCGGCGCCGCGGGAGTGCGACAGCTCCTCGCTCTTGATCACCTCGTTCGGCGTCTTGTCGTACTTGTGCGTCTTTTTAGTCACCGGCTTCACTGTCGTGGTAGTCGTGGTCGTGGTCGTGGTGGTCGGGGGCGGCGGAGGGGGAGGGGGCGTCGGCTGCGGCGGCGTAGCGGGCGACTGCTCCTCCGGCTTACAGCACACCCTAAACACCAGCTTCATATTGTGACTGAGACATCTGCCGCCTATGCGTCTATGCAGGTCGTCTTTACTGGACGTGGATATGAAGTAGTAGTCCTTGCCCGGCAGGAACTCCAGCCCGCCGGGCTGTGGCGTGAAAGGCCGGAACGTTATGGTGAAAAACATCAGTTTGTGCGGTTTATCGCATATCGCTATTATGCGAGGGTTTGGATTAGTTATCCTACACGTATCGTATTCTTCTTTACTGACGTTATATATTATATACTTTTCCGTGTCCTCCTCGTAAGTCCCGGGCGTGTACACTGGGCATATTATGTTCACTTGATCGTACTCAAACTGTGCGTTGCCTTTATTCAAGTCGAATACATGGTCGGTGTTGTCTATTCTGAATATGCTATTGGTCGTGTTCCAGTGTATGTAGAATGACTTAGCATAGTTCCCCATCACGCTCTCGATGAAGAAAATCAACACAAGAACAGTCCACGGCGTGTGCCTCAGGCCGAAATAAGTTAGGGACACCATTTCTTATCCGTTCAGCCAAGTATCATTATCCGACAGAAGTTGCTATTCTACGCTTCTCCACCGCACTCACACCAATCCATATTTATACGTACATCTCACGAACTTTTATCAACGTCCAAATACACCGCGACACGGGATAGCGCACAGTTCACTTTCAACACTGCGAGTCCACCATATTCCTCTACACGCCAGATTCTAGTCGTCGATAATACGAAATTCCATAGGACGTGGTCCGCCGTGAAAACGCGTCCAAATCACATTCATGAACACAGTGAACACTGTAGAAACGCGACAAACGTGTGTAACTATAGTTTTTCTGTTCGTATAAAGTTGAAATTAATCAATACATCACAGATTTTTTACAGTACTGAGGTGTTCTTTGTATTGGGAGCGGGCGACGCGGTGTCGCGATGTAAACGTAAGCGCCGCGCGGCGGTCGGGCGAACTACTGGAATGCGGCCCCAGCCCCTGGTACGCATGCGGCCGGGCGCCCCCCGCGCCCCCGCACACCTCGCCCCTCCATTACCGCCGCGTTCCAAGTTGGTGGAGCTTTCGGTGCGCGTCGCCATCTTGTTTAGCCTAAAAGAAAAAAAAATGTGTTGAACTACAAACTTTATTATAACACCATGATTATACATATAAATTTAATAATTGATATTCGTAAAATTATAAATATATTTTTTAAGTTTGGAGGCTTTGTAGGAAATGTGATAGCTTTTTGATGGGATGTGAACGCGACTTTAAGCGGCCATTGAAAAAACCGCACGGACAAGCTACAAACAGCCGTGAAGGCTGAGCGTCCCGAACATTACCATATTCCACATACCTAATTATCAGTTGAACATAAATTTGTGTTAATTATGCAAAAATATGAATTAATTATGTAAAATTATGATATAAACGATATGTTTCCACATAAATAAATCGATATGGCTGTTTTTATTTATGCCTTTTAGGGTTTTATTGGAAAATATTAATCATGCAATCAAAAATCGTGTATTAATAGCGTTGAATGATTTTAAACAAATGAAGATAATTCATTAGCTTTATTTTTCTTGTATTAGCACGGAATTATAAATCGTTGAATGTAAAATATGAAACCCTCACAATATTATTTTGACAAAAACAATTAATCTCACTTTGCAAAAAAAAAACAATTTCATTTTTATAAGTCGTGGAATAAGATCCAGATTTTTTTAGGTTAAAATATTCATCATAATGGAATTTCACCGGTCTACATAAATAACAAATCAAAATATTGCCTTTAAAGTAATGACATGGCAGTATTCTTGGGGGTTTTAAGTTCATTAACCGTTTATATGCATCCTAATTTGTATAAACAAATATTCAGAGCTGATTTCACGCAAGCTTTTGATCGTAAAAACAATATACAACTTGCTTAATGATCTTGTTTCGCTGACCCGTCGCAAATGAACGATAAAAACCTATACTTTAGGATTTTTGACATTCGTTTTAAATGTCTCAAAAAGGCAACTAACGGTGTTTAGTGTATTCGACAACTTTGACTTTTGATATTATTACAATTATTTATTTGTAACTTAAAGTACAGACTTCTTGTAACAACCGATATTTTTTTTTTTTTTTCTTTCATATTAATGTTATTGCAATTGGACGTCAACGTCATAGATCATTTCTCAATTATAAAGAACATAAGTTCTTAAAATATAAGAACATCTAGTTTATATAAGATCTAACTTAATTTGCTACTTGCAAATTTTTATTATACTTAAGATCTCTTCAGCATTTACTTACTTAGAATTTCTTAACTTGTAGGCAATACATAGCTACGCACTTTCAATTTTAATTTTAACGCTACATCACTTTAATTCAAATATGGCCTGCACTTATTTATCTACTAGTTATAATGTAATCAATTTGGCGTGCAAAAAATAACAAAGGAAAAAGTAGTGCGTTTTTGTTTTTTACGCCAATTTTTATTTAGTTTTAATTTTAACTTTAACGCTACATCACTTTTATTCAAACATAACTGGCCTGAATTTATTTACCTACTTGTCATAACGTAATCAATTTGGTGCGCAAAAAAACAAAGGAAAAAGTAGTGCGTTTTTGTTTTCACGCTCCGCTTGAACTGCTGTAGATCTGGGTCTGCTCTAACTAGTCACAAAAAATACGTGAAGCATTACTGTTGCAATTTCAGTGATCGAGATGTAATCGACTGCCTGGTGGTCTCGCGGCACAAGTATGTGTTGTGCGATCTAGAGGTCCTAGGTTCGATTCCCGGGTCGGGTAAAGTGTTATTGGGTATTTCCATTAGGAAATTCTCAAGAGCAGCACGGAGTCTGGAAATGTGCCCGAAAAACGGCAATAGGCTCGCTCCCAATTACGTGGGACTGATACATACTTGGCGAAATGTGGGTGCAGAAATGCACCTCTGCCTACCCCTTCGGGGATACAGGCGTAAGGTTGTGTATGTATGTATGAGATGTAATTTGTTAGTGCTTTATAGTACCTATTAGTTAGTGATATTTGTGCATTCAGGTTAACGCCATTTTACAGAAATCCATTTGGACAACAACCACCTTACAAAAGGTATAAGACCCACCATGGTGCGTCACTACGCACGCCAGAATATCGAAATCTAGGATCAACGTAAGCTTATAAGGCCGGCATAATTTTGTCAATTCATCATCAGTCCATATAGTATTACGTCCTACTGCTGGGCACGGGTCTCCTCTACAACTGATAGGGTTTAGGCCTTAGTCCACCACGCTGGCCTAGTGCGGGTTGGCGACTGTTGACTACATACCTAAGAAACTCCTAAGAACTTTTAGGTGTGTAGGTTTTCTCGCGATGTTTTCCTTCACCGGTATGTAAGTGATAATTCATTGTGAATACACACATTACTTCGAAAAGTCAGAGGTTTGTGCCTGGGGCTTGAACCCGCGACCGCCGAAATTCTCCACCACGCTGGCCTAGTGCGGGTTGGCAGTATTTTATAATAATTAATTATTATAACATCAATAAGTATTATTCTAGATAATTTATTTCATGTTTAAAAAAATGTACAGAATTCTGGAGTACAATAGCTCCCGCGGTAATACGGGGCCAAGGCTACGAGATCGACCCAATAATTACTCGCTTGATGTCGTCAGAGAATCAAATCAAGTTTAAATGCTTATAACGTGGACGTGACTTCGCTTGCATTAATGGATATTTTATAAATTAATGTCATAAGAAGCTGGCAAACGAGTATCGAGTGACGACAAATGGGAACTCTCGCTACGTGATGTCCTTATTTGATATCATCGTCATCATCAGGCAAAAGACGTTCACTGCTGGACATAGGCCTCCCCCCAAGACTTTCAAAGCGTTCTTTCGGAAGATCTGTCTATTTATTTATTTTATTTCATATAAATACCCCTGACTATGATACAAGTCCTGTGCCGTGTGTATCAGCAGTTTTTTTTGCCCTATCCCACCACACACCCGCCACTATAACTCCTGTGCTCCAGGATCAACAGATGCACGGACTGTATTGACGCCGAGCAATGAAGCTTAGCGAAACTAAGAGGACCTAAATTTGTCATGTTTGTAATGTATGAGCAGCTACGGGATATTTTTTTGGTCTCACAACTCACTTGTTTGGTAACACCCACACCTCATACGAGTATTTGTGGATCACACAAACATTTGTCTCGGTGCGGGCATAGAACCCGCGGTCTCAGAGTAATAAAGTGTACCAAAAATACAACTGAGTGGCTTGAGGCCTTAGTCCACCATGTTGCCCTAATGCGGATGGACTACACCTCTAAGAAATTCCTAAGAACTTTTAGATGTGTAGGTGTCCTCACGGTTTTTTCCTTCACCGTTAATTTCAATTCAATTATAATATAAACCGGATAGTACTTAAAATACAGTATCTAGTAATTGTAGTCATAATGAAACAATCTAGTCTAGTAATATAAACGCAGGTCGTAGAACTAATGACGTACCTTTGTCATCAGCCGCGTCGAATGACAAAAACAATAATATCATTAACTTTCGACATAAATCCTACGTAATTAGCAATAATACGGTTTCTAGTAGTGGGGTGACCACGCGACTGTTATATGTACGAGTATGTAAATTGTAAAGACTATATATTAATATGAATAGGTATTGAATCACTTAATAAAGTTTATACAAGCACAAACTTATTCATCCATCCATCCATCAGGCAAAGGAAGTCCACTGGTGAACATAGGCCCCCCCAATGACTTCCACAGTGACAAAGTCACTAACTTATATTTCTCCTAACTTATTCGAGTAAATTTTACGAGCCAAAAATTTACGTGATGTTACCTGATAGAAGGCAAATGGGTTTGCAAAGGTACATGGCCCACAAGAAGTACGTCAACTCAAATTAAGATTTCAATTTTGGTTGAATTCAGTTATTGTTCCGTTTTTGCGAATCTATTTCAGACCGATTTAAAACATGCAAGTGCAATGCAATGAGTAAATGCTTAACACGATAGAAAAATCATTTAATTCTATTATTCGACCTTTCATCAATAATCTAAGTCAAACTTTTTACTATAATTCTTTGTTTATAAGTATATGTGTGTATCCATAAAAACTCCAACTCCTCCTGATTATCTTCGTCTGATCAATCTGGTTGTAGGGTAAAAGACAAGCCAGGTCTCGCATAGAGACTCGCTGTGTTTCACTGCTCGGTGTCTTTTGTGTGTTTTCTGTCGATCCTGGTGTGCAGGAGTTGTAGAGATGGGATATTCTCTATAATGTTAATCTATTTTAATATTATAAATGCGATAGTAACTTTGTCCGTCTGTTACATTTGCACGCCTAACTCACTAGACCGATTTGAATGATTTTTGATATGGAGATAGATAGGGCCATGTGAATGAAAGGTTAAACAGTTATTTAATAATGGCACACACAAAAGTCACATACAATATATACAACTCTTGCGACGTATCAGACTTACTCTTAATCGATCGATCTCGCTGTAGGAATCGGAACCCGGCGCTTCTCGTACAAGATGGTGTCTAGCCAACAGCGCCGCGGAGGCTATCAAGAACGGTGTAAACGTTATTTCCACATTTTAAATCGGATAATTATTCACAAAATATCCTGTATTTTCGTAAATCACGGCGTCCCAATTTCGCTCCACTTCCATTCATGTCCCACAAACGCCGGTGCGCGTGTACACACGTTTCGTCTGACAAATCCTATTACGAAACGTCAAAGTGTACCTGTAATGAGCACAATTGAGGGGGGCGGGGATGGGGGGAGAGAGGCACCCGTTTCGCAACCCACCAGTTACGTGCTTTGAGGATGTGAAATGTAAAATATTTTTTGCGTGATTTTAATTTTTTTCAGGCATTGTGCAAATCACTTTCAAAGATTTTAGCCCATTAGTTACGATACTCTGCACAGAACAGTTGAATAAGACTAGAAAGGTAATGTCAGCATGCCGAGCGTGCTGAACCTACGATTAGATTATCATTTATGTTTGACACGGCGGCTTCTTAGTAATTCGGGTAGGGTGTAGTATAAAGACTTTTAAAAATGTGTGACAACCAAAAGCAGCCCTTAATTTTTGTTTGAAAATGTTATCATTGGTCGTATAATAAATCATAGTAAAATGAATAGGTAACAGACAAGCGGCGACACTCGTGCCCATACAAAATACTGTCTATTTCCCTTCTAATCTTATTCAGCTTTTTTGTGATACTCAGCTATGGTATAACGCATTTACCTCATAGAGATTGGCAGAGGCTATAGAACTTAAGCTTTAGCCCCTGCTCATTTGCTTTTATTTCTTGGAGAAGATAAACTATTTGAATTGCGTAGGTTTCATCTGATGCCTTTTTCCAAAATGGTTTTCTTTCTTAAGAATTCATTTTTGTCTATTTTTGTTATAACTATCTTATCATGATGCAGGCCAAGTCCACCTACCCTATGCTAGCTAGCGTGGTGGACTTAAAACTTAACCCCTCTCAATAGTGGAGGGAACTCGTGCCCAGCAGTAGGAAATATGTATACTGATACACAGACAGACTGCCTTGTGGAGTCGTGGCCTCGTGGCAAAAGTATGTACCATGTGATCTAGAGGTTCGATTCCCGGGTCGGACAAAGTGTTGTTGAATTTTTCCACTTGGAAACTCTTTGTAACAGCACGGATTCTGGAAATGTGCCCGAAAAACACCAAAAGGCTAGCCTTCTATTACGCGGACTGATACATACCTGGGTGGGTACACACAGAGCCTACAAGAATAACCAACACCAGTGCTACCTGCATTGATAATATTTTTACAGATATCCTGCCACATAATAAAGGTATCATTAATAACATAGACTCTGATCACTGTGGGCAACTGGTCACATTTAGAAGTGGATTCCAGGACACATCAAATGAGAAACTGACTGTTGTCCCGGTAACAAAGGCTCGGTTAGAGAAAATTAAAATTAAATTAAATAAAAAATTCAGTAATATTGTAACTGGAAGTGATCCGAATATATTGTATAACTCCATGTTTGACACATTTTGTGAGGAATTTGAATCAATTTTCACACCCAGATTGGTTTCAATTGGTAATAAGACTCCATTTAAAAGTTGGGCAACATTAGGTATTCACATAAGTAGAAAGAGATTGTATGACCTATACTATGAAAAAACATACAATCACAGTTCAGAATTTAAAAAATATGTGAAAAATTATTCTAGAATATTCAAGCTAGTTTGCATAAAAGCCAAGTCATTATACTTAGGTAATAAAATAAAAAAGGCTAAAAATACCATTAAAATGACTTGGAGTGTAATAAATAAAGAAACTGGTAAGACTAAACCTCGAGACACCGAGTTTAGTTTAAACATTAATAATAATATTATTAAATCTAACTTAGAGGTAGCTAGGGCCTTTGAAACATTTTTTACTGATATACCAGTCTCTATAACTAGAAGCTTAAATTCTTCCCCATCTATTGCAAGTGAGTTATTGCAGAAAATTGTCCCTGGGAGTGAAGATTCATTTAGATTCCATTGTGTTAATAGTATAGATGTTATTAAAACATTTAGGCTGATAAACATAAAAAATACATGTGACCTCTGGGGAATTTCGACAAAAATATTACACTCAGTAATACATGTATTAGCACCCCAGCTTGCTGTAATTTTTAACTCGTGTGTCAATAGTGGTATATTTCCTGATAGAATGAAATTAAGTAAAATAATTCCTCTCTATAAATCAGGTAGCAAAGATGACCCAACTAACTTTAGACCTATATCGGTTTTACCTTCAATAAGTAAAATATTTGAAAAACTTATGTTGATACAAATTGAAAATTACTTTTTAAAAAACAAATTGCTTCATAGTAAACAGTTTGGTTTTACTCGGGGTCGCTCCACTACCGATGCCGGCGTGGAGCTTATTCATAATATTTTTGAAGCTTGGGAGGTTTCACAGGATGCTTTAGGAGTATTTTGTGATCTATCCAAGGCATTTGATTGTGTTCACCATGATATTCTTATCAGGAAATTAAGCCATTATGGAGTTAAAGGTATTGCACTTGAATTGTTTAAATCATATTTAAGTAATAGAATTCAAGTAGTTGATGTAAATGGAAAAAGATCTCCTGGGTCTGTTGTTACTATGGGAGTTCCACAGGGTTCAATTCTTGGACCCTTTCTTTTTTTGATATACATAAATGACTTGCCTTATTTTATAAGGGACGACTGTGATGTAGTGCTGTTTGCTGATGACACTTCTTTAGTATTTAAGGTAAAGCGTAATCAACCAACTCTTGACGATGTAAACTGCACTCTCACTAAAATCGTGCATTGGTTTAACATTAATAACCTTTTATTAAATAGTCAAAAAACTAAATGTATTAGGTTTATAACACCTAATGTAAAATACGCCAATGCTAACATTTTAATGAATGGGGATAAGCTGAGCCTTGTGGATAATACTAAGTTTTTGGGAATTACATTAGACCCCAAACTTCAGTGGGGTCCTCACATAACAACATTAGCTCAAAAACTGAGTGCAGCAGTCTTTGCGGTGAGCAAAATACGTCAGCTGACCAACATTGATACAGCTAGGTTAGTGTATTTTGCTTACTTTCATAGTTTGATGAGTTATGGAATTCTACTGTGGGGTGGTGCTGCTGACATAAATACCATATTTTTACTACAAAAGCGAGCCATCAGATCTATATATTCGCTTGGCTCTAGATATTCTTTAAGAGAAAAGTTCAAGGAAATTGATATTATGACAGTGGCATCTCAATATATACACGCAAATCTTATGTATGTTCATAAGAATATTGATAAATTTAAAAAGGTTTCTGACATACATGATAGAAATACACGCAATAAAAATAAGTTAGTTATTTATAAGACCAGGCTCCACAAGATCAGCAAATCTTTTAAGGGTTACTGTATACACTTTTACAATAAAATCCCTATTCATATTAAGGCCTTAAACTACAATAAATTTAAAGAAATTACTAAGAGACAGTTATGTAACAAAGCCTATTATACAATTTCAGAATATATGGAGGATAACGAAGCTTGGGTTTAATTAATAATTATTGTAATCCCAAGTCTGACTGAGTCTTCTTCAATGGACATAGCTGTTTATACATATTTACTTATTAGTTTAGTACTTTGTAAGCAATTAGGTATGTCATGCTCGCTGAAATGTCTGTGCTTACGGCGGCGTCGTGTGTCGGGTCGGTCACTTCCCTATGAAATGGTTGAGGAGACCGATGGCTGGCACATGCGTCATACTCGTGAACGGGTGCTGTTTGTGTGGACTGGTCTGCCTATTTTTGCTTATTTGTATTTATGAACTTAACCTTATCCTAACTTAAATTTATAATTTAACCTAGTTAAATGTCAGTTTCTCCATTCAAGATGACTATGTTATTCTCATATTCAATACAATAATCTGGTATAGTATTAATGAGCTGCTCTAATTTGAGAAATTCATTTTTTGTATCAATATTGTAAACTATCTCTTGATTGGAAAAGAGCAACACTAGAGTTTCTTGCCCGTTCTTCTCTAGTGATGACTGCCTTCCGAACAGGGTGGTAAACCAAATTTTGAAATGACTGAATCTAAGTGATGTATTTGACATTTTACAGATTCAATAAATAATTTCATTTCATTTCATTTCATTTCATACCTGAAATGCCATAATTAACAGTTCGGTGGATCCGACTCCGCGCCGAGACAAATACATGTTCGGGTTCTGGGTGTTTCTCTGACTGAAAAGTCAGTAGTTTCTGATACTAACGATACAAGAGCCTTGTCATCCTATCTAGATGTAGTGCAAGGTAAGTATCATGTTTGTAGCTGTTTAAATATAATTATTCTTATATACTCGTATTTATGTACATACCGAAATGCACCTTTGCCTACCCCTTCGGGAAATATATAGGCGTGGGGTTATGTGTGACGTATGTAAGCATGTTTTTTTTTTTTTTTTTTTTTTTTTTTTTTTAACTGGCACGGCAAAGTGACTCCACTGTACCTGATGGTAAGCACAGTGGAGTCCAAAAAATTAATACCGACCAGCGAGAAACGAAGGTCACCCGCTGGTCGACACAATCATGCCGGCCTGCACAAATGCTTCTTCACGCTTCGCTTAAAGGATCCAGGATCATAGGAAGGAGGGAACACGTGAGCCGGCAAACTATTCCACAGCTTGATGGTGCGGCAAAGGTAAGAGTTGGCGAACTTTTTGGTTCGAGCCGCGGATGTTGTGACCACAAAGCTGTGGCTTCGCAAGCCAGCACGCGTGGTTCTGGTGAGGAAAGGAGAGGATGGGACAAGCTTAAACAATTCTTCAGAGCATTCACCATGATACAGACGGTAGAACACGCTAAGTGCGGCAATGTCCCTGCGCAACTGTAGCGGCTCCAAGTTGGCTGTGACGTCTGCATCATCCACAATGCGGATGGCACGCCGCTGCAATCCATCCAAGGCATCGAGAAGGTATTTGGCGGAACCGTCCCAGAGGTGCGAGCAGTATTCCATGCCCGGCCGAACCTGCGCTTTGTATAAGCGGAAAAGCTGACCGGGCGTGAAAAACCGCCGCACCCTGTTCAGGATTCCGACCCTGCGTGAAGTGGCGGATATAATGCCCTCGATGTGAGTCCTTGGATTAAGATCGCAGCGGATATCCACACCTAGGATATTAAGGCCGTTCCGCATTGCGAGTGAACTGCCCTGAAAATTGGGGAGAGGAGAAAACGGGGATTTTTTGCACGAAAACGCACAGACCTGGGTTTTCTTGGCATTGAACTCAACCAGATTCCGGGTACCCCATGTGGAGATGAGCTCCAGGGTCCGATTGAGCTCAATGACAAGCTCCTCGCGTCTACTCTCAGTATCCGCCCGGCAACCTGGTGGCTTACTGCAGTACCGCCCATGGACCGTGCTGTCATCTGCATAGCAATGAATGTTGCCAAGCGGCAACATATCATTGATATGCAGAAGAAACAGGGTGGGCGATAGCACAGAGCCTTGTGGAACCCCGGCACTAACTGACATGAGCTGTGAAGCGTGCCCGTCGACGAGGACACGCATTCTACGCCCATGCAGAAAGCTCGAAATCCACAAACACAAGTTGCCGGGAAGACCGTATGCCGGAAGCTTGGAGAGAAGGCCACGGTGCCAGACCCTATCAAATGCCTTGGCTATGTCGAGACTCACGGCAAGAGCCTCGCCATGCCGATCAATCGCCTCCCCCCAGTGATGCAAGGCAAACGCTAGAAGATCACCCGTTGACCGGTTACGGCGGAAGCCGTATTGCCTATCACTGATCAACGAGTGATGCTCCAGGTAGCGGACCAATTGGATGTTAATGATCCGCTCCATCACCTTGCAGATCACTGAGGTTATGGCGATTGGGCGATAATTGACAGGGTCTGACCGATCACCCTTCTTAGGAATCGGTTGCACATTAGCCTCTCTCCAAGATTGAGGCACCACACCTGAAAGATAAGACGCGCGGTACAAGCGTGTTAGTGCAGGAGACAACTCGGCTGCGCACTTTTTAAGGACAACCGCCGGGATACCATCAGGACCACTGGCTTTTCGGACGTCGAGTGACTGCAGTTCACGCCTCACATCACAATGCCTGATACGGATATCAGGCATTGTGTGGCCACAGCTAGGCAGCGTAGGTGGCTGAGAACCGCAGTCATCGAGCCGAGAATTGGCCGCAAAGAGGCGCGCCAGTAGACTGGCTTTCTCCTCCGGCCCATGGGCCAGTGATCCATCCGGATATCTCAGCGGGGGTAGCGAAGGACGACAGAAATTGGATTGGACAGCCTTAGCAAGACTCCAATAAGCACGGCTGCTCGTCGGATGGTCTGCCAAGTCTGCATGTATCGTTGGATAGTAACACAAGACCTTGCACAGACATTGTTCAATGAAATGTTTAAAGAGTAGGGCTTGCATCACGGCATTAGTCATGCGCGTTCTGAGAACTCATACCGCGATGTATGTATTTTATACACGACACAGATGCTATACTTAGAAAAGCGAATTAAATCATTTATCGATGTTTTACTTGTAATTGTGTTGTGGACGAAAGGGGTTAGGCCATAGTCCACCACGCTGGCCTAACGCGGGCCACACTGAGAATTTTATAAAGGAAAAATCTAAATACACTTTGCTCGTCCCAGGAATCGAACGATAGTCACGAGGATTACTTTATTTATAGTGTTACATAAAAGGTCTATTGAATCGTCAAGCTAATGTAACAGTACCTACTATTCAAAGAAATGAAAATTTCAGAAATAATAACCAATAACCTCCGTGGCACAAATGGGTAATGCGTTCGGCTGTTAACCAAAAGGTTGGTGGTCCAAGCCCTCCCGAAGGCGACACCTTGATAAAAAAATTAATTGGTTAATTGTTTTGAGAATATGTCACTGAATTATGAATGAAAAAGTCTAAATAAACCTACTTTGTTCAAAATACAAAACTTTTTTTAAGAGTCGTCAAACTACTGCTATTAATTCGTAATGCACTGGCCAAAGAAACTCGGCAGTAAAATATATCTAATAAATCAATTTAAATATTACTTCTTATATTCTATGTCTCGATAATATAGTGGTAAGCGATTCTAGAGTCAAGCACACTTTGCCTGACTAAGGTATAAAGTGAATGAGGTGTTTCTATTCAGATATTCTTAAAAGCAGCATAGAGTCTGTAAATATGAAAAAAAAAACAGAAATAGACTCGCCTCCTATTATCTGGGACTTAAGCACGGCTGGCGAAACGTGGATGTAGAAATGTACCTCAAACTACCTCAATACGAGCACAGTAAATACACCCAAATAAATAAATACACCTACATAGCTCTGACCCCACACTAGGATACAAGTCCTGTGTCGTGGGCATCAGAAACTACGACAAACTTTTCGTCTCACAAACACCCAGACCCCTAACAAATATTTCTGGATCACACATTTGTCTCGGTGAGGGGATCGAACCAGCGGCCTCTCGTTTCGCCAGGTATCTAGCCAACTGCGCCACGGGGCTGTCAGTCTCGAGTGTATGTGTGCATAATCACATAACGTATTATAATATGTAAAATATAGTATATTAGCGTGAACATATTGACTCAATTACCGTATGCAAATGTGTCAAAATGTGTTTGTTCTTTGTAAAGCAAACAAGATCTTTGGCAGGTGTACGGCTAACATGCTACTTATAAATCACTTCGATATAATTAGAATATAAATATAAGCAGTGATGGCCTCGAGGTTTAGGCGCGCGGTCGAGAATTTCGACGGTCGCAGGTTCAAACCCCAGGCACACACCTCTGACTTTTCGAAGTTATGTGTGTATTCACAATGAATTATCACTTGCTTTAACGGTGAAGGAAACATCGTGATAAAACCTGCATACCTAAAAGTTCTTAGGAATTTCTTAAGTGTGTAGTCCGCCAACCCGCACTAGGCCAGCGTGGTGGACTAAGGCCTAAACCCTCTCAGTTGTAGAGGAGGCCCGTGGCCAGCAGTGGGACGTATATGGGCTGATGATGATGATGAATGTGTCGTAATGTGTTTGTTCTTTGTAAAGCAAACAAGATCTTTGGCAGGTGTGCGGCTAACATGCTACTTATAAATCACTTCGATATAACCACACTGTTCTTAAGGAGTATAGAGGTGTCCTTCACCCATTTTCCCCCAAGCTGTTACTATAAAATATTTGTGAATCACAAAAAAAACTGACAATACAGTAACCGAACCCGCAATCCCCCGTTTCACAGGCTTGTTTATAATCATGTCTTTTGGCACAACATCCTTTGTCAAAGAAAATCCGAAGCACGAAAGAGATCACTGGACAAAAATCTACTTTCCTCTCATCCTATCCATTTTCATTATGATTATATTCTTCGCGCGTAAAAGACATGCTAAGATCCTATAGACTCGTCATGCTTCACCACTCGGTGTCAATTCTGTGCGTGCCGCTGTCGATCTTGGTATAAGGAGTTGCAGTAGCGAGTGGTGGGTGTGTGATAGGATGGGTGGATAAGACCAAAAGGTATGAGCATATCTATACAAATAAATAAATTTGGAGTGTCTGTTTGTAATATTGAAATAATCGTTTTTTAATAAATGCATATTGATGCATACACGGTACATATGCCAAAATAACGTTTTTTACAATTTTTTTCTGTCAGTCTGTCTGTCTGTTGGTTCCGGCTAATCTCTGAAACGGGTGAACCAGTTTTAACGGGACTTGCACTGGCAGATAGCTGATATAATAAGGAGTAACTTAGGCAAAAAAAAACAACAATCGACTCTTAGGCGACACGAAGTTCGCCGGGTCAGCTATAAGAAATAAGAGCCAAGAGCCTTCGTGGCGCAAATGGCTAGCGCGTTCGGCTGTTAACCGAAAGGTTGGTGGTTCGAGCCCACCCGGGGGCGATATTTTATTTTAAGCTCAATAGTTTTTAGTTTATCTTTGAGTATATCGTTACAAATAGTTACAAATAGTAACAATATTTAAGCCATTTAGTGCATTTGTTCTAATAACCTGTCTTGATGGATTCCCGGTATGAGTAAACGCTTGCAATTATTCAAAAACGTTGCATGACTCGCCATTATTTTGTCTATATCTGTTGTATGTATTATGATGCGAGTGAAAACGAGACAAACATACATGTAACCCAATGAATGGGCAAATAAGTTTTTCTACTTCCACATTCCACCAGCTTTGTTTTAAGTCGCATTTAATAATGTTCTTCAAACAACTTTCTAAATTCTACCTTTTTTTTTTACTCTACCTGGCTATTGAGATTTTCCTAAGAGACAACCCAATCACTCTTAACCCGACTATTGAATCAAAGCCAGGACCTAAAAGCTATATTACATACATACTTACATAACCTCACGCCTGTATTCCCCGAAGGGGTAGGCAGGGGTGCATTTCTGCACCCACATTTCGCCGGGCATGTATCAGTCCCACGTAATAGGGGGGAGCCTATTGGCATTTTTCGGGCACAATACCAGACTCCGTGCTGCTACTGAGAATTTCCTGATGGAAAAATCTAATAACACTTTGAATCGAACACAGGACCATTAGATCGTACGGCACATACTTGAGCCGCGAGACCACGAGGCAGGTAAAAGCTATATTAATATAACGTTAATCGTTAATCTTTCTTTAACGTCCCCATTTATTTGAACCGCAATCTCCATGTTACTTTACATCTAGACTATAGTCTAGATATCCACAGAAAAGGAACACCACAGAGCTATCTAGCAATAACGTGACGTCAGCTATAAAGTACGTAGTCGGATGGCATTGTTTAAAATTTCACAATGCATTAGTAACACAAAACCGGCGTGTTTGTTTGTTTCGTTTATTGATGGCTCGCCATTGGGCCCGTGCTACACTAAACCGGTGGAGATATTTTTGTACCTGCTAGTTTGCTTGCCAGCTAGCTTAAAGATACTAATGCCGCAACTTATTAAGTTGATTAGTTTAATGAAGTCACTTCGATTTCTAGGTCGGGAAAAGTATGAGTTTTATTGTAAGATTTTTTACGGAGTCTGGAAATGAACGAAGGACGGTCACAAGCTCGTTTTGTTTTAAGTCGGACTGTTAACACAAATGGTGTAACCAGTGGCGGTACTTCAATAGAAGCCCATAAGTGTTAGATACACATAAATTTTATAATGTCTAGTTTATAATTGTTTATTGTGGCGTTATTTACTCGTATATGTCAAATAACCTTTGTTAAATAAAGATTTAAAGCTTAAACATTATTTTATTTGTTTTTTTTTTGTATGGTTAAAAAAAAAAAAAAATGTGGGCTTTTGGTCTTCTATGGAAGTACCGCCACTTGGTGTAACGTATAAGCAGAAATGCGAATCTGCAAATCGCGCTACAGGCGTAAAATAATGTCTAACTAACATATCATTTTAGGTCTATATATTATGTCTCGCATGAAAAGAATAATTTATTTCTACTGACGGTTTGTAGTTCTCTATAAACAATTTCTTAGATGTGGTCTTCCATTGTGATGGATTAAAGCCTAAGGGTTAACCTTTCGCAAATAAGACGAGGCTTGCGCTGAACAGCTAATAAAGCATACATACATACACAAACTCACGCCTGTATTCCCCGAAGGGGTAGGCAGAGGTGCATTTCTGCACCCACCTTTCGCCAGGTATGTATCAGTCCCACGTAATAGGGGGCGAGCCTATTGCCGTCTTTCGGGCACATTTCCAGACTCCGTGCTGTTACTGAGAATTTCCTAATGGAAAAACCCAATAACACTTTACCCGACCCGGGAATCGAACCCAGGACCTCTTGATCCCACGGCACATACTTGTACCGCGAGACCACGAGGCAGCTAATAAAGCATTAATAATGAAATTGAGACGTAATTTCGTTTTAATACACTCATCCCAGATTTACGTCCCCAATTCCTGTTTCAACTAAATCTATCTATATCAGACAATATACGTCTTACTGCTGAGAAACTGGCGAAACCATTAAACAAATACTCAAAAATTTTATAAATAAACCTTTGATATGACTTCCCTCTCAATAAAATTTCTAAATTGGTTTGCAAGCATTAAAAATATGATAGCTTCAGCGTTGTAGGTCAAGCTTTATCGTTCTTTTATGTTTTTAGTACATTTAGCGCAGTAATAATATGATGTTTGCGCTGTGGACGTGCGAATTGTCGCGCTAAAAAATATCTTCCTTTTTTAACTTTATACGCAATGTTAGTCATATCCTGGATATCTTTTAATCAATACACACACGTAATTTTATTAGGCCTCGAAGATGTATTTCTCAAGTTCTTAACCCACGTTTCGCTCACTTTTTAACACGCTTTTATTAGCTTTATACGTATGTATATGTATGTTAGTAACTTTACACATGATTTTGACCTCCTTTAAAACGTCGGATTAACTCGAAATATTGCATCCTTATCCAGGACCGATGACAATTCAATATAAAAATAATAATATTGGCATTAATAATGAAATTAAGACGTAATTTTATTCTTAAATCAAGTTCATTAATATCGATTTTCTATTATATACTTGGATTTTCTATGAAAGCATGTTTTTTTTTTAAATTTATTTTTTAACTATTATTTATAAAAATGACATTACATTGCGAAATGTCATTAATTTCTTAAGATTTTCTTATACCGTTGCACATATAGCAAGTGAACTTAAAACCTTAGTAGCATTTTATTTGTATAACTCTTAAAGTGTACTCTGGAAGCTTTCTGTCTATTTTAGGTTCTAGGTCTAAACCTAGACACGTCTGCCTAAAACGCTACCGAATAAAGCATGTTCCAAAATTATCACTAGGGGAATTTGGAAATTTTGCACCACTGTGTAACAGTTAGGCGGGTACAATCTAGGAGTAAAGTAGTGAAGTGATTCTGAACGCTTCCATTTTGTTATATTTTTCAAAATGTTGTATTTGGATCGCTGCTGATGCAGTATTCAAACTCACTTCCTAAACACATACATCTTACTTCTTGGAGATTGGCTGCTAACATTGGCGTGCCTAGGGTATTTTTTTTATTAATTACAGTTAAAAAAAAATTGGTCCCGAAAATCGAAGAACTTATAAATAATGCTGCTTCAGATAATTATTCACATTGACGATTTTAGTGGGTTTATTTTTTAATATATTTCTGTACCCTCCCAGCAAAGATTTTTTTAAACAAGACACTGATAACATACTACTAAACAGAATTATATGGCTTTGAAAAAAATAATCGTATATTGTTTCATGATCAAATGAATTGAAGATAAAAACGTTTGGTGTGTACAATGTACATACATATTAACTATTAAGTGAAAGATACACTTATATAACAACACGGATTATCACACTTTCTTACTTGGATACGAAAAATCAAGCGAACTTGATTAAAAGTACAGTGAGACCCAAACAAACTAGAAACGACACCATTATGGCGGCATATTCAGGGCTGGATGTGGCTCACTTGCTCGTTTGCCTCATTTACAATAAAAAAAGTCTAATTTCGGTATGCGACACAATACTTGCCTAAACTCAGTATGGCGTAACAGACGTTAACAGAGGTTAACCGGATTATCGTTTTTACCTAACTAGGGTTATATAAAAAACTCAACTAGTGATAGAAATGATACATTTTTTTTTTTTTTTATACTGGCACGGCAAAGTGACCCCATTGCACCGGATGGTAAGCGTAATGGGGTCCAGAAAAAGTGCCGACCAGCGAGAGATGATCTCCCGTTGGTCAACACAATCATGCCGGCCGAATACCTCTTCACCTTGTGAAGAAGTTTGGGGGACTAATGCCATGGTGATCAAAGGACCGACCGCGACAAACCGGCCAAAAAATGCCGGCACGGTCATCCTTTCACCATGACTGAAGCCCCCCCGAAATTACATTACATTTTAGCACATCAATTTTATGTGACAGCTTTACCACCTGTTTCATACCACAATATGGCTGACTCTCCCGCTTACACTAGATGAAAACTACAAATAGAACTACTTTACAAATTACATTTATATAAAAGCGGAGTTATGTATATGGTAGCAAAAATTTAAGTTGTATAAGGTTAGTTATTATAAAAATGGCGAAAGCACAAAATATTCAGACATTTAGAAATGGGTGATAGTTTATTTAAATATTTCGTGAAACAAAGACACTAATAAGACAATAAGAATTTTAAAAACAGACACCTTATAAACTAATATTGCAATGTCTTATCTCGTATCATCATCATCATCATCATCATCAGCCCAAATAAAAAATAAAAAAAATAATAAAAAAAATACGTCCCACTGCTGGGCACGGGCCTCCTCTACAACTTTAGAGCAGTGATGGCCTCGAGGTTAAGGCGCGCGGTCGAGAATTTCGGCTGTCGCAGGTTCAAACCCCAGGCACACACCTCTGACTTTTCGAACTTGCTTTAACGGTGAAGGAAAACATCGTGATAAAACTTGCACACCTAAAAGTTCTTAGGAATTTCTTAGGTGCGTAGTCCGCCAAACCGCACTAGGCCAGCGTGGTGGAACTAAGGCCTAAACCCTCTTATCTCGTATATGCTGTATTTATCTTGTATTAGAGGAAAACAACCCGTATTCATATATTATGATTTCTCTCGGTTACTTTTTAGGGGGCAAAGTGACAACATCTCTCCTGGTAATAAGAGCAATACGATTCGAATGAAATGTCAACTGGAAAAAAATATATATTCTAGAGATTTAGGACCATAGTTGAAAAATAGTCTAAGCTCCAAGCTGATCAACTAATAATAAAATACAGACAGGACAGGTTAATGACACTCCGGCGTATGAAACAAGAGGCCACTGTTTAAATGTCATGAGAAAAATAGTTGTGTGATCCATAAATAATTGTTTCGGATCTGGGTGTTTGTGCGACCGAAAAGTCTGTCGCAGTTTTCAATGCCCACGACGCAAGATAGATGGGGTTAGATCTGCATAGGCCATAACTGTGTGTATTTATTTAATAAGTAAAACAGTTAAGAAGTCGTGATGGCCTCGAGGTTTAGGCGCGCGGTCGAGAATCTCGACGGTCGCGGGTTCAAACCCCAGGCATACACCTCTGACTTTTCCAAGTTATGTGTGTATTCACAATGAATAATCACGTACTTTAACGGTGAAGGAAAACATCGTGATGAAACCTGCACACCTAAAACTTCTTAGGAATCTCTTAGGTGTGTAGTCCGCCAACCCGCACTAGGCCAGCGTGGTGGACTAAGGCCTAAACCCTCTCAATGGTAGAGGAGGCCCGTGCCCAGCAGTGGGACGTATATGGGCTGATGATGATGATGATGAAGTAAAACAGTTGTTAACGAGAATAACAATGTACAACCCCCCCAAACAGGTTAAACGCAGCCAAACAGGCGCAAAACGTTCTTTCTCGTCCGGCAATCCGACAAATTTCACTTCAACTGTATTCGTTTCGTCTGTTACCATATTTGCTGAGAGCTACAATTAATTTTGAACTATAGTGCTTTTGCGGGCGGCAGTACCCATTAAAACTAAGTTGGTGCGCCGTGTCAGTTGTTCTTCGCCGGGGAGTTTGCCCGCGTCAAACATACGGAGCCTGAAAGAACTTTCCGGCTAATGTTGGTGCACGTAATGTAGGTTTTATTAAGGTCTTATTCTACCCGTGTATGTTTGAAATGTTTGTTGGTCTACAATTATGTTGTCGGGGAAGTTTAACATAGTTTTAAATTCATTTATTTCGACAGCCCCGTGGTGCAGTTGGCTAGACTACCCAGTTTTATAATGAAAGGCCGCGGGTTAGATCCCCGTATTGAGACAAATGTTTGTGTGATCCACGAATATTTGATTCGGGTCTGGGTATTTATTAGACCGAGAAGTCTTTCGTAGTTTCTGATACTCACGGCAAAAGACTTGTAAATTAGTGTGGAGTCAGAACTATTTATTTATTATTTATACATATATAACATAGAGAAAGGTACAAATGGCGGCCTTATCGCACATGGCGATCTTTTCAAGACAACCATAAGATGGATATTTTTAAAAAGGATTTATTGGGAGGGCAGTGTGTACAGAAAGAAAGATATAAATGCATAAATGCAAATAATAAAAATAAAAAAAAATACAAATACAAAAACTAAAAATACAACTATATAATATATACACAAATACATAATATATATATACATACATACCTACATACATACAATATATTTATATTAAAAATATTATTATGAATTAGGTATTACTATGTATGTGACTGTTGTGTGTTTAAATTTTTATAGAGGCATTATGGTGCTAAAAGTTCTTAGGAATTTCTTAGGTGTGTAGTCCGTCAACCCGCACTAGGCCAGCGTGGTAGACTAAGGCCTAAACACTCTAGAGGAGGCCCGTGCCCAGCATTGGGACGTATGTATGCTGATGATGATTATGGTGCTACTCTGCAACCTGATTTTAAGTATCAACTGATGAATAATAATGATCAGTCACAAATATAGGGATTGTTTGTTAAACGAGGTTTCCTATCATCTGTTTGACTATGAAGCGAAAATCCGCGAGCCTTTTCCTTTCTTTGTTATTACTGGCTTGTTAATCCCACTATAAGTCGGACACGGATTATGGAGAATTCGTAAACGAAAATAAGTACGTGCTACTTAGGAGTTATGCAGTATAGACTTCCTCGTACGCACGCGGCACAAGTATATGCCGTTTCGTGATATGGGTTCGATACCCGGGTCGGCAAAGTGTAATTGGGTTTCCTATTATGAAATTCTCAGTAGCAGCACGGAGTCTGGAAATGCAAAAATAGAGTCGCAACCATATTACTGTGGACTGACTGGCGATTTGTCGGTGCAGGAATTGTTAGTATTGGAATATAACTCAGCTTACCCGGAGGCGTGGGAACATATGCATCAGTTTTTTATACGCGTCCGGTCTAAGCTTGTCCGTCATTTACTCAATACCTTGCATTACAAAACTGCTAACATCAGATCTTAAACGTCATCTGTAAGCCGAGCGTCTGAGTTCGCGGAACATGACGTCACGTGCGCAATCCACCTGGCCGTTTACAAAACATTGTGAGAACTGTTTGTGTCACACGCTATTGCTAACAAGGCTTTGTGGTTAATTGCCAATGAAGATCAGTAAGACTTGGCGATGGATTTAAAATGTGCCCAATCACAAACTTATACTAAAAGTACCACTGTTCTTCTAAAATTTGTCCTTTTTCAACTGGTATCAGTGGCGGTACTTCCATAGAAGCCCGAGCCCAGCTTGCCTTACAAAACTCCGAATAATAATCTTTAAGTATCTATTTAACAAAAGCAATTTGACATATAAAAGATAATATCCTGACCCAACAATAAACAATTATAAACTAGACATTACACAATTAACGTGCAATATTTTTGGGCTTCTGTGGAAATACCGCTACAGACACATATGCACGTATGTTCGAGTTACGTGACGTAGTTGGTTAGCCACCAGCCTGTAAAACGAGAGGCCGCGGGTCCGACCCCGCACTGAGACAAATATTTGTATGATGCACAAATATTTGTTTCAGGTCTAGGTGTTTGCGAGACCGAAAAATCTCTTGCATCTAATACTCACGACAAAGGACTTGATCTTGTGAGGATTCAGATCCATGTGACTGTTGTTACACACAACAGTTGTTATTTATAATTTATTATTTTTAATAAGAAAATTTATAAACTAAAAGTAGCCTAAGTTGCTCCTTATTACATCAGCTACCTGCCAGTGAAAGTCCCGTTAAAATTAGTCCACCCGTTTCAGAGATTAGCCGGAACAAACAGACAGACAGACAAAAATTGTAAAAAACGTTATTTTGGTACCTAGGTATATGCACCGTGTATGCATCCATATGCAATTATTAGGGTGTAGTGGATTACTTGCGGTGCAGTCATATCAGCCGACCTGCAAAGGTGATGTGCTGCAAATTAACTCGTCGGTAGCCCACAAACTCTCCTTCAGTGGCTCCCAGAAGCTGTTCGCACAGCGGCCACACCCCGGTAACCACGTCGGCTCGTGGGCTAAGCCTGGAGGAGGGGGCTCGGGGACAACATCACTCGAGCTTGTTCGGCTATCCCCCGAACTAGCTGTCTTGGCTCTTTAGCAGTCCGCCAACGGTGGCAAGACACTCTGGCAACCGCAGGAAGGCCTAAAGGTGGTAATAGGGATCTTGCTGTTACTTGCCAAACTGATGCATCTGGCCTCTCTCCGGTCGTAGCGGTTCTCCGTTCCATCGGATCAAGAGGGGTCGGACGAGAGAGTGCTCTTGCGTTTGCGCGTACGCCTAAGCACTATAATATCTCCTGCGCATCTGACCGCTTCCGTTAGCAGAAGTGGTCGCCATGACCGAAAATCGGTTGGAGGAGGATTATTGCATTTATTAAAAAGCGGTTATTTCAATATTACAAACAGACACTCCAATTTTATTTATTTGTATGTATAGATTGACTTAATACTTTACCACCAGTAAATTTCCGGATCATTTTTAGACGCGTTTCAACGTCAACTTAACCAGCATACCCTATCACTATAGAAACAACTACAAACCCAACTTGGGGAAAAATTTAAGAATATTCATTATGAAACGGCCTTCGTAAAAATTACCCGTTATGGAGACATTATTACCCAAAAGGATGCTTTCAATTAATTTTACAACCCCAATTCCACCCTTTGAAGCTTTCTATAACGGCACAGGCCATAAAATAATAACCATTACCGGGATTTGTTCCTGTAACCCGTTAGGAGCCGTACGCAAAGGGTTTTGGGCTATTTAATTACCGGTAAAAGTTTTACAACTTTTTCTTTATTATTACATTTTATTGCACGATACAGTAGGTAGAAGCAGTGATGGCCTCGAGGTTTAGGCGCGCGATCGAGAATTTCGGCGGTCGCAGGTTCAAACCCCAGGCACACACCTCTGACTTTTCGGAGTTATGTGTGTATTCACAATGAATTATCACTTGCTTTAACGGTGAAGGAAAACATCGTGAGGAAACCTGCACACCTAAAAGTTCTTAGGAAATTCTTAGATGCGTAGTCCGCCAACCTGCATTCGGCCAGCGTGGTGGACTAAGGCCTAAACCCTCTCAGTTGTAGAGGAGGCCCGTGCCCAGCAGTGGGACGTATTTGGGCTGATGACAGTAGGTAAGGATCTTGAATGTGCAATTGTTGTTTCATTGTAGTCTGGTATTTAACGGTGAAGGAAAACATCGTGCATACTTGAAGTAATCTCAAAGAAATTAGGAATATGGGGTACATTTACGACTATATACCGCACAGAGACAGGTAGACAGTTTTTTCTGCACTCGCGTTTCGAAATTACAATTTTAAACTATTATGTTGCCGTAAAAGAGGCAAGTATGTGATGGCCTCGAGGTTTAGGCGCACGATTGAGAATCACGGCGGTCGCAGGTTTAATTCCCCAGGCACACGCCTCTGACTTTTCGTAGTTATGTGTCAATTCACAATGAATTATCTCTTACTTTAACGATGAAGGATAACATCGTGAGGAAACCTGCACACCTAAAAGTTCTTAGGAAATTCTTAGATGCGTAGTCCGCCAACCTGCATTAGGCCAGCGTGGTGGACTATGACCTAAACCTTTTCAGTTATAGAAGAGGCCCATGCTCAGCATTGGGACGTATATGGGCTGATGATGATGATGATGTTGAAAGGAGTATAACCGTCCTAAACAAGAATAGGCAAAATATGTAAGGCTGATGTGATTATTTTATTTTTATTTCTATGTTTATATTCTTGTTTCAAGGATATAACATCAAACTTGATTGATATAATATGACTAGCGAATCGTATATTATGTCTGGCGCCAACCCGCAGTAATCCAAATTGCAACGTGGTGGACTAACGCCTAACCCCTTTAAGTTGTAGAGGAAGCCCGTGTCTAGCAGTGGTGCGTAAATGAGCTAATGATGTATTGCTGGCGGCTTAGTTGGTACAATTAGAGATTACTTCGATAAGGGCCGTGCGTTCAATTCCATTAGTACGAGTTTCTTCGCAAAAGTTGTCAAATATCTCCTTTATTGATTTATTAGGAAAGAAACATCAATTGTCTTAATATAATATGTGAATTTTTGTTTTGTTGTACATTTTTTCATATAAAGGGCTTAAAACGTACGTGATCGAAAACTAAGACTGGTAACATAGGCGCTAAAAAAATAAAAAAATGTCGTTTTCCCAACAACCATAAGTATTAAATGTATGTGATTAAAAGTCATATATTTTTGTTAGGATTTTTTAAATCTCAATGTGTTTTTATATCCTGTATATGTACACAAACCCTCTCAATGGTAGGGGAGGCCCGTGACCAGCAGTGGGACGTATATGGGCTGATCAGTGGCGGTACTTCCATAGAAGCCCAAAAGCCCAGTTTGCCTTTTAAAATTGCAAATAAAAAAAAATTGGCTTGAAATCTTTATTTAACTAAAGCAATTTGTTAAATAAAGAATTCAAAATTCAAAATTCAAATTCAAATTAAATAAAGAGCCCATAATAAGCAAATATAAACTAGACATTCACAGTTAACGTTTAACGCTTTTGGGCTTCTATGGAAGTCCCGCCACTGGGGCTGATGATGATGATGATATGTATACGGGGTGTAAAGAAAAAGTATGTGTATACAGTATATGAATACTGTTCCATTTCAGCATCCCTGGCGAGGTAAGCAGAGGCGTACCTATTATCCACCCACAAATAGTTTTGTCCATCTACAAACAATTCCGCTGGTTTGCTGATAAAGTCACTTAGAAAAGTCAAATCAAATACAACATTACCTATTACAGCCGTGAACCTTGGACCTTGTGGCGCATAATTCTGCCACAAAATCTTGTAGCACAGCATGTAAATATTTCAAGTTTCTCGTATGTTTACTCGAAGCGACATTGTTTCGTTGCGCACAGAAGTTGTAGGTCGTAAGTCGTAAAATTTATTATAAAATATTAAATCTCCGCCGCTTGTGTCGTGCTGTGACCATCAGTCTGTTCCTTTGAAGACTACCGCGATAGCCACGAAGCATAAACTACGTGCAACCAGGAGGCTTGGTGTTCAATTCCCGACTGAAACTGAGCAATGTTTTTCATTAGTCTATAGTATACCCTCAAGGATACCTACGAGCGTAGTGTACTTATGACTAAAGAAATTCACGCATTCGTATTTACATCTATACAAACTTCAACTTCAACTTCAAAATTCTGAACAAAACATTCTTTCTTTCTATTCTGTTACAAATACCATTATTATGTAAATAAATAATCTCTCTCTTTTTTTACAGGTAACATGACTCCTCTGCCCAATGTAAGTACATGCGCTGAATTTTTCAATATTCAAAACCGACGAATATTGGTGAAACTCATTTATTGATAAAAACTGCGTGTGTACTCGGCTGGTACGAAGGTAAGCTTCCCTCGTAGGCTGAATGTTGAGATTGAAACTATTCGTCTAAAAAAGAAAGAGCGCAACATAACAAATAAGGTATTCAGTCATTCAACAGTCCGCATTAAATATGAACCAAATTGGAAGGCCTTCCAACCCTGGATTATTATTTCCTGCATCAACTTAATAATGTTACGTATATTTTCGGAATTCTGGATAAATTTCTGTGAAATAAAACGTCTCGGTAGCTAAGCCGCCCCAGATTGAACTGATAATGTAAGTAAATAAATGTTCTTTAGAGTTTTGAAATATGGCCACCCTGTCTAGGCCATGTTGTCGAAACGTCAAACACAAAACACATCAACAAACGCGGCAACACTAAACCGATTGTTCTCGCGCATGTCGCCTTGACGCATTCGTCATTTTGCTATAATAATCTTTGTAATAACATACAAGGTATTATCTATCTAGTTGTAAAGCACTAAAGTTGATTGTCGTGTGGCTCTACAAGGCAATTCCGAGAGCAACGAGCATTGTTTTTGAAAATGGAATGGATGTGACGCCTTTGGCGGGCTTTATCCGCCATTTTGTAATATGGGTTATTTGGTTATTGAAGGTTTTGAAGAAAAGTGATCATCTTTTCGATGGTGATGCAATCACAAGTTCCACATTTTTTTTATGTTGTCTTGGTAAAGACAAATTAAAAAGAAAAAAGTAAGATACAACAAAAAATAGCAGGCTTTTAAAATTTGATTACTACTGCGTTTTAAACACTCACGAGTTACATAAAGAAGGGTGGTGCTGCTGTTCTGCATTGAAGTGGATTTCCTTGTCTTCGATATATCGCTGTTTAACCAGTTAAGAACACACCGACATATTCGTGTTGACTGGTTAAAGATACGAGTCTCTTTAACTGTCGACTTACCATCAAAGGCCAGTACGCACCAAGTCTTGTATCAGAACTAAAAAATAATGCCAATAATTCTGCAGATGAGGCTACAGCATTGTTCTTCAAAATGCTTTATGTACATACGTATTGCATGCGAAAAAGTATAGAGTAACAAAGGTACAAGTTATGACCTTTCGTAGTTTCGTACTTTACGATAAGTCGATATTTTATATTTATTTTATAACATTTCGCCTTTGTTTAAGTATAACTGTGGCTACTGGATTATGGCATCTTAATACAAACCCCAATAAAGATATTAGAAGTACTAAGTATCAGCCTCCGTGGCGCAATAGGCTAGCGCGTTCGGCTGTTAACCGAAAGGTTGGTGGTTCGAATCCACCCGGGGGCGATACTTTTGGTAGCTTTTAATACTAATAGAAAATAACACGTTTTAAAAACATTTGAATTACCGAAGCGTATAAGGATTTTTGATTTAATTTCTATTTGTTCTTAATGCCTCGACTGCCTCGTGGTCTCGCGGTACAAGTACGTGCCGTGCGATCTAGAGGTCCTGGGTTTGATTCCCGGGTCGGGCAAAGTGTTATTGGGTTTTTCCATTAGGAAATTCTCGGTAACAGCACGGAGTCTGGAAATGTGCCCGAAAAACGGCAATAGGCTCGCCCCCTATTACGTGGGACTGATACATACCTGGCGAAATGTGGGTGCAGAAATGCACCTCTGCCTACCCCTTCGGGGAATACAGGCGTGAGTTTATGTATGTATGTTGTTCTTAATTCCATTTATTTTAAAAAGCAACGCGTCCACCGTATCCCAGTTTGGTGTAAAAGTAATAATTAACCATTAGTTAATCCGGTTGCTGTTTCTCCGTGCATAAAGCAAATATAGGTGAACAAGAAACTGCAGGCAATTTTGAGCCTAATTCACACGAGTTGCCACAAAAAACATAAACAAACTCTTTGAATATGTTTTACGTTATTTTGCAACTTAAAGGATGAGGATTAACAAAATGCATTTACGTCAAACGGCAAAGGAGTGCTGCTGGCTTCAGCCCTGTAACAGTTTGCTTGAATTACCCCGGCTCTTTTATGATTCGCTTTTCTGTGCCACGCTAAAACTTTTTCACAATTTCGAATTAATGAGGTAATAGTATAAAAAACATTTTATTCCTGCAAGCGCAGACTCCTGCAGAACTGCATGAAAGGATTCGCAAGCGTTTTAATACTTGTATCGCTTGTATCATGCTTTCTGACGTATTTGATTCGTGATCTTTTTACATTATTGTATGTGCGAGTAATAAAATGCCTTGTTGTGATACAAAAGGAATCCATTGTAATGTTTTAGTTAAATAAATAAATACACCCAACAGTCACATACATAGTTCTGATCCCACACTAAGATACAAGTCTTGTGTTGTGGGTATCAGAAACTACGAGAGACTTTTTTTCTCACATACACCCAGACCCGAAACAAATATTTGTGGATCACACAAACATTTGTCTCGGTGCGGGGATCGAACCCGCGGCCTCTCGTTTCGCAAGCTGGTGTCTAGCCAACTGCGCCACGGGGCTGTTATACACACATATAATAAGAAGAATATATATTATCAATGCTCTGATCAGTTAGGCTTAGGGTTCGAACCTCGAAAAATCATAATATGGATAAGCTCATGACTAAGCCCACTATTATCCGCTCGTTCTGTTTCTTTATGGCATAAGATCAATATAAGATTACAAAACCTACGGAAACGACGAAGCTGTTACATAAAACATGCAGATGAAAAAACGACGTAACAAAAATATTGAAATATCATTGCACAGTTAAAGAGATTGCCCAAATTTCTTTTTGTGGCTGTAAAAAGCGATGTAGTGATAAACCGTTGCGTCATCGATAAACTGTATTGAAAATAACCTCGCCCGTGTGTTTTAGTTACTACAGAAGAGAATAGTTTAACTAAACAAACACTTTCGTATTCATAACATTATTTAGGAAGTACAAACTGCCTCGTGGTCTCGCGGTACAAGTATGTGCCGTGCGATCTAGAGGTCCTGGGTTCGATTCCCGGGTCGGACAAAGTGTTATTGGGTTTTTCCATTAGGAAATTCTCGGTAACAGCATGGAGTCTGGAAATGTGCCCGAAAAACGGCAATAGGCTCGCCCCCTATTACGTGGGACTGTGATACATACTTGGCGAAATGTGGGTGCAGAAATGCACCTCTGCCTACCCCTTCGGGGAATACAGGCGTGAGTTTATGTATGTATGTATGTAAATAATATAAGCTCCATTTAAAAAGTAAATAATAAAAAAAAAACAATCTCAAAGTACCTTAGTATGTATTAAAAATAAAAATAAATACGTCGCGTTGGGGGACCATAATTCATTCATTAATTAATCCTCCAAATTGTTAATGAATGGTTGTTAGAACGGAAGAACACTCGCACATAAGTCACCTTTAGTACAAAAAAAAACTAAATTGAATTCGCTTCATACGTTCGAGAGCTATGATGCCATAGACAGACAGACAGACACACCCACAGACACGTCAAGCTTATAACCCCCCTCTTTTTATGTTGGGGGTTAATAAAAGAAAAGACACAAAATAGAACGTTATGCCTTGGACTTAATACTGACAGTCTGTTCGTGGTTTCCAATCAAGACGCCCCGGATTTCGTTTTTGGATTTTTCTAGTCGTTTTTCTGTTGGAGTCTAGAACTGTAGGTACATGAAGCTTAAACACAGCTGCCAAAAAGTGGCTGTAATAGAACATCCTATGTCCAAGCGGTTAGTTCAATACGCGTGAATATTCGACTATTAAGTTATCAAATTGGCCTCGAGGTTTAGGCACGCGGTCGAGAATCTCAACGGTCGCGGGTTCAAGCCCCAGGTACACACCTCTGACTTTTCGAAGTGATGTGTGTATTCACAATTAATTATCACGTACTTTAACGGTGAAGGAAAACATCGTGATGAAACCTGCACACATAAAATTTCTCAGGAATTTCTTTGGTGTGTAGTCCGCCAACCCGCACTAGGTCAGCGTGGTGGTCTAAGGCCTAAACCCTCTCATTGGTAGAGGAGGCCCGTGCCCAGCAGTGGGACGTATATGGGCTGATGATGATGATTTGATAAATATTGTTAGATTGCACAAGTATCTGCCAAAAATCATGCAAATTGTTATTTTTTTGTAGTTTTCCGACGGTGCAATATCGTTTGACAATAGTTGCATTCGCTCCGTCCATTCCTAAGAAAACTTAACAATTAGACGTTAATTAAACACGCCATACAAAATGATCCTTTTACAAATATTCAATGCATAATATTCAAAAGGTAACGCCATGTTGGATCGGTTGGCGGTAGCAAAGCTAGGCGACTTACTGTTAGTTGTAAAGATGTTTAATTTGACACAATGCTGACGTCATTTTCTATTTGCGGTATTTCTGCTTGTTAATTTGCTGGTTACTTTCAAGTACACCAATCTGAACAGTTGCAGTTATACCCTTTTTCACAACGTTATCTATAACATAAAACATTAAGGCTAAGGTTAGTAGCGAATTAAAATAGAGAGATGGAATCCTTTCAAACACAACATGTTTGCATAAATTTGTCAAAGACCTATAACATTTACATACATACATACATAAACTCACGCCTGTATTCCCCGAAGGGGTAGGCAGAGGTGCATTTCTGCACCCACATTTCGCCAGGTATGTATCAGTCCCACGTAATAGGGGGCGCGCCTATTGCCGTTTTTCGGGCACAATTCCAGACTCCGTGCTGCTACTGAGAATTTCCTAATGGAAAAACCCAATAACACTTTGCCCGACCCGGGAATCGAACCCAGGACCTCTAGATCGCTCGGCACATACTTGTACCGCGAAACCACGAGGCAGTGGCAGTATAAGATTTCTTAAGGTAAACAAGAAAAGCGAGTCACACAAGTCGCCAAAATTGTCTCAACAATTATGAAGTGTCTATCCTTTGTATACTAAGGTAAAACTCAACTTTAAAGTGGCTATGGCTTATTCATTATTCCATTAAATTTATCCGTCAATACATACATATGTAGCTATTAAGTAGCCAAATAGGCAGCCCCGTGGCGCAGATGGCTAGACACCAGCTTGCGAAACGAGAGGCCGCGGGTTCGATCCCCGCACCGAGACAAATGTTTGTGTGAACCACAAATATTTGTTTCAGGTCTGGGTGTTTGTGAGACCGAAAAGTCTCTCGTAGTTTCTGATATCCACGACACAGGACTTGTATCCTAGTGTGGGGTCAGAACTATGTATGTGACGGTTGGGTGTATTTATTTATTATTATTTATTTATTTAAATAAATAATTTACCGTCAAAATATCGATAGATATCCCATCCTTACCGCGAAGCCATTAGCAGCGCACTGTCAACCGGCATCAATCAATCATAATCATCTTTTGTTAGGCTACAGCTATCGAGAAATTTTCCGGACAATAATGGAAACTTGGGGACCATCCTTCGGCCTGCGGGTCGGATGATTGACTAATAGCGATAAACGTTGATACGTGCCCATTGACAAATGTTTGATCAAAATTTACGGCGCTTTCAGCCTTTTGAATATTGAATATAAAAGATCAAAGCTGTAAACTATTTTTACAGAATTGAAGATCAGTTTACTAGAGCTGTTTCAAGTGATAAGTGGGAATAGCTCAGATGTAGACTAAACTTCTAAATCGTAGGTCGGAGGTTAAGCTCAAGGGAAGATCTGTTAGTTTTTAGTCATTTGTGCATTATTAATACTGTATTATCGCGCATTTTAACGATGACGGAACACTTGTTTCTCTATAAGAGTTTAGAAGGTAGGTGATGACATCTACCATCCCGTATGGTAATAAATTATCTTAAATATCTCGAATATTTTTTAAGTTAATTATAATCGAATATTCGAAATCGAATAGTTAAGTTAATAGCTTAATTCTAAGAAGAAATTACTTTCCATATTTTTTAAATTCAATTTATTATTAAAAAACCCATATAAAAACTTTTTACTAAATTGCTTAAATAACGCGTCACCAAAAAAATAATTTACATGACTCTAAATCCAAGTACTTAGTTAGCATTGTATACAAATATTAAAGAACATACATAATAAATTAACACAAGTCATTATTGTAAGGTTAAATATTAAAGAAGCTAACACACTTTTACTAACTATCAAAGTCAAACTAACAATAAATGAAAATATAATACTGACTCAAATATATGTACTTTCCATACATTTTCTTTCCATTCCTTATATGCCTTTTCTATCATCTGGTGATTCCGCGTTGTCACTTGTATCTTTCCTATATTTGCTAGAAGTGGGATTTCTCGTTGTGCTAACGTCAACATCTGTTTCATCTAATTCTGCGTCAGCTTCATATTCATCTTTTCTTTCACTTGATGAAACACTTAGTTCTGTTATGGAACTTTTACTTTTCTGTTCTAAAGCTCTATTTTGAATATGATCTTGTTTGTTTACAGGTTCATTTTTGGAACGTCCCTCTGTTTTGTCTTCATGAATAGCATTTATTAGTTCGCTTGTAGGACTGGCGTCTTTTGAAGTTGTTCCTGTATTGCCCGGTTCCAATGAATCAGTTTGTTTATAATCCACAGGCAATGAATCTTTTAGTCTACTGGTATGTCGTTGTTCTTTAGAAAGATTTTCGCCTTCTTTTGACTCGTCTTTAGTGTATTCTGCGGCTAAATCTATGTCCTCAAAAATTTCTTTAGTATCTTTATTTGTGTCAAAATAGGGTTCAACATCAGTTATGCCTTCAATGCTGCCTTGTTCGTCATCAACTTTATCTTTAGTTGGCCGATGTTGACCCTGAACTGTATCCATTTGGCTGTCTCCTTCACCAAATACAGTTTTTTCTAAGGATTTGTCGGGAACTGTCTCCGAGAGAGTTTTTTCTTCTTTATATTCCGCAGGTAGTTTGATTCTTACTGATGATTTAGACTTAATTTTTTCAATGGTTGGTATAGATTTTGGTGGAGTCTCAATAGATTTTCGTAGCTCTTGATCCGTAATTGTTTTGGAAACATTTTCGTCTGATTTTATCTTTGTAGTTTCTGGCTGTGATATTGTACTTGAAATTTCTGAGGGTTTAATCTCGTCAATTTCAGTGATAGATATTGTTTTTTCATAGATATCATCTCTCTGTGGTTTTGATTTTATTACTGGTTTATTTACTGTTGGTTCACCTGTTTCATGCTGTTGCAATTCAGTAACACTCGTAGTTTCAAGAGAAGTTTGTTCCGGTGATAATGCTACCTTCGCCTCTTCACTTTCTTTAGTAGATATTGATGCCTCGAGTTCTTCAGACGACTTGCTTATTCCTTGATTTAATGATGTTTCGGAGTGTTCGTCACGTGGCTTTGTTATTTCAGTTGTTTTTGCAGACGATGTTTCATATTCTTTAGATTCACTCAGAGGTTTTGTGGTTGATAAAGTTTTCAATGCTCCTTCTGTATTCTTTGATGGCATTCCATCAGTCGTTTTCACGTTGTCATCTTCTTTTAATGCACTTAGTGTGTTAGAAACATCCAAGGGCTCTAAATTGGGATTTTCTTGAAGTAATTTGAAATCCTGTTGAATGGGCTGTTCCAAATCTACTGATTTTCCTTGTTCAGTATTTTTTTGCTTTATGCTCTGGACAGGTTGGTTTTCACTGGCGTCAAAGTTTTCTATTTCTTTTTTATCCAAATGTTCTTCTAATTCTTTAACAGTTTTCATACTTTTAAACTGTTCAACTGATTTCAGGTCATCGTCTGTTTCGCCTAAATCATGTGGTTTTATCACCACGATTGGATCCCCACTTTCCGCAGTTTTTTCAGTCGTAAGTGCAGATTTTTCAGCTACCTTGTCCATTGGTGCTTGCATCTTCGTTGTCGATGGTTGATCGACAAGTTGAGTGTTTTCACCTGCTCCAATTTCATGCATATTAGAAAGCCCTTTCATTTTCTTCTGCTTAACTCGTTTAAGTCTAAATATCTCTTCTCTTTCCATCTCTTCCAACTCCGAAAGAATGTAATGGATGCTTGCGGTTATTCTGGGTATAATTATTTTCGACAGCACGTTCATTTTCCTATAACAAACCATTACATTAATTAATTAATTATCTTTCATGATTAGTCGTAGTCGTTTCAGTATATTAACAATATAATATGAGAGTTAATTTCATAGTAACAAAGCGATAAAAGCGTTATATTTTAGTTCAGAAACATTTTTGTTTGTAAGCGATTATTTATTTGATAATCTTTATTATCACTTAAAGCACTTAAAGCTTGCTTAAAAAAAGAACCTTATTTTTGTGTTATCCTAGAGGATGTATGCTATATGCGAGGTACTTTAGAATCCTCTCCTGAGTATGAAATGAATCCTAATAGTAAATGCCTTCATACAAAAACCTGTCCCCAATTTTTTAAATTAGAGGTTATGATCTTATACGACTATGAAATAACATTGAATAACGAAATTTATATATACAGACGCAAGAAAAAAAGAGAGAGCTAGCCATTGACAAATAATCACCGCAAACTTCTTATTTGTTTATCACAAAAAAATAAATAGAAACAAAATGACTCGCGCATTATTGTTTCATTTATAGCTATTACACAAATATTAATCCTTAAACAATGAACAAAAGATTTAACCCTTACAGGTATAAAAAAATCTAATCTCAAATGCAAAAATATGTTTGAAAACAAATTCGTAACATAAAAGGTATAAATATTAATTCTTATGCAAAGTATATACTAAATGGAAAGTCAGGGAAACAAACAATAGCAGCTTAAAGATTTAAATACAAAATAATACTCGTATACAACGATATAAGTCGTGATGGCCTCGAGGTTTAGGCGCGCGGTCGAGAATCTCGACGGTCCCGGGTTCAAACCCCAGGCACACACCTCTGGCTTTTCGAAGTTATGTGTGTATTCACAATGAATTATCACTTGCTTTAACGGTGAAGGAAAACATCGTGATAAAACCTGCACACCTAAAAGTTCTTAGGAATTTCTTAGGTGTGTAGTCCGCCAACCCGCACTAGGCTAGCGTGGTGGATTAAGGCCTAAACCCTCTCAGTTGTAGAGGAGGCCCGTGCCCAGCAGTGGGACGTATTTGGTCTGATGATGATGTAGGGAAATTATAATCTGTTTCTATAAATCAAGCAGAATTCATGTTACCCGATAGGAAATGCGCCAATGTTGCAACAGAAATATTTGTTTAGGACAAATACAAAAAGGGTTTATGTCTCCCTTTACTCAAACACAAAGCAAGTGCAGGTAAGTTTACAAAACACAATCTAATCCTTTGTTAAATATACACTAATAGCACCATCCGGCATTCCGTTTGACAACTAATAGACAATAGACGAAAGTGACACTATGGTTAATCCTTGCGTTGTTGCTCCTTTGTTTGTTTGTCTTTAGACATTTTTCTTTGAAATATTGGTAAATATATTTCTTTTTGAAAGTGAATTTTATTTCAATAGTATGAAAGTGCGCGATGGCCTCGATGATTCGTCGAAATCTATACAAATAAATAAAATTTAAGTGTCTGTTTGTAATATTGAAATAACCGTTTTTTACTACATGTATATGAATATATATACGGTACATACACCAAAATAATTTTTTTTTCAATTTTTGTCTGTCTGTCTGTCTGTTTGTTCCGGCTAATCTCTGAAATGGCTGGATCGATTTTGACGGGACTTTTATTGGCACGTAGCTGATGTAATAAATAGTAATTTAGGCTACTTTTAGTTTATAAATTTTCTTATTAAAAATAAATTTTCCGCGCGAACGAAGTCGCAGGCACAGCTAGTTTAAAATATACTATCACATTTTAATTTAACAATGAAGGAAAACATTTTGAGGAAACAAATATTCCTCAGATTTAAAATAAGGAATTAAATTTTAGGAGTGTGAAGTTCACATAGACACCTAACCTACTCACCTAAAAGTTCTTAAGAATTTCTCACATGTGTAGTCCGCCAACCCGCACTAGACCAGCGTGGTCGACTAAGGCCTAAACCCTCTCAGTTGTAGAGGAGGTCCATGCCTAGCAGTAGGATATAATTGGGCTGATGATGATGATGAAGTCTACAAATCCACACGAGACCAGTGTAGTGGACTCAGGTCTAACTCAATTAACAGAAATAAACCAAATCTAATGTATATCAGCTGATATAACTAAGAAGATATCATTATTCATCATCAGCCCAAATACGTCCCACTGCTGGGCACGGGCCTTCTCTACAACTGAGAGGGTTTAGGCCTTAGTCCACCACGCTGGCCTAGTGCGGGTTGGCGGACTACACACCTAAGAAATTCCTAAGAATTTTTAGGTGTGCAGGTTTCATCACGATGTTTTCCTTCACCGTTAAAGTACGTGATAACTCATTATGAATACACACATAACTTCGAAAAGCCAGAGGTGTGTGCCTGGGGTTTGAACCCGCGACCGTTGAGATTCTCGACCGCGCGCCTAAACCTCGAGGCCATCACGACTTAGAAGATATCATTAGCGTTGCTTATAATACTAAATATGACTTTGTTTATTCATGTTTGTAAGAGTTACCTCTTACTCTTGGTTCTACAACCACACTAGTCAGTTTGGACTGCGGTACCTACTAATGGGCCGGGATAACTGGGGTAATACAACTTTCTCTTAGTAAACTACCACGAGGTAAATAAGATTTGCGGAAACCCTACCTGCTGGTAGAAGATTATTTGTATCCGTCAGGATAGCGACCATCGCGAAAAAGGTTTAAATTACTACTATAGTGATATGCACAAGTGTATGTCATAACAGAAAAGAGATTATTTTGCATGTACATTACTATCGATAGATGATCTTATATTCTAAAATATTTCAGGCTACCTATATTTCATACGAGTTCTTTGGGTAAAAATGGTTCCTGAGTTGAAATTTCCAAAACATTACTCTAATAAATCATATGTTGTAACCAAACAATGGAAAAATACAATACGCTGAATCTTTTTCAAATACATCTAATAAATACCACATGACTCGTCAGAAATCGGCGTCGGCCATTTTGTTACGTTCCGTTACGCACAACAAAATGAAATTAAAAACAACGGAGCGACAAAGCTGGCGGAATAATGGTCTATTTATTGCGTGAATAGTATAGTAAAGGATTTTTGGCTCGTCGCGCCGCTTGCCCAGGTCACATGGACAATGCAAGCTAAATTAAATATTCAGAGATAATGGATGATATACAGTCACTTGGATAATAAAGAGGAACTCTAGATTTACGGTAATTTTACATTCAACTCAAAAGGCTATGTCGCTTTTGTTATTATCAAAAGGACAAATAATATAAAGTTTTGAATTCTTTATTTACGACCAGTATAAAATGTAAGGTGTCCTTTTATAATTTAGTTCCAACGAGAAATAAAAAAATGATTTTAATTAAAAGTTTCAATTTCGCCATGGATTAATTTTCCAAAAATATTTAATACAAATACAAAATAACCTATAAATAGTAGGTAAATATTATATTGTAGTAAAAAATCATAAATTTCTACTGCTCTTTTTGTTTCCCAATTACTCGACAATGCAACATAAAAATCCTCTTACACGTCGCTACAATTATTGGCACTTCAGCCTGATTTCCCAGATCATTCGGAATTTAAATCAAATTAAAAAAAACATGGCATCTAATCACCACTCGGCATTACCACTCCAACACAGCAGCTTCACAACATTCGTGTTGCCAACCGGGATCGCTTCGAAAAAAACATCCCGTCATTACAAACATCAATAAATCGTTCAGCGAAACACGAGGCATGTCTGGCGTAAGCGATACTACGCCGAGTGCGCCTTCTATTTAGTTTTATTCCACGTCTGCCGATGTGAACCATTTAAATAGTGCGCTAATAGAATTGCTGTTTATAAATGTATTGTATGCGTAAGAATGATAAAAATCAGTTGCTGTTAATAATAGCATACACATACATAAACTCACGCCTGTATTCCCCGAGGGGGTAGGCAGAGGTGCATTTCTGCACCCACATTTCGCCAGGTATGTATCAGCCCCACGTAATAGGGGCGAGCCTATTGCCGTTTTTCGGGCACATTTCCAGACTCCGTGCTGTTACTGAGAATTTCCTAATGGAAAAATCCAATAACACTGCCCGACCCGGGAATCGAACCCAGGACCTCTAGATCGCACGGCACATACTTGTACCGCGAGACCACGAGGCAGTCAATAATGTTAATTGTTAATAATAGTTCTTGCGAAAAAACAATACAAATACAAGATCATTTGAACGATAAAGAAAAATATTTTAAATGTTTAGTATTTAGGCAAAGTGATATTCTGCTGATGATGAAAATCAAACAAATTGTATGATCTTGACGACAAATCGCAAAATCACAAGTGAACATTTTAATTAATTTTATACCTACATTTCTATCGTTTTTATTTTGCATGTAGAATCTTTTTTGTTTCAGATAGAGTTGCTATAGTGAGGTACGGTACTAATACGAGCGTTCAGAATAAAAAAATACCCAGGCAAAAATTTATCGTGAAAAAATTTATACACTCAAAGTTCGTATGGGAGGAGATGCATTAGCTGCAAAAGCTTTTAAAAAATTAATGAAAAACTGCTCCAAATTCGCCGGATATCATTGACATTAGTAAATTGACCGCGCGACAGGCAGACCTGTTATCTATTCCCTACATTAGTCGCCATTATTGACGTTGTAATGACATGAAGGTGATACAACCAACTGTTTTATAACAACGTTAACAAGTAAACGACTCGTCTAAAAGAAATTGTTTTCGTCCATCATTCATCGATCTTATATATGTACAAATCAGTATCATAAACGTCTAAATAATATTAAAGTGGCCGATCTTATTTTATAATTTTAAATCGCGTCAACCATTGACAGAAATAAATAAATAATACATCAATTACAAAAACATATGTTACACGTTTATAAATCGACATAGCAAGCGAAAAAGAAAGGGTGGTTCTTTCAATACCGTTTACAGACAACAATCATCATCTTAAGACTCATATCCACTTAGTACCTTGTATACTATTACTGATGTTTACAGCGGGTAGCGCGTAAAAATCAGCTCCCAAAGGGAACACTTAAAATTTAGGTCTTAGTACAAATACCCTATATCGGACGCTCAGACAGTACTCGTATGTGCCACAGCGGCGATAAGAAGGTGCACTGACTCAGTGACATGCCTTTCCTTTATTGGTTTTTGTTCATAATAGTTTCATCATCATCAGTCCATATATGTCCCACTGCTAGGCACGGGCCTCTTCTACAACTAAGAGGGTTTAGGCCTTAGTCCATCACGCTGGCCAAGTGCGAGTTGGACTACACACCTAAGAACTTTTACGTGTGCAAATTTAATCATGATGTTTTCCCTCACTATTAAAGTACGTGATAATTCATTGCGAATACATACATAACTTCGAAAAGTCAGAGGTGTGTGCCTGGGGTTTGGCACCCGCGACCTCCGATTTTCCTGATATCATCTCTATGTAATGTCCCACACATTTGCCTGCATTAACATTCAGTCTATTTCAATTTTAGCTTTTCCAACGTTTTATTACCGAGTTCAGATTCAAAACGATATTATTATATACTAATTTTGATTTCATTTTATGATTCATACTATCCATTATCTGAACACGAATAGGTTTCCGTGGAGCACTGGACTATAATAAAGCCGTAAAAATGGTCGGGGGATACTTTTACCGCGTTAAATTAAGGGTAGTATAGGTACCTACTATTGTGTTAGGATACCTGTATCCGCCTAAAGCCCCTGTAAATGTGAGTTTATGGAATTCGGCTGGCGAGTTCGAAGTAGCTAGTATAAGTAGGTACTAGTAATGAGATATTGTATCCGTTTAATAGAAAATGGAGTTGTTATTGAAATCGTCATTTATTTCTAAGCGACACTTTTAACTAATACACTTTGCTAAAATAACATTATTATCAGCCCATATATACGTCCCACTACTGGGCACGGGCCTCCTCTACCATTGAGAGGGTTTAGGCCTTAGTCCACCACGCTGGCCTTAAAATATGTAAACAGATATTCACGCCTGTATCCCTGAAGGGGTAGGCGGTGGTGCATTTTTGAAACCACTTTTCGCCGGTAAGTTTGAACTACCACGAAATAGGGGGCGAACCTATTGCAACTTTTCAGGTACATATTTAGACGTACTGCTACTAATAATTTTCTAGTAGATAAACTCAGTAACACATTTCCCGGCTCGGGAATGCAAACTGCAACTTGTAGATTACATGACGTGTGCAAGATCAAAGCCAAAGTGCTTCAATCAATAGACCATGAGTTAGGTCATCCTTCCGTGTTCCTCTCGCTTTTTTTACCAGCACTACTGAGAAAAAAAAGTTTACGCAAAAAGCCGAGTATTTAAGTAATAAAATCATAAATAACAGAGGGGCGGTGGCGACGAGCCGGGGCGGCGCCGACGGCCGTACGTCTTGCACTCAGTAAGAAAGTGTGGGAGCATCGTCAGCATAGTCGATGAACTCGAACTATGTCAAAATTTTGTATATAAAGCAATAAAGGTTGTATATGCACTGAGTCATATATTAGCACGCATCAAGACCGGTCGTTTTATTTACGTCGCTGCGCTTACCCTAATTACGCAACAACTTACACGTGTATCACAGGTTCACGTACATCGGTGACTCCACGTGAACAGATACACTTACAACTGGTGACCCCGACGAAAAAAATACCTGACGCAAAACCGACGTTCTTCAATATACTACGTGATACCGACGTTCTACAACAACCCGACGCAAAACCGACGTTCGAAGCAAACTTCATTAAATTGTGATAACTGTACTGCACAGCCTTATCAGCCTTCCACCAGCGGATCTCCCTGATTTGGCTTTCAAGAGGCATATAGTTATTCAGAAAATGAACCCAAACGCAGGTTGTGAATACGCTAAATCCAGTAGTCATCCACAGCTCATGATGCAGCTAATGAACCAAATGAGTAAGCTCACTATGGAAGTCGCAGCACTGAAAGCAAGCTCATTCAGAAACGGACATCGTCACCATAGACGCAATCGAAGCCTAACGCGTCAAAGATCCCGATCGCGAACAAGAATCACGCCGGAAAGTCCTCAATGGTTATGTAAATATCACTTGCGCTATAAGGATCGAGCTTGGAATTGTGAACAACCGTGCAATTGGAGTAAGCCGTCGGAAAACTAGAATCAGCGTTGACAGAGGCGGTCGTCAGCGCTATTGTACCATCAAACCGCCTATGCGTTACCGACCGAAAAAGTGGGTTTCGCTTTTTGGTTGATACTGGCGCTAACATCTCAGCAATACCGAGAAGAGGTAACAAATTAAAAACCGACGGCACTTACAAAATATATGCCGCAAACGGCACTCCAATAAAAACATACGGCGACAAAACGCTGACGTTAAATCTGAATTTGAGACGACCGTACCGTTGGACTTTTATCGTCGCTGATATTACACAACCAATACTTGGAGCCGATTTTTTGGAAAAACACAACATTTTGGTCGACATTAGAAACAAGCGTTTGATAGATGGTACGACTGGACTTCAAAGAAACGCAAAGTTGATGAAGTCAAGCACACCAACACTTCGGACCGTTGATTTAACCGAAGATTACGCAGATATTTTAGCAGAATATCCAAATATTTTAAAACCGCTCGACACTCTGTCACCACCAAAACACAACGTGGTTCACCATATTATAACTGAGGGACATCCTGTGTACTCCAAGTCAAGACCTTTGCCGGCCGACAAATATCTAAAGGTGAAAAAAGAAATAGAGGACATGTTACAGACAGGCATATGTAGGCCTTCCAAGAGTCCCTGGGCTAGTCCACTACTGGTGACAAAGAAGAAAAACGGCGAATTACGACTATGTGGCGACTACAGAAAATTAAACGCCATCACTGTACCGGATAGATATCCGATCCCGAGGGTATTAGATTTCACATACCTGTTGCCTGGAGCTACTATATACTCAAAAATTGATCTAAACAGAGCTTACAACCAAATACCCGTCAAAGATGTTGAAAAAACCGCAGTAATTACCCCGTTCGGTCTATTCGAATTCACTAGAATGCCGTTCGGTTTACGAAACGCGGGCCAAACCTTTGTCCGATTCCTGAACACAGTATTAGCAGGATTAGACTTCATTTTTGTATATATCGATGACATATTAGTGAGGTCATCGTCACCCAGTGAACATAGACAGCATCTACATGAAGTGTTTAAACGACTCAACGAGCACGGCATCACAATAAATCGCGCCAAATGTGTATTTGGACAACCCCAAATAGAATTCCTCGGATATTTAATTACTCCAGAGGGTATCAAACCATTACCTGAAAAGGTTGAAGCAATCAAAAAATACCCGACTCCAACAACGGTGCAAGAGCTACGCAGATTTTTGGGCATGATCAATTTTTACCGCAATAACATACCACAGGCAGCCCGACATCAAGCTCTTTTGAACAAATATCTCATAGGCTCAAAGAAAAACGACAAAACTAAAATACAATGGACTTCCGAAGCACTAGAAGCATTCGATCAATGTAAAGAAAGTCTAAGCGACGCTGTTACATTGACGTCTCCAGATCCGCATTCTCCATTATCACTCATGACAGATGCTTCGCAAACTTGTATTGGCGCCGTTTTACAACAGTACGAAAACGACACGTGGAAGCCACTAGCATTTTTTTCAAAGGCACTGAGTGAAGCACAAACTAAATACAGTACATATGATCGAGAATTGCTGGCAGTTTACATGGCTGTAACGCATTTTCAACCTTATATCGAGGGACGAGAATTGATAATATACACCGATCATAAACCATTATGTCACGCCTTCACTACTAAACAAAACAATTCAAGTAAAATATCCCCAAGAAGACTACGTCATCTAGAGTTCATTGCACAATTCACGACAGACATACGCCACCTCGCCGGTAATATGAACCCAGTGGCCGATGCACTATCACGAGTCGAACAAATAGATTGCCCCACACCTGTGGATTGGAATGACATAGCAGATTTGCAACGCAGTGACAATGAACTCTCTCAGCTGTTAAATAAAAACAACCTCAGCTGGAAAAGTATCCAGTTACCGGGAACGAGACAATTATGGTGCGAAAATTCAAGAACAAATTCACGACCGTACATACCGAAGTCGCTTCGAAAACAAATATTTGACTCTATGCACAACGTTACGCATCCTGGTGTAAGATCATCAAAGAAAATGATCTCTGAACACTACTTCTGGCCAGGCATGAATACAGACGTAGGCACATGGGCGAAAACATGCGAGTCATGCCAGACAAGTAAAACATACAGGCACAATTCAGCCCCAATTGGAAGTTTCACGCCAACAGCACGTCTAGACCACGTGCACATAGATATCGTCGGTCCATTGCCAGAATCCAATGGAAACAGATACATCGTGTCAATGATCGACAGAGCAACAAGATGGCCTGAAGCCGTACCAGTACCAGAAATAACAGCAAAAGTTGTAGCAGAAGTTCTCCTGAATACCTGGATAGCAAGATTTGGATGCCCAACTACCATTACATCAGACCAAGGACGACAGTTTGAGTCAGACTTATTTACCGCCTTAACCAAAGCACTCGGTATCAAGAAAACTAGAACTACCAGCTATCACCCACAATCAAATGGGTTAGTTGAACGCTGGCATAGATCAATGAAAACCGCACTAATTGCGCGTGGTAACACAACTAATTGGTCAAATGAGTTACCCCTAGTCCTATTAGGGTTGCGAGGCGCCTTACGACTGAAAGAAAACATCAGCCCAGCACAAATGTTATACGGAGCAAATATACGTCTACCTGGTATGTTTATCGAGCCGAAAAAGCAAAATACATCACCAGAATTTTTTACACGGACACTACAAAGGACAATGGCCAATCTAAGCCCGTTTAACAACAGTCACCACGCTACAAACCATAAACCATATATACACCCGGACATGAAAGATTGTGAATACGTATTCGTCAGAACAGATGCTGTAAAAAAGCCCCTAACACCATCATACAAAGGACCATACAAAGTGTTAGAGAAATACGAAAAATATTTTAAAATACAAATGCCAGAAAAAACATCCATAGTAACAGTGGACAGATTGAAACCTGCTTACATGGTAAATGAAGACAAGGCGAACGAACCTTTGGCACACTTAAAAAGCACATGCAGCAACAACGTCAACGACCGCAACAGTGCTGAGCTCGCGGAAAAGAACAAGGCCACGATGACGACAACACGTTCGGGTCGCGTCATACGCCCTGTAGTACGATTCGCTATAGAGCCTGATCAGCGGAAAAGCAAGAACCTATAATTAGTTTATTTGTGTCATATACATTTACATTTTTTATTTTATTTTATTATTATTGTTATACATTTACTTTTTTTTTTTAAAAAGGGGGGAACTAATGTGGGAGCATCGTCAGCATAGTCGATGAACTCGAACTATGTCAAAATTTTGTATATAAAGCAATAAAGGTTGTATATGCACTGAGTCATATATTAGCACGCATCAAGACCGGTCGTTTTATTTACGTCGCTGCGCTTACCCTAATTACGCAACAACTTACACGTGTATCACAGGTTCACGTACATCGGTGACTCCACGTGAACAGATACACTTACAAAAGAAAGCCAGCTTTAATCTGTTTATTAAATCGACCCCCTTAATGTTCGCGATAATGAAAGTAAAAACTGCTTTTATTTTCCCTAGGAATTGCTTTTTAATGGTGTTTCTTTTTAGGGTCACCTGTTTGGTTCGTTATATCCGTGCTGCTCTTAATGCGGTCCATACATTTCAAACAGAATATGAATGGGTTTGTTGAATATTTTTTCCCTTTATGCGATGGATAATGATCGTTGTTGTCATTGACACTGATGGCTAAGGAGATATAATATGTGTTAATAATAAAAGATAATATGTGTAAATTACTGCCTCGTGGTCTCGCGGTACAAGTATGTGCCGTGCGATCTAGAGGTCCTGGGTTCGATTCCCGGGTCGGGCAAGTGTTATTGGGTTTTTCCATTAGGAAATTCTCGGTAACAGCACGGAGTCTGGAATTGTGCCCGAAAAACGGCAATAGGCTCGCCCCCTATTACGTGGGACTGATACATACTTGGCGAAATGTGGGTGCAGAAATGCACCTCTGCCTACCTCTGCGGGGAATACGGGCGTGAGTTTATGTATGTATGTTTAAAAGATACTTTGGTTGTGTACGTAATGTATGTAAATTCCTCCACCATACCTCCGCTTCCAATTCTGGGAATACAGGCAGGTGAGTATGTGTATTTTTTATTATGTCTTTGGACATTGCAATCAGCATCCAACAGTTGCCAGCTAAACTCATATCTTAGTCAATTCTTTTGCTCTATCACCGGAGCAAAATGAAATAACCGAAAGGTTCTAATCGATTTACAAGCTCCTTAACTTTTCGCTGTCATGCTGAAAGGTAGACTTTCCTATAATCGAAAAGGATGAAGTATCGTTGACATCTGCCTAATAAATTTTTAATATTCCTATAACTTATTTCATACGAGTAAGCTTATTTCTCTTGATAGCGTTTAAAACGCTCATTACACCGACGCCTTTTTGCATTTGAACATTCTTTCCAATTCCCTTTTTCCTCATTGAACATCCTTAGTATCCGGCATGATCGAGATGTCCCATGTTTGACTGCCGTGCCAAGCAGTGTTTTTGGGAATTATAATTAATGTTGTTGATGGTAAATCCTTTGGGTAATTCACGGTTGTAGAATAAAGTCGAGAATAGCGCTCGGAAATCGGCAATATACCTCTATTACATGGGACTTAAAACATAGTTGGCGAAAAGAAAGGTACCTACAGGAATGCACCACTTCCTTGCACTTCTTGCTATATGTGCCTATGTGTGTATGTTCTTGTATTCTTCAATGCTTTATTTGGAGAAGAATCACCTAAACAACAGTCTGCATCATTTTCATTCTAATCCTCAAGAAGACCACGAAGCAGTTTTTTTTATATGTGTAATTGCGCATCTAAAATAGATCCAAAGCACTCTAGAATTGCAGTGTATTCATAGTAATCAAGGCGAAGGATTTAAACGCAGCAAAATTCGGTTTCCAGCGTCTGTATTTCCTAGAATTTTATAAAATTACTAGCTGTGCCCACGACTTCGTCCGCGCGGAAATATAATTTTTAATAAGAAAATTTATAAACTAAAAGTAGCCTACGCTACACCTTATTACACCAGCTACCTGCCAGTAAAAGTCCCGTTAAAATCCATTTCAGAGATTAGCCGAAACAAACAGACAAAAATTGTAAAAAAATGTTATTTTGTTGTCTGTGCCGTACCTATATACATATTATATTCATATACTAGCTTTTGCCCGCGACTCCGTCCGCGTAGACTACAGGGTTGGGTTCAGAAAGAAAATAAGTTGTAGTCTATTTTATTCCACAGAGTCCCATTTATGTCCATACCAAAAATCGTTCACATCGGTCACATGGTTTAGGCGTGAAAGCGTAACAGTCATATAGTTATTTTCTCATTTATAACATACCAGGTAAAACCAAGGAGTTTAAAAATAAATTTCTGAACGCACGCATAAATATTTGACAACTAACAAATATGTCACTCCCTTTTCATTACTGATTAATCACATTTTAAAATGTAAAATGCGCAATTGTTCGAATATTGTGGATATATGTTGTCGATTCAAAACCTTTATTTAAATACGTTCATTAATATTAGGGGACCATTAACCGTATTGGCGGGATAAACATAAAATGTTTGACGTACGTGACGCGTACGCCAAAATAGCCCGCAGATATCAGATTTTTCCCGACTTACTTGACAATTATCGTTATATTTTGGACAATTCACACACTATCTTTAAAAAGTATAGCCTATGTGTTATTCTGATGTATAAGCTATATTATTGTAAACTTTCATTACAATCCATTCGGTAGTTTTTGCGTGAAAGAGCAACAGATATCCAGACATCCAGACATCCAGACATCCAGACATCCATACATTATTACAAACTTTCGCGTTTATAATATTAGTAAGATTTACATGTAGTAAAAAACGGTTATTTCAATATTACAAACAGACACTCCAATATTATTTATATGTACGTAGCCTAAGTTATTTCTTATTACATCAACTATCTGCCAGTGAAAGTCCCGTTGAAATCGGTTGAAAAGTCGTTTCAGAGATTAGCGGGAACAAACAGACAGACAGACAAAAATTGTAAAAAACGTTATTTTGGTATATGTACCGTGTATACATCCATATACATTTATTAAAAAGCGGTTATTTCAATATCAAAAACAGACACTCCAATTTTATTTATTTGTATAGATGACAGCGTCCGTGCCGCAGTTGGCTAAACCCCAGCTGGCGAAACGAGAGGCCGCTGGTTCGATCCCTGCACCGAGATAAATGTTTGTGTGAACCACAAGTATTTGTTTCGAATCTGGGTGTTTGTGAGACCGAAAAGTCTCTCCCAGTTTATAATTACCGCGACACAAGGCTTGTATCTAACTCGTAGGGGGGATCAGAACTATGTATGTGACTGTTGGGTGTATTTATAAAAGCTTGTTTTACTCATTTATATGCTTTGAAGCTAAGACATGTATTGATAGATAGATAGATTGTCAATATTTTTTGTTAGTGATTCAAAGATCAGAAAGAGTAGTTAATCTACAAATCGGGTAGATATCTGAGTAATTTTATCAGATATCACAATCACCATAGCAATGAAACAACGAAAATATCATTAAAAAAACCAATATCGACCAATTAACATTGATGCCGGCAATAGCAGGTCCGCTTCACGGTATTTCAAATAAAATCGATACGGTTTGTCTATATAATATTTATAATAGACGCGCCCAGATTGCCCAGTCAAAGGGAATCGTCAACTATTCATACATTTAGTGCGTGCGATACGATTTTTGACTAAAAAAGTCTAGCTAAAGACATGAAAGTGTAAAGATTTTTGTATCAGTTAAGATTTCACTCTTAAACGGCCGTACCTGTTAAAATACATACATATGTAGTTGTCGGTTCGAGATTAAGCTTGAAGAATAATATTGGCTTGCTTTTATATGATCGCGCCTAGGCGAAGCCGAGCCTAGCCATTTATATTATAAATCGACAAATGAGTTTGTTCGTCAATTAGGCCTAAAACATTATAAGAAAATATTGCTTCACGATGAATGATGAAACCGTGATGATTTTGTACTGACCAATGCAAGATGATTGTCTTTTAATTTTGATTTGACTCGTTTGTCCCGCGCCATAAGTTGATGCATGTGATCCAGCCGTTTAGAGATATTTTCAAGAGTCTTTATCTTTGACCCGCAACAAAAATAATGCAAATAAAAACAGATGGGAAGCGTTGGAGAAAAATAGTCGTCCACTTCAACACTTCACTGCAAATCGAAAGAGATATCCTCAGATACCCCTAAAAACCGATACAATAGGTGAATTCCGGGTGTAATGCACCAAGAAGCAGTTCGAAATTGGTGTCCAATAGCAGCAATGAGTATGGAAATGTATTCGGTATACTGCAATACGCTCGTCTTCTACTATCTTAATAGTAGTGACGGTACTTCCATAGAACCCCAAAAGCCCAGTTTACCTTACAAAATTTCGAATAATGAATCTTTAAGCTTTAACAAAGCCAATTTGACATATAAATGAGAATATCCTGACCCCACAATAAACAATTATAAATTAGACATTACACAATTAACGTGTAACGCTTTTGGGCTTCTATGGAAGTACCGCCACTGCTTAACAGGTTGTGAAACGTATTTGTAGAATATCTCCGTATGTCCCTTTGGAAACGGGCTTCCTGTATTATTGTTATCAGAAGATATTACTACCTCTACTAAAATACCATCGAATATCGTAAGGTGTAAGGGAATTCATGGGAAGCAAAGCATGGCGGCCGAGTCCACGCTATCGGCTATGTATATCACAACCGCACAGCCTGTTATTATATTGTGGAACATTTTTAATTACCGCATACGGCATGCGGCCGAACTTTAAAAATTCATGAAATGATTTCTACACTTTGTTCTTCGAATTAAATCACGGCTTTTGCTTTACGGAACAGGGCTGAAGTATACGGAAATACATCAGTTGATGGCGACTTATTACGTTCTAATAATAATATATTATATATATTTTTAAAACAATAAAATTATCTATTATTACAGTATATACAGAACATGTATGTGTCGTGCGATCTAAAGGTCCCGGGTTTTATATTCGAGTCGGAAAAAATGTTATTGTTTTTTTCTATTACGAAATTGTCACTAGCAGCACGGCGCCTGGAGATGTGCCCGAAAACGGCAATAGGTTCGCCCTTTATTACGTGGGACTGATACATACCTGACGAAATGTCGTTGTAGAAATACACCTCTGCCTACCCCTTCGCGGAATACAGGCGTGAGGTTATGTATGTAGGTACTTATACATATTGCATAAGTAAGTAGTGGAACCACGTCACAGTCAGGTTGGGCTACAGTACAAAAAGGCCGACTAGACCAGGGTGGTAACACAGAAAGAACACTGTCTCACAAAAAATATATGCTAAGTTTTGTTTTGTTTCGTTCAGTCTGATTGCAAGAGAGAGGCCCAATTTGCTAGTAGAAGTGTAATCGTAGTCGTTCGAATGGCATAAAATATTATTTATTTACCAATTTTATGAAATTATTAATTTTTATTTTATTTATTTCATTCCAATGAACGCAATATTATTAAAATCAACAGTTTCTTTACAGCGCCATCTTCTGGATTTTTTTGGTAATTGCGTATACGCTATGGTAGCGGATATATTTTATTGTAAGTATTACGTAATGGTAAAATTGTAATAATTGTTTTATTTTGGAGGAAAAATATTTTTTAAATTGTTGCAAATACGAAAAATACGATATTATCTAGCGAACTGTAATAAAAGTTCATCGAATGACACTTTATTATTTGAAATTTAAAGAAAAAATCAATAATTTCGTATAATATATGTAATACGAAACAATATTCCTCCTTTAGATCGCACATTTAATTGTTAAACGTTTGTATTTTTAAAACAAAATCGCTTCCATACAAAAAGTCCGCCCCCGGGTGGGCTCGAACCACCAACCTTTCGGTTAACAGCCGAACGCGCTAACCATTTGCGCCACGGAGGCGATGCTACTACTCTTCTAAATTGATGACTACATTGCCTTTGGTATACATAATTTTATGCGCTCCATATAGCACATTCAAATATTTGTTCGATTGTTTTGTTTGCAACGGTATTAACCACAGTGGAACTTGATCGTCATCAAGTTCTTACGAGAAATCACTACGAATATTTCTTAGTCGACACGTTTATGACGGCTGTAGTGTACACGTAATATTAATAATAAATTGTAAGGTAAACGTGAAAATAAATCATAATATAAGCGCTGTTCCCCACTCAAACCGGTTCACTACTACCTGTGATATCTGACCGAGTGCTTTAGCTTTAGTAGTTTAATTTATACAAACCAAACCTGAAACATCTGGACATAACAACGGCCTTGAATTTTTTCATTTAGAACTTAAATAAAATAAAACTATAATAATATTTCAACAATAAAATTTAACGAAATTCTAATAGTAAGCAATAACAATAATAATATAACAATTTTATTATTTTTGTCACAATTTTTTTCGTATGATTCATGCCCTTTGTGGCAGACTTAGAATTTATTTTAGTTTTATTTTATGTTATTTCTGTGTTTGTGGTGTGAAATAAAGCATATTAAATAAATAAATAATTTATCTCCAAAACAACTTGATGTATATTTCATAATAATTGTGAATTGTTGTTGTATTTTATAAATCACAAAACAAATAAAGACGTTCGCGTTATGCCAGAATGAATATGTTGCCAATAACATATTCTTACTATTTTTGAAAACGACAAAATGTCTCAGTATTTCTATTTGGCTCACGAGGTTACTGAGCTATGGGATGTAGACTTAACCATCATTGTTCCGATAGCCGTTACAATGGGCTGATACCTTAGAACCTCGACCAACATCTTTGGAGGCTCTGAATCGGCAGTTGGGTCAATACCCAAAAACAGAGCATTTTAATTAGACACGGCATGCATCGTGAGGTGTTCCCAACTCTTGGTTCCTAACCACAGGTACCTTGGTAAGACGTAAATATTGCTCATAATAAATAAATAGGAAAAATATTTTTTTATTCCACCCAATTTTTTATATACCACCCCGTGGCAAATTTAGTTATGACCCAAATAGTGAAACATGGACACTCGCGTCCGCGGATTTGATCTACATGTTGAGAAAAAACGTCATTACCAGCGATATAATCGTTATCATTTATCAACCCGATAAACTAGAAAATGTAGTGTCTAAAACTTAACTCTTTTCATAGCCCACCTCTTTAGCGATCGATTCACGACTATCGACGACTTACTCCATGCATTACGCAGAAATTGTAACAAGCAAAACCATCGTGTCTTTTATTAACCGTCGAAGCTTACCATGTCTACTCAAGCAAGCCAGTGACATCAAAGTAAGGCGTAATCGATCAGAATACATTATGACTGAGCGTCCAGACAATCGCTTAATATTTGTAGCGTTAGACGTGCAGTAACAGTGTTCTTATTTGTAGTGATACCAACGTAACCGCATGAACATATAACTTTAGATGTAGTGAAAACTAAATATAAAAAGGAGAGAATAGAATGGCAAGAATCAATTAAACTTATCTTCCACCAGTAAACACAATTAAACCACTAGTACTACAGGTATTTACAAAAGTATTATCGCTAAACGTCTTTGAATGCAGACCGCTTCCAACAGGCCCTATTAGTACTTAGAAGGAGCCCCACATATGAAGCACTGGGCTTCATATTTCTGATGACGATGAGGATGAACCGTCTGTCGTGTTATGGTCATGTTATGAGAAGAGACAAAGCATATGTTGGTAAAAAAAGTAATTAATTTGAAAGTTTAAGAATGGACAATAATATCCTAAATCGTGATGGCCTCGAGGTTACGAGGTAGGTACGCGGTCAAGAATCTCAACGGTCGCGGGTTCAAACCCCAGACACACACCTCTGACTTTTCGAAGTTATGTGTGTATTCACAAAGAATTATCACGTACTTTAACGGTGAAGGAAAACATCGTTATGAAACCTACTCACCTAAAAGTTCTTAAGAATTTCTCAAATGTGTAGTCCGCCAACCCGCACTAGACCAGCGTGGTCGACTAAGGCCTAAACCCTCTCAGTTGTAGAGGAGGCCCGTGCCCCGCAGTGGGACGTATATGGGCTGATGATGATAAACAATATCCTACTACTAGCAAACTTCAAAATACAAAACAGTACATGCTTCACTCACACTTCTCATGCCGATTGTGTGACCACACCACAAGACTAGTGAGTTAGACAAACAATTCAGCCTACGAAGATTATAGAAAATTGCTACAGGGCGCATTGCAATCATCGATAACAATTTGTTATTTAAACATTCAGTACGTATTCACTGTAAAGGAGGGAGTTAGTGCGCGTGGCGACGTGGATCTCCTTTATTAATGCAGCGTTTTATGTTCGTCGCTGGAACTGACCGTAGACAATGGTATAACCTCAGTGTCCATTGCTGGTTCGATCGATGTATTTAAGCTCTTGTGTTAGACATGGGTTTCATCTATAAGTAAAAAGAAAAAGTGTGAGCCGTCAGAAAAAGGGAGCCGTCACGGGACGCCTGGCAGATGTGAAACATCGAAATTGTTTTGTATAAGTTATATGCATAAAAAACAGATTATGACAAGAATCAGATATGGAATTATGAAAAGATAAAGCATTACAAATTTGTTCTGTAAAATAATGACTGTTTTAACACAACTCAATTATTTTCATCACCGATTTTGGCAATAGTTATATAAAAATATATAGTTATATTAAAAAAAGTGTGTGTGTACTTATGTACACGCGTTAGAAGATATGCCACACGGCTGAAGTAAAACTTATAAATACGCCCAACAGCCACATACCTACATAGTTCTTAGTTTACACAACATATTACATTTCTGAACGCACTTATAATTTACATACATTTAATTGGGCGTATTTATCGACCAAGATTGCATAGCAGTTGAAGGATTAGATAAGAAACACATTGTAGAGACAGTGTAAGGTTTTGTCAAGATATTTTGTTCAGTCGCTTATTCATTCATCATCATCATCAGCCCAAATATGTCCCACTGCTGGGCACGGGCCTCCTCTACAACTGAGAGGGTTTAGGCCTTAGTCCACCACGCCGGCCTAGTGCGGGTTGGCGGACTACACACCTAAGAAATTCCTAAGAACTTTTAGGTGTGCAGGTTTTATCACGATGTTATCCTTCACCGTTAAAGCAAATGATAATTCATTATGAATATACACATAACTTCGAAAAGTCAGAGGTGTGTGCCTGGGGTTTGAACCTGCGACCGCCGAAATTCTCGACCGCGCGCCTAAACCTCGAGGCCATCACTGCTTATGCAGTCGCTTATGCGGATTTATAATTATTGTATAAAGATGAGCGAGAATTCGTTACGATCCATAACAAATATACTCTTTGAATGTTCATACGATGCTAATTGGATCTTTACCTGCCTGTGTTAAAATGTGTATCTGATACAGCGAACCGCATCTAACCAAATAGTCAATCACACACATAATTTTTCTAACTACCATAGGAAGATAAACACACTGGGACGTGATCGTAAATGTGCCGCGGTTCAAATGGATCCAAACCACGAAAAAAAATCCCGATTGGCGTAGGAGTGTTATAGACTGGCCTAAAGGGGTAGGATTAGAAAAAGGGTAGCAGACAAGGTCTCAAAAAAGTCGTTCATGATTTCAATAAATCATCTCACAATTTCATAATTCAACCGGTATTACTGACTAAAAGCAATACACTCACACACTTTTATGTTCAACAGAGTAGGCAAACGTATGTTTTTATTTCAACGTTTCACCAGAAATTAAGTCGCCCATAATAGGAAGCCAGTTTATTGCTATTTATAAGTCACATAACTAGACATCGCGTGGCTCTTGAAAATTTTCTAAAAGAAGAACCGAAACTGTTGATCGACCAAGACACTGGACCAATATCTGACCCATACGTGCTAATTCACACCACGAGGCTCTGAAGCAGTCAATACACAAAAAAATGCGGGCTACAAATCATTTCCTAGAACTAGACACAGTTAGGCACTCTAAGTTATTAGTAGGGTACGACACCGAGTCGCGAAATTTAACCCAACTCGCGACAAACTCAATTTCCTGGGCCGAGATGTTATTGAGTGGAACTTACAGCGATCGTTGTTCTGTCTCACGTCTTACAGTTGCGACTTTGCGTTTTAATTACTAGGTAGTCCAAACCAAATTATTATTTATTTTATACATGGTCTAAAAAGACCGAGAACTAAAATTAAGACAGGTAATAGGTACGGCGATTACAAAAATTGTCTCTAAAAACTCCTGAAAAAAAATGACGTTTTCCTAACCACCGTAAGTAAGTACCTACTACATGTAGCCTACCTCACACACACACACACACACACACACTTACTCAACGCGCGATGTGCGAACCACACCACGCGCAGCGCCTTCGGAGACGCTCGTGCATGATCGTGCGCCTGCGCACACGCGTTGAGTAAGTGTGTGTGTGTGTGTGTGTGTGAGGTAGGCTGTGATTGGTGCAGGTACGCAACGCGTGTGCGCAGGCGCACGATCATGCACGAGCGTCTCCGAAGGCGCTGCGCGTGGTGTGGTTCGCACATCGCGCGTTGAGTAAGTGTGTGTGTGTGTGTGTGTGTGAGGTAGGCTACATACATTATCTCGGTTTTGGGAAATGTCCTCTTCAGACCCTATAGGAGTATCCGCAGCAGATATCCTTCATCACCATCATTACCCAAGAGAATTCTCTTACTAGAAGTAGGCCAAAGTGTTTGGGTGTAGAAAAATCGTCTTTTGTCGCAAGGTCTGATGTCCATTTTTTATTATTAATTACTGATATAAAACAATATTGTACATAATATAAACATGGAAATAATACTTGTAACCTCTTATCAGTTTTTGGCACCTTTGGCACAGAAAAAAATTATAAACTTTTTTTATCCCAAAATCCCAAAAAAATGTGTAATTATTTCTTATTATATTGAATGGCGAAACAATATAGTTCATAATTACAATTAATTTAAGTCGCTTCAGACTGCTTGATTTAAGCTGTGGTTTCACAACTATTTGGCTGTTGATTTTTTCTCATTTCCGACAGAAAGTCGCACGGTGACATCCACGTGGACCGCCCATCAAGTCCTATTTGTTTTGAAACACTCAAATCAACATTTGAATGTAAAACGCGTCGCGGTAAGACGGCCATGTCGGCAATTTTTACCATAACATTGCATTCCTTTTTGTATTGAATCTTGAGAACGGCATCGATTCAATATTTTTCTGAGGAAATTATTCGGGAAACGGACACGTTCGTCTTCTCGGCGGAATTGTTCTCATTTGTCAAAAAATGTTTTCGTTTCCCATTTTTGTTTGAATGCAAACGACCTTTTTAAATCAGAGTATTTAATATTATTGTAGATGGAAATTTGATCGAGTGTTCATTTTTGTACGTTTTGAAATTGAATATTTTGTTTTTGTCCGCCAATCCGCACTAGGCCAGCGTGGTGGACTAAGACCTAGCCCTGGGACGTATATGGGCTTATGATGATGATATTTTTTTACAGGCACGACAAAGCGATAAGTCTGGCATCTGACGGTAAGCGCAGTGCTAACCAAATAGAATAATTATGTTAGTACAATAATGCTATTCCTAGAACATAAATTTTTCTAGTAATCCTTACTATGCTATACTAACATTATAATACTCATAAAGTCTCCAAACTGCCTATTTGATGTATTGTGAGCTTTATATCTCTCATCCCATGGCATAGGCTTTATGACGCTCAGACTATTGCCTATTCAAACTAATATTATTTTTCTGTTTATCGCTGAACTTGGTTACACTACGATTGTCGCTTTGATGTTAAATATAATATATTTTTACCCACACCATACGCACATGGAGTTGAATAATAATATAGTTGCTTAAGTTAATTTCTAATTAATGATATCCTTTTACTTCTTAGCACTATGTGTCAATCAGTAACTGGGAACAAAATACACAATCTAACGTAAAGGGTAATATGTTATCTACTTTCAATATAGTCAGTTTTCTTTAAGCTTCTGTCAAAATAAATTCTCTAAATAAAAACATCCGCACTACTATTTTGTTTGTGATTTTGTTATTTTTTTATGTTCAGTCGTCTTCGCTTTAGTCCTACGACAAGCATCAACGCCGTCCAGTTTTCATACAACTGTTCACACACACATCCCGTTCGTCATGAATTAAACGCGTACATTCAAAGGCGTGCATTAAAAAAAACTCCGCCACAAATCACCCCATAAAAGTTTACTAATCACAGCACATGTCTCCGTGTCGTTGACCCCGAGGGGTGGCTGCGACGGCGGGTGGCGAGGTCGCACGCTCGTGGTGGGGAGGCCCCGCCCCTTTGCAAACTAGAGGAGTCAAGAGTTATTAATAACAATATAATAACATCGATCCAGCTTTAAGCCGACGGAAAAACGGGACTTCGTGTGGTGGTGGCTTTCTATACCACTTCCTAGTGACGATAAACGCGAATCAGCACGAAACGATACGAAAATCAGCTATAACACGTTTCGAAGCGGCAATAGTTTTAAAAAGTGTAAAATTGACGATTCAAAAGAACTTGTAGAAGTCTATTTGAATAAAGATAATTTGACTTTGACTTTGACTTTGACTTTAATGTATGTAGGTACATAAATACTTATCAAAACAATGTTACAAGAACACTTGCAAATTATGCCTAGACATTGAAAGGGTTTCTCACCCTCTCTTTTCTAATCAGGTAAAAAACTTTGCCTACCGATCTCAGATAATAGCATACATACATACACACATACATAAACTAACGCCTATATTCCCCGAAGAGGTAGGCAGAGGTGCATTTCTGCACCCACATTTCGCCAAGTATGTATCAGTCCCACGTAATAGGGGGTGAGCCTATTGCCGTTTTTCGGGCACATTTCCAGACTCCGTGCTGTTACCGAGAATTTTCTAATGGAAAAACCCAATAACACTTTGCCCGACCCGGGAATCGAACCCAGGACCTCTAGATCGCACGGCACATACTTGTACCGCGAGACCACGAGGCAGTTATAGATAATAGCGTTTAGATAAAACTCATATAAAATCTTAATCTTTCTGAATTAAATCCATTAAGACAATGATAAAAAACTAATTAGAATACTTCCCACAGACAGATGGTTGCATCTTGGGGTTGTCCAATTATTAGGCCCATTAATTCAAGTCCACATACATCCGACTGTTGGGTCCAGACCTTTACATTTTATACAATGGCCTAGTACCTAAATATCTACACATATCTGGAAAATACCCTCGTTGAGAATTCTCTTGAAGTATTCTTCGGCGTCGTGGTATGAGTAATTCATTATGAAAACAGGCATATTTTTTTACATATATGTGCCTAGGATTGCACCCTGCTTCCCACACGGTAACTCACATTGCTAAACCAGCTAAATCAACACGATAGCGTCTAATAAAAATGATCTTTATATAATTACAGCCCCGTGGCGCAGTAGGTTAGATACCAGCTTGCGAAGCGAGAAGCCGCGGGTTCGATCCCTGCACCGAGACAAATGTTTGTGTGATCCACACGTATTTGTTTCGGGTCTGGATGTTTGTGAGACCGAAAAGTCTCTCGTAGTTTCTGATACCCACGACACAAGGCTTCTATCTTAATGTGGGGTCAGAACTATGTATGTCACTGTTGGGTGTATTTATTTTTTTATTATTTATTAATTACAAAACACTATAATGTAGTAAATTCATACATTAATGTAGTAAGTTCATAGTCCTCAAAGAACGGACGCGTAATCCTTTCATCTATACAAAAATCCAAGCAAAACTAAACTAAATTTACTAAATGCGAAAGTTACACTGTCTTTCCGTTACGTGTTCATGCTATAACTGCCGAAATAATTCTAATGAATGAAGAATGAGGTTGGAATCATGTATATCATTCGCTACGAATGTAAATCATCATCATCATCAGCCCATATACGTCCCACTGCTGGGCACGGGCCTCCTCTACAACTGAGAGGGTTTAAGCCTTAGTCCACCACGCTGGCCTAATGCGGGTTGGCGGACAACACACCTAAGAAATTCCTAAGAATTTTCAGGTGTGCAGGTTTCATCACGATGTTTTCCTTCACCGTTAAAGTACGTGATGATTCATTGTGAATACACACATAACTTCGAAAAGTCAGAGGTGTGTGCCTGGGGTTTGAACCCACGACCGTCGAGATTCTCGACCGCGTGCCTAAACCTCGAGGCCATCACGACTACGAATGTAAATAAGAATAAAAATTAAAATCACATTCATGGTTACAATACGACGAGTGAAATACATTAGGGAGCAAAACTTTTTTTTTTAATTTTACGCCCTGATCAAAGGTACAGAACCGCGAGGTTACACAACCGGGTAAATTCTTTAACAAGAAAGAAAAAAATACTGGCACAATAATATTTCAATCTACAATAGCTAGACACCGCAGATAATCTAGATATTATAGGAAACCATTTTTTTAAATTAGATTATATTGTTATCCACGGCGGTACTTTCATAGAAGCCCAAAAGCGTTACACGTTAATTGTGTTGTCTAGTTTATAAATTGTTTATTGTGGGGTCAGGATATTATCATTTATATATGAAATTGCTTTCGTTAAATAAAGATTTAAAGCTTAAGGACTATAATTCGGATTGTTGTAAGGCAAGGCGTTTGGGCTTCTATGTAAGTACCGCCAGTAATTGTTATTAGTACTGAGTGTCCCGTGGTATCGCTACTATATCACATATATACTATATATGTACACAAAATATATTTCTCTTTTGTTTGTATAAATAAATTCAAAAACCTTTGGACGAATTTTAACGATTTGCGGTATAGACATAAACAGAAATTTCTGGAAGGCTATAAGCTACTTTTTTTTATAAAATTCTATAATTCCTTGCAAGGTTGTCTGGAAGAGATCGCTATTAGCGATAAGACCGCCAATTTATGTCACCTGCTATACTTATTTCTTATGGCTTACTATGTACATGTGGTGTCTAAATAAAGAGTTATTATTCTAGCCGGCTCTTAGCGCCAGTCAATACAAATATATGAAGCTAACGCGATTGTTTGTTTGGTTGAGCGCGCTAATCTCAGGAAGTACTGGTTCGAATTGAATATAATTTGGATGTTGAATATTCCAATATCTAGAATTGCTCTATAAAATATACAGAGATTATAAAGACCGTCGTCTAAAACTAAGACAGGCAATAGCCACGGTGATTACAAATACCGTGACATTAAAAAATAATCCAGAAAAAAAAAACGTTTTCCTAATAGTCTAAGATCCCACTAAGAAATATATACCCTCATTTGTTATTTGAATGTGATAAGAAAAAAATGATAGATAATATTCACATTGACATATTGCAAATGGGTTGTCTAGTTAAATTAAGTCCAGATAATATTAAATAATTAAATTCAAAATTAATTTTTTTTAATCTACTTCCCTCATCGGTTATTTCAAAAAAATATATACCAGTTAGAAGAATATACCCAAGAGAACTGAAAACGTAAAGGTTGTCTACTGTCACAACTGCGCAACTGTAGGGTTGTTAGGTATAAACAGGTGAGTAAATGTTATTGATATACCCTCATCGGTTATTTACCCGAAAAAAAGTTTAAATGAAAGCTTATTTTACTCTTAATTTAACTGTATTAGGTTGTCTATTCATAAGTTGATATTGATAATGGTTGCCTAGATTTTGTAAGTAAATTTTGAAGAAGAATTTTCTCAGCACATTATAAGTAATATAGATTACCTACTAAATTCAATGCAGATTAAATATTTACAATAATATTAAATTATTTTCACACACATTTATTTTTAAAAAATTACAGTTTTTAACTAATATAAAAATAATTATAATCAGTATAATAGATATATAGTAATCTACTGATTACTAGATATCAGCTGTTCCAAAAAACATATGGAACATACAGTGACACAGAGCAATTTATGAAAAAAAAAAGGTATACTATACTATTGGAGATATATATATATATATACTCAGCCTATCGCCGTCCACTGCTGAACGTAGGCCTCCCCAAGAAAGCGCCAACCATCCCGGTCTTGAGCAGCCCTTATCCATCCGTTACCCGCCACCTTTCTCAAGTCGTCGGACCATCGTGCTGCAGGACGTCCTACACTACGTTTGCCTAAGCGCGGTCTCCACTCCAACACTTGTCTGCTCCATCGGCCGTCGGACCGTCGGCAGACATGGCCGGCCCACTTCCACTTTAGCGTGCTAATCTTGCGGGCAATGTCAGTGACTCTTGTTCTCTGGCGGATGACTTCATTACGAATTCTATCCACCAGAGAAACTCTAAGCATTGCCCGCTCCATAGCACGACTTTGAATTTGTGGACCAGGCCTTTGGTGAGTGTCCACGTTTCGGCTCCGTATGTCATTAAGGGTAGGACGCACTGATTAAAGACTTTCGTCTTAAGGCACTGAGGGATCGACGACTTGAAAATATGACGTAGCTTCCCGAATGCCGCCCAGCCCAACCGTATTCTTCGGTCCGCCTCCTGCTCGAAGTTGTGCCTGCCTAGTTGGATAGTTTGTCCGAGGTAGATGTATTCTTGGACAACTTCGAGAGTGGCATTCCCTACGACTACTGGCCTCGGAGAGAGATACTACTAGTATACTACTATTAGTATAATAGATCAGTTAAAAATATCTTCTGATTCTGACTCGTCAGAAGAGGCTACATCAAAATCTACATCTACATCTTCCTCGAGTTCTTTTCTCTCCAATACAGTCAGTACATCCTCAACTTGCAAAGGTGTGGGATCTCCTTCGAACCATTTGGGTTTCAAATAGCCATCTAAAAACCAGCCACAATCTTCAGGTTTTAATTTGACACAGCTTGCATCTGTTGCATGAAGCCACATCGAATTTACATATTATATCGTGCTCAAAATTTTTTAATGGAGAGACTTCCAGCATGGTGGAATGAGATTGGAGTCATCATCATCAGCATTCAAATCTATCTCGCCTGGCGATACGCCACAGGGTATCTCGACTGTGAGATGAGTATCACTCGTAGACGTACTTGGTTCCACCTTAAAAAGTAATAAATTAAATAAATAAATTACTTAGTTCTTTAATAATTCAATATTATTTATTTATACGTACAGAGTGTTGAAAAGAGTTAGAAGATATTTGTTGCTCCAGATTACTTGAAAGTTTAGGTACCTGAAAATGTAATATCATTACAAACATTAGTTACAAATAATTATTAACACGTGGTCGAGAAAGAATGAACAATTTACTTAATGAAATACGAACTAAAAATTATATACTCACATCGTGCTGCATGCAAAATGTTGTAAATTCATTTTTATATTTTTTGTTTAAAACAGTCACTTTTTTATAACAAATAGAATGATAACCAATATTATCAATAAAATCGACACATAACCTAATATCACCATACAAATTTTTTTTTTCTTCGAAATAATAACTTAAGAAAACAATTTTTAAAGGATTCATTAATTACTTACAAAATCTAGGCAACCATTATCAATACCAACTTATGAATAGACAACCTAATACAGTTAAATTAAGAATAAAATAAGCTTTCATTTAAACTTTTTTTCGGGTAAATAACCGATGAGGGTATATCAATAACATTTACTCACCTGTTTATACCTAACAACCCTACAGTTGCGCAGTTGTGACAGTAGACAACCTTTACGTTTTCAGTTCTCTTGGGTATATTCTTCTAACTGGTATATTTTTTTTTTGAAATAACCGATGAGGGAAGTAGATTAAAAAAAATTAATTTTGAATTTAATTATTTAATATTATCTGGACTTAATTTAACTAGACAACCCATTTGCAATATGTCAACGTGAATATTATCTATCATTTTTTTCTTATCACATTCAAATAACAGATGAGGGTATATATTTCTTAGTCGGATCTTGTACTATAACAACTACATACATTTAATACTCGTGGTTGTCACGGTATTTTTAATCACCGTGGCTATTGCCCGCCTTAGTTTTCGATCACGGTCTATATCTGTGGCGGTACTTCCATAGAAGCCCAAAAGCCCAGCTTGCGTTACGTAATTCCGAATAAGAAACATAAACTAGATATTCCATAATTCAATACAAACAACAAAATATTTATCCAAAAACAGAAATTTACGTATTTTTGCCGCGCCGCCGTCAGCCATACAGCCACGCCGCCGCGCGCCAAATCCCTGCCCATATAATTTAAAAAAAAACGAAACGCGGGCGCACGACCGGTAATAGTTTAGAGTAAACATCAATGTTGAACATAATAATAATATCTATCTCCCTCTATCTCGTGGGCTTTAAACCTAGCTTCACTTTACTAGTTCTATCTCTTTCGAAATTCCCATTGGATTTTAAAACATAGATATAACCAAAATACCGTTTATATACCAATTAGCATGGACATAAGAATCCCGCTTTCGCTCTGGAGTCTGAAGTGCTTGCAATCGGGAGTGCAGCAGGGCTGCCATTGACGTTGACACGGCAATTGCCGGGTTATAAGGTAATTGGGGTCAGTTGGAAAAAAACAAAAAAACACGGTACACGGCAGAATTTCATTGCCGTGTCATTAAACACGGCAATTATATGATAAGAATTTGATGTAATTTGAAAAAAAAAAGAAACGGCAATTTCTCAATTTTTCTACAAAACACGGCTATTCGACATCCAAAACACGGCAATATATTTTTATTTAATGGCAACCCTGGAGTGCAGTGAAGCACAATTTGTCAAGGTCACACGTTGTTAATTGTTTACGTTTACTGAGTGAAAGAACCAAATTAAATAAGTAGAATTTGTTGTGGTATTTAGAATATTACTAGTTACTACAGTGATTATAAAAAATGGGTGATGTTTATTGTTAATCCTCGTGGCGACTTAAAGTGTGTGCATGTTTTGCTCTTCGAAGATAAGGTAAATTAATTAAATTATACTGTGACAAAACGGCTCGTAAGTTGTCCAAAACCTACATAATGCCAGACTCGAGTATTTCTCTAATATTGTTAAAAATTATGAGGACGCTTAATAGATCCGATTAGTAAGTACATAACTAATTGAATAGTTGGATGTTCCCATACGAAAAGGTTATATTATGTTTGCGTTGCATATTTTATATAATGTTTAAAATGTGTGGAATTCTTGTTGTAATGATTTAAATAATTTTTCTGGTTCTTGTAGAATGCATTAAAATTTACAACACCACATACTTTGATTTCTTTTTATAAATATTGTAAATAACGCATTGAAGTATTCATTTCTCGTTAATTATGTCACGAAATTTTAAAACTCTCGCGTTGATCATCATCGTATTATTTCTAAGATTATATCATTTTGTTCAACAAAAAAAAATTGCATTCAAGGTCACGACATGAAAATTAACTTACGAGTATAGGTCAAATAGTATAATTTGACTGTTTACTTTTTAATTATGTGGTTTGAAACCAATTCGAGTTGAGTTATTTGTCTAATAAAATTCAATCCTTACTAATATTATAAATGCGATTGTAACTCTGTCTGTCTGCCTGTCTCGCTTTCCTGCTAACACTACTGAACCGATTTAAATGAAATTTGGTATACAGATAGTTTGGAGCCTGAGAAAGAACATAGGCTACTTTTTATTGCGGAAAAGGGGTTTTAAGGGGTTGAAAGGGGGGATGAAAGGTTGTATGGAAGTATTGTCATTTTTAAAGCTAGAAACTTGAAACTTATTTTTTAGGCTGTTGATTAGATATAAATAGATATGACATTCAAAGTATGTAAAAAAATTACCTTTAAGGGAGTAAAATAAAAATAGGGGATGAAAGTTTGTATGGAAATTCGTCAGTTTTGAAGCTAGAATGATGAAACTTTTTTATATGGCTTTTATTACATCATTACATCATATATATGATATATATATATACACAATATAAGAATTATATTTAAAGTTTTTTTTTTAAATCCCTTAATATGTTATAAATGAGAAAATAACTATATGACTGTTACGCTTTCACGCCTTAATCATTTGACTGATGTGAACGATTTTTGTTATGGACATAAATGGGACTCTGTGGAATAAAATAGACTACAACTTATTTTCTTTCTGAACCTAACCCTGTAGTCTACGCGGACGGAGTCGTGGGCAAAAGCTAGTATGATATATTCCGTGTCTATGTTATAACATCTCGCAATCAAATTTAGAGAGACACGACGTTTGTGCATAATTTGGACATATTATTGTTCTAATAATTTTCGCCGACATTTTATGGTTTTTGGTACTAACTATCACTAGCGACAAATAATTATTTCTTTGTTAGGTCAGTACTATAATATACCTACATCGATATCTCAAAATCTTGAATGTAAATAATTTGCGGTAGGTATATTATTGATTAGTTCTCGACTTTCTGGACCAAAAAATACACTATAAAAACCGTAATAAAAATTTGGGCTTGCCCTAGCTAGAGACCCTAGGCACGCCACTGGTCTATATAATCCCTGTATATCATAACGCTACGACCAATAGGATCGGAGTATCAATTGAAACCGGCCAAGTGCGAGTCGGACTAGCGCACGAAGTGCCCCGTACCATTATTTATAAAAACGGCAAAAAAGTCATGTTTGTTGTATAGGAGCCAAACTTAAATATTTATTCATTCTGTTTTTTAGTATTTAAATAAAATAAATAAATACACCCAACAGTCACATACATAGTTCTGACCCCACACTAGGATACAAGTCCTGTGTCGTGGGTATCAGAGACTATGAGAGACTTTTCGGTCTCATAAACACCCAGACCCTAAACAAATATTTGTGGATCACACTATCATTTGTCTCGGTGCGGGGATCGAACCCGCGGCCTCTCGTTTCGCAAGCTGGTGTCTAGCCATCTGCGCCACGGGGCTGTAATTTGTAATTATAGCGGCAACAGAAATACATCACCTGTCAAAATTTCAACTGTCTATCTATCACGGTTCATGAGATACAGCGTGGTGACGGACGGACAGCGAAGTCTTAGTAATCCCGTTCGTTAGTCGTCCCGTTTTACCCTTCGGGTACGGAACCCTAAATAAAAAAATGCCAAAAACGGGGGAAAAAATCATTTTGAAATCTAAATTTTCGCATACAGTATTACGGTTAGCACTTAGTTAGATAAACAGTCAAGACTGCCTCGTGGTCTCGCGCTACAAGTATGTGCCGTGCGATCTAGAGGTCCTGGGTTTGATTCCCGGATCGGGCAAAGTTTTATTGGGTTTTTCCATTAGGAAATTCTCAGTAACAGCACGGAGTCTGGAAATGTGCCCGAAAAACGGCAATAGGCTCACCCCCTATTACGTGGGACTGATACATACTTGGCGAAATGTGGGTGCAGAAATGCACCTTTGCCTACCCCTTCGGCGAATACAGGCGTGAGTTTATGTATGTATGTAGATAAAAAGTCAACCTTTATCTACCACTTCGATCCACAGAAAACAGCAGATGTCGAGACAACTTCCGAGCTCTCGATTTGAATGAAAATCTCGTTTTTTATGTTAAACACTGTTCCCAGTATAAATACGGACATAAAAACTTTTGAATCGCGCGGTACATTCGTGTTACGACTCGTTTTAATGGCACTTCTCACTTTTCGGGGTCATTCATGTTTTATATAATAAATTTTATCGCACTATTATAAAGTTGTGATACCGTATGTCATTAATATTTAATTTATTCATGATAGTAGGTAAATTGTGATGCAATATGATTCAAATAATAGCAATGAAATTCAATAATAGTAGTGATGGCCTCGAGGTTTAGGCGCGCGGTCGAGTATATCTTCGGACGCGGGTTCAAACCCCCGGAACACACCTCCGACTTTTCGTAGTTACGTGTGTATTCACAATAAATTATTACTTACTTAAACGGTGAAGCAAAACATCGTGAGGAACCCAGTGCACCTAAAAATTCTTAGGAGTTTCTTCGGTGTGTAGTCCGCCAACCCACACTAGGCCAATGTGGTGGACTTAAGCCTAACCCTCTCTGATGTAGAGGAGGCCCGTTCCCAGCAATGGGACGTATATGTGTTAAATGCTTCTCGAAATAATACGGCCAATATATCACTTGTAATCACGTTTAATCTTTCTTTTTTCTTTTACAATTGTTCCGTGGCTATCGTACGCAACCGTCCGCCATGTTGCCAGTTATATATTTATACAAATCAAATATATTGTTCATAAATTTACATTTACACTTTTATATAAAATAATGAAGTGATTAAATTGAGATAATTTACAAACAGACATACATATAATATGATAAAGTCTGTTATCATAAATAAATTCAGGAATTTGCAAACACTCATTAATGTTGCCAGATTATTTTTAAACAAATAAATAAATCAAATAGTTGTATACATTAAAAAAAAGATAATTTAAAAACATAATATGATGAAACCTGTAATTGCTAACATATGGGCTGGCGATGATGGTGTTTGAAAGAACCCCAAAACAAGCAACACACTCGCTTTGATCAACTTTACCGGCTACAGCTTGCATAAAACAATAAAATAGAATTATATCGACCGGTGCGACTGATGGAAATCCCCTGGTTAATTAATTAGCGAAGTTTGAGGGACAGTCGGCCCGACTCCCCCTGCCCGTATGAGCCGCGTGCTGAAAACTGACCCGCCATTCTCGTTATTATTTAACAGTCTGTATTTACTATGAAAATATAATGGAGGGATTTCCAGCTTATCTGCTTATGTTAGGGGCGAGAATAATTTTGCTTATTTTATTTGGTAGGTAGATTAACACATTACCTTTAAACCTTTACAGCTAACTTGCAAAGAGTGAAATGAAATGAAATTTATTACAGAAAACCTGTAAATTTGAGTATCGACAGGTCCTTATATACGCGAGCCTGTAGTTTAGGTACCTGTTTTATCTATGTTAAAGAACTGTACACAGTACAATACATTGGATATAGAAATAAACCTGTACATACCAGACAGTGGCGGTACTTCCATAGAAGCCCAAAAGCCAAGCTTGCCTTACAAAATACCGAATAATAATATTCAATCTTTAAATGTTCATTTAACAAAATAAATTTGACATATAAATGAGAATGACTCCACAATGAACAATTAGACATTACACAATTAATGCTTACACAAGTCACGCTTTCGGACTTCTACGGAAGTACCGCCACTGATACGAGGGTATGCAGTAGTAGGGTCTCGTAACTTAAGTTTTAAATGTCACGAATTAATGGCCGAACCAAGCTAGTTAGTTTAAAGTTTTTTTTTTAGTTTAGTTTTTTTTTGTCACATTTTCAGGCTCAGTACTACTAGGCATTTACGAATAAATCATCCACTCATGCATTGCGTGTATCAAGAATAGTACCATGAACTTTTTAGAGACTAACTAAGGAGACTATTGGCGTTTTCCGAGTAATTTCCAGACTCCTCTACTGAGAATTCTACTGAGAATTTCCTAATGGAAAATATAACACTTCGCCCTACCCGGGAATCGAACCTAGGACCTCTAGAACGCACGGCACATACTTGAGCTGCGAGACCACGAGGCAATCAGACAAATAAATAAAATTGTCTATATTCTAAATATAAAAAAATAGTATAGACCACAGATTCAAACGGCATTTTATCAATAGCCAATGTCGTATTAATAACGAAGAAAGCTTTACTTGAGACTGGCTCTAGATATTTTCCCAGATCTTGGGTCATTTGTCTTAGGCTTTCCAAGACTTAGATAACTCAGGAGAGTTTAACGGCGGAATTCGACTTTTAGAATTTATCGTCATTTTGAGATCTCCCTCTTTAAAAGACCGACTCTTTAGTAAACTCTCCATTATTATGGTTGGTAATTCTTTTATTTTGTTATTGAAATATTATTTATCTCTTAAAACAAATTATCTACACGTAAATAAGAAGTAGTGATGGCCTCGAGGTTGAAGCGCGCGGTCGAGAATCTCGGCGGTCGTAGGATCAAACCCCAGGCACACACCTCTGACTTTTCGAAGTTATGCGTGTATTCACAATGAATTATCACTTACTTTAACGATGAAGAAAAACATCGTGAGGAAACCTGCATACCTAAATATTCTTAAGAATTTCTTAGGTGTACAATAGTCCGCCAACCCACAGCGGACCAGCGTGGTGGACTAAGTCCTAAACCGTCTCAGTTGTAGAGTAGGCCCGTGCCCAGCAATGGGACGTACTCGTATATGGGCTAATGATGATGATGGTGAACTTTATAATCGGTTTATTTTTGTTTAGGTCAAACCTTGACAATCTTTCCAACAGCCTGTGAGGCCATTATATAAAACCCAAAACGTCTCTTAGACCCATCACTTCTCTACAACCTCTTCGCCCTTCATTTATGAATTTGTCTCAAAAGCGTCTGTACCGGAATGTCTATATTTGAGAGCAGTATTTGGGTTATCGGGCGCCAGTTGGGAGAGCTGACGAACACCTGACGTGGCCGCGGTGTGCCTTACAGCGTGGGACGAGTCACTACCAGAAGGCGGGTTGAGTTATGTAACCTCCAACCAACAATTGTAGCTTCTTTTGATGAGAATTTTTGGTAGGTATCATTAGTTAGTAGACAGCCCCGTGGCGCAGTTGGCTAGACACCAGCTTGCGAAACGAGAGGCCGCGGTTTCGATCCCCGCACCGAGACAAATGTTTATGTGATCCACAAATATTTGTTTCGGGTCTGGGTGTTTGTGAGACTGAAAAGTCTCTCGTAGTTTCTGATACCCACGACACAAGACTTGAATCTTAGTGTGGGATCATAAATATGTATGTGACTGTTGGGTGTATTTATTTATTTTATTTATTATTTAGTTATTAGTCACATAGTTCCATTAGCTTTGGGCCTCGCCGAAAATGAACGAGCTGAACAAGTGGACCAGCTGGTCTTAGATAATACCACTGTAAAATTTAAAAACGACGTTAAGCAATATCGTGGAGTTTAATTACTGAATAATCAGCTTGTTGTATTTTTATTAAAGAAACAAAGCATATTAAAGCTTGGCGTACGGTAGCAGCGGTCAAACTTGTAATAGTTTAATAGAATGTATACAGTATTGTCACAAGGTAGACTGACGATTTAACGTAAATCGCGAGAAGCCATTGTATGGAGGGCGCTTCTGACAGAGCGCTTTGGAAGTATTTGGCAGAGACCTATGTCAAAGTCAAAGTCAAATTATCTTTATACAAATAGACTTTTACAAGTTCTTTTGAATCGTCAATTTTACACTTTTTAATATTTTTTTAAACTATTAAACTAAACTATTGCCGCTTCGAAACGTGTTATAGCTGTGGAGAAGAAACGGCAAGAAACTCCCTCAGCAACACGAAATGTCAATTTTTAAAAAAAATAGAAAATCGCATATTTTTTTTAATAAACAGTTTCAATTTTACATGATAAATGACATAACGTTAAATGTCATAACGATACATGTCATAATGATACATTTCATAACGATACAAACTGTAGCAACACAATAAAACTCCGATCAATTGACTTACTCCCAGGGCTTACTAACTTTAATAAAATCTGAAATTTTATAGTATGCTTTTTGGTAAAGTTTTTCTTTTATTAATTCTTTAAACTTATTCAAGGGAAGCTCCCTAATAGCCTTCGGAAGTTTGTTATAGAAGCGTATACATTGCCCCATAAGACGAGTTACGTGTTGAACTAGATTACATTTGTTCCTAGTATTTTTATTGTTATATGTTAAGCAGTAGACGTCTTTTGGCTGATGATGATGATGTATTGTCAACTACCATACATCAAGCAGGCTTCTGAACAGCAGATCACTATTTAAATTAAAAAATATAGGAATCGCAACAAGCTGTGTCTTGTACCACTTGCTACAGATACGCTTGCGTGCCTTGTCGGTTAAGGTGATTTTCTCATTCAATTGATTTATTAAGTTTCACTGATGTCTTGTTTAAATACGAGCTATTGATTACATGCGGATTCGTTTACTAACATATATGTATAACTATAAATAACTTGCTTTTAGAGCTGGAGAGCACAGTTTCCAGCATCAACGTAGTACATAAAATTAAACAAGTAAAATATTTCTTAATTACTTAACCTTTAAGACTCAAAATTACGAAAAATGATAACACTTTTTAAGATTTTAACAACGCGACGGATAAGGTCCAAAGGCACATAGAATTTGTATGGTAATGAGAATACATAATATATGTATGTATGCAAGTCATAAAAAAATCATACAAAACACTACACTACGAGTTTATAGAGTAAATCTCAGACGTGGTTCCGTGAGGAAATTTTCTAGCTCAGCGTATTCCATCATCATAGTTCACCCTCTAATTCACATGAGAAACTATTTAGCTCGCTTTTGACAATATCTTACCCTCCCAGCTCATACAAAAAGGCAAGAAAAAACGTGTCAAGTTATATAATAGTTTAGACTACGTTTTGCTATAATCCTTGATCCTTTAAGCATATCGTGATGAAGCTCAGTAGATCTAAACATGTGACGACAGATGGGCGACTCTCGTCACTTAATGGTCTATTTAGACACCGTGTTTACTGTTAATTTCTCAGTAATTTTTCGTGTCGGTATAAAAAAATATTCTAAATACCATAATGAAATGAAAATAAAACGAGAGATTAACATAACCGGCTAAATCTATGCTCAAACATCTCGACTCAGCTCTTGAAAATGTATTCGCCTATTTGAGTATTTGAGTACAGAATGTAGCTTTATAGCGTTCGGTGGCTGTTGAAATAATAATGTTTATATATATATGTGTGTTTATGTGGGGTAAGTGCGGTGTATTTCACGTTATAATAATAAATATGAAGCAAATGGCGCGGGGGCGGGGCGGGAGCGCACCGCGGCGCTGCACGAGTCCTTCTACGAAATTCTAGTAAAGGTTGGTCGCAATATGATGGAATAAATTTTAAATAAATAAATACACAGCTACAAGCATAGTACTGATCCCACACTAAGATACAAGTGTCGTGTCGTGCGTGCCAGAAACTACGAGAAACATTTCGGTCTCATAAATACATAAAATTTGTGGATCACACAAGCATTTGTCTCGATGGGGAGATCTAGCTATCTACTCCACCGGGCTGACATATAAAATATGTAATATTATATTAGACCATCACAAAAAACAGCGATTTGTTATTGCTTTTTACGCAAAAACGGGATAAAATGAGATAGATGTCGTATAAGAGGAATGAGGTGAAATGTGTACGTGAAGTTATACGTGGTTGAATATTGTTTGGAATATAGAGAGTACTTCCCGGGATCTAGGATATGATGTGAAAAATAATATAGTAGATTGCGTCCTCAATAAATACAATCGTGCCTTATTATGTAAAAAAATATCATGTATTTGTACACGCCTTTGTGCTGTGACATCGAAAGCATTCGCAATTTCTTGTAAAACACGTATCTAATTGTTGAATGTGGCCTAATAATGGCGCTGTTACTTACTGTTATTTGCAACTATTTGATGATATAAAAAATACACCCACAATTTAATAGTTCTACTAATCAATATGTGAAAGGCGCCAATTCAGCGGTGCATTGTGGTTCAAGTCGTGGCAGACGATTTTTTTCCGTTACGGTCACATATTTGTCACAGTCGAGACGTGTTTTACTTAAATTGTGGACTGATATTTTTTATATTTAAATTCAATCTTGTATTTTTCGTGTCAATTTTTTTTTCTTTTAACTAAGTAGGTTGAATTATTCTCGAGCAAAGATTCGAAGAAACGACCTAGTAGTTCACAATATAAGCGCGCGGACGGTAAAAGTTTATTACATACATATATACATACATAAACTCACGCCTGTATTCCTTGATGGGGTAGGCAGAGGTGCATTTTTACACCCGCATTTTTTCGCCAGGCATGTATCAGTCCCACGCAATAGGGGGCGAGCCTATTGTCGTTTTTCGGGCACATTTTCGGACTCCGTTCTGCTACTAGGAATTTCCTAATGGAAAAACCCAATAACACTTTGCCCGACCCGGGAATCGAACCCAGGACCCCTAGATCGCACGGCACATAATTATGCCGCGAGACCACGAGGCAGTCGCGGTGTTGGTCGAGTAAAAGGTTATTGTTTACCAATATGTATCCTGTGTGCTATTTTATTAATCTATTGATGTGTCATTTTATCAAGATCCGTTGAGTTGCTGGAGTATGATTGAGTTATGAGTTAAACATCAAATTATTTATTTCTTTATTTTTATTTTCGCGGGTTCAAACCACAGGCACACACCTCTGACTTTTCCAAGTTATGTGTGTATTCAAAAATAATTATCATGTAGGTACTTTAATGGTGAAGGAAACATCGTGATGAAACCTGCACACCTAAAAAGTTCTTAGGAATTACCTAGGTTTATACTTCGCCACCCACACTAGGCCAGCGTCGTGGACTAAAGTCTAAACCATCTCAGTTGTAGAGGAGGCCCGTGCCCAGCAGTGGGACGTATATGGGCCGATGATGATGTGATCGAGACAATTCGATTCCTATGCCCTGGTGCAATAATACTGATGTACATAAGCTGCAGTTTCTACTAAACCTAGTAGGATGGTCTTCATACTAATTTTTTCGTTTCCGCAAGCCAAAGTTTCGCAAACACTGCTCAAGCTATACACATGGTGTGGACCATTTGCACTTTAATCACGACTCCAGTTTGGTATAATTTTGGCTTGAGAACACACTACGGTTGCTTAATGATCTATTTTTATGATCCAACACTTATTTTTATGCGAAAGTGTGACATAAATTATGTTACAATGGAACTGATTTTAAAAAATACTAACGTATAAATAAACATTTATGATACTAATAGATTTAATATTTTAGGTAAAAAAAATTGTAGGATTGTAGCGACGATTATAGGTTAATTTTATAACTATTAATTCTAACGAAGCATTACCGTACCTATTGGTTGTCTGGTAGTGATCGCTTTTAGCGATAAGACCGCCAATTTATTGTGCCTAATTTTGTTAATTCTTTTCTTTTGTTTCTGTTTTTATTGTGGCGCAAAATAAATAAAGAGTTAATAAATAAATAAATACCGTGTAACTGTGCCGAAGTGAACTTCATACTTTAATTCTTATTTGAGGCTATGTACATATATAGACTTGGCTATGTATTATATATATGTTAAAGGAAAAATCCTAAAGAAACTTACGTTTCTCCAATAAATAATGAAGTTTTGTATAGGGACAGTCAGAGGTATTTCCACATATCATTAATGATTTAAGGAACTAAACTAGTTAACGTGAGTGTAAAATCACTAACAAAGTCATGTTGGCCTCGAGGTTTAGGCGCGCAGTCAAGAATCTCGGCGTTCGTGGGTTCTAGCCCCAGGCACACACCTCTGACTTTTCAAAGTTATGTGTGTATTCGCAATGAATTATTACGTAAATTAAAACATCGTGAGGAAACTTTCACACTTAAAAAGTTCTTAGGATTTTTTTAGGTGTGTAGTCCGCCAACTCGCACTAGTCCAGCGTGGTGGACTAAGGTCTAAACCTTTCAGTTGCAGAGGAGGCCCGCGCCCAGCAGTGGGACGTATATGGGCTGATGATGACGCTGGTCGACTAACCGATCGGCGGGGACGACATCGCCAATCCGCGAGCAAACCCGCGATTCTCACAATAAAAGCCGACATCCATTATACAAATTGAACGCGGCTCGGCCGGCGCGCGGCAGAACGATGCACGCACTGCGTCGCTCCACATTTTCCGTCCGACTTGCTGACGAGATAATTGGTCGACGTGCGTGTACGGTCGGCGCGGTGTCGAGTTACCATGGTAACACTATATTTTGATTAAAATTGCGTGTTGCATCTCCCGTTCACGTTGCTATTTTAATAAAAATCACGCGCTGTTGGTTAAGTGCCGGTAGAGATCGCTGACTGTTGGGCGCGGGTTTGCTTGAGTTTTATTTGTACGATAGGCCATTTCAGTGGCGGTACTTCCATAGAAGCCTAAAAGCGTTACACGTTAATTGTGTGTTGTCTAGTTTACAATTGTTTATTGTCAAATTGATTTTGTTAAATAAAGATTTAAAGCTTAAAGATTATTATTCGGAATTTTATAAGACAACTGTACTTTTAGGCTTCTATGGAAGTACCGCCACTGGTTCATTTATCTAGGGAAATAAACAAATTATAAGGTAATTTTTTTGTCGCTTTGATTATGACGACGCTGTTACTAGAATAACTTATTTTTTAAGTAACTGAAGCCACCTTTATTTTGAAGAGCTCAGGGTTCTGCGTAAAGAGAATTCGTTAAAACAACCACGCGGCCGAAATCTCAGGTATAAGCTAAGGTAAAATAACATATATCTATTAAATATTTTCTGAGATGCATAATGAAATAAACTATCAACTTTTTCAAAAGCGCGCCAAAGTATTGTCACTGAGGTCTTATGGTTAAATTTTATATTGTTCTAATAAAGTTTCTACTTTCGAAAACGATTACCTCTCAGATAACACAATTGCCGACTGCCTCGTGATCTCGCGGCACAAGTATGTGCCGTGCGATCTAGAGGTCTTGGGTTCGATTCCCCGGTGGGGCAAAGTGTTATTTGATTTTTCTATAAGGATTTTCTCTATAGCAGCACGGAGTCTGGAAATGTGCCCGAAAAACGGCAACAGGCTCGCCCACTATTACGTAGGACTGATACATACATGGCGAAATGTGGGTGCGGAAATGCACCTCTGCCTACAGGCGAAAAGGGAATACAGGCGTGAGGTTATGTATGTATGATTGTATGTAAAACACAATTATAGTACAAGTCAAAGACCACAATATGGGACATTAGTCACCAAGTTTTTAAACATGTTATGAATTTATCGTCAAATGCAGGTACGACCGCTGACAAATACTACTTAATACGTCAGAGTATGTCGGTAGTAAGTTTTCTACCTTATAGTTCCATAACGTACCAAAAGAAAACCTTTGTCAATAACCTCCCGTCCTCTCGTTAAAACAAAACATGACTGATAGATAGCGAGTAACCGAAACCGAATTCAGTGCGAATTCAAAGAATTTCGAGCAAAGAAAGCACGACAGACGGCGCTTTGTCAGTTTCGGCTTCGTACCGTCGGTTATTCGTTCCGTGATATGTGTCAAGACGATTTTTTGTTCGACGTTCGGCGAGGTGTAGTGTTTCGTACAACACCGAAACGCCACCGCGAGCGTTGCGTACTCAGTACTTTTGTAATTAACCAATACACATATCACATGTCGACTGTCGCTCGGAAGTACCATTTGTTCTCGATTAATAGTCGACTTCAGTGAGATTTCATTGCAATATATACGCTTTTTATTATTTCTTAAATAGATCGTAAAATTATTTTATTGTTTTTCAATGTAAAAAGGTGATAAACTTGTATTGGATGTTTATGATATTTGAGAGAGCGAAAGAGCTTTTAATTAACCGAGAGCAATGGGATAAAACTATAAATCTATTATTTACAAAGTTTATTAAAATTAAATGTGTTTTGATCATTTATATTTGTAGAAGAATTAATTCAAGGATAGTTTTTACAACACATTTTTTCTTTCTTAAAAAAAACTTAAAATTCTTAAAAAATCGACTGCAATGACACATTTAACTCAAATAATTGGGCTGTTGTTACTTGTTCTAGCTACAATGAAATTTTTATAGTATCTGAGAATAGATACTGCCTCGTGGTCTCGCGGTACAAGTATGTGCCGTGCGATCTAGAGGTCCTGGGTTCGATTCCCGGGTCGGGCAAAGTGTCATTGAGTTTTTCCATTAGGAAATTCTCAGTAGCAGCACGGAGTCTGGAATCGTGCCCGAGAAACGGCAATAGCCTCGCCCCCTATTACGTGGGACTGATACATACCTGGCGAAATGTGGGTGCAGAAATGCACCTCTGCCTACACCTTCGGGGAATACAGGCGTGAGTTTATGTATGTATGTATCCCATAATAATCTGCCTAACGTAAGTACTATATTGCAGATTCAACTTTCAATCTTAAATTAACTCATATCGCTGATAATAATCACTAAGCCACATAAAGTAAAGTCAAACCTGCAGTCTCAACTCGAACACAACTCACAAATCCCTTACACCTGGAACCATTAGTAGCGACTCATCCACATTGTTTCGCAGCACGGTTGAATGCTTTCTGTCGCGTGTCGGCCAACCGGACCCGGTCCCAACGAGTCTGTCACTTCACATCATCATGGCACTCCTCAGACGGACCTAGTTCCCCCCCGCCCTTCATACCCCGCCTACCTCCCCGAAAACCTTGCTAGGCTCGAGTGATTGATCAGGACCACCCCGTTAACGTCAATATTTAGATTTTAGACGTGAAATATTAGACCTAGATCGTGCGGTCTTGGTAGGTTTTGCCTACTTGAGTTACGCGGACAAAAACACAATTTTCTAAGGGAAGTCTTAGTTTAGATCGACTGGGAAACTTGCCTGTCTCTATCTAACGACATGGTGTCAAAGTACATGTAAAGAGTATCATATTTTGTTAAACAAAGACAAAATAATTACACTATACCTAGCAAACACACTGCCACCGTGAAGTCACGTTAACGTTAGTCACTATCTGAAATCATTATAATTTGGAATAATCATACATACATACCAGTATAGGTGCTTCCATAGAAGCCCAAAAGCCCAGTTGGCCTTATAAAATTCCGTATAATAATCTCTAGGCTTTAAATCTTTATTTAACAAAAGCAATTTGACATATAAATGAGAATATCTTGACCGCACAATAAACAATTATAAACTAGACATTACACTGCCTCGTGGTCTCGCGGTACAAGTATGTGCCGTGGGATCTAGAGGTCCTGGGTTCGATTCCCGGGTCGGGCAAAGTGTTATTGGGTTTTTCCATTAAGAAATTCTCATGCCCGAAAAACGGCAATAGGCTCGCCCCCTATTACGTGGGACTGATACATACCTGGCGAAATGTGGGTGCAGAAATGCACCTCTGCCTACACCTTCGGGGAATACAGGCGTGAGTTTATGTATGTATGTACATTACACAATTGACGTGTAACGTTTCTGGGCTTCTATGGATGTACTGCTACTGATACATACATAATACACACGCGTAAATAACCATATGCCTGTATTCCCCGAAGGAGTAGGCAGAGGTGCATTTCTTCACTCGCATTTCTCTCGGTATGTATACGAGTATATAAGAATAATAATAACCTCGCACTAAAATCTAGATAGGATATGACAAGGCTCTTGTATCGTAAGTATCAGAAACTACTGAGACTTTTCAGTCAGAGAAACACGCCAGATTCCGAACATGTATTTGTCTCTGTACGGAATCGGATCCACCGAACTGTTAATTATGGCAGCTTATGCATTTATTTTGAACATTAAAGTGTCCAAGGTTGTGGGATAACAAACAGGCACATATTACGTTTCATTGCTATCCTTAAACGTCCCATCTTGAGCATTTATGGGATTTTTAGTGGCACATTTGTTTAAGAACTCAATATTTTTATAATTTTATCGTCAGTCGGCACTTTTTTGGACCGCATCAAGTGCCATTGCAGACATTACGTTCGGCACAAAAATCTATAATCTGTTGGAATTGTTGGTAACTCTGAATCATCTATACAAACACACCCCCGTGGCGCAGTTGGCTAGACACCAGCTTGCGAAACGAGAGGCCGCGGGTTCGATCCCCGCACCGAGACAAATGTTTGTGTGATCCACAAATATTTGTTTCGGGTCTGGGTGTATGTGAGACCGAAAAGTCTCTCGTAGTTTCTGATACCCACGACACAAGACTTGTATCTTAGTGTGGGATCAGAACTATGTATGTGACTGTTGGGTGTATTTATTTATTTATTTAAAAATAAATAAAATTGGAGTGTCTGTTTGTAATATTAAAATAACCGCTTTTTACAGCCCCGTGGCGCAGTTGGCTAGATACCAGTTTGCGAAACGAGAGGCCGCGGGTTCGATCCCCGCACCGAGACAAATGTTTGTGCGATCCACAAGTATTTGTTTCGGGTCTGGGTGTATGTGAGACCGAAAAGTCTCTCGTAGTTTCTGATACCCACGACACAAGACTTGTATCTTAGTGTGGGATCAGAACTATGTATGTGACTGTTGGGTGTATTTATTTATTTATTTAAAAATAAATAAAATTGGAGTGTCTGTTTGTAATATTAAAATAACCGCTTTTTACAGCCCCGTGGCGCAGTTGGCTAGATACCAGTTTGCGAAACGAGAGGCCGCGGGTTCGATCCCCGCACCGAGACAAATGTTTGTGCGATCCACAAGTATTTGTTTCGGGTCTGGGTGTTTGTGAGACCGAAAAGTCTCTCGTAGTTTCTGATACCCACGACACAAGACTTGTATCTTAGTGTGGGGTCAGAACTCAGAACTATGTATGTGACTGTTGGGTGTATTTATTTATTTATTTTAATAAATTTTAATGCATATGGATGTATACACGGTACATATATTATACCAAAATAACGTTTTTTACAACTTTTGTCTGTCTGTCTGTCTGTTTGTTCCGGCTAATCTCTGAAACGGGTGGACCGATTTTGACGGAACTTTTATTAGCAGGTAGCTGATGATCCTGGCTTCCCTTGCCGATCCTGGCTTCCCTTGCCGAAGCCTTTATGCTGGAGTCGTGCGGTCCATGGCCCTGTACGGGTGTCCCGTGTGGGCCAATTCCCTCGGCGCTCGCTGCGTCCGTTTGCTGCATCGTCCGCAACCCATGGTGGCGCAGCGAATCGCTAGAGGGTACCGCACGATTTCGCATGAGGCGGCCTGCGTTTTGGCGGGTACTCTGCCCTGGGAGCTGGACGCCAAGTCCCTCTCGTCAGTGTTCTTCTGGCGGGAGGAGGCGTACCGGCGAACCGGACAGAGACCGGCCCCAAGAGAGGTCGAGGCCATGCTGGCCTCCCTCCGCAGCGCCGCCGTGGAGGAGTGGCGTTCCAGGCTGGAGAATCCAAGTGCTGGCGTGGCGACCGTCGCGGCAGTGCGTCCTGTCCTCCAGCAGTGGATGGACAGGCGCCACGGTGCGCCGACCTTCCGGCTGACGCAGGTGCTCACCGGGCACGGCAGCTTCGGTGCGTACCTGTGTCGCATCGTCGGAGTGGAGGGGACCGCCGTGTGCCACCATTGTGGCAACTGCCGTGAGGACACGGCCCAGCACACGCTTGAGGAGTGCCCAGCCTGGGACGAGGAGCGCAGCGCTCTCGTAGCGGTCGTGGGGAGAGACCTCTCGCTGCCGACTGTGGTCGCCGCCATTGTCGGCAGCCGGAGGTCGTGGACAGCTATGCTCTCCTTCTGCGAACGGGTCATTTCGCAGAAGGAGAGCGCGGAGCGGGATCGGGAGCAGACCCATCCCGCTCGTCGCAACAGGCGACGTAGGAGGCGCCGGGTCAACACGTAGCCCGGCGCCCAGAGGCCACACGGGGCCGCCGACCCTACCTTGGCGGCCCCCGAGGAGCAACTATAATTTTGGTGTGCCTTTTGGCACCGCGCAGAGGCGGTCCCGGATCAATCCATAGCTCTGGCTTCAGGGTATTCCGGGGCCGTCTCGCTGAATGCGCTGATGGTGGCCGTCGCGGGGTTTTTAGTCGGTATTACGGCGCACTTATTCTTGGTAGGGACCCGGCCCAGCGGCCGCCCATCCACGGGCGGTAACATCCATGCTGGGTCGGAAGACGCCGTTGAGTCCGACACACGGTGGGATGGTCCGTAAATAGGATTTTCCCCGTGAAAAAAAAAAAAAAAGAAAAAAAAAAGAAAAAAAAAAAAAAAAAAAAAAAAGTAGCTGATGAAATAAGGAGTAACTTTTATTTTAGAAATGTTATGTTATTATTATTATTAATAATTTTTATTAGCTTAAAAGCAATTAAAAAATAACTATTCCGCGCGGGCGAAGTCGCGGGCATAGCTATTGATAATAAAATGATAAATATCTAATGGTAGGTACAAACGCTTTCGAACGCCTGCGCAAGGTCGAAACTTTCCGCCACAGCCTCAGCTCTTTCCGGCGGTCCAAGAGATATTCAATTAAAATTCTATTCATTACTTTTTCATCTAATTTGAATCTATTTTCAGTCTTAAACTGAATCCATCTACTTCTGTGACACATCTAAGAAATTAGAACTTTTAGGTGTGCATGTTTCCTCACGATGTTTTCCTTGGCTATAACATTTATATTGTACTTGATAATAGCCCCGTGGCGCAGATGGCTAGACACCAGCTTGCGAAACGAGAGGCCGCGGGTTCATTCCCCGCACCGAGACAAATGTTTGTGTGATCCACAAATATTTGTTTCCGGTCTGGGTGTTTGTGAGACCGAAAAGTCTCTCGTAGTCTCTGATACCCACGACACAGGACTTGTATCCTATTGTGGGGTCAGAACTATGTATGTGACTGTTGGGTGTATTTATAATTTATAATAATTAATTTTGAATCCACACAACTTGGAAACTCAGAGATGTGTGGCTGAAGTTTTAACCCAAATAATGCGAGTGATATTTTAATTGAAACCTAATTATTATTTCTTCATCTTATTCAAGTTAATTTTCGACCTAAACCTAAATACGTTGACAAAAGTATATTAATACAGTTCAGGGCTCGTGCCGGGCCGAATAACGAGACCTGAGTCATTATAATACACGTAGACTGTTGCAATTATTTCATAACTTAAACTATGAGGTCAATTCGTGATGTCAGATAGTTTGCGTTAAGGGGAAACACTATGAGACGTTTTAATGAATATCTTAGAGGATGTTTGAAAGTGGCTCCTGCGATAGCTAAGCTGAAAGGAAAGCGTCTGTCGTGGGCATGTTATGAGAAAGGATGTAGCATATAGGTAAAAAAAAGTAATGTATATGAAAGTTGAAGGATGGACAAGCAGTGAAAGGCCAAAGAAGAGATGGATGGAGTGCGTGAGAGAAGATATGAAAGAAAAAGGGGGTGAATGAAGACATAACGGCTGATAGGGATGTTTGGAAGGATATAACATACTGGACCAACCCCAGATATAATTGGGAACAGGGCAAGATAATGACTATAAAACGTTTTAAATTTTAAGTAACTTACTAAACTTACTTACTCAGTTATACATATGCGTATAGCCCTGATGCAGTGGCGGTACTTCCATAGAAGCCCAAAAGCTTGATACGTTAATTTTATAATGTCTGCTTTATAATTGTTTATTATGGGGTCAGTACATTCTCATTTATAAGTCAAATTGTTTCTGTTAAATAAAGATTTAAAGCTTAAAGATGATTATTTGGAATTTTGTAAGGCAATCTGGGCTTTTGGGCTTCTATGGAAGTACCGCCACTGCCCTGATGTATTTCTATTTATTGATTTATTTAAAACTTTTTCTACATCATATTTCAATGCTCTAGAAGTTTTACTGTCACTATTTAAAAAACAATAACGCCCAAGACACTCCGACATATTTATTCAAAAACGTAGTCGTAACTATGTACATATATGTATAACCCTGCTTACTCCTTCGAGGATACATCCGTAAACAAAGCATTTTTATCTAGATGGTAATAATTTTTACATAAATTTCGAATGACTGTGTCTTAACAGTTGGCGAGTGCAATAATCAAGTTTCGGATATGATTGTTGTCCACGGAGAGATAATATTGGCTTGTCCGCTTGACACAATATGCCTACGTATCTGCCACGAAAACTACCGACTTAGGACAGTTAGAAGACTAGAACAAATAATATTATGTTGCTTATTCGAAGAATAAATTGTGAATTGCGTATGTACATGGTACAGTTCAAATCATGACATGGGTGAGTAATTTTGTACGTATGTTAGGTAAATACTACATACATACTCAACGGTCGCGGGTTCAAACCGCAGGCACACTCCTCTGACTTTTCGAAGTTACGTGTGTATTCACACTGAATCATCACTTACTTTACGGCGAAGGAAAACATCGTGATGAAACCTGTACACTTAAAATTTCTTAGGAATTTCTTAGGTGTGTAGTCCGCCAACCTGCACTAGGCCAGCGTGGTGGACTAAGGCCTAAACCCTCTCAATCATAGAGGAGGCACGTGCACTGCAGTAGTACGTATATGGGCTGATAATGACGACGATGATGATGATGATGACCTAGAGGCTTCAGCGCGTGGTCGAATATCAAAATAAATGAACAAGTCCCTGGTTCTAGCGGCGGTCGTTAATAGAAATGTAACAATACAACTTTGTCTGCGAGTTGCGACACGCCGTAACGCGACATTACAGCTGGGGGCCGGTCGCGCTCCGCTTGTCTGTCAGTGTGATCGGCGGGCGCGGGTTCGGGTGAAAGTTCCACGGTGATTGGGAGAAAAAGTGCACCTTGTTTGCTAACAAGGTGCTGTTTGTGAAACTATAATTGGTGGCGACATGATGTTTTTTGTAGTGGTGGGCGATTATGAATGATTTTGAAAATCGAATTACCTACTAATACTAATGTTGATATACTTATAATCGATTATAAAATCAGTAAATAATGTATTTTCATATTCGAATGACTTTAATAATTTTCAAATCTATTAGTAATTAATTTTACGAAAAGTCGAGACTCAAGAGTAGCTATTTTTTTTATTTTAGTTCCTCTAGCTAGATAATTGGTCGAAAAATCGAAACTCGGAGAGTTTGTTTTTCCAATTTACATAGTTGCGCCCCCCAGAGTCTTCGCCCTGTGCTTGGGCACCGGTGGCACCGCCCTATTTACGGCACTGCCCGCACGACCATACCAGTCGAAGGTTACTCGCGAATGCGACTACTAACTAAATTAGTAATTAATGACTTGTTATAATCGAGATATCTCGAGACATCTTCATAATCGAATGATTTCATTGGTATATCACATAATCGCCCAACGCTAGTTTTTTGTAGTAATACTTGATGCAATGAAGCGATCCATTGTATGCCTATTTATCAGCGGATACGTGAGATAGTTAATGTAACTATGGGTAGTCTTGCATTTCATTTTATTTCATTTTGTAGGAGAATATCCTGTCATCTTTGAAGCCGGTCTATTGCCCGAAGAGGTCGTCTTTCAACTGATGTAAATGATGATATGCAATGTATCTTTAGGTATATGAAAAGGCTGTACAGGGTAGTTAATCACATACACAGTTAGTGCGTATGAGGTCTATTCAACCTCATATAGTTCAATAAATTTTATATATTTGTCTCTGTTTTTAATAATAATAAATACACCCAACAGTCACATACATAGTTCTGATCCCACACTAAGATACAAGTCTTGTGTCGTGGGTATCAGAAACTACGAGAGACTTTTCGGTCTGCCATACACCCAGACCCGAAACAAATATTTGTGGATCACACAAACATTTGTCTCGGTCCGGGGATCGAACCCGCAGCCTCTCGTTTCGCAAGCTGGTGTCTAGCCAACTGCGCCACGGGGCTGTCACTACTACTACTAGCTACTCATAGAAATATTAAAATAGCTGTTCTCGCACAGAGTGAAAGAAAGCGATTTTGACTGCCACACCTGCGAGAAGTCACGCATGGGGATTTTTGACTTGATGACGCAGTGATCGTGTGGTGCCCAACTGCCAAACGCAGCTTGGTACAGATTCCCGCAAGATGCGAGTAGTAAATTACCAAACAAACGTACGAACAAAGCTGGGCACAATAACGAGCGCAGTGAAATATTCGCGGCGGCATCCGTCGTGTGACGTCTAGTCTGCGTACTACGAGACGTGGCCGCGTGCCAATGGACCTCGCCCATCAGCCGCAGGGCTGCTCATTCGTACGAATTATTATAATTTAGAAATAACACTGTTGAAACACCAAAGGCTTGTATTTTGGGAGACCGCCATACAAAAAATACATCACTAAACGATTTCTATAACGTTCTAGGTTAAGTACATACATACATACATAAACTCACGCCTGTATTCCCCGAAGGGGTAGGCAGAGGTGAATTTCTGCACCCACATTTCGCCAGGTATGTATCAGTCCCACGTAATAGGGGGCGAGCATATTGCCGTTTTTCGGGCACATTTCCAGACACCGTGCTGTTACTGAGAATTTCCTAATGGAAAAATCCAATAACACTTTGCCCGACCCGGGAATCGAACCCAGGACCTCTAGATCCCACGGCACATACTTGTACCGCGAGACCACGAGGCAATCTAGGTTAAATATATTCCATAATTGGGGCCTAGACAAAGTAATATTGTTCTAGAGAAATTTTTACTCAAAAGAAACAATATAGAAAGTGTACAATTGATATGAGGCATGATTAATTTTGTTGTCGCTGCGCCTGTTTTGCCTTTTGCACGTTGCAATGTTTTGTATAAATGTTATTTTATTCTTCGGAATCATCAGCTAATCACAAGTACCGCCAATGAATCATCACAACCTATGAACATCCACAACATCCAAGGATATTTTTTTGCGCGTTGCCGGCCTTTGTATTTTGAATAAATAAATAAATAAATAAATACACCCAACAGTCACATACATAGTTAGAATGTCTCTTGGATTCATTATGTTGTTTTCCGATACTTCACTCGCATTACATTCACTCAGAGGTCTAAATAAAATAAAAACTTTATTCGTAGGATACTAGGTCATTATAACCAAATTTCCACGTAATCCGTTGTAATTTTTTAAATTTATTATTATTTTTAAAAACTGACTTACTTAATGACACTAACTGGCAGATTTATCAGCACAGAGCACAAACCGCTGAACGGAAAGTAGGTAAGTAATTAAATAGTGTATCATATACGTCCCACTGCTAGGCACGGGCCTCCTCTACTACTGAGAGGGTTTAGGCCTCGGTCCACCACGCTGGCCTAGTGCGGGTTGGCGGACTAGACACCTAAGCAATTCCTAAGAACTTTTAGGTGTGCAGGTTTCATCACGATGCTTTCCTTCACCGTTAAAGCAAGTGAAAATTCATTGTGAATACACACATAACTTCGAAAAGACAGAGGTGTGTGCCTGGGGTTTGAACCCGCGACCTCGAGATCATCACGACGTATTACATATTTGCAAAATGAAATATCAATTGTAATATTGGTCAGCCCTACGCGCAACTCGCGAGCCTCGCCGCACGCGCCGCGACGCGCCCCAACAAGAAGAGTGGCCGGTGTTCGCAACGTTTTGTACTAATTATCCGCTGTCGAATGCTCCATCCTAATTATTTTGTTATACAACACATTCGGCGCGGTCGCGGCGTCTAGACGTGCCGACCTGTCCGACTGAGTACGTTCACGTGGACGAATACCACAGAGCACATACTAAATCTGACGAATAGTTTAAATTTGTAACAAAGGAATTGCTGTAGTGTGCTATCGGCGGGCAGATGGCTTTGAGGGCACAAAACAACTGCAACGTATAATAATAATGATTGTTGATATTAATTACTAATTATTTCTCGCATTTGAGATTGTATTTTAAATAGCAAGTAGTAGGTAAGCAAGTTTATATTAATTGTTCAAAGAAATTCTTTTTTACTCCCCCCTGCCCACAAAAAAAACTGTTTTTACTATGTAAGATTCTTTATCATTTGAAAGAAAGATAAAGGATTTTATAAGTATACTAGCGGCCAAACCCAGTGTTATCTGGGTTAGGCTTCATAGTCTATAAAGTTCATCAAAATTATTTTTAGTTATTTGATTGCTCAGTTACTTTCTCGTTTATTAAAAGGCGTATTAGAAGATTAAGAACATTTGGTGTCAACGAAAAGTAGTAGGCATTATTATACATATTAAGTACTGTCTGTACTTGGTCAATAGTGTATAATGCGTCAGGACTACCTTTCCAAGCGAGTATAAAATATGATTTTTTAACAACATTAAGTACTTTACGTTTTCCTGCGCTCGATGTTATTTAATTATTTACACAATAAGGTGACACGATTCGCTTAAAATATATTGTTTCTATTTCGATCAAAGACAAAACAAACTGTATATCTTTTTTTATTTACTAAATGCTTGTGATGTTTTGACAACGCTTACCATAATCATAAATTTGGTTACCATCTAAAATAATAATGATTATTCTCATCAAGCGATCGGCATTTACGAGCTGATGTGTAATACTGACTTCTATTTTTAGGTATGTGAGTATCAGAACGGCATGTGCAATCTTTCAATGATTGTTTCCGACTGTAATTTCTTCCTACTTGTCTGACATCGAATCTGGCTGACCTCTTCGTGCATGTGGCAGCATCTTTTAAGCACGAGCTAATATTCGTCGCTGATGACTTTCCCGATGCCCCTCCATTGGGACAAGTTGCGCTAGATTTACTTTTGGAGCAACACACTGACTTTTGAGATTTGTCTTCCATTAAATCACAACAAGTAGTAACAAATGAAGCATCTGAGGTAGTTTTAGCTAAACAGCATACATGCTTTTGGCTGTGGGCCGATGGAGTCGGAGATTTTTTACATGTATCACCAATTTCAGTGGCAGATCCGACGCCTGTGCTTTTATAGGAGGCAATATCAAAAGATTGCGATGTTGCTAAAGAGCCGCAGGAGGGACAACTTGGTATTTTCTCTGCACTCGCAATCTTCACTTGACACTGCTTGCTAGTAGACGTAGACGATTTTTGCGATGGCATACTGCTATTTATCTTTGAAATACAGCTTTTGCATATATTTTTAATTTCTAGCTCTTCAGTTTTTTCTGGAGGTGGCGTGGTAGATGGTAGAATTATTCTTTTCAATGCTTCAAACATGGTTCCCCTTAATACAACTTCCTTTTCGGATTCCGTTTGGTCTGCTTCTTTTTTCCTTTCCAGTTTTTCTTCAAACGAACAAATTTTTGGTGGTTTCATTATTATTTTAATTGTGCAACAACTGTCTTTTTGAGGGTCTTCGATTTCAGCTTCTTTGTTAGGACCTCTGCTATAAAAACTGACACTTGGACTGGGTTTTCTGCTAGGAATTCTGTGTGGTATAGAATTTAAATCAGTGGTAGATGTCCAAGCGTCCCTCCATATTGCATCGGTCGATATTGTTTTCTTTTTTTCATCTTTTGATTCTTTTTTATCTGGACATACTTCGTCTCCTCCACAAATAGGCAAGCAGCATGTACCTCTGTCTTCCGTTGGTTTCTTTACTTTTATTTCTTTACAACACGCTTGCACTGAAGCATGAGATACTGCTTTTTGCAAACCTTGCAAATAAGATTTAGATAGCTCACCACCACAAACAGATACTGATTTTTTTGGACAACATTCAAGAGATGTAGACTGTAACTTGGCAGTTTCGTTATGTGTACCACAGGATTGATGTTGTAATGGTATTGTCACTTTAGAACTTTTAATTGAAAAGCAAGAACCTCCATCGAAATTGGTCGAGGCATCCTTATTTGATCCTGGTTTGGGTTGGCTTGCCGACATACATGATCGCAGTTTTGGTTCGGTCATTTGCGGGCTTCTGGGATTTTGTTCTGATTTAGTTTCCCTTGGGCCTTTATAAGGAGGTCCTCGACAGCTTCCACCATAACCGCTTTCACCATAATCATAAAATACTTCGGAACTTTCAGCCCTATCAAGAGCCTTCGGTTTACGAGGATTTCGTCTTTCGGTTTTGATAGTTATTACTTGTTTTTCTTCGCTAATAGTACCGTCCTCGTTTTGTAATCGCGTCACTTTGATAATTTCTTTGAACTTTTTTTCGAAATGGCCAAGTTTGTCTTCAGTTTCTGGAGTAAGATCATATGTGCTTCCATGGCACGGTGGTTCTTCCGTAGGTCTGTCACTTTGGCAAGTCATGTTTTGTCTAGACCCTCCAATGCACGACACAGATGCTTTACTTGTTCCTTCCGATTTTTTTTTACACAAATCACAGAGAATTTGAGCATTGGCATAATCTTCAATTTTCTCTTTCACTTGATTGCAAGTTTTAATAAACTTTTCGATACTTTGAGATACAATTCCTTCCATTTTATATTGTTTCGTAAGGCCAATCACATCATCGATATGGGACATAAGATGTTCAAGACGTTTTCTGTTCTCTTGCAAATTATCTTGACTTTTACAAGGTACTATATTAAGTTTCAGTTCAGAAGGTTTACCTCTACTTTTTCCTGCCTTATTACATTTTGGGCATTGTGTCTCTATAAGATTTTTTCCTGAAGCAAACATTGAACGGCAGCAACTGCATACATGTTCTTTTTTAATGCTTGTCGCCTTCTTTTGTTTAAATCTTTTTAATCTAAAAATGTCTTCTCGTTCTCGTTCCTCTAGTTCACACATCTCATATTTTATTGAATGCTTCAGTTTTGGTATTACAATCTTTGTAAGAAAATTCTTTCTCCTGCAAAATCAAATTGTTATCTCAGTCACCACTTCTATTCGATAAACGTTTCCGCTGCCGTAAACTCACCCTTCTTGTAAAATGATAATAAATAAGTTGAAATTCACAACTATGACTATCACTGGAATCAACTTATTTGTATATAAATATGAAGAAAAATCTATCTTATTCCTTATAATTTTCGATGGATTGACTTAATAAAACACATTTTGTACATTTTCATTATTCATTTTTAATTAGTTTAGAATTCGTCATCAGTATTTACTATTGAATATAGCAAGCTCAATATCAACATTGACAATCACTATAACTATTAATTTTAATAAGTTTGATATAATATTGGAAGGAGAGTGATTAGCTTCCCGCAATTGTGTCGCCGAAATTTGCGTGTCGGATACAATCGGCTGAAATACACTGTCTAAAACCAGGCGATGTCATAGAAGATATTCTCATAATATTCTCTGACTGACTTTTAATCACAGAAAAACCTCTTTGATTTCCCTCTGGTGCCAAGCACATAACAACTCGTTTATCGTCTTCCTCAATCAACGATTCAAAGGAGACATCGCCGAAGTCATCATCATCATCATCATCATCAAGCGTGGTCTCATTAGGATCATGTTTCTCTTTTTTTACAGTTATTATTTCTTTTTCTTCTCTCACTGTACCATCGCTGTTCTGGGTTCTAGTTACCCTTATTATTTTACGTAATTTCTTTTCAAAGTAACCTAAGGTATTGTCGACTGGTGTTGCTGGTTCCTCCTCCTTAAGTTTTTCTTTACAGCATTCTTTTTCTTCTTCCTCCTGTTCTTCAAAGTATCTACGGCAGACATCACAAACTTCAGAGTCAGACTCTTCTGGGGTTATGTATGGAGGCGAAGGCGCTTGTTGTGGTGGTTTATTACAACTATCACATATGAAATCTGCAGATTTTTCTTCAACAGGTAATCCTTTGCACATGTCACACGGTGGTGCTGGTAATTCCGGTGACACCTTTTGTTCTTTAAAAATTTGATCGCATTTATCGCACAACTCTTGTAACGAATTGTCCATGCTACACGTGCAACTGCCACTGCAAGTTGAAAAAAGCATTCTGCCATCTGAATCATCCTCGGGAAATCTTTTGTAAATGTCGACCTTTGCTTTAGTCGTCTCACAGGATTTAAGAAATTCTTCCATACTATCGGTTAGATACCCATCTTTTTTAAGTTTAGCAATTAATTGCATCATGTCATCTATATTAAATTCAAGTTCATCTAAAACATTTGTTGATTTTGCAATCTCCGATTTTACTTTCTGTTTAGATGTGATTCGCAACTTTATATCTTCGCAAGATGTTATGAAGTCTTCAACGCTCGGTGACACAAGTCCACTAGCTCTTGCCTCCTTACTTAATTCAATCGTTTCATCTATTTGACTGATTAATTTCTCTAAGCCGTCTTCAGTTTGCGGTTTTTTATCTTTATCTTTACGTTGTGTTATTTTAGATTTAAATTCTTGACAAGTCTTTAAAAAGTCATCGAGACTTCCAGTAGCTAGACCTCCGCTTTTAACTTGGGTTGTAAGATTTTCTAATTTTTTTACGTGATCTTTTAAATGATCTAATTTTTCCAAATTTTTACTCTCTTGCTCACGGGCATCAATTTTAGTCTTTACTAATTCACATGATTTGACAAATTCTTCGACACTTGGTGACAATAACTGTTCTTTTTGGTATTGTTTAGTTACTTTCACAATATCGTCAATTTGATCTTTGAGCTCTTTTAATCTTGACTTCGTTTCCTCTGTATCTGGTTTTGATTCCTGTTTTTTCATGTATATATTTAATTTTTCATCAACGTCTTCACATGTGTGGATAAAATTATCAAAGCTGGGTGACAATATAGCTTCGGTTCTGAATTCATTGGAGACATTAATAACTTCACGTACATGTGTTTTTAAATGTTCCAGTTTATATTTTAAATTATCTTCAAGTTGGTCTGATGCCGTTTCTCTTTTGAAACTCTCATTTTGTTTTACTACCTCCATGTTTGTTTTAGCCTCCTCACACACTGCTAAAAGATCATTAAGATTAATATTGTCAAGATTTTTCTCTACAAAACTTTTTCCTAGTGATATAAGTTCTCCCAATTTTGTGATTAGGGTATCAAACTTAAAATCTGTTTTATCTTCTCCATAAGTCAAAAGCCTAAAAGGATCCAACGCGCTTCTCGAACGTTTTTTTGTAGTATCTTTATCTTCATATAGAATGGATGGAGCCACCTTTTCGGCGGAAGACGCTCCCTTTTTGTAACCTCTGTCTTCTTTCCATTGGGTAGTTAAGGGTTTTGGTTTAGGTTCGAATATTTGCGATACCTCTTTTTTTGGTTTGCCTCCAATCTTCTGGAAACAAATTGGACAAATTTGGCCTTGGTCATCTTTTTTTTGTTTAGTGGCTTTAATTTTCTTCTGTTTCAATCTTTTAAGTCTAAATAACTCTTCTCGTGAATATTCTTCTAATTCTAAAATGATGTAATTGATTGTGGCTTTTACTCGTGGTATAGTAATTTTCAATAATACATTCTTCTTCCTAAAGAAAAAAATTTTTTTTTGTATCATGTCATCTTTTGGCTGCCGTAACCCACCCTTTTGTCTTCAAGGACTATCTGGGCATAACTATGCTGATTAATGTTACTAAAAAAATATATAGATTGTTGTTATTTCATTTCATGGTATTATAAAAAAATAAAATGGTGGGTCACCACCGCGCCGAATATCACAATACAAAGAAACACTATGACCCACTTTCCTTCGTTTTCTTCCAGTAACATCATGGCAAGACTTAGACATTTGAACACCATGTCTTTTGCCATTTATATCTTTTAGAATACGCGTTTCAGATCCGGTTAAATACGAATTTATCGTATTTTTATGACTTGTTTTGTCACTTTCCATTACAGGATCAGTAAAACTTAAAGTACTTTTGAACTCTTCTTCTGAACTTTCATATTCACGAATCTTATTAATAGACGGTGTATTGCTGACGGCGCTGATAAAGCCAAAATCGGGGTCTATATCAGGTGCACTATTTGAAAAAAGAGTAGTAGTTGATGAATACTCATGTATCAAGAACTCATCAGCCACTGTAGATGATTCTGGTAGCATATGTAATTGAGCGTTAATGCATTTAGTTTTTTGTTTTTTTAAGCAATGATTAGATGGTACTGTCATTATACCAACAGTATTTTTGTTGGGATAGGGATTAGATTTTGAAGATGTATCTGACGGTTGATATAAAACTCTACCAATATTGCTATTGGCTGCAAGTTGTGGTTTAACTGGGGTTCTGATTTCTCGCCTAATCTTAACTACTTTCTTCTCTTCTGTAACAGAACCGTCATCGTTCTTTATACGTATTATTTTTATTATTTGTTGTATTTCAGTTTCAAATGTGCCTAATTCTAAATCTGGCTCTTGTTGATTGGCGTGTAGTTCACAAAGTTGTGGCGCACATGGAAGTGGCTTTTGAGTTAGTTCTGGTATTGGCAAATGCGGCAAAGATTCAGGCTTTTCTTTTCCATCTTCCTCTTTTTCAAGTTCCTTTGCCTCACGTTTCGCTGCTTGTTCTTCATCAAACCTATTTTTACATTTTATACATAATTTGGCTACATCTACATTTGATGGTATAGGTTCGAGTTCGACGTCTTCTTCTTTCCTTTCAAACTTTTCTTTTAATATTTCAGCCGAATGCATAAATTCTTCCACGCTTTCTGAAAGCAAACCCTCATCCTCGATACTTTTGGATATTTCAATTAATTCCTTAATATGGGCCTTAAACTCTTCTAGTTTTTCATCGTCTTTAGTGTATTTTTCCTCATCAGTTTCTTCAGGTTTGTCTGATTTAAGTAATGCACCACATACAATACACTTGGCATTTTCAATTTCTTCTTTGCTTTTTGCTTTTAAACAAATTGGACAGGTAATACATGGATCTTCCTTCTTTACTTTTAGTTTTCGTCTTTTTACTTCTAGAACTCTCTTTAATCGGTAAAAATCTTCTCTTGCCATTTCTTCTAATTCTGTTACCATATACTTTATGCTTACTTTTGTTCGCGGTATGATGATTTTCTCCAGCACATTCTTCTTCCTGCCAAAATTTCACTGTTTTAGTTCATGTTTTTTCAAGCTGCCGAGTGTTTTTTTTAAGGACTGTACGAGTCAAAAATTTCTTAAATCTATCATAATTTTCATCTCTTCTGCAATATTATTTCTTTCTAATCTTGTTTGTGTACGCCTTAAAATTGGTACACAATCATTTTTAGAATTTTTGGTATTATACCATTTTTAGCATATGCAAAAACTCCGTCTTTTTCATTGTCATATTCATATCATGGAATACGTTTATACAATTGTAATTTTTATATACGCTTCATTCAGTTATTTCTGCGTGCTTTTATTTATTAAATCCATTATTTTGTACGTTACATTGTATTAATCTTATACAAAGCCTTTCAAAATACGCGATTTAGCCCTGCATTTTAAAGAAATATTTCGAATATGCAAATTTCTTATATTGGATCCTATAGCTAATCTATAATGTGTTCTTTATATGAAAAAACTATCGTTCCCACAAAATATAAATTGACTCTAAATGCAGTATATCAAGGTATCAAGCACTTCCCTTGCATTTGAATTGGATCATGACGCAATAAGCAGTACCGATGCGGGCGAGTTAACGAAATCGGATCAAGAGCCAATCTATAAGACTTTTTTAATCCACTTGTGGGGTCTTTGACATGGTTCCCAACCCTGAAATTGATGCATGGTTGGTACCGCAGCAAATGTACATATGTGTTGCTCAGGACTCCCAAAATGGGAAAAAAATCGTAAACACTTTTTCCGCGTTGGAAATTAGCTTTGGCGGCTTGAACTCTGGATATTTTTATTGTCACGGTATTTGTATCTCCGTGGCTATTGCCTGTCTTAGTTTTCAATCAAGATATTTATACACCCTGTATAGATAGCATGGTACGCACTTGTGCCGCCATATCATAGTAAGCCAATATACGAGTAGACTAAATCTAATTAAAATAAACAGCTCCCGTCATTCGAATGACAATAGTTTATATTTTAAGGTTTACGTCTAGATTTCATCAAACTTTTAATTTAGCGATGAGCCCCAAAGCAGTGGCGGTATTTCCATAGACGCCCAAAAGCGTTACACGTTAATTGTGTAATGTATAGTTTATATTTTTATTGTAGGTCAGTATATTCTTATTTATATGTCAAATTCCTTTTGTTAAATAAAGACTTAAAGCTTACATATTATTATTCGGAATTTTGTAAGGCTAGCTGGGCTTTTGGGCTTCTATGGAAGTACCGCCACTGCTTAGGGGCATAGTATGATCTTGCTTTTAGTGTGGTGAGTAATCGAAAAATCTACGGTAGTTTCCAGTGCTCGCTATGATTTGAATCTAAGTGATTTGTTCTTATATATGCGTGTAAGAATAGAAATGAATAGTAAGCTGTTCGTTTACGCTTTCACGCCTAAATTGTTGAACCAATTTCGATTAATTTTGGAACAGATTATTTTCCCGTAGACATTTACGATTACAATTATTGTTGGCGCTGTCTTGGGGAGGCCTATGTTCAGTCACGGTAATAGTATCATACAGTAGTTTAACTCGGCCGCATTTTTGAAATAAATACTTACAACCGCGCGGTACGTAAACATGCGATAGGGCTGCGAACCTGCAGAATTTTAATTCAATCTTCCTACTTTGTAGTCTAGTCAACAAGTTCAAAAACGTGTTAAATAGAAATAAAGCTCCTAAAAATATGTGCCATACCTCATTCGATTCGGAATGACGTCTAGAAAAATGTTTTTTAAGGGCATATTATCACATAAAAAATTGCAATAGTTATTAACAAAATAAGAAAAAAAAACAAGGTATTTAGTTTTTCGTTAATAACTTTTAAAATAATGATATTTAAGGAATTATGAAAATAGATCCCGAAAGAGGAGGAAATTTCCAATAAAAAAGTCCTTACTCCCGGAACTCTATCTATATTATTTATAACTTTTATTTAACGCTGGAAATAGCGCTCCGCGAGGGCGTTACGACATAGGCGCGTCGTCTAAAAAGCCGGTATATCACCTAAAATAATTTATTTCTAATATTAAATAACAATTTAAAAATTTGAATAAATTATGGTGTAATCTAGACACTTGAACGAAAATAACCACGGCGAAAAATATTTTTTTGACAACTTTTCAAAAAGTTACACCATTGTTAATTAACTAATGTTTTTCCAATCTCTGTTTTTATAAATTACGGCATAAAAGTTTCAAAAATTAGTCTAAAAATATTTCGCGTCGTGGAGCTCTTCTTAATTAGGTACTTAATAAAGTTATGCAGAAAAAAAATATTAAAGTTTATTATTTTGTTAATTATAATTTTTTTAAATTAACTAAAAATGAAATTTCTAAAAAATGTTATCAAAACATTTTTTTTTGGTAATATCTTATTATTGCTGTTTTTGCATCTAATATAGGTATTAATTAACATTGGAAAAAAAAATGTTACGTCATTTACTAAGAAATTGTTTATAAACAAATAGACTATTTTGCGATTAAAAAAAAAAAAATTTTTACTATCTTATTGCAAAGGTAAAATTATGATTTAAAAAAGAAAAAAAAATCTTAAATATTTATTTTTATTGTTTATAATCGTTTTTTTTATATTTCAATTGTTTAAATAATTAGTTAAGAAATTATTTTATTCTTAATAATCATCATTGACCCTTTTCAATGGAATAACAGAGAATTTTTTTTTTAATAATTTAATTTTTTATTAACTTAACAATTTGTTATAAACAAATAATATTAACCGTTATATTTTTTTTCGAAAACTTCAAAAAATTACAAAAACAACCATGTATAACAAAGTTAAGAAAATTAAAAAAAAAAATTTTCTTTCTTAATTTTTTTAAAAAAAATTTTTTTTTAAAAAATAAAAATAGTCTACTTGTTTATAAACAATTTCTTAACAAATGACGTAACATTTTTTTTCCAATGTTAATTACTACCTATATTAGATGCAAAAACAGCAATAATTTAAATAATAATAATTTATTGGAAATTTCCTCCTCTTTCAGGATCTATTTTCATAATTCCTTAAATATCATTATTTTAAAAGAACGAAAAACTTAATACCTTGTTTTTTTTTTCTTATTTTGTTAATAACTATTGCAATTTTTTATGTGCTAATATGCCCTTAAAAAACATTTTTCTAGACGTCATTCCGAATCGAATGAGGTATGGCACATATTTTTAGGAGCTTTATTTCTATTTAACACGTTTTTGAACTTGTTGACTAGACTATTGACTTTCTATCTATTTTTGTGTGTATTTTATTTTTATTGAAACTAATAAAATATTTTGTGAATGGAATAGGAAGTGTTCAATAAAAATGCATGTTATTTTTTGATTGGAAGATTTCATGCAACCAAAAAACAGCACATATAAACACAATATTATACTTGTCATATTAAATAGGCTCTTGCACTTATTTTGTATAAAAATCGCGCGGTTACTGCTTAAAATACAACACCTTCCGTTCGTGACTGCGGCCCATTCGGCCACCGCATGCCGCAATCGAGGCGCGTAGGTATAACTCGCGTTTCGCCCGTTTGTATTAAGTTAAACTACTGTATTGTGCCGTGGTTCAGTAGTGGACGACGATAGGCGATTATATAGACAATTACAGTCTGTATTTGGACGCAGAAAAATAGGTTACAGTTCTTTTTACTGTCTATTTGATCACTACATTATGTCACCTACTGGGACATTTAATAGTTGGCTTGTCGGGGTCTGTAATGTGCTCGGTATGCGACCTAAGTCACATCCTACTTTACTTTACTGTGATTTAAGTATGTCCTGGGGTACTCCCCGTTTTAGTCTACAAGTTGCGTGGGTTCCCTCCATCAAGACTTTCGCTTTTATCGATTTTTTTTTTTTTGAAAAAATCTGTATTATCACGAGAAATGCATACTAATACTACTTGCATGCAGTATCAAAGGATATAACAATAATCGGTAAAAACCTATCATCATCATCAGCCCATACGTCCCACCACCACGCTGGCCTAGTGCGGGTTGGCGGACTATACACCTAAGAAATTCCTTAGAACGTTTAAGTGTGCCGGTTTCATCACGATGTTTTCCTTCACCGTTCAAGTTCGTGATAATTCTTTGTGAATACAAACATAACTTCGAAAAGTCAGAGGTGTGTGCCTGGGGTTTGAACCCGCGACCATCGAGATTATCGACCGCGTGCCTAAACCTCGAGGCCATCACGACTTTTTTTAAACATATAAGTGTAATGTATTTCAGTTTGAGAAAATAATAAACGAGTCCCTAAAACATATTTTCTATTCACTCAGCGACTGTAGTAGTTTGACTTTTCCTTAATCTTCTAATGTCAATCACTATACGGTAAAATGTAATTATTAAAAAACGATGATTTCGTCGTATATTTCTCACAAATCACACACCACTCTCTAATATATAAATAAAATTGTCTTCAATTTTAAATAGTTGCAAATATGTACTAAAAGTTTAAAATAATTATTCAAATCTTTGATACGGGCATATGCACATTTGTGCGATAGAAAGAAGAAAAAAGGTAAAATATATCCAGTATTTTTACATAAATACATGTATCCCCGTCCAGTCCTTAAGCAGACGGAAGGGTGAGCTCATCGGCAGCTTGACCCTTTAAGGGCTTAATATATTTCTAAACTACATATGGCAAAACAAGCAAGAGAATTAAAAAAAAAAGGAGTGTTCTATTTGAGACATTGACTGGCAGCCATCTTGCTTGTTCCGCTACGCTATTTCAAATTACAAATGTATCTGTGGCCATAAATATATTTTTCTCATTTTAAAAATAAAATTTAAATTTAGAATCACTGTTTTTTTTTATTAGTGACCTGACAAATAAATTTAATTTTTAATCATGATTGTATTATTAAAAAGTCCGATATAACTTTTTAATATCAATCAAGTTTGTCTATAGACATGTCTGCTCTTAGCATCAGGTAAGTTTTTGCTGCACCTACCAGAAGTAACAGGATGTCTTAAACTTATCGTCACACAATGTTTTGTCAAAAACCTTTTTTGATTTTTAATACGTTTTAGTATCGGTTGTTATAGACGCAATTCTAAAACCACAGTTTATTGAAATCTATCGGTCGATTTGACAGTCCAAATGAAGTATGGTCACAAATACATTTAGCCTACGTGAAGTACCTACTAAACAAAATTAATGATGTTACGAACATTTGCGGTCGCGAAATAATTAAACTATTTGTACAAATGTCTATTGATTTCAAACCAGCATTTTCGTTTATTGTCTACAACCAGAAACCACATTATATTATAATTATTTAAGTCTGTAATATTTTTAAAACTCTACTTAATAACTTATCGTTAGATCTTATAATATCTGCTGAAGTAAGAAACAGTGGTTCTGATGTCAATATACATAAATAAATAAATACATCCAACAGTCACATACATAGTTCTGATCCCACACTAAGATACAAGTCTTGTGTCGTGGGTATCAGAAACTACGAGAGACTTTTCGGTCTCACATACACCCAGACCCGAAACAAATATTTGTGGGTCACACAAACATTTCGCAAGCTGGTGTCAAGCCAACTGCGCCACGGGGCTATCAATATATATGTATCATACATATGTATTTCTCTATGCAGCGAATATAATATTAACACGTTAAGTACGTGTTTAGTTTTTCTACAAAATCTGCATATTTCTGGTAAATTCTTTGAACATCGGAAACTTCGTAACATCATTAATGGACATTTCTGAAGATCCAGACACATTAACGAGAAATTTTGGAGCATTGAGTAGCTATTCTTATTTATTCTTGGTTTTTACAATCCTTCACCAGATAATTTTAGTGACGAACTGTCACAAAGAAATGAATAGAGAATATGCTCCAAAAGTCGTATTGACGTGTTTGAATCTTCAAACTATTAATTCTCTATACACCAAAGTCATCACTTACTTGGTGGCGCTCTTATGAGCCATCTCCAGTTGATTGAAACTGGCCCTCTGCTGCAGCATCACAATCAACCTCTTTAAGAGGTCCAGCCACGCTATCTTCGCTTCCAAGATCTTTTGCCCACCTTTCTCTATGCCCAGGTGTTCGTATGGGCTGAGTCCATTCTAGAAAAAGTAGGGAAATTATAACAACTGTTTACATTAAGCTTGTATTTGATATAATATATTATAAATATTTCAACTGTTTACATTAAGCTTGTATTTTTAAAAGACCAGGGTTGTACATCTACGTTTGAAATAACATTTACGGAGTATACGAAAATTGATCATGAACGCAATGCATTCGTGGTCTCCTATAACGGGTTGTACAACTTAAATAAATAAATAAATAAGCCCAATAGCCACATACACGTAGTGGCCCTTCACTACGGTACAAGTCTTGCGTCATATTAGAAACTACGAGAGACTTTTCGGTCCCACAAACACCCAGACCCGAAACAAATATTTGTGGATCACACATTTGTCTCGGTGCGGGAATTGAACCCGCGGTCACTCGTTTCACAAGCTGGTGTGTAGCCAACTGGGCCATGGAGAATGGCCATGGTGAATAGAAATATTCTACCCAGTGGCGGTACTTCCATAGAAGCCCAAAAGCGTTACTCGTTAAATTGTAATGTCTAGTTTATTATTGTTTATTATGTGGTCAGGATATTCTTATTTATATGTCAAATTGCTTTGGTTAAATAAAGATTTAAAGCTTAAAGATTAGGTAATATTCGGAATTTTGAAAGGAAAACTGGGCTTTTGGGCTTCTATGGAAGTACCGCCACTGATTCTACCTCTAGCAAATTGGGACTCCGGCAATGTTAGCCATCAAAAGAAACCGTATAATAATATTTTCAGAATTGTCATAAACTTTTGTAGGTATTTATTATAACTTTTTGCATTAAATAACAAAAAAAAATGATTAAACAGCTGGTGTTGGAGGATGTGCTATAACATTATTTGAATGGCTGGTTGCTGTAGGTACTGTATAACCGCCGTTCACGTGTGGACTTAGTATGGAGATACAAAAGGATTGGGAGATATAAGAATGGAGATTATACAATTATCAGTCCCACGTAATAGGGGGCGACCCTATTGCCGTTTTTTATCGACCCGGGAATCGAACCCAGGACCTCTAGACCGCACGGCACATGCTTGTGCCGCGAGACCACGAGGCAGTCTCTTCCCCTATTACGTGGAACTGATACATACTGGGCGAAATGTGTATGCAAAAACGCACCTCTGCCTACCCTTCGGGGAATACAGGCGTGAGGTTATGTATGTATGTAATAAATAAATAAAATAACGGCACGGGCCTCCTCTACATTTGAGAGGGTATAAGCCTTAGTCCACCACGCTGGCCTAGTGCGGGTTGGCGGACTACACACCTAAGAAATTCCTAAGAACTTTTTAGGTGTGCAGGTTTCATCACGATATTTTCCTTCACCGTTAAAGCAAGTGATAATTCATCACAACCACTTACCTCAATCACCTCCAATTGCAAAACCTTCACACCAGATATGGACTTGGTAGATGTCGCCACTGTGACATTTGCCTGTGAAAGATTTAGATAATATGAGAAACATAGCCACAGAAATACATTTACAAATGGAAATAAATACATCAACAATGTCAAAGTCAAAGTCAAATTATCTTTATTCAAATAGACTTTTACAAGTTCTTTTGAATCGTCAATTTTAAGCTATTTTAAACTAAACTATTGCCGCTTCGAAACGTGTTATCGCTGTGGGGAAGAAACGGCAAGAAACTCCCTCAGCAATACGAAATGTCAATTTTTTTTAAAATAGAAAACCGCATATTTTTTTTTCAATAAACAGTTTCAATTTTGCATGATAAATGTCATAACGTTAAATGTCATAATGATACATTTCATAACGATACAAACTGTAGCAACACAATAAAACTCCGATCAATTTACTTACTCCCGCAATGGTATGGGTGTGACCACAGACTAGGTTAGATACATATTTTTACAGTTTTACTTTTAAAGACTATTAGATTTGTAAACATCAAATTGCCTCATACATTAAATATTGTTTAGTTATTCGTTTAATAAAAACAAAAGAAGTTTTCTTTAAAGGTGAAAACCAGAAACATTAGCTTAAAATTTAAGTATTATCTAATTTAGTTGAAAACGTAAAATTTGGGCAATTGTTTTCAGTTCAATTTAAGTTTGAAGTCGACGCAAAATACATTCGACTTCGAACTATTCAATTATTACGTTAACGATGTTCAAAATATACATTTAACGGTTGGCTGTAGTCCAACCCGCACTAGGCTAGCCTTGTGGACTAAGGCCTAAACCCTCTCAGTTGTAGAGGAGGTCCGTGTCCAGCAGTGGGACGTATATGGGCTGATGATGTAGACAATATGGGGCATATAATAAATGAATAATATGTTTTAAATCAGGTTTACACGTGAGGCCATTTTCCGGTAGGTGACGCATAATTTTCATATTTTTACTCATAATAATAAATGTTAATATTAGTAAAAATATTTAGTATACTTAGTTATTTATTACACTGATCAACAAAAAAAAATTTATTGCCGGGGTTTGAAACTTGTATTTTTCCATACCTTACCATGAGATTAGTTAAAATACGTTCATAAAAAAAAATTGAAACACCCACTTTCTAAGAAAAAAGAGATTATTTGAAATTTATTTGTAGGCTGAGGTGGTGGGCTGTCTTCAGTTTAATGAATCGGTTTAATTACAGAATCCACATCAGGATATGTAATTTTACTTCTTGTTTTATAAGAATATCCCTTCAGTTTCCTTAAACAAAAATAACAATCATTCTCATGATCTTTTGTTCCCTCCAAATTACAGGTTTAGAAAAAGGCATTAATCGGCGAGTACCATTAAACCACCCTCTCAAATAACATACATTTCTTAAACATCATCAAACAAACTTCTCAGAAATCTTGAAACCAAAATACAAATTGTAAATGTTATATGTATATAGTAACGGCGTAGGACGTTCTCGATTGGAACTTGAATTAAACTCCCCACAAACAAAATAGAAGAGATCCGATGAATTGAAACACTTTCGATTCATAATGCAAACTATATATGTACATATGTATTTACTATTTCGTACACTTCTTCAAAACCGAAACGTATTCAAATTGACAAAAAAACTTCACAATTTAAACATCAACACTTTGGAATAAACACCAGAAACTGCACGTCGTCGTAGCAATACTCGTATTACGTAATGGTACGTGTTAAAGTAATATTAAAAAATTAAACATCAATGAACGAACAATAACGAGTTGAAAATATACAGGTTTAAGGATACATCGTGTACTACCAACAACAATATTGTCTTTGTAAGTAAGATCAGCTGTTGCAATACTCTTTTTCGATATACCCTCACAAAATTAAGCCAAATATATCGTACATATATGTAATTGTACATACTTAGATATTTCGATGTAATAGATATTTTTATATTATTTTTCCGTTAATATTTATTTATACATGAAAGATACCGAAAAAGTACATTTGGATTAACGGCAAAAAGTCATGTTGACCAGTGTTATTAATAAATATAAATATTTGAAATAAATATATAACCGTGTAACGTGTATATTAAATTGTTTAATAGGTTACATGTCATGAACTGCCATAAAAGTTATGACTATAATTAACAATAACATCATAATAAGGTAAAAATTCATATTTTAAAACCACATCACGCCCTAGTCATAAATAAACACTTTAAAAAAATCATATCACATCATATCAATAGATAAGGTATGGTAATTTCGGCAAATTATTCATCGCCTCCGTGGCGCAAATGGTTAGCGCGTTCGGCTGTTAACCGAAAGGTTGGTGGTTCGAGCCCACCCGGGGGCGGAAAGTCTTTTTGTATGGAGAACAGGATATCAAATAAAAAATTCAGAAAATGTAGCATACCATAGAAGTATTCTTTAAAAATATGTAGATAATATTATTATCACTTGAATAATCGATTAAAGATGTCAACGTCATGGTATTTATAATTCAATTCTGAATCAATTTTACATAATTAAATTTATATTACTAGCGTTACGTAGAGTCCAATAGATAAAAAAATATATAGTTAAATTAAATTGCGATAAATTATAATCATATAATTGTTATATTATGATAAATATAATATATTTTTTAAAGTGCTTTTTTTGCATTTGGTTTTTTGCTGCTGAATATTAGTAAGTAAGAAATTAATGAAATAAATATATTAATATGCAAATAACTATAATACCTATTATAATAAAATGAAGCTACGATAAATTTACCTGGTATTACAATTAATGTGAAAATAATTTTGACTGTTTGAACAAATGAATTAAAGTGTATAAATTTTATTCGTCACGTTTATACAGATTTAAAGGAAGGTTTATTTTTTTACATAATGTAAAAATGGCGGGCAAGTAGAATTGAAAATCATTTAAATAAATGTAAAAAATAAACAATGTTCAAAAATGCACACTTAGTGGCTTGAGTCTATTTATAGAGAATATTTTTTTTTACACAAAACACATTATTTAATTAAAAACATTTAACTAATTAGAAGAAAATGCATCAATAATATGTATAATAAAGTAGAAAAAAAATCAATAAATTGTTGGATGATCTGTCCGCCAGAATTTGGGGCCGTATTTTTGGTCGATGTTACACATCGCCTCCGTGGCGCAAATGGTTAGCGCGTTCGGCTGTTAACCGAAAGGTTGGTGGTTCGAGCCCACCCGGGGGCGGATCATGAATTTTTGGATCTTCGAAACCAAAGGATACTGTGGTTCAACTTCCTAGACAAATAGATACTTTATTTCTTAAAGTAATATTCTCATATAATTGTATGTATTTTAATCTAGAAATAAAGCTTGATATGTAATTATCAATTTAGAATCAGATTGCAAATAAAAAATAAAAATTCACTTAATCGATATAATAGAAGCCCTTCGTTCGCGTGGATAATATTTCATCCATATTTTCGTCCAAAATAAACTCTAGTTATTACCTACTTATAACAACAGCAATGAGAATCTTGTTAAGATCAGCTCAGCCCTTTTTTATATTAGTCGAAACAAACAGACAGATAAAAACAGTAACTTTGAAACAAATTAAAATTAATCCTTGCACGTTTTAAGTTCAGTGTCGTGTAAAATTCGATTGTATGTTTTATTTAAAAAAAAAAAAAAATTAAATTTATATTACTAGCGTTGCGTAGAGCCCAATAGATAAAAAAATATATAGTTAAATTAAATTGCGATAAATTATCATATAATTGTTATATTATGATAAATATAATATATTTTTTAAAGTGCATTTTTTGCATTTGGTTTTTGCTGCTGAATATTAGTAAGAAATTAATGAAATAAATATATTAATATGCAAATAACTATAATATTATAATAAAATGAAGCTACGATAAATTTACCTGGTATTACAAATGTGAAAATAATTTTGACTGTTTGAACAAATGAATTAAAGTGTATGAATTTTATTCGTCACGTTTATACAGACTTAAAGGAAGGTTTATTTTTTACATAATGTAAAAATGGCGGGCAAGTAGCATTGAAATTCATTTAAATAAATGTAAAAAATAAACAATGTTCAAAAATGCACACTTAGTGGCTTGAGTCTATTTATAGAGAAGATTTTTTTTACACAAAACACATTATGTAATTAAAAACATTTAACTAAATGCATCAATAACATGTATAATAAAGTAGAAAAAAATCAGAATTAATTGTTGGATGATCTGTCCGCCAGAATTTGCACCCGTATGTTTGGTTGATGTTACACATCGCCTCCGTGGCGCAAATGGTTAGCGCGTTCGGCTGTTAACCGAAAGGTTGGTGGTTCGAGCCCACCCGGGGGCGACAGAATTTTGCTTAATGTAGGGTATATTTTTATTATTTAAATATTACTTACCAGGTCAAAGAAGTAACTATTATACTGAGTACAAGTTTTTACAAATATAAAAATGACATTTTAACAATTAGAAGCAAATTTCATCCATATTTTTCGCTCACATATTAAATCGATATTAATATCACGCCTTTACTTAAACTCTAACAGACATGAGCAGTAACTTATGGTTAGTATATTTGAATAAACTCCACATACAATCACATTTTCGATTTGTTTTCTCATAGTAAGACATCAATTATATTTAATGATTATCTGAATACGAGATGGATAATGGAGGCGAGTACCGATGATTTCAAATTTGGCAGTAATAATTCGTAGACGATATCATAACGACAATGACAACCGATGGTTGTCCATTACAAATTTCCGGAATATTTTTTCCAAAATAAACATTAATCATCACCTATCCCTCTTTGGGTCCATCGTATGGTTGTCTCTAAAGGATCGCCATGAGCAATAATACCGCCAATTGTACTACAATTCCCTCGTGTGTTTTTGTTTTGTTCAATGTCTCTTAATGTACAATAAAGGGTAAATAATAAAAAAGAATTACCCTCACTTTTATTGCATTGAATCAATTTAAACCGTATTACGATCACCCATCCATTTTGCCAGCACATCGCTTTTCCGTGGCGGAATAAAAAACTAATAGGTTGAAAAAAATGTTAAAGGGGCATTAAGATTTACTCACCAAATTTGACACATTTTCCAGCACTATGCTGTTCAGGTTTGGGTAGAAGTATCTTGCCCTCGCCAGCAGCATGAAGGCCGCTCGCATGTCCTCGGCGAAATTCTTGTATGTCCTATACGTACATCGATAGGTTTAGTATTATCAGCCCCGTCGTGCAGTTCACGAGACACCAGCTCTTGTCTTCGCACCGAGACAAATATCAGTGTGATCCATAAATATTTGTTTCGGGTCTGGGTGTTTGTAATACCCAATGTCGATAGTTTCTGATACCCACGACACAAGACACGTATCTTAGTGTGGAATCAGAACTACATATGCATGGACAGTCCATATACACAATCGGGACAATTTAAATATTTTAATACATTATTAAAATAAAATTGTATTATTAAAGTGCTGGATGTTCAGCACGTGCGAAATTCCTACTGTATATTTCGCTATCACCATCATCGCCTCCGTGGCGCAAATGGTTAGCGCGTTCGGCTGTTAACCGAAAGGTTGGTGGTTCGAGCCCACCCGGGGGCGAAGCGACTTTTTGTAAATTATAAAATTTTAATTACATATTAAGTAAATTGCTCTATAATGCCTTCAACGGATCTAGAGGTCCCGAATTAAATGTCGGCTCCAATAGGGTCGAGTTATTGAGTTTTTCTAATAAGATATTCTTAGTACAGCGCGGTATCCAGACATGCGCTTTGTCCTCAATTCTCTTCAACTTTTATAACAGTCACCCAATATTTTTACCTAAAGTCAAGACTAATTTCAGGAATAAGGGATGAAATAAAATACTTTCAGGTTACCTAAAGATCCAGACCCAAAATAAATATTTGACCCAATCCGAGGATAAAATTTTCAGTTGTAGAGGAGGTCCGTGCCCAGCAGTTGGACCTATATGGATTGATGATGGCACACTCACTGCCTGAAACTAATCAACTAAACCAATGGCTGTCAAATCTATACAAACAAATACATACTCTTCAATCTCAAAAGCCAGCCTCCTCAGCTCCCTCCCAGTGGCCATAGCGGTCCATTTCATGAGCTTCTTCCCAAGATGGGCCAGATGGAGTCTGTTCCTCATCTGCTGCAGTGCCACCAGCGACGGCATGCAGGGGTATCTGGTCGCGTTGACGTTGGCATCGTCTTCTTCTGTAGACAAAAGAATAGAGCCATACTGCAGACTTAAATACAATGCGAAAAAATTAGTCCCTTCAGGACGAAGGCAGTATGTGACAAATAATATATCATCATCATCATCAACCCATATACGTCCCGCTGCTGACCACGGGCCTCCGCTACAACTGAGGAATTAGGCCTTAGTCCACCACGGTGGCCTAGTGTCACCCACACCGTTAAAGTACATGATAATTGATTATGAATTAACTTGGAAACGTCAGAAGTGTCTGCCTGTTTTTTTGAAACCGCAACCGCCGAGATTCTCGACCGCGTGCTTAAATCTCGAGGCCATCACTACTTATAATACAGCTAATATACATTCCTAGAAAGTTTCGGGCGATTTTTGCCGTACATCCATTCCATCAAGTTATAGAATTTCCATAACGATATTACCGTAACCTTTTAAAGCATCACCGCTGATAATATAGGTAGGCTGATAATACAATCATATAGGTTATATCATTGGGTTTCGACGAGAGATGGACATTCCACAATTGATTATGATCAGTTTGAATACCTTTAAGTCCTAAGACGTGTTATTGTCAATTTGCCGGTAATATTACTTGTAGTGACTGATTAGTGGTTAGTCAGAAAATGAATCGCTTCCTCATTAAGCACGTTGTGCCACGAAACAAAAAATACTTGTACACTATGCTTTCTGTCACAATAGTGTCACTAGTGACTAAGGGCTTGCCCGGGCTTCATTCAGTCTTTACACCGATACCCCTTTTTCCCCTTGCACCCTCATAGCCTCAGTGACACCCCTTGCCGTCATTATTATTGCGCGTCTTGATTTCCAACAATGAATAGATTTCCACACTGTTATAAACATAAAAGCAGGATTTATTTAAATCTTCAAAGATTCCTTTATTAATCGCAGCAGCAAACAGCATTTTTCGGCCAGAAGCCTTTTTAAAAAAAAGATACTATTTTAATCATTACAAAAATGATTTATTGGGCTCTCCGAAATGAGGGCAAGTGTCACTCGCGGGATATCGGAACCGACTGACTTGAATTGTCATATGAAAGTATGACGAAGCTTAGAGATTGTACATACATACATACATAAACTCACGCCTGTATTCCCCGAAGGGGTAGGCAGAGGTGCATTACTGCACCCACATTTCGCCAGGTATGTATCAGTCCCACGTAATAGGGGGCGAGCCTATTGCGGTTTTTCGGGAACATTTCCAGACTCCGTGCTGTTACTGAGAATTTCCTAATGGAAAAACCCAATAACACTTTGCCCGAGCCGGGAATCGAACCCAGGACCTCTAGATCGCACGGCACATACTTGTACCGCGAGACCACGAGGCAGTCAGCTTAGAGATTGTGACAAGGGAAATTGGGAATGAGGATTTAGGTGCTATTACATAGTAAGTATATAACAGTGCGAAGATTACCGACTTTCTAAGATTTGATACTAAATGGGTCACGCATTAAATTAGGCTACCTGTTTTTAGGTGGCGTGGGAAGTATATTCTTGATTGCCGTCAAGTTCATAATCTGCCATGTTGATCTAAACGCGTAGCGTTCCAGGATCTGTTTTTTTTCATTTTCTCTATTTACACCTCACTGCGCTCAACATACGATTCTAATATTATTTGGTCGCGCTCGTATAGAATGAAAAATGAAACGCGGCACCGCAGTAGCTCTCCCGAACAAATATGAATATCAACAAAATCAACTCAGACAAATCACTTCTTAGAAAACTTCCAAGCATGATACTGTGTTAGATGTTAGAATCTAGAATTGCCAGCATCATACATACTAACTGCTACTACGTTGTATACTACTGGAATTCTAGCCCCCTAATTTTATGCAAGGATGGGGTCACAAGGGCCTCATAGATGCGGCCTACTCTACGCGTCGTCTATGATAGTGGGAGTCGCACACCATTCCCATCATATGCAAATGATGGAGTTTTATTCATACTATATGTCTGGGCTGTAGTTGTGCCAGCGGTTTTGCCCGCGTTAGTAGGGCCTGTGCGCGTAGGAATAAATATACCAGATTTTTAAAAGGAGTCGGGTTCTGTACCCGCACTTAGACCCATCCAAATGTTTTGCTTTCCGGGATTAGTTCTTGTATATTCTAAAAAACAAAACTTGTAAAAAAAAACAAGTCTCGCTACTCATTTATTTTACCGTAAAAAGTTGTGAGATCTATTTTATACCAAGTCGATGCATTAATTCAGTCCTCCGTTTAAGGGACCTTTTGTCTTAAATTATTATGCACTTAGCTTACCAGACATCTTATAGCGACCATATCAATATTTAAAATCTTTTATGTTTCAAATAAAATAGTTTGACTTGGCAATCGCACTAAAAGTGAGATACATCGTGTTTACATGCGATTGCCAAATCTAACTCTTTTAATTAAATATTGATATGGTCGCTATAAGATGTTGCCGTGCCCCCAGATTTTATCAAGTTGTGATGACTTAGAGGAGTAGGTGCGAGGTCGAGAAAAAAATCAAATCAAATCCCAGAAACCCACTGACTTTTCGAAACTATGTGTCTATTTACAATGAATGATGATTGATGACCCACTTAAGTGATCAAGAAAACATGTAGATTTTTCTCAGATTTGTTTGCCAACCTGCACTAGGCCAGCATGGTGGACGAAGGCTTAACCTCACTCAGGTCTAGAGACGGCCAGTGCCTAGCATAGCTGATATGATTACAAAGAGATTGTCATAATTATGAAATTGGTAAAAATAAGCGTTTAATGTTTGACATTCGTCGTCTTTTCGGACCAAATCGATGAAGATCTTGCAAACTCCGGTAAAAGCCGCAGCTTTAGTTGTAACTTCATGGTTCTCCCAACTGCGCTTATAACAGAAATAGGGGCTTTAAAAAATACAGAAAAAACTATTCATACCATCATCATCTCCCTTCATCTTGCTCGGCTACCACGAATTTCGTTGCACAGTTTATATTATTACTATTGTGTCCTTGCCTGCTCCATACTTGAAAATTTTCAGGATTAGTGCATTCTGTGGAGATAGGTTTGGGAATTTTGTGGAAATTTATTAATTTTGATCGTTCATGGTGGTTGAAAATTTTATGTTAACTGTCAGAATTTTGCGCGTGTCAATTTTATTATTTATTTTAAAATCACGCTTGTAAATGAAAAAGGTTTTAATGTGTTTCCATCTAGCTAACGCTCCGCAATGGTGGATTTTATTTGTTCAGTATTTTTATAAGAAACGAGAAATAATTGAATTGAGCTCATACAAAACTGCTAAAAACAATCATTTAAAGTATTATATCCAAGCAGCTGGGAATCAACGACACAAACTAGTTTTTACTTCAATATCAATTCCATATATGCAAAACTTATAATATTGGGTGACGATGTCTCTTACTCTGTACGGGTATACACAGGAATACCCTTTGTTTTAAGACGCGAGTCTTTTGATGTTTGTCCAAAACATTTCCAGACTACGTTTTGTTACTGAGAATTGTATATTAGAAAACCCAATAACACAGACTACTCAAGAACCGAACCCGGCACCTCTCGCTCTCACGCAGCACATACCGCGGGACCATCGTGACATTAAGCTAACAGCTTACTGAGTATAGAGAGTTTTTTTATGGAAGCTCAATTTACACTGGCACTAGGCCAGCGTGGTGGACTAAGACCTAAACCCTCTCAGTTGTAGAGGAGGCCCGTGCTCAGCAGTGGGACGTATATGGGCTGATGATGAATTTACACTGGTCGACCGGACACATATTTGGTCCGGTGGCACATATTTTCTAAATACCCTACTTTACACAGCACTTGAGAAACTTCTCTCAATCCATACGACGTGGCGATATTAACGATGAAGTTCAATTTAACCTGGTCGTCGTCGGGCGGTATTCGTGACAAGCTTGTACAATGCCTATTATAAGGGTACAAAGGTACTGAACCCTCTTTCACACCTCCCGGCTCTTGATTCGAACGCGGTTTATATTATTCAAATTATTTTGTACAGAAGGAACACGATAAGATTTTTATATATAGTTTTTTTTAAGAAAATATAAGATTATAATAAAAAAGTATCGAGAAAATATTTTTTTATACTATGAAAACGTCATTTCATATATCACACAATAATTCGAATTTTAAAATGACCATAGTTTGTTATTGAATAACTGTTTAATTCGTATATGAATTTAGGCGTTGTTTTAAATTAATACCACGTATTATATTTTCTACCGACTGCCTCGTGGTCCCGCGGCACAAATATGTGCCGTGCGATCTACGGGTCCTGGGTTCGATTCCCGGGTCGGGCAAAGTGTTATTGGGTTTTTCCATTAGGAAATTCTTAGTAGCAGCACGGAGTCTGGAATTGTGCCCAAAAAACGGCAATAGGCCGCCACCTATTACGTGGGACTTATACATACCTGGCGAAATGTGGGTGCAGAAATGCACCTCTGCCTACCTCTTCGGGGAGAACAGGCGTGAGTTTATGTATGTATATTTTCTACCAACCAAATACAGTTGGATTCTGAAAAGCTCCAAATACTAAAGAATATCTAAGCATTGTCTTCTTAGTAGATAACTGGTTGTCACTATTTTTGAAATATTGAAGTGAGTTTTTTTTTGAAGCTAAACATCGACAAAAAGAAACCATTGCGATTATTTGTCCCCAACCCATACAATTTTCCCTGATATTTTGTGTAATTTAAACCACTTCAATATAAACATACACAAAAAATATTACTTCAACTATTTATTGATCCAAAACAATCCATAATTTTTATAAAATATAATCTTAATAAAACCCAACAATATTCGAATAAAATTAGCGACTTGATTGTAATAACCAAAGGCTTCAAAGGAAAACATGGAACTGAGGTAATAAAAAACTTATTCCCAGCTCTTTACCAAATCAGAAATATATTTAATACGGCAGGATATTAAATACTCCTTCTGCAGGCACGTTATATTGAACAGTACAACATTCACACCTTATTTGTCTTGCTATAGGAACACGCTATTTGAGAAGTGTGGGACGCTTTTAATAACGTGCACAATGAGACCTACTGAGAACTCGAGAGCTGCAGAACATTTCTCCGAACCATAAGCGTGGCTTGTCCGTCTTTCTGTACAAATTTCAATTAATTCCTGAACTGGGCAAAATTCTATGGCTGCTTTGTTGTAGCCGTTTGTGTGAAGGATTTCTAGAATTCCAATTGTCAAAGGACGGCAATGTAAATAACTACTAATACTACTAAAATAAATACTATGAATATGTGTTAGTTGGGGATTTTTGGGGTGGTGTTAATTTATCGGACATAAGGTGATTCGCTTTAATGTTGTTTACATATATAATTTCGATGTATACCTCATTCTGAGGTTAGCTTGTGCTCATTTTACCTGTCTTTTTCAGAAAAAAAAACACCAAATGGCTTATGCCACCCACAAATCCGCTAACGCTACCACTCCAGCTTGATCGACTGTCACCAGAAAACGACATGCTTGCTTGGGTTTGAATGACGGAATTTTTACCTTAAAATACAGCGACCACTATGTACGAGTTCTATTCACTATCCTACAGTAAAAAGCTCTTAGCATAACTAATGTGTGAATTCCGTTTTCAATTAATTTTATCTCCTTTATAAGAATAAACGCAGGCAAAGTCGCGTGTTACTACGAGTCTTTGTTTATTAATTTTAATTTTTACCCCTCACACGTCCCGTGAATCGAGACGCTAAGTGACAATAGGAAGCATTTCAAGAATTAATTTGGCTTTCTGGCATTCAATTTGTCTATGAATATTGAAGCCAGAGAAGTGTGAATATTGAACAAGTATTATAGTATAGCTTTTGCCCGTAGATTTACTCGCATTCTTTAGATTTTACCAATTTATCTGACAGAAAGTGTTGATTAACCGTTCCATAATCTTAAGGCTTGTTAAGTAAGTAGTGATGGTCTCGAAGTTTAGGCATGCGGCCGAAAATATCGGCGGTTGCACGTTCAAACCCCAGACAAACACCTTTGACTTTTCGAAGTGTGTACATTCACAATGAGATTTTTCTGAATGAAAAGTGATCTTTGTTCTATGCGTTATCAGGGATAACAGGGGTTACCCTGTACAAAAAGTCCATTGTATATTTTTAAATTTTTTAAAGTTATTATTAGCGGCGAAAGGTAGATAAATACGGAAAGTCTGATCACTTAATAACTGCTTTTAGTTTATGAGAAAGCGGGTCCAAACCGTCGTTCGTATTTTTTGGTACTAACGTATTGTTATCTTTTATCGATTAATTCATTTACCGGATTAATTCCGTATGCTTTAGACCGATTTTCTATTCGTATCTCATCATTCTATTGTAAGAGCATCAATGTTAGTATTCAATAGCAGTTACGTTAACACCAGTGGCGGCACTTCCATAGAAGCCCAAAAGAACAGCTAACCTTGCGAAACTCCAAATAATAATCTTTGAGCTTTAAATCTTTATTTAACATAAGTAATTTGTCATATAAATAAACATATCATGACCCCACAATAAATAATTATAAACTAGACATTACACAATTAACGTTTAACGATTTTGGGCTTCTATAGAAGTACCACCACTGGTCAACACGTATACAGATACAGATAATAGTCAGATAATGACTGCATTATCACCATCATGATGACCACTGCTGAACATAGGTCTTCCCAAAAGTTTCTACCCCGTTTCTGTCTATACAATGTCTAGGAAACTGCTGACAAAAGCTGAAACCTTACAAAAAACTAGGTAATGATTGGTCTATCTAGGCTATCTGGGAAGTGTTAATGATGTTCCGGACGACGCATCATCAAGAGCCCACTTCACCTACTGTCGTTGATTGGATGATCTTAGAGCCCAAGCGTAAGGGAAAATATTTATGCAGACTTGTAGGATGTCCTACATAACATGATTTCCTAAACCTAACTGTTAGTTAGTACCGAACTCAGTATATTTGATGTTTTCAATTTCGATAATTTTTAGGGTAATAAATGTAGTAATCTCTAGTTTTATTCACACAACAAAAAATAGATTATATTCTTCTGCAAAATCATGTCTGCGTGTATACCAGAGCTTATTAAACTTTCGCATTTGTAACACAAATATCAATTTAATTTCTTGAAAAGAATTCTCTTATGCAAATATTTTTCTAACTTATACAAATCAAACTAATATTCATCTCTCTATCTTGCTTTGCGATATACCTAAAGAGTGTGCCATAAAAGTCCATTCACTTACGCCTCTTTTACAACGCAAAACAAGCCAGACAGGCCACTGACCCGACCCCAGCGTTTTTTTCTGTATAAATCAAAGATAATTAAACCATAGACGCGGCTCAAGTTACACTGGTCGTCACACCATGTGTTTTACAGGGTGGAATTATTATTTTCCCAGTTATACAACCCTTCTCTTGAGTGTAGGGTGATTTCAAATGTAGACATCAATGGCACGTACTTTATATGTATGTAATGGAGTCTGTCTGTGTGTCATGTTTTTAGATTGGAACCACAGTTACGGCTGTGTGCGGTTTTAATTGAATTACTGTTAAATATTTACTGTGTAATTTAGCCATTGGAATTTGCTCCAAAAACGTTGTCAAATAGTTGCCATATTTTTTTAACGAAATCCTGTTAATAACCTATCAATCTGACAGCCCCGTGGTGCAGTTGGCTAGATACCAGCTTGTGAAACGATTCCTTGTGATTCGATCCCCGCACCGAGACAAATGTTTGTGATCCACATATATTTGTTTCGGGTCTGGCTGTTTGCGAGACGGAAAAGTCTCTCGTAGTTTCTGATACCCACGACACAGGACTTGTATCCTAGTGTGGGGTCAGAACTATGTATGTAACTGTTGGGTGTATTTATTTATATTAATCTGGTAAAATAAAGTAAAAACAGGTCAATACAAACTATCATTATCTGTATCCTAAAAGGTAAAAGCAGTGATGCACCTGTGTTTCACCATTTGCCCTATTATTGCATATTGCTTAATGCGACTTGACTGCCTCGTGGTCTCGTAGTACAAGTATGTGCCGTGCGATCTAAAGGTCCTGGGTTCGATTCCCGGGTCGGACAAAGTGTTATTGGGTTTTTCCATTAGGAAATTCTTAATAACTGCACGGAGTCTGGAAATGTGCCCGAAAAACGGCAATAGGCTCGCCCCCTATTACGTGGGACTGATACATACCTGGCGAAATGTGGGCGCAGAAATGCACCTCTGCCTACCCCTTCGGGGAATACAGGCATGAGTTTATGTTTGTATGTATGCTTAATGCGGTACGAGAATATTGCTCTTTATACACAGGACAAGCCTCATTATAATCTATAGAAGTACTACCAGGCTTCGTTGCACAATGAATTTACTAAGGAAAAAAATCACATTCAACTTAGCTTGTTGCCTAGCCTATAACTTTAAATCATCTACTCGTAGATTCTGCTGCATGTACAGCAAAAACTCTCAATAACTCCATTGACACACCAAATAAATTTCTAGTTGTGATTTCTAAGAAACAAAGGATTTTCGATTATGATCGGTGATTATGATGATTATGACATCATCGTACTTATCAGGAGCTGTGTAGTCACTCTATCGTGTCCGTATAGAAATTATATTCTATTAAAGAGTAAGATAATTCACGATAATATTATGAAACACAGTATACATTTGAATCTCGCCGACTGAGTTTTAGGATCTTGATAGAGAATTTTACCTATTTAGCAAGGCTCAACGTCGGGACAAGATTTTAAATTAGTGCGACGAGCGCCCGACTAACACAATTAAAATTGTAATTTCGCCCAATTACCGCAAGATGTCGCTAAACCTAAGTCGAGGTAAACGGATTTCTAACCCTCAACCTATCATTTTAGGGCTATTTTATGCGACATTTTTTCTATATTATTAGGTTTACTTGTTACATCAAAAAAAAATACACCCAACAGTCACATACACAGTTCTGATCCCACACTAAGATACAAGTCTTGTGTCGTGGGTATCAGAAACTACGAGAGACTTTTCGGTCTCACATACACCCAGACCCGAAACAAATATTTATGGATCACACAAACATTTGTCTCGGTGCGGGGATCGAACCCGCGGCCTCTCGTTTCGCAAGCAGGTGTCTAGCCAACTGCGCCACGGGGCTGTCAGCCATTGCTCACGACTGCATCTCCGAAGGAGGAGACAGAGATGCACTCCTGCACGCAAGATTAACCAATTTCACGTTAACTCTGAAGTAATAGGACGTGAGCCTATTGCCATTTTTCAAGGACATTGCCAGATTCCGAGTTTTAAATTTTATTTATTTACATACTTTGTGCCGTGCGATCTAGAGGTCCTGGGTTCGATTCCCGGGTCGGGCAAAGTGTTATTGGGTTTTTCCATTAGGAAATTCTCAGTAGCAGCACGGAGTCTGGAAATGTGCCCGAAAAACGGCAATAGGCTCGCCCCCTATTACGTGGGACTGATACATACCTGACGAAATGTGGGTGCAGAAATACACCTCTGCCTACCCCTTCGAGGAATACAGGCGTGAGTTTATGTATGTATGTGTGTATGTTATTTATTTACACTTGATACAACTAAGTATATAATTATAGTATAGGTGGACTTAATGCCTAAAGTATTCTCTTACTGTCGAACCTTGGGTGATGCAGACATGAGATGTGGCAGATGTGTAAATGTTATCACAACCCTGTGAACAAAATCATCATCAGCCTATATACGTCCCACGGCTGGGCACGGGCCTCCTCTACATCTGAGAAGGGTTAGGCCTTAGTCCACCACGCTGGCCTAATGAGGGTTGGCGGACAAATATGAACAAAATACATACATATAATACACATACATACATGTATAAAAAATACATATAATATACAATTTTCTAATGAAAATACCCATAATACTGGCCGTAAATTACAAGGCACAAAATGACGCGAGACCCCGAGGTAATAACTTAAGTAGTAAGAGCAGTATCTACAAAAAATATTAAAGATTTAACGCAAAAACCATTATAGAATAGCATGTAAATTCGCATTTTGACAGTTGAGGAGTTCGTTAGCTACCAGCTTGCGAAACAAGAGGCCGCGGTTTCGATCTCCGTACCGAAACAAATGTTTGTGTGATCTACAAATATTTATTTCAGATTTGGTTGTTTGTGAGACAAAAAGTCTCTCGTATTTTCTAATACCCATGTTACAACACTTGATCTGAGTGTGGGGTCAGATTTATGTATGTGACTGTTGGGTGTATTTATTATTTCATCATCATCATCATCAGCCCATATACGTCCCACTGCTGGGCACGAGCCTCCTCTACAACTGAGAGGGTTTAGGCCTTAGTCCACCACGCTGGCCTAGTGCGGGTTGGCGGACTACACACCTAAGAAATTACTAAGAACTTTTAGGAGTGCAGGTTTTATCACGATGTTTTCCTTCACCGTTAAAGTACGTGATAATTCTTTGTCAAAATCAGAGGTGTGTGCCTGGGGCTTAGACCCGCGACCGTCGAGATTCTCGGCCGCGCGCCTAAACCTCGAGGCCATCACGACTTTACAAGACGACTAATTACAACATTATTTGATCGGTGCGAAGTATGTTATTCCAGGATCGATACAGAATTCCTTTGTCCAAAGCGCTGTAAGGTCCTCGCGGAAACCTCTATTGTATCGGATGACCTTGAAATATTCACATGTTTGTGTTTACACGAATTATGCGCGGAATTCGGTACGACGGCTATTGTGAAAAGGTTAGCCCAGATATTTAGCAAGTATGGTAGCTCGTACAAACGACTTGCATAGAACAGCTAAGTTTAGTAGTATCGGATGAAACAAGTCGGTATCCCGAACATTAGTAACACTGTGTCATGTTTTTCTTTTTTTAAATATATTGTTATAAATGATGATGTTAATTGATTTTAACATAAAGATTTATTCGACCACGGATCGTAACAAACATAAATTGACATGACTTTTAACATGAAATTGAAATAACAAAATATTATAATGAGGGTGAATTTAAAACACAAGACAAGCGTTGACGTTCGGACAGAGCTCCCTCACTGTAAACCGGCCGATGAGTGAGTGCCGCCCGATGCTCAGCAGCGCCCGTTATATAGGCAGCCGACGTGATGACGACCTCAGCTACCCCCGAAGTATCTTACTTCTAACAATATATATATTGAATATACTTTGGCCTCGAGGTTTAGGTGCGCGGTCGAGAATTTCGGCGGTCCCAGGTTCAAACCCCAGGCACACACCTCTGACTTTTCGAAGCTATGTGTGTATTCACAATGAAATATCACTTGCTTTAACGGTGAAGGAAAACATCGTGATAAAACCTGCACACTTAAAAGTTCTTAGGAATTACTTAGGTGTGTAGTCCGCCAACCCGCACTAGGCCAGCGTGGTGGAATAAGGCCTAAACCCTCTCAGTTGTAGAGGAGGCCCGTGCCCAGCAGTGGGACGTATATGGGCTGATGATGATACTTTAACCGCGAGACCACGAGGCAATCGAGGCGCATTTAATTTTTTACTACAATAAGACACCTACGACGTACAAAAACTCATACAATAACTCTACACATCTCAACACCACAATCTCCAACAAAACCCAGGACAGAAGTAAAGAGGCATTAATCCTTTTTCACACGTACTTAAACGCATATATTCCTATATAATAAGAGAAAAAGCGCGATATAAAATCCCAGTGTTGATACGCAGGTATACCCACAAGATGGCGTACGCACAACTCTTGACATATTTCAATTCACTTACATCAAAGGAAGACATTCTTTACATAGGGGAATCTCCCCTTCGCCTAGATGCCTAGGCAATACCACAATGCATGTAAGAACAGTACGGCACATGTTTCCTGTCTATTCATAGTGCATCTATATGAATTCAAATTTAAAGTAGTGATGGCCTCGAGGTTTAGGCGCACTGTCGCGAATCTCGGCGATAGCGGGTTCAAATCTCTGACTTTTCGAAGTTATGTGTATTCATAATGAATTATCACTTACTTTAACGGTGAAGGAAAACATCGTGATGAAACCTGCACATCTAAAAGTTCTTAGGTTCTTCTCAGGTGTATCAAAATTGCGGAGCATGAGTCAAATCAAATCTTCATTCACGACGGTGGATTACCCTTATATTCTCAAAACTGGAACACATGAAATGCATTATATTTCATTAACTTGATAAGGAAAAGGTGTAAGTTACGTTTTGTATGAAACAAAAACAACAGACTGCGCTGTCCCTAAACAGATTAGGGAACAAAGTCAAAGTCAAATTATCTTTATTCAAATAGACTTTTACAAGTTATTTTGAATCGTCAATTTTAAGCTATTTTAAACTAAACTATTGCCGCTTCGAAACGTGTTATCGCTGTAGAGAAGAAACGGCAAGAAACTCCCTCAGCAACACGAAATGTGGAAATGAAAAAACAAAAGAACTGAAGGGAAGTATTGAAGTATGTAATGTCCACCAACCAAAACGAACTAAGACCTAACTGCTCTCAAAAGTATAAGAAGCCTGTGGCCAAAATGTTGCATATAGGCTTAACTTCCTCAATGAATTGAAAAGCAAACGTTCCCTACTGTCCCTCTCATACTGAAACAAAAGCTAGGCATTACCCGTATGTAATACTGGGGTAGGTGTTTCCTATGTAAAAATATGGAATGCCAACTGACAAAGTTATGTTCCCATTTTATAATGTGATGTTCTAGGCGCGGAGGGAAATCTAGCCAACGTTACCTCGGGTAAGTGGGACTAGAAAATGAAAGTGGTGATATGCAAATAAATATTACAATTTTTTTAAGCCCGAATATTTTTTTTAGTCAGGAATTTCATGTGAAGTAACTATAGTTTTAGTTTATGTTGCGTCCTGCTCTCTTGGGACAAAGTTGCGTAAGAGGAAGCGAGATATAAAATTTTAGTCGAGGTAGATTTAAGTAGCGTTTTAGTAAAGCCGATGTTCATAGGAATACTACAGTGCATTTTGTTTTCTATTAGAATATTTCATAAGTGCGTTTCCATTCCCCAAATGACTGCATCCTCATTTCGTCAAGCCATGAAAACATCCTTTATGTAAATCATTATTGAAGAATAAATTATCTATTGCAGAATCTTCACAACAGTAATTTTCTGTTAATTTTATTATTATATCAATTTTTATATATATTTTGTATATACATATGTATGTGTAATATATGTATTGTTGTTCATAGTATTGTGAAAACAATTACACACCTGCCACATCTCATCTCTGCATCACCCTAGGTTCGACTGTAAGAGAATGCTTTAAGCATTAAGTGCACCTATACATCCTTGTATAAATTGTAAATAAATAAATATAAAGTTAAACTACCCTGTTATTACGCAAATAATTAGAAAGAATCATCCTGCTTCACGGGTAATTTAGGATGGCGAAGTATATTAAATAGTCATCCCTATCATCTTAATAGCTTCTTACCAAAAGCTGCTTTTTTGGGAATCTCATATTTAAGTCTCATGACATTAATTACTAGACATAAACATACCACTCCTAAGGACATCCAGAATGTCCTATTTAAACCTGCTTTCATCCAGAGATGTTCACAAACTTGAATTAGATTATCTATTCACCTTCAATATGGAGATCTATCGCTGCCTCTAGCTGAGTATTGTAGCTAAGAAACATAGTACATTCAGTTATGGGTCCATCATTAATTCATCATCAGCCCATTCACGTCCCACTGCTGAGCACGGGCCTCCTCTAATACTGAGAGGGTTTAGGCCTTAGTCCACCACGCTGGGCCTAGTGCGGGTTGGCGGACTACACACTTAAGAAATTCTTAAATAACTTATACATGTAGGTTTTTTCACAATGTTTTTCTTCACTGTTAAAGTACGTGATAATTCATTGTGACACACACAATTTTGAAAAGTCGGAGATGTGTGCCTGGGGTTTGAACCCGCGACCGCTTATTGCTAGCACAATATAAAAAAAAATTGCCGATATTACGCCAGCAAAAGTACCTTCTATTCAGCTGCATGCTGCAATAAACAACGTTGCTACTCTAATTTCTTCTTTCGTGATCCAATCTGCCACTGCTCTACGATAAGACTATCATATGTTTGACACGGCCACTTCTTAGCACGTGTAATATCAAGATTTTTATAAATATGTGACAACCAATAGCAGTCCTATTTTGTTTGAATTTTTGTGTAATCGTAGTAGAATGAATAGGTAGGAACAGACAAGCGGTGACACTCCTCCCCATACAAAATTCTGTCTATTTCCCTTCTAATCTTATTCAGCTGCTCTGTGGCTCTGCCCGTGTAAAAAAGATATAAATATCTCCTGGAAAACGGCTTTAAAGACATGAAAAGGTATACTTTGCATCAAGTTCAAGCGTATTCACGTCGCACGCAGTTTCCTCTATGAAAAATGAAAACAATATAACGTCCTACATTCTAAGTCATCAACGCTTTAGAAATATAGGTCAAAGTTAAAATAAACAATAGGTATTGTATTAGATATAACGTTTTATATAAACCTACAATTAAGGGCAAGTTCATTTAAATTAAAATGTTGGAAAGTGAAATTGTCGTGAGCTTTGTACCCTTGAAAATGAATGGGGAAAATGCTGGATTTATCTCATTTACTTTTATTTAACTGCCTCGCTGTTTTCATGACACAAGTATGCGCCGTGCGATCTAAAACGCTTGATTCCAGCGTCGGAGAAAGTGCTTTTATGCTTATTTATTTAAAACTTTATTGTTCACATAAGATTAGAAATTAAAGAGTACAGTAAACAAAATAAGTACAAAAGGCGGCCTTATCGCACAAGGCGATCTCTTACATACAACCAAGGATGGAGATGTAGGAAGAGAAATGAAAAGTAGTTATAAGTATACAAAGTTAAATCATAAAAAATAATGGAAATATAAAAGAGAACGTTAAAATATATATTTCAATAAACAAATATGCTTCTCGTGCCTCGTGGTCTCGCGGTACTAGTATGTGCCGTGCGATCTAGAGGTCCTGGGTTCGATTCCCGGGTCGGGCAAAGTGTTATTGGGTTTTTCCACTGGGAAATCCTCAGTAATAGCCCGGAGTCTGGAAATGTGCCCGAGAAACGGCAATAGGCTCGCCCCCTATTACGTGGGACTGATACATACGTGGCGAAATGTGGGTGCAGTAATGCACCTCTGCCTACCCTTTCGGGGAATACAGGCGTGAGATTATGTATGTATGTAAATATGCTTCTCGATCTAGAATTCCGGATTAGCAGCACGGTTTCTTGAAATGAACCGATAAACGGTAATAGGCCCACGCCCTGTATGCTAAAATGTAGCTGTATAAATACACGCCTGCCTAGCCCTTGAGGAATACTGGCGTTAGGGAATGTGTTTTCACCACTGGGCCCAGTAATCATATTCTTTATTGGTTATTGAAGTGCTATTCAGATCAAGAATCGGGCAGTGAAACCATGCCGACCTGTTGATAGGCTTATTATTTTTTGGAACTTTATATAAGGAGACGCTTTAATTTTTTTGGGCTAAACATCTTGGAACTTCTTTGTAGGGTTCTTTGTCATTACAAAAAAAATATGGGTATATTCGTAACTCGACGCGGTGTATCTACTGCGGCATGATCATCTCTGATGGTAAGTGACATCATCATCAGCCCATATATGTCCCACTGCTGGGCACGGGCCTCCTCTACAACTCAGACGGTTTAGGCCTTAGTCCACCACGCTGGCCTAGTGCGGGTTGGCGGACTACACACCTAAGTAATTTCTAAGAACTCTTAGGTGTGCAGGTTTCATCACGATGTTTTCCTTCACCGTTAAAGTACGTGATAATGCATTTTGAATACACACATAACTTCGAAAAGTCAGAGGTGTGTTCCTGGGGTTTGGATCCGCGACCGTCGAGATTCTCAACCGCGTGCCTAAACCTCGAGGCCATCACGACTTCTGGTGAGTGTAAGTGACATGCGATCTTAAATACAGTATCAACTGGCAAGAAGTACATAAAAACCCTGTCAATTAAATGCCAGTTGGCTTAATTATGCCAAGCGATGATGCGCTTTAAGATATTGCTGGCCCAATCCCACTACACACCCGCCACTGTAACTCCTGTGCTCCAGGATCAACAGCGGCACGCACAGTATTGACTCCGAGCAATGAAGCTCAGCGAATCTAAGGGGACCTTTTGTCATAATCCCGCAACGAAGTTAATCAGAAAGACAAATAAAGGAGTTGAAAAATAAGCGTCAGGATACGATACGACAACAGCTTTAGGATATATGTTCACAGCCCAATAGAACGAGGCACGTTTGCGTCATTAAAGCTAACATTTATATGACAAAACCTAACCTATTTCTGCGTAAAACTTCCATATTTCCAAAGCATTCTCGTACTAGGGCGGTACCTGCCCTTACCGATATCAGAACAGTACTCTCTGTAACACTGTCACACAAATCGTTCGCCGAGTGTGAAACGGTCCACGAGTATCTTAAATAGGGCATGGTGAGACGGTGTTGGGCCACAGTGGATGTGGCTTCAGAAGTACATACAGATTTGAGAACTATTATTAAAGCGACTGGCACGTGGTATCGCGGTACAAGTATGTGCCGTGCGATCTAGAGGTCCTGGGTTCGATTCCCGGGTCGGGCAAAGTGTTATTAGGTTTTTCCATTAGGAAATTCTCGGTAACAGCACGGAGTCTGGAAATGTGCCCGAAAAACGGCAATAGGCTCGCCCCTTTACGTGGGACTGATACATACATGGCGAAATGTGGGTGCAGAAATGCACCTCTGCCTACCCCTTCGGGGAATACAGGCGTGAATTTATGTAAGTATGTATTAAAGCATAGCGTCGGTTAAGCAGTTATTGAATAACTATGGTGGTAGGTGAAGTTTAACTGTTGGATTTATAATTTGCTTACGTTCTAGCATGGCAAAAACGACTGTTTACGATATCATAGAGCGCGTTAGTAATTCAAAACTATTATATTATATTCAAAAAATTCAATAATATCAAAATAAAAAGTCTCTTATAGTTTTTGATTGCTTCCTAAAATAATGCTAGTCGTATCAAATTTTCCTATGGATTCATTGATCCAAAGACAGTGAATATACAGATAAAACTGTAGAACTAATTGTAATTTTTTGTTGATATCATGCAATGTAGTAAAAAAAATGGCTGGCACTCCGGGAGTGTCGGCAGAAGTGAAAACTTCAACATTAACGTTGTTTATTTCTGATTATTTTGGAATGGTTAGTGAATAATTTCGCACGAATTGCTTTATTTATCAGTATAAAAGGACTATCATTTACGTGGTAAAATACAATATTTATTGCACTATCATACACAAACAAGACAATTTATATTACATAATGCGTCTTACGCATTTGCGATCAGGGTCATGTGATCTAAAGATTTCATTTTTTTACCCATCCCAAAAAAGTGCGCAGCGCCGCTAACGAAGTTTTCACTTCAACAAAATAATTGGCGTTCTACACATTTTTCTGGGATAAAAACTAAAAAGTCTCCACTACCTAAACTTCTACAAAAAATCATCAAAATTATTCATGCGCAAAAACGAGTCCCCTTACGCATTATTATTAGTTATGATTATAAAAAAACTTAGCTTAGAAGGACAATAATTACAGCGCAATTACCAGGACGACACAGAGTTACCCCACTGGATTTGAACTGCAATGAGGCCCAGATAGCGCGGTGCTCACATTATGCGAGCAGGCGCGCCCGCTAAACACCTATTACTCGCGCACGCAGCCTCTCCAACGGGCATAGACCCTATAGCAGCAGACGGAGTAACGTGCAGAGACGGCTCTACCTAGAGAGGGACTGTATTCAGTTAGTATTAAATAATGTTAAGTAGAGTTACGGTGTGCGTGTAGAGTCGGCTTTAGAAAATCGTTGATATTGTGTGAACGATTTTTTGTTTTATCTTGTTAAAGAGTTGAATCTACATCTTTGAGATTATAAGATCGTTTTTGCTTTATGGTTTTAGTATTTTTGATGTATCTTAATTTGTATATCATCATCATCATCATCATCATCAGCCCAAATACGTCCCACTGCTGGGCACGGGCCTCCTCTACAACTGAGAGGGTTTAGGCCTTAGTCCACCACGCTGGCCTAGTGCGGGTTGGCGGACTACACACCTAAGAAATTCCTAAGAACTTTTAGGTGTGCAGGTTTTATCACGATGTTTTTTTTCACCGTTAAAGCAAGTGATAATTTATTGTGAATACACACATAACTTCGAAAAGTCAGAGGTGTGTGCCTGGGGTTTGAACCTGCGACCGCCGAAATACTCAACCGCGCGCCTAAACCTCGAGGCCATCACTTGCTTGCATTTGTATATCACTTATAATGATTTAACACACTTAAAAAAATTGAAAAATAACATCAAGCAAGAATCATGGAATGGAAAAACCCAATAATACTTTGCCCCACCCGAGAATCGAACCTAGGACCTCTAGATCACACGGCATATACTTGTACCGCGAGACCACGAGGCAAAAGATAAGTAGTAGTATACAAATAGAGTTTGGCCTGGCAAAAAGCAGCCATCAACCCTCACAAATCAACATAGATAAATGTCAGCACAGATCTATACTTACCCATCACATGTAATATTTTTCTTTATTCACGCAACTAAGAAAATAAATGCTAATTAAAAATAATTAATTAACCATTCATTAACAATCACGCATGGCTATTGCCGCCAATTCTATAAGTTTCCTTGCCCCCACACGGTGATCGTGCGGGGGGCTAGCACAAGTATACGCTATTATAGTTAAATTAGACCACAGACCGCATTAATGCCGGAGAGGGTGCGTTCTTTACCGCTCTCAAGACAGCGGCTCTTAAACTTTTGAGGTCAAACGGCGCTTTATCCTTTTATATTCAGTATTTCCAGGTTTTCCATAAACCTTTCATGCAAATTAGAAAATTTAATCATGCAAAAAAAAAAAAAAATTAAGAAATTCGACACACAGATAGTTTCCTACCCGAAGTAAAATAGGCTGTTTGTGTCCGCGATAAAAATAATAGTCCTGTGGAAATTACAAAAACAAAGCAATAGATGTATCACCCGTATGTGACAGTTGGGTGTATTCATTATTCATCTTTTTATTTTCTCGTACCATTCCAATTTCAATTCAAAATATTTCTGAAGCCAATTGTAAATTCCACGCGCTTGCGTGAAAAAATCACCTGATATATTTTTCTTTTAATTGATAATGGCCGAATACTGAAACGCTACTTAATCTGAGGGCGACTTATATTTATGTGGCTGTTATAATTTAAGCGGTAAACTGAAAATCATTTATCGGTTTTAAGACTGTGATTAACTTAAATTTCCATAAATTACCACAAAAAGTTATTTTACATTATTTTTTTTTAGTATATACCGCTTAAATTATAACAGCCACTTAAATATAAGTGGCCCTCAGATTAAGTAGCGTTTCAGTATTCGGCCATAAGACGATTTAACAACATATGGATAGAATGAATAAAATGAGTGCGTGATGGTTTCGTTGAGGAGGCACCCAATTTTTCGCATAGAATGGAATGGCTTCGTAAATACTATGCGCTTCTCGGCTTGTGATATCTAGTACCGCCATTAATACGAGCGACGTCTCTCGAGAGATGGCCTGATGATATGATGGATGATAGTCGTGATGGCCTCGAGGTTTAGGTGCGGGGTCGAGAATATTGATGGTCGCGAGTACAGACCAGAGCACACACCTCTGACTTTTCGAAGTTATGTGTGTATTCAAAATGAATTATCACGTACTTTAACGGTGAAGGAAAACATCGTGATGAAACCTGCACACCTAAAAGTTCTTAGGAATTTCTTAAATGTGTAGTCCGCCAACCCGCACTAGGCCAGCATGGTGGACTAAGGCCTAAGCCCTCTCAGTCGTAGAGGAGGTTCATGCCCAGCAGTGGGACATATATGGGCTGATGATGATGATGAAATCTGAAGTCTAAAAATATGCTCAAAAAACTGCAATAAACTCTGCCCCCTGTGAATGTATGTTTGTATGCATTCACCTTTAACGACTAAGTGCGCCTAATTTAAGCTTAATAAATTTTAACATATAAATCACAGCCCAGCCCCGTGGCGCAGTTGGCTAGACACCAGCTTGCGAAACGAAAGGCCGCGGGTTCGATTCCCGCACCGAGACAAATGTTTGTGTGACCCACAAATATTTGTTTCGGGTCTGGGTGTATGTGAGACCGAAAAGTCTCTCGTAGTTTCTGATACCCACGACAACACTTGTATCTTAGTGTGGGATCAGAACTATGTATGTGACTGTTGGGTGTATTTATTTATTTATAAATCGAGTGAGAAACCTAAGTTTGCACACATCACAGCCTTCCCCACTCCAAAAAGCGTTAGAAACATAATTACGCACACACGAAATACGCGTAAGAGAAACCCCTGCTACCCGAGACCACTAGACCAAAGAAGCGTGCAAATAAAAAGAAAAACATTAGATTCCATAGCCCTTTCGTATACTCACGCATAGAGCCAAGATTTGCCCCTTTAGTTTGCCATGAATGAGTTCGGAGCGCTCTGAGCCTTTTCCATATTATATTCACAGTTTACGTACGGGTTTTGTAGAGGCCGTGCGTCGGCTGTAAGGGAAAAAATTGTTACTTTTCTATTCTGAATTTGTTTAAGCATTTCGTTGGTTATTGTGCGATTGAAGAGGCGAGGGTGTTTTGAGTACTGTTAATGTTACTTTACCGTTTTATTTCCAGCTTGTTACGGTTTTAGGATGTTTTTCGTATGAATTTCTTTTGCAGTTGTAATGTGGGCTCAGTCAGTAGAACGCATTTTAGTAGCGCATCATGCGCTGCAGTGTCTTCTTATAATATAAAACATTTGGATGTTTCTGAAATGAAAAGTACAGGTTTCGTTTAAACAAAACGGTAGAAAGAACTGCCTCGTCTTCTCGCGGTACAAGTATGTGCCGTGCAATCTTGAGGTCCTGGGTTCGATTCCCGGGTTGAGTAAAATGTTATTGGGGTTTTCCATTAGGAAATACTCAGTAGCAGCACGGAGTCTGGAAATGTGCCCGAAAAACGGCAATAGGCTCGCCCCTATTACGTGGGACTGATACATACTTGGCAAAATGTGGGTGTAGAAAAGCACCTCTGCCTACCTCATCAGGGAATACAGGCGTGAGTTTATGTATGTGTGTATGTAAAACGGTAGAAGTACCTAACGTTAGATATTTGGTTGATTATTATTGCGTGTATTTACATTTTAATTCATCGTTAGAATGAGGTAATTCGGGCAAGTGGAGAGGATAGATGAATGTAAATTATGAATATCATCGATAACCAGATCCTTTCGGACAAAATTGATCCACTAGCGTTGCGAAGAGACGTCGCTTATCTATGTGTCCTTTATCGCATTTACCATGGGGAGTGCTCTGATGAACTTTTCGGGTTAATACCTGCTGCTGAATTTGACTACCGCACCACACGCCAGTAATTGAAGTTCCATCCCTACCATCTGGATGAATGGCGTTCCTCAACAGTGCGGTTTAAACGGTGTTTCCTTCCTCGCACAACATCTTTGTGGAATCAGCTTCCCTCGGCGGTATTTCCGAATGGATATGACTTAGGGACCTTCAAGAAAAGAGCCTATATTTTCCTCAAAGGCCGGCAACGCACCGATGATTCCTCTGGTATTGTGGGTGTCCATGGGCGGTGTTGACCACTTAACATCAGGTGGCTCACCAGCTCGTTTGCCTCCTTTCCCATAAAAAAAAAAAAAAAGAAAAAGAATAAAATAAATAAATACACCCAACACTCACATAAATAGTTCTGACCCCACATGATACGAGTCTTGTGTCGTGGGTATCAGAAACTACGAGAGACTTTTCGGTCTCACAAACACCCAGACCCGAAACAAATATTTGTGGATCACACAAACATTTGTCTCGGTGCGGGGATCGAACCCGCAGCCTCTCGTTTCGCAAGCTGGTATCTAGCCAACTGCGCCACGGGGCTGTCATAAAAATATATAGAGAAAATAGTAGAAAAGCTTATGCTAGTGTCGAGAAATGGCATCCATGTAGATCTAACATTTTTGTATATGTTATTTTTGTATTTGATACCTTTGAAAAGGGAAGGACGAACCAACATGAATGTGGAATAGGTTTTATATGTACTCGTAACACGAGGAACTTAATACTATCTACCTAAGCCCAAAGGCTAAAAAAATGGGAGAGTTTCTATGAGCATAATACGTTGAGTGAGTGGATAACACAACACTTATTTCCAATAAAATTGATCGCATTGTTATCGATCTCCTTTTAAAATGAGTTCCATGTTAACCTGAAAAGATAAAACAACAACATTAAAAAAAATCAACGTTGTGCATTTTTGAATATTTTGGAATGGTTAGGGAATAATATTGCACAAATTGCTTTATTTATCAGTATAAAAGTATTATCATTAATGTGGTAAAATACAATAATTATCGCGCTATCGTACACAAACATGACAATTTATATTACATAATGCGTCTTACGCATTTTCAATCAGGGTCACGTGATTTGATGCGATTTCAACATTTTTACCTATTCCAAAAAAGTGCACAGCGCTGCTAAAAAAGTTTTCACTTTAAAAAATCCTAGTTAACCTGTGTAAAGTAAATAAGTCGGTAAATAAGCCTGTTCGTTAAAATAGCTCAAGTAAATGATTTCTTCTACTAAAACCCGCACAGTGGACATTTATGAGAAATGTTTCTTCTTAAAAAAGGAACATTAACATGCATTTCCAAAGAACTAGTTAAACGCTAATAACCGTACACTTAAAACTAATGGTCAAGATTTAATCGATAAAAAAATTACAGGGAATATTTAATGCACAAAAATTATATAGAGCTATCAAAATTATATTCATACAAAATTGAACTTTAAAGTGAAAAAAATAAGGGTTAGATTACGAATTGGTGAATGCAATGTCGAGTTTGCGTGGGGACAAAATGGCCGACCCCACGTTGGTAGAGACAATAAACAATTTTCTTTCTATAGAACCCACTGGCCACTAGTTCAATGTTAGTAGATTGTTGGGCATAGACTAAATTACCATAAAGTAGGTAGAATCGCAAATCTTTAATTCATTATTGACTCGCTCTCTATGATGGGAGACTCCAAAAAAAGCTAACAAAATAACGAAAGTGGTAACCCAAGTCTGCCTATCCAATCGGGGTTTTGGCGAGTGTATATATTATAAGAAGATAGTTACGATTTCTAGTGATTGCTTCTGAGAGACTTTATAAGCCACTAACTAAAAAGTATGCGAAATCAACATAGTGACGTCATAACAGTAATTTGATTATTTTATGTTTAATAATGTTTGCCGCTGCAGAGAATATGTACCAAGATAAAACTAACTTCAATGAATAAATATGTAATTGCAAAAATAAAAATTATTTTTATTCATTGCTTTGAGAACAACTGCTGATGACTTGTTTTCGCATTGCAGGCAGAACATGTTTTTGACATTTTTAAATACACTTTCATATTTCTAAATAAATAAAATATATTTTAAAAAAGGCTCCTAATAGTAAACTTATTTTTATTTTAACAGACATATTGAAAAAGAACAATAATTTTACTATAAAAAGAGCTATATATACGCTTAAATTGATAATTTTAGGGTACAAAGTCATCGTCACTAAAGTCCCTTCTGCCCCCAACTCATTGAGCAGCCGGACCTCAAACAATCGCAAGCTAGGGTTAAACAAATTAATTATTTACCGGTACCATTAAAGACTGGCACCGTGAAGGGCTCTCATATACTCAACTGGACGCAGCTGCTACCAATATCACTTATAATATTTCCTAGTTAGTTCATGTTTTGATCTTAGAGGGCTAGAAAAACTTGTTTGGGAAACTAGAATTCTTAAGAGGTTTGGACACCGCGTTAATTTTTTTTGTTTTAAAAAATTACTAAGGGTTGTGTGGCTGTTTATTGACCCATGTGTTCACTGCTATATTCACAACGAAAATTTTATAATAGTTTGTCCAGTGGCGGTACTTCCATAGAAGCCCAAAAACCCAGTTTGCCTTTTAAAATTCCAAATAATAATTTTTAGGCTTGAAGTCTTTATTTGACTAAAGCAATTTGTTAAATAAAGACCCATAATAAGCAAGTATAAACTAGATATTATTTACACAATTAACGTTTAACGCTTTTGGGCTTCTGTGGAAGTCCTGCCACTGAGTTGATCGTGTTGTCGGGCCTCTGACTTTTCTATACCTCAGATAGTTTCTGAAATACGTTTTAATATTACATAATTACCATTATGCGACTGCGTTATTGGTGGATAGAGTCCACTATTTGTAAATTCCAAATGATTTGTTTTTTTGTACTCTAGATGGCATTCTAGTTCTTGATCACAGTTAATTGATTAAAATTATTTCCACCGGGGCGAGAGACTCATATTCTTATATAATTCTTGCCAGTCTATTTAGATCAAATCGATGATACGTGATATAAATACTAAATTTGCAGATAATTAATACAGTAGAGTTTTGAATTAACGCTGAAGACGGAAAGAATACAGACGTAAGGGTATGCTCTCGTTCCACTACTAGCCATGACTTCGTTGAATCTTGAAACGAGTCAGACCTTAGTTCCCAATGTATTGTTTAGATTCATAATCATCAGCCCATATACGTCCCACTGCTGGTCACGAGCCTCCTCTACAACTGAGAGGGTTTAGGCCTTAGTCCACCACGCTGGCCTAGTGCGGGTTGGCGGACTACACACCTAAGAAATTCCTAAGAACTTTTAAGTGTGCAGGTTTTATCACGATGTTTTCCTTCACCGTTAAAGCAAGTGATAATTCAATGTGAATACACACATAACTTCGAAAAGTCAGAGGTGTGTGCCTGGGGTTTGAACCTGCGACTGCCGAAATTCTCGACCGCGCGCCTAAACCTCGAGGCCATCACTGCTTGTTTAGATTGGTAGACTTAACATATTTATATATACGTATAATCTTGGGTACGTCTTAACGATCGCTCAGTTGTATCCCTACAGACTTTAACTACTTGGCATAACTTTCAATGGGGTATTTCTTCACTCACGTTTCAAAAACTTAAAATTTAATAAAACTTCAAGATCTCGTAAAAAAGTCATACCTCGCAAAATTTTGTTATATCTTAAAGATTGCGAAATTTATTGCAAATCTCCTTAAGAACACAAATAGTCATAGACACGGCGTACGTCGGGCAGTGTCTATAGTCAGCCATTTTGCGAGCGGCGCTACAGAGAGCGAGGTAATTAATTTGTGGAAACCTCTTCTAAAGTGGCAACGTGATAAAATGGCGGTACAAGGAGTAAACGATTGGCGATAAGTCAAATAATTAGGCCTTAAGTGCACTGTGGTTGAGAATTTAAGACAATCATTAAGGTGGTTCTAATTCTGATGAATTGTTTCTAAATATAATTTCCTCTAGGGGCTTGATGAGAGTAGTAGTCGATGATCAAGAACAGTGACGTAAAATTTCAGATGCTTTTGTCCAGCAGTGAACTACAATCTGATGATTATAAATCAACGCAAAACAACTGTTTAATGATGATTGAGATGCATTCAGCGAGCCGAGCGATAGACAGATAGGAGAACGGTTCGAAGGGATTTACCTGTCCGAGGTGGTCATAGAAAATCGTGCTTGCAGTTGTGGCGTACCTAATATTTAATTTATTTATTAAATATTTTTATTTATTAACATATTTAATATTATGGATATTTATCCACAGTTACACTCACACGCATTACACAACACATATACATTACAATACATTACACTTACAGAACCCAATACATTAAATGTGGAGTACATTGGAGACACTGCATACCACGGGTCGGGCGTAAACCTGTTTTGCGTGGCGACAGAGATAAGCGACGGCGCGCATCGCTTCAACTCACGCGCCGGACGCGGCCAGTCGGTACACCTCTCTCGCTCGCGAAGCCCGTGTCACCTGCTACCTCGCCGCTTTATCTTGTCCGCGCTTAACAGCTGATCGTGTTTAATATATTCGTACTGTTATCTGTCTCATCACCTTCTGTTCTTGTTTGTTCTTATTGTGTCTTGACTTTTGCTATAATATATGTACTGTGCGATTAAACGCTTTAAACCGCTTGTGCTTGTTATTGCGCTCACGCCTGCTTCCATATTCATCCGACGCATCATCCACACGCAACACCAGGCGCTGTCGCCACGTGCCCACAACCAGGCACACCGACGCCGCCTATACATTAGCTACACAACTAGCCATACTGCTAAAGTAGCCACATAGCTAAACAGTGTTTTACCAGATAATACGAATATATGCGGGGATATACATAACCATGGAATTCCATATCTGATGGAATATCGATAACCATGAGGCGTTAAATTAGCTACAGTTATTTAAACAGCAAATGCTGTAAATATACTATAATCCGTATAGACAATTGATATTATATTTGTACCTTACTGTTCATATGATAACATAAATAATACTAAATTAAATGGTTCGCCAAACCGCACTAGGCCAGCGTGGTGGACTAAGGAGGCCCGTGCCCAGCAGTGGGACGTATATGGGCTGATGATAAAAAAAAAATGACAAAATATTGAACTATGAGGTTTCACCCTCACATAAAAGTTAAACTAGATAATACTAGACAGTGGTGGTTCTTGGTATAAAAATGTATACTTTATATAATTCTCTGCTATAATTTACAACCCGCTAAAGCTTATAACTCGCCCCACTATAAAACTCGTATCGAGTGCCGATATATTAACGGGGCGTATGTGGGTCACACTAAATGGCGGATGAAAAACGCTCTTCGCTTTTAAAACGCCAGTGTCACTTATTCTATTAAAAAAATCTTTGAAATCTACCGACTACGGTATTTAATATGTTCTTAATATGTTAAATGGCATAGAAGGTGCCTAAAATTGTCAGAAGTTGAGTAGACTTATAACGAGATGATGGTAGTAGTGTTTACACACGCGATCGCGGGTTCAAACTTTTTGAACTTATGTGCGTATACAAATAATTATCAACTACTTTAACGGTGAAGAAAAACATCGTGAGAAAACCTGTACATCTAAAATGTCTTGGAAATTTCTTAGTGTGTGTTCCGTCAATCCACACTAAGCCAGCTAGTGGCCCTCGCCCGGCAGTGGGACGTATATGGGCTGATGATGAAGAAATGATGATTGACAGTATTGGTCCTGGCAGCATTAGCTTCGAGTAAAAATAATTAGTATAAGTTTATTTATTAGGCTTGGGAAACGACAAAATTATGGTTATGGTAACATATTGATATCCACTTGATTTCATGAATCTTAGAGACTGATATAAGCTGCTTTTTAAATATAATTTTTTTTATTGACGACATCCATATATAGGAACATATAAGGACAAAGAAACCCCGGGCAAGCTTTTTAAGAAATAAAATGCGAACGATTCTAATAATTTCTCACTTATTGACTCGTCAAATGCATTTTTCTAACATCAAAGAAATAATAAAAAAAATCCCCGCGGCAATATTAACGTATTTTTAATTATTCATAGTGTATACTTGAATGATTTCAAAAACTATAGAGCCCGTTCAGTCTATGGTGTGAGGGAACAATTGCGCGGGAATTAATAGAGGCGCATAGACAAAGGGCCCAGTCTATGGTTTAACGCCTTTAGTGCTAGTAGGGAGCCCGCATGAATATTATTATTTGAAATGGAAACCACTTCCTATGTATCCTATGTATTCTCATCGATTGTGGAAATAAGGAAGTATGTACTATGTTATCAAGGGGTATTGCATTGCACAGTCTTCAGATTAGATTTATTTGCATCGTTGTTAGGACTAGTAGCGCCATCTGTTGGATACGGTTGGTGTTACGATCGATATTCAAATTCGTATTATATTTTTGTTACGTCAGAAACGGAAAAGCATCGCTACACAGACTAATCTTAAATATTGATATATGCCAAATTATTATAGGTACAAATGCTGAATTGAGTTCGCTTTATTTTTGTTGAGACAAATGTTTGTATGATCCACAAGTATTTGTTTCGTGTCTGGGTGTTTGTGAGACCGAAAAGTCTCTCGTAGTTTCCGATACCCACGACACAAGACTCGTATCATGTGGGGTCAGAACTATTTATGTGAGTGTTGTGGGCATTTATTGTGAATACACACGAACCTTCAAAAAATCAGAGGTGTGTGCCTGGGGTTTGAACCCGCGGCCGCCGATATTCTCGATCGCGCGCCTAATCCTCGAGGCCATCACTACTTCAATACCAAACATATTCCATTCTTCAAATTCTAATTTAAATAACATCTCCCCAAAACTTCTCCGCCAAATTGATGCTAAAAGTGGGAAATATGGCCGTCATCCGATATTTTAATATCCGCGGCCTTTTCTTAAAGGTTTAGAGCGCACTCAAAAGTAATACGGACTCGTTGAAAATACGAAACAAGATGGCGGCGTTATGGCCCGTTTTCCCTGTGGGGGGATTTATTTTCACTGAATATGCAATACATAATATTTTGCGATGTGCGAACGACGTGCGAAGGTGTTGATGTGGCATTATTTTTATTAAAAAGTTAACCCATTCGTCCCCACTGTGCTATTTTAGGACACTATATTCAACATTTTATTTAGTTGTTAGGGCTCATATTTTTAATGTGTCTGTTGAAATTCGTAATTTTAGACTATTTTTTTAATAAAATACTATTTTTTCGCTGTAAAAAATTTTAAGGTGATTTTAGTGTATTTTTTTCAAATTGATAATTTTTGTCTAGAGCTTTACTAAGGAAGAGCATTATGATCCGACTTCACATATTACGGAAAAAATACTTTATTTTCATATTATTTTGCCTTGCTATAAACTAAGGAAACTAAGGAACTTAATTTAAACATTTCATAAAAAAAAAACAATGTTTTCGATGCTTGGGAAGTATAGGGTAAATGAAAATGCAATCCACACATATTATTTCAGGTCTTCATCCCATTGGATTGAACTAATGCGAGGCTAGAGATATCATCATAATGCGTAAGATTTCGCTCAGAATATTTGTAGTACTCTGTACGACGTTTATCACAATACACTCAAATAGATTTTTGTACCAATTAGCAAACCTAAGATCAACAAAATGATGCATAAATCTTGGCATGATAGGACGAAACTTTATGCACCATTGCGTCGATTAAAATTTACACACATGACACACACACTCACATGCAGTGGCGGTACTTCCATAAAAGCCCAAAAGCCCAGCCTTACAAAATTCCAAATAATAATCTTAAAGCTTAAATCTTTATTTAACAAAAGCAATTTGGCATATAAAGGGTAACACTCGTTGAGAAACAAGTACGTCTTCAACTTTTATATTTTTCAACAACTTTTATATTTTTAAACATTAATCCCTCTTGCAACTGACAATTCCAACGACTGAGCTCGAACTGCTCAGCGACACCATTTTTTTACAGATCAATTGACGGTCTTATTTTTAAATATTTTTACAAAGTACAATAATCAATTTATATTAATCAAGATTATATTCTCATTAAAGTTATTGACATTTTAATTATACTTATAAGTAATAAAATAATCATTATGCAATTTTACTATTACTACAATAATTATTAGTAAAAGGTCTGTACGCATAAGCTTTTAATAATTTAAAAATATAATATTTTAAGGTATTATAATGAAATACATTTATAATTACTAAATATTACTATTAAATTTAGGCTAACACATATAAATGAGAATATGCTGACCCCACAATAAACAATTATAAACTAGACATTACACAATCAACGTGTAACGCTTTTGGGTTTCTATGAAAGTACCGCTATTGCTCACATGTATTCCCGAAAGGGTAGGCAGAAGTGAACACCTGCACCTACCTTTCGCCGGTTATCATGCTGGTTATAATTCCTATACATCGAGCCCAGTGGCGTGCCATAGGAGAGGCCTATGTCCAGCAGTGGACGTAAGAAAGGCTGCTGATGATGATGATGACGATGATTTATGATGACATTATTGCGAACACATAGGAACACTACGTACTGTTATTGAGAATTTCCTAAAGCAAAAGAAACAATAATACGTTGCTTACTCTATTATCAAACCTTAGCTTTCCCGATGGGATATCGAACACATGTAGATTTTTTCTCAGAAAGTAATGTATTTGTTTTGTAATTATGGTGTCTTATTTACTTTGCGTATACATAGCCACGGTAATATTATCATACAGTAGTTTAACTCGGCCGCATTTTGAAATAAATACCTACAGCCGCGCGGTACGTAAACATGCGATAGGGCTGCGAACATGCAGAATTTTAATTAAATCTGCCTACTACTACTGTACTTTGACTTTCTTACAATTTTTGTGATTGTAAATATTTTTATTTAAACAAATACAATGTTTTGTGAATGGAATAGGAAGTGTTCAATAAAAATGCATGTTATTTTTGGATAGGGAGATTTCTTGCAACCAAAAACAGCACAATATATAAACACAATATATACTTGTCATATTAAATAGGCACTTGCACTTATTTTGTATAAAAATCGCGCGGTTACTGCTTAAAAAACAACACCGTCCGTTCGTGACTGCGGCACATTCGCGACTGCCTGCATGCCGAGCGCAAGCCGAGATCGAGGCGCGTAGGTATAACTCGCGTTTTGCCCGTTTGTATGAAGTTAAACAACTGTATCATAGTATTACCGTGACATAGCTAAGATGTATATTTAGTTTTAAAGAATAATATGAATTAATTAATAGAAAATATTTATAAAAATTCTGCCGCCCCCGGGTGGGCTCGAACCACCAACCTTTCGGTTAACAGCCGAACGCGCTAACCATTTGCGCCACGGAGGCGATGATGTATGCTGACAAAATATATAGCCGCAAAATCAATCGACAAAATTTATCGCTTTAATTACATAACCTTACAATAAAGATAAATTATTTTTGATATAATTATCACAGTATTATCTCAAGATTAATTAGTACTGCCGTATTTATCTCTTTCAAGAGGTTTTATTTAGAAAATTGCTATTATCTTAATACATACATACATACTTAAACTCACGTCTGTATTCCCCGAAGGGGTAGGCAGAGGTGCATTTCTGCACCCACATTTCGCCAGGTATGTATCAGACCCACGTAATAGGGGGCGAGCCAATTGCCGTTTTTCGGGCACATTCCCAGACTCCGTGCTGTTACTGAGAATTTCCTAATGGAATAACCCAATATCACTTTGCCCGACCCGGGAATCGAACCCAGGACCTCAAGATCGCACGGCACATACTTGTACCGCGAGACCACGAGGCAGTATTATCTTAATATAAGATATAAGTGTTAATAATGTATTGTTTTTTGTGGTTCCATATCTTAAAATTAAGTGCAATTTCGTATATCAAACGGAAAAACGAAAAACATATTCGATTTTTAGTCCGTGTGTTTATGTGTTCATTTTAAAGCATACTCGTGGTCTCAAGGTCCTGGGTTCGATTCCCGGGTCGGGCAGTGTTATTGGGGTTTTCCATTAGGAAATTGTCAATAGCAGCACGGAGTATGGAAATGTGCCTGAAAAACGGCAATAGGCTCGCCTCCTGTTACGTGGGACTGATACATACCTGGTGAAATGTGGGTGCAGAAATGCACCTCTGCTTAACCCTACGGGGAATACAGACGTGAGATTATGTATGTATGTTTAAAGTATATTTTTGTAATTAGATCGGTAAAAAGTCCGCTCATGTCACCTATGCTGGCAACAGAGTATTATACTCGTACTTGGTTGGATTCCGTTTTCGGGCACATTTTCAGGCTCCGAGGTGATTTACTTTAAATAAAAAGGCATCCATTACTATTATATTTTCTCAACATATATGAGCTCAGTTGAAGTCACATCCAAGACAGGGTGTTCGTACCTCCGCGGAGGAAAAACTTGAAGATTTTTCCTTCGAGTACTCTTTACATTTTTTTTAATGTTTATGGAGAGAGGACCCTATAAAGAGGTCACGATACGCATCTCGCGAGAATCGCCGCGGCCATGACGGCAAATATATTTCTTAATGAAATCATATTAAGAAGTTCTTCTTTCATTTTACTCTTTTTCTTCTTATTTCTAGCTGTTTTATATATATCAACTCTCTCTCGACAGTAATAGGATAAGTAGAGAGGTATTTTTAAGTAACGTTAGTTGTTTCAAATGTTTCAAAACCTATAGTGTAACAAGTATAAAAATTATTATAAGTATTGAGGGTACTTCCATCACAAATAGGAACGTAAATGTCATGGAGCCTCGGTAGGGACAATGATTTACAAGAACGGACGACGACCAGACTCGGTGATTCTGCAACGGCGCAGCGGTTCACTAAAGCGAGACATGGCTAAGGGTAAGCAGAGATCCTGCGCCGGGTGAGTGTAATTATTATGTTATTAAGTGTTGATTATATGGGCTATAGCGGAGAAGATATTCTTTGTTGTAATCTTTGTTAATGTGTCTGTTTCATGATTCGTGTTTTGATAAGTAGAGTTTTTTTAATAGGTTATTACAGGAGGCCTTTCAAGATTTTGTGCTGTGAATTTACGAAGAAAAGGTATTTTTCCCAACCGGAAATCGAACTAAGGACCTATAGATCGTACAATTATGCCCCGTCACGATTCACGCAGGTTTACCCGATCGTGTTTGATAATTTGAAATGACAGATTGGGTGTCGAATTCATAATAAAAAGAGTAGAAAGTGTGATTTCATATATAGGCCACGCACCTAAGAAATTAATAATTTATAATTTAAAGATACCAGGGGGCGTAGTGAAAAATCGTGCTATCTCTTTCATACGCCCACTTATAACTATGGTGACGTCACCCGTACTATCTTGCATCCTTTTTTAACTACTAGAAAAAAAACACTAACCACATTCTGTTTAAGAAATTAAAAAAAAACACAACATGATGAGTATAAAAAATAAAAAAGAATAATTTTTCGTAATTCTTCTTCATTAAAATAAGGTCTTTCTGATATTAGAATCCAGCTATGCCACGTGGTTTGCCTCACGTAGGATTTGCTATTAGGTATAAATGCTATTCCGGGCCATAACCTAGATTCCAAGGAGGATTCTTGATCGTTAAAGTACGTGATCATTCTTTGTGAATACACACATAACTTCGAAAAGTCATAGGTGTGTGTCTGGGGTTTGAACCCGCGATCGTCGAGATTCTCAACCGCGTGCCTATACCTCGAAGCCATCAAGACTTCCACATACATCCATATTATAATATAATTTCGATTGGATAATAATAAGACAGCGCCTGGGTCTATCGGTCAGTGTAATTTCATTAGAATTTTACACAAAACTCGTGTTTAAAAACCCGCAGTTATTTAGTCGAGTCAACAAGTTCAAAAACGTGTTAAATAGAAATAAAGCTCCTAAAAATATGTGCCATACCTCATTCGATTCGGAATGACGTCTAGAAAAATGTTTTTTAAGGGCATATTAGCACATAAAAAATTGCAATAGTTATTAACAAAATAAGAAAAAAAAAACAAGGTATTTAGTTTTTCGTTAATAACTTTTAAAATAATGATATTTAAGGAATTATGAAAAAAGATCCTGAAAGAAGAGAAAATTTCCAATAAAAAAGTCCTTACTCCCGGAACTCTATCTATATTATTTATAACTTTTATTTAACGCTGGAAATAGCGCTCCGCGAGGGCGTTACGACATAGGCGCGTCGTCTAAAAAGCCGGTATATCACCTAAAATAATTTATTTCTAATATTAAATAACAATTAAAAAATTTGAATAAATTATGGTGTAATCTAGACACTTGAACGAAAATAACCACGGCGAAAAATATTTTTTTTGACAACTTTTTAAAAAGTTACACCATTGTTAATTAACTAATGTTTTTCCAATCTCTGTTTTTATAAATTACGGCATAAAAGTTTCAAAAATTAGTCTAAAAATATTTCGCTTCGTGGAGCTCTTCTTACTTAGGTACTTAATAAAGTTATGCAAAAAAAAATTATTAAAGTTTATTATTTTGTTAATTATATTTTTTTTAAATAGACTAAAAATGAAATTTCTAAAAAATGTTATCAAAAAAATTTTTTTTTGGTAATATCTTATTATTGCTGTTTTTGCATCTAATATAGGTAGTAATTAACATTGGAAAAAAAATTGTTACGTCATTTGTTAAGAAATTGTTTATAAACAAATAGACTATTTTGCGATTTAAAAAAAAAATTTTTTTACTATCTTATTGCAAAGGTTAAATGATAATTTAAAAAAGAAAAAAAAAACTTAAATATTTCTTTTTATTGTTTATAATCGTTTTTTTTATATTTCAATTGTTTAAATAATTAGTTAAGAAATTATTTTATTCTTAATAATCCTCATTGACCCTTTTCAATGGAATAACAGAGAAATATATTTTTTTTATAAATAATTTAATTGTTTATTAACTTAACAATTTGTTATAAACAAATAATATTAACCGTTATATTTTTTTTCGAAAACTTCAAAAAATTACAAAAACAACCATGTATAACAAAGTTAAGAAATTTTATTTTTTAAAAAATTAAGAAAAAAAAATTTTTTTTTATAACAAATTGTTAAGTTAATAAACAATTAAATTATTTATAAAAAAAATATATTTCTCTGTTATTCCATTGAAAAGGGTCAATGATGATTATTAAGAATAAAATAATTTCTTAACTAATTATTTAAACAATTGAAATATAAAAAAAACGATTATAAACAATAAAAAGAAATATTTAAGATTTTTTTTTCTTTTTTAAATTATCATTTTACCTTTGCAATAATATAGTAAATTTTTTTTTTTTTAAATCGCAAAATAGTCTATTTGTTTATAAACAATTTCTTAACAAATGACGTAACAATTTTTTTTCCAATGTTAATTACTACCTATATTAGATGCAAAAACAGCAATAATAAGATATTACCAAAAAAAAATTTTTTTGATAACATTTTTTAGAAATTTCATTTTTAGTCTATTAAAAAAATATATAATTAACAAAATAATAAACTTTAATAATTTTTTTTTGCATAACTTTATTAAGTACCTAAGTAAGAAGAGCTCCACGAAGCGAAATATTTTTAGACTAATTTTTGAAACTTTTATGCCGTAATTTATAAAAACAGAGATTGGAAAAACATTAGTTAATTAACAATGGTGTAACTTTTTGAAAAGTTGTCAAAAAAAATATTTTTCGCCGTGGTTATTTTCGTTCAAGTGTCTAGATTACACCATAATTTATTCAAATTTTTAAATTGTTATTTAATATTAGAAATAAATTATTTTAGGTGATATACCGGCTTTTTAGACGACGCGCCTATGTCGTAACGCCCTCGCGGAGCGCTATTTCCAGCGTTAAATAAAAGTTATAAATAATATAGATAGAGTTCCGGGAGTAAGGACTTTTTTATTGGAAATTTCCTCCTCTTTCAGGATCTTTTTTCATAATTCCTTAAATACCATTATTTTAAGTTATTAACGAAAAACTAAATACCTTGTTTTTTTTCTTATTTTGTTAATAACTATTGCACTTTTTTATGTGCTAATATGCCCTTAAAAAACATTTTTCTAGACGTCATTCCGAATCGAATGAGGTATGGCACATATTTTTAGGAGCTTTATTTCTATTTAACACGTTTTTGAACTTGTTGACTAGACTAATTCTTGAAACGTTACTGTTTAAGAAATTACTTTTTTAGTGTCTTGAAATAAGTGGTTTTAATATCGCAATTTCAAAGAAAAAAATTGACACGGACATAAAAACGTTATACCTCCATTTTAAGTATACCAAGAGGCCTTTAAGTGTGGTGGTGCAATCTATACTTCATCATCATCCACAGCCTTTATCACGTCCACTGCTGGACTTCAGTGGCGGTAGTTCCATAGAAGCCCAAAAGCGTTACACGTTAATTGTGTAATGTCTAATTTATGTCTAATATTTGTGGGGTCTGGATATTCTCATTTTTATGTCAAATTGATTTTGTTAAATAAAGATTTGAAGCTTAAAGATTATTATTCGGAATTTTGAAACTGGACATTTGGGCTTTTATGTAAGTACCGCCACTGCTGGACTTAGGCCTCTCCTATGGCACGCCACTGGGTCAAGTCTAGACTTGCGGACTCAAATCAAAGGTAAATAATGTTTGAAGTACTGTGTACAATAAATTATCATACACTTAGATGGTGACAGAAAAACATAGTCAGGCAATTGGGTCGCCCCTTATTACTTTGACTTATTGTATATCCGACAAAACGTGGGTTTAGAAATCATCATCAGCCCATATACGTCCCACTGCTGGGCACGGGCTTCCTCTACCATTGAGAGGGTTTAGGCCTTAGTCCACCACGCTGGCCTAGTGCGGGTTGGCGGACTACACACCTAAGAAATTCCTAAGAACTTTCTTTACGTGTGCAGGTTTTATCACGATGTTTTCCTTCACCGTTAAAGTACGTGATAATTCATTGTGAATACACACATAACTTCGAAAAGTCAGAGGTGTGTGCCTGAGGTTTGAACCCGCGAATGTCGAGATTCTCGACCGCGTGCCCAAACCTCGAGGCCATCACGACTTTCACTTCGATTTAGAAATATACCTCCTCTTTTCAGGGACAAAAGGTATTAATAATATTATTAAAGTTACTATTGTACCTATAGTTCTGTCTACCACAGGGGTTATACCCAAGCGGTTGCACCAATCCTTGAAAATACTTAATTTACCACCCAGTACTTACTTCTTATTGCAAAAAGCCGCGATTTTAAATACTTGCCGTATTGTTAGAAAATTTCTAGAACTGCCTCATGTGAAAACCAACCTGATACACACTTGGCCTAGGCCCGTGTGCCTCAGATTTAACCGGACTTTTCCGAGAAAAATAAACAAAAATTATAATAATAATATAAGTATGGATGTATTTACTTCACAAATAAGTTAAATAATACACCTGACGCGTCGAGTTGACATTGAATTAATAGTTTTAGTGTAATGTATACAGGGTGAATTCAGACCGTGATCGGAAACTAAGGCAGGTAATAAATTATTATTATTTATTAATTGTTACATCTTGTAATAATAAAATTCAAATAGTATTAATTTAATTCATCAGGCGGAAAATATTTTCAGATAACCCGAGCACTATCTACAAGTGCGTAGTACAATTTAATTTTAGTCAGACAGTTATATGTATGTAATATGTCTCAATTTAAATATAATGCTTTAAAAACTAGATATATTAAATTATTATAAAAATTGTTATTGTCATTGATGCTTCATAATAATAATAATAATAACATTTTTTGGACGCAGTTTTAAAGTTTGTATGTATATACGATATAACGCGACTTGTCGGCACAATAGCGTTTAAAAAATTTAAGACCGATTTTTATCATTTTTAAATATTGATAAAGACCAAGGTTAAATTCGAAAATAAGCTTTATTGGACAAATAGTTTGGAATACATGAGTTTCAAATAAAAATCTTCAAAATTTATGTTTTTACCACTTAATTTGACATTAGTAAATTGCTTTAATTTTATTTACTCCTTAGAAGGGCCTTTTTTTTATTCTATTCTAAAATTCTACCTATTCTTTACCTAATAAGAAAATCTAGGTACGCTATCGTGCTGACAATAAACTTTTAAACTGTAAAACAATATTATATTGTGAAGAATCAATGACAATAACATTTTTTATCACTATTACTTATTATTGTTATCTTATCTATAATTATAATCTACTACTTTCTATTAATTTAGTATGTAGTCATTATGTAGGTGATTATGACGGGGCTTCATTATTTCAATAAAATCCATTAAAAATTATTTATTATCATTAATATTTTCTAAACCTCTCTAAATCTGATAAGTTATTAACGACATTTAATTATATAAATATAACTAAATAATTAAATAAAAAAAATGAACTGACTTAATAATTAAAAATCGTTTTAAAAACATTCAATGTTTCTCACCAGGCTCGCGCGTTGTGTTAAACAAAAATTAAACAAAATATTTTGAAGGATAAAATAAATAAAACCAAAACACAAATTATCATGGTAAATCAAATGGATTTATTATTAGACGACATTTTACAAATCTTCGAGATCTACACATTCCCCTACAGGAAGATCACCATCGTTAATAGAATATTGGCAAAATGAAGGTGGAAATCGTGGACAATCGTCATTATTTTTGCACTGCAAAATTAAAGAACAATAAAATTATATTATATTTTTATCTTTATATTAATAATATAATAATAATAATAAATTACCGATTGGCCATTCACAGTGATAAAAACGAGCCCACACAAGACGATTAAGAAAATAGCCAAAATTATTTTCGACATTCTTGGGATTTATTGATTCCTTTGGAAATTGATCTGACAAAAAAAAATAATAATAATTAAGTTTTTTAAAACAAAAAATACTCACTTTTAAATTGTTTTATGTTTATAAATTCCAACTATTTATTTTGATTTTTAAACATTTTGATTTTTAAACCGTGAGCGAAAAACCACACAGAAGGATTTTTTTTTAAATTGATACAAAGAAAAAAAAATGCCCTGTTCACACAATTATTGTACACTTGATAGGAAAATACTAAATTGTTGAATTACTACTTGTTGAAATAAATTATTTATTAATTAAAAAATAATCTAAACTGAATTGACTATTTAAAACTAAATATAAGAAAATATGTAAGTAATATTATAATAAAAATTGATTGTTAATTAAATAAAAAATACCAAATTTTGAAGTAAATCTTTTTCAAAGCCGTGGACAACACCAGACCGTGATAAAACTTTGTAAATTAAAGATACCGATATAACGGTAATGCCCTTTATATACTTCTTCATGAGTCCCACTATCACGGCTATCACGACTATCACGACCAATGACAGCCCAGCCGACGCCTTATCTACTTTTAATTAGGCATTGCACGATCCCAATTGGCTGGTCAAAAGTAGGGGAGCTGGGGGGAATTGGAGCCTACTAAGGAAAAAGATTAATAAAAGTCAAATTTATGGATACTTTAGGAACTTTTTACTACAAACTAAATCTTTACCTATTTGACTATCATTTAATCACAGTGTTAAAGTTACATTATTAGACATTTAGCCGCAGATAAACTTTAAAGAAAAAAACAGAATCGCTCTCATTACCCGACTTTGTGGGAAATGAGAGCCTATAAATTCCCATATGTGTAATGGGAGCTACTTAATTATTAAATCAGCCTCAAAAATTTCTGTCAGTCTAAAATCTCACTTATTCATAAGAATTTTAATATAAACGTAAAAAAAAAACAAGCAAGCAACCAAGTTCCCTTTTCCTTAGTATTTTGGCATCAGAGCCATATAAGCTCTGATTACCCGACTACCACTATTTTGAAATTAAATAAAATGATATACTGAATCTAGCTTGTAACGATATTATACGCACAGATACTCAAAATTGATAAGATTAGCTATAAAACCTATAACGTATAACTGCACACATACCTGGCCGATGAAATTTCTTATTTTTTATAAGCGCGGACCAAAAAATCGAAAAACGTTCGTGGTCACACAACACGTGGCACTGGCGAGTCTAGCGCCACAGGGAGACACGATCGCAGCGTGCCGAAGGGGCCCAAGTGGCAACCGAGTGAATATGAGTTGTAGTTTTGGCTCTAGTCGCACCGCTCCCATTACCCTCTGGCTCCCATTACCCTCTGTTCCCCTAATACCTAGACATATTTCAAGGCAAGATTAAACAAACGAAAATTTTTAGGCAAGTGGAAATATTTTCTGACTGTCGATTTTTTAGATTTGTAAAAAATAAACAAAAACTCAGCAATTTTTAATGAAATTTTATTTTCATTTTTTACTAATAATTTGCCCATTTTTTTACCAAAAATATAAGTTAAATAGAGAGAAATACCTAAAATGACTAATTATCAGTAAATATTTAGTGTCATACTTACTTGTTATCTACAATTAATATCTAGACATTCTATAAGTTAATTAAGATAGTCCTTAGGCAGCGTCCATTAAAGAAAAAAAAAATTCTTTATTTATATTTAAATATTAAGCAACAATATGTACTTTGTAGTTTAACTAAATTCTTTAGAACGACGTGCTTATAAAAATATAATAATAATTATGAAGGTAGATCTAGGCACAAAATAATCCAAGGATCTAGAATAACGAAGACTAAATTTCAAAACAGTCCACTGTATACTGCAATTAAATATTTTAATATGCTACCGAATGAAATAAAGAATACACATACATCTACTAAAAAAATTAAAAATAATATCAAAACATGGTTGATGTCCAGTCAAAAACAACTAGCAACCGAATAAAATAAATGTCACTTGCGCTAGTCGTAATAATAGTATTAAGTATCATAATTATAACTGTTACAAAACTTGCACGATTCTGGTGCTCTTCTATGTTTTCGCTTTATATTTTTCTATTATAAATAATGTACAAATATTTCAATACTAAGTATTTTCTGTTAAATATAGGCACATATATGATAAACTAACCATATATGTCTATTAACTCTTCCCGAACTATCCTTTATAGGATTTATATGTACGATGCATGTATATCTATCTCTTTTTTTGGGAAAAAATCTCTTCAAGCTATTCACAGCTTTAGAGTCTGTGTACAAATTTGTGATTTAAATGCATTTGAATTGAGAACAAGATTTTCCGCAGTTAAATAGCAGCCTCGTAAAATAGAGAATGTCGTATTTTAAGAATGAAAAATAAAAAGCCAATTCCCAATTGGGTCAATTCCCAAAAATAATTGATTCGGATTGGGTGTTTGTAAGTCAGAAAAATCGCTTAGCTTATACTCACGACATAAGACTTATCTTAATATGGGTTGAGAAATATGCATGTGATATATAGTTTATTTATTCTTCCCGACGACATTTAACTTTTCCACTATTTGCTGTCGACAGAAACCCGAGGCCTCAAGGATTCGGAAGACTTCTTCTCTTACTTCCTCTCCTGCGCCAAGTCACTCCACAGCAATTAGAGAGAGAGTTCTTCGCAAAAACCATAGGCCAGACCCCAATGGAGAAGGTTTTAGCCGATATGTATAAGAATTAAAGCGTAAACAAATATTTGCCCTCGCAGATATGACGGAACAAATATTTTGTATTTGTACGTGCGTTGCGTATTTCACGGGTTGAAGTTAAATATTATATAAGTTGACTAGCTTTTGCTCGCGACTCCGTCCGCGTAGACTACAGGGTTGGGTTCAGAAAGAAAGTAAGTCTATTTTACTCCACAGAGTCCCATTTATGTCCATACCAAAAAAACATTCAAATCGGTCAAATAGACGTGAAACGTGTGCCGCTGCGCACCGGCGGCCGGCCAGCGCGGCGCCTTGTACATCATAATTGCGCGCTTGATAATTTTTTCGCTGCGGTGTTATTTTAAAACTGCGATATCTTCTAAGATACTCATTGAAATCAAATGATGTAAAGGGCAAATTTCTTTTAAATTAAATACTTGTGATGAATAACGTATTTATTTGGATAAGGATTAATATCATCTTTATGAAAACACCTTCACAAATAATGCTTTATTTTAGAACTAATTTGGTTAGCATAAAAAAGATTATAGTGAGCCAACCTTAAATGATAGACATATGCTATCGCGGACTTTTTTTTAGAACTTTTAAAGGGGAACAATTCTGTCATACATTATTTTATCGAAATTTTAACCGTTTCCGCAGCGCACGCAGCGGAAGTTCTCAAAAGGAAATACAATACAAAAAATTATTATTATTACTTAATTATTAATAAAGAATAAACTAATACTTACGTATTTAATTCTTTTGCACTGAATTATCACTGTCAATTGCATTCAAGTCACTTGCTGGTTCACTTGCCATGCGCACGCCTGCGCACGTCTCATTTAACGGTTTTATTCCACGCGTTCTTTTTCCACGAATTTTTACTATCACATTTTTTTCAGTTCGGTCGCGCAGCAATATCCCTATCCCCTCCAAGCCTGCCGTAAGGAACTTCGTTCCAAAAATAAATAAATACATCCAACAGTCACATACATAGTTCTGACCCCACACTAGGATACAAGTCCTGTGTCGTGGGTATCAGAGACTACGAGAGACTTTTCGGTCTCACAAACACCCAGACCCGAAACAAATATTTATGGATCACACAAATATTTGTCTCGGTGCGGGGATCGAACCCGCGGCCTCTCGTTTCGCAAGCTGGTGTCTAGCCATCTGCGCCACGGGGCAGTAGCTACGGTGATTACAAACCCATTGGCATTTATTAATTTTTTGTCGTATTTTTTTATTTTTTGTCGGGATTTTTTTTAAATGTCACGGTGTTTGTAATTCAGCTATTATCTGCCTCAGTTTCCGATCACGGTCTGAATACACCCTGTATAAATAATTGTAATTGGTCACATACCATTGAAGGTAATTGGATACCACGTAATATACTAATTTTGTTTGAACACATGTACTACTTCCAAAAAAATAAAATAAAAATATTCACGGCCATTGTAGAACAGTTGTTTACACACCAGACTGAAAAGACAAGGCAACCCAGCACCGATACAAATATTTGCATAGGCCACAAATATTTGTTTCAGATTTAGATATTACAAATGAACACACGTACATACATAAACTCACGCCTGTATTCCCTGATGGGGTAGGCAGAGGTGCATATCTACACCCACATATATAATACAAATGAACACACATAGGTATTTACATGGACACGATAACATCCTGCTATATTTACTAACTACAAATTCGTTTTAATAGACGCGATTTCTACGTTTCGAATTCCCCCCGAAGCAAATTTAATTTTAAATTTGTTAAATTTCGACGTTCATGACACTTTCAGAAGCTGAGAGTATGCTTAAGTTCCTCGAAGATGGCTTAATCTGGATAACATAACAGAGAGAGTAACAGTTATAATATCTATTGATGTTATGTTTTAACAAACAGATCCAAAGTTTTTGCAGTCGAATCTGTTTCATTATGTTTCCATTGAGAACATTTGGCTAAATGTAATAATTTGAGTAAAAGGCGGATTAGGAACCGACCCAGATTTAGCCAAGTTAAAAGACCTAGGCTTTCGTTCATAAAATATATAATTTTTACAACAGTCGAGTAAAGGGCTAACAAGTAAAAAATCCTTGATTAAATATAATAAAAAAACACGTGTCAACTTCCCCGCAAAGACATTTTAATTAATTACTAACAACACATCGCCCTACACACACGCGCACACACACACACACACACACGCGCGCGCACACACACACTCACAACACGCATTGAGTGGTAAGCGTGAAAATTCACGCCCTAGCTCGGGGTTTTCACGTTTTTTTTTTAATTACAACCCCGCTGCGCTATTGTCGCACAGCCCTAGTGGAAGGGGATCTAGTTCCAGGGCTGTCAAATTGATTTTACATTTGTTTAAAAAAAGTATGTTTGTAAGAGGTCAATGACATATTATAAGGCATTTGGTGAAGATCATATCATTTTAGACTATTTAGCGAAAACGAGTACCTAATAAGGATTTTGTCCAATTCCGTTTTCCACGTTTCATATACAATAAAACATGTTAATAAAATTAACATTTTCTATAAAACCGCTTTTAAATCCATTGAAAAATAAGTAGTTTTTTTTTAATATATATTTTTTTATGTGTATGTATAATTGGAATATATTGCTGTCCCGCCAATTATAAATAAAATAACGAACAATTTGTTTTAATTTCTATTGCGTACTTACAAATAGAAATCGTTGTAGAATAATCTATTGATTCTATGTTATTAGTAAAAAAAAATATAAACATGGCAGGATTAGTCAATGCAATAATAAACTTGTTCTAAGTCTATTATATCGTAGGTATTCATTTGTTTTGTGTGGAATTCTTAAAAATTGGATTTAAATAATATGCAATGAGGTAAATCTATAGCTACCTATTAAAGTAAAAAGTCTTTCTAAGATTTAAAATATTCAAAACACAATATAATAATTTGTAATATTTTTTTAACAGTTTTTGTTTAACAGTTTCATGATATCTGAGGCCTCTAACTCGCTATAAATACTATAACTTGCTTCATAATACAAAAAAATACAATCTTCTGAACCTAACTAACAATTGGCGGCTTTTATCGCTTAAAGCGATTTCTTCCAAAACAACCAGATATGATTAAAAGACAAGTTGCGCTGATAGCTGTAGGTACATCCCAAGGCGAGGGTGTTGAGGTCATCCTCGCTTTTATTTATTTTTCCTATCCCACTACACTCCCGCCACTGTACCTCCTGTGCTCCAGGATCAACAGCGGCACGCACAGTATTGACGCTGAGCAATGAAGCTCAGCGGATCTAAGGGGACCTAAATTTGTCATAATCCCGGGTTTTGAACCCGCAACCGCCGAGATTCTCGACCGCGCACCTAAACCTCGAGGCCATCACTACTGAATAGAATATGAAATACTCGTAGTTTACCAGACCATATGTTCCCCTTCTATCTCCTTGCTTTCGTCGTGGCGTGAAGAAGCATCTCGTGTTTATTATCAGATAGGGTGTTGTCACTTTATCGTACCAGAATAAAAAAAATGGTATGTTATATTATATAATATTTAATGCATCGGCAACCCTAGAAGGCATCGAACTAGGGGTCTCAAAGCGTAGACCCTACTACCACGGTAATATAGAAAATATACGGACAGCGCTGTATTCATAGCCCACTAGTTATATTTTTGCAAATATATCCTAAGCTCAACTCCTAATTGAGGACACGTACTGTGTTCATTAAATTTAATCAGGGATTAGATTTTTTTTAACAGATTTGTGGATTACAGCAACTGTTTCTTTTGAGTAGCGTTCCCGTTTCGTTCCCTCACGAAATGTGTTTGTAAGAATCGATTTTTCCTAATTCCGACTCTTCGGAGAATGTACGTTTATTCATCATCATCAGCCCAAATACGTGCCACTGCTGGGCACGGGCCTCCTCTACAACTGAGAGGGTTTAGGCCTTAGTCTACCACGCTGGCCTAATGCGGGTTGGCGGACTATCATCATCAGCCCAAATACGTCCCACTGCTGGGCACGGGCCTCCTCTAAAACTGAGAGGGTTTAGGCCTTAGTCCACCACGCTGGCCTAGTGCGGGTTGGCGGACTACACACCTAAGAAATTCCTAAGAACTTTTTAGATGTGCAGGTTTTATCACGATGTTTTCCTTCACCGTTAAAGCAAGTGATAATTCATTGTGAATACACGCATAACTTCGAAAAGTCAGAGGTGTGTACATGGGGTTTGAACCTGCGACCGCCGAAATTCTCGACCGCGCGCCTAAACCTCGAGGCTATCACTGCTCGCACGTTTATTAATTGTTTAAATTGATCAGTTCCGCCAAACATGCGATTGTCTCAATTTATGACTAAAATAATCCTAAAGTCGATTAGAACAGCCAGAAACTGTTACGGGTCTGTGAACTCGTATCTTATTATGTAGTCAAAAGTATCCATAATCCAAGTACATATAAGAACGTTGTCTGTATTCATTTATATCATTTCTACGTTATCATGAATTTTGAATACACACGTTATTTCGAAAATTGTTATAGAAATAATTTTATCCTCGGTATTTTGTTCTAACCTTTATCTTTCCACAAGCACTAGAACCGTGTTTCGAATAATAGCTATGAGGCCATTCCTCATTCTTTATTTCGCCGCGTCTATAAAATAGAAAACTGTACGGGAGTAAATGTAGGTATATTTAATCATAAAAATAGGGCATAATTATGTCGACTGGTAAGAAATGCAGTCGTATCTTGCCATTCGGAACTTTATTTCGACCGCATTTGTTTAGTTTCGATTGTAAGTTTGTACCCATTTTACTGTATCAGACGTAAACAAGCTACTGCTGGTGCGTAGTGACCCCTAATGATTCAACCATCTCTCAGTAATTGTTAGTGCTATCAAAAAACAGGTCAAAAATCTAAGCCTAACCTAAAATAAAACCAAATAAAATAATCATGGAATCGATAAAATGTTACATAACTTAGATTTAGTGATTTCAAAATGTATTTACCCACCCAGTCCGGAACTTAATCAAAACGATATTCATCACAAGGAAACATGGATACAAAAAGAACTTCGTAAAAATTTTTAGATATACCAAGTTCTCGAGTTGTTATTTGCATTTTTAAATATGAAGTTGGATATACAAAAAAATAAATAATAATCCACTATTATTGATGTATACCTACGTGATGTAATGTAAACGGAGTGTAGGGCGCCCTCTGGCTAGGTGGGGTGACGATATTCGCAGGGTGGCTGGCAGCGGTTGGATAAGGAGGGCCGAAGATCGAGCCCAGTGGCGTGCCATAGGACAGGCCTATGTCCAGCAGTGGACGTGAGAAAGGCTGCTGCTGATGATGATGATGATGATGATGATAATGATTGATGTATAGAAACGTGAAATCACCCCTAATAACGCTACAAAAGGCGATATTTTATACAGCACTCGCTTAAATCAAAGCGTGTAAAGAGAAATTGATCGAAACTGAATCCATTGTGAAAAATAATATCAAACAACGAGGAACAAACACTGCTGTGGAAAAAACAATGCGGCGTCTCTCACACCGAAGCGTAATATTGGATTTAAATACTCCACCTTTTAAATGCCTTGTTGGTCCCGCGGTATAATTCTGCTGTCTTCGGTCTAAAGAGTTGTTGGGGTTTTCAATTGCAAACTCTCGACAGTGGAGTCAGCACGACCTAACAATTACCTGTGCCGCGAGGCCACGAACCAGTCAACATATTATAGTCCGAATTTCTAATAAATCACTTTAATAACAAGTGACAATCAATAAATATATACACAACTTTATGCATGCACATGGTTCAACGTCCATAAACAAGGTAACGTTGCAAAGATAGCAAAGACTCGCTAGATGTATTTATTTATTGAAAACTTTATTGTACACATAAGATTAAAACTATGGAGTACTGTAGACTAAATAAGTACAATGGGCGGTCTTATCGCACAAGAAAAAAATACGTGACGAAAATAATATAGAAAATAATACGTGACGTTTCGAAAATACACAAGGTCCATCTCGTTATTTACTTTAAAATAATAATAATAAGATATTATGTAATTCCTGATGAAAACTAAAAATAAATTATAAAAAAAAACCGTAAATATTTTTGTACAAATTATATAAAATGAACCATAGTTGAATTATAATGTAATAATAAAAGATTTTTCTTTTCTGTATTGACTTGTCATAAGTGCTATTTGATTGCCTACGTGACCAAATAAAGCAATTTCATTTCAAGGCGATCTCTTAGAGACAACCAAGGATGGAGATGTAGGAAGAAAAATGAAAGAAAGTCGTAAGTGTACAAGGTTAAATTAAAAGAAATGAATAAAAATAAAACAGACATGGGAAAAAAGTATTAATATATGTAGTCCGTTGATAAAGGATTCCAGCAGTGACGTCTTAGCAGCTGTACATGACACAACTTTTATGTACTTCGGGTTCGAAAACTGCTGACGGTCTAATCAACTAGTCTCGCACGTAAAAGCAATTAGGGCACCGTCCACCACCCTGGCCTAGTACGATTTAGTGGATTTTCCAATATATATTATTGCAGATCTCTTAGATATGCATATCTTACTACGCTATTAATAATATACAGATCATTTCAAAAATAGTGATAGCCTCATGATTTTGACACGTGGTTGAGTCAAATCTCCGTGGTCACGGATTCAACCCCAGGCACCCTTGACTTTTCAAACTTATGTGTGCATTTATAATGAATTATCACGTACTTTAACGATGAAAGAACACATAGTGAGGAAACCTGTACACCTAATTAATCTTAGAAACTTAGGTGTGTTGTCCGCCAACCCACATTAGGCCAGTGTGGAGGACTAAAGCCTAACCCCTTTCAGTTGTAAAGGACGCAAATTCCGAGCAATGACGTAATAGGTTGATGAAGATGATGAATTTTGAAACGTCTATAGCTGTACTTGGGATTCGAACGTACGTGTTAATGTTTAAAACAATGACGCTACGGTGTTACAGCGGGCCGCAGTGAAGGTAGCTGACACAAAGTGCATGCAGGATGAGAGAGCGAGCTCACAAACGCAATTTGTTGCGACTGTGACTGTGCGATGTGCCGCCCTCCGCTGCCGAGTACATAGACACATCCGTGTTATTGAGACGAGCACGGCTTATCCATACAAATATTGACGATATACATATACAGGTTTATTGGTTAAGTCGACCTATTTCCCGTTAAGGGCGTGTAGTTTACATTGTTTCTGACTAATTTGACTATGAGACACCCTATCCTAAATCTAACGGTTTTCGAGATATTTGAATTTAATAGATTTTTCCAAAAGACTCCCGATTTTCATCAGGATCAGCTTAGATATTTTGAAATGTGTAAGTCTTATTATTACTATAATTCATTTTTTTTTAAATGTAAAATAAGATGCTTTATGACCTCAATAACCAATATTGTACATAGAATGAATAATTAAGTCACTGTAGACAATTAAAACTTAGAAACTTTAACAAAAAAAAATTAAGTTTATTTTTCTCGAAAGGATATCAAATAAATATATATACTTACTATGGCACTTGTATTGCAGATGTGCCCAAAAATATCTACGTTTCATCAGCTATCCAACGAGGTATAACAATCTAGGGTTTTATTAATAGTTTGTAGAAAAAACTTAGTTTAATAGGATAGAGTGTCTCATAGTCAAATCAGTCAGAAACAATGTAAACTATACGCCCTTAACGGGAATAGGTCGACTTTACCAATAACCCTGTATATGGGCATGTCTCTTTGTAATGAAAAAACAGCATACTTAATGCATATTATGAAGGAAGAAAGTTGGTCTCACGGCATAGGTGTGGAACGTACGATCGAGGTCCTGGGTTCGATTTTCGGGTCGGGTAAAATGTAGCTGGGATTCTTTATGAGGAATTCTAAATAGCCCGCCCCTTGGTTTGTGGGAACTAAAACACAACTGAAAAAACGAAAATGTGTTAATCGTTTTTTTAATACTGAGTCAACAATGTTTCATAAAATAATATTTAACTACTTAATTAAATCAACTTAAACATAGGAAAAACTCATCAGACAACTCTTAAACAATAATATTGACTAAACATATAGATAACAGTGCTAAGTAACTGATCCTAGAACAAATTTCATTGCTCGGTTGTCCTTCACCGATATAACCTTAGTCCCGTTTCAAACAAACTTTCCAACATGTTGTTACAGTTGCCAATTGCATACTTAATACTTATACATGCCTAGACTGCTTCGTGGTCTCGCGGCACAAGTATCTACCGTAAAGTGTAATTGGATTTCTCGAGACAGAAATTGTCAGTAGCAGCACTGAGTCTGGAAAAGAGCCCGAAAAACGGCAATAAGCTCGCTTCCTATTACGTAGGACTGATACATACCTGGCGAAATGTGGGTGTAGAAATGCACCTCGGCCTACCCCTTCAGAAATTTAGGCTTTAGATTGTATGAATGGGAGAACCTGTACATAAAGTTATTTCGAACTAGTGATGTTTTGTTTGTTCATTCTTTTGTAAATTATTTCTTTTTTTTTCGTCTATTATTATTATTTGCTTTGGCCAGCGTTTTTATTATTAATTTTATTTTAGTGTACCATTTTATAAGATAATTACTAACACATTGATGCAAAAAAAAAGTGTGTGTGTGTACTTAATGTACACGCGTACTAGAAGTTATACTTCTTTGGCGTAACAAGATAAAAATATTTAAAAAAATCGCCTTATTCTACGCTTGTAGAAAAAACGACACTAACACTAGAAAAAAGGTATTAAATAAATTTCAGTTTTTCAAAAAAGTTACCAACAAAGTAAAAAGTAAGGACATCTACGTATGTTTGCGTGAGAACTGAACAACTGTGTTCACGATATTTATTTATTTAAGTGTTTCTGAACATACTACATGTGTTTTGTATCAGTCCGAATAAAATATATATACATAAATACCTATACATCTGACTGCCTCGTGGTCTCGCGGTACAAGTATGTGCCGAGCGATCTAGAAGTCCTGGATTCGATTCCCGGGTCGGGCAAAGTGTTATTGGGTTTTTCCATTAGGAAATTCTCAGTAGCAGCACGGAGTCTGGAATTGTGCCCGAAAAATGGCAATAGGCTCGCCCCCTATTACGTGGGACTGATACATACCTCACGAAATGTGGGTGCAGAAATGCACCTCTGCCTATCCCTTCGGGGAATACAGGCGTGAGTAAGAGTAAGTAAATGTATAAATATACATTTTCTCAAACAATATTATAATATATAAGTCGTGATGGCCTCGAGGTTTAAGCACGCGATCGAGAATCTCGACGGTCGCGGGTTCAAACCCCAGGCACACACCTCTGACTTTTCGAAGTTATGTGTGTATTCACAATGAATAATCACGTACTTTAACGGTGAAGGAAAACATCGTGATTAAACCTGCACACCTAAAACTTCTTAGGAATTTCTTAGGTGTGTAGTCCGCCAACCCGCACTAGGCCAGCGTGGTGGACTAAGGCCTAAACCCTCTCAATGGTAGAGGAGGCCCGTGCTCAGCAGTGGGACGTATATGGGCTGATGATGATGATGATGATTATAATATATTATAAAAAATACGAGTGTGCGGTACGGTCTAAAACCACACGACTAAAGTAAAACTTATAAATACGCCCAACAGTCACATACATAGTTCTTAGTTTACACAACATATTAAATTTCTGAACGCACTCATAAATATTTGACAACTAATAAATTTTTGAATAACTTCTTCGTGACGGTGTGCGCGCGCATCGTAAAAATTTACTCTCATCATTTTTCCCTAACGCACCAAAAGAACTATAACTTCAAAAATGAAAAAAATGACGTTTTCTACGGTCCTAACTAACATAAATATATTTTTTTATGGTGATTAGGAAAAGTCTTTTTTTGGGATTTATTCTAACGTCAATGTGTTGTAATTACCGTAACAATAGTTTTACCTGTCTTGGTTTCCGAGCACGGTCTTTTTACACCATGTAGGTAATGGTGGCTGAGAACACTAACCTAGAATAGGGTCATATCAGTGGCGGTACTTCCATAGAAGCAAAAAATCCCAGTATGCCTTTGAAAATTCCGAATAATAATCTTTAAGTTTTAAATCTATATATAATAGAAGCAATTTGACATATAAATGAGAATATCATGTCCCCACAATAAACAATTATAAACTAGAGATTACAAATTAACGTAAAACGCTTTTGGGCTTCTATGGAAGTACCGCCACTGGGTCATATGTATATACATAGTTTGATACAGTAGACTAAGGCAACAAAAATAAAGTCCTTTGAGACGCTAAGTTATTAAGAACGACGTCTGAAAATTCTTGAGCAAAATTTCTCGTCTTTAATATTACTTCGGCACTTAAGAAATAGACGGAGATATTTGAAATTTTCCATAAACACACCTGTGTTTGCCTATTTTCATTAAATATGAAATAGCGCAAATTGGATTTCGTAATACACGTAATATGTTTTTTAAGCGACGGCTGGAGGGATTACATAAGCCTACTTTTGATGTTTTTCTACACAAAAATATTGAATTTTATACTGACATAAAACTATATTAAAAGCCCTGTCGGCTCCTTGCTATCAACGATCCAGAGATCCTAATTATATATCCTAAGACAAGTCGGCTGTATTATTTTTTTATGTTTGTTACCTCAGAACTTTTGACTGTGTGGACCGATTTTGATGATTATTTTTTTAATTGAAAGCTGGTGCTTCCAGTTTGGTCCCATTTAATTTGGTCCAGTTGTGACAATAACTTCAATTAGAAAACCATATAAGACTTAAATTTGCACCAATATTCGCGACAAATCGACGAATAACTCGATATCTTGCGAACCGATTTTGATGAATTCTTTTGGTTATTGGTAAGGGTGTACTTGTGTGGGGGAACGAGTTTAATATACATGACAATTTTACCAGCGCTCATGTATATAATTATTGTCTAATAAAAAAGTATTGCTATGCAAATTAAACCATTCTAGATTACATATGTAGGCCAAGAATCGAAATTACTTCATTATACGAAAATAAACACTCGTTTAATGTTTTGTGGCGAAACAATAAAACTTCTTATCGCATTCCCATCCGTGGATATATTACCTTTGTCACTTACTGAATAACATTATCAACATTTTCAAAGACACTAAGAATGGCGAAAGTTGTGCTATTTTTAATTTTCATTAGTCTATTTTGCTATGAAAACGCAGGTAAGGTCTACACTTATACGTATTTAAGTTAAATAATTGTTAAGATAACCATTTACTAATAGCTTACCTATCAAAATGTTGAAAAACAAACCAAAAATAAAAAATACGACCAACGGTCAGTTAATTATTTTGTCGTACGCTTCGTGTTTCTGAGAATTTCCTGATAGAAAAATCCAATACCACTTTATTCAACTTTCTTCTTATTCTAGCGCATTACTTATACAGTGGGAAAGAGACAGCCATACTTTTGTTTTTGGGTTTTATATACGAGTATTATAAATAATCTTGATATTTTTAGGTGCTAAGGATGTTTGTTCTCTGGAACTAGACAGCGGGCCATGCAGGGCCATACTAGACAGGTATTTTCTTTTATCCTTTCTTTAAAAATCCGTCAAAATAGCAATATTTCAAGACTTTCAAGTATTTCCCGAAAGGGTAGACATGGGCGAGCCTATTCCATATTTTCGGGCACATTTTTACTCCGTGCTGCTACTGAGAATTTCCTGATGGAAAAACCCAACTACACTTTGCCCGACCCCGACCTCTACCTAGATGGCACGGCACATACTTGTGACCCGAGGCCACGAGGCAATGAGTAGTTTGTAACCTATAGTAATTTATTTTAGGGTTCCGTACGTCCAAATAAAAAAACGGAACCGTGTGTCTGTCGGTCACAGTCAATTATCTCCGAATCTACTAGACCGATTAAGTTGAAATTTGGTACACATATCAATTTCTGTGATCCAAACGCGGAGGTGTGACGTGAATAGATGAAATCTGTATATGGGAGGTCATTTTTTACATTTATTCTGGATATTAAAACAACTCCCTTTTGCAAATTAGGTGGTCTAGATGAGGCCGCGATTAATGATAAGACCGCCTATTGTCACATTTATTCTTAAGCATATTATTTTAATTTATACTATTTATTTCTTCTTATAAGTATGGTATATCAAAATAAAATAAATACAATTTTGTGAAAACTGTACCGGTAAGAAGCACTTAAGAATAAGAGGTTAAAATTGACAAAAAAAATACGTTAGGACAAGAATAATCCTCCTTAGTTTTATTGTTATTGACTTATTGTAACTTGAATATCTCATTTACAATATTATTGTTGAGTGGTATTGTGCATATTGTACAAAAAAGCCAGTCCTGTTAGACAATAAAGGGAATTAAATAGTTTTATAAAAACAAATATTGGAAGCAAATTTCCAAACGAAAAACCCTAATAACACAATGCCTGGCCCGGGTAAAGAACCTGGGACTTCTCGCACACACCACATTGTACTACGGGACAATCGTTATACAGCAAACTAATTGATATTATACTTTTAGATACGGATTCGATACTCGACATCAACAATGCAGAAAATTCACGTACGGCGGATGTCTTGGAAACGGCAATAATTTTAAAACTTTAAATGAATGCAAATCTTTCTGTGTTAGGGGTAAGTGAAAAATATCACTATATTATTATACATAATACATTCATACTAATCAATTTTATAGTCTTTGGGAAATTTGTCTCCGGTCATTCAATATTTGGGTAATATACGGACCTTGAAAGTTGAAGAATCTATAAGAAATTTATGTGCTTTTGTCTGTTACTTACTCATCATCATCATCATTAATCCTTTAGTAGGTAAAGGCTTGATGGCCTCGAGGTTTAGGCACACGGTCGAGAATCGACGGTCGCGGGTTCAAACCCCAGGCACACACCTCTGACTTTTCGAAGTTATGTGTGTATTCACAAAGAATTATCACGTACTTTAACAGTGAATGATAAAATCGTGATGAAACCTACTCACCTAAAAGTTCTTAAGAATTTCTCAAATGTGTAGTCCGCCAACCCGCACTAGACCAGCGTGGTCGACTAAGGCCTAAACCCTCTCAGTTGTAGAGGAGGCCCGTGCCCCGCAGTGGGACGTATATGGGCTGATGATGATGACATTATGAATCGGTCGATTTGCCGCCAGGGGCCGCCCGCGTGCGGTGCACGCTTTGCACGCCCGCTTGCGACGGGCCTGATGTCTAGTGGGATAGTCTCTATAATAGTTAATGTTGCAATAAATAAATACACCCAACAGTCACATACATAGTTCTGACCCCGAACTAAGATATAAATCCTGTATCGTGGATATCAGCAACTGCGAGAGACTTTTCGGTCTCACAAAAACCTTGTCACTCATGAGAAAGTCACTCTGTTTGCTGTTACGCTATCACGCCCTAACCTCTGGAGAAATTTAGGGAGGTAAATAGTACTTTTATTACATAGCCTTGAAACTTTTTCGTCCATCTATTGCATGTCGCGTGACGGTCGGCCGCGGAGTAGGGGTAAAGTGAAAGACGCTCGACAGAGTAGCCGAGGCCAATATGGCGGCGCCTATGGTTCGCATCAGCTGACCGTGTAGTGTATAGACTATAACTCATTTGTGCCAGTGCTCCACGCTATTTGTTTTTAATATAATTATGTAAATCATCTAAATAATTGTAGGTATATATCGGGACAGGTGAGGCTTCGTAGTGTCTTTAAGATGTGTGACGTCATTATTGCTGACATCACAATTGTTGGTTTATGGTGATGACTCACATTTTGAGTTTTCTTTAGAAAAACTTCACAATTACTGACGAGGCAGATAGCCCAATATCGTTAAGAATAGCAGTGACATCGTTATTACTGGAGGATCTATTTTGAGAAGTAATTTTAACAACCAACTTCAATCAAAGTTCCTTTTAATTTCCCAGTAAGTCGGATGTTTGCTGTCCGCGCGTAGACCGATGAATACCTGTTCCGCTGCAGCGGGCGGCCTTTTATTCACAGCGTAGTGGCGCGATCGCTTGTGAATCACACTTGTTTTCGTCCGTCGCACCTGTTTTTCCATTGTAACGGCCGATCGTCCGTTGTGAGTCATCCTTGTTTATGCAAGACAAGAACATGTGGAGCGATGAGATAGTTCGTAGTATATGGTTTTGCGCCGATATAATATATAATATTATGTAGTTGTACTCTAAAACACAGAGTTAAATTAAAATATTAGTTGGAGTCCTAGTTATCATTTCCCATAATCATTCCCATTTTCCAAGTATAAAATTAAGATTGATGATGCGATTTTAATACCCTAAATCGAATATATTTCCAAAAAAAATTAGTTACATGTCTACAATGCGAAAAAAAGATTCACTTTTAGCGTGTTTTTCTTTTTTGTTTCACTCAGGTGAAGCTGGATTCAATCGCTGGGATTGAGTAAAACATTCACACGGTCTCGTCACAGCAAGATTGGTATTTGAAGATTAAGAAATAATTTTCTATTTGAAATTTACAATATGAATATTGGACCTTGGAATCAATAAATAAATGTCTGTATACAAAAAAATCACTCGTATTATTTTCAAATGATGCGTAGAATGCAACAATCTATTAATATATGAAAACAACAGTCGAATAGGAATACGAGAAGTACCCAGACCCAAAAAATATTATTATTAGATTAAATAAGGAATAAGTCGTGATGGCCTCGAGAATCTCGACGGCCGCGGGTTCAAATCCCAGGCACATACTCGTACCTCTGACTTTTCGAAGTTATGTGTGTATTCACAATAAATTATCACGTACCTGCTTGAACGGTGAAGGAAAACATCGTGATAAAACCTGCACAACTAAACTTTCTTAGGAATTTCTTAGGTGTGTAGTCCGCCAACCCGCACTAGGCCAGCGAGGTGGACTAAGGCCTAAACTCTCTCAGTTGTGGAGTAGGCCCGTGCCCAGCAGTGGGACTTATATAGGCTGATGATGATAATGAAATAAGGAATAAGGAGATACGTAGGAGAACGCAGGTTGCCGACATAGCCCAAAGGGTTAGCAAGCTGAAGTGGCAATGCGCAGGGCACATAGCTCGTAGAACCGACGGCCGCTGGGACAGAAAGGTTCTCGAGTGGAGGCCGCGTACTCGCAAGTACAGCGTTGGACGTCCACTCACGAGGTGGACCGACGATTTGGTAAAACTTGTGGGAAGCGCTGGACGCAGGCTGCTTCCGACAGAACACTCTGGAGGTCTTTGGAAGAGACATGTCCAGCATGTGGTCGTCTTTATGCTGATGATGATGATAAAAAAATATATTGGATTACACAAATATTTCTTTCGGTGCAGGGATCGAACCCGCGGTCTCTTATTTAACAAACTGGTATTTACCTCACTGAGCCACGGAACTTTACTTATGACTTCAAATGTCAGTCATTAAAATTAAAATATGTTCGAATACCATAAAAGTTTCATAGTCTTCGACACATCGGGATGTCGCGTTTAACATAAACTGCGATGAAATCCGAGCGAGGATGGAAAATGACCTTGTTGGACACGCGGAATACGGTTGCTCGCTTCTTCACTCCTGTGTGCGTACACCTTATCATTTTGTTTGTTGTAGCTCTCTTCTACGGTAAAAAAAAATTCATCCGAAAAAAGAATTTCCCGATATTTTTTTCCCGCGTACCGCTTCAACAAAGCGCGGCATCTCTTCAGTCTCAGGTCCATTAGACGAGCATTCAAACGATGTCCTGTTTTTCTTCGATATGCCCGAAGCCCTAAGTCTTCATTTAACACCCTTTGCACCGTGGTTCTGCTTAACCCCATCTGAAGGGCCAACAGTTTCTGCTTACGTTTGGGATTTCTTTGAATTCGCGCCTTCACAGCTTTTATCACTGCTGGAGTCCTAACAGACCGAGGGCGACCACTTCTTGACCTGTCATCTACACTAGAGTCTTCATTGCATCGTTTGATGGTACGATAAACGAATCTTTTGGTTGTATTAAATTTTTTTCAGTGTGTCAAAAATTTGAATTGGCGCGTAACCGCAACGATGCAACGCAATAACTGCAACACGGTCGTCTTTAAGCGTCCACTCCATATTTAAAAATGAGTAAAATTCTAAAAAGTATACATTTTTATTTTCATGAACAATTCGAAATTCGAATTCAATAAACTTTTTTGTGGCCAGCATTCTAAAAGAAAAGTTTTTACTGTGTGACAATACTTATGACCTGACTGTGTACACATACACAAGTGTTCCAAAAAATTCTCAATGTCACAAACTGATACAAAATTCAGTTCAAATGTAATTTATTCAAAATTTATCTTTAATGTGTGAAATGTGTGTACCTATAATAAACATTAAGTTTGCGGCGAGACTAATTCAAACAACATGTCTATATTACAACGTGTGCATTGTCGACGATATCAGAAAGCAAGTTATTGTAAAAAACGTTACACGTCTTGTTGAAAATAAAATAACATGAAATACTTCGTTTTCATTCTCTTAATTGCTGTGTACTACTGCACTGCAGACACAGGTATGGTAACAACGCACTTTGTTTTTAAATGTTTCATAGTAAGAAATAGTAATTATTGGAAAAATTAACTTAAGCTGATCATAATACATATATTTTTTTATCATTTTTAAAAATGTGTTATAATTTTTTGTCAGATATTTTTTAATTGTTATAATTATAATATAATAAAACCCAGATTGTACTGCGTGTTAATCTTTGTGACAGTTACGGTTCATTGACCGCTAATTCAGCTGATTTATGGTAGCCTTACATTCCGTTATTAATTTAATTAAAATCACTCACTATGGTAGTTACTATTTAACATCGATGTTGCGTAATCACTTAGTATGTATTTGTACTGTCTCGGGCTGCCTCGTAGTCTCGCCGCAAAGGTATGTGCCGTACGATCTAGACGTCGCGGGTTCGATTTCCAGGTCGGGAAAAGTTTTATGGGATTTTTCCATTAGGAAGCTCGTAGTCTGGAAACGTTGAACAAATACATACCTGGTTAAATGTGGGTGCAGAAATGGGTTTCGGCCCACCCCTTCGGGGAATACAGGCGTGAGTTTATATACCTATGTATGTATTTTTTACACCTACGTTTCGCCAGTTTGTGAAACATTTCCAGATTCAGTGGTGTTACTGGGAATTTTCTATGAAAAGCCAAAAAAAACATTAATGTATCTGAGTCTTTAATCGACTGTCGCACGTCTATGGCGCGGAGCTATCGAGCCGCTTGTTGTCTAGCTCATAACTATTTGTCTTTTTATATTAATGCATCACAAAAGGTGAAGTGGACGCTGAAGATACCACGGTCTGACGGTAGAAATTAAATTCATAAAGGATTACTTTCTTTCCAGACACACCAGATGTTTGTCTTTTGCCATCTGAAACGGGACCCTGCAGGGCATATTTTGAAAGGTAAATTTCTCTTTACAGTTCAATGAATGATCCTCTTCTTGCATGCACGTCGATTTCGAAGACTCTTTATTTACCCTTTTTAAATAAATGATCTACGTGATCTTTATAGGTGCACCTGGTCCGTCCTTGACCAATGGAATCGGTGATACGTACATACTTAGATTACTAGTGATGGTACATCCGTAGAAGCCCAAAAGCCCAGCATGCCTTACAAAATTCGCAAATAATAATCTTTCAATCTTTATTTAACAAAAGCAATTTGACATATAAATGAGAATATCCTAACCCCACATTAAACAATTAAGTAATGTGGCCTTGAGGTTTAGGCGCGCGGTCGAGAAGATCGGCGGTCGCAGGTTCTAACCCCAGGCACACACACTTTTCAAAGTTATTAATATGTGTATTCACACTGGATTTTCACTTAAGTTATGGTGAAGGAAAGCATCGTGAGGAAGCCTGCACACCTAAAAGTTTTTAAAGGAGGCCCGTGCCCAGCAGTGGGATGTATAAGGGCTGATGATGATGATGACGAAGTTAAAGATTACACAATTAACGTGCAACGCTTTTGGGCTTCTACCGCTACTGATTTTTCACTGTTTCATACGAACTTTTTTTTATGAGATTAAATAAAATTTTGCCTTTCAATACAGCTTAATTTAAAATTGTCGACATCTAGTCATCGAAGCATATACTTTTAGTGAGGACTAAAACTGTCACACAATTCACTATAAAAACATGTCGTTAGATGGCGTTAAATCCTCACATGCTATAACTTGTTATTTTTCTACGAGAAGCTTTTTCTTTTTTGATAAATGGATTGAAAAAAAACATATTAAGGCTACAACATATTACGATTTTTAATTCTGAACACAGGTTTTGCTTTTAAAAATAATTAATCTATTGAAGTTATTTTTATTAGCTACTAGATGGCGCTGATGCAAGTTTCCTTGGCAAAAAATATGATTTTTAATTTAATTACATTTTATTACAAATAGCGTTAAGTTTGTTATCACATGCTTTTAAACAGATATATCATTTTACAGATTTTATTTCAATCATAACACAGGAAATTGCGATACATTCGTTTACGGCGGCTGTCAGGGAAATGCCAACAACTTTAAAACTTTGGAGGAATGCGAAAAAAGCTGCTCAGTAAACGAGAACACACAATGCTAAAACGGAAAACATTGGGACAACCAAATTCTTTAATTGATAGAATTTGCCATTAAGAACCCACGACACTATGAATATTAAAAACTAAATAATTTCTTGTGCTATCCATAATTTTGAAATTAGCGTAATTTCAAATATTTTAACATAATAAAAATTATGTATCTTTAAGTTGTTTTTTTTTCTTACACTCGTACTTGTTATAATAATATTGGCTGGGGTATTATGCCTCACCACTCCTTATTTTATATTTTTAAAATATATAATTCGGCCTCATTATACATAGTATTGAAATTCAAAATGAAAATTTTACCAGAATAAAAAAAAAAAAGAGTATTATTTGTACGAGTAGTAGACAGAGTATTATTGTTACTGATTTAAAAATTAATGAACACTTAAGATTGTTTATTAGTAAATTAAAAGGAATAATGACTACTTGTCAAACAAATTAAAAAAAAACTTGTGCATTTCACACGTGGTAGAATTGAAACCTTCAAAAATTTTGGCTTCAAGATAAAATTTAGGGCTGCGTTCTTTACAATATCTGGGGGCACGGCAGTGCCCCACCAAGTCGAGCAAAAAAGCGGCACAGCCGTAATATATTTTTCTCGAAGCAACTCAGGCCATTTTCGACCCCTATAACTTCGTTGTGAATAATGCTAGAAGCTTGAATTTTCAGAAACTAAGCAGGCATGGTATAATCTCTGTATATTTCAAACTTCATTTAATCTGAACCAGTAGTTTAAGAATTATAACTAGTCAAACTTCGTAATTTTGTTACTCATTGACTCACTGACCGATGATCAAAACTCTAAGGCACTTCTAGCCGACATAGGAGCTTCAAATTTAGGACACAGTTAGTGTTTAGTGTATAAATTAAGGAAAAACTAAAATATTTGTTATGTGTGCATTCACAGTGAATTATCACTTGCTTTAACGGTGAAGGAAATCATCGTGATGAAACCTGCACCCCTAAAAGTTCTTAGGAATTTCTTAGGTGTGTAGTCTGCCAACCCGCACTAGGCCAGCGTGGTGGACTATGGCCTAAAGTCATCTCAGTTGTAGGGGAGTCCCGTGCCCAGCAGTGGGACGTATGGGGTGATGATGATGACGACATATGTATGTATAGAAGATTGGATATAAATCACTTTGAAATAATTGTGCAAATATTGAACACATTTGTATGCTATTCATTTTATTGTAGAAGAAATCTTTTGTGCTCACTCATAACAGCATTTTTATGTACACAGTTGCAGTAATATTGATGTATTTACTGTGTACCTACTGCGTATGAACTTTTTTTTATATTTGGACAAGTGATTCCATCGTACGTCCAATAAAAAGTCACGTTTTACTTAGTATAAAAGATAATATACAAACAAATACATTCTCGAGTTTTAGCGAGACTAACGAAAAGCAATTCATTTTTATATATATAGAAGAATATAAAATAGTTTGACTTGGCAACCGCATGAAAACACAATGTACTTACCTCACCTGTAACGTGCACCAAAAACATAATTGGAAAAATGCCTATTGCCGTTTTTCAGGCACATTTACAGACTCCGTGCTGCTAATTAGACTTTCCTAATGAAAAACACTAATAACACTTATCCCGACTTGAAATCGAACCCGGGACATACTTGTACCACGAGACAACGAGGCAGTCTAATTAAGTGACAACACAGAACGTAAATCTCACTTTTTTTGTTATAGTAGCTAAAATAAACTCAAGCAAAATGTAAGTTAATAGAACAAATATTTATTTTAACGTGCCATGTATACAATATATTTCGAAACGTCAATGTCGCAGTCACAGGGCCACATAGTTTATTATTTATGTACTAAGCGGGGCGAGCAATGTCAGAACGAAAACCTTAAAATCTTTAATCGCGATTTTTTCTCAAATTTTGTACATTGTAAGGGAAGTCCTTCAGAAACATACGGGCTATGTTTATACCAGGAAAAACCTACATATATGCATGTCAAATAAAATCAATTCTGTTTAGCTCTTTTCGACTTTGTTCTGAGTCGTTTCAACCCCAGGGGAGGTTATGAATGGGACGTATGTAGGCTGATATTTAATTTATCTCCAGAATTACTGCTCGTTGGTGAAGTGAAGACTTATATGGGCTGATGATGATAATGAAATAAGGAATGAGGAGATCTGTAGGAGAACGCAGGTTGCCGACATAGCCCAAAGGGTTAGCACGCTGAAGTGGCAATGGGCAGGGCACATAGCTCGTGGACCCAACGGCCGCTGAAGCAGAAAGGTTCTCGAGTTGAGGCCGCGTACTCGCAAGCACAGCGTTGGACGTCCACCCACAAGGTGGACCGACGATTTGGTAAAAATCGCGGGAAGCCGCTGGACGCAGGCTGCTTCCGACAGAACACTCTGGAGGGAGGGGGAGGCATATGTCCAGGATGTGGACGTCTTTATGCTGATGATGATGATAAAAAAATATATTAGATTACACAAACATTTCTTTCGGTGCGGGGATCGAACTTTACTTATGACTTTAAATGTCAGTCATTAAAATAAAAATATGTTCAAATCGTGACCATGAAAGTTTCATAGTCTTCGAAACATCGGGATGACGCGTTTAACATCAACTGCGATGAAATCCATCCGTATAGTTTAATTAATAATTCTGTAGGAATTTAAATAATACGTAGATACATTATACCTAGTCAGGTCATAAATTATTATCCAACATTTAGAGCCACCTTGCTATACTTCGGAAGAAAATGACATAGTTTACCAAACCGCATATTTAAAATTAATCATACGCCCAAATTTAACTGACTATCCTGGAAAAAAATGTAGGTACTACGCGAGTTTGGCAAGTAACTTTAAAAGTTGGCGCATTTAATAAGGAATTCAAAATGGTTCACTTGCTACATTATTTTTTAAATGTGGCACAATATTTTTTATTTTGCGAAGAAACCCATTTGATCAAATTTTCTTATTAACTAAAGATGAGATGATGATGAACTGATAAGTGAGATGGAGAGAAGTGTTTTACGATGTGTGAGTGAGACAGAAACTCCATTATCAGGTAGTCCATGGGCACCACGCATCGGAGCAATGATCACTTTTTTATTTTAAATTTAGGCTTTTTTTATTTGGATATCTTAGATTTATTAAGTAATTGCTTAATATCAAATATTTCTTTAGTAAAATTTACAATAGATGTTCAAACTGCTTTCCTTTAGCCGCAATACACGCTCGACATCTTCTTAAAAAAGATCGGGTTATCAGGCGCGAAAATCTTATATTCCTAACAAATTCAGCTACTTCCATTTATTTTTTGCCGTAGCTCAGGTAAATTTTCAATTGGCTTTAAACAAAATTTTTCTTTCACCGTTCCCCAGTAAAAAATTTACTAAAGTATTTAAGTCAGGTGAACGGGCTGGCCATTGGATTGTGCCAGCTCGTCTTATCCATCTACTTGGGTATTCCTCATCAAAATATTCTCTAACTGAACTACCGTCACTATCTGTCTCGCTCACACATCGTAAAACGATTCTCTCCATCTCACTCAAATAGTATCTTAAAATTGCTGTCTCGAAGAGTCGAATAGAAACATCTTTAGTTAATAAGAAAATTTTATCAAATGGGTTTCTTCGCAAAATAAAGGCTAATGATGATGACGATAAAACTAAACACTATAAAATTAACGTACAACGCTTTTAGGCTATGGACCCCGACCGCCACTGTTTTTTCACTGATTCACACGAACTTTTGAGATTAAATAAATTAATTTAAAAATGTCAACATCTAGTAATCGAATCATAAACTTTTTGTAAAGACTAAAACTCTATCACTCAATTCACTGTAAAAACTTGTCGTTAGATGGCGTTAAATTCACACATGCTATATTTCGTTATTTTTCTACGAGTAGCTTTTTCTTTTGTCCATAAAAGTATTGAAAAAAAATTACATTGGGTTGCAGTTTTTTTTACCCGAAATCTGGTTTTGCTTTTAAAAATTATAAAATAAGGTATTATATCGAGCCATTACCGCCAAATTATCGTAAGCGACACTTTTGTCGAAAATGCTTTTTTATCGAAACTACTATTTTAAGCCGTAACGGACCTATCCCTGTCGATGTTTCCCTAAAAAAACCGTTATAAAGTTATAGCAAGTGCTAAAATTATCGTGAATACACATATTTTAAAAATCTTAACGTAAGCGACAAATTTTTTATCTTATGTGCCCTGCGATAGATTTTTTGGAGCGCAAACGACCTCAATTGTTATCGCAACCGACATTAGTGCTTGACCTTGAGGCGTTTACTATAAACAAACCTGTCGTGTCGTGTTTATTTCCGCGAAAGTTATGATGTAACAAACATCTTTCTCTTTGAATTATTGTTTAAAAATAGTTTCACGCCTAAAAATGTTTTAAATTATGTTTATTGTTCTGTAGTCATTGTGTTGATTGAGTTGTAATTGTACTACAAATATTAAACAACAGTCATCAAATAAAACAACAATGTCGACCCTAGCAGCTAAGGTATGTATTGTATTTTAATTTTGATAATTGAATGCGTGAAAAATGAAATACTATTTAATTGCATGTAATATTCTCCCATTTAAATTATGGGTTTGTTTAATTACCATTGATAAAACAATTAGTTAGGTTAGTTAAATTAAAATTAACAATTTCTCAAAGGCGGATTCTTGGTAGGTAACTGAGCAACTTTTCTTCTACAACTTTAGATTTTTGTCCATTTTGTATGAAACAGCTGATCGAGTTAAGCATCAAGCTCCATCAAGCTGTGGAATAGTTTGCCGGCTCACGTGTTCCCTCCTTCCTATGATCCTGGATCCTTTAAGCGAAGCGTGAAGAAGCATTTGTGCAGGCCGGCATGATTGTGTCGACCAGCGGGTGACCTTCGTTTCTCGCTGGTCGGTATTAATTTTTTGGACTCCACTGTGCTTACCATCAGGTACAGTGGAGTCACTTTGCCGTGCCAGTTTAAAAAAAAAAAAAAAAAAGTTTTACAAGTTTAGTATGGAGAAACGGAAAAATGTCCCCAAACAATAATAGAAAACAAATGGTGCTTGTCTACCTTGGGAATTCACCCCTGACAGATCGCTAAGGAGTTTTTAATAACCTTGTTTACATTTTTATCTTTACATAGTATGAAGTAAAGTCGCAGTCTGCGGCTGTCTGGCTGTCCGTTTACATATTTAATACTATTTGATTCTTTTTAAGTTACTATTTGTTTGTTACAGTCACGAATGAACAAAATTATGCAGTTACTGTCACAACTCCCCTTACCAGAAGAGAGTAATCCTGAAACTGCTTTTCCCGACAGTATACAGCAAGATACAGAGGACTTAGTTCTAGATCCATTCTTAACAACAATCAGCAACAACGATATTAGCATGGACCCAATATTAACTGATACGACATCACCATCCTTGATCGATTTTATTTGCGATACTGATTTAGATTCTGAGCAAAATACCAACACACATGCACCATTACCTCTGCCTACACTCGTTGACTACAGTGATTTTGATACTGACAATTCTTACATTTTAATGGATTTAGATAACCAAAACGAAAAAACACATTCAGACTTTAATTTAAATTATGATCATACAACTTTAGGGGGTCCTACTATGCCATTTTTCATTAATCCAGTAATACAGCCGAGCACCAGTTCACTTTTTGACCAACAAGAACAAAACGTGTCCCACGGCAACAATGCCTGTATTGATAGTAAAGATTTATGGAAGGCACCTCATCATCCAGTGCTTCAGCAGATAATGAGTCAGCACAAAAAATATATGAAGAAACGAGTGTTGGTAAAAGAGAACACAGAAAAAAAACCTTTACCAAAACGTCTTTTATATATAAAAAAATCGTAATGCTGCTCTAGGGAAACCTGTGCAATATAACCCATGCATGAATAAAAGATTATTAACTAATGTGCAAATAAATTTACTGAAGATGACCGGATTTATATTTTTGAAAGCTATTGGGGATTAGGGTGTGATAAGAGACGAAAGGATTTTCTGCTGTCATGTGCCAAAGAGAAACCGATTGGCAGAAAAAGAGCAACTAGTAATGTTCGCAAAATGTCGTATGATTATTTTATAAGCTATAATGGACAAAATATTAAAGTATGTCAACAATTTTTACTGAAGACCCTAAACATATTCCAAATGTCTTTGAGATACACCATCGAAAACGCAAATAAAATTCTGAATACCACTTGAGACGGCAGAAAAACTCTTCATCCTCATAATAAATCTGATGAAGTTAAAGTCGCAGAGTTAAAATCGTTCATTGAGATGTTGCCTGCTGTTCCATCCCACTACTGTCGCAATAAAAGCACTAAAGTATATTTACCTCAAGAATTTCAGAACATATCGTTTTTGTATACACAGTACGTTGATCACTTGAAAGAAAATAATCTAGAATCATCAGTATTATCAAAAAGCCCATATACGTCCCACTGCTGGGCACGGGCCTCCTCTACCATTGAGAAGGTTGAAGCGGTCCGTGCTTGGCACTATTCATTTTAAATAATATAATTATGTTGTAATTCAAGTGTTATTGGGTTTTTCCATTAGGAAATTCTCAGTAACAGCACGGAGTCTGGAAATGTGCCCGAAAAACGGCAATAGGCTCGCCCCTAGGGCATCGAAACTCGGTTCAATTTTGAAAACCCGGGTTTTCGGGTCTAAGAGTAATCAAAACCCGGGTAGACCGGTTTTTTCGAGCATTTCGATATTTTTATTGTATTTTTTTAAAATACACAAATCTGCGTTTATATATCGATTTCCTACAATGAGTACAAAATATAAAGGATGAGGAAGAACTTAAAAAAATGAAACAGTACTTTACAAAAAAAAAAAAAAAAAAAATTGTTTAAAAAAGTGCTAAAGATTTATTTTTTCTTCAGAATATCTTAAAACTTAGTAAGTAATCTAGTCTTTTTTAAATCACAGACTTGCAGAGATTAGTTTTAACATTAAATGAATTATTTTGGTAACGTTCACTTATTGTATTTAAAAGCCAATAAAAATAATATCTTAAAAAGATATTTTTGTAGTATCACAAATAATTTTAACATTAATAAAACTCTTCTTCGCATTAACAATTAAGTAACGAATAGTTATAGACTTCTATTCTACTCCATCCAATCCATCAGCCAATGGAAGTCCACAGCTGGACATAGGCCTCTCCCAATGACTTCCACAGGGACCTGTTGGAAGCAGCCTGCAACCAGCGACGTCTCGCGACCTTTATTAGATCGACTGACCACCTTGTCGGAGGACGTCCTACGCTGCGCTTTCCGGTACGTGACCTCCACTCGAGAACTTTTTGGCCCCATCGGCCATCAGTTCTCCGCGCTATGTGCCCGGCCCATTGCCACTTCAACTTGCTAATCCGCTGGGCTATGTCGACTACTTTAAAGAAGACGTCGCGTAGTTTCCCGAACGATACCCAACCGAGTTGGATTCGACGATTGACCCCTCTCTCTTGAAGTTGGACCTGCCTAACCGGACCACTTGTCCTAAATAGACATATTCGTCTACAACTACGAAAGTTGAGCCCCCAACTGCGATCGGGGTGGGCACAACATGGACATTCGACAAGATCTTCATCTTGTCCATGTTTATTTTAAGACCCACCTGTTGAGAGACTCGATTGAGGTCTTTGAGCATAGTGCTAACTGCTAAGGTCTTCCAGCGATTCTGCCAAGACTACAATATCGTCGGCAAACCGAAGATGTGTGATATACTCGCCGTTGATGTTGATGCCGAATCCTTTCCACTGCAAGAGCTTGAAGGCGTTTTCCAGCGCGGCAGTGAACAGTTTCGGAGATATGACATTTCCCTGTCTCACGCCTCTCTGTAGTGGAATAGCCTTCGTGCTCTGACCTTGTACTCGGACCGACATGGTGGCGTTGCTGTATATGCCGTTCAACACCTCGATGTACCGATAGTCGATGTGGCACCGCTGAAGAGACTCTAGCACTGCCCAGGCCTCGATCGAATCAAAGGCTTTCTCATAGTCCACAAACGCTAAACAAAGCGGCAAGTTATATTCCTCGGTTTTTTGTATAACTTGCCGAAGCGTATGGATGTGGTCTATGGTGCTAAAGCCTTTTCGGAAACCGGCTTGTTCGGGAGGCTGGAAGTCATCAAACCTGCGTTCGAGACGATTAGTGATGACCCTCGAAAACAACTTATAGACATGGCTCAGGAGCGAGATGGGCCTGTAATTCTTCAGCAAAGTGTTGTCACCTTTTTTGAAGAACAGTACCACCACGCTCCTGCTCCATGCCTCTGGCGTTGAGCCCTCGAGGAGAACGGAATTGAAGAGCCTCTGAAGGACTTTAAGTATCGGCGTTCCGCCCGCTTTCAGAAGCTCTGAAGTGATTCCGTCCTCACCCGGCGCCTTGTTGTTCTTAAGTTGCTTCAGGGCCATCTCAATCTCACACAGGCTGATGTCCGGGATGTCATCGCTAAAGTGTCGGATCAACTCGGCTCTCGGGTCTTCGGCCGAGCTAACAGTAGGTTCGGCAACCGAGGTGTAAAGCTGTCCGTAGAACCTCTCGATCTCCCTTAACACCTCTGCCCTCGTCGACGTTACGTGTCCTCCCCGATTCTTCGGACTTCCGACAACCCCAAAATGTCCCAGTGTAACCCGCTCAATTCTTCTTCCAGTTCGACAATCTTCTCGTCTGTCCTCAACGTGCGTATGTTGTGTGTTACCAGGGCCAGTCGTCGTCGGGGGTGGTAGCCGGGGCTAACCCGGGGATTCGTAGCACCCCCTGCGCCGCCGTAACCATGGCCGCTACCGTAGCCAGGAATAGCGGGGCTGCCGGGGACTGGGGGCCTGGTCCTGGTTTCACTCATTTAGAGGTTTTGTCAATATTCGACACGCTTGGCAGGCGGGTTGGCGAGCGCAGGAGGGGACTCGCGTTGATGACGGTACTGCCCGTCATCAACCGGGGGAAGGGAATAGGGTTTAGGGTAGAGGATGACATGGGAAAGTAAATCACACAAACTCCACACTTCATCCCATTCATGTCATGAGATGGACGCGCGCGTTCCATTTAACTTGCATGGCTTGTTTTATTGCTAGGAACGTAGCAACGAAGCTACTGTTTACGTAATAAATAATAATTCAAAGCGTGTTTTTATTCCATTTTCTTACTTATTATTGCATTCGAAGTGAATTAAATTTAATAAATAACAAAAAAAAAAGTATTAAAAAAACCCGAAAAACCCGAGTTTTAAAAATCAAACCCGGGTTTTTTTGTAATCCTCAGAACCGGGAAAACCCGGGTTTTTTCGGTTCGGGTAAACCCGGGCTCGATGCCCTACTCGCCCCCTATTACGTGGGACTGATACATACCTGGCGAAATGTGGGTGCAGTAATGCACCTCTGCCTACCCCTTCGGGGAATACAGGCGTGAGTTTATGTATGTATGTTGTAATTCAAAATATGTCGAACATGAAATAACTTGATTATCTGTTATTTTTAAAAATTGTTTCAAAAGTAATTATTCCTTTTAATTTATTAATAAAGCACCTAAAGTATTCATTCATTTTTAAATTAGTGATAGAAACTTATTACTCAATATTTTTTTATCCCAATAAGTGTTCAATTTTTAAATACAATACTATATATTATGTACTCGTATAAAAAGGCATCCGTCGTAGTAGAGAAATTTTATATAACTTGTATGACAAAAGGTCCTATACACCTGATGTCAATTTTATAAACTATGTCAGGCAATATTCTAAAATATTTAAAAAAGTATGCATGCAAGCTAAAGCAGCTTATATTAGTGAAAAGCTGAGATTATCTAGCAATAAAATAAAAACAACTTGGCAAATTATAAATACAGAAACTGGGAGAAATAAGGTTACTGACAACAAGATAACCTTGGCTATAAACAACAACCTGGTTTCAGACAAAGTTAGTATTGCCTAGAAAAGTTTTTCACAAATATACCTTTAGAGACAACTAAATGCTTGCAATCATCAGCAGTCTTGGCTGAATCACTTTTAAAAGAAAATGTTGTTGGAAATATGCCCATTTTCAGTTTTGAAAGAGTGTCTTGTTCCGAAATAATAAAAGCTTTTAAAAATCTTAAAATTAAGGCTACTGAAGATATATGGGGACTGTCGGTTAAGGCTATTGAAGCTATTATATTTAATATTGCTCCAATATTGACGGTTATATTCAATTCTTGTATAAGTGACGGTATTTTTCCCGACTTAATGAAAATCAGTAAAATTGTGCCCATATTTAAGTCGGGGTGTCCAAATAATCCATCAAACTTTAGACCCATCTCAATACTACCAGCTCTTAGTAAGGTCTTCGAAAAGATCATGCTCACTCAAATGCAGGAACATTTTGATAGAAATGGTATATTACATAGTAGCCAATTTGGTTTTTCAAAGGGTCGGTCTACGCAAGACGCAGGAACATCTTTGATGAAATCTGTACTGGAAGCCTGGGAGACGTCACAAGATGCTCTTGGGGTTTTCTGTGACCTCTCGAAGGCTTTCGACTGCGTTGATCACCAGACCCTTATTACGAAGCTGAGTTACTACGGCATAAGTGGTTCCTCTCTTCAACTTATAATGTCCTATTTATCGGGTCGTGAACAAAAAGTATGTGTGGACGGCGTCACCTCAGTAGGATCAACAGTCAAAATAGGGGTTCCACAGGGCTCTATTCTGGGCCCCTTTTTGTTTCTAGTTTATATAAATGATCTTCCTTACATGGTACAGAAATTTACAGACATAGTTTTGTTCGCTGACGACACGTCACTAATATTTAAAATAAATCGTAAGGATAAAGATCTAGCTATTCCAAATCATGTACTTAATTTAATTTTGAATTGGTTCTCATGTAATAATCTTCTACTCAATGCAGGAAAGACAAAATGCATTCGATTTACATTACCAAATGTTAGGAATGTAATGTCACCTGTTACATTAAACGCAGAAACACTTGACTTGGTGACTTCAACTGTTTTCCTAGGAATAACTCTAGATAGTAAACTGCAGTGGGGTCCGCAAATAGAGCGATTATCTAGTAAACTGAGTGCCGCGGCTTTTGCGATTCGTAAAATAAGAAAACTCACGGATGTTTCAACGGCTAGGTTAGTGTACTTTGCTTACTTTCACAGTATAATGTCTTATGGCATTCTATTGTGGGGATCGGCGGCTGATATTAACAGCATTTTCATACTACAGAAAAGAGCAGTCCGCGCTATCTATGATCTACGTAGCCGTGATTCCTTACGATCCATTTTCAAGGACTGTAATATACTGACCGTGCCGTCTGAATACATTTATCAAAATATTATGTATGTACGTAAGAATGTATTTAGCTTTAGTAAAATTGGTGATATACATAATGTAAATACCAGGGGTAGACATAAACTTGTGATACCCTCATTAAGATTAGAAAAAACCAGTAAGTCCTTTATAGGCAACTGCGTTAAATTTTACAATAAGCTCCCCAAATCTGTAACTGACCTATCAGATAATTCATTTAAGGTGCACATTAAACGTGTTCTGATGACAAGGGGATACTACAATATGAATCAGTATCTAGAGGATAAGGAAATTTGGCATTAGATCTCTCCCGCACATCGCCATCACCACATCTTGGAACCCAGTACCTTTCACATTCTTCTTTCTTAAACCAAATCATTTGAATAAATACATAAATAAATATAAATTAACCCAAAGCTCCAAGTGTAACTTAAACCATTATAAAAACATCAAATACAAATTGATATCTAATATAAAATGTGCACAAAATAAATAAAATAAAAATAAAATGACGACCGATCGAGTAAATAATTCGAGCAAATAAATAATAAGAAGGCAATTTTTATTTGGCAGGTCATATAATATAATTATGTTATCCTTACTGGACCAAATACATGCCCACTGAGTTGGACTCGCTGGATCTACTCAGGTGTGGGTCGCGCCGCGTAAATTCCAGTAGTAAAGTGAGCCCGCTGAGTTTGTTTCGCCGGGTCTTCTCAGTCAGGGTCGCGTTTGGATCCGGTGGTACCATTAAAATAATACGTGACGTTTCGGAAATACACAAGGTCCATCTCGTTATTTACTTTAAAATAATAATAATAAGATATTATGTATTTCCTGATGAAAACTAAAAATAAATTATAAAAAAAAACCGTAAATATTTTTGTACAAATTATATAAAATGAACCATAGTTAAATTATAATGTAATAATAAAAGATTTTTCTTTTCTGTATTGACTTGTCATAAGTGCTATTTGATTGCCTACGTGACTAAATAAAGCAATTTCATTTCATTTCAAAAGTACGATATTTGTCTAAGGAATGCGTTTAAAAATATTAAATAAAACTCTTTATGGCAAGGCTTAAAATCTGACCCAGAGTTATTGGTATTAATAAATAAAAAAATATTCAAGAGATATTTATTTTTGTATATTTAAACATTTGCCATAACCCTAATTCCAAAACTAAAGACGGCACAAGCAATGATATAGTGTCGTGGGTCCTTAGCAATAGCAATAGAAAATTCTATCAATCAAAGAATTTGTTTGTTCCGATGTATTCCGTTTTAGCGTTGTGTGTTCTCGTTTACTGAGCAGGTTCTTTCGCATTCCTCCCTTGTTCTGAAGGTGTTGCCATTCCAACCACATTGGCCGCCGTAAACAATTTGAATGCAGTTTTCTGTGTCACTATCGAACCCAAATCTGTAAAATGATATTTCTGTTTAAAAGCGCGTGATAACAAACTTATCGCTATTTGTAATATTATGTAGTTAAATAATTTTATGTTAAATTAAAAATCATAAATTTTGGCAAGGAAACTTGGATCAGCGCCATCTAGTAGCTAATTAAAATAACTTCGATAGATAATTATATAATATTATCTTGTTTTATAATTTTTAAAAGCAAAACCAGCGTTCGGATAAAAAATCTTGCAACCCTCTATATGTTTTTTCAATACTTTTATGAACAAAAGGAAAAGCTTCTCGTAGAAAAATAACAAGTTTTAGCATGTGTGAATTTACCGCCATCTTACGACAAGATTTTACAGTGAATTGAGTGACAGAGTTTTAGTGTTCACAAAAAGTTTATGCCTCGATGAATAGATGTCGACATTTTTAAATTAAACTGCATTGAAAGACTAAATTTTTATTAAATCTCATAAAAAAAGTTCGTGTGAATCAGTGAAAAATCAATGGCGGTACTTCCATAGAATCCCAAAAGCGTTGCACCTTAATTGTGTAATGTTTAGCTTCATCACCATCATCATCAGCCCTTAAACGTCCCATTGCTGGGCACGGGCCTCCTCTACAACTGAGAGGGTTTAGAGGCCTTAGTCCACCACGCTGGCCTAGTGCAGGTTGGCGGACTACACACGTAAGAAATTCCTGAGAACTTTTAGGTGTGCAGGTTTCCTCACGATGTTTTCCTTTACCAGAAAGTAAGAGATAATAATTCATTGTGAACACACACATAACTTCACAAAGTCAGAGGTGTGTGCGTGGAGTTTGAACCTGCGACCGCCGAGCTTCTACACCGCGCGCCTAAACCTCGAGGCCATCATTACTTGTTAACTTGTGAACATAATGTTTAGTTTATAATTGTTTAATGTGGGGTCAGGATATTCTCATTTATATGATAAATTGCTTTTGTTAAATAAAGATTGAAAGCTAAAAGATTATTATTCGCGAAGTTTGTAAGGCATGCGAATTTTGGGCTTCTACGTAAGTACTAGTAATCTATGTATGTATCTCTGTATCTACTGTTATATCATTGGAGTGTAAAGTGATATTTACCCTATTACAACTCCAATGCAAGGTCTTCTTGTCAATGGCAATGAACAAACATCATCTACTGTACCTGGAAAGAAAGTCAACCCTTATTAATTCAATTCATACCTTCTGACCGTGGCAACTTTAGCGTCCACTTCAGCTATTGTGATGCATTAATACAAAAAGACAAACAGTTATGAGCTACACAAAGAGCGGCTCGATGACCCGCGCCATAGACGTGTGACAGTCGAATAAAGATTCAGGTACATTAATGTTTTTTTTTGGCTTCTCTTAGAAAATTCTCAGTAACTCCACTGAGTCCGGAAATGTTCCCAAAAACTGGTGTAAACGTAGGTGCAAAATTACATACATACATTCATACATAAACTGACGCCTGTATTCCCCGAAGGAGGAGGCAAATGTATCTCATTTGTACACCCTCATTTCGCCAGGTATGAATCAGTCCCAAGTGATAGGTGGTGAGTCTGTTGACATTTTTCAGGCACATTTCCAGACTCCGAGCTGCTACTGAGAATTTCTTAATGGAAAAACCCAATAACACTTTGTCCGACCCGGGAATCGACCCGGCACATACCTATGCCGCGAGACTACGAGGCAGCCCGAGGCAGTAAAAATACATATTAAGTAATTAAGCAATATCGATATTAATGATAATTGTAACTGCCAAAGTGAGTGATTTTATTGAATTATAATAACGCAATGTAAGGCTAACATAAATCAACTGAATTAGCGGTCAATGAACCGTAACTGTCACAAAGATTAACACGCAGTACAATCTGGGTTATATTATGATATAATAATTCTAACAGCAACAAAAAATATCTGGCAATAAATAATAAGTAATACTTTTTTTAAATGATAAAAAAGAAAAAATATAGAAATGATCTAGTCTAGTCAACAAGTTCAAAAACGTGTTAAATAGAAATAAAGCTCCTAAAAATATGTGCCATACCTCATTCGATTCGAAATGACGTCTAGAAAAATGTTTTTTAAGGGCATATTAGCACATAAAAAATTGCAATAGTTATTAACAAAATAAGAAAAAAAAAACAAGGTATTTAGTTTTTCGTTAATAACTTTTAAAATAATGATATTTAAGGAATTATGAAAAAAGATCCTGAAAGAGGAGGAAATTTCCAATAAAAAAGTCCTTACTCCCGGAACTCTATCTATATTATTTATAATTTTTATTTAACGCTGGAAATAGCGCTCCGCGAGGGCGTTACGGCATAGGCGCGTCGTCTAAAAAGCCGGTATATCACCTAAAATAATTTATTTCTAATATTAAATAACAATTTAAAAATTTGAATAAATTATGGTGTAATCTAGACACTTGAACGAAAATAACCACGGCGAAAAATATTTTTTTTGACAACTTTTCAAAAAGTTACACCATTGTTAATTACCTAATGTTTTTCCAATCTCTGTTTTTATAAATTACGGCATAAAAGTTTCAAAAATTAGTCTAAAAATATTTCGCTTCCTGGAGCTCTTCTTACTTAGGTACTTAATAAAGTTATGCAAAAAAAAAATATTAAAGTTTATTATTTTGTTAATTATATTTTTTTTAAATAGACTAAAAATGATATTTCTAAAAAATGATATCAAAAAATTTTTTTTTTGGTAATATCTTATTATTGCTGTTTTTGCATCTAATATAGGTAGTAATTAACATTGGAAAAAAATTGTTACGTCATTTGTTAAGAAATTGTTTATAAACAAATAGACTATTTTGCGATTTAAAAAAAAAATTTTTTACTATCTTATTGCAAAGGTAAAATGATGATTTAAAAAAAAAACTTAAATATTTCTTTTTATTGTTTATAATCGTTTTTTTTATATTTCAATTGTTTAAATAATTAGTTAAGAAATTATTTTATTCTTAATAATCATCATTGACCCTTTTCAATGGAATAACAGAGATTTTTTTTTTTTATAAATAATTTAATTGTTTATTAACTTAACAATTTGTTATAAACAAATAATATTAACCGTTATTTTTTTTTCGAAAACTTCAAAAAATTACAAAAACAACCATGTATAACAAAGTTAAGAAATTTAATTTTTTAAAAAATTAAGAAAAAAAAAATTTGTTTTTTAATTTTCTTAACTTTGTTATACATGGTTGTTTTTGTAATTTTTTGAAGTTTTCGAAAAAAAATATAACGGTCAATATTATTTGTTTATAACAAATTGTTAAGTTAATAAACAATTAAATTATTTATAAAAAAAAATATTTCTCTGTTATTCCATTGAAAAGGGTCAATGATGATTATTAAGAATAAAATAATTTCTTAACTAATTATTTTAACAATTGAAATATAAAAAAAACGATTATAAACAATAAAAAGAAATATTTAAGATTTTTTTTTCTTTTTTAAATCATCATTTACCTTTGCAATAAGATAGTAAAAAAATTTTTTTTTAAATCGCAAAATAGTCTATTTGTTTATAAACAATTTCTTAACAAATGACGTAACAATTTTTTTTCCAATGTTAATTACTACCTATATTAGATGCAAAAACAGCAATAATAAGATATTACCAAAAAAAAATTTTTTTGATATCATTTTTTAGAAATATCATTTTTAGTCTATTTAAAAAAAATATAATTAACAAAATAATAAACTTTAATATTTTTTTTTTGCATAACTTTATTAAGTACCTAAGTAAGAAGAGCTCCACGAAGCGAAATATTTTTAGACTAATTTTTGAAACTTTTATGCCGTAATTTATAAAAACAGAGATTGGAAAAACATTAGGTAATTAACAATGGTGTAACTTTTTGAAAAGTTGTCAAAAAAAATATTTTTCGCCGTGGTTATTTTCGTTCAAGTGTCTAGATTACACCATAATTTATTCAAATTTTTAAATTGTTATTTAATATTAGAAATAAATTATTTTAGGTGATATACCGGCTTTTTAGACGACGCGCCTATGCCGTAACGCCCTCGCGGAGCGCTATTTCCAGCGTTAAATAAAAATTATAAATAATATAGATAGAGTTCCGGGAGTCAGGACTTTTTTATTGGAAATTTCCTCCTCTTTCAGGATCTTTTTTCATAATTCCTTAAATATCATTATTTTAAAAGTTATTAACGAAAAACTAAATACCTTGTTTTTTTTTTCTTATTTTGTTAATAACTATTGCAATTTTTTATGTGCTAATATGCCCTTAAAAAACATTTTTCTAGACGTCATTCCGAATCGAATGAGGTATGGCACATATTTTTAGGAGCTTTATTTCTATTTAACACGTTTTTGAACTTGTTGACTAGACTAATCAGCTTTAGTAATTTTTTCCAATAATTACTATTTCTAACCATGAGACATTTAAAAACAAAATGCGTTGTTACCATACCTGTGTCTGCAGTGCAGTAGTACACAGCAATCAAGAGAATGAAAACGAAGTATTTCATGTTATTTTATTTTCGACAAGACGTGTAACGTTGTTTACAATAACTTGCTTTGTGATATCGTCTACAATCCACACGGTCTAATATAGTCTCGCCGCAAACTTAATGTTTATACACACATTTCACACATTAAAGACAAATTTTGAATAATTTAAATTTGAACTAAATTTGGTATCAGTTTGTGTCATTGGGAATTTTTTGGAACACTTGTGTAAATGTATATATTATTTAAATTTGTAATAAAAATGCCTATAATATTATTATAATAGTGTATTACGTACTATATGAACGGATTTTATCGCACTTTATGTTAAACACTGCTTCCCATTGTTTCGGAGACTATGAAACTTTCATGGTCACGGGGCGAACATACCTATTTTTTTTTACATACATACATAATGTAGTGTAGGACGACCTGCAGCACGATGGTCCGACGACTTGAGAAAGGTGGCGGGTAACGGATGGATGAGGGCTGCTCAAGACCGGGATGGTTGGCGCTTTCTTGGTGAGGCCTACGTTCAGCAGTGGCCTAATAGGCTGACATAACATAACGACATAACCTCACGACTGTATTCCCCGAAGGGGTAGGCAGAGGCACATTTCACACATTAAAGATTAATTTTGAATAATTTTAATTTGAACTATATTTGGTATCAGTTTGTGTCATTGAGAATTTTTTTTGGGACATTTGTATATATAATGTACGTATTATTTAAATGTTGTAATATAGAGTTATTATTAAACTACATATATGAACGGATTTCATCGCAGTTTATATTAAACGCGGCATCCCGATGTTTCGAAGACTATGAAACTTTCATGGTCACGAGGCGAACATATTTTTATTTTAATAACGGACATTTGCAATTGTAAGTAAAGTTCAGCTCAGTTAGCTAAACACCAGCTTGTGAAACAAGAGGCCGCGGGTTCGATCCCCGCACCGAAAGAAATGTTTGTACAATCAAATAATTTTTAATAATAATATTTGGGTCTGGGTGTTTGTGAGACCGAAAACTCTCTCGAAGTTTCTGATACAGAACTTCACTTTGCCAATTGTGTTTTTGGTGCACGTTACAGGTGAGCCTATTGCCGTTTTTCAGGCACATTTACAGACTCCGTGCTGCTTATTAGACTTTCCTAATGAAAAAAACCACTAACACTGATCTCGTCTCGGAATCGAACCCGGGACATACTTGTGCCACGAGACAACGAGGCAGTCTAATTAAGTGACAACACAGAACCAGTGGCGGTATATCCATAGAAGCCCAAAAGCCCAGCCTACCATACAAAATTACGAATAATCTTTAAGTTTAAAATATTTATTAAACAAAAGCACTTTAACATATAAATTAGAATATCTTGACCCCATAAAAAAAAATTACAAACTAGACATTAAATATTAACGTGTACCGATTTTGGGGTTTTATGGAAATTCACACATTAAAGATAAATTTTGAATAATTTAAATTTGAACTAAATTTGGTATCAGTTTGTCATTGGGAATTTTTTGGAACACTTGTGTAAATGTATATATTATTTAAATTTGTAATAAAAATGCCTATAATATTATTATAATAGTGTATTACTATATGAAAGGATTTTATCGCACTTCATGTTAAACGTTTTCTTATTGTCTATATGTTTGCATTACTTGTGTAAGTTTCATTTGCTTATTTTGTATAATTGCTAATTTTAAAAAATATGTAACACCAGCACTCACTCACACGCACACCATACACACTACATTTACACATTAGATCGTACACTAAATGCTCTCGAGGGAAAGTAAAACCGTATCAAATAGCGAATTTGCTTTCCTCTCGCGTGCACGTCGAAACACTTCAGCTCACAACACTAAACCACCACCATATTAAATTTTACAATTAAAAAAAAAACAAGCTAGTGGGGGTGCAACTGCGCCCCCTACAACTCCGAGACGGCCGGGACGTTTACGTCTCGGAGGCGCACCGGGCGGCTGCGGCATTACGGTGGTCGCTTCTCGCTCACGTACCGTGGCCGCCCCACTCGGCGCGGAGATGGCCACCGGGGGGTTTTGGTCGGTATGCCGGTTTAGGAATATTGTTAGGGACCCAGCCCGGCACTAACACCTGCGCGGACATGACGTCGCCGCGCGCCGGGCTGGAAGACCGGTGACCCTGACATACGCTAAGTCGAAATCAACTGTGTTGAACGCGTTGCTAAAATCTAGTAGAGTCAGTACAGTTAACTGGCTATTCTCCATCCCCAGTCGGATGTCATCGGTGATTTTAACCAGCGCAGTAACTTTACTGTGGTCAGGACGAAATCCAGATTGAAAGGGATTGAGTAGGACTTGAATGGATAGAAAGGAACTTAATTGGTCGTGGACTAGGCGTTCAAGGACTTTGGATAGAAAAGGAAGAATGGAAATGGGACGATAATCAGAAAAAGATTTAGGATTATGTTCTTTAGGTAAAGGAATGATCTACCTCTTTCCATGAGGACGGTAAAACCGCATTGGTGATTGAGAAATTTAGGATATGGCAAAGGATAGGGAGTAGGATGTCGATAATTGGTATGATCATATTGCGACTAATGCTGTCAGTACCAATAGCATTAGAAGAAATCGATAGAATACTCCTTCGAACATCACAAAGTGTAAATTGACGGAAAAAGAAAGAAGAATGGTCAGGAGTGGGAATATTTGAAAGGGAGTTAATTGTAGTTGATTCAACAGACTTTTCAATGAAAGTCGACGACGTAAAGTGTTTACCCATTAAATTTATATCACATTTGTTAGCAATTACCTCATGACGAGGTTTCCCAACTCCTAATGACCTTAGGAATTTCCAGGCTCTTGCTGGATCATCCGTTACAATAATTGATCAATAACAAAGAAAATATAATAGATAATTATAATAGGTAATGACTGCCTCGTGGCCTCGCGGTACAAGTATGTGCCGTGCGATCTAGAGGTCCTGGGTTCGATTCCCGGGTCGGGCAAAGTGTTATTGGGTTTTTCTATTAGGAAATTCTCAGTAACAGCAAGGAGTCTGGAAATGTGCCCGAAAAACGGCAATAGGCTCGCCCCCTATTACGTGGGACTGATACATACCTGGCGAAATGTGGGTGCAGAAATGCACCTCTGTCTACCCCTTCGGGGAATACAGGCGTGAGTTTATGTATGTATATAATAGATAATAATAAAAAAACTAAATTTAAAAAATATCCACTTTACCTGCCGGTTTCATTTGGTAAGTAAATAACTAGATTTATTTACAAACTATATGTAGCCTCATTTATATGTAAACTCATTTCAAATTTGACAATATTAAATTAATCTACGTACATAACTTAGCAAAATATAATAGCTTATGTAAGCACTCACTTTTATTTGTTACAAGCTTTTGCCCGCGACTCCGTCCGCGTAGACTACAGGGTTGGGTTCAGAAAGAAAATAAGTTGTAGTCTATTTTACTCCACAGAGTCCCATTTATGTCCATATCAAAAATCGGTCAAATGATTTTGGCGTGAAAGTGTAACAGACATATAGTTACCTACATATAGTTACAGTCGTCTATACGTCGTTTCATCATTCTAGCTATAAAAATGACGAATTTCCACACAAACTTTCACCCCTATTTTTATTTTACCCCCTTAAAGGTACATTTTTTACAAACTTTTAATATCATATTTATTTATATCTAATCAACAGCCTTACAAAATAAGTTTCAAGCTTCTAGCTTTAAAAATGACAATACTTCCATACAACCTTCCATCCCCCCTTTCAACCCCTTAAAACCCTTTTTCCGTGATAAAAAGTAGCCTATGTCCTTTCTCGGGGTCTAAACTATCTGTGTACCAAATTTCATTTAAATCGGTTCAGTAGTTTTAGCAGGAAAGCGAGACAGACAGACAGACAGAGTTACTTTCGCATTTATAATATTAGTAAGGATTATAAAAAAAAAAAATCAAGCATTTATGTTAATAGAACAAATAATTATTTTAACGAGCCATGTATCCAATATATTTCGAAACGTCAATGTCGCATAATTCACAGGGCCACATAGTTTTTTATGTAGGGGAGACGGGAGGAATTGGAGCCTACTGAGGAAAAGTTCAATATAAGGCAAATTTATGGATACTTTAGGAACTTTTAACTTGAACTTTTAACAAATGTAATCTTGTACAACACGTAACTCGTCTCCGGAAAATGAATAACTCTTTTATGGGGCAATGTATACGCTTCTATAACAAACTTCCGAAGGGTATTAGGGAGCTTCCTTTGAAAAAGTTTAAAGAATCGATTAAAGAAAAACTATATAAAAAAAGCTTATTATAAAATGTCAGATTATATTGAGGATAATAAGCCCAGGGAGTGAGTAAACTGATCGGAGGTTGCTGCAATTTGTATCGTTATGATATGTATGAGGTTAAATTAAATAAAATAAATAAAAATGTAATTATAATTAAAAATTATCATATAAAAAAAATTACATTTCGTGTTGCTGAGGGAGTTTCTTGCCGTTTCTTCTCCACAACGATAACACGTTTCGAAGCGGCAATAGTTTAAAAAAAACTTAATTGACGATTCAAAAGCACTTGTAAAAGTCTATTTGAATAAAGGTGATTTTGACTTTGACTTTTTATTAAAAACGAAATCCATATTCGTTTGACTATCATTTAATTACAGCGATAACGTTACATTATTAGGCATTTGGCCACAGATAAACTTTAAGGAAATTACATAAATATTGATAATATGGTCATTGATGTGGTCAAGGAAACACTACAATATACCTCTTACAATAATAATACGAGAATACTTTAAGAAGGCGAGCCTATTCCCGGTTTTCGGACACAATTCCAGACTCCGTGCTGCTACTGAGATTTTCCTAAAAGAAAAACCTATTAACACTTTTTCTTTTTTTAGTAACAGAGATACCGTAAATAACTTCATGTACTCGCGTAGATGTATTGATCTCTGTAATAACTTCATGGCTGTCCTTCCTCATATCTGTATCCCCGTAAGGCTAGGCAGAAGGCGCCGAGGTAAGCCTCGACTGACTAATGTCAGCCATCAGTTCCTACGTACTAGAACAAGATGCCTAAAGCCTGTTGCCGTTTCCCGGTCATATTTTCTATGATGCTTTACTAACAAACATACATAAACTCACGCCTGTATTCCCTGATGGAGTAGGCAGAGGTGCATTTCTGCACCCACATTTCACCAGGTATGTATCAGTCCCACGTAATAGGGGGCGAGACTATTGCCGTTTTTCGGGCACATTTCCAGACTGCGTGCTGCTACTGAGAATTTTCTAATAGAAAAACCCAATAACAAACAATTAGTTAGGTTAGTTAAATTAAAATTAACGATTTCTCAAAGGCGGGTTCTTGGTAGGTAACTGAGCAACTTTTCTTCTACAACTTAAGGTTTTGGTCCGTTTTGTATGAAACAGCTGATCGAGTTTTACAAGTTTAGTATGGAGAAACGGAAAAATGTCCCCAAACAATGATAGAAAACAAATGGTGCTTGTCTACCTTGGGAATTCACCCCTGACAGATCGCTAAGGAGTTTTCAGTAACCTTGTTTACATTTTTATCTTTACATAGTATGAAGTAAAGTCGCAGTCCGCGGCTGTCTGGCTGTCCGTTTACATATTTTATACTATTTGATTCTTTTTAAGTTACTATTTGTTTGTTACAGTCACGAATGAACAAAATTATGCAGTTACTATCACAACTCCCCTTACCAGAAGAGAGTAATCCTGAAACTGCTTTTCCCGACATATACAGCAAGATACAGAGGATTTAGTTCTAGATCCAGTTCTTAACAACAATCAGCAACAACGATATTAGCATGGACCCAATATTAACTGATACGACATCACCATCCTTGATCGATTTTATTTGCGATACTGATTTAGATTCTGAGCAAAATACCAACCCACATGCACCATTACCTCTGCCTACACTCGTTGACTACAGTGATTCTGATACTGACAATTCTTACATTTTAATGGATTTAGATAACCAAAACGAAAAAAAACACATTCAGACTTTAATTTAAATTATGATCATACAACTTTAGGGGGTCCTACTATGCCATTTTTCATTAATCAAGTAATACAGCCGAGCTATCACTTTTTGACCAACAAGAACAAAACGTGTCCCACGGCAACAATGCCTGTATTGATAGTAAAGATTTATGGAAGGCAGCCTCATCATCCAGTGCTTCAGCAGATAATGAGTCAGCACAAAAAATATATGAAGAAACGAGTGTTGGTAAAAGAGAACACAGAAAAAAAAACCTTTACCAAAACGTCTTTTATATAAAAAAAAATCGTAATGCTGCTGTAGGGAAATCTGTGCAATATAACCCATGCATAAATAAAAGATTATTAACTCATGTGCAAATAAATTTACTGAAGATGACCGGATTTATATTTTTGAAAGCTATTGGGGATTAGGGTGTGATAAGAGACGAAAGGATTTTCTGCTGTCATGTGCCAAAGAGAAACCGATTGGCAGAAAAAGAGCAACTATTAATGTTCGCAAAATATCGTATGATTATTTTATAAGCTATAATGGACAAAATATTAAAGTATGTCAACAATTTTTACTGAAGACCCTAAACATATCAACAAACATAACAAAAATATTTTTGAGCAAACCACTGAATATAAAAATCACATTCTGGATAAAGAAAAATGCAAGCAACTGTTTTTAGAAGACCAAAACCTTAGCAAAGCAGCTGATTCTAACTCCATATGCGTGAGCTTTGATTTAGAAAAAGTTCTCAATACTCCACATGGTAAAAATGTGACCTTATATTACTCGAGAAAATACGCATATTATAATGAATTAAATGAAAGTGGCACAAGGGATGGATATTGTTACGTGTGGGGCGAATGCCAAGGAAAAAGGGGCTGTAATGAAATAGTTACAGTTATTTTTAAGTATTTGAATATGATAGACCAAAAAGGTACTCATACTGTTGTTAATCTATATTTTGATAGCTGTGCTGGGCAAAATAGAAACCGTGCAATGATATCAATGTTAATTCATTTCTTGAAAACCACAACAACAATAACAGAAATAAAGGTCAGTTATCTTTTACCTGGACACACCATGATGCCTGTTGACTCGATTCATAGCACTATTGAAAGTTTCGTACGTAATAAAACCGTATGGGCTCCCTCTGAGTGGCCAACTATCATTACTAATAAATAAATACACCCAACAGTCACATAGTTCTGATCCCACACTAAGATACAAGTCTTGTGTCGTGGGTATCAGAAACAACGAGAGACTTTTCGGTCTCACATACACCCAGACCCGAAACAAATATTTGTGGGTCATACAAACATTTGTCTCGGTGCGGGGATCGAACCCGCGGCCTCTCGTTTCGCAAGCTGGTGTCTAGCCAATTGCGCCACGGGGCTGTCACATAATGCCAGACATAATCCAAAAACCTATATTGTAAATGTCTTAACGTATACAGACTTCACGGATTGGAAGACCTATTCACAAGTTTTATTGCCAACTAAATTTAAAATCAATTTTAATTCATTAAGAGTAGTGCAAATTCATAAAAGTAATCCTATTGTTAAATTTAAATACGGTTTTTTTTAAGATAGCGACAATTACGAAATTAATATGGATTTTATCATCAGATCGAGAGCAAACAGTGCTACGGTCCAAAAAGGACCCACACCTTTATATATCGAAGAGCTCAAAATTGCAGCAGCTAAGTACAAAGATTTACAGGTGCTATGCAATAAGAATATAATACCAAACAGATACCATCAAGAATATTTAAGTATGAGGCATGATGGAACCATACTGGATACTTTAGCTGAAACGGACGAAGAAGATTCGGATAAAGAGAATTAAAAAAATACTTAATTTTATTTTATATAAGTACCGAGTACATAATCTGATTGATCTCATTATCCAAAACCATCATGGAACAATACGTGGTGCTAAGTTAAAACGGACGAAGAAAATTCGACTTATTTTATGTAACGCATATAAGTTTAATTAAGCTGATTGATCTCATTATTCCTAATTTTTAATATAAATAAATATATTTTGCAATTGTAATGTGACATTGTCATTTACAACCCTTTTAAAATGTCTATTTATTTATCAAATACAGTTTCTTAAGCATAGTAATGTTAACAGGTATTGTTATCGTAAACGCCAAAATAACTTTAGATTATGACAGCAAAAATAATGTAAGCGCCATAAATAGCCTCAATTCTTAATATTTTTGTGTTTTATTTTAATTATATATGTAAATGTCTAAAAAATATTAATGTATGTAAAATTTTAATTTACTGACACCTATCTGTTTTAAAATATTTTAAAAAAAACCTTCTCCTGTAAAATTTGGATTTTGTCGCTTACGCTAAAACGGCGGTAAAGGGCTCGATATAAGAATCTATAGAAGTTATTTTTATTAGCTACTAGGTAGCGCTGATGCAAGTTATCTTGCCAAAAAAATATATTTTTTAATTTAACATAAAATAATTTAACTAAGTACATAATATTACAAAAAGCGTTGAGTTTATTATCACTCGCTTTTAAACAAACATATCATTTTACAGATTTTGGTTCGATCGTGACACAGGAAAGTGCACTACATTCATTTACGGCGGTTGTGATGGAAATGCCAACAACTTCGAAACTTTGGAGGCATGCGAAAAAACCTGCTCAGAAAACGTGAACACACAATGCTAAACCGAATAGGATTAAAGATCCACGACACTATGAATATTAAAGACCAAATTTTTTTTGTGCTATCCATAATATTGAAATTAGCGTTATTTGAAATATTTTAACATAATAAAATTTATATATCTTTAAGTTGTTATTTGTGTTATACTCGTTAATAATATTGGCTGGGGTATTATGCCTCGCCACTCCTTTTTTTTATAATTTGAAAATATGTAATATCGCTCTCATTATTAAAATTCAAAATGAAAAAAATACTAGAATTAACAAAAAAAGAGTATTAACTTCACCGATTACTGATTTACAAATTAATGAGTACTTAAGGTTGTTTATTAGTAAATTAAAAGGAATAATTACTACCTTTCAAACAAATTTAAAAATAGGTTTGCTATTCACACGTGGTAGAAGTGAATTCTTCAAAAATTTTGGATACAAGATAAATATTAATTTTATGGCTGCGTTTTTTACAATATCTGGGGGCACGGCAGTGCCCACGCCAAGTCGCGGGAAATAGCAGAACGGCCGTACTATACTTTTCGCGAACCAACTCAGGCCATTTTCGCCCCCCTATAACTTCGTTGTGGATAAAGCTAGAAGCCTGAATTTTCAGAAACCAAGCAGGCACGGTATAAACTCTCTATATTTTAAATTTCATTTAATTTGAACCAGTAGTTTAAGAATTATAACTAGTCAAACTTCGTAATACGTAATTCAGGATTTTTTCTCATATTTTGTATAGTGGTGGGGGTGAGGGAATTCCTTCAGAAACACGCGGTTTAAATTAATGATGTCGGCCTTATCATATGTTTATAAAAGGGTAAAAACCTATACGCATGTCAAATATATCAATCTGTTTAGCTTTTTTCGACTTATTTCTTAGTCGTTTTTACCCCAGAGGAGGTTATGAATGGGACGTATGTAGGCTGATATTTAATTTATCTTTAGAATTACTGCACGTTGGTGAAGTCGCGGGCAGAAGCTAGCTATACATTATCTATACTAATGTAAATATAAAACTTAAGAGTTATTCGTTTGGTTGATTGAACGCACTAATCCCAGGTACTCATCATATCAACTACTGATTCGAATTGAATAATTATTTTTATTATATAATTTAATATCTACAAAAAATTATTTTTATTCTACTCAGTTGAAGCTGGATTCAACCGGCGGGATTGAGTAAAACATTCACACGATCTCGTCACAGCAAGATTACTGTTTGAAGATTAAGAAATATTTTCCTATTTGAAATTTCCAATATGAATATTGGACCTTTGAATCAATAAATGTTTGTAACCAAAAATAACAATACTTTTATTGTCAAATGCTGCGTACAATGCAACAATCTATTATTATTTGAAAGCAACAGTCCAATACGAGCAGTATTTTATACATAAAATAATGCCTTAGTTATTAAAACTACTAGTAAATTCTTTACCAAGCTAAAGATGTTTTGACCCGCTCTATTGATGGGCCTAAGTCTGTAGACGAAAGGAGACAAAACGTGTTCAAGTAGTAAAGTCTTCTTCTTCTTCTTCTCAGCTACCAGCCACCTTTCTCAAGTCGTCGGACCATCGTAAAGTCTGTAACACCGTAATTGTAACTTATTAAAGTGATTTGTTTTTAGCATCGCTGTGATTTGAAAGTTGATGAAACGAAAAAGCGACAGTTTTTGCTTCTGTTATGTATGGTCAAGACCGAGTCGTGTACAATTGTAATTTTATTTCTAATATTTTAGATTACACAATTTAAATTTTATAAAATTAAGTTTAATTGTGAATAGTAATATCACGTGGCTATTCCCCCCTTGACAGGTCCCTTACCCCCCACTCCCAACACCCGCGCCGTTCAACTTATACACCATTCCGTAAATTATGATAATAACCTTGTGACCCAAGTTCGGAACCCCCTCACTCCTCTGTAAAACCCTGTCTCTCTCTCTGTTAAAACTGAAACTTAATATTTTTTTTGTGCCAATAACTAATAAAAAAAAACAGTAATCCAGTAGCTGTATGACTTCAAATGGCAGTCATTAAAATAAAGAAACATGTATGTGCCATGCGATCTAGAGGTTCTGGGTTCGATTCCCAGGTCGGGCAGTGTTATTCGGATTTTCTAATAGGAAATTCTCAGTAGAAGCAAGTAGTCTGGAAACGTTCGCGAAAAACGGCAATAGGCTCGCCCCCTATTACGTGGGACTGATACATACTTGGCGAAATGTGGGTGCAGTAATGCACCTCCGCACTCAGAAATCGACCTTCTGGGAATACAGGCGTGAGGTTATGTATCTATGTAAAAAAATATGTCGCTCCGTGACCATGAAAGTTTCATAGTCTTCGAAACAAAGGGAAGCAGCGTTTAACATAAACTTTAATAAACTATATAATATTACTGATACCAAATTTAGTTCAAATTTAAATTATTCAAAATTTGTCTTTAATGTGTGAAATGTGTGTATAAACATTAAGTTTGCAGCGAGACTAATTCAAACAACATGTCTATATTACAACGTGTGCATTGTCGACGCTATCAGAAAGCAAGTTACTGTAAAAAACCTTACACGTCTTGTTGAAAATAAAATAACATGAAATACCTACTTCGTTTTTATTCTCCTAATTGCTGTGTACTACTGCACTGCAGACACAGGTATGGAAACAACGCTTTTTGTTTTTAAAATGTCTCATGGTTAGAAATAGCAATTATTGGAAAAATTAACTTAAGCTGATCATTTTTATATTTTTTATTTTTATGACTACTGAGTCACTGAGAATTTTCTAAGAGAAGCCAAAAAAAAACATTAATGTACCACAATCTTTAATCAACTGTCGCACGTCTATGGCGCGGGGCTATCGAGCCGCTCGTTGTCTAGCTCATAACTATTTGTCTTTTTATATTAATGCATGACAAAAGCTAAAGTGGACGCTGAAGATACCACGGTCTGACGGTAGGAATTAAATTCATAAAGGATTACTTTCTTTCCAGACACACCAGATGATGTTTGTTTATTGGTAGCTGATACAGGACAATGCAGGGGATATTTCCCCTGCCCTGTGGCAAGGGGGCGTTAGAATCCCACCACGGTATCCCCTGCCTGTCGTAAAAGACGACTCAAAGGGGCCCTTGGGGTCGCTGGGCGCGCTGCGGGGGCGGCGCGCCCTCACTGAAAGTGACCCCGAGAGGGGCGGCGGCACTGTGGCCTGTGTACGTCGCGGGCGCCCATCCACAACCGGGGCGCCCGAACCAAGCTAGTGGGGGTGCAACTGCGCCCCCTACACACTCCGAGACGGCCGAGACAAATACGTCTCGGAGGCGCACCGGGCGGCTGCGGCATTACGGTTGGCGCTTCTCGCTAACGTACCGTGGTCGCCCCACTCGGCGCGGAGATGGCCACCGGGGGGTTTTGGTCGGTATGCCGGTTTAGGGATATTGTTAGGGACCCAGCCCGGCACTAACATCTGCGCGGACATGACGTCGCCGCGCGCCGGGCTGGAAGACCGGTGACCCCGACATACGCTTCCCGCCCCCCTCCCCCGGGGCTGGCGGGAAGTAGAGCCATAAACAGCTTTCCCCTCGAGAACAAAAAAAAAAAAAAAAAAAAAAAAAAGGGGATATTTCCCAAGGTAATTTTTACTCTATACTTCAATGATACAACAGTAGATACATAGTCCCCCAAACTTCTTCACAAAAAAGGTGAAGAGGTATTCGGCTGGCATGATTGTGTCGACCAACGGGAGATCATCATCTCTCGCTGGTCGGCACTTTTTCTCGACTCCATTACGCTTACCATCAGGTGCAATGGGGTCACTTTGCCGAGCCCGTATAAAAAATAAATAAATAATTGATACGTTGATAAATTACTAGTGGCGATAGGTAGAAGCCGTAGAAGCCCAAAAGTCCAGCATGCCTTACAAAATTCACGAATAATAATCTTTAGGCTTTAAATATTTATTTAACAAAAGCAATTTGACATATAAATAAGAATATCCTGACCCCACATTAAACAATTATAAAATAAACATTATGTATTATGGTACAGCAGATGTTTGTCAATTGCCACCTGAAACGGGACCCTGCAGGGCACTTTTTAAAAGGTAAATTTCACTTTACAATTCAATGATGTGACAGTAGATATGTACATACATACATACATAATCGCACGCCTGTCTCCCGTTAAGGTAAGCAGAGATTATAGAGCGCCAAATGCCACGGTCCAAACACACCTCTTTCGCTTCCTCCACTGACATTATCCTCTTCATGCATGCACGTCGGTTTCGAGGACTTTTTATTTTACTCTTTTTAAATAAATGATCTAATGTGATCTTTATAGGTGGACCTTTTTTTTCCGCGGGAAAAATCCTATTTACGGACCATCCCACCCCCGGAGGGGCGAGTGTGTATCGGACTCACCGGCGCCTTCCGACCCATCATGGGTGTTACCGCCCGTGGATGTCTCGGGCGGCCGCTGGGCCGGGTCCCTACCAAAAATCTATGCTCCGTAATACCGACTAAAAACCCCGCGATGGCCACCATCGCGCCAAGGAGGGCGACCACGGTCTATGGGCGAGAAATTGCCCACCATGATACCGCAGCGGCCCAGGGCGCCTCCGAGACGAAAAGCGTCTCGGCCGTCTCGGAGTGATACGGGGGCGCAGTTGCACCCCCACTAGCTTTGTGTGGGTGTCCTGGTTACAATTGGGCGCCCGCGACGGACACAGACCACCGTGCCGCCGCCCCTCTTGGGGTCACTTTCAGTAAGTGACCCCAAGGGTCCCTATTAGTCGCCTCTTACGACAGGCTAGGTGCACTTGGGCCGTCCTCGACCAATCGGTGATACGTACATGCATAGATTACTAGTGACGGTACGTCCGTAGAAGCCCAAAAGCCCAGCATGCCTTACAAAATTCGCGAATAACATCTTTAAGCTTTAAACTTTTATTTAACAAAATCTATTTGTCATATAAATGAGAATATCCTGACCCCACATTAAACAATTATAAACTAAACATTACGTTCACAAGTTAACATTAATAATGATGGCCTCGAGGTTTAGGCGCGGGGTCGAGAAGCTCGGCGGTCGCAGGTTCAAACCCCAAGCACACACCTCTGACTTTGCGAAGTTATGTGTGTATTCAAACTGAATTATCAATTTATTTACGGTGAAGGAAAGCATCGTGAGGAAACCTGCACACCTAAAAGTTCTTAGAAATTTCTTAGGTGTGCAGTCCACCAACCCACTCGAGGCCAGCGAGGTGTACTACGGCCTTAACACTCAGTTGTAGAGGAGACCCGTGCCCAGCAGTGGGACGTATAAGGGCTGATGATGATGATGATGAAGCTGAACATTACACAATTAACTGCCTCGTGGTCTCGCGGTACATGTATGTGCCGTGCGATCTAGAGGTCCTGGGTTCGATTCCCGGGTCGGGCAAAGTGTTATTGGGTTTTTTCCATTAGGAAATTCTCGGTAACAGCACGGAGTCTGGAAATGTGCCCGAAAAACGGCAATAGGCTCGCCCCCTATTACGTGGCCTGGGACTGAAACATACTTGGCGGAATGTGGGTGCAGAAATGCACCTCTGCCTACCCCTTCGGGGAATACAGGCGTGAGTTTATGTATGTATGTATGTATGTACAATTAACGTGCAACGCTGTTGAGCTTCTATTAAACTACCGCCACTGATTTTTTACTGATTCACACGAACTTTTTGTTTTTTAATTTAAAAATGTCGACATCTAGTCATCGAAGCATATACTTTTTGTGAAGACTAAAACTTTGTCACATAATTCACTGTAAAAACTTGTCGTTAGATGGCGTTAAATTCACACATGCTATAACTAGGTTACTTTTCTACGAAAAGCTTTCTTTTTTGATAAATGTATTGAAAAAAAACCAACAACATATTGCAGTTTTTAAATCTGAACACTGGTTTTGTTTTTAAAAAATATTAATCTATTGAAGTTATTTTTATTAGCTACTAGATGGCGCTGATGCAAGTTTCCTTGGCAAAAAATATGATTTTTTATTTAATTACATTTTATTACAAATAGCGTTAAGTTTGTTATCACATTTTAAACAGACATATCATTTTACAGATTTTTTTTCAATCGTAACACAAGAAATTGCGATACATTCGTTTACGGCGGCTGTCAGGGAAATGGCAACAACTTTAAAGCTTTGGAGGAATGCGAAAAAAGCTGTTCAGTAAACGAGAACACACAATGCTAAAACGTAATAACACTTTTCTGAAAACATTTACCGAAGTAATGTGTTTTATTTTACACCATCTGAAAGTAGAGATTTCAGCGAACATAAAGGCCACCGACTTTTTTTTAAAAGCTGATATTTTGACGCGAGAATTAGGGTGGTATTTTTGTAAAAGATAAAAAATAAAAACCAAACACTTGGTTTTTTTTATTTTTCACATGAATTTTGAAGTTATGTGGAAAAAGTGTAAACACAAAAGTTGTAGATCTTTTAAGTAACAAGATCGTATCACAAATGTTAAGCACCATCAAGCTACAAGCTGTCCAAATAGGGCAACAAATAGCCTGCTGATATTCTTCTTAACGCTACGTTTAGGGCCTAGCATAATAGAAAAAATGAATCAAGTAGAATAACGCAAATAAAATGCGGCGTAGTTTTTGTTCCCTTTACACTTTATAAAAATACCATTCATGCCTACATTACCTAACGCATGCATCCCTGAAGTGGAAGGCGGAGATGCATTTCCGCGCCCACATTTTGCTAATTGTGTTTTCGGCCCACGTTATTACGTAAAGACGAAAAGAAGGAAGAAAATGGGGGCGAGCCTATTCCCGGTTTTCGGACACAATTCCAGACTCCGTGCTGCTACTGAGATTTTCCTAAAAGAAAAACCTATTAACTCTTTTTCTTTTTTTAGTAACAGAGATACCGTAAATGTGTTATTCATATTCCGCCAGGTAGTTCTGAGAATGATTATATGACTTTATTTAGATTAATAGAACAATTGTGTGACAAATATAGTGAGGTTATTGTAATTGGAGATTTTAACTTATATTCATGTAATGAAAATATTAGTAATTACTATGAATGTTTTGTATCGTATTGCGGGCTCACTCAAACTAACACTGTACCCAACTGTTTAGGCAGGCAATTGGATTTAGTTCTGAGCAAGGGTTTGAGAGGTGAGGTGTGTGTGGGTGCGGCGGACGAGGCGCTGGTGCCAGTGGACGCGTACCACCCACCGCTCGCGGTGAGAGCGCGCGTTGCAGCGCAGCCGCCGCCGCCGCCCCACCGTGCGCCCGGCACTCACGTCACCGGGGACCTGGGGATCGGCGTGAGCGGTATTGGACCTAAGTGGAATTTTTACAAAGCTAACTTTCAGCTATTGTATTTTATGTTGCTTACAACGGACTGGAGTTCAATGTTTGAAACGCAAGATTTGACTGAGATTTTAAGCATTTTTTATAATAAGTTAAACCATACTCTAGATAAATGTGTACCTAGGAAAAGGCTTGTTCGTTATGATACGGGGTATATGTATCCCATTTGGTACACTGCAAATATAATTAAGGACATAAAGACAAAAGCTCGCCTTCATAAAACTTATAAAATATCAAAACTAAGTAGTGATTACCTTGAATTTGCTAAATATAGAACCCAGGTAAAAAAGTCAATAGACATAGCTCACAAAGAACACATAAATAATATTCAAAGTCAGTTTGCCAAAGACCCAAAATCATTTTACATAAAATCAAACAGAAAATGTTTAAATAAGCAGCGTATCATGAAAGATGGTCACTATTTATCGGATGATGAATTCACAAGTTCACGTCTGTTAGACAGTCTAGTGCGCATTCTTCTTAAAAATTCCGTATTTATTTTATTTTCTACCCATTTCTTATGTTTTTCTTTCAGCTTCAGATATATGATAACAAACAGGACGATTGATGCCAAAATTAAAAATGTTGTGATCAATATATTGTTAATCTTTATATGATAATCCTTTTCTTCTATTTCCACAGTATTGGTTCCTCCAGTTTGGGCAATCGTCGTTTCATGTTCTTCATTTTTCGAATTACTATTCCCCATTTTGTTTTTTGGCACGAACACGCACATACACAGTCACAAAGTTAATAATTATCTTCTTATTCATTATTATTACGTGGTTACATTCACTGCCGAGGCACACAGGAATGTGCAAAGTCCGCACTTTTAGCCTGCAATCGGACACGCGCGCTTGGCATGGGTCGCCATGAATTATGATATTTATAATGGAATGAAAGATCGACACGTTTGTTCAACTCGAGTGTTTATTTAATACTGACTTACTTACTAAGACATCAAATATTACCTACGCGTACATAGGTTACTTCAGTGCAAGGGAATTTGCGCATTTCGTGATTTGGGGGTGATTCTCACTCCGGACTTGACATTTCGGAATCATATTACCAATATATGCACGAAAGCATATCGGAATCTCGGTTTTGTGTTGAGACAATCCAAACTCTTCACCAATATCACTACCGTTAGAGTACTATATGATGCGCTCGTCCGGAGCCACCTAGAACATAGCGGGGTCATATGGTCTCCACACGAGGCAAAGTACGTGGCCATGTTAGAACGGATCCAGAACAAGTTCACGAGGCACCTGTACTTGAAACTTTATGGGATATATCCGTTTTTTCCGCTAATGTACCCCACATTGTTTGTACTGGGCATGGTCGGGTACAACGAGCTGAGAGTGCGGCGCGAGTTCGCACTCGCGATGTACCTGGTGAAGCTATTGCGTGGTATAGAGCACAACCCGGGGGTTCTGTACCGCCTCTGCCTGAGTGTGCCTGACCGGTACGTGTGGAGGCGGCGCCGCCCACCGCTACTGGCGGTACCGACATCCAGGACCAACCTCTTGGCCAAGACGCCTCTCACCCGAGCGATTAAAACTATTAATGAGGTGCATGTCGAAACAGATGTTTTTACAAGCAATCCGAGTGAGCTCGTAAAATGTTTGTTATTTGTTATTTGCTATCAACATCATCATCATCAGCCCATATACGTCCCACTGCTGGGCACGGGCCTCCTCTACCATTGAGAGGGTTTAGGCCTTAGTCCACCACGCTGGCCTAGTGCGGGTTGGCGGACTACACACGTAAGAAATTCCTAAGACTTTTTTTAGGTGTGCAGGTTTCATCACGATGTTTTCCTTCACCGTTAAAGTACGTGATAATTCATTGTGAATACACACATAACTTGGAAAAGTCAGAGGTGTGTGCCTGGGGTTTGAACCCGCGACCGTAGAGATTCTCGACCGCGCGCCCAAACCTCGAGGCCATCACGTCTTACTTAAATTAATTGTGTTAGCTTAATTTATTAGTAGTAGTGTGATTGTTATTATGTTTTGTTTTGTTTTATTTTGTATAAATTTGTGTTATAGTCCCGCCAGTTCGAATTGGGTACCTAAACCTGTAATGACTGTGTGTGTTGAATAAATAAATAAAACTTCATGTACTCGCGTAGATGTATTGATCTCTGTAATAACTTCATGGCTGTCCTTCCTCATATCTGTATCCCCGTAAGGCTAGGCAGAAGGCGCCGAGGTAAGCCTCGACTGACTAATGTCAGCCATCAGTTCCTACGTACTAGAACAAGATGCCTAAAGCCTGTTGCCGTTTCCCGGTCATATTTTCTATGATGCTTTACTAACAAACATACATAAACTCACGCCTGTATTCCCTGATGCAGTAGGCAGAGGTGCATTTCTGCACCCACATTTCACCAGGTATGTATCAGTCCCACGTAATAGGGGGCGAGCCTATTGCCGTTTTTCGGGCACATTTCCAGACTGCGTGCTGCTACTGAGAATTTCCTAATAGAAAAACCCAATAACAATTTACCCGACCCGGGAATCGAACCCAGGACCTCTAGATCGCACGGCACATACTTGTACAGCGCGACCACGAGGCAGTCTACCTTTACCTTACTAACTTGTTGTTTTTATTGTGTTACGATTGAATTACGACGATATGCGATGTATGTACATACATATGTAGTATGTATCAGTAAATTCAACTCTTTATTTATCACTTCAAATGTCAGTCATCGATAAAAAAGTATAAATAAATAAATAATGAATAAACACACCCCACAGTCGTATAAGAACGTGTACTTGAAAAAGGAAGGGGTCCGTCATCATCATTAGCCCATATAGGTAGGTACGTCCCACTGCTGGGCACGAGCCTCCTCTACCATTGAGAAGGTTGAAGGGGTCCGTGCTTGGCACTATTCATTTTAAATAATATAATTATGTTGTAATTCAAAATATGTCGAACGATGTTATTTTTTAAAAATGTTTCAAAAGTCATTATTCCTTTTAATTTATTAATAAAGCACCTAAAGTATTCATTCATTTTTAAATTAGTGATAGAAACTTATTACTCAATATTTTTTTATCCCAATAAGTGTTCAATTTTTAAATACAATACTATATATTATGTACTCGTATAAAAGTACGATATTTGTCTAAGGAATGCGTTTAAAAATATTAAATAAAACTCTTTATGGCAAGGCTTAAAATCTGACCCAGAGTTATTGTTATTAATAAATAAAAAAATAATAAAGAAATATTTATTTTTGTATATTTAAACATTTGCCATAACCCTAATTCCAAAACTAAAGACGGCACAAGCAATGATATAGTGTCGTGGGTCCTTAGCAATAGCAATAGCAAATTCTATCAATCAAAGAATTTGTTTGTTCCGATGTATTCCGTTTTAGCGTTGTGTGTTCTCGTTAACGGAGCAGGTTCTTTCGCATTCCTCCCTTGTTCTGAAGGTGTTGGCATTCCAACCACATTCACCGCCGTAAACAATTTGAATGCAATTTTCTGTGTCACTATCGAACCCAAATCTGTAAAATGATATTTATGTTTAAAAGCGAGTGATAACAAACTTATCGCTATTTGTAATATTATGTAGTTAAATAATTTTATGTTAAATTAAAAATCATAAATTTTGGCAAGGAAACTTGAATCAGCGCCATCTAGTAGCTAATTAAAATAACTTCGATAGATAATTATATAATATTATCTTGTTTTATAATTTTTAAAAGCAAAACCAGCGTTCGGATAAAAAATCTTGCAACCCTCTATATGTTTTTTCAATACTTTTATGAACAAAAGGAAAAGCTTCTCGTAGAAAAATAACAAGTTTTAGCATGTGTGAATTTACCGCCATCTTACGACAAGATTTTACAGTGAATTGAGTGACAGAGTTTTAGTGTTCACAAAAAGTTTATGACTCGATGAATAGATGTCGACATTTTTAAATTAAACTGCATTGAAAGACTAAATTTTTATTAAATCTCATAAAAAAAGTTCGTGTGAATCAGTGAAAAATCAATGGCGGTACTTCCATAGAATCCCAAAAGCGTTGCACCTTAATTGTGTAATGTTTAGCTTCATCACCATCATCATCAGCCCTTAAACGTCCCATTGCTGGGCACGGGCCTCCTCTACAACTGAGAGGGTTTAGAGGCCTTAGTCCACCACGCTGGCCTAGTGCAGGTTGGCGGACTACACACGTAAGAAATTCCTGAGAACTTTTAGGTGTGCAGGTTTCCTCACGATGTTTTCCTTTACCAGAAAGTAAGAGATAATAATTCATTGTGAACACACACATAACTTCACAAAGTCAGAGGTGTGTGCGTGGAGTTTGAACCTGCGACCGCCGAGCTTCTACACCGCGCGCCTAAACCTCGAGGCCATCATTACTTGTTAACTTGTGAACATAATGTTTAGTTTATAATTGTTTAATGTGGGGTCAGGATATTCTCATTTATATGACAAATTGCTTTTGTTAAATAAAGATTGAAAGCTAAAAGATTATTATTCGCGAAGTTTGTAAGGCATGCGAATTTTGGGCTTCTACGTAAGTACTAGTAATCTATGTATGTATCTCTGTATCTACTGTTATATGATTGGAGTGTAAAGTGATATTTACCCTATTCCAACTCCAATGCAAGGTCTTCTTGTCAATGGCAATAAACAAACATCATCTACTGTACCTGGAAAGAAAGTCAACCCTTATTAATTCAATTCATACCTTCTGACCGTGGCAACTTTAGCGTCCACTTCAGCTATTGTGATGCATTAATACAAAAAGACAAACAGTTATGAGCTACACAAAGAGCGGCTCGATGACCCGCGCCATAGACGTGTGACAGTCGAATAAAGATTCAGGTACATTAATGTTTTTTTTTGGCTTCTCTTAGAAAATTCTCAGTAACTCCACTGAGTCCGGAAATGTTCCCAAAAACTGGTGTAAACGTAGGTGTAAAATTACATACATACATTCATACATAAACTGACGCCTGTATTCCCCGAAGGAGGAGGCAAATGTATCTCATTTGTACACCCTCATTTCGCCAGGTATGAATCAGTCTCAAGTGATAGGTGGCGAGTCTGTTGACATGTTTCAGGCACATTTCCCGACTCCGAGCTGCTACTGAGAATTTCTTAATGGAAAAACCCAATAACACTTTGTCCGACCCGGGAATCGACCCGGCACATACCTATGCCGCGAGACTACGAGGCAGCCCGAGGCAGTAAAAATACATATTAAGTAATTAAGCAATATCGATATTAATGATAATTGTAACTGCCAAAGTGAGTGATTTTATTGAATTATAATAACGCAATGTAAGGCTACCATAAATCAACTGAATTAGCGGTCAATGAACCGTAACTGTCACAAAGATTAACACGCAGTAGGTACAATCTGGGTTATATTATGATATAATAATTCTAACAGCAACAAAAAATATCTGGCAATAAATAATAAGTAATACTTTTTTTAAATGATAAAAAAGAAAAAATATAGAAATGATCAGCTTAAGTAAATTTTTCCAATAATTACTATTTCTAACCATGAGACATTTAAAAACAAAATGCGTTGTTACCATACCTGTGTCTGCAGTGCAGTAGTACACAGCAATCAAGAGAATGAAAACGAAGTATTTCATGTTATTTTATTTTCGACAAGACGTGTAACGTTGTTTACAATAACTTGCTTTGTGATATCGTCTACAATCCACACGGTCTAATATAGTCTTAATGTTTATACACACATTTCACACATTAAAGACAAATTTTGAATAATTTAAATTTGAACTAAATTTGGTATCAGTTTGTGTCATTGGGATTTTTTTGGAACACTTGTGTAAATGTATATATTATTTAAATTTGTAATAAAAATGCCTATAATATTATTATAATAGTGTATTACTATATGAAAGGATTTTATCGCACTTTATGTTAAACACTGCTTCCCTTTGTTTCGGAGACTATGAAACTTTCATGGTCACGGGGCGAACATATATTTTTTACATACATACATAACGTAGTGTAGGACGACCTGCAGCACGGTGGTCCGACGACTTGAGAAAGGTGGCGGGTAACGGATGGATGAGGGCTGCTCAAGACCGGGATGGTTGGCGCTTTCTTGGGGAGGCCTACGTTCAGCAGTGGCCGGCAATAGGCTGAGTATATATATATATATATATACATACATAACCTCACGACTGTATTCCCCGAAGGGGTAGGCAGAGGCACATTTCACACATTAAAGATTAATTTTAATTTGAACTATATTTGGTATCAGTTTGTGTCATTGAGATTTTTTTTTGGGACATTTGTATTTATAATGTAGGGATTATTTAAATTTTGTAATATAGAGTTATTATTAAACTATATGAACGGATTTCATCGCAGTTTATGTTAAACGCGACATCCCGATGTTTCGAAGACTATGAAACTTTCATGGTCACGAGGCGAACATATTTTTATTTTAATAACGGACATTTTGTTAAGAATAACATTAAGAAATGTTTGTATAATCAAATAATTTTTAATCTAATAATAATAATAATATTTGGGTCTGGGTGTTTGTGAGACCGAAAACTCTCTCGAAGTTTCTGATACAGAACTTCACTTTGCCAATTATGTTTTTGGTGCACGTTACAGGTGAGCCTATTGCCGTTTTTCAGGCACATTTACAGACTCCGTGCTGCTTATTAGACTTTCCTAATGAAAAAAACTACTAACACTGATCCTTGTGCCACGAGACAACGAGGCAGTCTAATTAAGTGACAACACAGAACCAGTGGCGGTATATCCATAGAAGCCCAAAAGCCCAGCCTACCATACAAAATTACGAATAATCTTTAAGTTTAAAATATTTATTAAACAAAAGCACTTTAACATAAAATAAGAATATCTTGACCCCATAAAAAAAATTACAAACTAGACATTAAATATTAACGTGTACCGATTTTGGGGTTCTATGGAAATTCACACATTAAAGATAAATTTTGAATAATTTAAATTTGAACTAAATTTGGTATCAGTTTGTGTCATTGGGAATTTTTTGGAACACTTGTGTAAATGAATATATTATTTAAATTTGTAATAAAAATGCCTATAATATTATTATAATAGTGTATTACTATATGAAAGGATTTTATCGCACTTTATGTTAAACGTTTTCTTATTGTCTATATGTTTGCATTACTTGTGTAAGTTTCATTTGCTTATTTTGTATAATTGCTAATTTTAATAAAAATATGTAACACCAGCACTCACTCACACGCACACCATACACACTACATTTACACATTAGATCGTACACTAAATGCTCTCGAGGGAAGGTAAAACCGTATCAAATAGCGAATTTGCTTTCCTCTCGCGAGCACGTCGAAACGCTTCAGCTCACAACACTAAACCACCACCATATTAAATTTTACAATAAAAAAAAACAAAAAAACACAAGCTAGTGGGGGTGCAACTGCGCCCCCTACAACTCCGAGACGGCCGGGACGTTTACGTCTCGGAGGCGCACCGGGCGGCTGCGGCATTACGGTGGTCGCTTCTCGCTCACGTACCGTGGCCGCCCCACTCGGCGCGGAGATGGCCACCGGGGGGTTTTGGTCGGTATGCCGGTTTAGGAATATTGTTAGGGACCCAGCCCGGCACTAACACCTGCGCGGACATGACGTCGCCGCGCGCCGGGCTGGAAGACCGGTGACCCCGACATACGCTACGTCGAAATCAACTGTGTTGAACGCGTTGGTAAAATCTAGTAGAGTCAGTACAGTTAACTGGCTATTCTCCATCCCCAGTCGGATGTCATCGGTGATTTTAACCAGCGCAGTAACTTTACTGTGGCCAGGACGAAATCCAGATTGAAAGGGATTGAGTAGGACTTGAATGGATAGAAAGGAACTTAATTGGTCGTGGACTAGGCGTTCAAGGAATTTGGATAGAAAAGGAAGAATGGAAATGGGACGATAATCAGAAAAAGATTTAGGATTATGTTCTTTAGGTAAAGGAATGATCTGTGCCTCTTTCCATGAGGACGGTAAAACCGCATTGGTGATTGAGAAATTTAGGATATGGCAAAGGATAGGGAGTAGTATGTCGATAATTGGTATGATCATATTGCGACTAATGCTGTCAGTACCAATAGCATTAGAAGAAATCGATAGAATACTCCTTCGAACATCACAAAGTGTAAATTGACGGAAAAAGAAAGAAGAATGGTCAGGAGTGGGAATATTTGAAAGGGAGTTAATTGTAGTTGATTCAACAGACTTTTCAATGAAAGTCGACGACGTAAAGTGTTTACCCATTAAATTTATATCACATTTGTTAGCAATTACCTCATGACGAGGTTTCCCAACTCCTAATGACCTTAGGAATTTCCAGGCTCTTGCTGGATCATCCGTTACAATAATTGATCAATAACAAAGAAAATATAATAGATAATTATAATAGGTAATGACTGCCTCGTGGCCTCGCGGTACAAGTATGTGCCGTGCGATCTAGAGGTCCTGGGTTCGATTCCCGGGTCGGGCAAAGTGTTATTGGGTTTTTCTATTAGGAAATTCTCAGTAACAGCAAGGAGTCTGGAAATGTGCCCGAAAAACGGCAATAGGCTCGCCCCCTATTACGTGGGACTGATACATACCTGGCGAAATGTGGGTGCAGAAATGCACCTCTGTCTACCCCTTCGGGGAATACAGGCGTGAGTTTATGTATGTATATAATAGATAATAATAAAAAAACTAAATTTAAAAAATATCCACTTTACCTGCCGGTTTCATTTGGTAAGTAAATAACTAGATTTATTTACAAACTATATGTAGCCTCATTTATATGTAAACTCATTTCAAATTTGACAATATTAAATTAATCTACGTACATAACTTAGCAAAATATAATAGCTTATGTAAGCACTCACTTTTATTTGTTACAAGCTTTTGCCCGCGACTCCGTCCGCGTAGACTACAGGGTTGGGTTCAGAAAGAAAATAAGTTGTAGTCTATTTTACTCCACAGAGTCCCATTTATGTCCATATCAAAAATCGGTCAAATGATTTTGGCGTGAAAGTGTAACAGACATATAGTTACCTACATATAGTTACAGTCGTCTATACGTCGTTTCATCATTCTAGCTATAAAAATGACGAATTTCCACACAAACTTTCACCCCTATTTTTATTTTACCCCCTTAAAGGTACATTTTTTACAAACTTTTAATATCATATTTATTTATATCTAATCAACAGCCTTACAAAATAAGTTTCAAGCTTCTAGCTTTAAAAATGACAATACTTCCATACAACCTTCCATCCCCCCTTTCAACCCCTTAAAACCCTTTTTCCGTGATAAAAAGTAGCCTATGTCCTTTCTCGGGGTCTAAACTATCTGTGTACCAAATTTCATTTAAATCGGTTCAGTAGTTTTAGCAGGAAAGCGAGACAGACAGACAGACAGAGTTACTTTCGCATTTATAATATTAGTAAGGATTATAAAAAAAAAAAACAAGCATTTATGTTAATAGAACAAATAATTATTTTAACGAGCCATGTATCCAATATATTTCGAAACGTCAATGTCGCATAATTCACAGGGCCACATAGTTTTTTATGTAGGGGAGACGGGAGGAATTGGAGCCTACTGAGGAAAAGTTCAATATAAGGCAAATTTATGGATACTTTAGGAACTTTTAACTTGAACTTTTAACAAATGTAATCTTGTACAACACGTAACTCGTCTCCGGAAAATGAATAACTCTTTTATGGGGCAATGTATACGCTTCTATAACAAACTTCCGAAGGGTATTAGGGAGCTTCCTTTGAAAAAGTTTAAAGAATCGATTAAAGAAAAACTATATAAAAAAAGCTTATTATAAAATGTCAGATTATATTGAGGATAATAAGCCCAGGGAGTGAGTAAACTGATCGGAGGTTGCTGCAATTTGTATCGTTATGACATGTATGAGGTTAAATAAAATAAAATAAATAAAAATGTAATTATAATTAAAAATGATCATATAAAAAAAATGACATTTCGTGTTGCTGAGGGAGTTTCTTGCCGTTTCTTCTCCACAACGATAACACGTTTCGAAGCGGCAATAGTTTAAAAAAAACTTAATTGACGATTCAAAAGCACTTGTAAAAGTCTATTTGAATAAAGGTGATTTTGACTTTGACTTTTTATTAAAAACGAAATCCATATTCGTTTGACTATCATTTAATTACAGCGATAACGTTACATTATTAGGCATTTGGCCACAGATAAACTTTAAGGAAATTACATAAATATTGATAATATGGTCATTGATGTGGTCAAGGAAACACTACAATATACCTCTTACAATAATAATACGAGAATACTTTAAGAAGGCGAGCCTATTCCCGGTTTTCGGACACAATTCCAGACTCCGTGCTGCTACTGAGATTTTCCTAAAAGAAAAACCTATTAACACTTTTTCTTTTTTTAGTAACAGAGATACCGTAAATAACTTCATGTACTCGCGTAGATGTATTGATCTCTGTAATAACTTCATGGCTGTCCTTCCTCATATCTGTATCCCCGTAAGGCTAGGCAGAAGGCGCCGAGGTAAGCCTCGACTGACTAATGTCAGCCATCAGTTCCTACGTACTAGAACAAGATGCCTAAAGCCTGTTGCCGTTTCCCGGTCATATTTTCTATGATGCTTTACTAACAAACATACATAAACTCACGCCTGTATTCCCTGATGCAGTAGGCAGAGGTGCATTTCTGCACCCAAATTTCACCAGATATGTATCAGTCCCACGTAATAGGGGGCGAGCCTATTGCCGTTTTTCGGGCACATTTCCAGACTCCGTGCTGCTACTGAGAATTTCCTAATAGAAAAACCCAATAACTATTTACCCGACCCGGGAATCGAACCCAGGACCTCTAGATCGCACGGCACATACTTGTACAGCGCGACCACGAGGCAGTCTACCTTTACCTTACTAACTTGTTTTTATTGTGTTACGATTGAATTATTGACTGCCTCGTGGTCTCGCGGTACAAGTATGTGCCGTGGGATCTAGAGGTCCTGGGTTCGATTCCCGGGTCGGGCAAAGTGTTATTGGGTTTTCCATTAGGAAATTCTCAGTAACAGCACGGAGTCTGGAAATGTGCCCGAAAAACGGCAATAGGCTCGCCCCCTATTACGTGGGACTGATACATACCTGGCGAAATGTGGGTGCAGAAATGCACCTCTGCCCACCCCTTCGGGGAATACAGGCGTGAGTTTATGTATGTATGTATGTACGATTGAATTACGACGATATGCGATGTATGCACATACATATATAGTATGTATCAGTAAATACAACTCTTTATTTATCACTTCAAATGTCAGTCATCGATAAAAGGTATAAATAAATAAATAATGAATAAACACACCCCACAGTCGTATAAGAACGTGTACTTGAAAAAGGAAGGGGTCCGTCATCATCATCAGCCCATATACGTCCCACTGCTGGGCACGAGCCTCCTCTACCATTTAGAAGGTTGAAGGGGTCCGTGCTTGGCACTATTCATTTTAAATAATATAATTATGTTGTAATCTTACTTAATATTATAAACGCGAAAGTTTGTATGTATGGATGTCTGGATGTTTGTTGCTCTTTCACGCAAAAACTACCAAATGGATTTCAATGAAAGTTCACAATAATATAGCTTATACATCAGAATAACACATAGGCTATATATTTTTAAGATAGTGTGTGAATTGTCCAAAATATAACGATAATTGTCAAGTAAGTCGGGAAAAACTGCATCTGCGAGCTATTCTTGCGTACGCTGCAAAAACTGTAGAGTTTACACGTATATAATGTATAAGAGAAATGTTTATCTTAATAAGTCCTACAAAAAAGTCCGCAACAGCATATAACTATCTTTAAAATTACGAGGAATATGGTAAAAACAACAATTTCATTTTCTCATATAAACTGTTCTACCTAATTTTCTGTCAAACATTTTATGTTTATCCCGTCAATACGGTTAATGGTCCCCTCAAATTAAAGAACGTATTTAAATAAAGGTTTTGAATCGACAACATATATCCACAATATTCGAACAATTGCGTATTTTTCATTTTAAAAATGCAGAATAATCAGTACCTAATGAAAAATTTTTTAGTTGTCAAAAATGTATGCGAGCGTTCAGAAATTTATTTTTAAACTCCTTGGTTGTATCTGGTTTAAAATTTACAAACGAATGCAGGCTCGGTAGTCATCACGCTTCGTAATCTAAATAATGATTTCACTGATCCCAACGGATATACCCTTTGATTTTAGCATATATTGTCAATGCGAAAGTAACACTACTGGGTTATACTTTCACGCCTAAAATATTTGAGTTATTTGGATGATTGTTATGGATAAAAACGGAAACATAAAAAGGGACATAGGTTACTTTTTTTTTAATTCATTAAGTGTAATTTGGGCACTTGGGAGACGTTTAATAGATTTACTTATTATCTTTCTGCACCCAATCCTGAAGTCTATGCGGACGGAGTCGCGGGCAAAAGCTAGTTCAAAATATGTCGAACGATATCATTTTTTAAAAATGTTTCAAAAGTCATTATTCCTTTTAATTTATTAATAAAGCACCTAAAGTATTCATTCATTTTTAAATTAGTGATAGAAACTTATTACTCAATATTTTTTTATCCCAATAAGTGTTCAATTTTTAAATACAATACTATATATTATGTACTCGTATAAAAGTACGATATTTGTCTAAGGAATGCGTTTAAAAATATTAAATAAAACTCTTTATAGTAGAAGAGACCGTGGTAGATCGTCCTTCACCGATCTGATAACCAGATGAGACGTATTTTTTATCAAATATTTTTTATAAACAAATATGCCTATAATTGCTTGCCTATCGAAAAGTGCTCATGGCTATTTTGAATTAAATTAATTTTTATCGATTTTTTTTCATCACCTTCACTCTTTTGATAACCAAATGAAATTTATTTCACTGATAGTTTTTAATACACAGAATATGCCTAGGTATGCTTGCCTACTCATTTCAGTGTATAACTACCTGGCAAGCAGGTGTAAACAGGTAAGTCAAAATAGGTGACTCCATCGATCTGCTAACTTATCAAAAGTTATCTCAAATTTTAGATTATTTTATTTCAAAATCAGTCATATAAACTTGCCTGCGAAAAATCGTACTTAAAGAACTGTAGCCGGAGTCGGAAATTATTTATTAGTGACAACACGTGCTAAATAACATTAATTTTCAAGAATTGTGATTTTAAAAATGAGTAAAAAGTAAAAAGCGCATCAAAATCGAATGAAAAAAATGAAGAAGTTGAATACATGTGTGATCATGAAGAGGCGGATACTCGGATAATTTTTCATGCATCCAGAGTAACACCGGGGTCAAAGGTTTTAATTAAATCTTCCGATACCGACATCATGTTTATTTTGCTTGGAAACATACATAAATTGGAACTATCAGAAGTTTGGATAGCAAGTTCAACAAATAAAAAAAAATCTAAAGACCTCGATTGCATAAACTGCACAGAATTGGCCAAAAAATTAGGAACAACACTATGCCAAAGCCTTAGCTTAGCTAACTAGCTTTCCATGCGTATACTGGCTGTGATTACACAGGGGCATTTTATCAGAAAGGTAAAGTTCGGCTAAAAACTGTTCTCCAAAAATGAATCATACCAAATCATATTTGCGTCGTTACTAGATGAAGCGGATATGTTCATAAGTGAAAAAATGCAGGCTGTGCAGGAGTTTACCTCTCATATGTATGGTATAAAAAATTATTATATAACTATTTTTATGAAAAGTTATTCCGCAAAAGAAGATAATGAGCACTTTTTGAAAAAAAGTAAAAAGCTATGACTCTAACAATTTGCCTCTAACCTTGCTGGTCTTCTTTAACCCAAAAAAAATTACGAACGATTTATGTCAATTCTATGTGGCTTCATGCCACTGATCAAGATTGTTTAAAATTGCGCCTAGAAAACTGTGGTTGGGTCTTAGAAGATGATCATTTTAAACCAATTGGATTTGTTGGGGACCAAACACCCTTGAAAATTGATGACATCGCACAAGTCATGGATAATGGAGATAAAGAAGATTTAGAATCTGATAATAAGTATTCAACTTCCGATGATACTGATAATGAATAATAAAAATAACAATAAATATTTGAATTTTTTTTTTTATGTTTTGTAATAAATGGTTTTAACAACATCATCATCAGCCCAAATACGTCCCACTGCTGGGCACGGGCCTCCTGTACAACTGAGAGGGTTTAGGCCTTAGTCCACCACGCTGGCCTAGTGCGGGTTGGCGGACTACACACCTATGAAAAATTCCTAAGAACTTTTAGGTGTGCAGGTTTTATCACGATGTTTTCCTTCACCGTTAAAGCAAGTGATAATTCATTATGAATACACACATAACTTCGAAAAGTCAGAGGTGTGTACCTAGGGTTTGAACCTGCGACCGCCGAAATTCTCGACCGGCGCGCCTAAACCTCGAGGCCATCACTGCTTTAACAACATACATTATTAATTTTTTTTTTGATTGATTAATTTTTTTTATTTTTATACTAATATTTCAAAAGTAACACTTATTCTTTCCCGCTTTACGGAATTTATTTAATTTAAAATAATAAATAAATTATTATTTATTTAATTTTAAATAAAGAAAATAGATTTTTTTATAATTTTTAAATTTTACAATTGAACTTTAAAATGAAAAAAAGTTTCGTTGAATTATTTTTATTTATTTATTAATATATTAAATTATTTATTTTCGAATATTGCATAGCTGTAAGTATGTATAGCGTAAAATAATATAAAAATTGAGATCAAAATTAGTTGTAATAAATTGGAGTTCAAAATTACTGACAAGTGTAAATAAATGCTGTCTCTGTCACTCACATGTGCACGAGCATGCGCACTCGGATACGTTCTACGGTCAGGTAGCGAGCAGCTGCTATGTTGTGTCCTGCTCTAGCACACGGACCTCGGACGCTCTACTTTCTATGTCACACCTATCAAGTGGCTAAAACTCTAAACGTTTTTAGCCTGGCAACAGTTCTTTAAGTACGATTTTTCGCAGGCAAGTTTATATGACTGATTTTGAAATAAAATAATCTAAAATTTGAGATAACTTTTGATAAGTTAGCAGATCGACGGAGTCACCTATTTTGACTTACCTGTTTACACCTGCTTGCCACACTGAAATGAGTAGGCAAGCATACCTAGGCATATTCTGTGTATTAAAAACTATCAGTGAAATAAATTTCATTTGGTTATCAAAAGAGTGAAGGTGATGAAAAAAAATCGATAAAAATTAATTTAATTCAAAATAGCCATGAGCACTTTTCGATACGCAAGCAATTATAGGCATATTTGTTTATAAAAAATATTTGATAAAAAATACGTCTCATCTGGTTATCAGATCGGTGAAGGACGATCTACCACCGGCTCTTAGACTATTATGGCAAGGCTTAAAATCTGACCAAGAGTTATTATTATTAATAAATAAAAAAATATTCAAGAGATATTTATTTTTGTATATTTAAACATTTGCCATAACCCTAATTCCAAAACTAAAGACGGCACAAGCAATGATATAGTGTCGTGGGTCCTTAGCAATAGCAGGGCTGGGCAAAATACATGCTTTGCTTTAATTGAAATACAAATTACAAAATACTGTATCGCAAGTAATTAAAATATGAAGTACAAAATACATTTAAGTAAGGTATTTGAAATACAAAATACAGTATTTTAGCTTTCGGTCTCGCGGTACAACTATGTGCCGTGGGATCTAGAGGTCCTGGGTTCGATTCCCGGGTCGGGCAAAGTGTTATTGGGTTTTTCCATTAGGAAATTCTCAGTAACAGCACGGAGTCTGGAAATGTGCCCGCAAAACGGCAATAGGCTCGCCCCCTATTACGTGGGACTGATACATACCTGGCGAAATGTGGGTGTAGAAATGCACCTCTGCCTACCCCTTCGGGGAATACAGGCGTGAGTTTATGTATGTATGTATTTTAATTGAAATACAAAATACAAATTACAAAATACAAAAGAATGCATATATTTATTTGTTTTGGAATAGTTTTTTTTTTGAAGGCGCTTTTTGTTTTGTTATTGCAGGTCCTGATGAGCACAAACTTAATACTAAATGAAGGCTAAATGTATTTTGAAGCCTCGAGTACTTGAAATACTAATTACAAAATACTTCGGCTTCACGTATTTGAAATACAAATTACAAATTACATTTTAAGAAAGTAATTAAAATACAAATACAAAATACGTATTTGTTTTTCAATTACGTATTTCAATTACAAGTAATTCAAATACAGCCCAACCCTGAGCAATAGCAATAGCAAATTCTATCAATCAAAGAATTTGTTTGTTCCGATGTATTCCGTTTTAGCGTTGTGTGTTCTCGTTTACTGAGCAGGTCCTTTCGCATTCCTCCCTAGTTCTGAAGTTGTTGGCATTTCTACCACATTGGCCGCCGTAAAATATTTCAACGCAATTTTCTGTGTCACTATCGAACCCAAATCTGTAAAATGATATTTCTGTTTAAAAGCGAGTGATAACAAACTTATCGCTATTTGTAATATTATGTAGTTAAATAATTTTATGTTAAATTAAAAATCATAAATTTTGGCAAGGAAACTTGAATCAGCGCCATCTAGTAGCTAATTAAAATAACTTCGATAGATAATTATATAATATCTTATTTTATAAGTTTTAAAAGCAAAACCAGCGTTCGGATAAAAATCTTGCAACGCCCTATATGTTTTTTCAATACTTTTATGAACAAAAGGAAAAGCTTCTCGTAGAAAAATACATAACAAGTTATAGCATGTGTGAATTTAACGCCATCTAACGACAAGATTTTACAGTGAATTGAGTGACAGAGTTTTAGTCTTCACAAAAAATTTATGCCTCGATGAATAGATGTCGACGTTTTTAAATTAAACTGCATTGAAAGACAAAATTTTATTAAATCTCATTAAAAAAGTTCGTGTGAATCAGTGAAAAATCAATGGCGGTACTTCAATAGAAGCCCAAAAGCGTTGCACCTTAATTGTGTAATGTTTAGCTTCATCATCATCATCATCAGCCCTTAAACGTCCCATTGCTGGGCACGGGCCTCCTCTACAACTGAGAGGGTTAAGAGGCCTTAGTCCACCACGCTGACATAGTGTAGGTTGGCGGACTACACACGTAAGAAATTCCTGAGAACTTTTAGGTGTGCAGGTTTCCTCACGATGTTTTCCTTCACCAGAAAGTAAGAGATAATAATTCATTGTGAACACACACATAACTTCACAAAGTCAGAGGTGTGTGCGTGGGGTTTGAACCTGCGACCGCCGAGCTTCTCGACCGCGCGCCTAAACCTCGAGGCCATCATTACTTGTTAACTTGTGAACATAATGTTTAGTTTATAATTGTTTAATGTGGGGTCAGGATATTCTCATTTATATGACAATTTGCTTTTGTTAAATAAAGATTGAAAGCTAAAAGATTATTATTCGCGAAGTTTGTAAGGCATGCGAATTTTGGGCTTCTACGTAAGTACTAGTAATCTATGTATGTACCTCTGTATCTACTGTTATATCATTGGAGTGTAAAGTGATATTTACCTTGTTACATATCCCCTGCAAGGTCTTCTTATCAATGGCAATGAACAAACATCAACTGCTGTACCTGGAAAAAAGTCATCCTTTATGAATTCAATTCATACCGTCTGACCGTGGCAAGTTTAGCGTCCACTTCAGCTATTGTGATGCATTAATACAAAAAGACAAACAGTTATGAGCTATACGAAGAGCGATGAGGCTCGATGACCCGCGCCATAGACGTGCGACAGTCGAATAAAGATTCAGGTACATTAATGTTTTTTTTGGCTTCTCTTAGAAAATTCTCAGTAACTCCACTGAGTCCGGAAATGTTCCCAAAAACTGGTGTAAACGTAGGTGTAAAATTACATACATACATTCATACATAAACTGACGCCTGTATTCCCCGAAGGAGGAGGCAAATGTATCTCATTTGTACACCCTCATTTCGCCAGGTATGAATCAGTCCCAAGTGATAGGTGGCGAGTCTGTTGACATGTTTCAGGCACATTTCCAGACTCCGAGCTGCTACTAAGAATTTCTTAATGGAAAAACCCAATAACACTTTGTCCGACCCGGGAATCGACCCGGCACATACCTATGCCGCGAGACTACGAGGCAGCCCGAGGCAGTAAAAATACATATTAAGTAATTAAGCAATATCGATATTAATGATAATTGTAACTGCCAAAGTGAGTGATTTTATTGAATTATAATAACGCAATGTAAGGCTAACATAAATCAACTGAATTAGCGGTCAATGAACCGTAACTGTCACAAAGATTAACACGCAGTAGGTACAATCTGGGTTATATTATGATATAATAATTCTAACAGCAACAAAAAATATCTGGCAATAAATAATAAGTAATACTTTTTTTAAATGATAAAAAAGAAAAAATATAGAAATGATCAGCTTAAGTAAATTTTTCCAATAATTACTATTTCTAACCATGAGACATTTAAAAACAAAATGCGTTGTTACCATACCTGTGTCTGCAGTGCAGTAGTACACAGCAATCAAGAGAATGAAAACGAAGTATTTCATGTTATTTTATTTTCGACAAGACGTGTAACGTTGTTTACAATAACTTGCTTTGTGATATCGTCTACAATCCACACGGTCTAATATAGTCTTAATGTTTATACACACATTTCACACATTAAAGACAAATTTTGAATAATTTAAATTTGAACTAAATTTGGTATCAGTTTGTGTCATTGGGATTTTTTTGGAACACTTGTGTAAATGTATATATTATTTAAATTTGTAATAAAAATGCCTATAATATTATTATAATAGTGTATTACTATATGAACGGATTTTATCGCACTTTATGTTAAACACTGCTTCCCATTGTTTCGGAGACTATGAAACTTTCATGGTCATGGGGCCAACATATATTTTTTTACATACATACATAACGTAGTGTAGGACGACCTGCAGCATGGTGGTCCGACGACTTGAGAAAGGTGGCGGGTAACGGATGGATGAGGGCTGCCCAAGACCGGGATGGTTGGCGCTTTCTTGGGGATGCCTACGTTCAGCAGTGGCCGGCAATAGGCCACATATATATATACATACATAACCTCACGACTGTATTCCCCGAAGGGGTAGGCAGAGGCACATTTCACACATTAAAGATTAATTTTGAATAATTTTAATTTGAACTATATTTGGTATCAGTTTGTGTCATTGAGATTTTTTTTTGGGACATTTGTATATATAATGTAGGGATTATTTAAATTTTGTAATATAGAGTTATTATTAAACTATATGAACGGATTTCATCGCAGTTGATGTTAAACGCGACATCCCGATGTTTCGGAGACTATGAAACTTTCATGGTCACGAGGCGAACATATTTTTATTTTAATAACGGACATTTGCAATTGTAAGTAAAGTTCAGCTCAGTTAGCTAAACACCAGCTTGTGAAACAAGAGGCCGCGGGTTCGATCCCCGCACCGAAAGAAATGTTTGTATAATCAAATAATTTTTAATCTAATAATAATAATAATATTTGGGTCTGGGTGTTTGTGAGACCGAAAACTCTCTCGAAGTTTCTGATACAGAACTTCACTTTGCCAATTATGTTTTTGGTGCACGTTACAGGTTTTTCAGGCACATTTACAGACTCCGTGCTGCTTATTAGACTTTCCTAATGAAAAAAACTACTAACACTGATCCTTGTGCCACGAGACAACGAGGCAGTCTAATTAAGTGACAACACAGAACCAGTGGCGGTATATCCATAGAAGCCCAAAAGCCCAGCCTACCATACAAAATTACGAATAATCTTTAAGTTTAAAATATTTATTAAACAAAAGCACTTTAACATATAAATTAGAATATCTTGACCCCATAAAAAAAATACAAACTAGACATTAAATATTAACGTGTACCGATTTTGGGGTTCTATGGAAATTCACACATTAAAGATAAATTTTGAATAATTTAAATTTGAACTAAATTTGGTATCAGTTTGTGTCATTGGGAATTTTTTGGAACACTTGTGTAAATGAATATATTATTTAAATTTGTAATAAAAATGCCTATAATATTATTATAATAGTGTATTACTATATGAACGGATTTTATCGCACTTTATGTTAAACGTTTTCTTATTGTCTATATGTTTGCATTACTTGTGTAAGTTTCATTTGCTTATTTTGTATAATTGCTAATTTTAATAAATATGTAACACCAGCACTCACTCACACGCACACCATACACACTACATTTACACATTAGATCGTACACTAAATGCTCTCGAGGGAAGGTAAAACCGTATCAAATAGCGAATTTGCTTTCCTCTCGCGAGCACGTCGAAACACTTCAGCTCACAACACTAAACCACCACCATATTAAATTTTACAATAAAAAAAAAACACAAGCTAGTGGGGGTGCAACTGCGCCCCCTACAACTCCGAGACGGCCGGGACGTTTACGTCTCGGAGGCGCACCGGGCGGCTGCGGCATTACGGTGGTCGCTTCTCGCTCACGTACCGTGGCCGCCCCACTCGGCGCGGAGATGGCCACCGGGGGGTTTTGGTCGGTATGCCGGTTTAGGAATATTGTTAGGGACCCAGCCCGGCACTAACACCTGCGCGGACATGACGTCGCCGCGCGCCGGGCTGGAAGACCGGTGACCCCGACATACGCTACGTCGAAATCAACTGTGTTGAACGCGTTGCTAAAATCTAGTAGAGTCAGTACAGTTAACTGGCTATTCTCCATCCCCAGTCGGATGTCATCGGTGATTTTAACCAGCGCAGTAACTTTACTGTGGCCAGGACGAAATCCAGATTGAAAGGGATTGAGTAGGACTTGAATGGATAGAAAGGAACTTAATTGGTCGTGGACTAGGCGTTCAAGGACTTTGTATAGAAAAGGAAGAATGGAAATGGGACGATAATCAGAAAAAGATTTAGGATTATGTTCTTCAGGTAAAGGAATGATCTGTGCCTTTTTCCATGAGGACGGTAAAACCGCATTGGTGATTGAGAAATTTAGGATATGGCAAAGGATAGGGAGTAGGATGTCGATAATTGGTATGATCATATTGCGACTAATTAGTCTAGTCAACAAGTTCAAAAACGTGTTAAATAGAAATAAAGCTCCTAAAAATATGTGCCATACCTCATTCGATTCGGAATGACGTCTAGAAAAATGTTTTTTAAGGGCATATTAGCACATCAAAAATTGCAATAGTTATTAACAAAATAAGAAAAAAAAACAAGGTATTTAGTTTTTCGTTAATAACTTTTAAAATAATCATACTTAAAGAATTATGAAAAAAGATCCTGAAAGAGGAGGAAATTTCCAAAAAAAAAAGTCGTTACTCCCGGAACTCTATCTATATTATTTATAACTTTTATTTAACGCTGGAAATAGCGCTCCGCGAGGGCGTTACGACATAGGCGCGTCGTCTAAAAAGCCGGTATATCACCTAAAATAATTTATTTCTAATATTAAATAACAATTTAAAAATTTGAATAAATTATGGTGTAATCTAGACACTTGAACGAAAATAACCACGGCGAAAAATATTTTTTTTGACAACTTTTCAAAAAGTTACACCATTGTTAATTAACTAATGTTTTTCCAATCTCTGTTTTTATAAATTACGGCATAAAAGTTTCAAAAATTAGTCTAAAAATATTTCGCTTCGTGGAGCTCTTCTTACTTAGGTACTTAATAAAGTTATGCAAAAAAAATTTATTAAAGTTTATTATTTTGTTAATTATATTTTTTTTAAATAGACTAAAAATGAAATTTCTAAAAAATGTTATCAAAAAAATATTTTTTTGGTAATATCTTATTATTGCTGTTTTTGCATCTAATATAGGTAGTAATTAACATATTTGTCTAAGGAATGCGTTTAAAAATATTAAATAAAACTCTTTATGGCAAGGCTTAAAATCTGACCAAGAGTTATTGTTATTAATAAATAAAAAAAATATTCGAGAGATATTTATTTTTGTATATTTAAACATTTGCCATAACCCTAATTCCAAAACTATAGACGGCACAAGCAATGATATAGTGTCGTGGGTCCTTAGCAATAGCAATAGCAAATTCTATCAATCAAAGAATTTGTTTGTTCCGATGTATTCCGTTTTAGCGTTGTGTGTTCTCATTAACGGAGCAGGTTCTTTCGCATTCCTCCCTAGTTCTGAAGTTGTTGGCATTTCCACCACATAGGCCGCCGTAAACAATTTCAATGCATTTTCTTGAGTCACTATCGAACCCAAATCTGTAAAATGATATTTCTGTTTAAAAGCGAGTGATAACAAACTTATCGCTATTTGTAATATTATGTAGTTAAATAATTTTATGTTAAAATAAAAATCATAAATTTCGGCAAGGAAACTTGGATCAGCGCCATCTAGTAGCTAATTAAAATAACTTCGATATATAATTATATAATATCTTGTTTTATAATTTTTAAAAGCAAAACCAGCGTTCGGATAAAAAATCTTGCAACCCTCTTTATGTTTTTTCAATATTTTATGAACAAAATGAAATGCTTCTCGTAGAAAAATAACAAGTTTTAGCATGTGTGAATTTACCGCCATCTTACGACAAGATTTTACAGTGAATTGAGTGACAGAGTTTTAGTCTTCACAAAAAGTTTATGCCTCGATGAATAGATGTTGAAATTTTTAAATTAAACTGCATTGAAAGACAAAATTTTATTAAATCTCATAAAAAAAGTTCGTGTGAATCAGTGAAAAATCAATGGCGGTACTTCCATAGAAGCCCAAAAGCGTTGCACCTTAATTGTGTAATGTTTAGCTTCATCATCATCATCATCAGCCCTTAAACGTCCCATTGCTGGGCACGGGCCTCCTCTACAACTGAGAGGGTTTAGAGGGCTTAGTCCACCACGCTGGCCTAGTGTAGGTTGGCGGACTACATACCTAAGAAAATCCTGAGAACTTTTAGGTGTGCAGGTTTCCTCGCGATGTTTTCCTTCACCAGAAAGTAAGATATATATATTCATTGTGAACACTTCACGAAGTCAGAGGTGTGTGCGTGGGGTTTGAACCTGCGACCGCCGAGCTCTCGACCGCGCGCCTAAACCTCGAGGCCATCATTACTTGTTAACTTGTGAACATAATATTTAGTTTATAATTGTTTAATGTGGGGTCAGGATATTCTCAATTATATGACAAATTGATTTTGTTAAATAAAGATTGAAAGCTAAAAGATATTATTATTCGCGAAGTTTGTAAGGCATGCGAATTTTGGGCTTCTACGTAAGTACTAGTAATCTATGTATGTATTTCTGTATCTACTGTTATATCATTGGAGTGTAAAGTGAAATTTACCTTATTCTATATCCAATGCAAGGTCTTTTTCTCAATGGCAATAAACAAACATCATCTGCTGTACCTGGAAAAAAAGTCATCCTTTATGAATTCAATTCATACCGTCTGACCGTGGCAACTTTAGCGTCCACTTCAGCTATTGTGATGCATTAATACAAAAAGACAAACAGTTATGAGCTATACGAAGAGCGGCTCGATGACCCGCGCTATAGACGTGCTACAGTCGAATAAAGATTCAGGTACATTAATGTTTTTTTTGGCTTCTCTTAGAAAATTCTCAGTAACTCCACTGAGTCCGGAAATGTTCCCAAAAACTGGTGTAAACGTAGGTGTAAAATTACATACATACATTCATACATAAACTGACGCATGTATTCCCCGAAGGACTGTATGAGCAAATGTATCTCATTTGTACACCCTCATTTCGCCAGGTATGAATCAGTCCCAAGTGATAGGTGGCGAGTCTGTTGACATATTTCAGGCAGATTTCCAGACTCCGAGCTGCTACTGAGAATTTCTTAATGGAAAAACCCAATAACACTTTGTCCGACCCGGGAATCGACCCGGCACATACCTATGCCGCGAGACTACGAGGCAGCCCGAGGCAGTAAAAATACATATTAAGTAATTAAGCAATATCGATATTAATGATAATTGTAACTGCCAAAGTGAGTGATTTTATTGAATTATAATAACGCAATGTAAGGCTAACATAAATCAACTGAATTAGCGGTCAATGAACCGTAACTGTCACAAAGATTAACACGCAGTACAATCTGGGTTTTATAATATTATAATTATAACAATTAAAAAATATCTGGCAAAAAATAATAAGTAATACTTTTTTTAAATGATAAAAAAGAAAAAAATATAGAAATGATCAGCTTAAGTAAATTTTTCCAATAATTACTATTTCTAACCATGAGACATCTAAAAACAAAATGCGTTGTTACCATACCTGTGTCTGCAGTGCAGTAGTACACAGCAATCAAGAGAATGAAAACGAAGTATTTCATGTTATTTTATTTTCGACAAGACGTGTAACGTTGTTTACAATAACTTGCTTTGTGATATCGTCTACAATCCACACGGTCTAATATAGTCTCGCCGCAAACTTAATGTTTATACACACATTTCACACATTAAAGACAAATTTTGAATAATTTAAATTTGAACTAAATTTGGTATCAGTTTGTGTCATTAGGAATTTTTAGGAACACTTGTGTAAATGTATATATTATTTAAATTTGTAATAAACATGCCTATAATATTATTATAATAGTGTATTACTATATGAACGGATTTTATCGCACTTTATGTTAAACACTGCTTCCCATTGTTTCGGAGACTATGAAACTTTCATGGTCACGGGGCGAACATATTTTTATTATAATAACGGACATTTGCAATTATAAGTAAAGTTCAGCTCAGTTAGCTAAACACCAGCTTGTGGAACAAGAGGCCGCGGGTTCGATACCCGCACCGAAAGAAATGTTTGTATAATCAAATAATTTTTAATCTAATAATAATAATAATATTTGGGTCTGGTTGTTTGTGAGACCGAAAACTCTCTCGAAGTTTCTGATACAGAACTTCACTTTGTCAATTATGTTTTTGGTGCACGTTACAGGTTTTTCAGGCACATTTACAGACTCCGTGCTGCTTATTAGACTTTCCTAATGAAAAAAACTACTAACACTGATCCTTGTGCCACGAGACAACGAGGCAGTCTAATTAAGTGACAACACAGAACCAGTGGCGGTATATCCATAGAAGCCCAAAAGCCCAGCCCACCATACAAAATTACGAATAATCTTTAAGTTTAAAATATTTATTAAACAAAAGCACTTTAACATATAAATTAGAATATCTTGACCCCATAAAAAAAATTACAAACTAGACATTAAATATTAACGTGTACCGATTTTGGGGTTCTATGGAAATTCACACATTAAAGATAAATTTTGAATAATTTAAATTTGAACTAAATTTGGTATCAGTTTGTGTCATTGGGAATTTTTTGGAACACTTGTGTAAATGTATATATTATTTAAATTTGTAATAAAAATGCCTATAATATTATTATAATAGTGTATTACTATATGAACGGATTTTATCGCACTTTATGTTAAACGTTTTCTTATTGTCTATATGTTTGCATTACTTGTGTAAGTTTCATTTGCTTATTTTGTATAATTGCTAATTTTAATAAATATGTAACACCAGCACTCACTCACACGCACACCATACACACTACATTTACACATTAGATCGTACACTAAATGCTCTCGAGGGAAGGTAAAACCGTATCAAATAGCGAATTTGCTTTCCTCTCGCGAGCACGTCGAAACACTTCAGCTCACAACACTAAACCACCACCATATTAAATTTTACAATAAAAAAAAAACACAAGCTAGTGGGGGTGCAACTGCGCCCCCTACAACTCCGAGACGGCCGGGACGTTTACGTCTCGGAGGCGCACCGGGCGGCTGCGGCATTACGGTGGTCGCTTCTCGCTCACGTACCGTGGCCGCCCCACTCGGCGCGGAGATGGCCACCGGGGGGTTTTGGTCGGTATGCCGGTTTAGGAATATTGTTAGGGACCCAGCCCGGCACTAACACCTGCGCGGACATGACGTCGCCGCGCGCCGGGCTGGAAGACCGGTGACCCTGACATACGCTAAGTCGAAATCAACTGTGTTGAACGCGTTGGTAAAATCTAGTAGAGTCAGTACAGTTAACTGGCTATTCTCCATCCCCAGTCGGATGTCATCGGTGATTTTAACCAGCGCAGTAACTTTACTGTGGCCAGGACGAAATCCAGATTGAAAGGGATTGAGTAGGACTTGAATGGATAGAAAGGAACTTAATTGGTCGTGGACTAGGCGTTCAAGGACTTTGGATAGAAAAGGAAGAATGGAAATGGGACGATAATCAGAAAAAGATTTAGGATTATGTTCTTTAGGTAAAGGAATGATCTGTGCCTCTTTCCATGAGGACGGTAAAACCGCATTGGTGATTGAGAAATTTAGGATATGGCAAAGGATAGGGAGTAGTATGTCGATAATTGGTATGATCATATTGCGACTAATGCTGTCAGTACCAATAGCATTAGAAGAAATCGATAGAATACTCCTTCGAACATCACAAAGTGTAAATTGACGGAAAAAGAAAGAAGAATGGTCAGGAGTGGGAATATTTGAAAGGGAGTTAATTGTAGTTGATTCAACAGACTTTTCAATGAAAGTCGACGACGTAAAGTGTTTACCCATTAAATTTATATCACATTTGTTAGCAATTACCTCATGACGAGGTTTCCCAACTCCTAATGACCTTAGGAATTTCCAGGCTCTTGCTGGATCAACCGTTACAATAATTGATCAATAACAAAGAAAATATAATAGATAATTATAATAGGTAATGACTGCCTCGTGGCCTCGCGGTACAAGTATGTGCCGTGCGATCTAGAGGTCCTGGGTTCGATTCCCGGGTCGGGCAAAGTGTTATTGGGTTTTTCTATTAGGAAATTCTCAGTAACAGCAAGGAGTCTGGAAATGTGCCCGAAAAACGGCAATAGGCTCGCCGCCTATTACGTGGGACTGATACATACCTGGCGAAATGTGGGTGCAGAAATGCACCTCTGTCTACCCCTTCGGGGAATACAGGCGTGAGTTTATGTATGTATATAATAGATAATAATAAAAAAACTAAATTTAAAAAATATCCACTTTACCTGCCGGTTTCATTTGGTAAGTAAATAACTAGATTTATTTACAAACTATATGTAGCCTCATTTATATGTAAACTCATTTCAAATTTGACAATATTAAATTAATCTACGTACATAACTTAGCAAAATATAATAGCTTATGTAAGCACTCACTTTTATTTGTTACAAGCTTTTGCCCGCGACTCCGTCCGCGTAGACTACAGGGTTGGGTTCAGAAAGAAAATAAGTTGTAGTCTATTTTACTCCACAGAGTCCCATTTATGTCCATATCAAAAATCGGTCAAATGATTTTGGCGTGAAAGTGTAACAGACATATAGTTACCTACATATAGTTACAGTCGTCTATACGTCGTTTCATCATTCTAGCTATAAAAATGACGAATTTCCACACAAACTTTCACCCCTATTTTTATTTTACCCCCTTAAAGGTACATTTTTTACAAACTTTTAATATCATATTTATTTATATCTAATCAACAGCCTTACAAAATAAGTTTCAAGCTTCTAGCTTTAAAAATGACAATACTTCCATACAACCTTCCATCCCCCCTTTCAACCCCTTAAAACCCTTTTTCCGTGATAAAAAGTAGCCTATGTCCTTTCTCGGGGTCTAAACTATCTGTGTACCAAATTTCATTTAAATCGGTTCAGTAGTTTTAGCAGGAAAGCGAGACAGACAGACAGACAGAGTTACTTTCGCATTTATAATATTAGTAAGGATTATAAAAAAAAAAAACAAGCATTTATGTTAATAGAACAAATAATTATTTTAACGAGCCATGTATCCAATATATTTCGAAACGTCAATGTCGCATAATTCACAGGGCCACATAGTTTTTTATGTAGGGGAGACGGGAGGAATTGGAGCCTACTGAGGAAAAGTTCAATATAAGGCAAATTTATGGATACTTTAGGAACTTTTAACTTGAACTTTTAACAAATGTAATCTTGTACAACACGTAACTCGTCTCCGGAAAATGAATAACTCTTTTATGGGGCAATGTATACGCTTCTATAACAAACTTCCGAAGGGTATTAGGGAGCTTCCTTTGAAAAAGTTTAAAGAATCGATTAAAGAAAAACTATATAAAAAAAGCTTATTATAAAATGTCAGATTATATTGAGGATAATAAGCCCAGGGAGTGAGTAAACTGATCGGAGGTTGCTGCAATTTGTATCGTTATGACATGTATGAGGTTAAATAAAATAAAATAAATAAAAATGTAATTATAATTAAAAATTATCATATAAAAAAAATGACATTTCGTGTTGCTGAGGGAGTTTCTTGCCGTTTCTTCTCCACAACGATAACACGTTTCGAAGCGGCAATAGTTTAAAAAAAACTTAATTGACGATTCAAAAGCACTTGTAAAAGTCTATTTGAATAAAGGTGATTTTGACTTTGACTTTTTATTAAAAACGAAATCCATATTCGTTTGACTATCATTTAATTACAGCGATAACGTTACATTATTAGGCATTTGGCCACAGATAAACTTTAAGGAAATTACATAAATATTGATAATATGGGCATTGATGTGGTCAAGGAAACACTACAATATACCTCTTACAATAATAATACGAGAATACTTTAAGAAGGCGAGCCTATTCCCGGTTTTCGGACACAATTCCAGACTCCGTGCTGCTACTGAGATTTTCCTAAAAGAAAAACCTATTAACACTTTTTCTTTTTTTAGTAACAGAGATACCGTAAATAACTTCATGTACTCACGTAGATGTATTGATCTCTGTAATAACTTCATGGCTGTCCTTCCTCATATCTGTATCCCCGTAAGGCTAGGCAGAAGGCGCCGAGGTAAGCCTCGACTGACTAATGTCAGCCATCAGTTCCTACGTACTAGAACAAGATGCCTAAAGCCTGTTGCCGTTTCACGGTCATATTTTCTATGATGCTTTACTAACAAACATACATAAACTCACGCCTGTATTCCCTGATGCAGTAGGCAGAGGTGCATTTCTGCACCCAAATTTCACCAGGTATGTATCAGTCCCACATAATAGGGGGCGAGCCTATTGCCGTTTTTCGGGCACATTTCCAGACTCCGTGCTGCTCCTGAGAATTTCCTAATAGAAAAACCCAATAACAATTTACCCGATCCGGGAGTCGAACCCAGGACCTCTAGATCGCACGGCACATACTTGTACAGCGCGACCACGAGGCAGACTACCTTTACCTTACTAACTTGTTGTTTTTATTGTGTTACGATTGAATTACGTCGATATGCGATGTATTTACATACATATGTAGTATGTATCAGTAAATTCAACTCTTTATTTATGACTTCAAATGTCAGTCATCGATAAAAGGTATAAATAAATAAATAATGAATAAACACACCCCACAGTCGTATAAGAACGTGTACTTGAAAAAGGAAGGGGCCCGTCATCATCATTAGCCCATATACGTCCCACTGCTGGGCACGGGCCTCCTCTACCATTGAGAAGGTTGAAGGGGTCCGTGCTTGGCACTATTCATTTTAAATAATATAATTATGTTGTAATTATAATTATGTTGTAATTCAAGTGTTATTGCGTTTTTCAATTAGGAAATTCTCAGTAACAGCACGGAGTCTGGAATTGTGCCCGAAAAACGGCAATAGGCTCGCCCCCTATTACGTGGGACTGATACATACCTGGCGAAATGTGGGTGCAGTAATGCACCTCTGCCTACCCCTTCGGGGAATACAGGCGTGAGTTTATGTATGTATGTTGTAATTCAAAATATGTCGAACATGAAATAACTTGATTATCTGTTATTTTTAAAAATTGTTTCAAAAGTAATTATTCCTTTTAATTTATTAATAAAGCACCTAAAGTATTCATTCATTTTTAAATTAGTGATAGAAACTTATTACTCAATATTTTTTTATCCCAATAAGTGTTCAATTTTTAAATACAATACTATATATTATGTACTCGTATAAAAGTACGATATTTGTCTAAGGAATGCGTTTAAAAATATTAAATAAAACTCTTTATGGCAAGGCTTAAAATCTGACCCAGAGTTATTGTTATTAATAAATAAAAAAATAATAAAGAAATATTTATTTTTGTATATTTAAACATTTGCCATAACCCTAATTCCAAAACTAAAGACGGCACAAGCAATGATATAGTGTCGTGGGTCCTTAGCAATAGCAATAGCAAATTCTATCAATCAAAGAATTTGTTTGTTCCGATGTATTCCGTTTTAGCGTTGTGTGTTCTCGTTAACGGAGCAGGTTCTTTCGCATTCCTCCCTTGTTCTGAAGGTGTTGGCATTCCAACCACATTCACCGCCGTAAACAATTTGAATGCAATTTTCTGTGTCACTATCGAACCCAAATCTGTAAAATGATATTTATGTTTAAAAGCGAGTGATAACAAACTTATCGCTATTTGTAATATTATGTAGTTAAATAATTTTATGTTAAATTAAAAATCATAAATTTTGGCAAGGAAACTTGAATCAGCGCCATCTAGTAGCTAATTAAAATAACTTCGATAGATAATTATATAATATTATCTTGTTTTATAATTTTTAAAAGCAAAACCAGCGTTCGGATAAAAAATCTTGCAACCCTCTATATGTTTTTTCAATACTTTTATGAACAAAAGGAAAAGCTTCTCGTAGAAAAATAACAAGTTTTAGCATGTGTGAATTTACCGCCATCTTACGACAAGATTTTACAGTGAATTGAGTGACAGAGTTTTAGTGTTCACAAAAAGTTTATGACTCGATGAATAGATGTCGACATTTTTAAATTAAACTGCATTGAAAGACTAAATTTTTATTAAATCTCATAAAAAAAGTTCGTGTGAATCAGTGAAAAATCAATGGCGGTACTTCCATAGAATCCCAAAAGCGTTGCACCTTAATTGTGTAATGTTTAGCTTCATCACCATCATCATCAGCCCTTAAACGTCCCATTGCTGGGCACGGGCCTCCTCTACAACTGAGAGGGTTTAGAGGCCTTAGTCCACCACGCTGGCCTAGTGCAGGTTGGCGGACTACACACGTAAGAAATTCCTGAGAACTTTTAGGTGTGCAGGTTTCCTCACGATGTTTTCCTTTACCAGAAAGTAAGAGATAATAATTCATTGTGAACACACACATAACTTCACAAAGTCAGAGGTGTGTGCGTGGAGTTTGAACCTGCGACCGCCGAGCTTCTACACCGCGCGCCTAAACCTCGAGGCCATCATTACTTGTTAACTTGTGAACATAATGTTTAGTTTATAATTGTTTAATGTGGGGTCAGGATATTCTCATTTATATGACAAATTGCTTTTGTTAAATAAAGATTGAAAGCTAAAAGATTATTATTCGCGAAGTTTGTAAGGCATGCGAATTTTGGGCTTCTACGTAAGTACTAGTAATCTATGTATGTATCTCTGTATCTACTGTTATATGATTGGAGTGTAAAGTGATATTTACCCTATTCCAACTCCAATGCAAGGTCTTCTTGTCAATGGCAATAAACAAACATCATCTACTGTACCTGGAAAGAAAGTCAACCCTTATTAATTCAATTCATACCTTCTGACCGTGGCAACTTTAGCGTCCACTTCAGCTATTGTGATGCATTAATACAAAAAGACAAACAGTTATGAGCTACACAAAGAGCGGCTCGATGACCCGCGCCATAGACGTGTGACAGTCGAATAAAGATTCAGGTACATTAATGTTTTTTTTTGGCTTCTCTTAGAAAATTCTCAGTAACTCCACTGAGTCCGGAAATGTTCCCAAAAACTGGTGTAAACGTAGGTGCAAAATTACATACATACATTCATACATAAACTGACGCCTGTATTCCCCGAAGGAGGAGGCAAATGTATCTCATTTGTACACCCTCATTTCGCCAGGTATGAATCAGTCCCAAGTGATAGGTGGTGAGTCTGTTGACATGTTTCAGGCACATTTCCCGACTCCGAGCTGCTACTGAGAATTTCTTAATGGAAAAACCCAATAACACTTTGTCCGACCCGGGAATCGACCCGGCACATACCTATGCCGCGAGACTACGAGGCAGCCCGAGGCAGTAAAAATACATATTAAGTAATTAAGCAATATCGATATTAATGATAATTGTAACTGACAAAGTGAGTGATTTTATTGAATTATAATAACGCAATGTAAGGCTACCATAAATCAACTGAATTAGCGGTCAATGAACCGTAACTGTCACAAAGATTAACACGCAGTACAATCTGGGTTTTATAATATTATAATTATAACAATTAAAAAATATCTGGCAAAAAATAATAAGTAATACTTTTTTTAAATGATAAAAAAGAAAAAAATATAGAAATGATCAGCTTAAGTAAATTTTTCCAATAATTACTATTTCTAACCATGAGACATCTAAAAACAAAATGCGTTGTTACCATACCTGTGTCTGCAGTGCAGTAGTACACAGCAATCAAGAGAATGAAAACGAAGTATTTCATGTTATTTTATTTTCGACAAGACGTGTAACGTTGTTTACAATAACTTGCTTTGTGATATCGTCTACAATCCACACGGTCTAATATAGTCTCGCCGCAAACTTAATGTTTATACACACATTTCACACATTAAAGACAAATTTTGAATAATTTAAATTTGAACTAAATTTGGTATCAGTTTGTGTCATTAGGAATTTTTAGGAACACTTGTGTAAATGTATATATTATTTAAATTTGTAATAAACATGCCTATAATATTATTATAATAGTGTATTACTATATGAACGGATTTTATCGCACTTTATGTTAAACACTGCTTCCCATTGTTTCGGAGACTATGAAACTTTCATGGTCACGGGGCGAACATATTTTTATTATAATAACGGACATTTGCAATTATAAGTAAAGTTCAGCTCAGTTAGCTAAACACCAGCTTGTGGAACAAGAGGCCGCGGGTTCGATACCCGCACCGAAAGAAATGTTTGTATAATCAAATAATTTTTAATCTAATAATAATAATAATATTTGGGTCTGGTTGTTTGTGAGACCGAAAACTCTCTCGAAGTTTCTGATACAGAACTTCACTTTGTCAATTATGTTTTTGGTGCACGTTACAGGTTTTTCAGGCACATTTACAGACTCCGTGCTGCTTATTAGACTTTCCTAATGAAAAAAACTACTAACACTGATCCTTGTGCCACGAGACAACGAGGCAGTCTAATTAAGTGACAACACAGAACCAGTGGCGGTATATCCATAGAAGCCCAAAAGCCCAGCCCACCATACAAAATTACGAATAATCTTTAAGTTTAAAATATTTATTAAACAAAAGCACTTTAACATATAAATTAGAATATCTTGACCCCATAAAAAAAATTACAAACTAGACATTAAATATTAACGTGTACCGATTTTGGGGTTCTATGGAAATTCACACATTAAAGATAAATTTTGAATAATTTAAATTTGAACTAAATTTGGTATCAGTTTGTGTCATTGGGAATTTTTTGGAACACTTGTGTAAATGTATATATTATTTAAATTTGTAATAAAAATGCCTATAATATTATTATAATAGTGTATTACTATATGAACGGATTTTATCGCACTTTATGTTAAACGTTTTCTTATTGTCTATATGTTTGCATTACTTGTGTAAGTTTCATTTGCTTATTTTGTATAATTGCTAATTTTAATAAATATGTAACACCAGCACTCACTCACACGCACACCATACACACTACATTTACACATTAGATCGTACACTAAATGCTCTCGAGGGAAGGTAAAACCGTATCAAATAGCGAATTTGCTTTCCTCTCGCGAGCACGTCGAAACACTTCAGCTCACAACACTAAACCACCACCATATTAAATTTTACAATAAAAAAAAAACACAAGCTAGTGGGGGTGCAACTGCGCCCCCTACAACTCCGAGACGGCCGGGACGTTTACGTCTCGGAGGCGCACCGGGCGGCTGCGGCATTACGGTGGTCGCTTCTCGCTCACGTACCGTGGCCGCCCCACTCGGCGCGGAGATGGCCACCGGGGGGTTTTGGTCGGTATGCCGGTTTAGGAATATTGTTAGGGACCCAGCCCGGCACTAACACCTGCGCGGACATGACGTCGCCGCGCGCCGGGCTGGAAGACCGGTGACCCTGACATACGCTAAGTCGAAATCAACTGTGTTGAACGCGTTGGTAAAATCTAGTAGAGTCAGTACAGTTAACTGGCTATTCTCCATCCCCAGTCGGATGTCATCGGTGATTTTAACCAGCGCAGTAACTTTACTGTGGCCAGGACGAAATCCAGATTGAAAGGGATTGAGTAGGACTTGAATGGATAGAAAGGAACTTAATTGGTCGTGGACTAGGCGTTCAAGGACTTTGGATAGAAAAGGAAGAATGGAAATGGGACGATAATCAGAAAAAGATTTAGGATTATGTTCTTTAGGTAAAGGAATGATCTGTGCCTCTTTCCATGAGGACGGTAAAACCGCATTGGTGATTGAGAAATTTAGGATATGGCAAAGGATAGGGAGTAGTATGTCGATAATTGGTATGATCATATTGCGACTAATGCTGTCAGTACCAATAGCATTAGAAGAAATCGATAGAATACTCCTTCGAACATCACAAAGTGTAAATTGACGGAAAAAGAAAGAAGAATGGTCAGGAGTGGGAATATTTGAAAGGGAGTTAATTGTAGTTGATTCAACAGACTTTTCAATGAAAGTCGACGACGTAAAGTGTTTACCCATTAAATTTATATCACATTTGTTAGCAATTACCTCATGACGAGGTTTCCCAACTCCTAATGACCTTAGGAATTTCCAGGCTCTTGCTGGATCAACCGTTACAATAATTGATCAATAACAAAGAAAATATAATAGATAATTATAATAGGTAATGACTGCCTCGTGGCCTCGCGGTACAAGTATGTGCCGTGCGATCTAGAGGTCCTGGGTTCGATTCCCGGGTCGGGCAAAGTGTTATTGGGTTTTTCTATTAGGAAATTCTCAGTAACAGCAAGGAGTCTGGAAATGTGCCCGAAAAACGGCAATAGGCTCGCCGCCTATTACGTGGGACTGATACATACCTGGCGAAATGTGGGTGCAGAAATGCACCTCTGTCTACCCCTTCGGGGAATACAGGCGTGAGTTTATGTATGTATATAATAGATAATAATAAAAAAACTAAATTTAAAAAATATCCACTTTACCTGCCGGTTTCATTTGGTAAGTAAATAACTAGATTTATTTACAAACTATATGTAGCCTCATTTATATGTAAACTCATTTCAAATTTGACAATATTAAATTAATCTACGTACATAACTTAGCAAAATATAATAGCTTATGTAAGCACTCACTTTTATTTGTTACAAGCTTTTGCCCGCGACTCCGTCCGCGTAGACTACAGGGTTGGGTTCAGAAAGAAAATAAGTTGTAGTCTATTTTACTCCACAGAGTCCCATTTATGTCCATATCAAAAATCGGTCAAATGATTTTGGCGTGAAAGTGTAACAGACATATAGTTACCTACATATAGTTACAGTCGTCTATACGTCGTTTCATCATTCTAGCTATAAAAATGACGAATTTCCACACAAACTTTCACCCCTATTTTTATTTTACCCCCTTAAAGGTACATTTTTTACAAACTTTTAATATCATATTTATTTATATCTAATCAACAGCCTTACAAAATAAGTTTCAAGCTTCTAGCTTTAAAAATGACAATACTTCCATACAACCTTCCATCCCCCCTTTCAACCCCTTAAAACCCTTTTTCCGTGATAAAAAGTAGCCTATGTCCTTTCTCGGGGTCTAAACTATCTGTGTACCAAATTTCATTTAAATCGGTTCAGTAGTTTTAGCAGGAAAGCGAGACAGACAGACAGACAGAGTTACTTTCGCATTTATAATATTAGTAAGGATTATAAAAAAAAAAAACAAGCATTTATGTTAATAGAACAAATAATTATTTTAACGAGCCATGTATCCAATATATTTCGAAACGTCAATGTCGCATAATTCACAGGGCCACATAGTTTTTTATGTAGGGGAGACGGGAGGAATTGGAGCCTACTGAGGAAAAGTTCAATATAAGGCAAATTTATGGATACTTTAGGAACTTTTAACTTGAACTTTTAACAAATGTAATCTTGTACAACACGTAACTCGTCTCCGGAAAATGAATAACTCTTTTATGGGGCAATGTATACGCTTCTATAACAAACTTCCGAAGGGTATTAGGGAGCTTCCTTTGAAAAAGTTTAAAGAATCGATTAAAGAAAAACTATATAAAAAAAGCTTATTATAAAATGTCAGATTATATTGAGGATAATAAGCCCAGGGAGTGAGTAAACTGATCGGAGGTTGCTGCAATTTGTATCGTTATGACATGTATGAGGTTAAATAAAATAAAATAAATAAAAATGTAATTATAATTAAAAATTATCATATAAAAAAAATGACATTTCGTGTTGCTGAGGGAGTTTCTTGCCGTTTCTTCTCCACAACGATAACACGTTTCGAAGCGGCAATAGTTTAAAAAAAACTTAATTGACGATTCAAAAGCACTTGTAAAAGTCTATTTGAATAAAGGTGATTTTGACTTTGACTTTTTATTAAAAACGAAATCCATATTCGTTTGACTATCATTTAATTACAGCGATAACGTTACATTATTAGGCATTTGGCCACAGATAAACTTTAAGGAAATTACATAAATATTGATAATATGGTCATTGATGTGGTCAAGGAAACACTACAATATACCTCTTACAATAATAATACGAGAATACTTTAAGAAGGCGAGCCTATTCCCGGTTTTCGGACACAATTCCAGACTCCGTGCTGCTACTGAGATTTTCCTAAAAGAAAAACCTATTAACACTTTTTCTTTTTTTAGTAACAGAGATACCGTAAATAACTTCATGTACTCACGTAGATGTATTGATCTCTGTAATAACTTCATGGCTGTCCTTCCTCATATCTGTATCCCCGTAAGGCTAGGCAGAAGGCGCCGAGGTAAGCCTCGACTGACTAATGTCAGCCATCAGTTCCTACGTACTAGAACAAGATGCCTAAAGCCTGTTGCCGTTTCACGGTCATATTTTCTATGATGCTTTACTAACAAACATACATAAACTCACGCCTGTATTCCCTGATGCAGTAGGCAGAGGTGCATTTCTGCACCCAAATTTCACCAGGTATGTATCAGTCCCACATAATAGGGGGCGAGCCTATTGCCGTTTTTCGGGCACATTTCCAGACTCCGTGCTGCTCCTGAGAATTTCCTAATAGAAAAACCCAATAACAATTTACCCGATCCGGGAGTCGAACCCAGGACCTCTAGATCGCACGGCACATACTTGTACAGCGCGACCACGAGGCAGACTACCTTTACCTTACTAACTTGTTGTTTTTATTGTGTTACGATTGAATTACGTCGATATGCGATGTATTTACATACATATGTAGTATGTATCAGTAAATTCAACTCTTTATTTATGACTTCAAATGTCAGTCATCGATAAAAGGTATAAATAAATAAATAATGAATAAACACACCCCACAGTCGTATAAGAACGTGTACTTGAAAAAGGAAGGGGCCCGTCATCATCATTAGCCCATATACGTCCCACTGCTGGGCACGGGCCTCCTCTACCATTGAGAAGGTTGAAGGGGTCCGTGCTTGGCACTATTCATTTTAAATAATATAATTATGTTGTAATTATAATTATGTTGTAATTCAAGTGTTATTGCGTTTTTCAATTAGGAAATTCTCAGTAACAGCACGGAGTCTGGAATTGTGCCCGAAAAACGGCAATAGGCTCGCCCCCTATTACGTGGGACTGATACATACCTGGCGAAATGTGGGTGCAGTAATGCACCTCTGCCTACCCCTTCGGGGAATACAGGCGTGAGTTTATGTATGTATATGTTGTAATTCAAAATATGTCGAACATGAAATAACTTGATTATCTGTTATTTTTAAAAATTGTTTCAAAAGTAATTATTCCTTTTAATTTATTAATAAAGCACCTAAAGTATTCATTCATTTTTAAATTAGTGATAGAAACTTATTACTCAATATTTTTTTATCCCAATAAGTGTTCAATTTTTAAATACAATACTATATATTATGTACTCGTATAAAAGTACGATATTTGTCTAAGGAATGCGTTTAAAAATATTAAATAAAACTCTTTATGGCAAGGCTTAAAATCTGACCCAGAGTTATTGTTATTAATAAATAAAAAAATAATAAAGAAATATTTATTTTTGTATATTTAAACATTTGCCATAACCCTAATTCCAAAACTAAAGACGGCACAAGCAATGATATAGTGTCGTGGGTCCTTAGCAATAGCAATAGCAAATTCTATCAATCAAAGAATTTGTTTGTTCCGATGTATTCCGTTTTAGCGTTGTGTGTTCTCGTTAACGGAGCAGGTTCTTTCGCATTCCTCCCTTGTTCTGAAGGTGTTGGCATTCCAACCACATTCACCGCCGTAAACAATTTGAATGCAATTTTCTGTGTCACTATCGAACCCAAATCTGTAAAATGATATTTATGTTTAAAAGCGAGTGATAACAAACTTATCGCTATTTGTAATATTATGTAGTTAAATAATTTTATGTTAAATTAAAAATCATAAATTTTGGCAAGGAAACTTGAATCAGCGCCATCTAGTAGCTAATTAAAATAACTTCGATAGATAATTATATAATATTATCTTGTTTTATAATTTTTAAAAGCAAAACCAGCGTTCGGATAAAAAATCTTGCAACCCTCTATATGTTTTTTCAATACTTTTATGAACAAAAGGAAAAGCTTCTCGTAGAAAAATAACAAGTTTTAGCATGTGTGAATTTACCGCCATCTTACGACAAGATTTTACAGTGAATTGAGTGACAGAGTTTTAGTGTTCACAAAAAGTTTATGACTCGATGAATAGATGTCGACATTTTTAAATTAAACTGCATTGAAAGACTAAATTTTTATTAAATCTCATAAAAAAAGTTCGTGTGAATCAGTGAAAAATCAATGGCGGTACTTCCATAGAATCCCAAAAGCGTTGCACCTTAATTGTGTAATGTTTAGCTTCATCACCATCATCATCAGCCCTTAAACGTCCCATTGCTGGGCACGGGCCTCCTCTACAACTGAGAGGGTTTAGAGGCCTTAGTCCACCACGCTGGCCTAGTGCAGGTTGGCGGACTACACACGTAAGAAATTCCTGAGAACTTTTAGGTGTGCAGGTTTCCTCACGATGTTTTCCTTTACCAGAAAGTAAGAGATAATAATTCATTGTGAACACACACATAACTTCACAAAGTCAGAGGTGTGTGCGTGGAGTTTGAACCTGCGACCGCCGAGCTTCTACACCGCGCGCCTAAACCTCGAGGCCATCATTACTTGTTAACTTGTGAACATAATGTTTAGTTTATAATTGTTTAATGTGGGGTCAGGATATTCTCATTTATATGACAAATTGCTTTTGTTAAATAAAGATTGAAAGCTAAAAGATTATTATTCGCGAAGTTTGTAAGGCATGCGAATTTTGGGCTTCTACGTAAGTACTAGTAATCTATGTATGTATCTCTGTATCTACTGTTATATGATTGGAGTGTAAAGTGATATTTACCCTATTCCAACTCCAATGCAAGGTCTTCTTGTCAATGGCAATAAACAAACATCATCTACTGTACCTGGAAAGAAAGTCAACCCTTATTAATTCAATTCATACCTTCTGACCGTGGCAACTTTAGCGTCCACTTCAGCTATTGTGATGCATTAATACAAAAAGACAAACAGTTATGAGCTACACAAAGAGCGGCTCGATGACCCGCGCCATAGACGTGTGACAGTCGAATAAAGATTCAGGTACATTAATGTTTTTTTTTGGCTTCTCTTAGAAAATTCTCAGTAACTCCACTGAGTCCGGAAATGTTCCCAAAAACTGGTGTAAACGTAGGTGCAAAATTACATACATACATTCATACATAAACTGACGCCTGTATTCCCCGAAGGAGGAGGCAAATGTATCTCATTTGTACACCCTCATTTCGCCAGGTATGAATCAGTCCCAAGTGATAGGTGGTGAGTCTGTTGACATGTTTCAGGCACATTTCCCGACTCCGAGCTGCTACTGAGAATTTCTTAATGGAAAAACCCAATAACACTTTGTCCGACCCGGGAATCGACCCGGCACATACCTATGCCGCGAGACTACGAGGCAGCCCGAGGCAGTAAAAATACATATTAAGTAATTAAGCAATATCGATATTAATGATAATTGTAACTGACAAAGTGAGTGATTTTATTGAATTATAATAACGCAATGTAAGGCTACCATAAATCAACTGAATTAGCGGTCAATGAACCGTAACTGTCACAAAGATTAACACGCAGTACAATCTGGGTTTTATAATATTATAATTATAACAATTAAAAAATATCTGGCAAAAAATAATAAGTAATACTTTTTTTAAATGATAAAAAAGAAAAAAATATAGAAATGATCAGCTTAAGTAAATTTTTCCAATAATTACTATTTCTAACCATGAGACATCTAAAAACAAAATGCGTTGTTACCATACCTGTGTCTGCAGTGCAGTAGTACACAGCAATCAAGAGAATGAAAACGAAGTATTTCATGTTATTTTATTTTCGACAAGACGTGTAACGTTGTTTACAATAACTTGCTTTGTGATATCGTCTACAATCCACACGGTCTAATATAGTCTCGCCGCAAACTTAATGTTTATACACACATTTCACACATTAAAGACAAATTTTGAATAATTTAAATTTGAACTAAATTTGGTATCAGTTTGTGTCATTAGGAATTTTTAGGAACACTTGTGTAAATGTATATATTATTTAAATTTGTAATAAACATGCCTATAATATTATTATAATAGTGTATTACTATATGAACGGATTTTATCGCACTTTATGTTAAACACTGCTTCCCATTGTTTCGGAGACTATGAAACTTTCATGGTCACGGGGCGAACATATTTTTATTATAATAACGGACATTTGCAATTATAAGTAAAGTTCAGCTCAGTTAGCTAAACACCAGCTTGTGGAACAAGAGGCCGCGGGTTCGATACCCGCACCGAAAGAAATGTTTGTATAATCAAATAATTTTTAATCTAATAATAATAATAATATTTGGGTCTGGTTGTTTGTGAGACCGAAAACTCTCTCGAAGTTTCTGATACAGAACTTCACTTTGTCAATTATGTTTTTGGTGCACGTTACAGGTTTTTCAGGCACATTTACAGACTCCGTGCTGCTTATTAGACTTTCCTAATGAAAAAAACTACTAACACTGATCCTTGTGCCACGAGACAACGAGGCAGTCTAATTAAGTGACAACACAGAACCAGTGGCGGTATATCCATAGAAGCCCAAAAGCCCAGCCCACCATACAAAATTACGAATAATCTTTAAGTTTAAAATATTTATTAAACAAAAGCACTTTAACATATAAATTAGAATATCTTGACCCCATAAAAAAAATTACAAACTAGACATTAAATATTAACGTGTACCGATTTTGGGGTTCTATGGAAATTCACACATTAAAGATAAATTTTGAATAATTTAAATTTGAACTAAATTTGGTATCAGTTTGTGTCATTGGGAATTTTTTGGAACACTTGTGTAAATGTATATATTATTTAAATTTGTAATAAAAATGCCTATAATATTATTATAATAGTGTATTACTATATGAACGGATTTTATCGCACTTTATGTTAAACGTTTTCTTATTGTCTATATGTTTGCATTACTTGTGTAAGTTTCATTTGCTTATTTTGTATAATTGCTAATTTTAATAAATATGTAACACCAGCACTCACTCACACGCACACCATACACACTACATTTACACATTAGATCGTACACTAAATGCTCTCGAGGGAAGGTAAAACCGTATCAAATAGCGAATTTGCTTTCCTCTCGCGAGCACGTCGAAACACTTCAGCTCACAACACTAAACCACCACCATATTAAATTTTACAATAAAAAAAAAACACAAGCTAGTGGGGGTGCAACTGCGCCCCCTACAACTCCGAGACGGCCGGGACGTTTACGTCTCGGAGGCGCACCGGGCGGCTGCGGCATTACGGTGGTCGCTTCTCGCTCACGTACCGTGGCCGCCCCACTCGGCGCGGAGATGGCCACCGGGGGGTTTTGGTCGGTATGCCGGTTTAGGAATATTGTTAGGGACCCAGCCCGGCACTAACACCTGCGCGGACATGACGTCGCCGCGCGCCGGGCTGGAAGACCGGTGACCCTGACATACGCTAAGTCGAAATCAACTGTGTTGAACGCGTTGGTAAAATCTAGTAGAGTCAGTACAGTTAACTGGCTATTCTCCATCCCCAGTCGGATGTCATCGGTGATTTTAACCAGCGCAGTAACTTTACTGTGGCCAGGACGAAATCCAGATTGAAAGGGATTGAGTAGGACTTGAATGGATAGAAAGGAACTTAATTGGTCGTGGACTAGGCGTTCAAGGACTTTGGATAGAAAAGGAAGAATGGAAATGGGACGATAATCAGAAAAAGATTTAGGATTATGTTCTTTAGGTAAAGGAATGATCTGTGCCTCTTTCCATGAGGACGGTAAAACCGCATTGGTGATTGAGAAATTTAGGATATGGCAAAGGATAGGGAGTAGTATGTCGATAATTGGTATGATCATATTGCGACTAATGCTGTCAGTACCAATAGCATTAGAAGAAATCGATAGAATACTCCTTCGAACATCACAAAGTGTAAATTGACGGAAAAAGAAAGAAGAATGGTCAGGAGTGGGAATATTTGAAAGGGAGTTAATTGTAGTTGATTCAACAGACTTTTCAATGAAAGTCGACGACGTAAAGTGTTTACCCATTAAATTTATATCACATTTGTTAGCAATTACCTCATGACGAGGTTTCCCAACTCCTAATGACCTTAGGAATTTCCAGGCTCTTGCTGGATCAACCGTTACAATAATTGATCAATAACAAAGAAAATATAATAGATAATTATAATAGGTAATGACTGCCTCGTGGCCTCGCGGTACAAGTATGTGCCGTGCGATCTAGAGGTCCTGGGTTCGATTCCCGGGTCGGGCAAAGTGTTATTGGGTTTTTCTATTAGGAAATTCTCAGTAACAGCAAGGAGTCTGGAAATGTGCCCGAAAAACGGCAATAGGCTCGCCGCCTATTACGTGGGACTGATACATACCTGGCGAAATGTGGGTGCAGAAATGCACCTCTGTCTACCCCTTCGGGGAATACAGGCGTGAGTTTATGTATGTATATAATAGATAATAATAAAAAAACTAAATTTAAAAAATATCCACTTTACCTGCCGGTTTCATTTGGTAAGTAAATAACTAGATTTATTTACAAACTATATGTAGCCTCATTTATATGTAAACTCATTTCAAATTTGACAATATTAAATTAATCTACGTACATAACTTAGCAAAATATAATAGCTTATGTAAGCACTCACTTTTATTTGTTACAAGCTTTTGCCCGCGACTCCGTCCGCGTAGACTACAGGGTTGGGTTCAGAAAGAAAATAAGTTGTAGTCTATTTTACTCCACAGAGTCCCATTTATGTCCATATCAAAAATCGGTCAAATGATTTTGGCGTGAAAGTGTAACAGACATATAGTTACCTACATATAGTTACAGTCGTCTATACGTCGTTTCATCATTCTAGCTATAAAAATGACGAATTTCCACACAAACTTTCACCCCTATTTTTATTTTACCCCCTTAAAGGTACATTTTTTACAAACTTTTAATATCATATTTATTTATATCTAATCAACAGCCTTACAAAATAAGTTTCAAGCTTCTAGCTTTAAAAATGACAATACTTCCATACAACCTTCCATCCCCCCTTTCAACCCCTTAAAACCCTTTTTCCGTGATAAAAAGTAGCCTATGTCCTTTCTCGGGGTCTAAACTATCTGTGTACCAAATTTCATTTAAATCGGTTCAGTAGTTTTAGCAGGAAAGCGAGACAGACAGACAGACAGAGTTACTTTCGCATTTATAATATTAGTAAGGATTATAAAAAAAAAAAAAACAAGCATTTATGTTAATAGAACAAATAATTATTTTAACGAGCCATGTATCCAATATATTTCGAAACGTCAATGTCGCATAATTCACAGGGCCACATAGTTTTTTATGTAGGGGAGACGGGAGGAATTGGAGCCTACTGAGGAAAAGTTCAATATAAGGCAAATTTATGGATACTTTAGGAACTTTTAACTTGAACTTTTAACAAATGTAATCTTGTACAACACGTAACTCGTCTCCGGAAAATGAATAACTCTTTTATGGGGCAATGTATACGCTTCTATAACAAACTTCCGAAGGGTATTAGGGAGCTTCCTTTGAAAAAGTTTAAAGAATCGATTAAAGAAAAACTATATAAAAAAAGCTTATTATAAAATGTCAGATTATATTGAGGATAATAAGCCCAGGGAGTGAGTAAACTGATCGGAGGTTGCTGCAATTTGTATCGTTATGACATGTATGAGGTTAAATAAAATAAAATAAATAAAAATGTAATTATAATTAAAAATTATCATATAAAAAAAATGACATTTCGTGTTGCTGAGGGAGTTTCTTGCCGTTTCTTCTCCACAACGATAACACGTTTCGAAGCGGCAATAGTTTAAAAAAAACTTAATTGACGATTCAAAAGCACTTGTAAAAGTCTATTTGAATAAAGGTGATTTTGACTTTGACTTTTTATTAAAAACGAAATCCATATTCGTTTGACTATCATTTAATTACAGCGATAACGTTACATTATTAGGCATTTGGCCACAGATAAACTTTAAGGAAATTACATAAATATTGATAATATGGTCATTGATGTGGTCAAGGAAACACTACAATATACCTCTTACAATAATAATACGAGAATACTTTAAGAAGGCGAGCCTATTCCCGGTTTTCGGACACAATTCCAGACTCCGTGCTGCTACTGAGATTTTCCTAAAAGAAAAACCTATTAACACTTTTTCTTTTTTTAGTAACAGAGATACCGTAAATAACTTCATGTACTCACGTAGATGTATTGATCTCTGTAATAACTTCATGGCTGTCCTTCCTCATATCTGTATCCCCGTAAGGCTAGGCAGAAGGCGCCGAGGTAAGCCTCGACTGACTAATGTCAGCCATCAGTTCCTACGTACTAGAACAAGATGCCTAAAGCCTGTTGCCGTTTCACGGTCATATTTTCTATGATGCTTTACTAACAAACATACATAAACTCACGCCTGTATTCCCTGATGCAGTAGGCAGAGGTGCATTTCTGCACCCACATTTCACCAGGTATGTATCAGTCCCACATAATAGGGGGCGAGCCTATTGCCGTTTTTCGGGCACATTTCCAGACTCCGTGCTGCTCCTGAGAATTTCCTAATAGAAAAACCCAATAACAATTTACCCGATCCGGGAGTCGAACCCAGGACCTCTAGATCGCACGGCACATACTTGTACAGCGCGACCACGAGGCAGACTACCTTTACCTTACTAACTTGTTGTTTTTATTGTGTTACGATTGAATTACGTCGATATGCGATGTATTTACATACATATGTAGTATGTATCAGTAAATTCAACTCTTTATTTATGACTTCAAATGTCAGTCATCGATAAAAGGTATAAATAAATAAATAATGAATAAACACACCCCACAGTCGTATAAGAACGTGTACTTGAAAAAGGAAGGGGCCCGTCATCATCATTAGCCCATATACGTCCCACTGCTGGGCACGGGCCTCCTCTACCATTGAGAAGGTTGAAGGGGTCCGTGCTTGGCACTATTCATTTTAAATAATATAATTATGTTGTAATTATAATTATGTTGTAATTCAAGTGTTATTGCGTTTTTCAATTAGGAAATTCTCAGTAACAGCACGGAGTCTGGAATTGTGCCCGAAAAACGGCAATAGGCTCGCCCCCTATTACGTGGGACTGATACATACCTGGCGAAATGTGGGTGCAGTAATGCACCTCTGCCTACCCCTTCGGGGAATACAGGCGTGAGTTTATGTATGTATGTTGTAATTCAAAATATGTCGAACATGAAATAACTTGATTATCTGTTATTTTTAAAAATTGTTTCAAAAGTAATTATTCCTTTTAATTTATTAATAAAGCACCTAAAGTATTCATTCATTTTTAAATTAGTGATAGAAACTTATTACTCAATATTTTTTTATCCCAATAAGTGTTCAATTTTTAAATACAATACTATATATTATGTACTCGTATAAAAGTACGATATTTGTCTAAGGAATGCGTTTAAAAATATTAAATAAAACTCTTTATGGCAAGGCTTAAAATCTGACCCAGAGTTATTGTTATTAATAAATAAAAAAATAATAAAGAAATATTTATTTTTGTATATTTAAACATTTGCCATAACCCTAATTCCAAAACTAAAGACGGCACAAGCAATGATATAGTGTCGTGGGTCCTTAGCAATAGCAATAGCAAATTCTATCAATCAAAGAATTTGTTTGTTCCGATGTATTCCGTTTTAGCGTTGTGTGTTCTCGTTAACGGAGCAGGTTCTTTCGCATTCCTCCGTTGTTCTGAAGGTGTTGGCATTCCAACCACATTCACCGCCGTAAACAATTTGAATGCAATTTTCTGTGTCACTATCGAACCCAAATCTGTAAAATGATATTTATGTTTAAAAGCGAGTGATAACAAACTTATCGCTATTTGTAATATTATGTAGTTAAATAATTTTATGTTAAATTAAAAATCATAAATTTTGGCAAGGAAACTTGAATCAGCGCCATCTAGTAGCTAATTAAAATAACTTCGATAGATAATTATATAATATTATCTTGTTTTATAATTTTTAAAAGCAAAACCAGCGTTCGGATAAAAAATCTTGCAACCCTCTATATGTTTTTTCAATACTTTTATGAACAAAAGGAAAAGCTTCTCGTAGAAAAATAACAAGTTTTAGCATGTGTGAATTTACCGCCATCTTACGACAAGATTTTACAGTGAATTGAGTGACAGAGTTTTAGTGTTCACAAAAAGTTTATGACTCGATGAATAGATGTCGACATTTTTAAATTAAACTGCATTGAAAGACTAAATTTTTATTAAATCTCATAAAAAAAGTTCGTGTGAATCAGTGAAAAATCAATGGCGGTACTTCCATAGAATCCCAAAAGCGTTGCACCTTAATTGTGTAATGTTTAGCTTCATCACCATCATCATCAGCCCTTAAACGTCCCATTGCTGGGCACGGGCCTCCTCTACAACTGAGAGGGTTTAGAGGCCTTAGTCCACCACGCTGGCCTAGTGCAGGTTGGCGGACTACACACGTAAGAAATTCCTGAGAACTTTTAGGTGTGCAGGTTTCCTCACGATGTTTTCCTTTACCAGAAAGTAAGAGATAATAATTCATTGTGAACACACACATAACTTCACAAAGTCAGAGGTGTGTGCGTGGAGTTTGAACCTGCGACCGCCGAGCTTCTACACCGCGCGCCTAAACCTCGAGGCCATCATTACTTGTTAACTTGTGAACATAATGTTTAGTTTATAATTGTTTAATGTGGGGTCAGGATATTCTCATTTATATGACAAATTGCTTTTGTTAAATAAAGATTGAAAGCTAAAAGATTATTATTCGCGAAGTTTGTAAGGCATGCGAATTTTGGGCTTCTACGTAAGTACTAGTAATCTATGTATGTATCTCTGTATCTACTGTTATATGATTGGAGTGTAAAGTGATATTTACCCTATTCCAACTCCAATGCAAGGTCTTCTTGTCAATGGCAATAAACAAACATCATCTACTGTACCTGGAAAGAAAGTCAACCCTTATTAATTCAATTCATACCTTCTGACCGTGGCAACTTTAGCGTCCACTTCAGCTATTGTGATGCATTAATACAAAAAGACAAACAGTTATGAGCTACACAAAGAGCGGCTCGATGACCCGCGCCATAGACGTGTGACAGTCGAATAAAGATTCAGGTACATTAATGTTTTTTTTTGGCTTCTCTTAGAAAATTCTCAGTAACTCCACTGAGTCCGGAAATGTTCCCAAAAACTGGTGTAAACGTAGGTGCAAAATTACATACATACATTCATACATAAACTGACGCCTGTATTCCCCGAAGGAGGAGGCAAATGTATCTCATTTGTACACCCTCATTTCGCCAGGTATGAATCAGTCCCAAGTGATAGGTGGTGAGTCTGTTGACATGTTTCAGGCACATTTCCCGACTCCGAGCTGCTACTGAGAATTTCTTAATGGAAAAACCCAATAACACTTTGTCCGACCCGGGAATCGACCCGGCACATACCTATGCCGCGAGACTACGAGGCAGCCCGAGGCAGTAAAAATACATATTAAGTAATTAAGCAATATCGATATTAATGATAATTGTAACTGACAAAGTGAGTGATTTTATTGAATTATAATAACGCAATGTAAGGCTACCATAAATCAACTGAATTAGCGGTCAATGAACCGTAACTGTCACAAAGATTAACACGCAGTACAATCTGGGTTTTATAATATTATAATTATAACAATTAAAAAATATCTGGCAAAAAATAATAAGTAATACTTTTTTTAAATGATAAAAAAGAAAAAAATATAGAAATGATCAGCTTAAGTAAATTTTTCCAATAATTACTATTTCTAACCATGAGACATCTAAAAACAAAATGCGTTGTTACCATACCTGTGTCTGCAGTGCAGTAGTACACAGCAATCAAGAGAATGAAAACGAAGTATTTCATGTTATTTTATTTTCGACAAGACGTGTAACGTTGTTTACAATAACTTGCTTTGTGATATCGTCTACAATCCACACGGTCTAATATAGTCTCGCCGCAAACTTAATGTTTATACACACATTTCACACATTAAAGACAAATTTTGAATAATTTAAATTTGAACTAAATTTGGTATCAGTTTGTGTCATTAGGAATTTTTAGGAACACTTGTGTAAATGTATATATTATTTAAATTTGTAATAAACATGCCTATAATATTATTATAATAGTGTATTACTATATGAACGGATTTTATCGCACTTTATGTTAAACACTGCTTCCCATTGTTTCGGAGACTATGAAACTTTCATGGTCACGGGGCGAACATATTTTTATTATAATAACGGACATTTGCAATTATAAGTAAAGTTCAGCTCAGTTAGCTAAACACCAGCTTGTGGAACAAGAGGCCGCGGGTTCGATACCCGCACCGAAAGAAATGTTTGTATAATCAAATAATTTTTAATCTAATAATAATAATAATATTTGGGTCTGGTTGTTTGTGAGACCGAAAACTCTCTCGAAGTTTCTGATACAGAACTTCACTTTGTCAATTATGTTTTTGGTGCACGTTACAGGTTTTTCAGGCACATTTACAGACTCCGTGCTGCTTATTAGACTTTCCTAATGAAAAAAACTACTAACACTGATCCTTGTGCCACGAGACAACGAGGCAGTCTAATTAAGTGACAACACAGAACCAGTGGCGGTATATCCATAGAAGCCCAAAAGCCCAGCCCACCATACAAAATTACGAATAATCTTTAAGTTTAAAATATTTATTAAACAAAAGCACTTTAACATATAAATTAGAATATCTTGACCCCATAAAAAAAATTACAAACTAGACATTAAATATTAACGTGTACCGATTTTGGGGTTCTATGGAAATTCACACATTAAAGATAAATTTTGAATAATTTAAATTTGAACTAAATTTGGTATCAGTTTGTGTCATTGGGAATTTTTTGGAACACTTGTGTAAATGTATATATTATTTAAATTTGTAATAAAAATGCCTATAATATTATTATAATAGTGTATTACTATATGAACGGATTTTATCGCACTTTATGTTAAACGTTTTCTTATTGTCTATATGTTTGCATTACTTGTGTAAGTTTCATTTGCTTATTTTGTATAATTGCTAATTTTAATAAATATGTAACACCAGCACTCACTCACACGCACACCATACACACTACATTTACACATTAGATCGTACACTAAATGCTCTCGAGGGAAGGTAAAACCGTATCAAATAGCGAATTTGCTTTCCTCTCGCGAGCACGTCGAAACACTTCAGCTCACAACACTAAACCACCACCATATTAAATTTTACAATAAAAAAAAAACACAAGCTAGTGGGGGTGCAACTGCGCCCCCTACAACTCCGAGACGGCCGGGACGTTTACGTCTCGGAGGCGCACCGGGCGGCTGCGGCATTACGGTGGTCGCTTCTCGCTCACGTACCGTGGCCGCCCCACTCGGCGCGGAGATGGCCACCGGGGGGTTTTGGTCGGTATGCCGGTTTAGGAATATTGTTAGGGACCCAGCCCGGCACTAACACCTGCGCGGACATGACGTCGCCGCGCGCCGGGCTGGAAGACCGGTGACCCTGACATACGCTAAGTCGAAATCAACTGTGTTGAACGCGTTGGTAAAATCTAGTAGAGTCAGTACAGTTAACTGGCTATTCTCCATCCCCAGTCGGATGTCATCGGTGATTTTAACCAGCGCAGTAACTTTACTGTGGCCAGGACGAAATCCAGATTGAAAGGGATTGAGTAGGACTTGAATGGATAGAAAGGAACTTAATTGGTCGTGGACTAGGCGTTCAAGGACTTTGGATAGAAAAGGAAGAATGGAAATGGGACGATAATCAGAAAAAGATTTAGGATTATGTTCTTTAGGTAAAGGAATGATCTGTGCCTCTTTCCATGAGGACGGTAAAACCGCATTGGTGATTGAGAAATTTAGGATATGGCAAAGGATAGGGAGTAGTATGTCGATAATTGGTATGATCATATTGCGACTAATGCTGTCAGTACCAATAGCATTAGAAGAAATCGATAGAATACTCCTTCGAACATCACAAAGTGTAAATTGACGGAAAAAGAAAGAAGAATGGTCAGGAGTGGGAATATTTGAAAGGGAGTTAATTGTAGTTGATTCAACAGACTTTTCAATGAAAGTCGACGACGTAAAGTGTTTACCCATTAAATTTATATCACATTTGTTAGCAATTACCTCATGACGAGGTTTCCCAACTCCTAATGACCTTAGGAATTTCCAGGCTCTTGCTGGATCAACCGTTACAATAATTGATCAATAACAAAGAAAATATAATAGATAATTATAATAGGTAATGACTGCCTCGTGGCCTCGCGGTACAAGTATGTGCCGTGCGATCTAGAGGTCCTGGGTTCGATTCCCGGGTCGGGCAAAGTGTTATTGGGTTTTTCTATTAGGAAATTCTCAGTAACAGCAAGGAGTCTGGAAATGTGCCCGAAAAACGGCAATAGGCTCGCCGCCTATTACGTGGGACTGATACATACCTGGCGAAATGTGGGTGCAGAAATGCACCTCTGTCTACCCCTTCGGGGAATACAGGCGTGAGTTTATGTATGTATATAATAGATAATAATAAAAAAACTAAATTTAAAAAATATCCACTTTACCTGCCGGTTTCATTTGGTAAGTAAATAACTAGATTTATTTACAAACTATATGTAGCCTCATTTATATGTAAACTCATTTCAAATTTGACAATATTAAATTAATCTACGTACATAACTTAGCAAAATATAATAGCTTATGTAAGCACTCACTTTTATTTGTTACAAGCTTTTGCCCGCGACTCCGTCCGCGTAGACTACAGGGTTGGGTTCAGAAAGAAAATAAGTTGTAGTCTATTTTACTCCACAGAGTCCCATTTATGTCCATATCAAAAATCGGTCAAATGATTTTGGCGTGAAAGTGTAACAGACATATAGTTACCTACATATAGTTACAGTCGTCTATACGTCGTTTCATCATTCTAGCTATAAAAATGACGAATTTCCACACAAACTTTCACCCCTATTTTTATTTTACCCCCTTAAAGGTACATTTTTTACAAACTTTTAATATCATATTTATTTATATCTAATCAACAGCCTTACAAAATAAGTTTCAAGCTTCTAGCTTTAAAAATGACAATACTTCCATACAACCTTCCATCCCCCCTTTCAACCCCTTAAAACCCTTTTTCCGTGATAAAAAGTAGCCTATGTCCTTTCTCGGGGTCTAAACTATCTGTGTACCAAATTTCATTTAAATCGGTTCAGTAGTTTTAGCAGGAAAGCGAGACAGACAGACAGACAGAGTTACTTTCGCATTTATAATATTAGTAAGGATTATAAAAAAAAAAAAAACAAGCATTTATGTTAATAGAACAAATAATTATTTTAACGAGCCATGTATCCAATATATTTCGAAACGTCAATGTCGCATAATTCACAGGGCCACATAGTTTTTTATGTAGGGGAGACGGGAGGAATTGGAGCCTACTGAGGAAAAGTTCAATATAAGGCAAATTTATGGATACTTTAGGAACTTTTAACTTGAACTTTTAACAAATGTAATCTTGTACAACACGTAACTCGTCTCCGGAAAATGAATAACTCTTTTATGGGGCAATGTATACGCTTCTATAACAAACTTCCGAAGGGTATTAGGGAGCTTCCTTTGAAAAAGTTTAAAGAATCGATTAAAGAAAAACTATATAAAAAAAGCTTATTATAAAATGTCAGATTATATTGAGGATAATAAGCCCAGGGAGTGAGTAAACTGATCGGAGGTTGCTGCAATTTGTATCGTTATGACATGTATGAGGTTAAATAAAATAAAATAAATAAAAATGTAATTATAATTAAAAATTATCATATAAAAAAAATGACATTTCGTGTTGCTGAGGGAGTTTCTTGCCGTTTCTTCTCCACAACGATAACACGTTTCGAAGCGGCAATAGTTTAAAAAAAACTTAATTGACGATTCAAAAGCACTTGTAAAAGTCTATTTGAATAAAGGTGATTTTGACTTTGACTTTTTATTAAAAACGAAATCCATATTCGTTTGACTATCATTTAATTACAGCGATAACGTTACATTATTAGGCATTTGGCCACAGATAAACTTTAAGGAAATTACATAAATATTGATAATATGGTCATTGATGTGGTCAAGGAAACACTACAATATACCTCTTACAATAATAATACGAGAATACTTTAAGAAGGCGAGCCTATTCCCGGTTTTCGGACACAATTCCAGACTCCGTGCTGCTACTGAGATTTTCCTAAAAGAAAAACCTATTAACACTTTTTCTTTTTTTAGTAACAGAGATACCGTAAATAACTTCATGTACTCACGTAGATGTATTGATCTCTGTAATAACTTCATGGCTGTCCTTCCTCATATCTGTATCCCCGTAAGGCTAGGCAGAAGGCGCCGAGGTAAGCCTCGACTGACTAATGTCAGCCATCAGTTCCTACGTACTAGAACAAGATGCCTAAAGCCTGTTGCCGTTTCACGGTCATATTTTCTATGATGCTTTACTAACAAACATACATAAACTCACGCCTGTATTCCCTGATGCAGTAGGCAGAGGTGCATTTCTGCACCCAAATTTCACCAGGTATGTATCAGTCCCACATAATAGGGGGCGAGCCTATTGCCGTTTTTCGGGCACATTTCCAGACTCCGTGCTGCTCCTGAGAATTTCCTAATAGAAAAACCCAATAACAATTTACCCGATCCGGGAGTCGAACCCAGGACCTCTAGATCGCACGGCACATACTTGTACAGCGCGACCACGAGGCAGACTACCTTTACCTTACTAACTTGTTGTTTTTATTGTGTTACGATTGAATTACGTCGATATGCGATGTATTTACATACATATGTAGTATGTATCAGTAAATTCAACTCTTTATTTATGACTTCAAATGTCAGTCATCGATAAAAGGTATAAATAAATAAATAATGAATAAACACACCCCACAGTCGTATAAGAACGTGTACTTGAAAAAGGAAGGGGCCCGTCATCATCATTAGCCCATATACGTCCCACTGCTGGGCACGGGCCTCCTCTACCATTGAGAAGGTTGAAGGGGTCCGTGCTTGGCACTATTCATTTTAAATAATATAATTATGTTGTAATTATAATTATGTTGTAATTCAAGTGTTATTGCGTTTTTCAATTAGGAAATTCTCAGTAACAGCACGGAGTCTGGAATTGTGCCCGAAAAACGGCAATAGGCTCGCCCCCTATTACGTGGGACTGATACATACCTGGCGAAATGTGGGTGCAGTAATGCACCTCTGCCTACCCCTTCGGGGAATACAGGCGTGAGTTTATGTATGTATGTTGTAATTCAAAATATGTCGAACATGAAATAACTTGATTATCTGTTATTTTTAAAAATTGTTTCAAAAGTAATTATTCCTTTTAATTTATTAATAAAGCACCTAAAGTATTCATTCATTTTTAAATTAGTGATAGAAACTTATTACTCAATATTTTTTTATCCCAATAAGTGTTCAATTTTTAAATACAATACTATATATTATGTACTCGTATAAAAGTACGATATTTGTCTAAGGAATGCGTTTAAAAATATTAAATAAAACTCTTTATGGCAAGGCTTAAAATCTGACCCAGAGTTATTGTTATTAATAAATAAAAAAATAATAAAGAAATATTTATTTTTGTATATTTAAACATTTGCCATAACCCTAATTCCAAAACTAAAGACGGCACAAGCAATGATATAGTGTCGTGGGTCCTTAGCAATAGCAATAGCAAATTCTATCAATCAAAGAATTTGTTTGTTCCGATGTATTCCGTTTTAGCGTTGTGTGTTCTCGTTAACGGAGCAGGTTCTTTCGCATTCCTCCCTTGTTCTGAAGGTGTTGGCATTCCAACCACATTCACCGCCGTAAACAATTTGAATGCAATTTTCTGTGTCACTATCGAACCCAAATCTGTAAAATGATATTTATGTTTAAAAGCGAGTGATAACAAACTTATCGCTATTTGTAATATTATGTAGTTAAATAATTTTATGTTAAATTAAAAATCATAAATTTTGGCAAGGAAACTTGAATCAGCGCCATCTAGTAGCTAATTAAAATAACTTCGATAGATAATTATATAATATTATCTTGTTTTATAATTTTTAAAAGCAAAACCAGCGTTCGGATAAAAAATCTTGCAACCCTCTATATGTTTTTTCAATACTTTTATGAACAAAAGGAAAAGCTTCTCGTAGAAAAATAACAAGTTTTAGCATGTGTGAATTTACCGCCATCTTACGACAAGATTTTACAGTGAATTGAGTGACAGAGTTTTAGTGTTCACAAAAAGTTTATGACTCGATGAATAGATGTCGACATTTTTAAATTAAACTGCATTGAAAGACTAAATTTTTATTAAATCTCATAAAAAAAGTTCGTGTGAATCAGTGAAAAATCAATGGCGGTACTTCCATAGAATCCCAAAAGCGTTGCACCTTAATTGTGTAATGTTTAGCTTCATCACCATCATCATCAGCCCTTAAACGTCCCATTGCTGGGCACGGGCCTCCTCTACAACTGAGAGGGTTTAGAGGCCTTAGTCCACCACGCTGGCCTAGTGCAGGTTGGCGGACTACACACGTAAGAAATTCCTGAGAACTTTTAGGTGTGCAGGTTTCCTCACGATGTTTTCCTTTACCAGAAAGTAAGAGATAATAATTCATTGTGAACACACACATAACTTCACAAAGTCAGAGGTGTGTGCGTGGAGTTTGAACCTGCGACCGCCGAGCTTCTACACCGCGCGCCTAAACCTCGAGGCCATCATTACTTGTTAACTTGTGAACATAATGTTTAGTTTATAATTGTTTAATGTGGGGTCAGGATATTCTCATTTATATGACAAATTGCTTTTGTTAAATAAAGATTGAAAGCTAAAAGATTATTATTCGCGAAGTTTGTAAGGCATGCGAATTTTGGGCTTCTACGTAAGTACTAGTAATCTATGTATGTATCTCTGTATCTACTGTTATATGATTGGAGTGTAAAGTGATATTTACCCTATTCCAACTCCAATGCAAGGTCTTCTTGTCAATGGCAATAAACAAACATCATCTACTGTACCTGGAAAGAAAGTCAACCCTTATTAATTCAATTCATACCTTCTGACCGTGGCAACTTTAGCGTCCACTTCAGCTATTGTGATGCATTAATACAAAAAGACAAACAGTTATGAGCTACACAAAGAGCGGCTCGATGACCCGCGCCATAGACGTGTGACAGTCGAATAAAGATTCAGGTACATTAATGTTTTTTTTTGGCTTCTCTTAGAAAATTCTCAGTAACTCCACTGAGTCCGGAAATGTTCCCAAAAACTGGTGTAAACGTAGGTGCAAAATTACATACATACATTCATACATAAACTGACGCCTGTATTCCCCGAAGGAGGAGGCAAATGTATCTCATTTGTACACCCTCATTTCGCCAGGTATGAATCAGTCCCAAGTGATAGGTGGCGAGTCTGTTGACATGTTTCAGGCACATTTCCAGACTCCGAGCTGCTACTAAGAATTTCTTAATGGAAAAACCCAATAACACTTTGTCCGACCCGGGAATCGACCCGGCACATACCTATGCCGCGAGACTACGAGGCAGCCCGAGGCAGTAAAAATACATATTAAGTAATTAAGCAATATCGATATTAATGATAATTGTAACTGCCAAAGTGAGTGATTTTATTGAATTATAATAACGCAATGTAAGGCTAACATAAATCAACTGAATTAGCGGTCAATGAACCGTAACTGTCACAAAGATTAACACGCAGTAGGTACAATCTGGGTTATATTATGATATAATAATTCTAACAGCAACAAAAAATATCTGGCAATAAATAATAAGTAATACTTTTTTTAAATGATAAAAAAGAAAAAATATAGAAATGATCAGCTTAAGTAAATTTTTCCAATAATTACTATTTCTAACCATGAGACATTTAAAAACAAAATGCGTTGTTACCATACCTGTGTCTGCAGTGCAGTAGTACACAGCAATCAAGAGAATGAAAACGAAGTATTTCATGTTATTTTATTTTCGACAAGACGTGTAACGTTGTTTACAATAACTTGCTTTGTGATATCGTCTACAATCCACACGGTCTAATATAGTCTTAATGTTTATACACACATTTCACACATTAAAGACAAATTTTGAATAATTTAAATTTGAACTAAATTTGGTATCAGTTTGTGTCATTGGGATTTTTTTGGAACACTTGTGTAAATGTATATATTATTTAAATTTGTAATAAAAATGCCTATAATATTATTATAATAGTGTATTACTATATGAACGGATTTTATCGCACTTTATGTTAAACACTGCTTCCCATTGTTTCGGAGACTATGAAACTTTCATGGTCATGGGGCCAACATATATTTTTTTACATACATACATAACGTAGTGTAGGACGACCTGCAGCATGGTGGTCCGACGACTTGAGAAAGGTGGCGGGTAACGGATGGATGAGGGCTGCCCAAGACCGGGATGGTTGGCGCTTTCTTGGGGATGCCTACGTTCAGCAGTGGCCGGCAATAGGCCACATATATATATACATACATAACCTCACGACTGTATTCCCCGAAGGGGTAGGCAGAGGCACATTTCACACATTAAAGATTAATTTTGAATAATTTTAATTTGAACTATATTTGGTATCAGTTTGTGTCATTGAGATTTTTTTTTGGGACATTTGTATATATAATGTAGGGATTATTTAAATTTTGTAATATAGAGTTATTATTAAACTATATGAACGGATTTCATCGCAGTTGATGTTAAACGCGACATCCCGATGTTTCGGAGACTATGAAACTTTCATGGTCACGAGGCGAACATATTTTTATTTTAATAACGGACATTTGCAATTGTAAGTAAAGTTCAGCTCAGTTAGCTAAACACCAGCTTGTGAAACAAGAGGCCGCGGGTTCGATCCCCGCACCGAAAGAAATGTTTGTATAATCAAATAATTTTTAATCTAATAATAATAATAATATTTGGGTCTGGGTGTTTGTGAGACCGAAAACTCTCTCGAAGTTTCTGATACAGAACTTCACTTTGCCAATTATGTTTTTGGTGCACGTTACAGGTTTTTCAGGCACATTTACAGACTCCGTGCTGCTTATTAGACTTTCCTAATGAAAAAAACTACTAACACTGATCCTTGTGCCACGAGACAACGAGGCAGTCTAATTAAGTGACAACACAGAACCAGTGGCGGTATATCCATAGAAGCCCAAAAGCCCAGCCTACCATACAAAATTACGAATAATCTTTAAGTTTAAAATATTTATTAAACAAAAGCACTTTAACATATAAATTAGAATATCTTGACCCCATAAAAAAAATACAAACTAGACATTAAATATTAACGTGTACCGATTTTGGGGTTCTATGGAAATTCACACATTAAAGATAAATTTTGAATAATTTAAATTTGAACTAAATTTGGTATCAGTTTGTGTCATTGGGAATTTTTTGGAACACTTGTGTAAATGAATATATTATTTAAATTTGTAATAAAAATGCCTATAATATTATTATAATAGTGTATTACTATATGAACGGATTTTATCGCACTTTATGTTAAACGTTTTCTTATTGTCTATATGTTTGCATTACTTGTGTAAGTTTCATTTGCTTATTTTGTATAATTGCTAATTTTAATAAATATGTAACACCAGCACTCACACGCACACCATACACACTACATTTACACATTAGATCGTACACTAAATGCTCTCGAGGGAAGGTAAAACCGTATCAAGTAGCGAATTTGCTTTCCTCTCGCGAGCACGTCGAAACACTTCAGCTCACAACACTAAACCACCATCATATTAAATTTTACAAATAAAAAAAAAACAAGCTAGTGGGGGTGCAACTGCGCCCCCTACAACTCAGAGACGGCCGGGACGTTTACGTCTCGGAGGCGCACCGGGCGGCTGCGGCATTATGGTGGTCGCTTCTCGCTCACGTACCGTGGCCGCCCCACTCGGCGCGGAGATGGCCACCGGGGGGTTTTGGTCGGTATGCCGGTTTAGGAATATTGTTAGGGACCCAGCCCGGCACTAACACCTGCGCGGACATGACGTCGCCGCGCGCCGGGCTGGAAGACCGGTGACCCCGACATACGCTACGTCGAAATCAACTGTGTTGAACGCGTTGCTAAAATCTAGTAGAGTCAGTACAGTTAACTGGCTATTCTCCATCCCCAGTCGGATGTCATCGGTGATTTTAACCAGCGCAGTAACTTTACTGTGGCCAGGACGAAATCCAGATTGAAAGGGATTGAGTAGGACTTGAATGGATAGAAAGGAACTTAATTGGTCGTGGACTAGGCGTTCAAGGACTTTGTATAGAAAAGGAAGAATGGAAATGGGACGATAATCAGAAAAAGATTTAGGATTATGTTCTTCAGGTAAAGGAATGATCTGTGCCTTTTTCCATGAGGACGGTAAAACCGCATTGGTGATTGAGAAATTTAGGATATGGCAAAGGATAGGGAGTAGGATGTCGATAATTGGTATGATCATATTGCGACTAATTAGTCTAGTCAACAAGTTCAAAAACGTGTTAAATAGAAATAAAGCTCCTAAAAATATGTGCCATACCTCATTCGATTCGGAATGACGTCTAGAAAAATGTTTTTTAAGGGCATATTAGCACATCAAAAATTGCAATAGTTATTAACAAAATAAGAAAAAAAAACAAGGTATTTAGTTTTTCGTTAATAACTTTTAAAATAATCATACTTAAAGAATTATGAAAAAAGATCCTGAAAGAGGAGGAAATTTCCAAAAAAAAAAGTCGTTACTCCCGGAACTCTATCTATATTATTTATAACTTTTATTTAACGCTGGAAATAGCGCTCCGCGAGGGCGTTACGACATAGGCGCGTCGTCTAAAAAGCCGGTATATCACCTAAAATAATTTATTTCTAATATTAAATAACAATTTAAAAATTTGAATAAATTATGGTGTAATCTAGACACTTGAACGAAAATAACCACGGCGAAAAATATTTTTTTTGACAACTTTTCAAAAAGTTACACCATTGTTAATTAACTAATGTTTTTCCAATCTCTGTTTTTATAAATTACGGCATAAAAGTTTCAAAAATTAGTCTAAAAATATTTCGCTTCGTGGAGCTCTTCTTACTTAGGTACTTAATAAAGTTATGCAAAAAAAATTTATTAAAGTTTATTATTTTGTTAATTATATTTTTTTTAAATAGACTAAAAATGAAATTTCTAAAAAATGTTATCAAAAAAATATTTTTTTGGTAATATCTTATTATTGCTGTTTTTGCATCTAATATAGGTAGTAATTAACATATTTGTCTAAGGAATGCGTTTAAAAATATTAAATAAAACTCTTTATGGCAAGGCTTAAAATCTGACCAAGAGTTATTGTTATTAATAAATAAAAAAAATATTCAAGAGATATTTATTTTTGTATATTTAAACATTTGCCATAACCCTAATTCCAAAACTATAGACGGCACAAGCAATGATATAGTGTCGTGGGTCCTTAGCAATAGCAATAGCAAATTCTATCAATCAAAGAATTTGTTTGTTCCGATGTATTCCGTTTTAGCGTTGTGTGTTCTCATTAACGGAGCAGGTTCTTTCGCATTCCTCCCTAGTTCTGAAGTTGTTGGCATTTCCACCACATAGGCCGCCGTAAACAATTTCAATGCATTTTCTTGAGTCACTATCGAACCCAAATCTGTAAAATGATATTTCTGTTTAAAAGCGAGTGATAACAAACTTATCGCTATTTGTAATATTATGTAGTTAAATAATTTTATGTTAAAATAAAAATCATAAATTTCGGCAAGGAAACTTGGATCAGCGCCATCTAGTAGCTAATTAAAATAACTTCGATATATAATTATATAATATCTTGTTTTATAATTTTTAAAAGCAAAACCAGCGTTCGGATAAAAAATCTTGCAACCCTCTTTATGTTTTTTCAATATTTTATGAACAAAATGAAATGCTTCTCGTAGAAAAATAACAAGTTTTAGCATGTGTGAATTTACCGCCATCTTACGACAAGATTTTACAGTGAATTGAGTGACAGAGTTTTAGTCTTCACAAAAAGTTTATGCCTCGATGAATAGATGTTGAAATTTTTAAATTAAACTGCATTGAAAGACAAAATTTTATTAAATCTCATAAAAAAAGTTCGTGTGAATCAGTGAAAAATCAATGGCGGTACTTCCATAGAAGCCCAAAAGCGTTGCACCTTAATTGTGTAATGTTTAGCTTCATCATCATCATCATCAGCCCTTAAACGTCCCATTGCTGGGCACGGGCCTCCTCTACAACTGAGAGGGTTTAGAGGGCTTAGTCCACCACGCTGGCCTAGTGTAGGTTGGCGGACTACATACCTAAGAAAATCCTGAGAACTTTTAGGTGTGCAGGTTTCCTCGCGATGTTTTCCTTCACCAGAAAGTAAGATATATATATTCATTGTGAACACTTCACGAAGTCAGAGGTGTGTGCGTGGGGTTTGAACCTGCGACCGCCGAGCTCTCGACCGCGCGCCTAAACCTCGAGGCCATCATTACTTGTTAACTTGTGAACATAATATTTAGTTTATAATTGTTTAATGTGGGGTCAGGATATTCTCAATTATATGACAAATTGATTTTGTTAAATAAAGATTGAAAGCTAAAAGATATTATTATTCGCGAAGTTTGTAAGGCATGCGAATTTTGGGCTTCTACGTAAGTACTAGTAATCTATGTATGTATTTCTGTATCTACTGTTATATCATTGGAGTGTAAAGTGAAATTTACCTTATTCTATATCCAATGCAAGGTCTTTTTCTCAATGGCAATAAACAAACATCATCTGCTGTACCTGGAAAAAAGTCATCCTTTATGAATTCAATTCATACCGTCTGACCGTGGCAACTTTAGCGTCCACTTCAGCTATTGTGATGCATTAATACAAAAAGACAAACAGTTATGAGCTATACGAAGAGCGGCTCGATGACCCGCGCTATAGACGTGCTACAGTCGAATAAAGATTCAGGTACATTAATGTTTTTTTTGGCTTCTCTTAGAAAATTCTCAGTAACTCCACTGAGTCCGGAAATGTTCCCAAAAACTGGTGTAAACGTAGGTGTAAAATTACATACATACATTCATACATAAACTGACGCATGTATTCCCCGAAGGACTGTATGAGCAAATGTATCTCATTTGTACACCCTCATTTCGCCAGGTATGAATCAGTCCCAAGTGATAGGTGGCGAGTCTGTTGACATATTTCAGGCAGATTTCCAGACTCCGAGCTGCTACTGAGAATTTCTTAATGGAAAAACCCAATAACACTTTGTCCGACCCGGGAATCGACCCGGCACATACCTATGCCGCGAGACTACGAGGCAGCCCGAGGCAGTAAAAATACATATTAAGTAATTAAGCAATATCGATATTAATGATAATTGTAACTGCCAAAGTGAGTGATTTTATTGAATTATAATAACGCAATGTAAGGCTAACATAAATCAACTGAATTAGCGGTCAATGAACCGTAACTGTCACAAAGATTAACACGCAGTAGGTACAATCTGGGTTGTATTATGATATAAAAATTCTAACGGCAACAAAAAATATCTGGCAATAAATAATAAGTAATACTTTTTTAAATGATAAAAAAGAAAAAATATAGAAATGATCAGCTTAAGTAAATTTTTCCAATAATTACTATTTCTAACCATGAGACATTTAAAAACAAAATGCGTTGTTACCATACCTGTGTCTGCAGTGCAGTAGTACACAGCAATCAAGAGAATGAAAACGAAGTATTTCATGTTATTTTATTTTCGACAAGACGTGTAACGTTGTTTACAATAACTTGCTTTGTGATATCGTCTACAATCCACACGGTCTAATATAGTCTTAATGTTTATACACACATTTCACACATTAAAGACAAATTTTGAATAATTTAAATTTGAACTAAATTTGGTATCAGTTTGTGTCATTGGGATTTTTTTGGAACACTTGTGTAAATGTATATATTATTTAAATTTGTAATAAAAATGCCTATAATATTATTATAATAGTGTATTACTATATGAAAGGATTTTATCGCACTTTATGTTAAACACTGCTTCCCTTTGTTTCGGAGACTATGAAACTTTCATGGTCACGGGGCGAACATATATTTTTTACATACATACATAACGTAGTGTAGGACGACCTGCAGCACGGTGGTCCGACGACTTGAGAAAGGTGGCGGGTAACGGATGGATGAGGGCTGCTCAAGACCGGGATGGTTGGCGCTTTCTTGGGGAGGCCTACGTTCAGCAGTGGCCGGCAATAGGCTGAGTATATATATATATATATACATATACATACATAACCTCACGACTGTATTCCCCGAAGGGGTAGGCAGAGGCACATTTCACACATTAAAGATTAATTTTAATTTGAACTATATTTGGTATCAGTTTGTGTCATTGAGATTTTTTTTTTGGGACATTTGTATATATAATGTAGGGATTATTTAAATTTTGTAATATAGAGTTATTATTAAACTATATGAACGGATTTCATCGCAGTTTATGTTAAACGCGACATCCCGATGTTTCGAAGACTATGAAACTTTCATGGTCACGAGGCGAACATATTTTTATTTTAATAACGGACATTTTGTTAAGAATAACATTAAGAAATGTTTGTATAATCAAATAATTTTTAATCTAATAATAATAATAATATTTGGGTCTGGGTGTTTGTGAGACCGAAAACTCTCTCGAAGTTTCTGATACAGAACTTCACTTTGCCAATTATGTTTTTGGTGCACGTTACAGGTGAGCCTATTGCCGTTTTTCAGGCACATTTACAGACTCCGTGCTGCTTATTAGACTTTCCTAATGAAAAAAACTACTAACACTGATCCTTGTGCCACGAGACAACGAGGCAGTCTAATTAAGTGACAACACAGAACCAGTGGCGGTATATCCATAGAAGCCCAAAAGCCCAGCCTACCATACAAAATTACGAATAATCTTTAAGTTTAAAATATTTATTAAACAAAAGCACTTTAACATAAAATAAGAATATCTTGACCCCATAAAAAAAAATTACAAACTAGACATTAAATATTAACGTGTACCGATTTTGGGGTTCTATGGAAATTCACACATTAAAGATACATTTTGAATAATTTAAATTTGAACTAAATTTGGTATCAGTTTGTGTCATTGGGAATTTTTTGGAACACTTGTGTAAATGTATATATTATTTAAATTTGTAATAAAAATGCCTATAATATTATTATAATAGTGTATTACTATATGAACGGATTTTATCGCACTTTATGTTAAACTTTTTCTTATTGTCTATATGTTTGCATTACTTGTGTAAGTTTCATTTGCTTATTTTGTATAATTGCTAATTTTAATAAATATGTAACACCAGCACTCACACGCACACCATACACACTACATTTACACATTAGATCGTACACTAAATGCTCTCGAGGGAAGGTAAAACCGTATCAAATAGCGAATTTGCTTTCCTCTCGCGAGCACGTCGAAACACTTCAGCTCACATCACTAAACCACCACCATATTAAATTTTACAATAAAAAAAAACAAGCTAGTGGGGGTGCAACTGCGCCCCCTACAACTCCGAGACGGCCGGGACGTTTACGTCTCGGAGGCGCACCGGGCGGCTGCGGCATTACGGTGGTCGCTTCTCGCTCACGTACCGTGGCCGCCCCACTCGGCGCGGAGATGGCCACCGGGGGGTTTTGGTCGGTATGCCGGCTTAGGAATATTGTTAGGGACCCAGCCCGGCACTAACACCTGCGCGGACATGACGTCGCCGCGCGCCGGGCTGGAAGACCGGTGACCCCGACATACGCTACGTCGAAATCAACTGTGTTGAACGCGTTGCTAAAATCTAGTAGAGTCGGTACAGTTAACTGGCTATTCTCCATCCCCAGTCGGATGTCATCGGTGATTTTAACCAGCGCAGTAACTTTACTGTGGCCAGGACGAAATCCAGATTGAAAGGGATTGTGTAGGACTTGAATGGATAGAAAGGAACTTAATTGGTCGTGGACTAGGCGTTCAAGGACTTTAGATAGAAAAGGAAGAATGGAAATGGGGCGATAGTCAGAAAAAGATTTAGGATTATGTTCTTTAGGTAAAGGAATGATCTGTGCCTCTTTCCATGAGGACGGTAAAACCGCATTGGTGATTGAGAAATTTAGGATATGGCAAAGGATAGGGAGTAGGATGTCGATAATTGGTATGATCATATTGCGACTAATGCTGTCAGTACCAATAGCATTAGAAGAAATCGATAGAATACTCCTTGGAACATCACAAAGTGTAAATTGACGGAAAAAGAAAGAAGAATGGTCAGGAGTGGGAATATTTGAAAGGGAGTTAATTGTAGTTGATTCAACAGACTTTTCAATGAAAGTCGACGACGTAAAGTGTTCACCCATTAAATGTATATCACATTTGTTAGCAATTACCTCATGACGAGGTTTCCCAACTCCTAATGACCTTAGGAATTTCCAGGCTCTTGCTGGATCATCCGTTACAATAATTGATCAATAACAAAGAAAATATAATAGATAATAATAAAAAACTAAATTTAAAAAATATCCACTTTACCTGCCGGTTTCATTTGGTAAGTAAATCATCATCATCATCAGCCCAAATACATCCCACTGCTGGGCACGGGCCTCCTCTACAACTGAGAGGGTTTAGGCCTTAGTCCACCACGCTGGCCTAATGCGGGTTGGCGGACTACACACCTAAGAAATTCCTAAGAACTTTTAGGTGTGCAGGTTTCATCACGATGTTTTCCTTCACCGTCAAAGTACGTGATAATTCATTGTGAATACACACATAACTTCGAAAAGTCAGAGGTGTGTGCCTGGGGTTTGAACCCGCGACCGTCGAGATTCTCGACCGCGTGCCTAAACCTCGAGGCCATCACGACTGTATATGGATACTTTAGGACTTTTAACTTGAACTTTTAACAAATGTAATCTTGTACAACACGTAACTCGTCTCCGGAAAATGAATAACTCTTTTATGGGGCAATGTATACGCTTCTATAACAAACTTCCGAAGGGGATTAGGGAGCTTCCTTTGAAAAAGTTTAAAGAATCGATTAAAGAAAAACTATATAAAAAAAGCTTATTATAAAATGTCAGATTATATTGAGGATAATAAGCCCTGAGAGTGAGTAAACTTATCGGAGGTTGCTGCAATTTGTATCGTTATGACATGTATGAGGTTAAATTAAATAAAATAAATAAAAATGTAATTATAATTAAAAATTATCATATAAAAAAAATGACATTTCGTGTTGCTGAGGGAGTTTCTTGCCGTTTCTTCTCCACAACGATAACACGTTTCGAAGCGGCAATAGTTTAAAAAAAACTTAATTGACGATTCAAAAGCACTTGTAAAAGACTATTTGAATAAAGGTGATTTTGACTTTGACTTTTTATTAAAAAGGAAATCCTTATTCGTTTGACTATCATTTAATTACAGCGTTAACGTTTCATTATTAGGCATTTGGCCACAGATAAACTTTAAGGAAATTACATAAATATTGATATTATGGTCATTGATGTGGTCAAGGAAACACTACAATATACGAAAAACCTATTAACACTTTTTCTTTATTTAGTAACAGAGATACCGTAAATAACTTCATGTACTCGCGTAGATGTATTGATCTCTATAATAACTTCATGGCTGTCCTTCCTCATATCTGTATCCCCGTAAGGCTAGGCAGAAGGCGCCGAGGTAAGCCTCGACTGACTAATGTCAGCCATCAGTTCCTACGTACTAGAACAAGATGCCTAAAGCCTGTTGCCGTTTCCCGGTCATATTTTCTATGATGCTTTACTAACAAACATACATAAACTCGCCTGTATTCCCTGATGGAGTAGGCAGAGGTGCATTTCTGCACCCACATTTCGCCAGGTATGTGTCAGTCCCACGTTTTTTTTTTTTTTTTTTTTTTTTTTTTTTTTTTTTTTTTTTTTTTTTTAAACTGGCACGGCAAAGTGACTCCACTGTACCTGATGCTAAGCACAGTGGAGTCCAAAAAATTAATACCGACCAGCGAGAAACGAAGGTCACCCGCTGGTCGACACAATCATGCCGGCCTGCACAAATGCTTCTTCACGCTTCGCTTAAAGGATCCAGGATCATAGGAAGGAGGGAACACGTGAGCCGGCAAACTATTCCACAGCTTGATGGTGCGGCAAAGGTAAGAGTTGGCGAACTTTTTGGTTCGAGCCGCGGATGTTGTGACCACAAAGCTGTGGCTTCGCATGCCAGCACGCGTGGTTCTGGTGAGGAAAGGAGAGGATGGGACAAGCTTAAACAATTCTTCAGAATAATAGGGGGCGAGCCTATTGCCGTTTTTCGGGCACATTTCCAGACTGCGTGCTGCTACTGAGAATTTCCTAATAGAAAAACCCAATAACAATTTACCCGACCCGGGAATCGAACCCAGGATCTCTAGATCGCACGGCACATACTTGTACAGCGCGACCACGAGGCAGTCTACCTTTACCTTACTAACTTGTTGTTTTTATTGTGTTACGACTTACGATTGAATTACGACGATATGCGATGTATGCACATACATAATATGTAGTATGTATCAGTAAATACAACTCTTTATTTATCACTTCAAATGTCAGTCATCGATAAAAGGTATAAATAAATAAATAATGAATAAACACACCCCACAGTCGTATAAGAACGTGTACTTGAAAAAGGAAGGGGTCCGTCATCATCATTAGCCCATATACGTCCCACTGCTGGGCACGGGCCTCCTCTACCATTGAGAAGGTTGAAGGGGTCCGTGCTTGGCACTATTCATTTTAAATAATATAATTATGTTGTAATTCAAAATATGTCGAACGATGTTATTTTTTAAAAATGTTTCAAAAGTCATTATTCCTTTTAATTTATTAATAAAGCACCTAAAGTATTCATTCATTTTTAAATTAGTGCTAGAAACTTATTACTCAATATTTTTTTATCCCAATAAGTGTTCAATTTTTAAATACAATACTATATATTATGTACTCGTATAAAAGTACGATATTTGTCTAAGGAATGCGTTTAAAAATATTAAATAAAACTCTTTATGGCAAGGCTTAAAATCTGACCCAGAGTTATTGTTATTAATAAATAAAAAAATAATAAAGAAATATTTATTTTTGTATATTTAAACACTTGCCATAACCCTAATTCCAAAACTATAGACGGCACAAGCAATGATATAGTGTCGTGGGTCCTTAGCAATAGCAATAGCAAATTCTATCAATCAAAAAAATTGTTTGTTCCGATGTATTCCGTTTTAGCGTTGTGTGTTCTCGTTAACTGAGCAGGTCCTTTCGCATTCCTCCCTAGTTCTGAAGTTGTTGGCATTTACACCACAACGAGCGCCGTAAAGGAATTCAGTGCACTTTCCTGTAGCACTATTGAACCAAAATCTGTAAAATGATATGTCTATTTAAAAGCGAGTGATAACAAACTTATCGCTATTTGTAATATGTAGTCAAATAATTTTATGTAAATTAAAAATCATAAATTTTGGCAAGGAAACTTGGATCAGCGCCATCTAGTAGCTAATTAAAATAACCTCGATAAATTCTTATATCTTATTTTATAATTTTTAAAAGCAAAACCAGTGTTCGGATAGAATATACTGCAATGCCCTTTATGTATTTTCAATACATTTATGAACAAAATAAAAAGATCCTCGTAGAAAAATAGCAAGTTATAGCATGTGTGAATTTAACGCCATCCATCGACAAGATTTTACAGTCATTTGAGTGACAGAGTTTTAGTTTTCACAAAAAGTTTATGCCTCGATGAATAGATCTCGATTTTTTAAATTCAACTGCATTGAAAGACAAAATTTTATTAAATCTAAAAAAAAACGTTCGTGTGAATCTGTGAAAAATTAATGGCGGTACTTCCATAGATGCCCAAAAGCGTTGCACATTAATTGTGTAATGTTTAGCTTCATCATCATCATCAGCCCTTAAACGTCCCATTGCTGGGCACGGACCTCCTCTACAACTGAGAGGGTTTAGTGCAGGTTGGCGGACTACACACGTAAGAAATTCCTGAGAACTTTTTGTGTGCAGGTTTCCTCACGATGTTTTCCGTTACCAGAAAGTAAGAGATAATAATTCATTGTGAACACACACATAACTTCACAAAGTCAGAGGTGTGTGCGTGGAGTTTGAACCTGCGACCGCCGAGCTTCTCGACCGCGCGCCTAAACCTCGAGGCCATCATTACTTGTTAACTTGTGAACATAATGTTTAGTTTATAATTGTTTAATGTGGGGTCAGGATATTCTCATTTATATGACAAATTGCTTTTGTTAAATAAAGATTGAAAGTTAAAAGATTATTATTCGCGAATTTTGTAAGACATGCGAATTTTGGGCTTCTACGTAAGTACTAGTAATCTGTTTGTATCTCTGTATCTACTGTTATATCATTGAAGTGTAAAGTGAAATTTACCTTGTTATATATGCCCTGCAAGGTCTTCTTTGCAATGGCAATAAACAAACATCATCTACTGTACCTGGAAAGAAAGTTTATCCTTTATGAATTCAATTCATACCGTCTGACCGTAGCAACTTCAGCGTCCACTTCAGCTATTGTGATGCATTAATACAAAAAGACAAACAGTTATGAGCTATACGAAGAGCGGCTCGATGACCCGCGCCATAGACGTGCGACAGTCGAATAAAGATTCAGGTACATTAATGTTTTTTTGGCTTCTCTTAGAAAATTCTCAGTAACTCCACTGAGTCCGGAAATGTTCCCAAAAACTGGTGTAAACGTAGGTGTAAAATTATCCCCTGCCTGTTGTAAAAGGCGACTAAAAGGGGCCCTTGGGGGCCACTGGACGCGCTGCTGGGGGCAGTGCGTACTCACTGAAAGTGTCCCCGAGAGGGACAGCGGCACCGTGACGTGTGTCCCATCCACAACCGGGCGCCCGAACCACGCTATTGGGGGTGCAACTGCACCCCCTACTACTCCGAGACGGCCGAGACATTTTCGTCTCTTAGGCGCATTGGACAGCTGCGGCATCATTGTGGGTGCCTCTCACCCACACACCGTGGTTGCCCCATTCGGCGCGAAGATGGCCACCGAGGGGTTTTGGTCGGGATGCCGGCATAGGGATTTTGTTAGGGACCTAGCCCGGCATTAACATCTGCGCGGACGTGACGTCACCACGCGCCGGGCTGGAAGGCAGGTGACCCCGACATACGCTTCTCGCCCCCCTCCCCCAGGGCTGGCGAGAAGTAGAGCCATAACCAGCTTTCCCCTCGAGAAAAAAAAAAACAAAAAAAAAGGTATGAATCAGTCCCAAGTGATAGGTGGCGAGTCTGTTGACATGTTTCAGGCACATTTCCAGACTCCGAGCTGCTACTGAGAATTTCTTAATGGAAAAACCCAATAACACTTTGTCCGACCCGGGAATCGACCCGGCACATACCTATGCCGCGAGACTACGAGGCAGCCCGAGGCAGTAAAAATACATATTAAGTAATTAAGCAATATCGATATTAATGATAATTGTAACTGACAAAGTGAGTGATTTTATTGAATTATAATAACGCAATGTAAGGCTAACATAAATCAACTGAATTAGCGGTCAATGAACCGTAACTGTCACAAAGATTAACACGCAGTACAATCTGGGTTATATCTTATATCTTTAAATGAGCAATTCTTGTATATATATAATTGGAATCTCGGAATCGGCTCCAACGATTTTCATAAAATTTAGTATATAGGGGGTTTCGGGGGCGATAAATCGATCTAGCTAGGAATCATTTTTAGAAAATGTCATTTGGAAGAAAAATAACAAAAAGGAGGCGTTTGAGTAGACTCTTCCTGACATCTATTGGCGAATTGGCGAATAATAATACTATTTTTTGTGAGCAACTAACTGCTTTAACGACACAACAGCAGATGGCGTTGTTAAGTAACATTATTCATATTTCATCATTTTATTAGTAATTCGTACTTAAATATAATTTCCAAAAAACACAATTTGAAAAAATTAAAATTCCGAGCAAAGCTCGGTCATCCAGGTACTGATATAATAATTCTAACAACAACAAAAAATATCTGGCAAAAAATTATAAGTACTTAATACTTTTTATAATGATAAAAAAGAAAATATAATTAAATTTATAATGATAAATAATAAGTAATACTTTTTTTAAATGATAAAAAAGAAAAAATTAGAAATGATCAGCTTAAGTTTATTTTTACAATAACTACTATTTCTAACCATGAGACATTTTAAAAACAAAATGCGTTGTTTCCATACCAGTTTCTGCAGTGCAGTAGTACACAGCAATCAAGAGAATGAAAACGAAGTATTTCATGTTATTTTATTTTCGACAAGACGTGTAACGTTGTTTACAATAACTTGCTTTGTGATATCGTCTACAATCCACACGGTCTAATATAGTCTTAATGTTTATACACACATTTCACACATTAAAGACAAATTTTGAATAATTTAAATTTGAACTAAATTTGTTATCAGTTTGTGACATTGAGAATTTTTTGGAACACTTGTGTAAATGTATATATTATTGAAAATTTGTAATAAAAATGCCTATAATATTATTACAATAGTTTATTACTACTGTAGTACTGTGTGAAGTCGTGATGGCCTTGAAGTTTAGGCACTCGGTCGAGAATCTCGAGGGTCGCGGGTTCAAACCCCAGGCACACACCTCTGGCTTTTCGAAGTTATGTGTGTATTCACAAAAAAATATCACGTACTTTAACGGTGAAGGAAAACATCGTGATGAAACCTGCACACCTAAAAGTTCTTAGTAATTTCTTAGGTGTATAGTCCGCCAACCCGCACTAGGCCAGCGTGGTGGACTAAGGCCTAAACCCTCTCAGTTGTAGAGGAGGCCCGTGCCCAGCAGTGGGACGTATATGGGCTGTTAATGATGTATTACTGTATGAACGGATTTCATCGCATTTTATGTTAAATACTGCTTCCTTCGAAGACTATGAAGCTTTTATGGTCACGGGCGAACATATTTTTTTTTACATACATACATAATGTAGTGTAGGACGACCTGCAGCACGATGGTCCGACGACTTGAGAAAGGTGGCGGGTAACGGATGGATGAGGGCTGCTCAAGACCGGGATGGTTGGCGCTTTCTTGGGGAGGCCTACGTTCAGCAGTGGCCGGCAATAGGCTGAGTATATATACCTATATATATATATACATAACCTCACGACTGTATTCCCCGAAGGGGTAGGCAGAGGCACATTTCACACATTAAAGATTAATTTTGAATAATTTTAATTTGAACTATATTTGGTATCAGTTTGTGTCATTGAGAATTTTTTTGGGACATTTGTATATATAATGTAGGGATTATTTAAATTTTGTAATAAAGAGTTATTATTAAACTATATGAACGGATTTCATCGCAGTTGATGTTAAACGCGACATCCCGATGTTTCGGAGACTATGAAACTTTCATGGTCACGAGGCGAACATATTTTTATTTTAATAACGGACATTTGCAATTATAATTAAAGTTCAGCTCAGTTAGCTAAACACCAGCTTGTGAAACAAGAGGCCGCGGGTTCGATCCCCGCACCGAAAGAAATATTTGTATAATCAAATAATTTTTAATCTAATAATAATAATATTTGGGTCTGGGTGTTTGTGAGACCGAAAACTCTCTCGAAGTTTCTGATACAGAACTTCACTTTGCCAATTATGTTTTGGTGCACGTTACAGGTGAGCCTATTGGCGTTTTTCAGGCACATTTACAGACTCCGTGCTGCTTATTAGACTTTCCAAAAAAAAACTAATAACACTTATCCCGTCTCGGAATCGAACCCGGGACATACTTGTGCCACGAGACAACGAGGCAGTCTAATTAAGTGACAACACAGAACCAGTGGCGGTATATCCATAGAAGCCCAAAAGCCCAGCCTACCATACAAATTTACGAATAATCTTTAAGTTTAAAATATTTATTAAACAAAAGCACTTTAACATAGAATATCTTGACCCCATAAAAAAAAAATACAAACTAGACATTAAATATTAACGTGTACCGATTTTGGGGTTCTATGGAAATTCACACATTAAAGATAAATTTTGAATAATTTAAATTTGAACTAAATTTGGTATCAGTTTGTGTCATTGGGAATTTTTTGGAACACTTGTGTAAATGTATATATTATTTAAATTTGTAATAAAAATGCCTATAATATTATTATAATAGTGTATTACTATATGAAAGGATTTTATCGCACTTTATGTTAAACGTTTTCTTATTGTCTATATGTTTGCATTACTTGTGTAAGTTTCATTTGCTTATTTTGTATAATTGCTAATTTTAATAAAAATATGTAACACCAGCACTCACTCACACGCACACCATACACACTACATTTACACATTAGATCGTACACTAAATGCTCTCGAGGGAAGGTAAAACCGTATCAAGTAGCGAATTTGCTTTCCTCTCGCGAGCACGTCGAAACACTTCAGCTCACAACACTAAACCACCATCATATTAAATTTTACAAATAAAAAAAAAACAAAAAAAAACAAGCTAGTGGGGGTGCAACTGCGCCCCCTACAACTCAGAGACGGCCGGGACGTTTACGTCTCGGAGGCGCACCGGGCGGCTGCGGCATTATGGTGGTCGCTTCTCGCTCACGTACCGTGGCCGCCCCACTCGGCGCGGAGATGGCCACCGGGGGGTTTTGGTCGGTATGCCGGTTTAGGAATATTGTTAGGGACCCAGCCCGGCACTAACACCTGCGCGGACATGACGTCGCCGCGCGCCGCGCGCCGGGCTGGAAGACCGGTGACCCCGACATACGCTACGTCGAAATCAACTGTGTTGAACGCGTTGCTAAAATCTAGTAGAGTCAGTACAGTTAACTGGCTATTCTCCATCCCCAGTCGGATGTCATCGGTGATTTTAACCAGCGCAGTAACTTTACTGTGGCCAGGACGAAATCCAGATTGAAAGGGATTGAGTAGGACTTGAATGGATAGAAAGGAACTTAATTGGTCGTGGACTAGGCGTTCAAGGACTTTGTATAGAAAAGGAAGAATGGAAATGGGACGATAATCAGAAAAAGATTTAGGATTATGTTCTTCAGGTAAAGGAATGATCTGTGCCTCTTTCCATGAGGACGGTAAAACCGCATTGGTGATTGAGAAATTTAGGATATGGCAAAGGATAGGGAGTAGGATGTCGATAATTGGTATGATCATATTGCGACTATTGCTGTCAGTACCAATAGCATTAGAAGAAATCGATAGAATACTCCTTGGAACATCACAAAGTGTAAATTGACGGAAAAAGAAAGAAGAATGGTCAGGAGTGGGAATATTTGAAAGGGAGTTAATTGTAGTTGATTCAACAGACTTTTCAATGAAAGTCGACGACGTAAAGTGTTTACCCATTAAATGTATATCACATTTGTTAGCAATTACCTCATGACGAGGTTTCCCAACTCCTAATGACCTTAGGAATTTCCAATTGCTGGATCATCCGTTACAAAAATTGATCAATAACAAAGAAAATATAATAGATAATAATAAAAAACTAAATTTAAAAAATATCCACTTTACCTGCCGGTTTCATTTGGTAAGTAAATAACTAGATTTATTTACAAACTACATGTAGCCTCATTTATATGTAAACTCATTTCAAATTTGACAATATTAAATTAATCTACGTACATAACTTAGCAAAATATAATAGCTTATGTAAGCACTCACTTTTATTTGTTACAAGCTTTTGCCCGCGACTCCGTCCGCGTAGACTACAGGGTTGGGTTCAGAAAGAAAATAAGTTGTAGTCTATTTTACTCCACCGAGTCCCATTTATGTCCATATCAAAAATCGGTCAAATGATTTTGGCGTGAAAGTGTAACAGACATAAAGTTACCTACATATAGTTACAGTCGACTATACGTCGTTTCATCATTCTAGCTATAAAAATGACGAATTTCCACACAAACTTTAACCCCTATTTTTATTTTACCCCCTTAAAGGTACATTTTTTACAAACTTTTAATGTCATATTTATTTATATCTAATCAACAGCCTTAAAAAATAAGTTTCAAGCTTCTAGCTTTAAAAATGACAATACTTCCATACAACCTTTCATCCCCCCTTTCAACCCCTTAAAACCCCTTTTCCGTGACAAAAAGTAGCCTATGTCCTTTCTCGGGGTCTAAACTATCTGTGTACCAAATTTCATTTAAATCGGTTTTAGCAGGAAAGCGAGACAGACAGACAGACAGAGTTACTTTCGCATTTATAATATTAGTAAGGATTATACAAGCAAAAAAAATTCAAGCATTTATGTTAATAGAACAAATAATTATTTTAACGAGCCATGTATCCAATATATTTCGAAACGTCAATGTCGCATAATTCACAGGGCCACATAGTTTTTTATGTAGGGGAGACGGGAGGAATTGGAGCCTACTGAGGGAAAAGTTCAATATAAGGCAAATTTATGGATACTTCAGGAACTTTTTATTAGAAACTAAATTCTTACTCATTTGAAATTAAAAATTATAATTTTATATTTTATAATTAACCTCTAATTTTTCGAAGTTATGTGTGTATTCACAGTGAATTATCACGTACTTTAACGGTGAAGGAAACATCGTGATGAAACCTGCACACCTAAAACTTCTTAGGAATTTCTTAGGTGTGTAGTCCGCCAACCCGCACTAGGCCAGCGTGGCGGACTAAGGCCTTAAACCCTCTCAGTTGTAAAGGAGACCCGTGCCCAGCAGTGGGACGTATATTGACTGATGATGATGATGATGATGATGAATGTAGTATCAGTAAATTTAACTCTTTATTTATGACTTTAAATGCCAGTCATTGAAATAAAAGTATAAAAAATGAATAAACACACCCCAACAGTCACATACATAGTAATCAGAAACTTCGAGAGACTTTTCGGTCTCACAAACACCCAGACTAAATATTATTATTAAAAATTATTTGATTGTACAAACATTTCTTTCGGTGCGGGGATCGAACCCGTGGCCTCTTGTTTCACAAGCTGGTGATTAGCTAACTGAGCTGAACTTTACTTATGACTTCAAATGTCCGTTATTATAATAAAAATATGTTCGCCGCGTGACCATGAAAGTTTCATAGTGTCCGAAACATCGGGGTGCCGCGTTTAACATAAACTGCGATGATATCCGTTCATATAGTTTAATAATAATTATATAGGTAATTAAAGATTAGCACGCTAAAGTGGAAGTCGGCCGGCCATGTCTGCCGACGGTCCGACGGCCGATGGAGCAGACAAGTGTTGGAGTGGAGACCGCGCTTAGGCAAACGTAGTGTAAGACGTCCTGCAGCACGATGGTCCGACGACTTGAGAAAGGTGGCGGGTAACGGATGGATGAGGGCTGCTCAAGACCGGGATGGTTGGCGCTTTCTTGGGGAGGCCTACGTTCAGCAGTGGACGGCGATAGGCTGAGTATGTATGTATGTATATAGGTAATTTATTAAAAAAATTAAATAATACATACATTATACAGAGTGTATTCAGACCGTGATCAAAAACTAAGGCAGGTAATAGCTAAGGTCACTACAAATCACCAGGCGTTAAAAAAAAACAAAAAAAAACGTTTTCCTAACAACCACATACATTTTATACCCATGGTTGTTTGGAAAACTTCAAAATTAATATTTTTTTTCGGGATTTTTTTTAACTCTAATGTATTTGTAATCACTGTAGCTATAACCTGCCTTAGTTTCCCATCACAGTCTGAATACACCCTGTATACACAAGTGTTCCAAAAAAAAATTCTCAATGTCACAAACTGATACCAAATATAGTTCAATTTAAATTATTCAAAATGTATCTTTAAAGTGTGAAATGTGTGTATTTAAGCATTATAGGCAAGGCTAATTGAAACAACATGTTTATATTACAACGTGTGGATTGTCGACGATATCAGAAAGCAAGCTATTGTAAAAACCGTTACACGTCTTGTTGAAAATAAAACAACATGGAATACTTCGTTTTCATTCTCCTAATTGCTGTGTACTACTGCACTGCAGACACAGGTATGGAAACAACGCATTTTGTTTTTAAAATGTCTCATGGTTAGAAATAGTAGTTATTGGAACCAATAACTTAAGCTGATCATTTCTTTATTTTTTCTTATTTATTATTTTTGCCAGATATTTATTTATTGTTATACATAATTATAAAAAATAAAACCCAGATTGTACTGCGTGTTAATCTTTGTGACAGTTACGGTTCATTGACCGCTAAGGCTACCATACATTGCGTTATTAATTTAATAAAATCACCCACTATGGCAGTTACTATTTTCTTTAATATCGATATTGCTTAATTACATATGTATTTTTACTACCTCGAGCTGCCTCGTAGTGTCGCGGCACAGGTATGTGTCGTACGATTTAAATGTCGCGGGTTCGATTCTCAGGTCGGGAAAAGTTTTATTGGGTTTTCCATTGTGAAATTCTCAGTAGCAGTTCAGAGTCAGGAAATGTACCTAACAAACGGCAATAGGCTTGCCCCCTATTACTTGGAACTGATACATGCCTGGCGAGATATAGGTGCAGAAATGGATCTCTGCCTACCCCTTCGAGGAATACAGGCGTGAGGCTATGTGTGTATTAATTTTTACACCTACGTTTCGCCAGTTTTTGGGAACATTTCCAGACTCAGTGGTGTTACTGAGAATTTTCTAAGAGAAGCCAAAAATAACATTAATGTACCTGAATCTTTAATCCACTGTCGCACGTCTATGGCGCGGGGCGATCGAGCTCTTCGTCTAGCTCAGGGTTTCTCAAAGTGGGGTTCGCCATTCAGTGGCAGGGGGTTCGCGACAAGATTTACGTAATGGTGACTTGATGCCCAGCAGGTACGTGCGGCACACATAGTGGCCACAACATACTTATGTGAGAGTGGGTTTTCACACCTGGTCATGTTAAAAGGTAAATACAAAAATCGACTTGATACCGAGTCAGAATTAGGTAAAAAAAATCCAAAATTACTTCTAAAATTGACTCTTTTTGCGACAAGAAACAAGCTTACCCATCACATTTATATTAAAAAGATATTTCTTTTGAAAAAAATATCTTATTTCCTGCAACAGACAATTTTATTATTTTGGGGGGGGGGATATAATTAGTTACTTAAAACTTGAGGGGTTCGCAGTCATCTGGAAACTTTAACAGTTGTTTGTGAAACCAAATATTTGAGAAACCCTGGTGTAGCTCATATCTGTTTGTCTTTTTATATTAATGCAATACAAAAGCTGAAGTGGACGCTGAAGTTTCCACGGTCAGGCGGTAGGAATTATTTCATAGAGGAGTAATTTCTTTACAGATCCAGCAGATAATGTTTGTTTATTACCAGCTGATGGAGGACTATGCAGAGGATATTTCGAAAAGTAAATTTCACTGTACACTTCAATGATATAATAGTAGATACGTACATAGATTACTAGTGGCGGTACTTCCGTAAAAGCCCAAAAGCCCAGCATGCCTTACAAAATTCGCGAATAATCTTTAAGTTTTAAATTTTTATTTAACAAAAGCAATTTGACATATAAATGAGAATATCCTTACCCCACATTAAACAATTATAAACTAAACATTATGTTCACAAGTTAACAAGTATTGATGGCCTCGAGGTTTAAGCGCGCGATCGAGAAGCTGACTTTTCGAAGTTACGTGTGTATTCACAATGAATCACTGTAGCGAACTGTGACAGTAATGCCAACCATCTGACAACAACGCTGGCAACCCAAAATTATAGCTGGCAACTTTAACACAACGCGAAATTTAAGTAATGGGTTCATTACACCTAACGAGTACGGTGGCTAGTCAGTGTCCTCGGCTAGGTCGAGCAGAGAGGCGAAAGAGTCACTAGAATGCCAATCTGTTTACTAGGAAGAGTACCCACCTCCCCGTTTCATTCTTCTGCCCCCGCAGCGACTCGATATCCCGCTCGGCACGCATGAACACGCACTCGTTTGTAACTCGGCCACTCGCCACTCGTTCGTTCGTCACCTACCAAAAAGATAGGAATTTCTTAAGTGCCTATTTCTTCTGCCTTTTAAGTTGTGTCGTTTGAAATAAGTATTGACAATCTAATAGATTATAATTGCCATTTATTTATTGTTTTTCAAAGAATTCTCCGCGATATTTTATACACTTTTACATGCGTTCAAACCAGTTTTTAAAACATTTATTCCACTCCGAAGTAGGGGTAGTCAAAATGACCGATTTGTATACGTCAATAGCTTCACCGGGTGAGCTGAAACGTTGACAGCGAAGACTGCTTAATTTTTGGGAATGTAAAAAAATCGTTACGGCTTAAGTGTTGGTTGGGTGGATGATCTAAAATTTCTACATTTTGGGTGCTCAAAAACATCTTTGTTTGGCGGGCGGTGTGCGAACTTGCATTGTCATGGTGCAGTATCATACGACGTCTTGAATTGTTTTTTCGAAATTCGGTGATGACTTGTGGCAAAAAAACAGTTTAACCGATTTGAATGATTTTTTGGTATGGATATAAATGGGACTCTGTGAAACAAAATAGACTACAACTTATTTTCTTTCTGAACCCAACCCTGTAGTCTACGCGGACGGAGTCGCGAGCAAAAGCTAGTAATATAATGAAACTATTCGACCAATCTGAAAACATTCTTTTGTTTTCGAATTCTAAATTCAAAAAGATGAAAATGGCATATGGTTTTTTTTTTATAATCGCAGTAGGTTGGCAAACGACACGACATAAAAGGCAGCCCTCGTATAAGGGCTGATGATGATGATGATGATGATGAAGCTAAACATTACACAGTTAACGTGCAACGTTTTTCGCCTTCTATGGAAATACCGCCACTGAATTTTTATTGATTCACACGAACTTTTTTTATGAGGTTAAATGAAAGTTTCATTTAAAAATGTCGACATCTAGTCATCACTCATCGAGGTATAAACTTTTTGTGAAGACTAAAACTCTGTCACTCAATTCACTGTAAAAACTTGTCGGTAGATGGCGTTAAATTCAAACATGCTCTAACTTGTTATTTTTGCTACGAGAAGCTTTCCCTTTTGGTCGTTAAAGTATTGAAGAAAACACACATGGTGTTGCAGTTATTTTACCCGAACGCTGATTTTGCCTTTAAAAATGATTAGATGAAATATTATATAAGAATCTATTGAAGTTATTTTTATTAGCTACTAGATGGCGCTGATGCAAGTATCCTTGCCAAAATGATTTAACTACATACTACAAAAAGCTATAAGTTTGTTATCACTCGCTTTTAAAAAGACATTTCATTTTACAGATTGCGGTTCGATAGTGTCACAGGAAAGTGCTCTTATTTCGTTTATGGCGGTTGTGGTGGAAATGCCAACAGGTTCAATACTTTGGAGGAATGCGAAAAAACTTGCATAGACAACGAGAACACACGTTGCTAAACCGGAATACATTGGGCAACCAAATTCTTTAATTGATGGAATTTGCTATGACGGACACAATATCATTGCTTGTGTCGTCTATGGTTGTGGAAAAAGGGTTGTAACAAATGTTCAAATATATTAAAATGAATATCTCTTGTCAATTTTCAATTAATAACAATAACTTTGGGTTAGATCGATTAAGCCTTTCCATGAAGAGATGTATTTATATTTTTAAACGCATTCCTTAGAAATAGGTACCTCCTTATACATATGAACCTCTATAAGACAAACATCAAGGATTCAAGGGAGACGACAAAAAATCGAGTTATAGAGTTTTTGACTTATGGAGGATTTTAGTTTAGGCGGTTTCTCTTCGACATAAAGAGGTTGAGTTTAATTCTTATATAATTTGAGTTAGTTACTTATATTGCTATATTCGAGATTCAGAGGTCTAGTTTAATTTTTCGAGTGGCTTGTAGGGACTCACTGATTATTTCGACTAATAAGGGGTTGAGATTTCGAGTAATGGAGGTTTTGGTGTTTGAAGGAGAGTGAAAAAATGTTTCGAAATTTGGAGGTTTTCATATTAGTGAGGTTCGACTCAACGAGGTTCTTCTGTATATAGCAGATATTGTAATTCAAAATGGAACACTTATTGAAATTAACAAAAAAAATTAGTAATAACTACCTATTACTAATTAAAAAATGAATGAAAATTTTACGTGCTAGTAAATTAGGGGCCATCCATAAATTACGTCACACGAAATTCATCATTTGACCCCTCCCCCGTCCTTGCCACAGCTAGTCACATTTGTACGACTCCCCCCTCCCTAGTGTGACGTCACATATTTTAAAAGTCGACAAGTCGAGACTCAAGAGGTCTTGTTTTTTTTTGTGACGTGACGATTATTACATCCCCTCCCACCCCTTTGTCACACAATGTCACACTCCATCGACCCCCTCCCTCCCCCTTAACGTGTCACGTAATTTATGGATCGCCCCTTAAAAGGAATAATGACTTCTCAAACAATTTTTAAAAATAACAGATGAAGTTATTTCACATTTGATTCATTGGGTAGTCGCGTTAAAACTCGAGAACAGCTGGGCCGATTTAGCTGATTTTGGTTTCGAAATGTTTGTCTTAGTCCAGGGAAGGTTTAAACGGTGAGAAAATATTGAACAATTGCGAGAAAGATAGTAAAAACAGCAATTTTATTTTCCCATATAAACTCTTCTACCTAATTTCCTGTCAAACATTTAATGTTTATCCCGTCGATACGGTTAAAAGTCCTTTTAAATTAAAGGACGTATTTAAATAAAGGTTTCGAATCGACAACATATATCCGTAATATTCGAATAATTGCGTATTTTAGATTTTTTTAAATGTAGAATAGTGTCAGTATTGAAAAGGGATTGACAAATTGATGTCAAATATTTATGCGTGCGTTCCGAAATTTATTTTGTGTAACTAAGGAAAATATATTTTTCAAGCCTAATTATCCAACTGATTTTTTTATTTTTAAGCTACAACTGAAGGCGGCCTTAGTAGTCATACGAGTAATTTTCTAATTCTAAAACACCCGAAACTATGCAATAGAATACGGTTTATGTTAAGAAAGCTGTGGTTGAGTAATGTGATTCACGCAACGAATAAACAAAGGAAAACAAGATGAGTTGGATTGGTTCTCATTCTAAGGTTTCAAGTTTCTCATTTTATGGTTAGGTCGGTGATCCAAACGGATTGCCTGGGATTTTAATTTTTAACGGCTGGACCAATTTTAATGAAAATGTCTGCATATCCAGGTGGATTTGAGAATGGTTTAGATTTGCAATTGGACCCCGTTGGTGGCGCTGTGATCGAGTTCTGGGATTTAAATTTTGGCATATCAGAACATAACCCCAAAATCTTAAACAATTCATTTCTTTGTCCAAAAGAAGGCAGATGAAAATTTTTGTGTGTCTTCAGGGGGATTTGATAATGGTTCATATTGAAAAAAAAAAAGAATTTTTGAATTTAAAAGTGTGCACAGGACGTCTGTCGGGTCCACTAGTAGTTAAATAATATTTCTATATGTATTTTATTACAAAATTTAAATGAGACTTAATTATAGACACAAGTGTTCCAAAAAAAATTCTCAATGTCATAAACTGATACCAAATATAGTTCAAATTTAAATTATTCAAAATTTATCTTTTTTGTGTGAAATGTGTGTTTAAGTTTAACGTTAAGTTTGCGGCGAAACTAATTGAAATAACATATGTACCTATATTAAAACGTGTGGATTGTCGACGATATCAAAAAGCAAGTTATTGTAAAAAACGTTACACGTCTAGTTGAAAAAAAAACATGAAATACTTTGTTTTTATTCTCTTAATTGCTGTGTACTACTGCACTGCAGACACAGGTATGGTAACAACGCATTTTGCATCTATGTCTTATCGTTAGAAATAATAATTACTAATTAATGGAAAAATTAACTTACGCTGATCATTACTATATATTTTATCTTTTTTATTATTTTTTAAAAAGTATAATAATTGTTTGCCAGATATTTTTTATTGCTATAAATATTATAGAAATTCTGTATAAATAAAACCCAGATTGTACGAGGACTGCCTTATAAGTCGTGTCGTTTGCCAACCTCCCGCGATTATTAAAAAGAACATAATGGCATTTTCATATTTTTGAAATTAGAATTCGATAACAAAAGAATGTTTTTAGATTGGTCGAATAGTTTTATTGTATCGTCTATTCAAAGGTGACAAGTCGGTTGTAAAAATGGAAATATCTAAGGAAAAATTGCGTGCGATAATATCTACAACTTTCAAAGGGGATTATCGCGACTTCAGTGCTTTGAGGAGGTTACTTCTGTGTTTAGTGATGCAGCACCATGTCTTAGGACTGTAGAACGCTGGTACTTAGAATTTCATAACAACAATGCATTTTTTTTAAATATCTCATAGTTAGAAATAGTAATTTTTGGATAATGATTTATCTGACTTAAGCTGATTACTATATTATTTTTCTTTTTTATCATTTAAAAAAAAGGATAATATATTTTGCCAGATATTTTTTTGATTGTTGTAATTCTTGTAGAAATTATATTAAAATAATACCCACATTGTACTACGTGTTCATCTTTAGGACAGTTACGGTTCATTGACCGCTAATTCAGCTGATTTATGGTAGCCTTACATTGCGTTACTAATTTAATAAAATCACTCACTATGGCAGTTAATAGTTAGTTAATATCTTTAATATCGATATTGCTTAATTACTTAACATGTATCTTTACTGCCTCGAGTTGCCTCGCAGCTCTGCGGCATGGGTATTTGCCGTTCGATCTAGACGTCCTTGGTTCGATTCCCAGGTCGGGCAAATTGGTTTTTAAATTAGGAAACTCAGTAGCAGCTCGGAGTCTGAAAATGTGCCCGAAAAACGGCAATAGGACTGATACATATCTGGCGAAACGTGGGTGCAGAAATGGATATCTGCCTACCCCTCCGGGGAATACAGGCGTGAGTTTATATATGAATGAGTATATGTATTTTAACACCTACGTTTCGCCAGTTTTTGGGAACATTTCCGGACTCAGTGGTGTTGTTGAGAATTTTCTAAGAGAAGCCAAAAAACATTAATGTACCAGAATCTTTAATCAAGTGTTGCACGTCTATGGCGCGGGCCTAGCGAGCCCCTCTTTGTCTAACTCATAACTGTTTGTCTTTTTGTATTAATGCATCACAAAAGCTGAAGTGGACGCTGAAGTTGCCACGGTCAGACGGTATGAATTAAATTCATAAAGGATTACTTTCTTTCCAGGTACAGCAGATGATGTTTGTGTATTGCCAGCGAGAAGTGGACTCTGCATGGGAATTTTCAAAAGGTAAATTTCACTGTACACATTAATGATATAACAGTAGATACATACATAGATTACTAGTACTTCCGTAGAAGCCCAAAATTCGCATGCTTTATAAAATTCGCGAGTAATTAATCTTTAAGCCTTCAATATTTATATAATATATGTATATATTATATATTGCATATATATTTTTATATATTGTATGTGTATTTGTATTTATCTATAATTATTTACTTATCTGTGTACTTATGTTAATATATATAGTTGTTCCATTTATTATTATTGTTGTATATTATTTTACCCTTTTCACTGTTTATGCACCTACCTTTTATCTCTACATCACCCAAAGGTTGATTGTAAAAAAAACCGCCTTTATACGCAATGTGTAAAAAGCATAAATAAATAAATTTATTTAACAAAAGCAATTTGACATATGTATAAATGAGAATATCCTAATCCCACATTAAACAATTATAAACTCACATTATGTTCACAATTTAACAAGTAATGATGGTCAATACCCTAGTATTGGCAAATACCCTTGGTCTCCTGGTGTGCATAAGGGAGTTTGGTCGGGGTGGGTGGAAGTGGGTGGATGTGGGTGGCGAAAATGTGAAATAATATATATATCTGTCCATCTCTAACTAATGTAAACTTCTGTAAAATTCTGATAAATCTCGGGAATGATCTAGAAAGTTCCAGAATGTGTGCAATTGATGTAATCAATCTAGAAAATTCTAAAAATGTTTGCAACTGATAAAATTGATCCCAAATGGTCTAGAAAATTCAAAAAAATCTGAAATGATCTAGAAAGTTCTAAAATGGTTTCAATCGTTTTGATCGATCTAGAATGTTTTAGAAAGCTTCTGGAAAGATCTAGAAAGTTCCAAAATGTCTGCAACTAATTAAAATCGATCCAAAATGATGTAGAAAATTCTAAATTTTCTAAAATGATCTAGAAAGTTATAAGGCCGCCATTTGTGACACTACCTTATTTAGAGTTGCTTATACCTACATATTTTGTTTTCTTATTATATGATGTACAATAAAGAATAAATAAATAAATAAAATAAATAAAGTTCTAAAACGGTTTCAATTGTTGTGATCGATCTACAATGTTGTAGAAAGCTTCTGCAAAGATCTAGAAAGTTTCAAAATATCTGCAACTGTTAAAATTGAACCGAATTTTTCTAGGACGTTATAAAATTTTCTGTAATGATCTTGAAAGTTCCAAAATGAGTCATCATCATCAGCCCAAATACGTCCCACTGCTGGGCACAGGCCTCCTCTACAACTGAGAGGGTTTACGCCTTAGTCCACCACGTTGGCCTAGTGCGGGTTGGCGGACTACACACTTAAGAAATTCCTAAGAACTTTTTAGGTGTGCAGGTTTTATAACGATGTTTTCCTTCACCGTTAAAGCAAGTGATAATTCATTGTGAATACACACATAACTTTGAAAAGTCAGAGGTGTGTGCGCGCCTAAACCTCCAGGCAAAGGCATCACAAAGGCCAAAATGAGTGTTACTGTTAAAATCGATCCAAAATAATCTAAGACGTTCTAAAATTTTCTAGAATGATTGAGAAATTTTTAAAATGCCTGTAAAACTGTTTAAATCGATCCGAATTTTCCTACGACGTTTTAAAAATTTCCGGAATGGTCAATCCGAAGTGTTCTAAAATTTTCTGGAATGATCTAGAAACTACCAAAATGCCTATAACTTGAAAATCATTCAAAGTACGAGTGAACAGTAATTAAACAAATTCAAGTAATTTCTAGAAACGAAACCGACCGAACTATTTGAATATTCTAGAGTATTTTGGTACAAGAAATGTCGATATTTGACGATATATAAACCGAAATCCAGTGACTTTAACCCGAGCAACGCCGGGTTTCGCTGCTAGGTTAACATAAAATTATTTTACTACATATTACAAATAGCGATAAGTTTGTTATCACTTGATTTTAAACAGACATATCATTTTACAGGTTTTATTTCGATCTTGACACAGGAAAGTGCATTGAATTCGTTTACAGCGGTTGTGGTAGAAATGGCAACAACTTTAAAACTTTGGAGGAATGCGAAAAAACCTGCTTAGTAAACGAGAACACACGATGCTAAACCGGAATACATTGGGGCAACCAAATTCTCTAATTGATAGAATTTGCTATGAAGGACCCATGACACTATTTATCATTTCTTGCGTCGTCTATATATTTTTGGAATAAGGGTTGTGACAAATGTTTAAATATATTGAAATAAATATCGCTTGACATTTTTTTTTATTTATTAATAACAATAACTTTGAGTTACATCTTAAGCCTTTCCATGAAGAGTTTTATTTTATATTTTTAAACGCGTTCCTTAGACATAGGCATGTATATAGCACTCCTTATACCAGGGTTTCTCAAAGTGGGGTTTGCGAACCCCTAGGGGTTCTCGGTTCGACGGCAGGGGGTTCGCGACAAGATTTACGTAATGGCGACTTGATGCCTAGCAGGCACGTGCGGCACTCATAGTAACTACAACATACTTAAGTGAGAGTGGGTTTTCACACCTGGTCCTGATAAAAAGTAAATATCTGTATTTACTTTTATCGAAATTGACTTGATACCGAGTCAGAATTAAGGTTAAAAATTTCCAAAATTACTTCTAAAATTGACTCCATTTGCGACAAGAAACAAGCTATCCCAGCTATGACATTAATATTAAAAAGATATTTCTTTTGAAATAAAAATCTTATTTTGTTCAACAGACAATTTTATTTTTCTTTGGGGGGGGGGGGGGGGGGGGGGGTTAATTACTTAAAGTAAAGTAAAGTTTGAGAAACCCTACCTTATACAGTTGAACCTCTATAAGTCGAACATCAAGGGAGACGCCAAAAAATCGAGTTATAGAGCTTTCGACTTATAGAGGATTTTGGTTTAGGCGGTTTTCGACATAAAGAGTTAGGGTTTAATTCTTATATACCTAGTTTGTGTTAGCTATTGCTATGTTCGAGATTCCGAGGTCTAGTTTAATTTTTCAAGTGGCTTGGAGTAACTCACTGATTATTTCGACTAATAAGGGTTTGAGATTTATGTAATGATTTCGAGTAATGCAGGTTTTGGTGTTTGAAGGGGAGGGAACAAAACATTTTTTCGAGATTTGGAGGTTTGCAACGTATCGAGGTTCGACTCAACGAGGTTCTTCTGTATATAGTATTGTAATTCAAATTTTTTAGAAATAACTTCCTATTACTAATTTAAAAAAGAATGAATACCTACTTTAGGTACTTTACAAGTAAATTAAAGGGAATAATGACTTCTCAAACAATTTAAAAAAATATTAGATTTAATTAAGTTATTTCACATTCGACAACATTGTTTTATTATATATTTAAAATGAACTGTGCCAAGACGGACCCCTTCTTTTTCCATAATATATTTACTCACGCCAGTATTCCGCGAAGGGGTAGGCAGAGGTGCATTTCAGCACCTACATTTTGACAATGTTTTTGGTGCACGTTACAGGTGAGCCTATTGTTGTTTTTCGGTCACAATTACAGACTCCGTGTTCCTACTTAGACTTTCCTAATGAAAAAACCTAATAAGACTTATCCCGACTCGGAATCGAACCCGGGTCATACTTGTACCACGAGACAACGAGGCAGTCTAATTAAGTGACAACACAGAACCAGTGGCGAACAGAACATCCATAGAAGCCCAAAAGCCCAAAGTTAAAATAATAAATAATAATATTTTACAAATAATAAATATTTATTAACAAAAGCAGTTTATAATATAAATTATAATATCTTTACCACGTACATAACGTAGCAAAATATAAGCACTCACTTTTTAGTCATAGAAGTAAAAAATTTCAAGCAAAATGTAATTTAATATATAGAACAAATAATTATATTAACGTGCCATGTATCCAATATATTTCGAAACGTCAATGTCGCATTATTCACAGGGCCACATAGTTTATTATTTATGTAGGTACTAAGTGGGGCGAGCAATGTCAGAACGAAAACCTTAAAATCTTTAATCGCGATTTTTTTCTCAAATTTTGTACATTGTGAGGGAATTCCTTCACAAACACGCGGTTTAAATTAATCTAATGATGTCGGCCTTACCCTATGTTTATACCAGGAAAAAACCCATACGCATGTCAAATATAATCAAATCTGTTTAGCTTTTTTCAACTTTGTTCTGAGTCGTTTCAACCCCAGAGACAATTAAATTATCTGACTAAACTGACATTTAAATTATCTCTAGAATTACTGCTCGTTGGTGAAGTCGCGGGCAGAAGCTAGCTATACAATCTATACTAATATAAATGAGTTATTCGTTTGGTGGGTTGAACGCACTAATCCCAGGTACTATACTCTTCTATCAACTACTAGTTCAAATCGAATAATTATTTTTATTATATATAACGGCGTAAAACCATATACTGAGAGCTACGTTATCGCTCTTGCATAAACAAGAATGACTCACGGGCGGTCGCCCCACTCCAGTGTCTATAAAAAGACGCCCGCTGCAGCGGAGCGGAGCATTCATCGGTCTACGCGCGGACAGCAAACATCCGATTTATTGGGAAATAAAAGGAACTTTGATTGAAGTTGGTTTTTAAAAATTACTTCTCAAAATGGACCCTCCAGTAATAACGATGTCACTGCTATTCATAACGATACAGGGCTATCTGCCTCACAGTAATTGTGAAAGTTTACTAAAGAAACGTCAAAGTATGAGTTATCACCATAAACCAACAGTTGTGACGTGGGCAATGTGACGTCACACATCTTAAAGATACTTCCAAGCCACACCTGCTCCGACATATAATATAAAATTTTATTTTTATTTTACTCAGGTAAAGCTGGAAAGAGTACATTCACACGGTCTCGTCACAGCAAGATTGGTATTTGAAGATTAAGAAATAATTTTCTACGAGTATTTGTTTACATTATGAATATAGAACCTTTGAATGAATAAATGTCTATATCCAAAAAAAACAATACATTATTTTCAAATGCTGCGTACTATGGAACAATGTATTATTATATGAAAGCAACAGTCGAATGTCGAATATTTAAACTGTTAGTAAATTCTTTACCATGCCTTTTTTCACATACATTTTATACCTGTGATTTAGGAAAACTTCAATTTTTTTTATTTTTTGGCGGGATTTTCTTTAAAGCCAAAAAAACTGAATACAGCCTGTATACATTTCCACAAGTGTTCCAAAAAATTCTCAATGTAACAAACTGATACCAAATATAGTCCAAATTTAAATTATTCAAAATTTATCTTTAATGTGTGAAATATGTGTATTTAAGCATTATAGGCAAGGCTAATTGGAACAACATGTCTATATTACAACGTGTGGATTGTCGACGATATCAGAAAGCAAGTTATTGTAAAAGAAGTTACCCGTCTTGTTGAAAAAAAAAAACATGAAATACTTCGTTTTCATTCTCTTGATTGCTGTGTACTACTGCACTGCAGACACAGGTATGGCAACAATGCATTTTGTTTTTAAATGTCTCATTATTAGAAATAGTAATTATTGGAAAAATTAATTAAATCAGCTTTAGCTGATCATTATTATTGTTTCTTTTTTATCATTAAAAAATAGTATTATATTGTATTTTTTGCCAGTTTTTTTTTTGTTATAATTCTTGTAGATATTCTATATAAATAAAACCCAGATTGTACTGCGTGTTAATCTTTGTGACAGTTACGGTTCATTGACCGCTAATTCAGTTGATTTATGTTAGCCTTACATTGCGTTATTAATTTAATAAAATTACTCACTATGGCATAGGTAGTCTTTAATATTGATATTACTTAATTACTTAATATATATTTTTACTGCCTCGAGCTGCCTCGCAGATTCGCGGCATGGGTATGTGGCGTACGATCTAGACGTTCCTGGTTCGATTCCCAGGTCGGGCAAATTGATTTTTGGAGCTTGGAGTCTGGAAATGTGCCCGAAAAACGACAATGGGCTCGTCCCCTATTACTTGAGACTGATACGTGCCTGGCGAAATCTGGGTGCAGTAATGCACCTCTGCCTACCCCTTCGGGGAATACAGGCGTGAGGTTATATATGAATGTATGTATGTATTTTTACACCTACGTTTTGCCAGTTTTTGGGAACATTTCCAGGCTTAGGGGTGTTAAGTACTGAGAATTTTCTAAGATAAGCCAAAAAAAACATTAATGTACCAGAATCTTTAATCGACTGTCGCACGTCTATGGCGCGGACAATAGAACTCTTTGTCTAGCTCATATCTGTTTGTCTTTTTTTTTTATATATACTGGCACGGCAAAGTGACCCCATTGCACCTGATGGTAAGCGTAATGGAGTCCAGAAAAAGTGCCGACCAGCGACAGATCATGATCTCCCGCTGGTCGACACAATCATGCCGGCCCAATACCTCTTCACCTTTCTTGTGAAGAAGTTTTACTTTTTTTATTAATGCATCACAAAAGCTGAAGTGGACGCTGAAGATGCCACGGTCAGACGGTAGGAATTAAATTCATAGAGGATTCCTTTCTTTCCAGGTACAGCAGATGATGTGTGTTTATTGCCACCTCAAAGAGGACCCTGCATGGCATATATGAGAAGGTAAATTTCACTTTACACTTCAATGATATAACAGTAGATACAGAGATACATACATAGATTACTAGTACTAACGTAGAAGCCCAAAATTCGCATGCCTTACAAAATTCGAGAATAATCTTTAAGCTTTAAATATTTATTTAACAAAAGCAATTTGACATATAAATGAGAATATCCTGACCCCACATTAAACAATTATTGAAGTTATTTTTATTAGCTACTAGATGACGCTGATGCAAGTTTCCTTGGCAAAAAATATGATTTTTAATTTAACATAAAATCATTTAACTACTATTGGAAATAAGAATATTAATTGATTTTACATAAAGATTTATTCGATCACGGATCGTAACAAACATAAATTGATATGACTTTTAACATGAATTTGAAATAACAAAATGTTAACATTAATGACGGTGAATTTAAAACACAAGACAAGCGTTGACGTTCGGACAGAGCTTCTGCACTGTAAACCGGCCGATGAGTGAGTGTCCCCGATGCTCAGCAGCGCCCGATATATAAGCAGCCGACGTGATGACGATCTCAGCTACCCCCGAATTTTTTTTTTTTTCTTTAGCTGCTAATACTACATATTACAAAAAGCTTTAAGTTTGTTATAACTCGCTATTAAAGAGACATATCATTTTACAGATTTTGGTTCAATCGTTACACAGGAAAGTGCACTAAATTAGTTTACGGTGGTTGTGGTGGAAATGCCAACAACTTCAAAACTTTGGAGGAATGCAAAAAAACTTGCCCAGTAAACGAGAACACACAACGCTAGAACGGAACACATCGGAACAACCAAATTCGTTCATTGATAGAATTTGCTATGAAGGACCCACGACACTACGAGTATATCATCGCTTGTGGCGTCTATAGTTTTGGAATTAGGGTTACGACAAATGTTTAAATATATTAAATTGAATATCTCTTGACAATATTTCTTTTTTATTTCATAACTAGCTTTTGCCCGCGACTCCGTCCGGGTAGACTACAGGGTTGGGTTCAGAAAGAAAATAAGTTGTAGTCTATTTTATTCCACAGAGTCCCATTTATGTCCATACCAAAAATCGTTCACATCGGTCAAATGATTAAGGCGTGAATGCGTAACAGTCATATAGTTATTTTCTCATTTATAACATACTTATTAAGGGTTTTTTTATAAAAAAAACTTTTAATATAATTCTTATATTGTGTATATATATATCATATATATGATGTAATAAAAGCCATATAAAAAAGTTTCATCATTCTAGCTTCAAAAATGACGAATTTCCATACAAACTTTTATCCCCTATTTTTATTTTACTCTCTTAAAGGTTTTTACATACTTTCAATGTCATATTTATGTATATCTAATCAACAGCCTAAAAAATAAGTTTCAAGTTTCGAGCTTTAAAAATGACAATACTTCCATACAACCTTTCATCCCCCCTTTCAACCCCTTAAAACCCCTTTTCCGCAATAAAAAGTAGCCTATGTTCTTTCTTAGGCTTCAAACTATCTGTGTACCAAATTTCATTTAAATCGGTTCAGTAGTTTTAGCAGGAAAGCGAGACAGACAGACAAACAGAGTTACAATCGCATTTATAATGAAGAGTTTTATTTTATATTTTTAAACGCATTCCTTAGACATAAGAATATCTCACTCTTATATAAATGTCATTTATGTCCATACCAAAAATAAAGCATATAAATGTACAAAAACTCCGTCAGAAACACGCGGTTTAAATTGATGTCATGGTGGCGGGTTTACCTTATATACATATTTTATTCCAGGAAAAAACCTATATGCATGTCAAATATAAATAATAATAATAAATAAATGATTATACCAGAATAATTATTTAAGCAGTGATGGCCTCGAGGTTTAGGCGCGCGGTCGAGAATTTCGGCGGTCGCAGGTTCAAACCCCAGGCACACACCTCTCCACCATTGTGGCAACTGCCGTGAGGACACGGCCCAGCACACGCTTGAGGAGTGTCCAGCCTGGGACGAGGAGCGCAGCGCTCTCGTAGCGGTCGTGGGGAGAGACCTCTCGCTGCCGACCGTGGTCGCCGCCATGGTCGGCAGCCGGAGATCGTGGAAAGCTATGCTCTCCTTCTGCGAACGTGTCATTTCGCAGAAGGAGAGCGCGGAGCGGGATCGGGAGCAGACCGATCCCGCTCGTCGCAACAGGCGACGTAGGAGGCGCCGGGTGAACATCTAGCCCGGCGCCCAGAGGCCACGCGGGGCCGCCGTCCCTACCTTGGCGGCCCCCGAGGGGTAACAATTGTTTCGGTGTGCCTTTTGGCACGGCGCAGAGGCGGTCCCGGGTCAATCCATAGCTCTGGCTTCAGGGTATTCCGGGGCCGTCTCGTTGAATGCGCTGATGGTGGCCGTCGCGGGGTTTTTAGTCGGTATTACGGCGCATTGATATTTGGTAGGGACCCGGCCCAGCGGCCGCCCGACAACGGGCGGTAACATCCATGCTGGGTCGGAAGGCGCCGGTGAGTCCGACACACCGTCCGTAAATAGGATTTTCCCCGCGTGAAAAAAAAAAAAAAAAAAAAAAAAAAAAAAAGGCACACACCTCTGACTTTTCGAAGTTATGTGTGTATTCACAATGAATTATCACTTGCTTTAACGGTGAAGGAAAACATCGTGATAAAACCTGCACAACTAAAAGTTCTTAGAAATTTCTTAGGTGTGTAGTCCGCCAACCCGCACTAGGCCAGCGTGGTGGACTAAGGCCTAAACCCTCTCAGTTGTAGAGGAGGCCCGTGCCCAGCAGTGGGACGTATTTGGGCTGATGATGAATTATTTGACTAAGTTCTTAGTAGTTTAAACCCTAGAAGAAATTATAAATGGGACGTAAATAGGACTGAAAATATTATTTAGCTTTTTAAAAACAAATCTATTATTATAACTCCATCCATTTTTGCTGCCACACATAAAATATCTCTCTAGGATTACCGAACGTTGGTGAAGTCGCGAGCAGAAGCTGAAACTGAAGAGTCTATTTGTTTGGTTGAAGGCGCTATTACAGGAACTACTGGTTCGAAGTGAGTAATTATTTTTGTGTTCCATTAATCAAGGAAGGTTATAGGCTGTATATCATCACGCTACGATCAATAGGAGCGGATCATTAATGAATAAAGTGGCAACAACGGTAAAGTATTCCTTTAGAGTCTAAACTCTAAAGTTTCTGTACAAACAACAACAGCTAGTAAGCTTGTTGAAAAATATCAATACATCGATATATCGATAATTTTTTTTGGATGTATCGATATTTCTGAGCCATATTTAATATATCGATATAAAATTCCAAGTATTGAAAAAGTATAATAATCGATATTTTCCTATTGATATAATCCTATTTATAGTAACATTTTTCTTTGTGACAATTAACATTATCCTTTTTTGGTCGACAACTCTGTCAACGCGCGCGTATTCTTGAGTACGTACTCAATTCATATCGATATTGATATTTTCAAAAAATATCGATAGAATATATATCTATACATCATTTCATTTCATCCCTAACAGCCAGTACTCGTATTATTAAAACTAAAACATATTTATTGCCATCATATGACCTGGTGAGATAAGGTAGAAGGAAAAGAGTCATTCATTTTATATTTGTTTTATTCTCGGTTTTCCTATGTTTATTATTTTATTCCACGTAACGCTATCAAGTTAATATTAACCTAACGACACTAGATAATTTTGCAGAATAGTATTCAAATAAGTAGATATTTATTTTTATAAACAAAATATTAATGTAACGTTGCAAGCGAACATAGGGACGAGGTGTGAGAAGTCTCATAGCAACAGATACATGACAATATTCTGTCTATTGACCTTGTTATGTCCAGATGTTTCAGGTTTAGTTTGTACAAATAAAACTACTTTAAAGCTTAGCTTCAATAGCGTCTAGCACGTCCACTCGGTCTGATATCAGAGGTAGTAGTGAACCGGTTTGAGTGGAGAACAGCGCTTATATTATAATTTATTTTAACGTCTACCTTACAATTTATAATTAATATTACCATGACGCTATAGACCTGATTTGAAATCCTTCGGATTAAAAACTCGTTCCTGTTCTGTATGAGGTTTTTTTGTTGGCCTATCGTAAAAAGTGACGAATGGGTGTCATTGGGATGGCTGGGCGTGCTACGGGCACGGTGCGCCCTCACATAAAAAGCGATCCCGTGATTTGCAACAGAGCGTAAGACTGGAGCTGGACTGAAGCGCAATACAACAACAGGGCATCCGAAATAGGGCATCAAGTCTTACCGTCCGCCAACCCGCACTCGGCCACCGTAGTGGACTAAGGCCTAAACCCTCTTAGTTGTAGAGGAGGCCCGTGCCCAGCAGTGGGATGTATATGGGCTGATAATGAAGCCTTACCGAAGGAGTCCAAATTTCGACAGAGCGCCAGGATGGCAGTGGGGAACTATTCAGGGCACAACGCACAACCCCAAATGGGCATATCGGCCATCAAGTTAGTTTTTTGCTATGACAGGGGGCAGAAATATGATCTCGTCCACTGACTTATTTATTTAGTTCTTTAGTAAACGTTACTATTCATTCAACTTTCTTTATTGGTTTTAATCATACATAATTATTGCCAACTCTATTTATATCGCATATTATAAATAAATACACCCAAAAGTCGCAGACATAGTTCTGACCCCACATTAAGATACGAATCTTGTGTCGTGGATATCAGAAACTACGAAAGATTTGTCGGTCTCACAAACACTCAGACCCGAAACAAATATTTGTGGATCACACAAACATTTGGCCTCTCGTTTCGCAAGCTGGTATCTAGCCAACTGCGCCACGGGGCTGTGGTCGACAGCGTCGTCGAGCACTGTGATGTAGAAAAATAGCAAAATGTCATTGTTCTATAATTCGATTGACATATTTGACTTTATTGTTATTAACATACTTCTCCGCCCCTGAGCTTTTATCTGAAATTGTCCGAGTATATAAAGTTAAGTAATAAAGGTCCAGTTGCATTAAAAATAGTCTCACAATTTTTCGCATTGATTGATCGTCCGTTCTAGCGAAATGAAGTCTATAATATATATCATATTCGTTTTGTGTTTGGTTCAATACAGCTTGTGTCTAAGTAAGTAACATTATATAATCCTAAATAAGTTTTAAAAGTAATAAATACACCCACCAGTCATATACATAGTTCTAATCCCCCACTAAGATAAAAGTCTCGTGTCGTGGGTATCAGGGTATCTCAAACTACGAGAGACTTTTCGGTCTCTCACAAACATTTGTCTTGGTGCGGGATCAAACCAGCGGCCAGCCGTTCCGCAAGCTATTGTTTAGCCAACTGCGCCACGAGGCTGTTTAAAGCTGTATAGTTATTTTTACGTTTGTTTGAACACTAAAACCTCAATTACTAATTGGATTGTAAAAGTCTTTATGCATGTTATAAGTTATAACCTATATATTAACGTCCCTCTGCTGGGCCTCCTGTACAACTGAGAGGGTTCAGGCCTTAGTCTACCACGCTGGCTTAGTGCGGGTTGGCGGACTACACACCTAAGAAATTCTTAAGAACTTTTAGGTGTGCAGGTTTTATCACGATGTTTTCCTTCACCGTTAAAGTACGTGATAATTCTACGATATTTTTTTACGTACCAGGGTATAATTAATTCAAGTCATTTCAATTTTAACATTTCAGACGACATATGTAACTTGCCACTGGATATGGGAGAATGCCTAGGTGTGTTCTACAGGTAAATTACATATTTTTATCTTCTAATATATAAAATTCTCGTGTCACAGTTTTCGTTGCCATACTCCTCCGAAACGGCTTGACCGATTTTGATGAAATTTTTTGAGCTTATCCGGTATCTATGAGAATCGGCCAACATCTATTTTTCATCCCCCTAAATGTTAGGGGTAGTCCACCCCTAAATTTATTTTTTTATTTTTTTGACAATTTTTATTAGTTTCATTTTTTTATGATACAACATACAAAAATACATACAACCCTAAATTTTCAACCTTCTACGATTAACCCCTATTTTTACTGGCCATTTTAACTTTTTTCTCAACGAAAGAGTACGGAGACTGACGACCATCATAGAAAACCAATGCGGATTCGTGCAATTCATACGATCCGGGTCTTGATGGAGACATTTAAAACTAGAAAGAACGACCTTCATATTCATCAACCTCGAAAAAGCGTTCGACCGAGTACAGAGACCACTGCACTGATTTGGCAAGCATTGCGCTTCCAGAATCTCCCCGAGTGTTACATAGTGACCCGAGTACGATGCCCCGCGGGAGTAAGTGAGGCGTTTCAGGTACAGATAGGTACATCAGGGATGTCCATTACTATTTAAAGTGGAAAAGTGAAGATTGGCTCTGAAAACCGCTGGCTTGAGAATAAGCAGAGAAAAGACAGAACACATGCACTGCAACTTCTCAAATAGCAATCTCAGCAATACCATCACACTCTAAAACACCACTCTAAAGACCGTTGACCATTTCAAATACCTCGGCAGTGTACTCTGTAGCGATGGCAACATAGACGCTGACATCAAGCACCGCACCAACTCAGGCAGGCAAAAGTGGAGATAAATTACTGCGATTCCCAAATGCCAATAAAAATCAAAGGTATATAAAACAGCAGTGTTGGCCAATCACAAAAGCCCAGGTAAACAAGGTGCACGTCAACGAAATGCGAATGCTCAGATGGTCTGCAGGCGTCTCACTTCTGCATAAAGTATCTACCAAATGTGTATTCAGAGGCAGCTTCAAAGTGACACCAATACCGGAAAAGCTCAAAGACTAAAGTAGTCGCTGTAAGTAACTAAAAATCAAAATCAAAGGCCAAGTTTATCACAAAGTGGGCTTTTTGCTGCCAATGCCAAACGAATCTCATATTTTTTTACAAATTTACTTTATGGGTGGCTAATTAAAAAAATATTTCCTAGAAATAATGTATATGGCAATTGGCAAAACAACGTTTGCCGGGTCAGCTAGTATACGTACTTATATTTTTCACTGAAGGGCCGTTCAAGTATTACGTTCGAGTTTTCCCAATTATTTAAACCCCCCCATGTCAGCAAAAGTCAGCAAATACTGTACTCCCTCCTATGCTTACGTAAACATTAGTACATACATTTTTAATGTGCTGTGGTTTCTTTTTTTTGATTCAAGTAATTGGGAGAAAAGAAAAGTCGGAGAAGAAAAAAAAATTGCTTACGTACTATTCAGACCCCCCATCCCTCATGTCATCAAAAATAAGCATAGCGAAGATCCCCCCACCCCTATTTAATGCTTACGTAATACTTGAAAGGCCCCTAAGCAAATATGAAATTATATTCTTAACTAACTGTGCCCGCGACTTCGTCCGCGCAGAAAATTAATTTTTAATAAGAAAATTTATAAACTAAAAGTGGCCTAAGTTACCTTATTACATCAGCTACCTGCCAATAAAAGTCCCGTCAAAATCGGTCCAGCCATTTCAGTGATTAGCCGGAACAAACAGACAGACAGACAAAAATTGTAAAAAACGTTATTTTGGTATATGTACCGTGTATACATCCATATACATTTATTAAAAAGCGGTTATTTCAATATCACAAACAGACACTCCAATTTTATTTATTTGTATGTATAGATATAAATTGAATTCGTTCTCTTTCAGATATGGGTATGATACGATCTTGCAAAAGTGTGTTATGTTCATGTACCGCGGTTGTGAAGGAAATGACAATAACTTTTATACCCTAGAAGACTGCGAGAAAGCCTGCCCTAGCCCTGCTAATGCCTGATGCGTTTAAACTTGTAACAATCAATGTTTCTTCAAATAATTATATATTAAACAAATGAAATGTATCTCAATGTTTTAATTCCAGTCACAGGTCGCTTTTGTGATTAAAGTTTCGTATAATGTGTCACCAAAGAATTTACAAACACATTTTTTTTTCATACTATCTGTTGCCCGCAAATATTTTTGCGACTTAAGACTTCAAGAAGACATTTTTTTATGCTGTTTTTGCCATATTTTGATTTTGCCACTGTTGGTGCACATCGCCTTCCTCCATAAACTGTTCGACACAAAAATTAATGTTTCAATTCGAACCAACAATGGTTGATATTAGCGTGTACAACCAAACAACCTCGTCAGATTCATATAATAGTATAGATTCAAACAATTGCAACGCGCAACCATCATCATCATCATCAGGCCATATACGTCCCACTGCTGGGCACGGGCCTCCTCTACAACTGAGAAGGGTTAAGGCCTTAGTCCACCACGCTGGCCTAATGTGGGTTGGAGAACTAAATATATACATAAACCCACGCCTGTATTCCCCGAAGGGGTAGGCAGAGGTGCATTTCTGCACCCACATTTCGCCATGTATCAGTCCCACGTAATAGGGGGCGAGCCTATTGCCGATTTTCGGGCACATTTCCAGACTCCGTGCTGTTACCGAGAATTTCCAAACGAAAAAACCCAATAATACATTGCCCGACCCGGGAATCGAACCCAGGACCTCTAGATCGAACGGCACATACTTGTACCGCGAGACCACGAGGCTGAATAAAAAATTAATATTTATGAGTTAAGTAGTGATGGCCTCGAGATTTATGCGCGCGGTCGAGAATCTTAGCGGTCGCAGGTACCTACAAACCCTCCTAAAGGCTCCTCTAACTTTTAGAAGTTATGTGTGTATTCACAATAAATTATTACATAATTTAACGCTGAAGGAAAACATCGTGAGGAAACCTGCACACCTAAACATTCTTAAGAATTTCTTAGGTGTGTAGTCCGCCAGCACGCACTAAGTCCTAAAACCCTTTCAGTTGTAGATGAGGCCCGTGCCCAGCAAGACGTATATGGGCTGATGATGAAAAAGAATGTAAAAAATAATTTATTCAATACTGTCGGAGCAATAGCTTACTATTTTTAGTCCACGCTCAGTTTTGCAATGTTTAATTAAAACATATCACTTATCAGGCTAATATAACCTAACGACACTAGATAATTTTACAGAATTGTATTCAAAAAAACTGATTTAACAAAACCAAATTAAAATTTTCTTTTTATTAAATATTATTATTGAAGGAATATTCGTGATGAAAACACTTGAACACAAATTGAAATTAAATGAACAGCTTACGTAATGTAAAGAAGCATTTCAAGCATAATAAGTGTATTGAGTGAAGAGAAATAGGAAATCCTCGGTACTTAAGGGGGGAGCCTGCTTTAGAGGCTTCAAAAAAACGTTTTTTTATTTTTACATAAATGTCTTCCCAAACTATCCAAGAATGTGTCCCTAAAATTTCAGAAGCAAATTCGAAATATTTCCGGAGTTACAGAAGAAATAGTGAGCAAGCGTCGAGCAGGTATACGAGCGGCCAGATCGCTCGGAGCGCGCGCGCTCTCTGTCCCTCGATCTATTGTACATATTATAATCCAAAGGGACTAAGGGTCCTTCGAGACACTATTAACTGTTAGTAGAAGGTCATTATGGAGCTATGGAAGAGATAAAAGTATGTATTATAACGGTATATAGGTATGAGCTGGCTGTGTCAGCTTGAGTAAAGCTACATTTAGCTTTTAATTTCAGTTTAGATTTGTCTTTTGGCACGTGAACATCTTGAAATCATGCAGAGCTATCCAAAAGCCACGACAATTGCCCGGAAGGCGCCGAAAGCTGGTGTGAGTGGCCAGCCCCGGATCTAGGGGGGGGCAAGCCGGGGTCTGTGCCCCGGGCGGCAAGTTCAGAGGGCGGCCAAATTCACATTTTACAGACATATGGATAACTCATCATTTACTTAACTTTGATCGCAGAATAAATAATAGTACAAGTACAGAAATTTTACTGTTGTGTGGCCATATCGACTCGACCGATACCCAGGGTACAGCACACGGACCACGTGACCGAGCGCGGCGAGAGCGCAGAGTGAGACGCGCTGCACGAATATTATTATACGCAGGGCGCGTAGGCATACGTTATTCAAAATACGCTCCCGCTCGCCCGCAGGAATCGCAGATCGCGGCAGCACGCGTCTGGTTACCGTGCGTGCGAAAGAGTGAAACCATATTGAAAAACTCCCATCCTTCTGTTAAAACTCAATCAGTTAATCCAAATATTAGAAAGAGTACAATTAAGTATAAAAGTAAAGAGATTGTAAAATTTAAAACCATAATGTAACTCTGAGGGAACTTCTTGCCGCTTCTTCTTCACAGCGATAATATGTCCGAAGCGGAATTAGAAATTTAAATAGGTGCTATTTTCGAAATTATTAGAGTGTTCTATCAAATAATGTTACACTTTTCTTTTAGCAAACATAATGGTCTTCTTGTACCTTTTTTTTGTTAAGTACACTTTACTTTACTTATACCTTCCATAGAATAATAATAATAATTTGACAGACCCAGGCAATCGGCCAGGGGTGGAAAAAATGGCTGACCAACAACGGTCTATCTTTAGCAATCAGGCTGAATGATTAGCTGAGAATCACCCTGAAAACATTGAATTTAGATCATCTGAACACAATGGCAGACATTTAACATCTTCTATGTGGTACAGGACGTTGGCTAATTGCGAAAAGATCTTGGTTAATATATTCTAAGACAAAAAAATGCAATTTTTTGTGCGTGTTGCAAGATTTACCAGAAACCAAATACTACATAATACTGTTCGACTTCACTCCAGATGTATCCCATACAGAACAAATGAGCCAGGTTATTCGATACGTAAAAATAACTGGCAATGTGTGTGAAATAAAATAAAATTTCAGTGACTTCATAGAAGTTGTTGGAAAGACAAGAGAGGACATTTGTCAAAAAATTTTATAGAAATTGGCAGTTGATGATTTAGATATTGGACAATGTCATGGCCAATTTTATGATAATGGATCCAACATGGCTGGCATCCATAAAGTAGTACAAGCAAGGATTACAGAAAGGAATGAGCTGGCCGAGTTCGTACCATACTTGGCTCACTCCTTAAAGCTTGTAGGTGTTCATTCTGCCTCATCATGCCAGGAAGCTATGAACCCATTTGGACTGATTCAAAAATTATATTGCTTTTTTGTTGGCTCCACTACTAGGTGGGACATTATGAAAAAATATGTTAAGACAAATTTAAAAGGAAGTAGTCAGACGAAATGGTCGGCGAAACATGTTGCTGTGAATGCCTTATTTTTATAATTTGCCAGAAATATCAGAAGCCTTAGAAGAAGTTAAGCAAACTTCTCATGCTCAAGAAGCTAAGTACGAGGCAGGTCATCTCTTAATTGATTTAAATAATTTTATATTTATTCTTAATTTAACTATTTGGGCGAATATTCTCCGTGAAATCAATCGAGTGAATATAGAAATGCAGAAAGAGGATATAATCCTTGCCCGTTCCGTAGCACTAATGGAAGGTCTACTCAAAACTTTGCAAAAAATGAGACAAAATCCAATGCAATTTTGGATAAAAGAGGCTGGAGAAGTTGCTGAAAAATGTGGTGTTGACTCTATTTTGCAAAACAAACAAATTCCAAAATGTAAAAAGTATTTCGATGACATATGCGAAGACGAATTGCAAAAACTCCAACCTGTTCAACTATTTTTTAAAGAAATAATGATGGTTTTTGATCAAATCATATCTGAAATTAAAAAGAGGTTTGATAGTGCTACCATGCTGAATTTGATTTTAGTTTTTGTTAATGGTAATAATATTTTGAAAATGTTAATTATTGAAGAACTGCAAAAGTATGGAGGAGATATGGCTCGAAAATACGAGCGAGGTTTGGAAAATAGGAGCGCAGTTGAATTCTGTCAGGTAGAGGTGTCAACTCTACATTTTTAAAAAGCAAGCTCCGCTTTTATTTGTTGATAGGTATACATAGAAAGGGCTAACGGTTTCTATCTCTTGCAAGAGATCTATGCACATGATTTACAGGATGATTTTCCCAATATTTGTATTGCCCTGCAAATTTACTCTACGCTTCCTACTACATCCGCAAGCTGTGAGCGAAGTTTTAGCAAACTAAAACTAATTAAATTTATTTGCGATCTTCTATGAAAAAAGAAAATCGAATTGCACACGAGTTAAATTATGACAAGGCTATAGATTTATTTGCTGAACAAAAAGCTCGAAGAGTAGAATTGTAATTTCAATTCACAAATTCAATAATTTATTTGATTTTTATTTGCAATCCTATCCTGCACTATTTTCGGAAGGCTTATGTCGAAATGTCAATCGATTAGATACATCTGATAGCTGAAATAATAAAGATGATAAAGGTAAAAATAAATAAAAGTGTGTGAGGGCGGCATTTTTTAGTTTTTGCCCCCCCTAAAAAATATGAAGATCCGGGGCTGGTGAGTGGCACAAAGCTGAAGCGACAAACACCCTGGCTGCTTTTAAACATCCACCACGTCTAATTGACGAACATGTCGAGAAGCACATTCGTCCTGTGTACGAGGAATTATCTAAGGATGAGCTGCTAACGAGGTGTTTAGATGGACACACACCAAATGCGAACGAGCCGTTCAATTCCACTGTGTGGCGCATCACAACTAAACACCTTCACTTAGGCATTAAAATCGTTGAGATTGCTGCCTACATCGCTGGAGGAATTTTCAATGAAGGCTACACTGCAGCATTGAAAACCAAGCAGTTACTAGATTTGAAAATTGGACAGTAATGCAAAAATTTCATAAAGGGAGCCGAAAAGGAGCGCGTCACCCAACAAAACAGAAGCGATTCATTTTCAAGTGAAGATGCCAGAACAGCCCGCAGACTCGAACATCAGGGCGAAAACCAGTTTTTTGAAGAGTCTGAAGGGCAACTCTATGGACCAGGAATCGCTGATTAGCATATTAATGCGGTAAGTTCAAGAAAATTACGATTTTTTATTTACGAAAACTTAGACGCGCGATTTCTCGGTTTTTCATTTTTACGATTTTACCTAATTGGCGGGAAAGATAGGGAAAAAATTAAACGTCCTATCGAAACGAGACAAAATGGATTATATTCGGGATTAAATTCTCTTCTAGTTGAACCTAAAAAATCTTAAGAAAGTTAAGACTAAACCACTTTTTAAACAATCTAAAGTTAATTTTTGTTCCCCAAAAAAAAGTTTTTTTTGATTTGCGAAAAATTGTTGGATTTTTCGCTTTCTGTTGAATTTTCTTGGTTTAACTAGAAGCTACACTATTGAGAAATAAGTTATTTTTTGGGTTCTTTGTTTCAGATGGATATTGCGACCTGCATCTTTCCCGCCGCACGACAAATGCACACTCGAGGCGCCTCGGCGAAATGCTTGTACCAGGCATAATATTACATATATCTTAATGAAAAAAATTGAGAAGACTGTTGAAATATACAACAATAAAATTAATCATTTAAGTCTACATGGCTGAACCGATTTGAATGATATTTGGTACTTTTTTTTATATAAATTGCGCTGGGACGGAGCAGGGCCCGATACAATATAAAACACGTTAACGAAACATATTGCTCAGAAAGTTATGACAGGCGACTTAAGTTAAGTTAGTGATAAATGCACAGAATAATCACAAATAAGACTGGACATTCAAAACTCCGTATAATAAATTAAGTTATTATAATTAATAACTAATAATGTTTAAGTTTTAACTCTTTATTTAATAAAATCAATTTGACATATAAATGTGAATATCCTGACCCCGCAATAAACAATTATAAATAAGGCATTTCACAATTAACGTGTAACGCTTTTGGGCTTCTATGGAAGTACCGCCACTGATAGGCCTCCTCGAAATACTTCCAGACCGAGACTTGAAAATAAACAAATCTTGGAATCGTTGAAAAAACATTAAACGAAAGTATCCTAATTGGGTACAAAATTGTTGTTTATAACCTTTCTGCCCCCAACGTTTTATCTAATCATCTGAGTATAAAAACGTAAGTGGACATTATGAATCTCTATATCAACAATTATCTTACAACTGCAAGCATTGACTTAATTACCCGCATTACTAAAATGAAGTCTTTATATGTTATTCTGTTGTTGTGTTTTGTTCAATACAGCTTGTGTCAAAGTAAGTAGCATTTTATAGTCTATGTACATATATGTAATATTATTTTAAGATCGATTTACCCTAAACGAACGAATGATGCTGTTTTAGACAGGAGATGTCTATCAAATTCCTTTAGTTTAAATAAGCATAGAGCATGCTTCTGTTTGCGGTTGTAAATATTCTACTAATGGTTCTAAGATTTTCTCGATGATATCTTCTTTGCACTAAAAGGTCCGGAAAGATGGTCTTGTTCTAGCTATAGCTGCTAGCTCTTTATTCGCTTGGTTTAAACCAACGACCATAAGTATATGGGTGCAGATTTTTTTAATGTAACTGTCAATATTGGGCCTTTGAAGTTACGCAGTTCTGGGACCGTACCTTCATTCATTCTTGAATTTTCGTTCGATTTTTTATTGTTGTGTATTTTACAAATGATATAATTTTAAAAAGGCTTTACTTAAACATAACTTTATTTTAGTTAAGGCAAACAAAAATGCTTGAAAGCTAACTGACATAATACCAGTGGGGTGAATTGGAGCCTAAGTATATTAACAATCTTTTCGATATGGTAAAACCATATAAACTTACTTGTCTCTACGTCTTATAATATACTTAAGATTGCACTTACTATGTTTGAAATTTATAATAAAATTGAATAATCTTGGTAACTTTACCATCAAATGTACATACAAATTGACAAAAGGTACGCTTTCAATTTAAATTCCACGTAAAAATGGCAGATATCTACAAAATCTTTCTTGCTCGGAGGTCCTCAAACTCTAACGCAGGTCGAGGATTCAAAGCTCATAATAATTAATATATCATCATCATCATCATGAGACTATACGTCTCACTGCTGAGCACGGGCCTCATTTGCAATTGAGAGTTTAGGCCTTAGTCCACCACGCTGGCCTAGCGTGGTTTGGTGGGCTACGGAGGGCTAAGAATATGGAACTGTACAAATACCAAAGTTTGATGAATTTAAAGCATTTTTTAAACATTCCAGGTGACATATGCTACTTGCCACTCGTATCGGGACGATGCCGAGCCGAGTTCTTTAGGTAAGTTACACAAAGCAAAAACATTCACAATACTATCTAAAAAAATTATATTTAAAAACTAGCTGACTCGGCGAACTTCGTTCCGCCTAACTTTAATTTTTTAGTTTTTTTTTTATTATGATACCTACTTAATTTCATCTTTTTCTAAAATAAAAGATTTTTTTAAATTAAACGTAGCCTAAGTTACTCCTTATTACATCAGCTATCTGCCAGTGAAAGTCCCGTTAAAATTGGTCACCCGTTTTAGAGATTAGCCGGAACAAACAGACAGACAGACAAAAATTGTAAAAAACGTTATTTTGGTATATGTACCGTGTATACGTAAATCCATATGCATTTATTAAAAAGCGGTTATTTCAATATTACAAACAGACACTCCAATTTTATTTATTTGTATAGAAGATTGGAATGGATGTAAAGTGTTTAATTTTTTTTTTTATGTATAGAATATAGAATGTATAGAATAGATTAATAAAAACAAAACTTTGTGACTTAGTAGATTACAAATGGTTAACTGTTATAATTTTAATAATTTGACCAGAGAATCTAGAATTTACGTGACCATGATTAACTTTTATACTTAACAATGAAACTGATATTAGCAAACAATACACACTAAGATACTTGTTTGTGTCGTGAATGCCAGAAGCGACGAATGACTTTTCTGTCTCACAAACACCCAGACCCGAAACAAATATTCGTAGATCACACAAACATTTGTCTCGGTTCGAAGATTAATAATTATCGTTCATTTTCAGATTTGGTTATGATCCGGCCAAGCAGCAATGTGTACAGTTTTCGTATGGTGGTTGCGAAGGAAACGAGAACAACTTTGACAATCCACAAGCTTGCCAAAAAGCCTGTCACAGCTCTGCTAACCCTCCTTCTGCCTGAATATTACAACTAATGGAATTTTAAGTTACTGTTTTCTTCAATAAATGAAATGGTTTTTTCAATAAAACTTTAAGACCGACATTAGTACTATTCAATTATGCCCCGTTTCCTCATTTTTTTTTAATTATTGTGAACGTGTAGTGCGAATAAATTATAACTGAATGTTTTGTTTACGAAAATACAATGGAATTGGATTGCAGCCATGTTTGGATACCATTCAAATTTTAAATATACACATACATACATACATAAACTCACGCCTGTATTCCCTGATGGGGTAGGCATAGGTGTTTTTCTACACCCACATTTCGCCAGGTATGTATCAGTCATTTGGGGCGCTTCTCGCCCTGAGATGCCGCAAAACCGCCCTAAATGCGCGAGATGGTCACCGAGAGGTTTTAGTCGGTATGCTGGCGTAGGATTTTGGTTAGGGACCCAAATCAGCTAAGCGGACAATTATTGTTCTGCGCGCCGAGTTGGAAGGCCAGAGACCCCGACATACCCCTTTTCGGCCTCCCCCGAGGTACCGAACAGGGGAGCTTAAAGCGCTTTCCTCTCGTAAAAAAAAAAAAAAAAAAAAAAAAAGGTATGTATCAGTCCCACGTAATAGGGGGCGAGCCTATTGCCGTTTTTCGGGCACAATTCCAGACTCCGTGCTGCTATTGAGAATTTCCTAATGGAAAAAACCGATAACACTTTGCCCGAAGGAATCGAACCCAGGACCTCTACATCTATAGATTAAAAATACAATAAAATTAAAAACAACTTTACAAAGTCCCACGTAACCCACTTCTATACTCCGCGCTGCTACCGAGCACTTCCTAATAGATAAACTCAATAACACTTTATCTGGCTGGAAATATGCCCCTTGGGACTAAAAAAGAAATAATAACCATATTGGAAATTGTAATAAATGCTGGCGATATTTGCACTGTGCAGTAAAAAAAAGTAACTGTGAAAGTACCTTCACTGTATGTACAAAACATTATCTTATAAGTAATTGGGGTAAATGCAAAAGTAATTTAGTAAATATAAGTGTATTAAAGGCTATGGGGTATTAGTAGCGTCCTATAGCGAAGCAAGCAGACAGTATAGAGTAGTTAACGAATTCGTATTTTCCAAAACATTACGTTGCTGCTCTAGTGAGCAAGACATTTTTGATGTGAAAACTTACTTAGCGGCGATGTGCACTTTTTTGGGATGGGTAAAAAAATATTGAACTCGCGTCAGATCACGTGACCCTGACCGAAAATGCGTAATACGCATTATGCAATATAAATTGTCATGCTTGTGTACGATACCGTAATAAATATTGTATTTTACCACGTAAATGATAGTACTTTTATACTGATTAATAAAGCAATTCGTGCGAAATTATTCCCTAATCATTCCAAAATATTCAAAAATGCACAACGTTAATGTTGAAGTTTTCATTTTTGCCGTTGTTTTTATTGAAAAGGTCCTTTGCCTAGCTTAATCTTTGCGTCGGTTTTCCTCTATGCCTTTCGTTTCTAGAAGTACCTTTTTATTGTCTATTTTTATGAATAATTTTTGCTACTTTTTTAAATATATTTCAATTTTGCTTTTAAGTGATGCTTTCATTTCTATTGTTGATTTTGGATCGTTCCTGTAGTGTATAGTCGAGGAAGCCAATGCGACAACAATTTGGTTTTTATCAATTGAATATAACTTTCATTCTACTTATCGGAAAATGCTCATATTTTCTTAAGGTCTCACGTAATAAGCCTTTAGAAGTACCAGGGTGTAATGAATTTAAAGTATTCTTATATTAACATTTCAGGCGAAGTATGTTCCTTGCCACTAGAAGTCGGAGAATGCCGAGCTAAGTTCTATAGGTAAGTTGCTAACGGTTAAATATTCATAACAGCTTAAATTACAAATTATGTAAAGAAAAGACGTGGTGTACTAGAGGGTCAGTGAAGCGCCGTTTCAAGGCAACACCTCAGCAGTTGCAGATTTAAATCCCAAGTATCATCATCATCAGCCCATATACGTCCCACTGCTGGGCACGGGCTTCCTCTACAACTGAGAGCTGGCCTAGTGCGGGTTCGCGGACTACTCACCACAGAAATTCCTAAAAACTTTTAGGTGTGCAGGTTTCCTCTCGATTTCCTTCATCGTTAAAGTACGTGATACGAGTAATTCTTTCTGAATACACACATAACTTCGAAAAGTCAAAGGTGCCTGGGATTTGAACCCGCGACCGTCGAGATTATCGACCGCGCGCCTAAACGACGAGGCAATCTCGACTTATAGATCCCAAGTAATTCATCATTTTCATCATCAGCCCATATACGTCCCACTGCTGGGCACGGGCCTCCTCTACAACTGAGAGGGTTTAGGCTTTAGTCCACCACGCTGGCCTAGTGCGGGTTGGCGGACTACACACCTAAGAAATTCCTAAGAACTTTTAGGTGTGCAGGTTTTATCACGATGTTTTGCTTCACCGTTAAAGCAAGTGATAATTCATTGTGAATACACACATAACTTCGAAAAGTCAAAGGTGCCTGGGATTTGAACCCGCGACCGTCGAGATTATCGACCGCGCGCCTAAACGACGAGGCAATCACGACTTATAAATCCCAAGTAATTAGTTAATGTATTACTAAGTACGTTAAATGACTGGTTACTTACCTATCTCGTTGCATAACATTTCACTCAAAAACCATCTGGATGAATGGCATTCCTCAAAGTGCGATTCAAACGGTGTTTCCTTCCTCGCACAACATCTTTGTGGAATCAGTTTGCCTCGGCGGTATTTCCGAATGGATACGACTTAGGGACCTTCTTTGTATCAATATTGTAAACTATCTCTTGATTGGAAAAGAGCAACACTAGAGTTTCTTGCCCGTTCTTCTCTAGTGATGACTGCCTTCCGAACAGGGTGGTACACCAAATTTTGAAATGACTGAATCTAAGTGATGTTTTTGACATTTTATGGATTCAATAAATATAATTTTATTTCATTTCATTTCAATAAAATAGCTTATATTTTTCTCAAAGGCCGGCAACGCGGTATTGTGTTATTGTGGGTGTTCATGGGCGTTGTTGACCGCTTAACATCAGGTGGCTCACTATCTCGTGTGCCTCCGTTATCTACCATAAAAAAAAGATCTGTGAATTGTACGTATTCACAAATGGTTATTGAATATTGGCACATAAGGAAACCAATCTATGTGAAATAACTTGCTTCAGTGACAAAACTATTATCCAAAATATTTTTACTCTAGTGAAATGAAAATATCCAATTCAATACGTTTATTTTCAGATATGGGTACGATTCGGCCCAAAAGCAGTGTGTGCGATTTATTTATGGAGGTTGCCATAGCAACGGGAACAACTTCAAAACGTTAGAAGATTGCCAAAAAGCGTGTCCTAGCCCTGACGCTCCGTCTTCTTAAACATTATTGTAGCGTAAAAAAAATATAATAATGCAATATTATGTAAACCTTTGATCAGTAAATAAATTTCGATTTATTTACAGTTTTTTTTCATTTTGGTTTGAAAAAAAAGAAATAATTTGTGATCTTGTTTTTTCTTCTATTCTGGTACGACAAACCGACAACACCGTACCAGATGGTAAGCAGGATGCTGTGCGAATCTGCCCTGTGGCAAGGGGGCGTTAGAATCCCACCACGGTAACCCCTGCCTGTCGTAAAAGGCGACTCAAAGGGGCCCTTGGGGTCGCTGGGTGCGCTGCTACGGACAGCGCGTCCTAACTGTAAGTATCCCTAAAAGGAGCGGCGGCACCGTACCCTGTGTTCGTCGCGGGCGCCCACCCACAACCGAGGCGCCCGAACCAAGCTGTGCAACTGCACCCCCCAAAACTCTGAGACGGCCGAGACAATTTTTGGGCAATTTTTTTTGAGGCATCATTGTGGGTCGCCCCATTCGGCGTGAAGATGGCCACCGGGAGGTTTTGGTCGGTATGCCAGCATAGGAATTTTGTTAGAGACCCAGCCCAGTATTAACATCTGCCTACTTTAACTAAAACAAATATTTATTGCTAACTATTGCCCTGAATTCCATAAGCCAAACCTTAGACTTTTTTTCCCATTTTGGTCACATTCTTCATTTTTGCTCCGTTTCTATTGGTCTTAGCGTCATGATACACGGCCTATAGCCTTCCTCGATAAATTTTCTATCTAACATTGAAAGAATTTTTTAAATCGTACCAGCAGTTCCTGATATTAGCGCGTTTTAGCAAACTGTTAGCATTATAATATTAAAAAAAGATTATTTCTTTTCGGTTCTCTCGGTAAGGAGGTAAAATCTCTGAATGAGACTTTATATACTACACATGTAGATACTTTTTGCCCGAACTTGAATTATGATGTTATATTAATACTTCCACGTATAACTTATCAAATGAATATAACCTCACGACACCAGATAATTCCGCAGTAAAGTATTCAAAACAAACCGTAATAATAAAACATATTAATGCGATGTGCAATTATTAAACTCAAGGTCTGATTAGCTTTCTTACACATAGTATAGTTTTAGAAATACGGTCGGTAAAATTATGTTTTAGGGGTTATGTTGAATAAAAAAAAAATTCAATATGTAAAATTTTATACGTCAGCTCATAACATGAGCTCATATACGTCCCACTGCTGGACACAGGCCTCCTCTACCATTGAGAGGGTTTATGCCTTAGTCCAGCACGCTGGCCTATTGCGGGTTGGCGGAGTACGCACCTAAGAAATTTCTAAAAACTTATAGATGTGCAGGTTACTTATAAGCGTGCATATTCATCAATAAATAATAATAATAAATTATAGATAACGGCGTAAAACCATATACTGAGAGCTACGTCATCGCTCTTGCATAAACAAGAATGACTCACGGGCGGTCACCTCTCTGCGGTGTCGATTACCGTCATTCGTCTATAAAAGGCCGCCCGCTGCAGCGGAGCAAGCATTCATCGGTCGACGCGCGGACAGCAAACATCCAATTTATTGGGAAATACCAAAAGGAACTTTGATTGAAGTTGATTGTTGAAATTACTTCTCAAAATGGATCCTCCAGTAATAACGATGTCACTGCTATTCTTAAACGATCCTGGGCTATCTACCTCGTCAGTAATTGTGAAGTTTTACTAAAGAAAACTCAAAGTATGAGTTATCACCATAAACCAACAGTTGTGACGTCGGCAATGTGACGTCACCCATCTTAAAGACACTTCGAAGCCTCTCCTGCTCCGATATAGATAATAGTTATTAAAAAGACATCCACAGCTGGATTTTAGACCTACCATTCAGACTTCTAGATCTCCTCTCTTACCCATCGGCTAAACTCTAGATTGCACGGCAGATACTTGTGCAACTAATTACTTTGTACTTGTGAAACTTATTACTTAACCGAGTGATGAATAAGAAAAATATTATTTTATATTGTGTATTATGATATTTTTTCAACGAATTAATAAATTATTTGGTTATTGCATTCATATTATTTTCGGAGTCGCTTGATAAATTAAAATAAAAATATTATTTCTAGTGTAAGTGTTAGTTTAGGTGTTTTTGTATTATAAATGCTTTTTGTTTTGTATTTAATGCTTTTGTTTCTGTATAATGCAATTTCTTGTTAGTTAGTCGGTCACTTCTTCTATTTTGAGCTTTACCTATTAGTGGAAATTGTTTTGGATTGTGTTTTATATTTTTATTTTATAATTTTGATTGTGATTGTTCTGTGTATTTCCCAAATAAAATATATAAAGTCGTGAAAGAGTAACAGACAGTTATTAACGTTATCATAACATTAATATGACTGATATAATATTAACAACTAGGCAAGTACCTATTTATATTTATTTGGTAAAATCGATTCGTTTTAAATCAACTATATTGTTTATAGTAACTGATCTTTCTGCCCCCGAATATTTATCTATATCATAAAATGTATATAGGTCAAGTGCATGTAATATTATATTAACAATTCTCTTACAATTGAAAGCATTAACGCATCGTCCGCAACAGTAAAATGAAGTCTTTATACATTGTTTTGTTCCTGTGTTTGGTTCAATACAGCTTTTGCCAATGTAAGTTGCATTTTATCATATCTCATAAACTTACTAACATCAATTGTGTAACATCAAATGTAAGGCATAAACTCGTAAGTACAGATGGCCTTGAGGCTTAGGCGCGCGGTCGAGAATCTCGGCGGTCGCGAGTTCAAACCCCAGGCTCACACCTCTGACTTTTCGAAGCTATGTGTGTATTCACAATAAAGTATTACATACTGTAATGGTATAAAAAAACATCGTGAGCAATCCAACAGACCTAAAAGTTCTTAGGAATTTCTTAAGTGTGTAATCCGCCAACCCGCACTAGGCCAGCGTGGTCCACCAAAACCTAAGACCTACCCTCTCAGTTGTAGAGGAGGCCCGTACCCAGCAGTGGGACGTATAAGGGCTGATGATGATTTTAGATTCCGAAATATGTTAAACCAGTACTTTAATTGTGGACCAATAATAACTTGCTGATAAACTCTCCTTCACAGATGAAACGCCTCTATCGGAGGACTATCCAGAATTAAACAGGCATTACGTGAACCAAATGAATAAAGAAAGCCGTAAAAATCGTAAGTTGATTATTTCCAACTAAGCTATTAAACTGTATAGTGTTGAACAAAGGTAGTCACCACCACGTTGTCACACGAGGGTATCGCTTACCTTTCAATGCACTCCCTCCCTTTCAACTATTATTAGCTCATTAAATATACATTGCGGTTGAATTTTTGTTCCTTAAATATACAGTTACGGATTTATATTAAAACAGAACTTTAGTGGTTTTTATTCTTACGCCTACACGAAGATAGAAGTCAAGCAATATTTTATTTGAAATGCCGTCTATAGTAAATTATTTTTTACAACATGAGTACATCATCACTTAAAAGACCTTTTGGGCGTAACAAATGTGTTGACATATTTCGCATGTAGAAGTACCAGGGTATAATAAATTTTAAGAATTTTTACATAAACCTTTCAGGCGATATATGTACCTTGCCGCTGGAAACTGGAGGATGCAGAGCTCTGTTCTTCAAGTGAGTATTACCAAAATCTTAATAATAACAGTTTGAAGACTCGACATCACCTCGAATGTAGCGGATACGAATCTCAAGCACATACTTCTGACTTTCCTAATTAATTAATACAGTTCAGAGACATCATAATGCAAGTAATTTTCTACAAGGAATCTCGTTTTAAAGTTCCCTAACTTACACTTCATAAGTCAACATGGTGGACTAAGGTCTAACCCTTTTTTTAGGTTAGAGTCCTTGGCATGTATGAGGCTATAATGACAAACAAACCACAACACACTCTTCACTGCAACTGTCATCATCAGCCCATATACGTCCCACTGCTGGGCACGGGCCTCCTCTATAACTGAGACTCCACCACGCTGGCCTAGTGCGGGTTGGCGGACTACACACCTAAGAAATTTTTAAGAATCGTCGTAGAATCGTCGACTGGTGACAGTCGTTTCTTGCCAGTTGTAACTGTATTTGGACCACATTTTCAAAACAAATTTTACATTTTTATAATTGGACGTTTTAAACAAAATCCAATAACAGCCCCGTGACGCAGTTGGCTAGACTGGCTTGTGAAATGAGCGGCCGCGGGTTCGATCCCGCACAAAGACTAATGTTTGTGTGATCCACAAATATTTTTCGGGTCTGGGTGTTTGTCAGACCGAAAAGTCTTTCGTAGTTTCCGATACTCACGACCCAAGACTTTTATCTTAATGTGGAGTCAGAACGAAGAATGTGACTGGTGGGTGAATTTATGATTTAATAATATCCTTTATTTGTGTCACTTCAGGTATGGGTACGATTCCAATCAGAAGCGGTGTGTAGAATTCATGTACGGCGGTTGTGAAGGCAACGAGAATAACTTCGATACTTTAGAAGATTGCCAAAAAGCTTGTCCTAAGCCTGCTGAAGACTCTTCCCACTGAATTTTGCAAGTTTTTTTTTCAAGTAATGGAGTAATACATAGCCATTTATCAATAAATTCTTTGTTTTTTTTTAGTTAGTAATCCTAGTGTTTTTTATTTTAATAGATTTCACTTTTGCTATCAAATAACATATAGCGGCGTAAAACCATATACTGAGAGCTACGTCATCGCTCTTGCATAAACAAGAATGACTCACGGGCGGTCGCCTCTCTGCGGTGTCGATTGCCCCCACTATTCGTCTATAAAAGGCCGCCCGCTGCAGCGGAGTGAAGTATTCATCGGTCTACGCGCGGACAGCAAACATCCGATTTCTTGGGAAATAAAAGGAACTTTGATTGAAGTTGGTTGTTAAAATTACTTCTCAAAATGGATCCTCCAGTAATAACGATGTCACTGCAATTCATAACGATACAGGGCTATCTGCCTCGTCAGTAATTGTGAAAGTTTACTAAAGAAACGTCAAAGTATGAGTTATCACCATAAACCAACAGTTGTGACGTCGGCAATGTGACGTCACACATCTTAAAGGCACTTCTAAGCCTCTCCTGCTCCGATATATACAAATATATTGTAAATTACGTTAAAATAGCCTCCGTGGCGCAGTGGGATTAACACCAGCTTGCGAAACACGAGACCGCGGGTTCGAAGTCGTGTAAATTAATTACCGTGAATGATTGTGTTATAAGCTAGACGTAACTAGGTCGTCCGTGCGGTCTTTGCCCGATTGGAGGTACTGTTGGAAGGATAAGGTCAAAACTTACGGAACCTCCTAGTTGAGAATTGGCGGGAGATGGTCAATGGATGGTTTGGGTCGTTGTGTAATTTAAGTATTTAAGTTAGTAAAATAATGACAATTCAACTTAAAATGAATCCTTGTATGTCATGGTGTACAGGAGAGCCACACGCATGGTGGTCACGGCTCTCAGTAATGAGGAAACGACTAGGAAGAAGAAGAAGAAGAATGTCATGGTAACTAATGGACGCATGTCGCAACTTGACGAAATAGATTTGGATACTAACGTGATCCTCAGGCAGTCTACCAGCATAGGAACTTTTGTTATGGATTCAGTCCAACTAACATCTGCGCGGACGTAACGTCGCGCGCCTGGCTTGAAGGCCGGTGACCCGACATACGGTTTTCGCCTCCCTCCTCCGTGGCTGGCGGGAAGTAGAACCATAATCAGCATACCCTCAAGGGAAAAAAGCCTGCCTGTCTGCCTGTTACGCGCAGATCTTACTGAAATCTAACTTTTGAGTGAATCAAGTCTTAGTCGCCAAAAAATAATGATCAGAAAACTTGCTCCACTCAGATTTGTTCCCCAACTGCGATTAATTCTAATCCACGCAAGGCCAGCAAAATAATACCAAATATACATACATACATAAACTCACGCCTGTATTCCCTGAAGGGGTAGGCGGAGGTGCATTTCAGCACCCACATTTCGCCAGGTATGTATCAGTCCCACGTAATAGGTGGCGAGCCTATTGCCGTTTTCGAGCACATTTCCAGACTCCGTGCTGTTACCGAGAATTTCCTAATGGAAAAACCCAATAACAATTTACCCAACCCGGGAATCGAACCCAGGACCTCTAGATCGCACGGCACATACTTGTACCGCGAGACCACGAGGCAGTTCTTTCTACCGTTTTGTTTAAACGAAACCTGTACTTTTCATTTCAGAAACATCCAAATGTCCACGTTTCGGCTCCGTTTGTCATTACGGGTAGGACGCACTGATTGAAGACTTTCGTCTTAAGGCACTGAGGGATCGACGACTTCGAATTTTAGCTACTGTACTCCATACTTTTTTGTTTTCTTTGTGTACAATAAAGTTTTAAATAAATTCACAACGGAATACTATCATTAATTCACTGCCTCGTGATCTCGCGGTTCAAGTATGTACCGGGCAATCATGTTGTCCCGGGTTTGATTCCCGAGTGTTATTGGGTTTTTTCACTAGGAAATTCTCAGTAGCAGCACGGAGTCTGGAATTTTGCCAAAAACAGCAGTAGGCCCGCTTCCTATTGCGTTGGACGAAAACACACTAGGCGAAATGTTGGTGCTGAAACTCTGCCTACCCCTTCAGAGAATACAGGCGTGAGTATATGTATATACGTCAGTACTATATCGAGGTCAGCTGCACAAAAATACCCAAAATTATCGTTATGTAATTCAATTAAATATTGTTTTTACTAACCTTTTTGCCTCCGAGCTTTAATCAGAAATCATTTGGCTATACAGGTTGATGCCGACATCATGACATTTATTTTAAACACGTGGTCGTGGATGCATATATTTATCATCATAATCATCATCACCAGCCCATATACGTCCCACTGCTGGGCACGGGCCTCTTCTACAACCAAAAGGGCTTAGGCTAAGGGTAGACGCTGGCCTAGTGCGGATTGGCAGACTACACATCTAAAAAAAATCTAAGAAGTTTTAGGCGTTCAGGTTTCCTCACGATGTTTTCCTTCACCGTTAAAGTACGTAATAATTCATTGTGAAGACACACATAGCTTCCAAAAGTCAGAGGTGTGCCTGGGGTCTAAACTCCCGACCACCGAGATTCTCGACCGCGTGCCTAAACCTTAAGACCATCATTCATTGTATCGCAGATTTATACCTTTTTTTATTAAGTTTTTTTTTAAACATACTTTTTGTGAGTTCTACATAATTATGTACGTGGTTAAATTTGACGCGATGTCGGGGTCATACTGTAGGCAATCAGTATATAGGTCAAGTGCACGTCACATTATATCAACGCATTAAACTTACAACTGCACGCATTGACTGAACATCCGCATTAGCAAAATGAAGTCTTTATACATTATTTTCTTCCTGTGTTTGGTTCAATACAGCCTGTGTCAAAGTAAGTTGCATTACATTATATTTTTGTACACTTATTTAAAACACGCGTTAATAACAGCATTCCCGAAATTATAAACAAAATATGCACATTTTTTGCAAAAAATCGCGTTTTAAGATTTCATGATTTTCTTCCACAGTCCAACCCACAGTTGCATAATAATTTTGTTGTAGAATGTATTAGTATGTGGGGTAAACGCTTAAGAATTTTTTTTTTATTAATGGAGGCTGCTTCCAACAGGTCCCTCTGGAAGTCATTGGGAGAGGCCTATGTCCAGCAGTGGACTTCCATCGGCTGATGGATTGGATTGGATTGGAACCACTTAAAACTATGTTTGTAACAAAAAGGCACCAACTCAGCAATATGCTGGCAATACAGCCAACGCTGGTCTTCCGTTGGGCCGTTGTTTTGAAAAGGAATGATGTCACATTGTATTATTCCTTGTAGAAATAAATAAAATTAAATAAAACATTTTATACAATTAAAAATTTAGAATATAGGTAAAAATAATAAAATATTATTAAATAAATCTGCTTATAAAATTATGGAAAAAATAGCCAGTAACTTTGAGACACTACAGAGGCCAATAACAACTGGCAAAACTTTAAAACCCATCCGAAAAATTGGCGTCTGTCTAATGTCTATTGTTCTTTACTGATACTGTAATCTGTGCTAAAAACTAATAAAATGTGATATCCTATTAACTGATTAATATTTAACCAGCGTGGTAAACTAAGTCCAAACGACATAATACTTCATCTTTTCTGAATAATTTCTCACTCAAAGAGAGTTTAAACCTTAGACAATGCGGATAATTACGCTTCTAAAAGTACTGGGGTACAATGAATTTAAAGCATATTTACATTTCAGGTGACATATGTTCCTTGCCGCTGGATGGAGGGGAATGCCGGGCTCTGGTCTATAGGTACGTTACTCAACAGAGATATATCCATGACATCAATATTAAAATATCGATATTGACTATTTAGAAGTCCGGGTTCGATTCCCTGATCGGGAAAAGTGTTATTGGGTTTTTCCAATGGGAAATTCTCAATAGCAGCAAAGAGTCTGGAAATGTGACCGAAAAACGGCAATAGGCTCTCACCGTATTATGTGGGACTGATACATACCTGGCGAAATGTGGGTGCAGAAATGCACGTCTGGCTACCCCTTCGGGGAATATAGGCGTGAGTTTATGTATGTATGTATGTATGTATGTAGTTTAAAATTGACGATCCAAAAAGCTTGTAAAAGCTTATTCGAATAAAGAGTATTTTGACTTTGACTTTACTAAAATTGCTACTCAACATTATTTAGAATAACTCACTGGACTAGTTAGTACCTAGTATTTCGCCTTCACATTCACAGTATAAAGGTCAAGTTTAAAAGCATAAAAACAGGCAGGAATATAAGCATGAATTTTAAGATTTAATTCGCTTATTTTCAGATATGGATATAATACGACTGAGAAACGATGTGTAAAGTTCATGTACGGCGGTTGCCGTGGCAACGAGAATAACTTCGACACTTTAGAAGAATGCCAGAAAGCCTGTCCTAGCCCTGATGATGCCCCATCTTCGTGAATATAACTAAATATGTGTTCAAACAATATATTATTAATAAAGTTGTTTTTTTAATAAATTAATATCGTTTATCATTGAAGTTTTTTTGGCACGAATCACGTTTGCGAACTTTTAAGTAAACTGGAAATTTATCATTTTAATTACACTAAATTAAATTAAATTTTATTGAATGATAACTTATCAAACGGCCTTATCACTTTAGTGCTTCAGAATACACACCTACAGCTGCCGAATAATAATTATGTGAAGCAAGCGGACACTTCTCTAAAGATTTTAATAACAACTTGTACTTCGACAACATTTTACTGTTTATTCTACCTACAGACTAACTTACCGTGTATGTCCCTTTTTTATGTTTTGTGTATTTCTTTCCGATGTTTTAAGTTGAATTATTTATATTCCCGATAATAGACGGCGAGCATATTGCCGTTTATCAGGCATAGGTAGACTCCTTACTGCCGCTGAGGTATTTCTGACACAAAATCCCAATCGCACTTAGCCCGACCCGAATAGGTGTAAGTTGAATTTTTCCATTAGAAAATTCGTACTAACAGTACGGAGTCTGGAAATGGGCCCTAAAAATACTATTGACTCGCTGTGTTTCGTGCATTCATGGTGTCTGGGATTCTATTCCCGGGTCGGGTAAAGTGTTGATGAGTTTTCCTATGAGGAAATTCTCAGTAGCAACACGGAGTCGGGAAATATGCTTGAAAAGCGGTACTAGATAAGCCCCCAAGATTGCGAGGGACCAAAAACACAGTTGGCGAAGTGTGGATGCAAAAATGCATCTCTACCGACCCCTTTATGGAATACAGGCGTAAGATTATAAATATGTCGGAAACATAGGCCGAGTGAAAACTTTTATGACGGTTAGAGGTTATATTTCAAATAAAACTTGACAAATTATAGTACAACGAAACGTGAGACAGTTTCTAGGCACTTGTTGTCCGCTCGGTGGTTCGATGAGAATTGACGACGTTCAAGCTGCCACTCCCACTCGGCGACATCGCTTGACGCCCCCACTCTTCGACTCCGCACGGAAGTGAGCTAGACTCTGTCGAAGCGTGCTATCTGCACACTGCGTTTCGCTGTCAGTTGAAGTCCCGTACTAATGACCAACCCGACAAATAATACACCCAACAGTCACATACATACAGACCCCACACTAGGATACAAGTCCTGTGTCGTGGATTTCAGAAACTATGAGAGACTTTTCGGTCTCACGAACACCCAGACCCCAAACAAATATTTGTGGATCACACAAACATTTGTCTCGGTGCGGGGATCGAACCTGCGGCCTCTTGTTTCACAAGCTGGTGTCTAGCCAACTGCGCCACGGGGCTGTCGGGGCTTGTTATGTAAATTATTGTCGGAAAAATATGGATTTACTACTCAACGGGGAATTACAGAGAAGATTTCAAGGAGCAATCAACTAGGACCTACATAATGAGTCGAAGTATATAGTAATACTAAAACAACAGCACGAGTAATTGTTAACCAATACAATCCGTGTTTACTTATTGAGTTTGTTTAACCTTGTGACACTAGATAAATATACGTGTGGATTTTTACGAGTATTTCAGTTTGTTTTCCTCAAAACATTGACGGAATTATTATTGACCCGAACAGCCCCGGACTCAAGCGCCAAAAGTAATTTCAATAATACATTTTAGCAGAATATGTACGCGTTAATTCAAGTTCAAAAAGGTAATGTAAGACTTTTGGTAAGCCAGCCCTCGACACGTGACGCAGCGGATTCGAATCCTGTCCTCGAAAGTTTATTTATTTGTAACACTTTTTTGTACTCTTACAAACAGTATTAAAAAAGAAAAAGAAATATACAATACTCTGGCAATGCCCTTGGGCCATGCGATTCCGCTCATGATTCTCTTTCAAGGCAAAAAGTATGAAAAATGGGTAGATCTATACCAATTGTCGCCCAAAAAGAGATATATCTATTTAAACATAATATCTATTTTTATTTTAGTTTGTTAATTTTCAACCATAAATTCGTATAGTAAATATGGCCATATTTACCCCCTCTGTCGGAAATATGGCCAATTTCTACTTTTTTCAACTTGTGATAATACTATTTTACGTTTAATGTCTTTGTATTTTTTACTTTTGTTGCAAAGATAAATAGCCACTTTTTATAAATAAATATTAAACTTGTTTGTTTTAGCTTTATTGATATTAAAAATGGATAACAAACGTTAAGGTGGCCATATTAGACCCAGGCACTATACATTATCTCGATCTGCGCATCCTATTACAAAAGGTAGGAAAATAACTCTAAGGAAATTCGATCAGAAGTGAGTTTTTTAAAAGGAAAATATTATACACGTATTTACAATTTCATTAATTACATTAACTCAATAACAAAGTAACATTAACATTCATCGATTCCGACACAAAACTAACGCTAAATAATCCAGATTACAATTTACAATAAAAGAGCAAAAACCGACAGAACGACCATTATCCTAACCAACGACAATTGTCTCTTTTACCCGTCCTTTTTCCTTTTAACCGACGATATCAGCGTAAATTCTCGTGCTGGGACCGAACCGGCGTACTCCCGTTTCGCGGACCGCTGTCAAAGCAATAAAATGTCTAACTACGTCCCTGAAGATAAACTGTCCAGATAAATCACACAACACAATATTTATCGCGACAGAATTATCTCCTCTCTTGTTGAAACCGCTCGTGTCAAGTCTTGCATGATGAAATCATTATTTTTAATTTTGTTTTTGTGTTTTGTCACTGTCTGTCTCAGTGAAGGTGAGTTACAGTTGCATTGATATTAAAAATTGAGGGTGTCTGTTAATCTATACGTCCACACAAAGGTTAGGGCCTTAGACTAGATTGAAGATAATAAGCCCTGGGAGTAAGTAAATTGATCGGAGTTTTGTTTTGTTGCTACAGTTTGTATCGTTATGACATTTATAATGTAAAATTTAAATAATGTAATGAAAAAAAGACATATATTGATGTTTTTTAAAGAAAAAATGACATGTCGTGTTGCTGAGGGAGTTTCTTGCCGTTTCTTCTCCACAGCTATAAAACGTTTCGAAACGGCAATAGTTTAAAAAAATTAAGATGTGTAAAATTGACGATTCAAAAGAACTTGTAAAAGTCTATTTCAATAAAGATATTTTGACTTTGACTTTGACTTAGACCTACTTTGAGCTAGTTGTGTTCGAAGGACTTAACATACCCAAGAAATTCTTTGTGGCGAATTGTAGGGTGTGCAGGTTTCCTCACGATGTTTTTCTTCGCCGTCAAAGTGCGTGATTTATTAATACACAAAAACATCGTTGTCGAAGCAACTAATTCTGTTAACAAACAAAATACTCGTATATTTTCTAACATTAATGATTTTTCTAGCAATAAATTGTTTAAAACATTATAATATCGGCCATAGTTGCTTCTATCATTGAGATAAATAAGACTTATCTAAGAAATTCCTTTGCAGAATAAGAATGGATGTTTCAAAACTATTTGCCACGTAATAGAAGGCGAGTTAAGTTTTTTACCGGCCTTTCGTCTAAAAAAATATTTTTGCAAAAACCCTAATAATAAAAAAAAAAAAAAAAAATGCAAGGATTTGATAGTGTAAGGGTTATCTTATAATGCCGGTAGACTTATTTATTTCGTCATGTTATTTCCGGTAGATTATTTGCTGCCAATCAAAAGTGTATATTTATTACGTGCAAATAATTATGTATTTTGTGTTTACTTTATTATTACTATTTTTAAAATATGATGTAAGAGTCAACAAGTCGAATTTAAAGAAGTATATTGTTTCCGATAGTCATTTTGTATTTCCGGCGAAACTAACGTCGGTGGATTCAAACTGTCTTGCGGCATTCGGATTCGAGCGTTCGAACAGTGTACATCTCTGAGGAGAATAAACGAGTTAAGTGGAATGGAGATAATATTATTGCTGTACGACAATAATAGGTACCCCTCTGTCGCACGCCGTTTAATAATTCTACAAAAACAATGAGACAATCTGTGTTTATTAATGTGCAATTTATGAAAATAATTGTAAAATCGTATTTGTGCTCTTGTGCTTACAATAATATTCTTTTGCCTTTATTGGTTGGTACATGAATAATAAAACGGCATCCTCCGGGACCCAATTGACTACACCAACTTGTGAAACGAGAGGCTATGGGTTCGATCCTGCACTAAGTCATAATCATCATCAGCTCTTATACGTCTCACTGCTGGGCACGGGCCTCCTCTACAACTGAGAGGGTGGATCTAAGAATTTTCGTAGAACTTTTAGATGTGTATGTTTCCTCACGATGTTTTACTTCATCATGAAAGTACGAGATGATTCATTGTGAATAGTGAAACTTCGAAAAGTCGATTTAACTTGACTGTGCGCCGAGGCTAGGTTCTAAGACATTTATTTCGAGTCTAAGCAAAGTTTTCCGTAGCCCCAAAACGTACGGCACAAAACTTGTAGCAGTGCAGTGTGGCGTCAGAACTATGTATGTGTCTAGTGGGTATATTTATATATTATGTATAATATTTTTATTTTTATTTTTATAGATTCGAGATGCTCTCTTCCTGTAGAGGCAGGATGGTGTTACGGGAATGTTGAAAAGTGAGTAAATTTACATCATCTTTGGGCTAAAACAATGTGTTTTATGAAATATCAGCAATTTTTAAGTGGTAGCTACGCAGTAGTCACTTTGGACTGTGGTATATTTGGGCCGTACGACCTAGAGCAGGGTTTCTCAAACCCCTGTTAAAGTTTCCAGGTGACAGGGAACCCCTTAAGTCTTAAGTAACTAATTAAATCCACCCCAAAAGAAAATAACAAAATTGTCTGTTGAAGAAAATAAGATTTTTATTTCAAAAGAAATATATATTTTAATGTTAATGATGGGTTAGCTCAAGTCAATTTTAAAAGTAAATATGGAAAATTTTAACCTTAATTCTGATTCGGTATCAAGTCGATATCTGTATTTAGTTTTTATCATGACTATCTGTGCCGCACGTGCCTGCTAGGCATCAAGTCACCATTACGTAAATCTTGTCGCGAACCCCCTGCCGTCGAATGGCGAACCCCACTTTGATTGAGATACCCTCATCTAAAGGCCCTGGGTAGAGGTACGTATTACTGAAAATACCATTAGGAAAAAGTGTTAATGTAAATACCGTAATTAGTGAGCTGACGAAATGCTGCTGTAAAAGTAACCCTCTGCCTTTGGACAAACAAGCGTGGCTGTATAGCGATAAATGTTAATTTGATTTTACCTCCACAGATTCGCGTACGATGCCAACGCGATGAAGTGCGTCGATTTCATATATGGAGGGTGTGGAGGTAACGACAACAGGTTCGATTCCCTGGAAGAATGCCAATCTGTCTGCCATTAATCTTATATAAGACTAAAAATAACTCGGCCGGTAAGGGAGGTCTTATCACAAGGATAAAATGGACATGGTAAAACCGCTTTGCATTTGACTCATTATAGCTCAGACATTTTGCATAATAAATATTATTATTTTTGAGCTGTATTGAATTATTTTATAAATAAAGTTGTTTAATAAATTCTTGGAATTTAGTTGAAGTTTTTTTTGAACTAATCATTTCCGAAATATCAATCTCTAAGAAAAGAAAACATCTATTTTTAAAATATACACTCAAATTCATAGTTTTGATTCCACACTAAAATACATGTATCGACGTGGCTTATTGCTATAATATTGCCTTCATGATGAATAAGCGGTAATTTCATTTCATACAGATTTAGTGTCGTGGTGATCAGAAACTACGAGAAACATTTCTGTCTCATCAACACGTTAAACAAACATAGGTCTTTGGGTATTTGTCTGATGTCCGTAAATTTTATTTACAGCATAAATTACCACATCGCCGAAGCAGGAAACATTATATAATATATTAATTATTAATAAATAACATTTGAATAAACAGCAGGGGAAAGGGGTACCTAGGTTATGTCTCGTCAATGGCCTGTACTTAATTATTTTTTGGAACTTTTCTATTCTATGTTTCAATTTGACTAACAAACATTTATGGTCCGATCTAACTCCTATTTGTGTATACTTTTCACCCACTTCGAAATTGGTTATGATATTATCAATGCAGGTTGCTGTTTCAGTAGTTATTCTAGTGGGTTCAGAAAACAAACAAGTATAATTAAATGAGCTAAATAATGACACAAATTTACATTTATCAACTGAATTAACCATTAAGTTAATATTGAAATCGCCACATACTAAAACCATCTTATTATTTTTAATTTTTATAAGAATATCCTCCATTGTGGATAGGAAAATATTAATGTTCGACGAAGGAGGCCTATACACACACAATATTATATATAAATCAGTTTCCGCACATGCAACCTCACACACTCGTTCAACAGAGAGGCAGGAGATGTCCTTCCTTTCTTTGAAGTTAATGTGATTTCGGATAATAATTATCGAACCACCACCTTCCGCCGAGGTTCTATTGAACAAACTGGCGACCCTGAAACCATTCAAATTAAAACTCATAAGGTGTGCCTTCAACCAAGTCTCAGTAAAACACAGTAGGTACTTATATTAAATGTGTCACTAAAAAGTTCTATTTCTAATATTTTGCCAGAGAAACGGTTTATATTTTGATGAGATAAAACTAAATATTCAGAACCGTCTCCTTTTGTCATATCTAAAAGTTTAAATTATTCACCACATTAATTTTAGTAACATTACTAATTGTGGGGGTACAAAGGGACTTAGTCATACTACTTATGACTGTGTTAATATAGTTAGCTACAGGTGTAGCAATAAGTCTAAAAAATCTATTTGGTAGATACAATGTATCTCTTGTCAATTTACAATATTTTCCAATAAATATATTGGTCTCTAAAAATGAAAATTTGTCACTATAGTGACTAGTTAAAAAATGCATATGTCTATTTAACACATGAATATAATTATTTAATTTATCTGATACATTATTTAGGTATGGGAAGGCACACAATAAGATCCTAGGTAAATTGAGTTTTAACATTTATTCAAAGGCTTTTTCGCCGTTTAGCTTTAGCCTCATTTCGACGTAACCCTATACCTCTTAACTTAGAAATTCTTAAAAATAAAGTCCATTTAGCCCAGAAACTGATTCGACAGGCAAAAAACGAGAGCTGGCATAATTTTTGCTCTTCGGTTAATGAGTCTACAACGTCCAGTGCCATGTGGTGTAAAATGAAATGGCTGAAGGGTTACCGTGCTCCTGTGCGTCATGTGAATTCTCAATGCAGTGAGGCTTTACTTCGTTCCTTAGCTCCGGATTATGTTTCACCCTCTCCCCCTATCATTGTCAACAATAGCCGTACGTAAGAGTGCGAGATCTCCATTCATGAGCTCGAAAAATGTATTAAATCGAAGGACACATCTCCTGGATGTGATGATTTTTCATACTGTATGATCCAAAATCTCCCACGATTCTCAGGGATCATTTTGTCCATACTCAGGGGATCGTTTTGTACACCGGTTTTGTACAACGATCCTTTAATAGACCTTGAAAAAAAACGAAATAGGAGAGAAATCCTTCGAGATAATTGAGTAGAAATCTTATTAATTTGCAGAGCTATAAATTAGCTAACCATAGAATTTACTAATTGAACGAAAGGCTTTATTAACACACTTTTATTGCAATTTTCCCTTAGGGGGATCGTTATGTACACCTTTTCCCCTACGCTCTGCGGTTTTAATATGATAACCTTATCTCTTGCATTGTTTGGAGTACCTGTATAAAATCACCAAACGAACAAAAAAAGTCTGTCATTTGAAAGCAAGTGTACGAGTACTGAAAGCCCTCAAAATGAAGTTCTTCTGTGTGATATTTCTCGTCGTTCTTTACGTCTGCGTAGGTAAGATGTTTTTATAATCAATAACTAATGCGAAGTGAATATATTAACAGTTATTACACATCATCATCATCATCAGCCCATATACGTCTCACTGCTGGGCACGGGCCTCCTCTACAACTGAGAGGGTTTAGGCCTTAGTCCACCATCGAACCCGCGGCCTCTTACGGCCAGCCGGATGGTAACTTTCTAAACATCAAGCCCATCCCGCCTTTAAACAACTTCAAAGAAACACGCCCATAGTATTATTCTATACATATCTATGTATTATATATTGCAGTGGCGGTACTTCCATAGAAGTCCAAAAGCCCAGTTTGCCTTTCAAAACTCCGAATAATAATCTTTATTCTTTAAATCTTTATTTAACAAAAGCTATTAGATATATAAATGAGAATATCCTACTCCGCAATAAACAATTATAAACCAAGTTAAGAGCGTTAACACGGTTTTAGCGTAATTTGAGCAAAAACAGTACTTCTCGAACCCCTTAAAATTGATGAAAGATTCATTGTAAAAAAATGTTAATTACCAATTATTTTAGGGAATATTATCATCTAAATAGTTAGTGAAGAACATTTTAAGATTTTTGTGTACATTTGGATAAATAACAAGATAACTGAACGAAGGTTTTCATAAATTCAATTTTAGAGTCATTTTCGAGGCTCAAAATTCGGGTTAATTTATAACATATTTAATCAAAATAAAATGTTGTTGAATTAGAAATATCCCCAAGCAAATAGTTAGTGAAAAACATTTTAAGATTTAGATCCCTTATTCAAGTAATAAAAAATCTTAGGCATTCGAAATATTGAGAAATTACTGTCAATACAGTATTTTTTTTATCATATATGATACTTAATTTAATAAAACAACTACTTTTTATAATTTAAGAACGTCTACTTGAAAACAAAAAAATATTGACTTAAAGAAATTTTGCTTATTTATTTTGTTATAAATATTTTAAAATGTACTATAACACGCTATGCTCAGCCCGGTGCAAATCAGTCTAGGGATGGGCAAATGAAAAGAAAATATCGATATACATCGTATCGATATTTAAAAAAAAATGTCGTTATATATCGTTTTGATAATCGTTATCAAAAATCGTATATCGTTTTGATATCGTTTGAAAAATCGATATTTCGATATATCGATATTTTTACCGACTACGCCATTACTCAAGTAGCTCTTGTTTTTTTTTAGAACTTTAGTTGCCCTAGCTTCATAAATAGTCGAAAATTCGAGACTCGACAGTAGCTCTTGTTTATTTTTTATTTTTTTAAATTTAATTTTATATTTCAGCTTGATCAAAGTAAAACTTTAAGAAAGCTCTCTATAAAATATCGATTTTGATGTTTAGAAATAAATATCGAATATCAATATTATCAAAATAAAAATATCGACGATATATATCGATTATTTTCTGAGAAAATATCGATATTTTGATATAATTTTTTTAACGAGAGGAAAGTGCCTTAAGGTTCCTGTTCGGTACCTCGAGGGAGGCCGAAAAGGTATGTCGGGGTCACCGACCTACCAATTCAACGCTTGGGACTATTGTTGGCTGAGTTGAGTCCCTAACCAAAATCCTACGGCGGCATACCGACTAAAACCTCTCGATGGCCGACTTGCGCATTTTTGGTGGTACGGTAAATCCAGGGCGACCACCCTTAATTGTTTCCCATTGCCGCCAAGTGCTCTGTCCAAATGTGAACTCATCTTCGATAGAGGGATGTGTCTCCCATTTGACTCTATTTTTGGACGCTCATTGATATGAGCGTCCGCGGCATTCACGTGGCCATGTGCTCTGCCGCACATCTTGAGATCGTACATCTCCTGTAAGGGCGCACCTCCCCCGTAATGCGCCTAACAATCCCGATAAACCCCTATTATTCGCCTCGTACGACAGGCAGGGGATGCCGTGGCGGTATTCTTACACCCCCAAACCACAGGGCGGATACGCCGGGTCAGCCGTATTCGGTTACTCGGCACCTCCTTCGCTGTAGGCCTAGGATACCGTGCTGGGATCTTAAGTAGATACATCTGATTAATTAGCGAAAAGTAGTAACAAATTCTACGAGCAGTGATGGCCTCGAGGTTAAGGCGCGCGGTCGAGAATCTCGGTGGTCGCGGGTTCAAACCCCAGGCACACACCTCTGACTTTTCGGAATGTGTGTATTCACAATGAATTATCACTTGCTTTAACGGTGAAGGAAAACATCGTGATGAAACCTGCACACCTAAAAAAGTTCTTAGGAATTTCTTAGGTGTCTTCAAATTCTGACCTCAAAGGTCACCGATTAACTTTTGTAGCACACATAGGATCGATGGGGATTTTTAAAACATTGCTTGTAATGGTAAACCCAAGCTCTCCATCACTCTCACCACTCGCACCGAGACAACTGTTAAAAAAGTCTCTCGTAGTTTCTGATACCCACGGTGCAAGACTTGCATTTTAATGTGGGGTCAGAACAACAGTTAGGTGTATTTATTTATTTATTTATCGGCGGCGCGGGTTCAAGCCCCAGGTACACCTCTGACTTTTCGAAGTTATGTGTGTATTCACAGTGAGTTATCACTTACTTAACGGTGAAGGACAACATCGTGAGGAAACCTGCACACAGTGGCGGATTTACCAGCAGGCTGAGTAGGCTGGAGCCTAGGGCGGCAGATTTTAGGGGGCGGCAAATCTGCTCCAATTTTTTTTGTCTTACACAAATGAAAACCGCCTTAAAAAAAAACTATTTCAAAACAAATTAATATCCGCTAAAAAGAAAAAAATAATTGCGTATTCTTCTATAACTTAATAATCAAATTTTTTCTCTTCATCAATATGTATGTATGTAGTTACGATCTATGTGTTTACCACGCAAGAAGATAGGTAGGTTCCACCTATTCACTTCAAATTTAACTCAACACATACCTATGAATAATAAACAATGATCAAAATATTTTTTTGAGATCTCCTAACTAAAATGAAATGAAAAATATTAGACTACTTAAAAGTCAAACGAATTATTACGATAATATAATGTATTATGACAGCCCCGTGGCGCAGTTGGCTAGACACCAGCTTGCGAAACGAGAGGCCGCGGGTTCGATCCCCGCACCGAGACAAATGTTTGTGTGATCCACAAATATTTGTTTCGGGTCTGGGTGTATGTGAGACCGAAAAGTCTCTCGTAGTTTCTGATACCCACGACACAAGACTTGTATCTTAGTGTGGGATCAGAACTATGTATGTGACTGTTGGGTGTATTTATTTATTTATATTTATTTACCATTATTGTTATTTTTGGAGTAGGTGACAGCCAAGGTAGGTTTGTTACTACATATGCCCAAAGTTGTAGGTGAGATGTGCGTGGTTTAATTAGGTATTGTTATTCTGTCACAGTATATGTATTGTCATTCGTATAAAAGTTAACATGAAAAAAATATATTTCTTAAAGTATTCTCGTATTATTATTGCTAGGTATATTGTAGTGTTTCCTTAGCTCAACGACTCAGTGGAGCTGTGTATAGAAAAACTCTAAAATGAAAAAATAAGAACAAGAACAGTTTATCAGTAAAACGATGAACAGTGACAGTTTTCTTGAAAGTGGAAGGAGAAGCAGTATTGTAAGACCAGTAACTTCAATCGCATGCAGTGACACACTACAATCTGAAAAGCTCGGACTCTAGGCCTGTGACCGCTGGTGTACCTGAAGGTTGTGTGCTATCCCCGACTCTGTTCCTGTTCCTTCTGCATATCAATGGCCTGTTACTTAATAATAACATCCATAGTTATGCGAATCATAGTACCAGGGATGCCTTATATACTGGTTGCGAAAATTCCTCTTAGGAACAAGTCAATGAGTGCCGGAATAATCTTGTTTCGGAAATCGACTATTTGTTGGATCAAGTCGCAAACTAGGGGAAGGCACTAAGTAGTCCGGGATTTTGGATCATGATCTTCGGGGGCGGCCGTACGCATTCAGTAAAATGCGTCCACCGGCGCCCCCCTCTCACCCAAAGTCTCCGACTGGAGCTCCTGAGTGAAGTCGTTGTTGCTCTCTTTCTGGTCACCCCGGATTCTACTCCTCCACCGATGCCAACACGTCCGTGGTCGGTGAGGGACGGATCATTGGTGGGATCATTTACGTGCTCGGCATTAGAGGCCTCGGAGGTTCCAATTCCAGGCGTTACGCCTGAGGAGCTTCAGGCAGCAGTACTGCGGCTACGGAGAAAGAACACCGCCCTGGGGCTCGACGTCATCCCAGGACGTGTGTGGGTCCAATTCGTCGAGTAATTGGGTGAGAGATTCCGCGGTCTCTTCTCCGCGTGTCTAGAGCAGGGCGTCTTCCCATCGCGTTGTAAGACTGGGAAGATAGTCCTGCTGAGAAAGAAGGAGCGTCCTGCAGAGTCGCCATCGGCCTACCGGCCCATAGTGTTTGCTCGCCAAGCTCTTTGAGCGTATGATTCATGCGCGCCTCATCGAGCATCTGGAAAGGGTCGGTTCGGACCTGGCATCGTGCCAGTATGGGTTTCGGAAAGGCCGATCAACTGTCACCACAATTCTGCGGGTGAATACGCACGCGGAGGAGGCAGTCGCCCAGGGCAAATGCGTGGTGGCGGGGTCACTCGACATCGCCAACGCCTTTAACACATTGCCCTGGCCCTGCATAGAGGAAGCTCTTCGGTACCACGTTGTGCCGTCCTATCTCCGACGCTTAGTGCACTCATACCTTTCCAACTGGGGTGTAGTGTATCCGGGCGCTGACGGGAGGTACCGTAGAGAAATGTCGTGCAGTGTCCTACAGGGGTCGGTCCTAGGATCCTTTCTGTGGAACATCGGGTATGACTGGGTACTCCGTAGTGTGGTTTGTTACGCTGACGACACGTTGGTGACAGCGTGTGCCGGGACGTTTCCGGAGGAAGTCAACCTCGCCGCGCTAGGCACAAGCCACGTGGTGAGGAGAATTCGGCGGCTGAGCCTCGCGGTGGCCCTTCAGAAATCCGAGGCCAGCTGCTTTAACAGGCCTCTTAAGCAGCCACCTGCAGAGGCTTATCTGACGATAGAGGGCGTGGGTATCCAAATCGGCTCCACGATCAAATACCTTGGTATCGTGTTGGATAGCCGGTGACATTTATGGGTCCACTTCAGCAGATTAAAGCTGAAATTAATTAGGGCAGCGGGTGCGTTATCTACTCTTCTGCCCAATCTCGAAGGTCCCGGCACTCCTTGCCGATGATTATTCGCGGGAGTCGTGCGATCAATGGCCCTATACGGTTGCCCCGCTTGAGCAGAGTCCCTGGCCATACGTCGCCAGGCCTTTTTGCGGCTACCGTAGCGGGTAGTTGCGCAGCGGATGATCAGGGGCTATCGCGCGATTTCCCACGAGGTGGCCTGCGTTTTGGCCGGTTTCCTTCCCTGGGATCCTGACGCCTGGATCCTCTCGTCGGTCTACCATAAGCGAGAGGAGGCGTCTCGTTGAGGGGATCGACCGGCCCTAAGAGAGGTAGAGGCCAAGAGGGCCTCCTTACGCTTGGCCGCCGTGGAGGAGTGGCGTTCCAGGCTGGATAGTCCCAGAGCTTCAGTCGCAGCAGTGCGTCCTGTCCATAGTCAGTGGTTGGATAGGCGCCACGGTATGATGACGTTCAGCCTGTCACAGGTTCTGTTGGGATATGGTTGTTTCGGCTGGTTCCTGTGGCGGGTGGCCAGAAGAGAAGATTCCGCCGTATGTCACAACTGTGACAACTGCCCGGAGGAAACAGCCCAGCACACTCGGTCGGATTGTACGGCCTAGCATGAAGAGCGAAGCGCACTCCGCGCAGCCCTCGGAGCGGACCTCGCGTCGTTCTCGAGGGGAAAGCTGTTTATGGCTCTACTTCCCGCCAGCCCCGGGGGAGGGGGGGGCGGGAAGCGTATGTCGGGGTCACCGGTCTTCCAGCCCGGCGCGCGGCGACGTCATGTCCGCGCAGATGTTAGTGCCGGGCTGGGTCCCTAACAAAATTCCCTAAACCGGCATACCGACCAAAACCCCCCGGTGGCCATCTCCGCGCCGAGTGGGGCGACCGCGGTACGTTGGCGAGAAGCGCCAACCGTAATGCCGCAGCCGCCCGGTGCGCCTCCGAGACGTTAATGTCTCGGCCGTCTCGGAGTATGTAGGGGACGCAGTTGCACCCCCACTAGCTTGGTTCGGGCGCCCCGGTTGTGAATGGGCGCCCGCGACGTACACAGGCCACAATGCCGCCGCCCCTCTCGGGGTCACTTTCAGTGAGGACGCGCCGCCCCCGCAGCGCGCCCAGCGACCCCAAGGGCCCCTTTGAGTCGCCTTTTACGACAGGCAGGGGATACCGTGGTGGGATTCTAACGCCCCCTTGCCACAGGGCAGGGCGCCGGGTCTAGTTATCTCTGTCGACCCGGCGCCTCCTTCTCTGACGTCTTTGGCGGGCGGGATCGTTGATCTCTCGATCCCGCTCCGCGCTCTCCTTCTGCGACATGACGTGCTCGCAGAAGGAGAGCATCGCTCGCCACGACCTCGGACTCCCGACCATTGAAGATACGACGGCCGGGAGCGAGAGGTCGCCACCAACAATAGCGCGGAGAGCGCTGCGCTCCGTCTCCCAGGCTGGACACTCTTGTAGTGTGTGCTGGGCTGTGTCGTCCGGGCAGTTGTCACAGTGGTGACACACGGCCGACTCCTCCTTCAGAGCCACCCGACACAGGTAGTGGCCGAAGCATCCGTGCCCCGACAATACCTGCGTCAGGCGAAACGTCGCCGCACCGTGGCGCCTGTCCACTCACTGGTCGAGGACAGGACGCACTGCCTCGACGGTCCTAGCACCAGCACTGGGATCCTCCAGCCTGGTTCGCCATTCCTCCACGGCGGCCGTACGGAGGGAGGCTTTTATTGCCTCAACCTCTCTCGGGGCCAGTCTGTCCCCGCGACTTGACGCCTCCTCCCGCTGATGATAAAGACGCGAGAGGTATTTGGCGTCAAGATCCCACGGCAGGGACCCGGCCAAGACGCAGGCCGCCTCGTAGGAGATCGTGCGGTAGCCCCTGATCAGTCGCTGCGCCAGCGCACGCTGAGGCCTGCGCAGAAGAGCGACGCAGCGCCTGTTCAGGGACTCGGCCCATACTGGGCTTCCATACAACGCCATAGACCGCACGACTCCCATGTACATCCTTCGGCAAGGGATGCCTGGACCTTCCAGGTTGGGCAGCAGGCCAGACAGAGCGCCTGCTACCCGCAGCAGCTTCGGCTGCAACTCCTCAAAATGGGCGCGGAATTCCCACCGACTGTCGAGCAGCAGCCCCAAGTATTTGAGCTGCTTGCCGATGGGAATTCGCACGCCCTGAACCTCGATGTGGGCCCCAGCCGGTGGTCCCATCCGAGGCCGGTGAAAACAAATGGCCTCGGATTTGTGGAGGGCCACCGTGAGGCCCAACCGCCGAATCCTCCTCGCCACGTTGCCAGTTCCAACCGCGGCGAGGTCGGCGGCCTCCTGGAAGGTCCCGCCCGTCGCAGTGACGAGCGTGTCGTCGGCGTAACAGAATACGCCGACGCCCCGGGGGTTGGCACCACGGAGCACCCAGTCGTAGCCGATGTTCCACAGAAGGGGCCCAAGAACCGACCCCTGTGGAACACCGCACGACACCGCTCTTCGGTACCACCCGTTGGCGCCCGGATACACCACGTCCCTGTTGGAGAGGTACGAGTGCACCAGACGCCTGAGATAGGGTGGCACCACGTGGTACCGCAGTGAACAAGGACAGCCTGGACAACCAGGATACCCAGGACAACCAGGATACCCAGGACAGCCTGGACAACCAGGATACCCAGGAAAACAAGGACAGCCGGACAACCAGGATACCCAGGACAGCCTGGACAACCAGGATACCCAGGACAGCCTGGACAACCAGGATACCCAGGACAGCCTGGACAACCAGGATACCCAGGGCAACAAGGTTACCAAGGACAGCCTGGACAACCAGGATACCCAGCACAACAAGGACAGCCTGGACAACCAGGATACCCAGCACAACAAGGACAGCCTGGACAACCAGGATACCCAGGACAACAAGGACAGCCTGGACAACCAGGATACCCAGGACGGCCTGGACAACCAGGATACCCAGGACAGCCTGGACAACCAGGATACCCAGGACAACAAGGTTACCCAGGACAGCCTGGACAACCAGGATACCCAGGACAGCCTGGACAACCAGGATACCCAGGACAACAAGGACAGCCTGGACAACCAGGATACCCAGGACAACAAGGACATCCAGGACAGCCAGGTTACCCAGGACAGCCTGGACAACCAGGACAACCAGGATACCCTGGACAACCAGGATACCCAGGACAACAAGGACAGCCAGGACAGCCAGGTTACCCAGGACAACAAGGACAGCCTGGACAACCAGGATACCCAGGATAACAAGGACAGCCTGGACAACCAGGATACCCAGGATAACAAGGACAGCCAGGACAGCCAGGTTATCCAGGACAACAAGGACAGCCTGGACAACCAGGATACCCAGGATAACAAGGACAGCCAGGACAGCCAGGATACCCAGGACAGCCTGGACAACCAGGATACCCAGGACAGCCTGGACAGCCTGGATACCCAGGACAACAAGGACAGCCTGGACAACCAGGATACCCAGGACAACAAGGACATCCAGGACAGCCAGGTTACCCAGGACAGCCTGGACAACCAGGACAACCAGGATACCCTGGACAACCAGGATACCCAGGACAACAAGGACAGCCAGGACAGCCAGGTTACCCAGGACAACAAGGACAGCCTGGACAACCAGGATACCCAGGATAACAAGGACAGCCAGGGCAGCCAGGATACCCAGGACAACAAGGACAGCCTGGACAACCAGGATACCCAGGACAACAAGGACATCCAGGACAGCCAGGTTACCCAGGACAGCCTGGACAACCAGGATACCCAGGACAACAAGGACAACCTGGACAGCCTGGACAACCAGGATACCCAGGACAACAAGGACAACCTGGACAACCAGGACACCCAGGACAACAAGGACAGCCTGGACAACAAGGACAGCCTGGACAACCAGGATACCCAGGACAACTAGGACAACCTGGACAGCCTGGACAACCAGGATACCCAGGACAACAAGGACAACCTGGACAACCAGGACACCCAGGACAACAAGGACAGCCTGGACAACCAGGATACCCAGGACAACAAGGACAGCCTGGACAACCAGGATACCCAGGACAGCCTGGACAACCAGGATACCCAGGACAACAAGGACAGCCTGGACAACCAGGATACCCAGGACAGCCTGGACAACCAGGATACCCAGGACAACAAGGACAACCTGGACAACCAGGATACCCAGGACAACAAGGATACCCAGGACAACAAGGACAGCCAGGACAGCCAGGTTACCCAGGACAACAAGGACAGCCTGGACAACCAGGATACCCAGGATAACAAGGACAGCCTGGACAACCAGGATACCCAGGATAACAAGCTCAGCCAGGACAGCCAGGTTATCCAGGACAGCCTGGACAACCAGGATACCCAGGACAACAAGGACAGCCTGGACAACCAGGATACCCAGGACAACAAGGACAGCCTGGACAACCAGGATACCCAGGACAGCCTGGACAACCAGGATACCCAGGACAGCCTGGACAACCAGGATACCCAGGACAACAAGGACATCCAGGACAGCCAGGTTACCCAGGACAGCCTGGACAACCAGGACAACCAGGATACCCTGGACAACCAGGATACCCAGGACAACAAGGACAGCCAGGACAGCCAGGATACCCAGGATAACAAGGACAGCCAGGACAGCCAGGTTATCCAGGACAACAAGGACAGCCTGGACAACCAGGATACCCAGGACAACAAGGACAGCCTGGACAACCAGGATACCCAGGACGGCCTGGACAACCAGGACAACCAGGATACCCTGGACAAACAGGATACCCAGGACAGTCTGGACAACCAGGATACCCAGGACAACAAGGACAACCTGGACAACCAGGATACCCAGGACAACAAGGACAGCCTGGACAACCAGGATACCCAGGACAGCCTGGACAACCAGGATACCCAGGACAGCCTGGACAACCAGGATACCCAGGACAGCCTGGACAGCCAGGTTACCCAGGACAACAAGGACAGCCTGGACAACCAGGATACCCAGGACAGGCTGGACAACCAGGATACCCAGGACAACAAGGACAGCCTGGACAACCAGGATACCCAGGACAGCCTGGACAACCAGGATACCCAGGACAGCCTGGACAGCCAGGTTACCCAGGACAACAAGGACAGCCTGGACAACCAGGATACCCAGGACAACAAGGACAACCAGGACAACCAGGATACCCTGGACAACCAGGATACCCAGGACAACAAGGACAGCCAGGACAGCCAGGTTACCCAGGACAACAAGGACAGCCTGGACAACCAGGATACCCAGGATAACAAGGACAGCCTGGACAACCAGGATACCCAGGATAACAAGGACAGCCAGGACAGCCAGGTTATCCAGGACAACAAGGACAGCCTGGACAACCAGGATACCCAGGATAACAAGGACAGCCAGGACAGCCAGGATACCCAGGACAGCCTGGACAACCAGGATACCCAGGACAACAAGGACAGCCTGGACAACCAGGATACCCAGGACGGCCTGGACAACCAGGACAACCAGGATACCCTGGACAAACAGGATACCCAGGACAGTCTGGACAACCAGGATACCCAGGACAACAAGGACAGCCTGGACAACCAGGATACCCAGGACAGCCTGGACAACCAGGATACCCAGGACAGCCTGGACAGCCAGGTTACCCAGGACAACAAGGACAGCCTGGACAACCAGGATACCCTGGACAACCAGGATACCCAGGACAACAAGGACAGCCAGGACAGCCAGGATACCCAGGATAACACGGACAGCCAGGACAGCCAGGTTATCCAGGACAACAAGGACAGCCTGGACAACCAGGATACCCAGGATAACAAGGACAGCCAGGACAGCCAGGATACCCAGGACAGCCTGGACATCCAGGATACCCAGGACAACAAGGACAGCCTGGACAACCAGGATACCCAGGACGGCCTGGACAACAGAATACAGAATACGCCGACGCCCCGGGGGTTGGCACCACGGAGCACCCAGTCGTAGCCGATGTTCCACAGAAGGGGCCCAAGAACCGACCCCTGTGGAACACCGCACGACACCGCTCTTCGGTACCACCCGTTGGCGCCCGGATACACCACGTCCCTGTTGGAGAGGTACGAGTGCACCAGACGCCTGAGATAGGGTGGCACCACGTGGTACCGCAGTGAACAAGGACAGCCTGGACAACCAGGATACCCAGGACAACCAGGATACCCAGGACAGCCTGGACAACCAGGATACCCAGGAAAACAAGGACAGCCGGACAACCAGGATACCCAGGACAGCCTGGACAACCAGGATACCCAGGACAGCCTGGACAACCAGGATACCCAGGACAGCCTGGACAACCAGGATACCCAGGGCAACAAGGTTACCAAGGACAGCCTGGACAACCAGGATACCCAGCACAACAAGGACAGCCTGGACAACCAGGATACCCAGCAAAACAAGGACAGCCTGGACAACCAGGATACCCAGGACAACAAGGACAGCCTGGACAACCAGGATACCCAGGACGGCCTGGACAACCAGGATACCCACGACAGCCTGGACAACCAGGATACCCAGGACAACAAGGTTACCCAGGACAGCCTGGACAACCAGGATACCCAGGACAGCCTGGACAACCAGGATACCCAGGACAACAAGGACAGCCTGGACAACCAGGATACCCAGGACAACAAGGACATCCAGGACAGCCAGGTTACCCAGGACAGCCTGGACAACCAGGACAACCAGGATACCCTGGACAACCAGGATACCCAGGACAACAAGGACAGCCAGGACAGCCAGGTTACCCAGGACAACAAGGACAGCCTGGACAACCAGGATACCCAGGATAACAAGGACAGCCAGGGCAGCCAGGATACCCAGGACAACAAGGACAGCCTGGACAACCAGGATACCCAGGACAACAAGGACATCCAGGACAGCCAGGTTACCCAGGACAGCCTGGACAACCAGGATACCCAGGACAACAAGGACAACCTGGACAGCCTGGACAACCAGGATACCCAGGACAACAAGGACAACCTGGACAACCAGGACACCCAGGACAACAAGGACAGCCAGGACAGCCAGGTTACCCAGGACAACAAGGACAGCCTGGACAACCAGGATACCCAGGATAACAAGGACAGCCTGGACAACCAGGATACCCAGGATAACAAGGACAGCCAGGACAGCCAGGTTATCCAGGACAACAAGGACAGCCTGGACAACCAGGATACCCAGGATAACAAGGACAGCCAGGACAGCCAGGATACCCAGGACAGCCTGGACAACCAGGATACCCAGGACAGCCTGGACAGCCTGGATACCCAGGACAACAAGGACAGCCTGGACAACCAGGATACCCAGGACAACAAGGACATCCAGGACAGCCAGGTTACCCAGGACAGCCTGGACAACCAGGACAACCAGGATACCCTGGACAACCAGGATACCCAGGACAACAAGGACAGCCAGGACAGCCAGGTTACCCAGGACAACAAGGACAGCCTGGACAACCAGGATACCCAGGATAACAAGGACAGCCAGGGCAGCCAGGATACCCAGGACAACAAGGACAGCCTGGACAACCAGGATACCCAGGACAACAAGGACATCCAGGACAGCCAGGTTACCCAGGACAGCCTGGACAACCAGGACAACCAGGATACCCTGGACAACCAGGATACCCAGGACAGCCTGGACATCCAGGATACCCAGGACAACAAGGTTACCCAGGACAGCCTGGACAACCAGGATACCCAGGACAACAAGGACAGCCTGGACAACCAGGATACCCAGGACGGCCTGGACAACCAGGATACCCACGACAGCCTGGACAACCAGGATACCCAGGACAACAAGGTTACCCAGGACAGCCTGGACAACCAGGATACCCAGGACAGCCTGGACAACCAGGATACCCAGGACAACAAGGACAGCCTGGACAACCAGGATACCCAGGACAACAAGGACATCCAGGACAGCCAGGTTACCCAGGACAGCCTGGACAACCAGGACAACCAGGATACCCTGGACAACCAGGATACCCAGGACAACAAGGACAGCCAGGACAGCCAGGTTACCCAGGACAACAAGGACAGCCTGGACAACCAGGATACCCAGGATAACAAGGACAGCCTGGACAACCAGGATACCCAGGATAACAAGGACAGCCAGGACAGCCAGGTTATCCAGGACAACAAGGACAGCCTGGACAACCAGGATACCCAGGATAACAAGGACAGCCAGGACAGCCAGGATACCCAGGACAGCCTGGACAACCAGGATACCCAGGACAGCCTGGACAGCCTGGATACCCAGGACAACAAGGACAGCCTGGACAACCAGGATACCCAGGACAACAAGGACATCCAGGACAGCCAGGTTACCCAGGACAGCCTGGACAACCAGGACAACCAGGATACCCTGGACAACCAGGATACCCAGGACAACAAGGACAGCCAGGACAGCCAGGATACCCAGGACAACAAGGACAGCCTGGACAACCAGGATACCCAGGATAACAAGGACAGCCAGGGCAGCCAGGATACCCAGGACAACAAGGACAGCCTGGACAACCAGGATACCCAGGACAACAAGGACATCCAGGACAGCCAGGTTACCCAGGACAGCCTGGACAACCAGGACAACCAGGATACCCTGGACAACCAGGATACCCAGGACAGCCTGGACATCCAGGATACCCAGGACAACAAGGTTACCCAGGACAGCCTGGACAACCAGGATACCCAGGACAACAAGGACAACCTGGACAACCAGGATACCCAGGACAGCCTGGACAACCAGGATACCCAGGACAACAAGGACATCCAGGACAGCGAGGTTACCCAGGACAGCCTGGACAACCAGGACAACCAGGATACCCTGGACAAACAGGATACCCAGGACAGCCTGGACAACCAGGATACCCAGGACAACAAGGACAGCCTGGACAACCAGGATACCCAGGACAGCCTGGACAACCAGGATACCCAGGACAACAAGGACAACCTGGACAACCAGGATACCCAGGACAACAAGGACAGCCTGGACAACCAGGATACCCAGGACAGCCTGGACAACCAGGATACCCAGGACAGCCTGGACAGCCAGGTTACCCAGGACAACAAGGACAACCTGGACAACCAGGATACCCAGGACAACAAGGACAGCCTGGACAACCAGGATACCCAGGACAGCCTGGACAACCAGGATACCCAGGACAACAAGGACAGCCTGGACAACCAGGATACCCAGGACAGCCTGGACAACCAGGATACCCAGGACAACAAGGACAACCTGGACAACCAGGATACCCAGGACAACAAGGACAGCCTGGACAACCAGGATACCCAGGACAGCCTGGACAACCAGGATACCCAGGACAGCCTGGACAGCCAGGTTACCCAGGACAACAAGGACAACCTGGACAACCAGGATACCCAGGACAACAAGGACAGCCTGGACAACCAGGATACCCAGGACAGCCTGGACAACCAGGATACCCAGGACAGCCTTGACAACCAGGATACCCAGGACAACAAGGACATCCAGGACAGCCAGGTTACCCAGGACAGCCTGGACAACCAGGACAACCAGGATACCCTGGACAACCAGGATACCCAGGACAACAAGGACAGCCAGGACAGCCAGGATACCCAGGATAACAAGGACAGCCAGGACAGCCAGGTTATCCAGGACAACAAGGACAGCCTGGACAACCAGGATACCCAGGACAACAAGGACAGCCTGGACAACCAGGATACCCAGGATAACAAGGACAGCCAGGACAGCCAGGATACCCAGGACAGCCTGGACAACCAGGATACCCAGGACGGCCTGGACAACCAGGACAACCAGGATACCCTGGACAAACAGGATACCCAGGACAGTCTGGACAACCAGGATACCCAGGACAACAAGGACAACCTGGACAACCAGGATACCCAGGACAACAAGGACAGCCTGGACAACCAGGATACCCAGGACAGCCTGGACAACCAGGATACCCAGGACAGCCTGGACAGCCAGGTTACCCAGGACAACAAGGACAGCCTGGACAACCAGGATACCCAGGACAGCCTGGACAACCAGGATACCCAGGACAACAAGGACAGCCTGGACAACCAGGATACCCAGGACAGCCTGGACAACCAGGATACCCAGGACAACAAGGACAGCCTGGACAACCAGGATACCCAGGACAACAAGGACATCCAGGATACCCAGGACAACAAGGTTACCCAGGACAGCCTGGACAACCAGGATACCCAGGACAACAAGGACAACCTGGACAACCAGGATACCCAGGACAACAAGGACAGCCTGGACAACCAGGATACCCAGGACAGCCTGGACATCCAGGATACCCAGGACAACAAGGTTACCCAGGACAGCCAGGACAGCCAGGTTATCCAGGACAACAAGGACAACCTGGACAACCAGGATACCCAGGACAGCCTGGACAACCAGGATACCCAGGACAACAAGGACATCCAGGACAGCGAGGTTACCCAGGACAGCCTGGACAACCAGGACAACCAGGATACCCTGGACAAACAGGATACCCAGGACAGCCTGGACAACCAGGATACCCAGGACAACAAGGTTACCCAGGACAGCCTGGACAACCAGGACAACCAGGATACCCTGGACAACCAGGATACCCAGGACAACAAGGACAGCCAGGACAGCCAGGTTACCCAGGACAACAAGGACAGCCTGGACAACCAGGATACCCAGGATAACAAGGACAGCCTGGACAACCAGGATACCCTGGACATACAGGATACCCAGGACAGTCTGGACAACCAGGATACCCAGGACAACAAGGACAACCTGGACAACCAGGATACCCAGGACAACAAGGACAGCCTGGACAACCAGGATACCCAGGACAGCCTGGACAACCAGGATACCCAGGACAGCCTGGACAGCCAGGTTACCCAGGACAACAAGGACAGCCTGGACAACCAGGATACCCAGGACAGCCTGGACAACCAGGATACCCAGGACAACAAGGACAGCCTGGACAACCAGGATACCCAGGACAACAAGGACAGCCTGGACAACCAGGATACCCAGGACAGCCTGGACAACCAGGATACCCAGGACAACAAGGACAGCCTGGACAACCAGGATACCCAGGACAACAAGGACATCCAGGATACCCAGGACAACAAGGTTACCCAGGACAGCCTGGACAACCAGGATACCCAGGACAACAAGGACAACCTGGACAACCAGGATACCCAGGACAACAAGGACAGCCTGGACAACCAGGATACCCAGGACGGCCTGGACAACCAGGACAACCAGGATACCCTGGACAAACAGGATACCCAGGACAGTCTGGACAACCAGGATACCCAGGACAACAAGGACAGCCAGGACAGCCAGGTTACCCAGGACAACAAGGACAGCCTGGACAACCAGGATACCCAGGATAACAAGGACAGCCTGGACAACCAGGATACCCAGGATAACAAGGACAGCCAGGACAGCCAGGTTATCCAGGACAAAAAGGACAGCCTGGACAACCAGGATACCCAGGATAACAAGGACAGCCAGGACAGCCAGGATACCCAGGACAGCCTGGACAACCAGGATACCCAGGACAACAAGGACAGCCTGGACAACCAGGATACCCAGGACAGCCTGGACAACCAGGATACCCAGGACAGCCTGGACAGCCAGGTTACCCAGGACAACAAGGACAGCCTGGACAACCAGGATACCCAGGACAACAAGGACAGCCTGGACAACCAGGATACCCAGGACAACAAGGACATCCAGGATACCCAGGACAACAAGGTTACCCAGGACAGCCTGGACAACCAGGATACCCAGGACAACAAGGACAACCTGGACAACCAGGATACCCAGGACAACAAGGACAGCCTGGACAACCAGGATACCCAGGACAGCCTGGACATCCAGGATACCCAGGACAACAAGGTTACCCAGGACAGCCTGGACAACCAGGATACCCAGGACAACAAGGACAACCTGGACAACCAGGATACCCAGGACAGCCTGGACAACCAGGATACCCAGGACAACAAGGACAACCTGGACAACCAGGATACCCAGGACAGCCTGGACAACCAGGATACCCAGGACAACAAGGTTACCCAGGACAGCCTGGACAACCAGGACAACCAGGATACCCTGGACAACCAGGATACCCAGGACAACAAGGACAGCCAGGACAGCCAGGTTACCCAGGACAACAAGGACAGCCTGGACAACCAGGATACCCAGGATAACAAGGACAGCCAGGACAGCCAGGTTATCCAGGACAAAAAGGACAGCCTGGACAACCAGGATACCCAGGATAACAAGGACAGCCAGGACAGCCAGGATACCCAGGACAGCCTGGACAACCAGGATACCCAGGACAACAAGGACAGCCTGGACAACCAGGATACCCAGGACGGCCTGGACAACCAGGACAACCAGGATACCCTGGACAAACAGGATACCCAGGACAGTCTGGACAACCAGGATACCCAGGACAACAAGGACAACCTGGACAACCAGGATACCCAGGACAACAAGGACAGCCTGGACAACCAGGATACCCAGGACAGCCTGGACAACCAGGATACCCAGGACAGCCTGGACAACCAGGATACCCAGGACAGCCTGGACATCCAGGATACCCAGGACAACAAGGTTACCCAGGACAGCCTGGACAACCAGGATACCCAGGACAACAAGGACAACCTGGACAACCAGGATACCCAGGACAACAAGGACAGCCTGGACAACCAGGATACCCAGGACAACAAGGACAACCTGGACAGCCTGGACAACCAGGATACCCAGGACAACAAGGACAACCTGGACAACCAGGACACCCAGGACAACAAGGACAGCCTGGACAACCAGGATACCCAGGACAACAAGGACAGCCTGGACAACCAGGATACCCAGGACAACTAGGACAACCTGGACAGCCTGGACAACCAGGATACCCAGGACAACAAGGACAACCTGGACAACCAGGACACCCAGGACAACAAGGACAGCCTGGACAACCAGGATACCCAGGACAACAAGGACAGCCTGGACAACCAGGATACCCAGGACAGCCTGGACAACCAGGATACCCAGGACAACAAGGACAGCCTGGACAACCAGGATACCCAGGACAGCCTGGACAACCAGGATACCCAGGACAACAAGGACAACCTGGACAACCAGGATACCCAGGACAACAAGGATACCCAGGACAACAAGGACAGCCAGGACAGCCAGGTTACCCAGGACAACAAGGACAGCCTGGACAACCAGGATACCCAGGATAACAAGGACAGCCTGGACAACCAGGATACCCAGGATAACAAGCTCAGCCAGGACAGCCAGGTTATCCAGGACAGCCTGGACAACCAGGATACCCAGGACAACAAGGACAGCCTGGACAACCAGGATACCCAGGACAACAAGGACAGCCTGGACAACCAGGATACCCAGGACAGCCTGGACAACCAGGATACCCAGGACAACAAGGACAGCCTGGACAACCAGGATACCCAGGACAGCCTGGACAACCAGGATACCCAGGACAACAAGGACAACCTGGACAACCAGGATACCCAGGACAACAAGGACAGCCTGGACAACCAGGATACCCAGGACAGCCTGGACAACTAGGATACCCAGGACAGCCTGGACAGCCAGGTTACCCAGGACAACAAGGACAGCCTGGACAACCAGGATACCCAGGACAACAAGGACAACCAGGACAACCAGGATACCCTGGACAACCAGGATACCCAGGACAACAAGGACAGCCAGGACAGCCAGGTTACCCAGGACAACAAGGACAGCCTGGACAACCAGGATACCCAGGATAACAAGGACAGCCAGGACAGCCAGGTTATCCAGGACAACAAGGACAGCCTGGACAACCAGGATACCCAGGATAACAAGGACAGCCAGGACAGCCAGGATACCCAGGACAGCCTGGACAACCAGGATACCCAGGACAACAAGGACAGCCTGGACAACCAGGATACCCAGGACGGCCTGGACAACCAGGACAACCAGGATACCCTGGACAAACAGGATACCCAGGACAGTCTGGACAATCAGGATACCCAGGACAACAAGGACAACCTGGACAACCAGGATACCCAGGACAACAAGGACAGCCTGGACAACCAGGATACCCAGGACATCAAGGACATCCAGGACAGCCAGGTTACCCAGGACAGCCTGGACAACCAGGACAACCAGGATACCCTGGACAACCAGGATACCCAGGACAACAAGGACAGCCAGGACAGCCAGGATACCCAGGATAACAAGGACAGCCAGGACAGCCAGGTTATCCAGGACAACAAGGACAGCCTGGACAACCAGGATACCCAGGACAACAAGGACAGCCTGGACAACCAGGATACCCAGGACAGCCTGGACATCCAGGATACCCAGGACAACAAGGTTACCCAGGACAGCCTGGACAACCAGGATACCCAGGACAACAAGGACAACCTGGACAACCAGGATACCCAGGACAACAAGGACATCCAGGACAGCCAGGTTACCCAGGACAGCCTGGACAACCAGGACAACCAGGATACCCTGGACAACCAGGATACCCAGGACAACAAGGACAGCCAGGACAGCCAGGTTACCCAGGACAACAAGGACAGCCTGGACAACCAGGATACCCAGGATAACAAGGACAGCCTGGACAACCAGGATACCCAGGATAACAAGGACAGCCAGGACAGCCAGGTTATCCAGGACAACAAGGACAGCCTGGACAACCAGGATACCCAGGATAACAAGGACAGCCAGGACAGCCAGGATACCCAGGACAGCCTGGACAACCAGGATACCCAGGACAGCCTGGACAGCCTGGATACCCAGGACAACAAGGACAGCCTGGACAACCAGGATACCCAGGACAACAAGGACATCCAGGACAGCCAGGTTACCCAGGACAGCCTGGACAACCAGGACAACCAGGATACCCTGGACAACCAGGATACCCAGGACAACAAGGACAGCCAGGACAGCCAGGTTACCCAGGACAACAAGGACAGCCTGGACAACCAGGATACCCAGGATAACAAGGACAGCCAGGGCAGCCAGGATACCCAGGACAACAAGGACAGCCTGGACAACCAGGATACCCAGGACAACAAGGACATCCAGGACAGCCAGGTTACCCAGGACAGCCTGGACAACCAGGATACCCAGGACAACAAGGACAACCTGGACAGCCTGGACAACCAGGATACCCAGGACAACAAGGACAACCTGGACAACCAGGACACCCAGGACAACAAGGACAGCCTGGACAACAAGGACAGCCTGGACAACCAGGATACCCAGGACAACTAGGACAACCTGGACAGCCTGGACAACCAGGATACCCAGGACAACAAGGACAACCTGGACAACCAGGACACCCAGGACAACAAGGACAGCCTGGACAACCAGGATACCCAGGACAACAAGGACAGCCTGGACAACCAGGATACCCAGGACAGCCTGGACAACCAGGATACCCAGGACAACAAGGACAGCCTGGACAACCAGGATACCCAGGACAGCCTGGACAACCAGGATACCCAGGACAACAAGGACAACCTGGACAACCAGGATACCCAGGACAACAAGGATACCCAGGACAACAAGGACAGCCAGGACAGCCAGGTTACCCAGGACAACAAGGACAGCCTGGACAACCAGGATACCCAGGATAACAAGGACAGCCTGGACAACCAGGATACCCAGGATAACAAGCTCAGCCAGGACAGCCAGGTTATCCAGGACAGCCTGGACAACCAGGATACCCAGGACAACAAGGACAGCCTGGACAACCAGGATACCCAGGACAACAAGGACAGCCTGGACAACCAGGATACCCAGGACAGCCTGGACAACCAGGATACCCAGGACAACAAGGACATCCAGGACAGCCAGGTTACCCAGGACAGCCTGGACAACCAGGACAACCAGGATACCCTGGACAACCAGGATACCCAGGACAACAAGGACAGCCAGGACAGCCAGGATACCCAGGATAACAAGGACAGCCAGGACAGCCAGGTTATCCAGGACAACAAGGACAGCCTGGACAACCAGGATACCCAGGACAACAAGGACAGCCTGGACAACCAGGATACCCAGGACGGCCTGGACAACCAAGACAACCAGGATACCCTGGACAAACAGGATACCCAGGACAGTCTGGACAACCAGGATACCCAGGACAACAAGGACAACCTGGACAACCAGGATACCCAGGACAACAAGGACAGCCTGGACAACCAGGATACCCAGGACAGCCTGGACAACCAGGATACCCAGGACAGCCTGGACAACCAGGATACCCAGGACAGCCTGGACAGCCAGGTTACCCAGGACAACAAGGACAGCCTGGACAACCAGGATACCCAGGACAGGCTGGACAACCAGGATACCCAGGACAACAAGGACAGCCTGGACAACCAGGATACCCAGGACAGCCTGGACAACCAGGATACCCAGGACAGCCTGGACAGCCAGGTTACCCAGGACAACAAGGACAGCCTGGACAACCAGGATACCCAGGACAACAAGGACAACCAGGACAACCAGGATACCCTGGACAACCAGGATACCCAGGACAACAAGGACAGCCAGGACAGCCAGGTTACCCAGGACAACAAGGACAGCCTGGACAACCAGGATACCCAGGATAACAAGGACAGCCTGGACAACCAGGATACCCAGGATAACAAGGACAGCCAGGACAGCCAGGTTATCCAGGACAACAAGGACAGCCTGGACAACCAGGATACCCAGGATAACAAGGACAGCCAGGACAGCCAGGATACCCAGGACAGCCTGGACAACCAGGATACCCAGGACAACAAGGACAGCCTGGACAACCAGGATACCCAGGACGGCCTGGACAACCAGGACAACCAGGATACCCTGGACAAACAGGATACCCAGGACAGTCTGGACAACCAGGATACCCAGGACAACAAGGACAGCCTGGACAACCAGGATACCCAGGACAGCCTGGACAACCAGGATACCCAGGACAGCCTGGACAGCCAGGTTACCCAGGACAACAAGGACAGCCTGGACAACCAGGATACCCTGGACAACCAGGATACCCAGGACAACAAGGACAGCCAGGACAGCCAGGATACCCAGGATAACACGGACAGCCAGGACAGCCAGGTTATCCAGGACAACAAGGACAGCCTGGACAACCAGGATACCCAGGATAACAAGGACAGCCAGGACAGCCAGGATACCCAGGACAGCCTGGACATCCAGGATACCCAGGACAACAAGGACAGCCTGGACAACCAGGATACCCAGGACGGCCTGGACAACAGAATACAGAATACGCCGACGCCCCGGGGGTTGGCACCACGGAGCACCCAGTCGTAGCCGATGTTCCACAGAAGGGGCCCAAGAACCGACCCCTGTGGAACACCGCACGACACCGCTCTTCGGTACCACCCGTTGGCGCCCGGATACACCACGTCCCTGTTGGAGAGGTACGAGTGCACCAGACGCCTGAGATAGGGTGGCACCACGTGGTACCGCAGTGAACAAGGACAGCCTGGACAACCAGGATACCCAGGACAACCAGGATACCCAGGACAGCCTGGACAACCAGGATACCCAGGAAAACAAGGACAGCCGGACAACCAGGATACCCAGGACAGCCTGGACAACCAGGATACCCAGGACAGCCTGGACAACCAGGATACCCAGGACAGCCTGGACAACCAGGATACCCAGGGCAACAAGGTTACCAAGGACAGCCTGGACAACCAGGATACCCAGCACAACAAGGACAGCCTGGACAACCAGGATACCCAGCAAAACAAGGACAGCCTGGACAACCAGGATACCCAGGACAACAAGGACAGCCTGGACAACCAGGATACCCAGGACGGCCTGGACAACCAGGATACCCACGACAGCCTGGACAACCAGGATACCCAGGACAACAAGGTTACCCAGGACAGCCTGGACAACCAGGATACCCAGGACAGCCTGGACAACCAGGATACCCAGGACAACAAGGACAGCCTGGACAACCAGGATACCCAGGACAACAAGGACATCCAGGACAGCCAGGTTACCCAGGACAGCCTGGACAACCAGGACAACCAGGATACCCTGGACAACCAGGATACCCAGGACAACAAGGACAGCCAGGACAGCCAGGTTACCCAGGACAACAAGGACAGCCTGGACAACCAGGATACCCAGGATAACAAGGACAGCCTGGACAACCAGGATACCCAGGATAACAAGGACAGCCAGGACAGCCAGGTTATCCAGGACAACAAGGACAGCCTGGACAACCAGGATACCCAGGATAACAAGGACAGCCAGGACAGCCAGGATACCCAGGACAGCCTGGACAACCAGGATACCCAGGACAGCCTGGACAGCCTGGATACCCAGGACAACAAGGACAGCCTGGACAACCAGGATACCCAGGACAACAAGGACATCCAGGACAGCCAGGTTACCCAGGACAGCCTGGACAACCAGGACAACCAGGATACCCTGGACAACCAGGATACCCAGGACAACAAGGACAGCCAGGACAGCCAGGTTACCCAGGACAACAAGGACAGCCTGGACAACCAGGATACCCAGGATAACAAGGACAGCCAGGGCAGCCAGGATACCCAGGACAACAAGGACAGCCTGGACAACCAGGATACCCAGGACAACAAGGACATCCAGGACAGCCAGGTTACCCAGGACAGCCTGGACAACCAGGATACCCACGACAGCCTGGACAACCAGGATACCCAGGACAACAAGGTTACCCAGGACAGCCTGGACAACCAGGATACCCAGGACAGCCTGGACAACCAGGATACCCAGGACAACAAGGACAGCCTGGACAACCAGGATACCCAGGACAACAAGGACATCCAGGACAGCCAGGTTACCCAGGACAGCCTGGACAACCAGGACAACCAGGATACCCTGGACAACCAGGATACCCAGGACAACAAGGACAGCCAGGACAGCCAGGTTACCCAGGACAACAAGGACAGCCTGGACAACCAGGATACCCAGGATAACAAGGACAGCCTGGACAACCAGGATACCCAGGATAACAAGGACAGCCAGGACAACCAGGATACCCAGGATAACAAGGACAGCCAGGACAGCCAGGATACCCAGGACAGCCTGGACAACCAGGATACCCAGGACAGCCTGGACAGCCTGGATACCCAGGACAACAAGGACAGCCTGGACAACCAGGATACCCAGGACAACAAGGACATCCAGGACAGCCAGGTTACCCAGGACAGCCTGGACAACCAGGACAACCAGGATACCCTGGACAACCAGGATACCCAGGACAACAAGGACAGCCAGGACAGCCAGGTTACCCAGGACAACAAGGACAGCCTGGACAACCAGGATACCCAGGATAACAAGGACAGCCAGGGCAGCCAGGATACCCAGGACAACAAGGACAGCCTGGACAACCAGGATACCCAGGACAACAAGGACATCCAGGACAGCCAGGTTACCCAGGACAGCCTGGACAACCAGGACAACCAGGATACCCTGGACAACCAGGATACCCAGGACAGCCTGGACATCCAGGATACCCAGGACAACAAGGTTACCCAGGACAGCCTGGACAACCAGGATACCCAGGACAACAAGGACAACCTGGACAACCAGGATACCCAGGACAGCCTGGACAACCAGGATACCCAGGACAACAAGGACATCCAGGACAGCGAGGTTACCCAGGACAGCCTGGACAACCAGGACAACCAGGATACCCTGGACAAACAGGATACCCAGGACAGCCTGGACAACCAGGATACCCAGGACAACAAGGACAGCCTGGACAACCAGGATACCCAGGACAGCCTGGACAACCAGGATACCCAGGACAACAAGGACAACCTGGACAACCAGGATACCCAGGACAACAAGGACAGCCTGGACAACCAGGATACCCAGGACAGCCTGGACAACCAGGATACCCAGGACAACAAGGACATCCAGGACAGCGAGGTTACCCAGGACAGCCTGGACAACCAGGACAACCAGGATACCCTGGACAAACAGGATACCCAGGACAGCCTGGACAACCAGGATACCCAGGACAACAAGGTTACCCAGGACAGCCTGGACAACCAGGACAACCAGGATACCCTGGACAACCAGGATACCCAGGACAACAAGGACAGCCAGGACAGCCAGGTTACCCAGGACAACAAGGACAGCCTGGACAACCAGGATACCCAGGATAACAAGGACAGCCTGGACAACCAGGATACCCAGGATAACAAGGACAGCCAGGACAGCCAGGTTATCCAGGACAAAAAGGACAGCCTGGACAACCAGGATACCCAGGACAACAAGGACAGCCTGGACAACCAGGATACCCAGGACAGCCTGGACAACCAGGATACCCAGGACAGCCTGGACAACCAGGATACCCAGGACAGCCTGGACATCCAGGATACCCAGGACAACAAGGTTACCCAGGACAGCCTGGACAACCAGGATACCCAGGACAACAAGGACAACCTGGACAACCAGGATACCCAGGACAACAAGGACAGCCTGGACAACCAGGATACCCAGGACAACAAGGACAACCTGGACAGCCTGGACAACCAGGATACCCAGGACAACAAGGACAACCTGGACAACCAGGACACCCAGGACAACAAGGACATCCAGGACAGCGAGGTTACCCAGGACAGCCTGGACAACCAGGACAACCAGGATACCCTGGACAAACAGGATACCCAGGACAGCCTGGACAACCAGGATACCCAGGACAACAAGGTTACCCAGGACAGCCTGGACAACCAGGACAACCAGGATACCCTGGACAACCAGGATACCCAGGACAACAAGGACAGCCAGGACAGCCAGGTTACCCAGGACAACAAGGACAGCCTGGACAACCAGGATACCCAGGATAACAAGGACAGCCTGGACAACCAGGATACCCTGGACATACAGGATACCCAGGACAGTCTGGACAACCAGGATACCCAGGACAACAAGGACAACCTGGACAACCAGGATACCCAGGACAACAAGGACAGCCTGGACAACCAGGATACCCAGGACAGCCTGGACAACCAGGATACCCAGGACAGCCTGGACAGCCAGGTTACCCAGGACAACAAGGACAGCCTGGACAACCAGGATACCCAGGACAGCCTGGACAACCAGGATACCCAGGACAACAAGGACAGCCTGGACAACCAGGATACCCAGGACAACAAGGACAGCCTGGACAACCAGGATACCCAGGACAGCCTGGACAACCAGGATACCCAGGACAACAAGGACAGCCTGGACAACCAGGATACCCAGGACAACAAGGACATCCAGGATACCCAGGACAACAAGGTTACCCAGGACAGCCTGGACAACCAGGATACCCAGGACAACAAGGACAACCTGGACAACCAGGATACCCAGGACAACAAGGACAGCCTGGACAACCAGGATACCCAGGACAGCCTGGACATCCAGGATACCCAGGACAACAAGGTTACCCAGGACAGCCTGGACAACCAGGATACCCAGGACAACAAGGACAACCTGGACAACCAGGATACCCAGGACAGCCTGGACAACCAGGATACCCAGGACAACAAGGACATCCAGGACAGCGAGGTTACCCAGGACAGCCTGGACAACCAGGACAACCAGGATACCCTGGACAAACAGGATACCCAGGACAGCCTGGACAACCAGGATACCCAGGACAACAAGGTTACCCAGGACAGCCTGGACAACCAGGACAACCAGGATACCCTGGACAACCAGGATACCCAGGACAACAAGGACAGCCAGGACAGCCAGGTTACCCAGGACAACAAGGACAGCCTGGACAACCAGGATACCCAGGATAACAAGGACAGCCTGGACAACCAGGATACCCAGGATAACAAGGACAGCCAGGACAGCCAGGTTATCCAGGACAAAAAGGACAGCCTGGACAACCAGGATACCCAGGATAACAAGGACAGCCAGGACAGCCAGGATACCCAGGACAGCCTGGACAACCAGGATACCCAGGACAACAAGGACAGCCTGGACAACCAGGATACCCAGGACGGCCTGGACAACCAGGACAACCAGGATACCCTGGACAAACAGGATACCCAGGACAGTCTGGACAACCAGGATACCCAGGACAACAAGGACAACCTGGACAACCAGGATACCCAGGACAACAAGGACAGCCTGGACAACCAGGATACCCAGGACAGCCTGGACAACCAGGATACCCAGGACAGCCTGGACAACCAGGATACCCAGGACAGCCTGGACATCCAGGATACCCAGGACAACAAGGTTACCCAGGACAGCCTGGACAACCAGGATACCCAGGACAACAAGGACAACCTGGACAACCAGGATACCCAGGACAACAAGGACAGCCTGGACAACCAGGATACCCAGGACAACAAGGACAACCTGGACAGCCTGGACAACCAGGATACCCAGGACAACAAGGACAACCTGGACAACCAGGACACCCAGGACAACAAGGACAGCCTGGACAACCAGGATACCCAGGACAACAAGGACAGCCTGGACAACCAGGATACCCAGGACAACTAGGACAACCTGGACAGCCTGGACAACCAGGATACCCAGGACAACAAGGACAACCTGGACAACCAGGACACCCAGGACAACAAGGACAGCCTGGACAACCAGGATACCCAGGACAACAAGGACAGCCTGGACAACCAGGATACCCAGGACAGCCTGGACAACCAGGATACCCAGGACAACAAGGACAGCCTGGACAACCAGGATACCCAGGACAGCCTGGACAACCAGGATACCCAGGACAACAAGGACAACCTGGACAACCAGGATACCCAGGACAACAAGGATACCCAGGACAACAAGGACAGCCAGGACAGCCAGGTTACCCAGGACAACAAGGACAGCCTGGACAACCAGGATACCCAGGATAACAAGGACAGCCTGGACAACCAGGATACCCAGGATAACAAGCTCAGCCAGGACAGCCAGGTTATCCAGGACAGCCTGGACAACCAGGATACCCAGGACAACAAGGACAGCCTGGACAACCAGGATACCCAGGACAACAAGGACAGCCTGGACAACCAGGATACCCAGGACAGCCTGGACAACCAGGATACCCAGGACAACAAGGACAGCCTGGACAACCAGGATACCCAGGACAGCCTGGACAACCAGGATACCCAGGACAACAAGGACAACCTGGACAACCAGGATACCCAGGACAACAAGGACAGCCTGGACAACCAGGATACCCAGGACAGCCTGGACAACTAGGATACCCAGGACAGCCTGGACAGCCAGGTTACCCAGGACAACAAGGACAGCCTGGACAACCAGGATACCCAGGACAACAAGGACAACCAGGACAACCAGGATACCCTGGACAACCAGGATACCCAGGACAACAAGGATACCCAGGATAACAAGGACAGCCAGGGCAGCCAGGATACCCAGGACAACAAGGACAGCCTGGACAACCAGGATACCCAGGACAACAAGGACATCCAGGACAGCCAGGTTACCCAGGACAGCCTGGACAACCAGGACAACCAGGATACCCTGGACAACCAGGATACCCAGGACAGCCTGGACATCCAGGATACCCAGGACAACAAGGTTACCCAGGACAGCCTGGACAACCAGGATACCCAGGACAACAAGGACAGCCTGGACAACCAGGATACCCAGGACGGCCTGGACAACCAGGATACCCACGACAGCCTGGACAACCAGGATACCCAGGACAACAAGGTTACCCAGGACAGCCTGGACAACCAGGATACCCAGGACAGCCTGGACAACCAGGATACCCAGGACAACAAGGACAGCCTGGACAACCAGGATACCCAGGACAACAAGGACATCCAGGACAGCCAGGTTACCCAGGACAGCCTGGACAACCAGGACAACCAGGATACCCTGGACAACCAGGATACCCAGGACAACAAGGACAGCCAGGACAGCCAGGTTACCCAGGACAACAAGGACAGCCTGGACAACCAGGATACCCAGGATAACAAGGACAGCCTGGACAACCAGGATACCCAGGATAACAAGGACAGCCAGGACAGCCAGGTTATCCAGGACAACAAGGACAGCCTGGACAACCAGGATACCCAGGATAACAAGGACAGCCAGGACAGCCAGGATACCCAGGACAGCCTGGACAACCAGGATACCCAGGACAGCCTGGACAGCCTGGATACCCAGGACAACAAGGACAGCCTGGACAACCAGGATACCCAGGACAACAAGGACATCCAGGACAGCCAGGTTACCCAGGACAGCCTGGACAACCAGGACAACCAGGATACCCTGGACAACCAGGATACCCAGGACAACAAGGACAGCCAGGACAGCCAGGTTACCCAGGACAACAAGGACAGCCTGGACAACCAGGATACCCAGGATAACAAGGACAGCCAGGACAGCCAGGATACCCAGGACAACAAGGACAGCCTGGACAACCAGGATACCCAGGACAACAAGGACATCCAGGACAGCCAGGTTACCCAGGACAGCCTGGACAACCAGGACAACCAGGATACCCTGGACAACCAGGATACCCAGGACAGCCTGGACATCCAGGATACCCAGGACAACAAGGTTACCCAGGACAGCCTGGACAACCAGGATACCCAGGACAACAAGGACAACCTGGACAACCAGGATACCCAGGACAGCCTGGACAACCAGGATACCCAGGACAACAAGGACATCCAGGACAGCGAGGTTACCCAGGACAGCCTGGACAACCAGGACAACCAGGATACCCTGGACAAACAGGATACCCAGGACAGCCTGGACAACCAGGATACCCAGGACAACAAGGACAGCCTGGACAACCAGGATACCCAGGACAGCCTGGACAACCAGGATACCCAGGACAACAAGGACAACCTGGACAACCAGGATACCCAGGACAACAAGGACAGCCTGGACAACCAGGATACCCAGGACAGCCTGGACAACCAGGATACCCAGGACAGCCTGGACAGCCAGGTTACCCAGGACAACAAGGACAACCTGGACAACCAGGATACCCAGGACAACAAGGACAGCCTGGACAACCAGGATACCCAGGACAGCCTGGACAACCAGGATACCCAGGACAACAAGGACAGCCTGGACAACCAGGATACCCAGGACAGCCTGGACAACCAGGATACCCAGGACAACAAGGACAACCTGGACAACCAGGATACCCAGGACAACAAGGACAGCCTGGACAACCAGGATACCCAGGACAGCCTGGACAACCAGGATACCCAGGACAGCCTGGACAGCCAGGTTACCCAGGACAACAAGGACAACCTGGACAACCAGGATACCCAGGACAACAAGGACAGCCTGGACAACCAGGATACCCAGGACAGCCTGGACAACCAGGATACCCAGGACAGCCTTGACAACCAGGATACCCAGGACAACAAGGACATCCAGGACAGCCAGGTTACCCAGGACAGCCTGGACAACCAGGACAACCAGGATACCCTGGACAACCAGGATACCCAGGACAACAAGGACAGCCAGGACAGCCAGGATACCCAGGATAACAAGGACAGCCAGGACAGCCAGGTTATCCAGGACAACAAGGACAGCCTGGACAACCAGGATACCCAGGACAACAAGGACAGCCTGGACAACCAGGATACCCAGGATAACAAGGACAGCCAGGACAGCCAGGATACCCAGGACAGCCTGGACAACCAGGATACCCAGGACGGCCTGGACAACCAGGACAACCAGGATACCCTGGACAAACAGGATACCCAGGACAGTCTGGACAACCAGGATACCCAGGACAACAAGGACAACCTGGACAACGAGGTTACCCAGGACAGCCTGGACAACCAGGACAACCAGGATACCCTGGACAAACAGGATACCCAGGACAGCCTGGACAACCAGGATACCCAGGACAACAAGGTTACCCAGGACAGCCTGGACAACCAGGACAACCAGGATACCCTGGACAACCAGGATACCCAGGACAACAAGGACAGCCAGGACAGCCAGGTTACCCAGGACAACAAGGACAGCCTGGACAACCAGGATACCCAGGATAACAAGGACAGCCTGGACAACCAGGATACCCTGGACATACAGGATACCCAGGACAGTCTGGACAACCAGGATACCCAGGACAACAAGGACAACCTGGACAACCAGGATACCCAGGACAACAAGGACAGCCTGGACAACCAGGATACCCAGGACAGCCTGGACAACCAGGATACCCAGGACAGCCTGGACAGCCAGGTTACCCAGGACAACAAGGACAGCCTGGACAACCAGGATACCCAGGACAGCCTGGACAACCAGGATACCCAGGACAACAAGGACAGCCTGGACAACCAGGATACCCAGGACAACAAGGACAGCCTGGACAACCAGGATACCCAGGACAGCCTGGACAACCAGGATACCCAGGACAACAAGGACATCCAGGATACCCAGGACAACAAGGTTACCCAGGACAGCCTGGACAACCAGGATACCCAGGACAACAAGGACAACCTGGACAACCAGGATACCCAGGACAACAAGGACAGCCTGGACAACCAGGATACCCAGGACAGCCTGGACATCCAGGATACCCAGGACAACAAGGTTACCCAGGACAGCCTGGACAACCAGGATACCCAGGACAACAAGGACAACCTGGACAACCAGGATACCCAGGACAGCCTGGACAACCAGGATACCCAGGACAACAAGGACATCCAGGACAGCGAGGTTACCCAGGACAGCCTGGACAACCAGGACAACCAGGATACCCTGGACAAACAGGATACCCAGGACAGCCTGGACAACCAGGATACCCAGGACAACAAGGTTACCCAGGACAGCCTGGACAACCAGGACAACCAGGATACCCTGGACAACCAGGATACCCAGGACAACAAGGACAGCCAGGACAGCCAGGTTACCCAGGACAACAAGGACAGCCTGGACAACCAGGATACCCAGGATAACAAGGACAGCCTGGACAACCAGGATACCCAGGATAACAAGGACAGCCAGGACAGCCAGGTTATCCAGGACAAAAAGGACAGCCTGGACAACCAGGATACCCAGGATAACAAGGACAGCCAGGACAGCCAGGATACCCAGGACAGCCTGGACAACCAGGATACCCAGGACAACAAGGACAGCCTGGACAACCAGGATACCCAGGACGGCCTGGACAACCAGGACAACCAGGATACCCTGGACAAACAGGATACCCAGGACAGTCTGGACAACCAGGATACCCAGGACAACAAGGACAACCTGGACAACCAGGATACCCAGGACAACAAGGACAGCCTGGACAACCAGGATACCCAGGACAGCCTGGACAACCAGGATACCCAGGACAGCCTGGACAACCAGGATACCCAGGACAGCCTGGACATCCAGGATACCCAGGACAACAAGGTTACCCAGGACAGCCTGGACAACCAGGATACCCAGGACAACAAGGACAACCTGGACAACCAGGATACCCAGGACAACAAGGACAGCCTGGACAACCAGGATACCCAGGACAACAAGGACAACCTGGACAGCCTGGACAACCAGGATACCCAGGACAACAAGGACAACCTGGACAACCAGGACACCCAGGACAACAAGGACAGCCTGGACAACCAGGATACCCAGGACAACAAGGACAGCCTGGACAACCAGGATACCCAGGACAACTAGGACAACCTGGACAGCCTGGACAACCAGGATACCCAGGACAACAAGGACAACCTGGACAACCAGGACACCCAGGACAACAAGGACAGCCTGGACAACCAGGATACCCAGGACAACAAGGACAGCCTGGACAACCAGGATACCCAGGACAGCCTGGACAACCAGGATACCCAGGACAACAAGGACAGCCTGGACAACCAGGATACCCAGGACAGCCTGGACAACCAGGATACCCAGGACAACAAGGACAACCTGGACAACCAGGATACCCAGGACAACAAGGATACCCAGGACAACAAGGACAGCCAGGACAGCCAGGTTACCCAGGACAACAAGGACAGCCTGGACAACCAGGATACCCAGGATAACAAGGACAGCCTGGACAACCAGGATACCCAGGATAACAAGCTCAGCCAGGACAGCCAGGTTATCCAGGACAGCCTGGACAACCAGGATACCCAGGACAACAAGGACAGCCTGGACAACCAGGATACCCAGGACAACAAGGACAGCCTGGACAACCAGGATACCCAGGACAGCCTGGACAACCAGGATACCCAGGACAACAAGGACAGCCTGGACAACCAGGATACCCAGGACAGCCTGGACAACCAGGATACCCAGGACAACAAGGACAACCTGGACAACCAGGATACCCAGGACAACAAGGACAGCCTGGACAACCAGGATACCCAGGACAGCCTGGACAACTAGGATACCCAGGACAGCCTGGACAGCCAGGTTACCCAGGACAACAAGGACAGCCTGGACAACCAGGATACCCAGGACAACAAGGACAACCAGGACAACCAGGATACCCTGGACAACCAGGATACCCAGGACAACAAGGACAGCCAGGACAGCCAGGTTACCCAGGACAACAAGGACAGCCTGGACAACCAGGATACCCAGGATAACAAGGACAGCCAGGACAGCCAGGTTATCCAGGACAACAAGGACAGCCTGGACAACCAGGATACCCAGGATAACAAGGACAGCCAGGACAGCCAGGATACCCAGGACAGCCTGGACAACCAGGATACCCAGGACAACAAGGACAGCCTGGACAACCAGGATACCCAGGACGGCCTGGACAACCAGGACAACCAGGATACCCTGGACAAACAGGATACCCAGGACAGTCTGGACAACCAGGATACCCAGGACAACAAGGACAACCTGGACAACCAGGATACCCAGGACAACAAGGACAGCCTGGACAACCAGGATACCCAGGACAACAAGGACATCCAGGACAGCCAGGTTACCCAGGACAGCCTGGACAACCAGGACAACCAGGATACCCTGGACAACCAGGATACCCAGGACAACAAGGACAGCCAGGACAGCCAGGATACCCAGGATAACAAGGACAGCCAGGACAGCCAGGTTATCCAGGACAACAAGGACAGCCTGGACAACCAGGATACCCAGGACAACAAGGACAGCCTGGACAACCAGGATACCCAGGACAGCCTGGACATCCAGGATACCCAGGACAACAAGGTTACCCAGGACAGCCTGGACAACCAGGATACCCAGGACAACAAGGACAACCTGGACAACCAGGATACCCAGGACAACAAGGACAGCCTGGACAACCAGGATACCCAGGACAACAAGGACAGCCTGGACAACCAGGATACCCAGGACAGCCTGGACAACCAGGATACCCAGGACAACAAGGACAGCCTGGACAACCAGGATACCCAGGACAGCCTGGACAACCAGGATACCCAGGACAACAAGGACAACCTGGACAACCAGGATACCCAGGACAACAAGGACAGCCTGGACAACCAGGATACCCAGGACAGCCTGGACAACTAGGATACCCAGGACAGCCTGGACAGCCAGGTTACCCAGGACAACAAGGACAGCCTGGACAACCAGGATACCCAGGACAACAAGGACAACCAGGACAACCAGGATACCCTGGACAACCAGGATACCCAGGACAACAAGGACAGCCAGGACAGCCAGGTTACCCAGGACAACAAGGACAGCCTGGACAACCAGGATACCCAGGATAACAAGGACAGCCAGGACAGCCAGGTTATCCAGGACAACAAGGACAGCCTGGACAACCAGGATACCCAGGATAACAAGGACAGCCAGGACAGCCAGGATACTCAGGACAGCCTGGACAACCAGGATACCCAGGACAACAAGGACAGCCTGGACAACCAGGATACCCAGGACGGCCTGGACAACCAGGACAACCAGGATACCCTGGACAAACAGGATACCCAGGACAGTCTGGACAACCAGGATACCCAGGACAACAAGGACAACCTGGACAACCAGGATACCCAGGACAACAAGGACAGCCTGGACAACCAGGATACCCAGGACAGCCTGGACAACCAGGATACCCAGGACAGCCTGGACAACCAGGATACCCAGGACAACAAGGACATCCAGGACAGCCAGGTTACCCAGGACAGCCTGGACAACCAGGACAACCAGGACAACAAGGTTACCCAGGACAGCCTGGACAACCAGGATACCCAGGACAACAAGGACAACCTGGACAACCAGGATACCCAGGACAACAAGGACAGCCTGGACAACCAGGATACCCAGGACAGCCTGGACAACCAGGATACCCAGGACAGCCTGGACAGCCAGGTTACCCAGGACAACAAGGACAGCCTGGACAACCAGGATACCCAGGACAACAAGGACAACCAGGACAACCAGGATACCCTGGACAACCAGGATACCCAGGACAACAAGGACAGCCAGGACAGCCAGGTTACCCAGGACAACAAGGACAGCCTGGACAACCAGGATACCCAGGATAACAAGGACAGCCTGGACAACCAGGATACCCAGGATAACAAGGACAGCCAGGACAGCCAGGTTATCCAGGACAACAAGGACAGCCTGGACAACCAGGATACCCAGGATAACAAGGACAGCCAGGATACCCAGGACAGCCTGGACAACCAGGATACCCAGGACAACAAGGACAGCCTGGACAACCAGGATACCCAGGACAGCCTGGACAACCAGGATACCCAGGACAACAAGGACAGCCTGGACAACCAGGATACCCAGGACAGCCTGGACAACCAGGATACCCAGGACAACAAGGACAGCCTGGACAACCAGGATACCCAGGACAGCCTGGACAACCAGGACAACCAGGATACCCTGGACAACCAGGATACCCAGGACAACAAGGACAGCCAGGACAGCCAGGATACCCAGGATAACAAGGACAGCCAGGACAGCCAGGTTATCCAGGACAACAAGGACAGCCTGGACAACCAGGATACCCAGGATAACAAGGACAGCCAGGACAGCCAGGATACCCAGGACAGCCTGGACAACCAGGATACCCAGGACAACAAGGACAGCCTGGACAACCAGGATACTCAGGACGGCCTGGACAACCAGGACAACCAGGATACCCTGGACAAACAGGATACCCAGGACAGTCTGGACAACCAGGATACCCAGGACAACAAGGACAACCTGGACAACCAGGATACCCAGGACAACAAGGACAGCCTGGACAACCAGGATACCCAGGACAGCCTGGACAACCAGGATACCCAGGACAGCCTGGACAGCCAGGTTACCCAGGACAACAAGGACAGCCTGGACAACCAGGATACCCAGGACAGCCTGGACAACCAGGATACCCAGGACAACAAGGACAGCCTGGACAACCAGGATACCCAGGACAACAAGGACAGCCTGGACAACCAGGATACCCAGGACAGCCTGGACAACCAGGATACCCAGGACAACAAGGTTACCCAGGACAGCCTGGACAACCAGGATACCCAGGACAACAAGGACAACCTGGACAACCAGGATACCCAGGACAACAAGGACAGCCTGGACAACCAGGATACCCAGGACAGCCTGGACAACCAGGATACCTAGGACAACAAGGACAGCCTGGACAACCAGGATACCCAGGACAACAAGGACATCCAGGACAGCCAGGTTACCCAGGACAGCCTGGACAACCAGGACAACCAGGATACCCTGGACGACCAGGATACCCAGGACAACAAGGACAGCCTGGACAACCAGGATACCCAGGACAGCCTGGACAACCAGGATACCCAGGACAGCCTGGACAACCAGGATACCCAGGACAACAAGGATAGCCTGGACAACCAGGATACCCAGGACAGCCTGGACAACCAGGATACCCAGGACAACCAGGATACCCAGGACAACAAGGACAGCCAGGACAGCCAGGATACCCAGGATAACAAGGACAGCCAGGACAGCCAGGTTATCCAGGACAACAAGGACAGCCTGGACAACCAGGATACCCAGGATCACAAGGACAGCCAGGACAGCCAGGATACCCAGGACAGCCTGGACAACCAGGATACCCAGGACAACAAGGACAGCCTGGACAACCAGGATACTCAGGACGGCCTGGACAACCAGGACAACCAGGATACCCTGGACAAACAGGATACCCAGGACAGTCTGGACAACCAGGATACCCAGGACAACAAGGACAACCTGGACAACCAGGATACCCAGGACAACAAGGACAGCCTGGACAACCAGGATACCCAGGACAGCCTGGACAACCAGGATACCCAGGACAGCCTGGACAGCCAGGTTACCCAGGACAACAAGGACAGCCTGGACAACCAGGATACCCAGGACAGCCTGGACAACCAGGATACCCAGGACAACAAGGACAGCCTGGACAACCAGGATACCCAGGACAGCCTGGACAACCAGGATACCCAGGACAACAAGGTTACCCAGGACAGCCTGGACAACCAGGATACCCAGGACAACAAGGACAACCTGGACAACCAGGATACCCAGGACAACAAGGACAGCCTGGACAACCAGGATACCCAGGACAGCCTGGACAACCAGGATACCTAGGACAACAAGGACAGCCTGGACAACCAGGATACCCAGGACAACAAGGACATCCAGGACAGCCAGGTTACCCAGGACAGCCTGGACAACCAGGACAACCAGGATACCCTGGACAACCAGGATACCCAGGACAACAAGGACAGCCTGGACAACCAGGATACCCAGGACAGCCTGGACAACCAGGATACCCAGGACAGCCTGGACAACCAGGATACCCAGGACAACAAGGATAGCCTGGACAACCAGGATACCCAGGACAGCCTGGACAACCAGGATACCCAGGACAACAAGGACAGCCTGGACAACCAGGACACCCAGGACAGCCTGGACAACCAGGACAACCAGGATACCCTGGACAACCAGGATACCCAGGACAACAAGGACAGCCAGGACAGCCAGGATACCCAGGATAACAAGGACAGCCAGGACAGCCAGGTTATCCAGGACAACAAGGACAGCCTGGACAACCAGGATACCCAGGATAACAAGGACAGCCAGGACAGCCAGGATACCCAGGACAGCCTGGACAACCAGGATACCCAGGACAACAAGGACAGCCTGGACAACCAGGATACCCAGGACGGCCTGGACAACCAGGACAACCAGGATACCCTGGACAAACAGGATACCCAGGACAGTCTGGACAACCAGGATACCCAGGACAACAAGGACAACCTGGACAACCAGGATACCCAGGACAACAAGGACAGCCTGGACAACCAGGATACCCAGGACAGCCTGGACAACCAGGATACCCAGGACAGCCTGGACAGCCAGGTTACCCAGGACAACAAGGACAGCCTGGACAACCAGGATACCCAGGACAGCCTGGACAACCAGGATACCCAGGACAACAAGGACAGCCTGGACAACCAGGATACCCAGGACAACAAGGACAGCCTGGACAACCAGGATACCCAGGACAGCCTGGACAACCAGGATACCCAGGACAACAAGGACAGCCTGGACAACCAGGATACCCAGGACAACAAGGACATCCAGGATACCCAGGACAACAAGGTTACCCAGGACAGCCTGGACAACCAGGATACCCAGGACAACAAGGACAACCTGGACAACCAGGATACCCAGGACAACAAGGACAGCCTGGACAACCAGGATACCCAGGACAGCCTGGACATCCAGGATACCCAGGACAACAAGGTTACCCAGGACAGCCTGGACAACCAGGATACCCAGGACAACAAGGACAACCTGGACAACCAGGATACCCAGGACAACAAGGACAGCCTGGACAACCAGGATACCCAGGACAGCCTGGACAACCAGGATACCCAGGACAGCCTGGACAGCCAGGTTACCCAGGACAACAAGGACAGCCTGGACAACCAGGATACCCAGGACAGCCTGGACAACCACGATACCCAGGACAACAAGGACATCCAGGACAGCGAGGTTACCCAGGACAGCCTGGACAACCAGGATACTCAGGACAACAAGGTTACCCAGGACAGCCTGGACAACCAGGACAACCAGGATACCCTGGACAAACAGGATACCCAGGACAGCCTGGACAACCAGGATACCCAGGACAGCCTGGACAACCAGGATACCCAGGACAACAAGGTTACCCAGGACAGCCTGGACAACCAGGACAACCAGGATACCCTGGACAACCAGGATACCCAGGACAACAAGGACAGCCAGGACAGCCAGGTTACCCAGGACAACAAGGACAGCCTGGACAACCAGGATACCCAGGATAACAAGGACAGCCTGGACAACCAGGATACCCAGGATAACAAGGACAGCCAGGACAGCCAGGTTATCCAGGACAACAAGGACAGCCTGGACAACCAGGATACCCAGGATAACAAGGACAGCCAGGACAGCCAGGATACCCAGGACAGCCTGGACAACAAGGATACCCAGGACAACAAGGACAGCCTGGACAACCAGGATACCCAGGACGGCCTGGACAACCAGGACAACCAGGATACCCTGGACAAACAGGATACCCAGGACAGTCTGGACAACCAGGATACCCAGGACAACAAGGACAACCTGGACAACCAGGATACCCAGGACAACAAGGACAGCCTGGACAACCAGGATACCCAGGACAGCCTGGACAACCAGGATACCCAGGACAGCCTGGACAGCCAGGTTACCCAGGACAACAAGGACAGCCTGGACAACCAGGATACCCAGGACAGCCTGGACAACCAGGATACCCAGGACAACAAGGACAGCCTGGACAACCAGGATACCCAGGACAACAAGGACAGCCTGGACAACCAGGATACCCAGGACAGCCTGGACAACCAGGATACCCAGGACAACAAGGACAGCCTGGACAACCAGGATACCCAGGACAACAAGGACATCCAGGACAGCCAGGTTACCCAGGACAGCCTGGACAACCAGGACAACCAGGATACCCTGGATAACCAGGATACCCAGGACAACAAGGACAGCCTGGACAACCAGGATACCCAGGACAGCCTGGACAACCAGGATACCCAGGACAACAAGGACAGCCTGGACAACCAGGATACCCAGGACAACAAGGTTACCCAGGACAGCCTGGACAACCAGGATACCCAGGACAGCCTGGACAACCAGGATACCTAGGACAACAAGGACAGCCTGGACAACCAGGATACCCAGGACAACAAGGACATCCAGGACAGCCAGGTTACCCAGGACAGCCTGGACAACCAGGACAACCAGGATACCCTGGACAACCAGGATACCCAGGACAACAAGGACAGCCTGGACAACCAGGATACCCAGGACAGCCTGGACAACCAGGATACCCAGGACAGCCTGGACAACCAGGATACCCAGGACAACAAGGACAGCCTGGACAACCAGGATACCCAGGACAGCCTGGACAACCAGGATACCCAGGATACCCAGGACAGCCTGGACAACCAGGATACCCAGGACAGCCTGGACAACCAGGATACCCAGGACAACAAGGACAGCCTGGACAACCAGGATACCCAGGACAGCCTGGACAACCAGGATACCCAGGACAACAAGGACAGCCTGGACAACCAGGATACCCAGGACAACAAGGACAGCCAGGACAGCCAGGTTACCCAGGACAACAAGGACAGCCTGGACAACCAGGATACCCAGGACAGCCTGGACAACCAGGATACCCAGGACAACAAGGACAGCCTGGACAACCAGGATACCCAGGACAGCCTGGACAACCAGGATACCCAGGACAACAAGGTTACCCAGGACAGCCTGGACAACCAGGATACCCAGGACAGCCTGGACAACCAGGATACCCAGGACAACAAGGACAGCCTGGACAACCAGGACAACCAGGATACCCTGGACAACCAGGATACCCAGGACAACAAGGACAGCCTGGACAACCAGGAGGCCCAGGACAACAAGGTTACCCAGGACAGCCTGGACAACCAGGATACCCAGGACAGCCTGGACAACCAGGATACCCAGGACAACAAGGACAGCCTGTACAACCAGGATACCCAGGAATATTATAAATGCGAAAGTAACTGTCTGTCTGTCTGTCTGTCTCGCTTTCCTGCTAAAACTGCTGAACCGATTTAAATAAAATTTGGTACACAGATAATTTAGACCCTGAGAAAAGACATAGGCTACTTTTTATCCCGGAAAAGGGGTTGAAAGGGGGGATGAAAGGTTGTATGGAAGTATTGTAATTTTTAAACCTAGAAGCTTGAAACTTATTTTTTAGGCTGTTGATTTAATATAAATAAATATGAAAGAAAGAAAGAAAGAAGGAAAGAAAGAAAAAGATTTTATTATTGGCTAGTGCACGAAAATACATTTTTTAAAGAAAACAACTAGTAACTACACGCACAATTCACACAGCCAACAATGGTCCTCTCATTCAGCTACATGCTGCAATTCCGCTTGCACGGAGTTGCAGCGCTGATTTTCAATGAGGGGACCAAGTGATAAAACGGACGCTAGGTTGGATTACAGGCAATAAAAATAGAAAAAATAATAATAAAAGCTTACCAATAATAATATAAATGTAAAATAAAGTATAGTAGTACAAGTAATTAATTACATTACAATAACAAAGTCAGTCAACAGTGATTTCAGTATATATTATATATTCGCCACTAAGTGCGGAACAACCATCTCATTGACTTTTCGAATATTACAAGTAAGGTAAGTACTTCTTGCTAGAATTTAAATAGCTATAACTGATTTTTGTAGTTTTAGAAATATTTGTTTGAGTTCACGTTTAAAGGATATTTTACTTTTTTTAGATTGACACGGCGGTGGGATGTTGTTCCAGCAATGAGTGGCGGCGTACTTAAAACTACCTCTAAAAGCTGCAGTAGTGTGACGCGGTATACATAATGGCTTGGAACAATAGCGAGAAGAGTATGTGATACGATCTTGTCGCCAAACCAGTTTCTCGTAGAGATAATTTGGACTTCTAGTTTTAATGACACCAAACAATAAAGTAGCTAGGTGTAGCTGTCTCCGTTCTGCCATTTTTAGCATGTTGGCATCATTTAAATAGGGTGTCACATGGTTACGGCGGGGGATATCAAAACAGAACCGAGCGCAGGCGTTCTGAACACGCTGAATTAGATGTTTCGTCCGAGCGAGTAAACAGGGGCCATAAACAACGTCACAGTGGTTAAATCTAGACAGCACTAAACTGTCAACAAGCAACTGCCTCAATGAAACATTGAGATAAGGTCTAAAACGATATAAGAGTTTCAATCTATAAAAACAACTTCTGACCACATTGCTGACATGTTCTTCAAAGTGCAGTTCAGGATCGAAAACAAGTCCTAGGTTACGCGCTGAATCTACCCTCTCAATTACTTTGCCCTTAATTTTTATAGCTGGACTGTATGACAATATGCTCTTTATTTGTTTTTTACTGCCCAGGACGATAAATTTAGATTTCCCCGGGTTAAGGGCTAGGGAATTGTTTTCTGACCAGTGAACCACCCTGCAAAGGTCCTCATTTATTTTTCTCACAGATCTCAGAGTTTCATCAGTTTTGAAGGACATATACAACTGAGTGTCATCTGCATACATGTGGTACTTGCAATGAAGCATGGAATTGGTTATATCGGCACTGTACAATATGTATAGTAGAGGACCCAGTATCGACCCTTGAGGAACACCGCGTGTTACAGGTTTGGGGGCGGAAGACAAAGTAGTGCCATCCTCTCTATGTATCTCGACATACTGCGAGCGATGGGTTAAATAACTATAGAACCATTTTATTGTGTTTATGTCAAAACCATAGAATCGAAGTTTAGATAGCAGTAAATTAACGTCAATGGTATCAAACGCCCGTGAGTAGTCGAGCAGAGTGAGAATGGTCCCCTCCCCACGATCTCGAGCCTCAATTATATTATTAACTACATCCAATAGAGCTGTAGCGGTTCCCCTTCCACGCCTGAAACCTGATTGTATGTCAGGAAGGATGTTATTAGTTTCTAGATATTTAGATACTTGAAGGTATACAACTCTCTCCAGTATTTTCGACATACATGGCAGTATACTGATGGGGCGGAAGTCGCCGTAGTCTAAAGGATTACCGGTTTTAGGTATAGGACGGACAATTGCACAGCGCCAAGTAGAAGGGAATGTGTTAGTGCTAATTGAGGTATTAATAATATGTGTTATAGCTGTTAACGTCTGGGGGAGTGTGAGCCACAACATTTCCTTAGAAATACCATCAATCCCCTGGGCATTTGTCGAGATAGTCGTAATGACTTTGAGAATGGTGGATTCATCGACTTGATTTAATGAGAAAGAAGAGTGTCCGTGTCTATTAAACTCGAAGTAGGTTAACTGAGAAATGGTGATCGTTTGGTTACAGGGTACATTCAAAAACGCCTTATTTATATCATCCGGATTGCAGAGGTGGTCTGGTAGGATATAGCTCTGAGTTTTAGGATTAACATATGACTTCAGGTTTTTCCACAGGGTCTTAGAGTTATGTATGTTGTCGTTGATGTGTTTAGTGAAGTATGCCTTTTTTTCTTCGTGTAGTGAGTGCGTAGCTTGGTGTTTCAGTTGTAGATAGTAATCTTTGTGTGATTGTAGTTTTGTTTGATGATATCTGTGTCTTGCTTTATCACGCAACTTAAATATTAATTTAATGATTGAAGTAATCCAAGGACAAGGTAGACTTTTGTAATATTTCGTACAAATAGGTGCATGAGTATTATATAGATTAATAATGTGATGGTTAAATAAAGATACAATTGTGTCAACATCCTGTACATAACAAAGGGTATTCCAGGGAATTGATTTTAGGTCACGGTCAAATAATTCGAATTTTATACTTTTTATCGGGCGATAAGTAACGATCCTCTTTTGAGGCCTGTCCTTTAAGATTAAAAGTTGGCATGCAACCAAGCAGTGATTACTTAACCCTTGTATGTGTTGTACCGTTAGGTCCCTGAAACGAGCATCTGTACAAATCACGTCAATAAGCGAAGAGCTATCATTGACGTAATAAGTAGGTGTAGTCACAATTTGATGAACCCCACTGTGATGGAAAAATTGTTCAAGTTGTTTAGTTTTAGTGTTCCTTGAGTCTAACATATTGACATTGAAGTCACCGAGTAAAACAACATTGTCATATGGGGCCAGGGAATTTATACTCATTGTTAGAGAATCCAGAAACGTATTCAAATCTAGCCATGGAGGATATGCAGTACCGAAAAGAAGTGTTTTCCCATTTAAGTTTAGACTCATCCATAGCTGTTCAACTTCTTTTTGCTCCGGATGTGGTCGAACACGTGCTTTCACATCCGTTTTTTAATAAAACCCAACACCTCCTCCTCTCCCACCACGTATTGCGACCGGTCGAGGTATGTGCTTTAGTCGGAACCCCGGGATAACAGGCGCACGTCCTTCCTCCCCCGGCCGTAACCATGTCTCATTGATTGCCAAAATATCCAAGGAGAGGTTGCTCATGGCAATTACAAGTTCATCGTGTCCAGTCGAAAGAGATCCTGCATTTAATAGTCCAAATTTTAAGAATTTCTTTTTAGGCATTTATAACATAATATAAGTTTAAATATAACAATTATTATTAGAACATTATAATAGTATAACAATAAATAATGTAGTACACTCTGCATACAGATCTTTTGCATGAAAACGTATTTTAATAATTCTAGATCACACACCTGGTTACCCCGGCGCAGTGACGAGTGATAAAGCAATATGGACATCACGCACACTATTTCAATTAATAAAATTGAGTTGATATAACAGCATAGAAAAACAAAGTAAAATAATATTATAAAACTACATTTTTTTATAAAAATAATCCCAAACCAAGACAAATAATAAATGTATAAAGCTACTATTACCGTGTGCAAAACATAGCGTAATAATGGCCTTTTTTTCCTGAGTTTACTCTTTATCTGCAGTATCGAAAACACGAGAAATGTCAGATTCGTGGCGGATGCGGCAGGCAGCGTCACCAGGATTGCGCCGGGCGAGAATACGTCCACGGCTCGTCCAAACATATTTCCACCCTTTATGCTGTCCAGCATCTCGGGCAAGACGAAATAACACTCTATTGTGTTTAGTCAAACGCTCGTTGACAAAGAAGCGCTTCGCTGGTCCTGGTAATTGGAGGTCAGCTGTGTTGGCTCCACGGCGGACTCGTGCACCTCGTAGTATTGAGTCACGAAGATCCCTATACGCGACACGAACCACAATAGGTCGCGAACGGACTTCAGTTGGCCCAGACGAGACTGTAGCATCTAAATGTCGACCTCCCACTCGGCCTGCGCTAACAATGTCGCGATCCTCAATACTAACTCCTAGTTTCTGGGCCACTAGTTTCACTAAGTGTGTAACGTTTTCACCAGTTGACTCTGGTAGATTGGTGATTTCCAAGTCATTTGAAAGTAGCTCTTGATCTCGGTCGTTGAGATCAGACTTAAGATGCGCAAAAACCTCTTCCAAATTATTCCTTGCCGAGGTCTCAGATTCTCTACTTTTCTCCAGAGTATCCAATCTTTTTTCCATATTATCCACACGTGTATTTAATAGTCCTAGCTCCGCTATTTCCTCTCGAAATTCGCGAAATTCCTTCCTAATCGTGCATAGTTCATCCTTAATTGCTCGCAACTCCACAGCAAAGTCCATATCCGTTGTAACGCGTGATGAAGCAATCTCAGGGGAATTCTTTGTGTCCTTTTTCTTCTTCTTGCATTCTACGCAACGCCAAGAAGGCGAAATTAGGCCAGACTGCGGCAGGGAAACGCATTGTCGATGGAATAAACTATTGCATTCTGCACATTTAGCGCTATCTGTAGGCGAAAGGAATCGACTGCAAGTTCCGCACTTAACACCAGGCATTGTGATCCAGCAACGATTTTTTTTAGTGTGGCAAATGGCTACTAGATGGCGTTGATAAAAACCAATGACTAGTGTAGTGAGTTGTTGTGAAGATTCAGCTACTGCACGATAGATGGCGCTGCTACTCAAGTAATGAATTATGTCTTTTAAACCCTATAAGCTATGGGATAAAGTAGGGATGATCGATATTCATCGATGTTGAAGAAACATCGATGTTTAGCTGAAAAACATCGATGTTTTGACATCGATGTTTCGACTTCGATATCATCGATATATCGATGTTATAAGAATAAAACATCGAAACGACGAAACGTCAATTATTCTTTAGGGCGCCATCTAGTGTTCGCAAGACAAGCCGTACGAAAAGTTATTTCTTTGCATTCCTCAAAGAAAAAAACAAACTGATAACTAAATACATTAGCAATAACATTAAAATATATCAATTCAACTGCGAGTGCGAGACAACATTTAACATTATCCTTTTTTTTTTGTGTCTGTCAACGCGCGCGTATTCTTAAGTTCTTGAGTACGTACACAATTCATACCGATATATCGATACTTTTTAGTAAAAATATAAATATAGATAGATATTTTCAGACAAGTGTTGGAGTGGAGACCGCGCTTAGGTAGACGTAGTGTAAGGACGTCCTGCAGCACGATGGTCCGACGACTTGAGAAAGGTGGCGGGTAGCGGATGGATAAGGGCTGCTCAAGACCGGGATGGTTGGCGCCTACTTGGGGAGGCCTTCGTTCAGCAGTGGACGGCGATAGGCTGAGAATAGATATTTTCAAATAATATATTTACTTTATTGCATTTTCCGACATCCCTACCAAAAACATCGATGTTTTAAGACATCGATGTTTTTCAATCGATGTTTATCGTACATCGATACTTCTGGTTCGATGTTAACATCGATGTCAACATCGATGTTTTTCTAACATCGATCATCCCTAGGATAAAGGCACTATGAACGACACACTTATTCACGAAGGATGTTCGCACACACTGACACGCGTAGCTAAGTCCATATAATGTCTGATTGATATATACGCCGATATTGGTTTGGTTTAGGGTAGAATTCAAGAGTTCTGGGTTAAAAAACTTTATTTTAGTATTTTGCGATTGTCACTGCACAATAACACTGTATAACGATATATGATGTTTAAAATACTGTTATTAACACTTTAACAATAAACTTTTGTGAATTAAGGCAAACTGATATTATTTAAATCGAAATAAACACAGAGCACTAGAGTCCGACTTAGCATCCGTGACGTATGACATTCTAAGTTTGTAAAAAAGTGTACATTTAAGGGGGTAAAATAAAAATAAGGGTGAAAGTTTGTGTGGAAATTCGTCATTTTTGAAGCTAGAATTGAAACGACGTGTAGACGACTGAAACTATCTGTAACTATATGTCTGTTACGCTTTCACGATTAAATCATTTGACCGCTGTAAAAGATTTTTGATATGGACATAAATGGGACTCTGTGGAGTAAAATAGACTACAACTTATTTTCATTCTGAACCCAACCCTGTAGTCTACGCAGACGGAGTCGCGGGCAAAAGCTAGTTAAAAATAAAAAGAATGAACAAAATGACCGGGTCGAATAAAAAGTTAGGTAAATTTTGAAATTTGACACTTTTATTTGTCAAAGTCAAATGTCAATCACAACATATGTAATGATGCATGCGTGAATTTGTGCTATTTTTATATTATCAGAATATTATTTTTTTATTTGAAAAGAAAAAGAAGCAAAGAGGCATTCGTTCCATTAACTGGGATGAAGATGAAAAGGTAAGCTCGTGGCAACATTTTAATGTATAAAAAGTATAATTTACAATTTTAGAAATGCTTAATTATTGTTTCAGCAATTATTTCGCTCAGTTCTAAAGGAATTTGCGACGATAATAGAAAATAAATCATTAGATAATAACGGAAACAAATTGCACAACGCAATCGTTAATTATGCTAAAAGCTTGAAAGATCAAGAATACCAGAAACGGTTGGATATTGGAAGTGGAGCTGAAAAAGAAAAATTTAAAAGAGCTACTCTAGAAAGGGAGATTTTAGAAATAAGAAAGGCGAAAAAGTTGATGTAAATTTTATTCAATTAAACAATAAACATATCTTGTGATATCACCATTTTTTTAAAATTAAATGCTCTCAATTCTTTATTTACATTTATTGTGATCACACATACACACATCATTTTATACCTTATTAAAATAGAAACACAATCAAATTGATATCAAATTTCATATTTGTATAGTTTCTTTGGCACATTAGAACAATACACTTGCCTAATTTTTTTATAGAGACCCACATGGAAGTGGCAATCAAATATATATATATATATATAAGAAATGAAATATATTTATTTAATCGATAAAATGTCAAATACATCACTTAGATTCAGTCATTTCAAAATTTGTTGTACCGCCCTGGTGGAAGGAAGTCATCACTAGAGAAGAACGGGCAAGAAACTATATAGGTATATACACACACTTTTTTTCTTGTCAGAGGCAGGCATTTTTATCTATTGACCCCTGTGTCTAATTATTGCCAAAGCAACTTGTTTGCACACAAGGGATATTGTTGGCTGACTAAACCGACTCAGATCTCCTGCATCATCTTGAATCTGTAAAATAGATAAGTGGTACGGATTCAAAATTTACTAAATACCAACAATTCTATTATTAAATCTTTGTAACACAAATGAGATAAAATTTTGTATACAGGTTATACTATCTATATGCAGTTGTTTAATAGGATAGAAGTGTAATGTACAAATAAATAGTTAAGTAGTATATTTAACTCAATTACATCTAATAGCCTGATAAACTGCTAACATTATACTAAATATTTATATTTATTTGAACTCAAACTTGGCTATTAACAGACTTCAAGCAAGAAAGTATATAACAATTAGGCCTAATTAGGGCAATCTAGCCTAATAATAGTACCTATAGTTTATTGAGATAGTTTATTCACCTCTCCACAAGCCCAAGTCCTAATTGCAGCTAAAACTTTCAAGTGAGGTGGTATAAAGCCTCCTCGTGCATCTCCAGCTAAATCATTTTTCACCATTTCAGTAATATATATGCAGTTGAGCGTGTAAATCTATATTTATTTTAAACTCATCTTCTTCAAGGTCTTCAAAAGGGTTATTGCGAGGTTTATACAATTTCACATGCCTTAATGGTAATATTTCTTCAATTCCTTCTATTATTCTCAAATGTCAATGGAATAATATCTATTCATTTTAATCCACAATAATTACAAAATCAGGCACTAGTAACTACTCGAACGAACACCAAACAAATACGAAAAATATTTAGGTTATGTTTAGTTACATATATATCTCAATGGAAGTTGGAAATACAATACAAATCTATGCTTACTCAAGCGTTAAACCATGGGGCTCCGCGGAATAACTTTTACTCCGGGAGTAAATTTGGATTAGTTAACTCCGTCCTTACTCGCAGTTTATTAATACATACCATTTTTGCCTACTCTTTGCGTAAGTCTTGGAGTAAAGTTATTCTGACGCAAATCATAGTTTATTAATAAGGGCGTCTCAGTTTTAGAGTATGCCCGTGTCCAGCAGTGGGACATATTGATGATGCTGATGATGATGATAGTGAAGAATACAACCTTAGCTCATTATAAAATAACCCCCTCCAATTGCATATGCTATGATGTCCTATATGATATCATATACCCAAAATTTTTGTTCACAGCTGCACGGCTGCACGGCTCTTATACGCTCCTAGGCCTCAAGATAAAACTTATACAAAATTATTATCAAAATGCTACAAACATTTCTGATAACAAAGTCTCCGAGAAAGAACAAAATGTGGAGTAAGGTACTAAAGAGAAGGCATTAAAAGAAATAAAATGAAAATATCTCTTTTCTTTTTGAATGTAGTCGAATATATATCTGTCCAGACGCTCAGTGATACAAGCGCGAATAAAAAATTATAATTTTTGAGACTAATTAATTTAAAATTAGTAATAATCTCAACACATATCACGAATTCAGCGGGTGGTTTCGTCAATCAATTGTTGATAATTTATAAAGCATATTATTGTTTTTAATAAATTTGTCAACTTGTGTGTTTATATTTAAGAACTAAATATGTATGTAAGTAGTATGTACTGTACTGTTTTTTACTGCAGGCGTTCGACAATGTAGGGACGGGAGTAATGAAACGCATGACTGACGATACAATACTGCTGTTTATTGAATCTCTTCCGAATATATATGTTCTTACAGTTAGCTGTAAGCTATACACACTAACTTATGTCTACGCTACATCTCCCCCATAAAAATAAAAAAAATGAATGATTACATTTGTTTTTTTTTGTTTTTTGCATTAGTAGGTATATCATAAAATTATATTATTTATTAGTAAAGATTAAACATTAACATGAATAATATTGTATATGCTTTATATAAGTAAATGTTATACACATTGCTAATTATTATATTTAAGAACAGTACAGTTTCGTTCTATTTTTATGAACTAAGTCTATTTTTCCATCTTTAATAATTTCTACATTGGGTGATAAATCTCTTACTACTACATATGGGCCAGAATAAATTGGACTAAACTTGTTTCCTGTTTCTTTCTTTAACAAAATTTGATCATTAGGCTGGTATATATTATAGGATTTAATTTACAATCATAGTGTTCTTTCCTTGTCAACTTTGTTTGAATTAAATTCTTACGAGCTTCATTTTGTGACACCTGTAACCTATATTTTAACTCTAAAGGGTAACTTTCATGATTATATAAAGGTTCAATAGACGTTGACAAATTACTCGGTAGATTACATTTCTTTCCATATACCAATTCAAACGGTGTACATAATTAGTAGAGCTATGTACTGATGTGTTATACGAGAAACACCAGTAGGGTAACCATGTGCTCCAAGTTTCAGGATGATTATCAGATTGTATTCTTAAAAATGCTCCCAAGTGTTTATGAGCATTCTCTAATGCACCAATACTCTCATGACGATAGGCTGTAGAAGAAAGTTTATTAATATTTAGTAATTTACATACCTCTGCCATTGTTGTGTTGATGAATTCTGTACCTCTGTCTGTTGCAATACTCGTAGGAACACCATGCTTAAGAATAAAATTTTCAACGAAAGCTTTCGCAACTTCGTTGGCACTTTTGGAAACGAGTGGACAAGCTATTATATATTTCGATAACTCACATTGCATGGTTAATACATATGAATAATTATAGCTATCCTTATCTAATAGACCTACAACATCTAAAAATATCTTATCAAAGGCCGTATGTGCGGTAGTCGTTACCACCATTGGCTCTTTTGTATAGGTAGAATGTTTTTGTGTCTGACATTTGAAACACTTTTTAACGAAGTCATGAACATCTCGCTCCATATTGGGCCAGAAATAATATTTTTTAAATATTATTTAACATTCGCCTAATACCCGCGTGGCTACTCGTGGGTAAAAGGTGAAAGTCATTGATAATAACTCGTATGTCGTCTTTATCGACTATTCTTTTGACATCTTTTAAAACACAAAGTCGTGGTCGTATATCGCCTGTATCGACTATTATTTTGACATCTATTAAAAAACAAAGTCGTGGTCCGGACCATGTATCATCATACATTATTCGTATCATTCTTAATAAAATATATTTCTTCAATATTATATAAACGACAATATACACCGAGTTCCCTCACAAAAGCGGCTGGCGTCAGTTATGATCGGGCTGTCGGATTTATAAACAATGTCATTTGAGATGGCATGTAATTAAATGTACCTCTACTACTTAATCATCATCAGCCCAAATACGTCCCACTGCTGGGCACGGGCCTCCTCTACAACTGAGAGGGTTTAGGCCTTAGTCCACCACGCTGGCCCAGTGCGGGTTGGCGGACTACACACCTAAGAAATTCCCAAGAGTTTTTAGGTGTGCAGGTTTTATCACGATGTTTTCCTTCACCGTTAACCGTACTACTTAATCGTACATTATCATTTTACAATTACGATATCATTTTATTCCATTTAGTCTTTGTTATGTATTTCATTTCAACAGATTCTTTCGGCTTACTATGTGTTTCCACGACTTTTGGTTGATCAGACCAATCGTCAGGAATAACCATATCATCCGAAGAACTGTTTCCTAGCAAAGTCCTTTTTTGTCGTCTAGTCATCACGTTTATGACACATTCATGTATCTCTTACAATTCTTTCGTTGACAAGCATACTCTCTATAATAATCTCGCATAAGGTAATGGCGCCTATTATGGACGCGGACCAATGATGGACATTTTTCAAATATACCTCTAAAATTAAGCAAACGCACAGTATTTTTATTCAATTGCCAACGCAGATCAATTGTGTCAATATCTTGGCTGTCATACAAACCGTTTTTAACAGCCGACGCCCATTATAATTTCGGCCATAAATGTTGTTAGTTACGCGGTGTCATTTGGTGTCGGGAATCGTAATTTCTTATAAGAATCGCGTTGCAAGTAAGTACACTTTACATTTTATTTTGGGTCAGGTGTATCGTCGTTGCTGAAATTTATATTACTTAGTGATTTATCAATAGTAATACATTACTTTTATAATATAACCCAAAATGTCATCGTCATTCTAATCCTAAAATTAGCGATGTCCATGACTGGATATTTTTCAAGCACGTACACCCAATCATGGACAGAGTGTCCATAAAGTGAAATTCTTAATTTTTTATTTTTTCTCTGCCTGCCTCGTGGTCTCGCGGTACAAGTATGTGCCGAGCGATCTAGAGGTCCTGGGTTCGATTCCCAGGTCGGGCAAAGTGTTATTGGGTTTTTCCATTAGGAAATTCTCAGTAGCAGCACGGAGTCTGGAATTGTGCCCGAAAAACGGCAATAGGCTCGCCCCCTATTACGTGGGACTGATACATACCTGGCGAAATGTGGGTGCAGAAATGCACCTCTGCCTACCCCTTCGGGAAATACAGGCGTGAGTTTATGTATGTATGTATGTTATTTTTTTTATGTAATGTACGTTTGTTTTGGAATATTTTCATGTTTCTCTTGAAATCTGAAATAAATTATTAGTCTATCCAGTAGTAGACATTCTGTCCATGATTAGGTGTCCGTAATTGGTTCAACGTATTTCTAATATTAACAAATTTATTATCAACATAGAAATGGCACCAAGAAAAGACTACACAAATGAACAAATGGCCAACGCTATCGAAGATGTCAGAAAAGGAGAGAAAATATCTGTTGCCGCTACAAGAATGAATTACAACGGAAGTCATAAAAGCTGGTGGAGCTTCTACGCTAAAACAACTCCAGCGTATTTTTAACTCCGTCCTCTCTTCGGGGAGAACTCCTAAGGCATAGAGCAGGAGTATGGTCGTCTTGTTCTCCAAAAAAGGCGACAAAACCTTATTGAAGAACTATCGGCCCATCTAGGGAGATGGGATTAGCAGGGGCTAATCCATGTCTATAAGCAACAGCTTGTACATCGGTCTGCTCCCGATCCCGTTCCGCGCTCTCCTTCTGCGAAATGACACGTTCGCAGAAGGAGAGCATAGCTTTCCATGACCTCCGGCTGCCGACCATGGCGGCGACCACAGTCGGCAGCGAGAGGTCGCTCCCTACGACCGCTACGAGAGCGCTGCACTCCTCGTCCCAGGCTGGGCACCCCTCAAGCGTGTGCTGGGCCGTGTCCTCACGGCAGTTGCCACAATGGTGGCACGCGGCGGACTCCTCCACTCCAACGATACGACACAGGTACGCACCGAAGCTGCCGTGCCCGGTGAGCACCTGTGTCAATCGGAAGGTCGGCGCACCGTGGCGCCTGTCCATCCACTGCTGGAGGACAGGACGCACTGCCGCGACGGTCGCCACGCCCGCACTTGGACTCTCCAGCCTCTCTTGGGGCCGGTCTCTGTCCGGATCGCCGGAACGCCTCCTCCCGCCAGAAGAACACTGACGAGAGGGCCTGGGCGTCCAGCTCCCAGGGTAGAGTACCCGCCAAAACACAGGCCGCCTCTGCGTTGTATACGCTGCGGACGACGCAGCGAGCGTCGAGAGAAGTGGCCCACACGGGACACCCGTACAGGGCCATGGACCGCACGACTCCAGCATAAAGGCTTCGACAAGGGAAGCCAGGACCATCAATGTTGGGCAACAGGCGACCGAGAGCGCCCGCTGCCCGGACCAACTTCGGCGACAGCATCTCAAAGAGCGCACGGAATTTCCACCGACTGTCCAGAATCAGACCTAAGTACTTCATCTGGGAGCCGATGGGAATCCGCACGCCCTCCACCGTCAAGTGCGCCTCCGGCGGTAGCCTAGACCGAGGTCCGGGCGGCCCGCTGTGGGGGAGTACATCTTACACCTGAGATTTGCAGACGACATCATCATGGTGGCTGAAACTGTTGAAGATGTACAACAAATGCTGTCTGATGTGGCTAATTCTTCAGCACGCATCGGTCTCCCGGTGAACTTGGATAAAACCAAGTTTATATTTAATCGGCAGGTTATTTCGGAACCGATTGCGCTAGACGGAGTAACTCTCGAAGTTGTTCACGAGTACATTTACCTCAGTACAATAATACAAGAAGGAAGGAGCAACTTCGAGATGGAGACCCAAAGAAGAATACAGCTGGATTGGGCAGCGTTTAAAAAAAAATCGTCGAGTCTTTTCGTCACCCATACCACAAAGCCTTTACGAGGGAAAATAACGTGATTTTTGATACAGATTTTTTAATAATAGTCATCATCACCATCAGTCCATATACGTCCCACTGCTGGGCACGGGCCTCCTCTAAAACTGATAGGGTTTAGGCCTTAGTACACCCCGCTGGCCTAGTGCGGTTTGATGGACTGCACACTTAAAAAAATCCTAAAATCCTTTAGGTTTGCAGGTTTAATCACGATATTTTCCTTTACCGTTAAAGTAAGTGATAATTTTTTTGTGAATACACAAATAACTTTGAAAAGTAAGAGGTGTGTGCCTGGGGTTTGAACCCGAGACCATCGAGGTTCTCGACCGCATGCCTAAGCCACGAGGTCATCACAACTTTAATAATAGTAGGTAGTGATAGACATTTAAATTAAGTTTGTGCCTTATTATCACCTAATTGTTTTAACATAATAATGTGTAAAATTATCTATTATTTTAGTTAAAGTTGGCTTTGGAGTATCTCTAGATATAAAAGACTGATATTGATAATATTTTAAGGTTGATTTTATTCAAATAATAAAGAATACTTTTTTCCTTTACTGGATTATTACTGTCTATTGATGGCTGTTCATAATTAGATAATGTCCATGATTGGGTGTCCAACACTGGATTATTACTGTCCATGATTGGGTGTCCAACACTGGATTATTACTGTCCATTACTGGTGACTAAGTAGGTGTATGGTTTATTGATGATATTTTATTGGGCTGAGTACTAAACTGAAATTAAACATTGAATACTCATTAAAAGAAGTGTTAGTCATTTACCTCCAAATCCATAATAATGTAAATTGAAAAATGAAGAAATCACAAAGCAAACATTAAAAAAAATCGCTTATACTGTCCATGACTGGTGACTTTACTGCGTTCATATCAATACCTAACATAATAATGTTACCACCTAAATTATTTAATGTTAAGCTATAATTATTGTAATCTAATATTGATTTGTATCTCCGTAAGAAATCATCTCCAATGATTCCATGCATCGAACATGGTAATGTTTTAAAAACATAGAACACGTGAGTAAAATTGACGCCATCCACTGCTAAGTCTAAACAAACATATCCAATTGATTGTACTTTGCCCCCGAGTCCCTTAATCTGCGTTTTCTTAAAATGGTATGGAATATTTTGTTCGACTAAATGTTTATGTTTGATGGCTGAAATTGATGCTCCCGAGTCAAGTAACCATCTAAGTATATGGTTTTCCATTTATAGATAATGTTACTGACGTATTATTATCGCATGAAAAAATATGTTTATTATTCACGAAAAAACCGATTCGCGTTTTCAGGCTTGTCACTTTTACTCACACTCTCCGTCATAACTCGCATGGATTCTTGAGGCTTTGTCCACTGGTTTCGACTATTATTATTGAAAGAAGACCTACCTCTGTTTGGTCTGTTTCGAGACGTATTCCACGAACCTCGTGACGAGTGACCCCAGTCGACTCCTTGATACTGTCGTCTATCACGCGACTGTCCTCTGCTTGTCTGTCCCCTAAAGTATCGACCACGTTGTCCTCTAAAAAAGTTATTTGTAGCACGCATGTAATTATAGTTACCTTTGTTAAACATTCTTATGTCTCCGAGAGACATCGATGATGATGAGCATTCCTCATCTACCGCAGCCTGTATGGCATCCTTAAGAGAGTCAAATTTCTGAGCTGCAATAATAGTGCTCAAACGACGGTTTCGCAATCCGTCGGCAAATTCACAAACATCTCAGTAATAGCTTTTCCGTAATCATCAATTGACAAATTATTCTGAGAAAAAGGAATGTAATCTATTCTGTACAATATATTATATTATTCTCATTGAATTATTTACTACATGTCCTAGATTCACATCTACGCTTAGGACCCACTTTTATTAAATATCGTCTCGTTCTGGTTTAGGAACATCTTTTTTTTTCTTCTTCTTTTTTGTTGATTGGCACATTTTAATTAAATTTTATTTGCAGCAGATTTAACACAATGTAACTTTTCGCACTTTGATCATTGTTTTATAACAGTTGCTCCAAATAAGGTAAGATATGCGGTGCCCGAGCGCGCTGGTCTCCTGTTACAGGCAGGGTCGCCATGTAGGGACGGGAGTAATGAAACGCATGACTGACGATACAATACTGCTGTTTATTGAATCTCTTCCGAATATATATGTTCTTACAGTTAGCTGTAAGCTATACACACTAACTTATGTCTACGCTACAACAATATGGTTGCGCAGTTTGGGCTATATTAGTTTTATCTTTAAACTGAAACTTATATGGTAGGAATACAATTACACATGTTAGCGTCATTGGCTCATTCAATCTATCAAACGGTCCTATGGCGCAGTTGGCTAGACACCAGCTAGTGAAACGAGAGGCCGCGGGTTCGATCCCCGCGACGAGACAAATGATTGTGTGATCCAAAACAATTATTGTTTCGGGTCTGGGTGTTTGTGAGACCGATAAGTCTCGCGTAGTTTCTAATACCCACGACAAAAGACCCGTATCTTAGTGTGGGGTCAGAATTATCTATTCTATTGGGTGTATTTATTTATTATGAAAACGTTTGCAATGAACATTTTAACTTATATCAAATAATTGCAGTCGAAAGGGCTGTGACACTTAATGATAAGTAACGAGTTTTGGATTTTTTCTTATCAAAATTAATGATTCTAGGACAACGAAAAGTAAAACATACACAGGTTTCTTCCTTAAGCAAATTTTATATTATAGTAGCAAGTGGCATAAATTTCCATAAAATTGCGTTGATTAGCTTAATTTTGACAGCTCCAGGGTATCTTTGACTATTTATTAAAGTAGAACCTCAATACATTTACGTCTTGATACCTCTACCGAGGAAAAGAAATAACTTTCTATACTTTTAGTCAGAGGTGTGAGGCTGGGGTTTGAACCCGCGACCGCCGTGGTTCTCGACCGCGCGCCTAAGCCTCGAGGCCATCACTACTTAAACAGTAATAGACTCTTCCTTTAGGTTTGACAGGTTTATAGGTTAGGAAATTCGCAATAGCAGCACGAAATTCGAAAATAATGTCTGAAAACGCTAAAAATCAAAAAAAAAATTTGCGAAATTTGAAATGAAATGATATTTATAACATTTATTGAATCTATAAAATGTCAAATACATCACTAAGATTCAGTCATATCAAAATTTAGCTCACCACCCTGTTCGAAAAGCATCACTAGAGAAGAACGGGCAAGAAACTCTGGTGTTGCTCTTTTCCAATCAAGAAATAGTTTGCAATATTGATACAAAGACTGAATTTTCAATCACAAGCGTGTGAGAGTATTTGTTAAGAGAGAGGATGAGGTACGGAAACTGAATTTAGATCGCGACCTCTTGCATCACGATGCTCGTCGGCGCGCGAAGATCATGAGACAATAACACGATCACTTGGCGTCCTCCAACCAGCCGACTAGAGCTAACCGCAGACATTTCAATGATATCTATCGACGGTGAATGCAGCATAATAGGTTTTTAATACAAAATAATTCATTTTTAATAGTTGCAAATTGTTTTTATCATAATGATGTGTATATAATGCGGTATTATTATGAATAGGTGTGTTTTTGGTGCATAAATATGACTAAATTAGTATTGTTTGTGATTATTTGCATTTTCGCCGCGGCGTATTCAGGTATTTATTGTTTTTTTATTTCGCTTTATTTTGTTCTTTATATAGTAGTATGACAGAATGACCTTACTTACATCTAGTTAAGTACTGTGCCATCCAAATAGTATGCCGAGTGGTTGTCAATCAACATAATAATGCTTGTTTGACACTCATTCAACAAAGGGTTGGTCCATTAACACTTTTGTAATTCACAAAAATTTTTTTTAACTATTATTCATACTGCCTCGTGGTCTCGCGGTACAAGTATGTGCCGTGCGATCTAGAGGTCCTGGGTTCGATTCCCGGGTCGGGCAAAGTGTTATTGGGTTTTTCAATTAGGAAATTCTCGGTAACAGCACGGAGTCTGGAAATGTGCCCGAAAAACGGCAATAGGCTCGCCACCTATAACGTGGGACTGATACATACTTGGCGAAATGTGGGTGCAGAAATGCACCTCTACCTACCCCTTCGGGGAATACAGGCGTGAGTTTATGTATGTATGTATTATCATAAATATTTGCAGTGAATGCATCACACGTAGATTTTGCTATTTTCGTCTCGCATTGGTAGTTAAAATACCAGTATAATTCTGGCAACGTTTTTTTATTTTGCACTGCACTTGTTATCAGTTTCACCCGCTTTGCCGTAGTAGTAATAAAAATGGGATCAGATTTACGTATTACTTATATTAAGGTTCTTCGTGGTTACGTGGCACAAGTATGTGCCGTGCGAGAGAGACTAGAACTCTAGAGGTCCCTGGTTCGATAGGGTCGAGCAGTGTTATTGTTTTTTTCCATTAGAAAATCATTAGTAACAGCACGGTGTCTGGAATTGTGCCCAAAAGCAATACATGTTATTTGTGTAACGTCGAGTTTATAATTGTTTATTGTGGGGTCAAAATATTCTCTTTTACCTATATGTTAAATTGCTTTTGTTTAATAAAGATTTAAAGCTTAAAGATTATTATTCGGAATTTCGTAAGGCAAGCTTTTGAGCTTTTTTGGAAGTACCGCCACTGGTTCAAATTATGGCACAAAAACAAAAGACAAGAACAGAGAAGATTTTTCGCAATTTTTATTTTAACTTTTACAGCCCCGTGGCGCAGTTAGCTAGATACCAGCTCGCGAAACGAGAGGCTCGCGGGTTCATTCCCCGCACCGAGACAACTGTTTGTGTGATCCACAAATATTTGTGTTTGTGAGACCGAAAAGTCTCTTGTAGTTTCTGATACCCAAGACACAGGACTTGTATCCTAGTTTGGGGCCAGAACTTTGTATGTGACCGGATGTATTTATTTATTTCATCATCATCAGCCCAAATACGTCCCACTGCTGGGCACGGGCCTCCTCTACAATTGAGAGGGTTTAGGCCTTAGTCCACCACGCTGGCCTAGTGCGGGTTGGCGGACTACACACCTAAGAAATTCCTAAGAACTTTTTTTTTTTTTAGGTGTGCAGGTTTCATCACGATGTTTTCCTTCACCGTTAAAGCAAGTGATAATTCATTGTGAATACACACATAACTTGGAAAAGTCAGAGGTGTGTGCCTGGGGTTTGAACCTGCGACCGTCGAGATTCTCGACCGCGCGCCTAAACCTCGAGGCCATCACTGCTTATTTATTTATTTATTTTTATTTATTTTTTTAGCCCGGACGCAAAAAGTTAGAGAAGAACGATGCCTGCTGCCCATCAAACGAGGAACTTGCACAGACTACTACACCAGGTAATAAGTTTTCTACCTTGGATTCGAATCCGGGAACAACCGCACACTTATTCTAGCGCAACGAGGCAATCCAACATCTTATTACCGCCATTTCTATTTCATTTATCAAAACTTATTGATTCCCAGACCCTAATATGTGTCTTGCAATCAAGAGTCCAGGGTTCATAATACGGGTCGGGATAAGTGTTGAGTATTTCTTTTGGGACAAAGACTCGCTTCTTATAACGTGGGACTTAAAGGTAGCAGACAAAACGTAGGTAGATCCAGAATACCTTTTCGGGGCTACAGATATGAAAGTGTGCGATTTCTATCAAAAAGTATATGACAAAGTAATATAGAATAGGTCAATTGCTTACTGTCATTGCTTACTGCAATTTTAACGTTAGCCAAGACAACGGTTGCGTGTGTGTCCACAGTTAATTATCGTGTTCTCAAGCGGTGAAGCAAATACGTTCTGATGAAATTTACATGCTCGAGAGGTTTTTGAAATCGTGATGAAACCAATGTACTTGAACAACGATACATACTCACGCCTGTATGTGAAGATGCCACAGTTTAATGTAAAAGGGCCTGTGGGTTTCTTTTTTTTTCTATTTTTTTCTGGCTTGGCAAAGTGACTCCACTTTACCTGATGGTAAGCACAGTGGAGTCACAAAAAAGATTGTATAATCCAAAAAGTATTGCTGCATTTTGGTCACAATGCGTTAAGTATAGGAATACATATGTCTATATTAATATAAATTTATTTGTATGTTTTATACTTATTTAAAAATCTAATTATTATTATTTTCACTATTTTTTGCTTCACACTTTATGCTACCCCTATTTATTTTTCCTGTTCTATCATAATCCATCCAAAGGTTGTCTGGAAGATATTGCCTAGAGCGATAAGACCGCCTCTTGTTTTTGTTATTTTTTATATTTTTTTCTCCATATATTTTTGTTCAAGCAAGAAAGTGTAAATAAATAAACAATGCTGCATTATTTATCCTGGTATAAATGGTAACAGCGCACCTAATTTCGATTGTAAACGTAGAGTCAATCAATTGCTCCCGAGTTAAAATTATACTGAAACAGAGAACATTTTAATTTTTTATGTACAAAGTTTACGTCTCTATCGACACTCCCAAATAAATGTATGTACCTACACACAGTTTTTAAAATGCTAAAATTTGCAAAACTTCAAATATTTTTATTTTGTTTTTATTTTTTTGCATACTTTGTTACGTTGTTTTTCTATTGTTATTTGGTCACATACATAGGTGCACGGGCAATGCCTCATTGTGATTCCCTGGTGCCTAATACACAAGTTAAATCTTTATTTGGGCACCAGAGTTCTCTAAAACACTTTAGATTCATTTCAATAAATAATATCCTAATAAAAAAATCAATAACACACCACCCTACCTTGGAATTCGACTTGTATTTTTCCGATCGCTTGCACTAATTTATGCCGAAAGATTAATTAGGCAAATGCTAGACATAGGACATAATAGGCGATGATTTCGAACTTAAATTGTTTGGTTTCTCATATCATCATTACAGCCTTATGGCACAGTTGGCTACAAGCTTACGAAACGTGAGGCCGCGGATTCGATCCCCGCACCGAGACAAAGGTTTGTGTGATCCACAAATACATATTTGTTTCGGGTCTGGGTGTTTGTGAGATCGAAAAATCTCTCGTAGTTTCTGATACTCACGACACAGGAATTGTATCCTAGTGTCAAAACTATGTATGTGACTGTTGGGTGTAATAAATAATAATATCTAGTTAAAGATCTTTGAAAGCAATGAAAGGAAAGTGAAATAAACTTGCAACCTAATTATGTGCTAATTGCCATCTATTGTCTAATGTCCAAGCGCTTGTACATACATATTTTGTTTCATCATTAGCCCATATACATCCCACTGTTGGGCTCGGAGCTCCTCTACAACTGAGAGGGTTTAGGCCCTAGTCCACCACGCTGGCCTAGTGCGGGTTGGCGGACTACATATGTATCTAAGAAATTCCTAAGAACTTTTAGTTGTGCAGGTTTCATCACGATGTTTTTCTTCACCGTTACATGATAATTATTTGTGAATACACACATAACTTCGAAAAGTCAGAGGTGTATGCCTAGGTTTGAACCCGCGACCGTCGAGATTCTCGACCGCGTGCCTAAACCTCGATGCCATCACGACTACTTATATTTTGTTTTATCCTGTCTAAAATGATAATGTTCAAGAAAGCGCCAAGCTAGATAATTTCAAGTTATTCGATTGGAGGTGCGATGTGTAAGCAAAAATTTCAAGGACAAAAGAGACAATTTAATGCACTTGTTCGTGCTCATTGTGCAAATGTTAAGTGTTAAAATGGTCACGAAGCACGTTCGCATGACATTTTTTGTGGCTAAAAAAATACCAGATATCGTACCTACATATTTGTATTATATATATGTATGTATATGTACTTAGATTCATATTTCTTTGTCTTTTATGATTGCGTTGGTCGCTCATAGTTTAACACGTGAGATAAATTCTCAGGTTCGATTCCACGATTTAGGAATAGTGTATTGGATTACCCCTTTCTTCTTTAGATTCTTGATAGTACATGTATTTAAATTTTGTGTAAGTATGTCGGAATATGTCGGAACAGAGTCTCGGCAATCGCGGGTCAAATTTTAGTCACGCACCTTTTGACTTTTCAATCTTAGTTTTCGTAATAAATAATACAGTTATTAAACATTGAAGGGAAAAGTATTGGAGAAACTATGAAACCCACGAATTTAACACTAAGGATTCATCTGACTGCCTCGTAGTCTCGCGGTATAAGTCCGTGCCGTGCGATCTAGAGGTCCTGGGTTCGATTCCCGGTTCGGGCAAAGTGTTGTTGGGTTTTTCCATTAGGGAATTCTCAATAACAGCACGGAGTCTGGAATTGTGCCCGAGAAACGGCAATAGGCTTGCCCCCTATTACTTGGGACTGATACATACCTGGCGAAATGTGGATGTAGAAATGCACCTCTGCCTACCCCATCAGAAGAATACAGGCGTGAGTTTATGTATTGTATGTATGTATGTATGTATGTGAATTCATCTTACCAGTTGTCACGATTATACTGTCCTGTTGGTAAGATGGTCGTTTTTTAAAAACATCTCTGCTATCTTTTCTATCTCTGTTTTTGCTATACCTACATGCGTGTGGGAAGCAACAAAACATTTTGACAATGGCCATAGAACAGCTTGTGACGCGAGAGGCCGCGAGTTCGTTCCCCGCGCCGAGACGAATGTTTTTGTGATTTGATTTTGCGTTTCCGAGTCTCAAAAGTCTCCCGTACTTTCTAGTGCCCACGACTCAAGACTTGTATACTGTGGGGTCAGAACTATGTATGTGACTGTTGGGTGTATTTATTTATTTATTCCTTTCAGATACGCGTACGATCCTGCCGTAAATAAATGTGTTCGGTTCAAATATGGCGGGTGTGGCGGTAACACCAACAATTTCAGATTTCATTACGACTGCAGGCACGCTTGCATCATTTAAATTATAAACTAGTATTAAACTATTTAATTATACAAAAAAAAACTATACATAATAAATATTTTTATCGATAATACCATTTTTTTTATGAGTTCACACGTCCCGACTTTGCCAGTAGCAATAGCTTTTTGTAATCCACTGTTCATGAATGACTTCAACGATAGAAAAAATGAAAGAAGCATTTATTGCTAGCACAATTTACAAATACAATATTACATAAAAGAAAACAGACAAAATCAATAAACATATTAAATTGCACCAGCAAAGGTACCTCCCATTCAACTACATGCTGCAGTAACGATATTGCAACGCTGATTTTCGATGGGAAAATAATTCATCATCAGCCCAAATACGTCCCTATGCTGGGCACGGGCCTCCTCTACAACTGAGAGGGTTTAGGCCTTAGTCCACTACGCTGGCCTGCGTGTTGGCGGACTACACACCTAAGAAATTCCTAAGAACTTTTAGGTGTGCAGATTTTATCACGATGTTTTCCTTCACCGTTAAAGCAAGTGATAATACATTGTGAATACACACATAACTTCGAAAAGTCGTGTGCCTGGGGTTTGAACCTGGGACCGCCGAAATTCTCGACCGCGCGCCTTCCAAAAATAATTATAAAGGTTATTTGGTTGGAATTTTCGTATCTTCGTATGTTACTGTTGAAAATCAAAATACCTATAATAAGCGTACGAGACAGTGCGCATGACGAATTGAATGAACAAATTATAATTTATCAACTTTTTGTGGCTAACAAAGCCCCGTGGCGCAGTTGGCTAGATACCTTGCGAAACGAGAGGCCGCGGGTTCGATCCCCGCACCGAGACAAAATGTTTGTGTGATTCACAAGTATTTGTTTCGGGTCTGGGTGTTTGTGAGACCGAAAAGTCTCTCGTAGTTTCAGATACCCACGACACAGGACTTGTTTCCTAGTGTGGGGTCAGAACTATGTATGTGACTGTTGGGTGCATTTATTTATTTATTTATTTGTTTTAAAAGAAGTAAGCATATAAAAAGACAGTCACGAAAACAGAAGTGTTTTAAACGAATTAGAAAATTATTAAAGAAATTTGTAAAAATGGAGGACGTACTTCAACTACAAATTGACAGACTAATAATAAAAGCGAGAGGCTTGCTTTAAAGTAAGAGAGATTTGATTCATATATAAAAAATGACAGGCCTTAAATTGCCAGTCCCAACTTTAAAATGCATAAAAAAACAATAAAATACAACGTATTAAACATATTAAGGTAACCGTATTAAGACATTAATAATCATACCTGGATGACCGAGCTTTGCTCGGTTTTTTTTTTTTAATTGTGTTTTTTGGAAATTATATTTAAGTAAGTACGAATTACTAATAAAATGATGAAATATGAATAATGTTACTTAACAGCGCCATCTGCTGTTGTGTCGTTAAAGCAATTAGTTGCTCACAAAAAATAGTATTATTATTCGCCAATTCGCCAATAGATGTCAAGAAGAGTCTACTCAAACGCCTCCTTTTTGTTATTTTTCTTCCAAATGACATTTTCTAAAAATGATTCCTAGCTAGATCGATTTATCGCCCCCGAAACCCCCTATATACTAAATTTTATGAAAATCGTTGGAGCCGATTCCGAGATTCCAATTATATATATACAAGAATTGCTCATTTAAAGATATAAGATTCATCATCCATTGACCATCCACTCAAATCTGTCGTGTGTTTTGGTTAGTCACGAGTACTGTCTCCGCACTGTAACAAATATTAGACCCGTGAATAATTATTAATAGTTTCTGATGTCGTCAACACAAAATAGGATCTCATAACCTTTTTTGACCTTTGTACATACATACATACATAAACTCACGCCTGTATTCCCTTAAGGGGTAGGCAGAGGTGCATTTCTGCACCCACATTTCGCCAAGTATGTATCAGTCCCACGTAATAGGTGGCGAGCCTATTGCCGTTTTCCGGGCACATTTCCAGACTCCGTGCTGTTACCGAGAATTTCCTAATGGAAAAACCCAATAACACTTTGCCCGACCCGGGAATCGAACCCAGGACCTCTAGATCGCACGGCACATACTTGTACCGCGAGACCACGAGGCAGTCGTTTGACCTTTGTGTGTATTTTTATTCAAACAACAAAACGTAACATTCTCAAAAAGGTTAATCGGTAAGACAACACCTGAGGAATGCGACAGGTTCACGACCTTAGTCTATTTAGTTGATAGTATGCCGCGTTTTACGTCCCAATATGACATTCTGTCTACGTCATCGCTTTTTATAGCAGCCTTCATTGTGCATGTCGCTAGACACCAGCTTATGAAACGAGAGGCACAATGAAATCCCGCACAGAGGCAAATGTCTGCATGATCTACAAATACGTGTATCGGGTCTGGCTGTTCTTCTTCCTTGTTCCCTCACTGCTGAGGATCGCGACCACGCAGGGTTAGTTTCCACTGGGTGCTGTCATGGGCGGATTGAACCGCACGGTTAGTGAGACCGAAAAGTCTCTCGTAGTTTCTAATACCCATGACACAAGACTTGTGTCTTAGTGTAGAGTCAGTCTGTGTAACTGGTGAGTGTATTTTTTTATTTCTTATTGACTTCTACTTTATGATCGTCACAGCTAGTAACTACACCACTATACACCCACCACCGCAAATACCAGGATCGACAGTCACAGTCACACACAGAAATAACACCGAGCGGCGATGCTCAGCGTACCGCTATTGGAACCTAGCTTGTCCTTCTCCACAACAAAATTAAACAGAAGAAAACAAATAGAAGGGTTTATGATCGTCACGTTAAAGTTGAAAAGACAAAAAGCATGAATGATGAAAAACTGTAAAGACACACACACACGCGCCACTACAACTTATTCACCGAATATCGACAGTGATACAAAAGAAGACACCGATCGGTTAAGCCCAGCGAGTCACGATCGATTTTCTAAACGAAACTAATCAGAAGAAATTAAAAAGGTGGGACTTGGGAGTTACAATCCTCTAGTTTCCTACCATTTCATTTCTAAAGCAAGGCGACAATGAAATGACAATAGAACTAGATTTATTCGACCTACAGTCACGTTCCAAAGCTAAAAAACCCTATAAACAAAGACATGATTTTCAAATAAGTCTACAATCTGGTCGGGAGTAGTTTGACCTTACTTTCCTATTCAAGTTATGTAGATTGTCAGGATTTACTCAGCAAGGTCTGAATTAATATGGCTCGTAGAATTCCGCATACCGACATTCACTTACGAAAACAACGGATTATCAGCTATTGCTAAGTATAGACTATAGGCCTCCACTACAGGGCATCCCATCTCACGAGAATTTATGAAGATGAAACGACTGTTGTCAAATGTAGAATATTTTTTTATGGGAAAGAGGAAAACGAGCTAGTGAGGCACCTGATGTTAAATGGTCAACACCGCCCATGGACCAGGATAAAGACTATCGTGTAGTGTAGGAGTGGCCAGTTCAAGTACCGTCTCAGATTCTTTTTATGTTAGTACCGTGCAATTTAGAGGGATCGATTCAAACTGATTACTTAGGCTGTGTTACGTAACACACTGAGATTAAGATCACAGTACAGTGCCTATACGGGAAGAAATTCGCTCCGTCATAGGCTGACATTATACTGTTGTAGTGTTCTAGGGAAATGTATGGCGTCATTACTAGTCGCCATTTTGTACTGTGAGCACAGGCGTTTTAAAGGTTCTTTGATCGCGTGATCAAGTGCTTACAAAAATGACGTAACATGAATGTCAGTATACTGGACTGTTTTGCACAATAACCAGTATAGTTAACTATAGGTAAAGGAACGGTTTCACAGTATACTGAATGACGTCACACCATACAATGGTCGCTGTGTTTTAAGGAGAACAACCATAGATTTTTTATTAGGAAATTCTCGGTAGCAGCACATCCGTGCTACTAAAATACCAATTGCATTAGAGTAATTTTTGACTATTTTTGAGTGCGTAAACTGCCTCGTGGCCTCGCGGCGCAAGTATGTGCCGTGCGATCTAGAGGTCTCGGGTGGGCAAGGTGTTATTGGGTTTTTCCATTAGGAAATTCTCAGTAGCAGCACGGAGTCGGGACATATGCCCGAAAATCAGCCCGCCCCCTGCAACGTGGGATTCACAGTTCATACATACTTGACGAAATGGTAGTACAGAAATATAGGTACCTCTACACCATGAGTTAATGAAATCATGTTTATACTGTTCGTGAATGCTGATGGTCTAAAATGAACGTATAGTACACAATATTAGTGTATGCCTCAGGTGCCGTAGACCGCCCCAAATGCGCGCGACGGCCACCGAGAGGTTTTAGTCTGTATGCTGGCGTAGGATTTTGGTTAGGGACCCAACTCAGGTACACGGACAACTGTTCCGCGCGCCGAGTTGGAAGGCCATAGACCCCGACATACCCCTTCCGCCCTCCCCCGAGGTATCGAAAGGGGAGCTTAAGGCGCTTTCCTGTCGTTAAAAAAAAAGAAAAAAAAGTGTATGCCTCAAGTAAGCAACTGTTTATTGTTTGCTTCAATAATGGAAATGAGGCCTAAAACCTCTCACTTGTATAGGAATCTCGTACCCGGCAGTTGGAAGTATACGAGCTAATGCAGACGTAGAAAGATATTAACGTTATACATAGACAACGATAAAAATAAACATATGCGCTAATGATAGTGTAAATGTTGAAACAGGAATAAAATTTGAATAAATCCATAAATTTTAGTATTATTACTACATACATACATACATAAACTCACGCCTGTCTCCCGTTAGGGTAGGCAGAGACTATAGAGCGCCAAATGCCACGGTCCAAACACACCACTTTCGCTTCCTCCACTGACATTATCCTCTTCATGCATGCACATCGGTTTCGAGGACTCTTTATATTGCCCTTTTTCAATAAATTACCTATCTGCTCTTTATAGTTTTTTAGTATTATTACTGTTATTGTATATGCAATAAGCTAACTTATACATACGTGAATACACAGGTTTTCTTTGGCTTTTTGCAACATACAAACTGATGGGAAACAGGATCAAAAAACTTCTGAAATACGAGTCACTACCATCATCATCACGGGCCTCCTCTACAACTGAGAGGGTTTAGGCCTTAGTCCACCACGCCTAGTGCGGGTTGGCGGACTACACACCTAAGAAATTCCTAAGAACTTTTAGGTGTGCAGGTTTCCTTACGATGTTTTCCTTCGCCGTTAAAGCAAGTGATAATTCATTGTGAATACACAACTTCAAAAAATCTGAGGTGAGAGCCTGGGGTTTGAACTCGCCACCGCCGAGATTCTCGACTGCGTGCATAAACCTCGAGGCCATCACTGCTTCGAGTCACTAACATTAAAAATTCTCGTGATACTAATTCACATTCATTTGAATAGGAAACTCCTTAATCCGCCACTATTCTCAAGCACTATATTTTTCTTAAGCGATAGGGAAATGAGAAGTGTTTTAAAGGGACCCTTTTGGGTTTAATTTCATCATAGACGTTATCGTAAGGATACCAGGATATTTTATTTAACGAATTTAATCACGCAAGCCAGAAGTTACGACTCTTAAATAATGATTCTAACCCAATTCTATTTAGAATGAAACGGAAATACAAAGATTCAATACAAAAATACAACAAGCATTTCAAAAAAATATCTTTACTTACAACCATTTTATCATCTCATTAATCACACATACATCGAGAGGTGCGGACTAAGTTATCGATATCGATAGTATTCACATAAGATTATCGACTTTTTTACAAATCATTTATCGACACATGATTGCGAGCGAGACAGTCGAGGTAGAAGACGCGTGACCTATCGATATCGATAAACTAATACGCCGCGAAAATGTAAATTCGTACAGTAAAATATATTCATTCGTTTTGCTAGAATCAATAGTTCATAGTTTACTATTTTTTTGTGGTATTTTTTGGTATGGTTCACATTTATCGATATATAATAGTGTACTTATAAAACTTTAATTTCTTATCGATATAAATATTATTAATAGATTTTCTTCTGAATCTCACACAGGAATACAAACTACTGATTCTTGTAAAACGGGATAGATAGAAAAGTAGGGAAGAGAGAGGATTATAAATATTATGTACAGCATTAAATTCCACCTCGCTCACGTGTATTGGTAAAAAAATTGTTTCTACACTCCCCGTTTTCACACTACACGCTCGTAGGAACTTCGTCGTTATTGGCACAGCGAATAAGATCTCGGTATTTTGTGCTCAATTACATGTAGTTACTTGGAATGCATAATTAATATGATAATGAGTGTAGTTGCAGTATAATCGTCGAAAAGAACGATTGATTGTTAGGTGAAGATATTTATCTAGATTCTAGACTAATAAAATTGTAGGAATTAGTTAAGGGTGTATGCGTGTTTGGAATAATTTAAAACTATTTGCGTAATGCTGTACTGTTCCAGCACTCTTAAAATAGAGTCAGCCTTGGCATAGTTTAAAAAATAAAAATATTGAGCTTAATACTAGTTCCCAAAGCGCTAGTGTGACCACAGAAGATTACTACAGTAAATTACTTAGAAGAACTTCTTCGCTTGCGCCTCCTTCCTTTCTCTGCAAAGAAACAAAAATGTTTTAAAAAGGACATCTTTACTCAGTCCCACGTTATAAGTAGGGAGCCTATTGCCTTATTCAAATGAATCGAAATATTTATACATCTGAACATGATAGTGTGTCAAGTGTTTTATTTTTTATTTTTCCTCGCGAAATTTTCAATGTGTTTGTAGTCACGAGAGCTCATAAATTCATGAAGTTAGAGCACACTCTATACAAAAGACAGAGAGATAAATCAATGTTGCAGTATTGCTTATGCTGTAAGTATGAAGGTAAATGGAAGGTACCTTTGGCTTCATACAAGCAATTTATTGTTTTTTTTTTTAATTGTTCATTTGTCATTGACTAAAAAAAGTATATATTTTTGTTTAGTTATAACAATAGTTTTATTCATTTAGGGGAAGGGGGTTGCCGATATTCGTCACGCTTGGCAGGCGGGTTGGCGAATGCAGGAAGGGACTCGCATTGATGATGCTGCTGCCCATCATCAACCGTAGGAAGGAAATAAGGGTTTTTGAATAGAGGATGTTATGAGAAAGGAAAGTATGGCCTGTACGAGTGGATACTGCAGTCACGGAAAGAAGGTTGGTAGTGGTTAGTAGTGACTGCAGTAGCTCGGGGGCCGAAGTCACGTACTCGTAGCATCTATTCTAGGACAGGCCATGACCACTAGATAGGAGCACCCCTTTTTTTACGAGAGGAAAGCTCCCCTGTTCGGTACCTCGGGGGAGGCCAAAAGGGGTATGTCGGGCTCTGGCCTTCCAACTCGGCGCGCGGAACAATTGTCCGCTTAGCTGAGTTGGGTCCCTAACCAAAATCCTACGCCAGCATCCCCTGACCACTGTCACTATGGAAGCCATTGGGGGAGGCCTATGTTCAACTTCCTTAGGCTGATGGATGGATAACACTATTACGCACTTGTACATGGTGTAGAAGAACATGAGCGCGAGCTGTATCGCCATGACGAGCAGCAGCCCCGTGAGACTCACGCACGACGACTCGGGACACAGCGGCTGCTGCACCACCTGCGGACCCGACATCCTGGGGACAGAAACAACATTAATTGAACATATCCACTGATTTACACAGTTCTGATGCTATGCTGCATTACGTTCTTATAAAAGAAAGAAATAATTTAAGACGTTTTCATTATTATTTTAAACATTTTGAGGAAAAGACGTGTAGGGATGATAGAAATCGTTTTATGGCTATAAAAATGTTCTTTAAATTCGGATTTATGTACATGCATACCTCGAGTCCACCAAACCGCATTAGGCCAGCGTGGTGGACTAAGGGCTAACCCCTCTCAGTTGTAGAGGAGGCCTGTGCCCAGCAGTGGGACGTATATGGGCTGATGATAATGATACATCACCTCACGCCTGTATTCCCTGAAGGGGTAGGCAGAGGTGCATTTCTGCACCCACATTTCGCCAGGTATGTATCAGTCCAACGTAATAGGGGGCGAGGCTATTGCCGTTTTTCGGGCACGATTCCAGACTCCGTGCTGCTACTGAGAATTTCCTAATTGAAAAACGCAATAACACTTTGCCCGACGCGGGAATCGAACCCAGCACCTCTATATCGCACGGCACATACTTGTACCGCTAGACCACGAGGCAGATAGTACCAATCACTTTAAATTTTCTCGCATGTACGCAACAACTGCACTTGTACCATCATAGTTTGCGCTAGTGAATATTATTGAAGCTTGTTGTTCTCTTTGGATAGTATATGTATGGGTTAGAGGCGTGAATGTGTAGTTATTTACCTCTGTGCGACGGCGCCTACTGTCTGCTTGATGTTGTTGACTGAGTCCCTCATTTCGTTGAGGAACTGGGGGTTGATGGCCGAGCCCGGTGCTGCCCCACCGGCTGCTAACAAGCTGTCAGACTTGCGAGACACCTCGATTATGAAGCCTCTGGAAATATGAATGATAATATGTTAGTGGTATCAATGGCGGCCTTACTATTGCGAGGCTCCGGGCGGCAGGTCTTTGCGAAAAGGTCTTTGTCCTTTGTGAAAAGTATTCGAGGCGCATTATTCATACTACATAATGAATTTTTCAATTATGTTTTGAATGAAAGAATTTACCGCTATGTTATAACCTAAATAAATAATAAAGGACCAAAATCAACATCGATTACCCCGTTCGCCCCCCCCCCCCCCCCCCAAGTCCGCCGTTGAATAGTTTCTTCTCCTAGACATTCCCAGACTAGCAATGCCTGTGTCTTGGGATATTATTCCCGAAGATTAAAGAACTGCTCTACAATTCCTCGATACTCACTTCAGCTCTGCAATAGTGTTGATCATGAGTTGGTTGTTAGCGACGAGCGAGTCCCAGTCGTGTCGGCCGATCGGCAGTGAAGGCATTTGCACCTAAAACATATAATTCTATATTAATTTCAGTCTGTATAATTCGATCAAAAAAAAAAAAAAAACGTGCTAATTCATAATTATTACGAAATTTTTGGACTGACCCCCCCTCCACTTCCTCAACCGCTCCTGGTACGCTTCGCCCCTGGCTATCCATCATCATCGCATATACGAACAAATCCTCTCAGATTTTAGGCCTTAGTCCACCACGTTTGACTAGTAGAAGTATAAATGATTGTGTACCTGTCCCTGTTGCGCCGGCTGTATGGGCTGTCCCTGTGCGTGACTGTACACAGCTGTGAGCATCGACAGAGAGTTCATCTGCTTGCCGATTACCTGAAATGTACATTAGAAAACATTAACATCTACAACTTACTTATAGAAGCCTCATCATCGGCCCATATTCGTACCACTGCTGGGCACGGGCCTCCTCTACTACTGAGAGGGTTTAGGCCTTAGTCCTCCACGCTGGCCTATTGCGGGTTGGCAGAGTACACACCCAAGAACTTCTACGTGTGCAGATTTCCTCTGAATGTTTTCCTTCGACGGTAAAGTATGTGATAATTCATTATGAATACACACATAACTTCGAAAAGTCAGAGGTGTGTGTCTGGGGTTTGAACCCGCGACCTTTTAGTTGCCAGATGTTGTCTTGACCGCGCGCCTAAGCCTCGAGGCCATCACTACTTTCAACAGAAGCCTAGCCTAACTAAAAATGATTCCAAAACTTTAAGACTTTTTTCAATATATGTATTAAACATCGTATTAAGGTATAATATTGCACTGATATAGTATAGCCTATATACTTATGACATAAGTTAAACAAAAGCTATGGGCAATCTAGGGGATTCATGTTCGATTCCAGGAGGTTTTCATTAGGAATTTTAACGTGGCCGAAAAACGGCAATAGGCAATTTAACTGACTAAACATGGCTCTATATTTATTTCTCTACTTACCCCTTTTAGTTAATGTAATAAAAAATATAACCAACACTGACCTCATCGACCTTCTTGTTGAGGTCACGCAGGATGTCGTGTATCTGTCCTTGGCCTTGGAAGATCTGTCGCAGCTCGCGCTGTCCGTCCGACTCGAACCAGTCGTCGAACTCGCCCTCCTTGTCACGCACCTGAGGACAGAAAGAGATGCAGATAGAATACATTATTCCGTAAAAAAATTATTTGATTTTTTCTTTCAAGTAGTTTGTTTATGTGCATGGAAGGATGAATGGCCCAATTAAAGTTTTAAAGTGAAAAGCTATGTATACTAATAATTAATAATCATCATCTGGCACGGGCCTCCTCTATAACTGAGAGGGTTTAGGCTTTAGTCCACCACGGTGGCCTAGTGCAGGTTGGCGGACTACACACCTAAGACATTCCTAAAAACTTTTAGATGTGCAGGTTTCATCACTTCATCTTCAACTTCATTGTTAAAGTTTAATAAAAAAATATAACAAGATATTTAATCAAAATATTTTTTCTAAATAATTATTATAAAAAATTCTATCCCTATCTCCAGATCATTTTGGAAAACAAACCATTAAAATAATTTACTTAAATATCACTTCCGATGTCATGATTGCTCCATTATTGGGATCAAAGAGATACAGATTTGGGTTGTTTATTGAAATCAGATGATAGTGACTCTGCAGTAGTTACCTCATCGGGATGTTCCTTCCTGTAATCCTCTTTCTGTTGCTCCAACTTCTTCTGGTACTCTTGGTACTCTTGTGACAGCTTTTGCTGTTCGTCTGAGCTGATCTGTTGGCCGCCTGGAACGAGAGAAATTCATTTAAGAATTTGTTTGATATATTTTTATACTATTTCAACGTACATATCTGGACGGTGTATAGTCCACACAATTAGTGCAAGCAGAGGATGGCGAATCTACCCTAGTTTATTGAAGAGAAATTTGAGAGTTTTTTGGTTATATAGTGTTTTCAATACATGAGCACTATTAGATGTACCTACTATATCATGTTTTTTTATGTTTATTTGTTACTTGTAGGTATATGACTATTATAACTTATTTATATTTATTGTTTTACACCAAAAAATATTCTATTCACCTCATGGTTGTCTGGAAGGGATCACTTAAAGCGATAAGACCGCCATTTGTATGTGCATTCTATTTCATTATATGAATATTTATATATTTTCTTTCTTTTGTTTTGTTGTGTATGTACAATAAAGTTTATTTACATTCTATTCCATTTCAGTTACATACAGGCTGATGCCAAAACACAACACACTTTTTCAAGGTAATTTTTATTATCTTATAGGTTTTTTTTATTTTTTATTTAAAACTTTATTGTACACACAAAATTAAAACTAAGGAGTACAGAGAACTAGAGAAGTACAATGGGCGGCCTTATCGCACGAGGCGATCTCTTACAGGCAACCTGGGATGGAGATGCAGGAAGAGAGATGAAAGGTAGCCGAAGTGTACTGGTATAACATATAAATAAATATGGTAGAACATATAAATAAATATTCATATATATACTTAAACAAACATACATACTTGCATACATACATACATACATATTATACATACACACAAACATCAACTTACACGACATGCCTTCAATTAGCAGGACAAGTAATAGTCTTTAAGCAGTTTTTTAAAAGATGATAATGACTTAGCTCTTCTTATTGTCACTGGAAGTGAGTTCCATAGTCTAGTAGCTTTGACGGTGAAGGAACTGTCCATAAAAATTGGCGTTTTAAGTTTTAAATTATCTGACGACCTCAAGAATCTAGAGTGAGAATCGTGTAGAAACTGAAAACGGGTTTTAAGATAGAAAGGGGTGGCAGGATTAAAGAGTATGTTATAAAGAAGAGAGAGAACGTGGGTATTCCGGATACCAACACACATAATACCCAACAAAGCATAATTTCCACGTACCCTGTTGCTGCGTGGAGTAAAGCGAGGTGGTGAGCAGGTGGATGACGTCATGGTCGTCTGCGAGTCCCCCGGTGGCGGCCGACAGACCAAAGTGTCCCCCGCGCGGCAACACCACGTTCTCAGCACGGAAACACAACTCGTAGTCCGCCTCGTTGTTTGTCATGCCTGGAATCACACATCAAATACTTTAATACATACATACATAACCTCACGCCTGTATTCCCCAAAGGGGGAGGGGAGGTTTAGGCACACGGTCGAGAATCTCGACGGTCGCGGGCTCAAACTCCAGGCACACCCCTCGGAATTATCGATTACTTTAACGGTGACGGAAAACATCGTTAGGAAACCTGAACACATAAAAGTTCTTAGGAATTTCTTAGGTGTGTACAGTGTAGTCCGCTAACCCACACTAGGCCAGCATGGTGGACTAACGCCTAAATCCTTTCAGTTACAAAGGAGGCCCGTGCTCAGCAGTGGGACGTATATGGGCTGATGGTGATGATGATGATGATAATGAAACATCAGGTTACTTCTCCTTACCGTTATGGAAGTAGACAGTGAGCGTGTTCATGTAGTACTCGATGCGGGCGCGCGTCGGGAACGGCTTGTTGCGGAAGTCGCGCAGACAACCGGACAACAGCTGCGTGGTGCCGTCACTGACAAACAAAAAAACATTTAGATCCTCGAAAAATAGAAATTTCGAACTAATCTGATCATTAACGGCCAAAATTAATCCATCCTAATCCCTATTGCGGGTAGATCGCAAAAAAATTTCGTAAGTCGTTTCTGTGATGATTATATTGTTAGATGGATGACCTAAGCCGGAACAAAGCGAATCATTTATTAATCGCTCATAACCATTCTGACAGCCCCGTGGCGCAGGTGGCTGGACACCAGCTTGTGAAATGAAATTATTTATTGAATCTGTAAAATGTCAAATACATCACTTAGATTCAGTCATTTCAAAATTTGGTTTACCACCCTGTTCGGAAGGCAGTCATCACTAGAGAAGAACGGGCAAGAAACTCTAGTGTTGCTCTTTTCCAATCAAGAGATAGTTTACAATATTGATACAAAAAATGAATTTCTCAAATTAGAGCAGCTCATTAATACTATCCCAGATTATTGTATTGAATATGAGAATAACATAGTCATCTTGAATGGAGAAACTGACATTTAACTAGGTTAAATTATAAATTTAAGTTTAAGTTAGGATAAGGTTAAGTTCATAAATACAAATAAGCAAAAATAGGCAGACCAGTCCACACAAACAGCACCCGTTCACGAGTATGACGCATGTGCCAGCCATCGGTCTCCTCAACCATTTCATAGGGAAGTGACCGACCCGACACACGACGCCGCCGTAAGCACAGACATTTCAGCGAGCATGACATACCTAATTGCTTACAAAGTACTAAACTAATAAGTAAATATGTATAAACAGCTATGTCCATTGAAGAAGACTCAGTCAGACTTGGGATTACAATAATTATTAATTAAACCCAAGCTTCGTTATCCTCCATATATTCTGAAATTGTATAATAGGCTTTGTTACATAACTGTCTCTTAGTAATTTCTTTAAATTTATTGTAGTTTAAGGCCTTAATATGAATAGGGATTTTATTGTAAAAGTGTATACAGTAACCCTTAAAAGATTTGCTGATCTTGTGGAGCCTGGTCTTATAAATAACTAACTTATTTTTATTGCGTGTATTTCTATCATGTATGTCAGAAACCTTTTTAAATTTATCAATATTCTTATGAACATACATAAGATTTGCGTGTATATATTGAGATGCCACTGTCATAATATCAATTTCCTTGAACTTTTCTCTTAAAGAATATCTAGAGCCAAGCGAATATATAGATCTGATGGCTCGCTTTTGTAGTAAAAATATGGTATTTATGTCAGCAGCACCACCCCACAGTAGAATTCCATAACTCATCAAACTATGAAAGTAAGCAAAATACACTAACCTAGCTGTATCAATGTTGGTCAGCTGACGTATTTTGCTCACCGCAAAGACTGCTGCACTCAGTTTTTGAGCTAATGTTGTTATGTGAGGACCCCACTGAAGTTTGGGGTCTAATGTAATTCCCAAAAACTTAGTATTATCCACAAGGCTCAGCTTATCTCCATTCATTAAAATGTTAGCATTGGCGTATTTTACATTAGGTGTTATAAACCTAATACATTTAGTTTTTTGACTATTTAATAAAAGGTTATTAATGTTAAACCAATGCACGATTTTAGTGAGAGTGCAGTTTACATCGTCAAGAGTTGGTTGATTACGCTTTACCTTAAATACTAAAGAAGTGTCATCAGCAAACAGCACTACATCACAGTCGTCCCTTATAAAATAAGGCAAGTCATTTATGTATATCAAAAAAAGAAAGGGTCCAAGAATTTAACCCTGTGGAACTCCCATAGTAACAACAGACCCAGGAGATCTTTTTCCATTTACATCAACTACTTGAATTCTATTACTTAAATATGATTTAAACAATTCAAGTGCAATACCTTTAACTCCATAATGGCTTAATTTCCTGATAAGAATATCATGGTGAACACAATCAAATGCCTTGGATAGATCACAAAATACTCCTAAAGCATCCTGTGAAATCTCCCAAGCTTCAAAAATATTATGAATAAGCTCCACGCCGGCATCGGTAGTGGAGCGACCCCGAGTAAAACCAAACTGTTTACTATGAAGCAATTTGTTTTTTAAAAAGTAATTTTCAATTTGTATCAACATAAGTTTTTCAAATATTTTACTTATTGAAGGTAAAACCGATATAGGTCTAAAGTTAGTTGGGTCATCTTTGCTACCTGATTTATAGAGAGGAATTATTTTACTTAATTTCATTCTATCAGGAAATATACCACTATTGACACACGAGTTAAAAATTACAGCAAGCTGGGGTGCTAATACATGTATTACTGAGTGTAATATTTTTGTCGAAATTCCCCAGAGGTCACATGTATTTTTTATGTTTATCAGCCTAAATGTTTTAATAACATCTATACTATCTTTGGTTCATCTTTGGTCAGGGATGCTCCTATCTAGTGGTCATGGCCTACCCTAGAATAGGTGCTTCGAGTACGCGACCTCGACCTCCCCGAGCTACTGCAGTCACTACCAACCTCCCCTTCCGTGACTGCAGTATCCACTCCTACAGGCCATACTTTCCTTTCCCATATCATCCTCTACCCACACACCCTATTCCCTTTCCCCGGTTGATGACGGGCAGCAGCGTCATCAACGCAAGTCCCCTCCTGCGCTCGCCAACCCGCCTGCCAAGCGTGGCGAGTATTGGCAAATACCTCTTAATGAGTACAACCAGGACCAGGCCCCCAGTCCCCGGCAGCCCCGCTATTCCTGGCTACGGTAGCGGCCATGGTTACGGCGGGGCAGGGGGTGCTAAGAATCCCCGGGTTGGCCCCGGCTACCACCCCCGACGACGACTGGCCCTGGTAACACACAACATACGCACGTTGAGGACAGACGAGAAGATTGTCGAACTGGAAGAAGAATTGAGCGGGTTACACTGGGACATTCTGGGGTTGTCGGAAGTCCGAAGAATCGGGGAGGACACGATAACCCTGAAGTCCGGTAACCTGCTCTTCTACCGGGGGGACGACCAACAGTCCCGAGGAGGTGTCGGATTTCTCGTCCACAGGTCTCTCATCAACAACATCGTATCCATCGAAAGTGTGTCGAGCAGGGTAGTGTACCTTATACTCAGAATATCGAAAAGATATTCGCTGAAGGTCATACAGGTATACGCGCCGACCTCGACACACCCAGATGAAGAAGTAGAGGAGATGTATGAGGACATAAGTCGGGCCATACATACTTCCAAAACCTACTTCAATGTTGTTATGGGGGACTTCAACGCAAAGTTGGGCAAGAGAAGCGATGCCGAGTTGAAAGTGGGGCAATTTGGACATGGGCAACGGAACCTCAGGGGTCAGAGGCTGGCCGACTTTCTGGAGAAAGAGGGACTCTTCGCGATGAACTCTTTTTTCCAGAAGCCGCCTCACAGGAAATGGACCTGGCTGAGTCCTGACGGTTCTACGAGAAATGAGATAGATTTCATCTTGTCGACGAATAGACGGATATTCAGTGATGTCTCTGTGATCAACAGGGTGAAAACCGGCAGTGATCACCGAATGGTTAGAGGCTCATTGAATATCAACGTCCAGCTAGAAAGGCGTCGCATGATGAAGTCTACGCTCCGACCTACTCGCGCTCATATCCAAAACCCCGAGAGCTTTCAACTCGAGCTTCGAAATCGCTTTGACTGTCTAGAAGAAAACCTTGCAGTGGACGAGTTAAACAGCGGTTTGGTAGAAGCTGTCCATACGGTGGGATCTAAGCATTTTAGACCTCGCCGTAGAGATAGACCTCAAAAACTCTCGATCCACACTCTTGACCTTATGGCCGAACGTCGATCTATGGCGCTGCAGTCTTCCGAGGACGCCGAAGCATATCGTCAGCTCAATAGACGGATCTGGAAGTCCTTGCGACACGATGTCCGTGCTCACAATACTGTGAGCATTAAAGAGACAATTGAGCGGAACGGAGGCTCCAAAGTGTTTGCAAGAGACTTGTCTATTGGGCAAAGACAGTTGTCTAGGCTGAAGACGGAGGGCGGCAGCGTAGTGTCGACGAGGGCAGAGGTGTTAAGGGAGATCGAGAGGTTCTACGGACAGCTTTACACCTCGGTTGCCGAACCGACTGTTAGCTCGGCCGAAGACCCGAGAGCCGAGTTGATCCGCCACTTCAGTGATGATATCCCGGACATCAGCCTGTGTGAGATTGAGATGGCCCTGAAGCAACTTAAGAACAACAAGGCGCCGGGTGAGGACGGAATCACTTCAGAGCTTCTGAAAGCGGGCGGAACGCCGGTACTTAAAGTCCTTCAGAGGCTCTTCAATTCCGTTCTCCTCGAGGGCTTAACGCCAGAGGCATGGAGCAGGAGCGTGGTGGTACTGTTCTTCAAAAAAGGTGATAACACTTTGCTGAAGAATTACAGGCCCATCTCGCTCCTGAGCCATGTCTATAAGTTGTTTTCGAGGGTCATCACCAATCGTCTCGAACGCAGGTTTGATGACTTCCAGCCTCCCGAACAAGCCGGTTTCCGAAAAGGCTTTAGCACCATAGACCACATCCATACGCTTCGGCAAGTTATACAAAAAACCGAGGAATATAACTTGCCGCTTTGTTTAGCGTTTGTGGACTATGAGAAAGCCTTTGATTCGATCGAGACCTGGGCTGTGCTAGAGTCTCTCCAGCGGTGCCACATTGACTGTCGGTACATCGAGGTGTTGAAAAGCATATACAGCAACGCCACCATGTCGGTCCGAGTACAAGATCAGAGCACGAAGGCTATTCCACTACAGAGAGGCGTGAGACAGGGAGATGTCATATCTCCGAAACTGTTCACTGCCGCGCTGGAAAACGCCTTCAAGCTCTTGCAGTGGAAAGGTTTCGGCATCAACATCAACGGCGAGTATATCACACACCTTCGGTTTGCCGACGATATTGTAGTCTTGGCAGAATCGCTGGAAGACCTTAGCACTATGCTCGGAGACCTCAATCGAGTCTCTCAACAGGTGGGTCTTAAAATGAACATGGACAAGACGAAGATCATGTCGAATGTCCATGTTGTGCCCACCCCGATCGCAGTTGGGGGCTCGACTCTCGAAGTTGTAGACGAATATGTCTATTTGGGACAAGTGGTCCGGTTAGGCAGGTCCAACTTCGAGAGAGAGGTCAATCGTCGAATCCAACTCGGTTGGGCAGCGTTCGGGAAACTACGCGACGTCTTCTCGTCCAAAATACCTCAGTGCCTGAAGACGAAAGTCTTCGATAGTTGTGTGTTACCAGTGATGACATACGGCACTGAGACGTGGCCTCTCACTATGGGCCTCATTAGACGGCTCAGAGTCACTCAACGAGCTATGGAGAGGGCTATGCTCGGGGTTTCCCTACGAGATCGAATCAGAAATGAGGAGATCCGTAGGAGAACTAAAGTAACCGACATAGCCCAGCGTATTAGCAAGTTGAAGTGGCAATGGGCCGGGCACATAGCGCGGAGAACTGATGGCCGATGGGGCCAAAAAGTTCTCGAGTGGAGGCCACGTATCGGAAAGCGCAGCGTGGGACGTCCTCCGACAAGATGGTCGGACGACCTGGTGAAGGTCGCGGGACGTCGCTGGATGCAGGCTGCTTCCAACAGGTCCCTGTGGAAGTCATTGGGAGAGGCCTATGTCCAGCAGTGGACTTCGATTGTCTGATGGATTGGATTGGATTGGATATACTATTAACACAATGGAATCTAAATGAATCTTCACTCCCAGGGACAATTTTCTGCAATAACTCACTTGCAATAGATGGGGAAGAATTTAAGCTTCTAGTTATAGAGACTGGTATAGTAAAAAATGTTTCAAAGGCCCTAGCTACCTCTAAGTTAGATTTAATAATATTATTATTAATGTTTAAACTAAACTCGGTGTCTCGAGGTTTAGTCTTACGTCTTACTTTGTGAAACGAGAGGCCGCGGGTTGGACCCCGCACAAACAAACCGAGACAAATGTTAGTGTGATACATAAATATTTGTTTCGGGTATGGGTGTTTGTAAGACAGAAAAGTCTCGAGCAGTTATTAATACCTACGATACAATACACTCGTTTATATAACCGTAATGAGTCTTGAGGACAAAAGAAAAATCGAGACGTATTATTCTGTAAGCTGGCTTTTATTTGATTAAAGACCCAACTCAACCAAGCGAACAATTGTTTCGCGCGCCGTATTGGTGGGCCGGAGACCCCGAAATACCCCTTTCAGCGTTCCCCGAGCCTAGTAAACTTTCCTTTCTAAAAAAAAGTTTATTCAATCCAATCCAATCCATCAGCCGATGGAAGTCCACTGCTGGACATAGGCCTCTCCCAATGACTTCCACAGGGACCTGTTGGAAGCAGCCTGCAACCAGCGACGTCCCGCGACCTTTACTAGGTCGTCTGACCACCTTGTCGGAGGATGTCCTACGCTGCGCAAAAAAGCTAGCATATAATTGAAGAAGTCCTTTAATTTCTCACCTCTTATGGTCGAACATTTTAGTGCCGTCGTTGACAACGGCCATGATGTATGGGTTGTTGTGTTTGTTGTCGTTGTCGAACGAATCGAATATGACGGCCAGACCGTTCCACCTGTCTGAAGAGCCGAAGACCTCGCCAGTGTAGTCGCCGCGCTGAGTCGTGTACCAGAAAGCCTGCAACGAAATTGTGTATACATTAAACAGTGGTTTGTGGAAGAAGGATGAAGTGGGAAGACTTTATGGTAGAAGAGCCAATGAATAGGTATGTGGAGTGTATCCAAAGGTGGTGAAGTGGTCTTTGGAAAATGCAAGCACCCACAGCGCCAGAAGAATCGTTAAGTTGTCCGTCTTTGAGGAAACAGACTTAAAACAGATTTGAAGTCGCGTATGTTATGTAATGTTCATCATAATCATCATCATCATCAGCAGCCTGTCTTACGTCCACTGCTGGACATAGGCTTATCATGGCACACATCTTCGGCCCTCCTCATCCAACCAACTAAATCCATTACATAATGTTAAGGAAGGTAAATCTCACCAAACCATCGGCACCTATCCTTCCTCTTCCAGTAATCTTGAACATAATGTCGACTTCCCACCAGTCGAAGTTGATGGGTTGCTTCGTCCATATAGCACCCTTCTGGCTCCGCAGGGATGGAGCCAATCTGACACTCTCTCCTGACGCAATCGCATCTGAAAAATACGAAATTAAGGGTTAATAAAATCTTACTTCTATTGATATTTCTGATAGTCCATACAAACTTTAGACCTCCATTTTACTCCCTATGAGTTTGATTTACAATAATGCCATCGTTGCGCCTATTTACAGAGCATACGTGAATTTTGTTAAATTTTGCACTAATAAATTGTGTTTTAATCAGACATCATATTAATGCTATTTATGTGGACCTTCAAATCAGTCGAAATTATGGACAGTAAAATATGTTGTATGTCGAAATAAAATAAAATATTTCACATATATACCTAGCATGACATTATCTTTATTGTGTTTATCTTTTTAATTTATTGCCAAGTGATACTAATGAAACTATAAATTGTATATTGATAGTAATAATATTTCCGATTACCACCAGGTTACAAAGGTGCCTTATTAGTCTTGGAGCACAAATTGGCGAATGAAATCAAGAGGCCAGCAATTTTATTCCTAAATGGCCCACAGGGCTACTGGGTTTTTCTTGGTAGGAAATTCTCAGTACCAGCACGGACGATTTGTCTGGTAAACGACAATAGGCTCGTCGCATATTACGTGGGACATGACAAAACTTAGGTGTAGAAAATACACAATTTTTTTAAGATTTAAAACTGTTTCTGGGTGCACAAAAATGTCATTAAATATATAAAAAAAACTGCCTAGGCTTCAGTGAAAAAAGCGTGAGGAAATGCGTATAATTTTAAGCAAGCCGTCACAAAAATTAACTGCCTCTTTAATCCTACTACAAAATAGCGATGTGTGATTAAGGGCAGTGTTATTTGGTTTCTCCATAGGAAATTCTCAATAGCAGAAGCCATTTTAAGACCTTAAACTCGCCCCACAATACATGTGAGTTAAAAACAGAGCTTTTGAAACATGGATGGATAAGTGTGTATTTATTTATGGCAGAGTAATTGAATCATTTTCCTGTCCTTTTGCATACTCATTCTTTTACAATTTATATTAATCAACCTTTTATATTACTCCTTGGGTATTGCCACTGTGATTTTTCACAACTATTAATCAATTTTATTTAAAAGCATTCCACTTGTGACTTCAAAGTATGTCAAATAATAAAAAGACGCCACATAATGTCCCAGTAAATTCTGCTTATATCAGCATTACGAAATTTAGCGATGTGTCAGCTAATCACATGTATACGAGATTAATATTTATACTAAAAGAAATAAGGCATAAATTCATTTCGTGAAAACATACTTTCGCAACTGTGATAGTAAAATTGATAATCTAAAACTTTTGAGATTTTAGCTAGTTTTAAAATTTAATATACATGTATTTGCAAACTATTTCAAGAACATAATATTTAATTGTACACTAGTCTGGGATAGCATAGACTAACGCCATTGTTGCAACTGAATTCTTCATGAGAAATTTGCATTCCCTCAAAATGTGATGCTTCTCACACATTTAAAATCAAATTTATATACAATATTAAATTTAGATAAGTTTGAGAAAAAATAACTTTTAGGACATAAAATTCATGTAAACATAGGTAATGTTTTATTTACTAGTTTGTATGTGATCTTAATTACTACAGTAAACACAAAGTTTAAAGTGAAAACAAGAATGGAATGTATGACAACCATCATCAGTAAGCTTCATGCTGTTAATTCCTTTGTTGGCTATGTCCAGCCATAATATAAGATTTACTGTCTGTTTATAATATATATAATATAATACTCTATACATATAAGGTGTGTATAATATTATGTTTCTTAGTGACAATACTGTATTGTTTAATTGGAACAGATATTTTCTAGAAACATTTATGAGATGTTTCTAAACTTTCCATTTGACTGTTTCAGATATCAATAGTCACTCAACTGACTGTGAGGTAGGTATAATAATTTAATAAAAAATTAATTAAGAACCTTTTGTATTCTTAAAAACTGTATATTACTGCATTCCAATTTTTATGTGTGAAATTTAATAAAAAAAATCTTAAATCATGTAATAAAATTACAATGTATATTATTCAAAAAATTGAAGTTACAAAGTTGTAAAAGAAAGAGTTTTGTTGTTGCTTAATTTCCTGGAAGACATACTAGTGTTTTTAAAAGGGATAATTTAGATTGTCACATTTGATGCTATACACCCTCTGCATATTCTCATACCGAGACATATTTAACTATACTTCTCCGCATTGATTATGTCTTGGTGTTATGAATAAATTTAAATTTAAATCAGCTCCTTATTTTGCATTTGTATAGATTAAATAAGATCAAATGTTGGCATATTTTGTGATGTACTAGTATCTTGGTCAAATATATAGATACATTACACCTGTGTACCCGAATGGGTGAGCAGAGATTCTACACTTACATTTATGTATTAATATGTCAGTTTCAAATTTCATTTAAAAAAAATCAAAGAAATCTAACTTATTTTTAAAGCAGTCAGACTTAGTAAATAGTAACATTTATTTAAAAACTGATGTGAAAAAATTTTAGATCATTGATAAGAAAGCATTATGTCCAATGTCCACAACTCTTTATTTTCAATATATAAATTATTATAAGTCAACAAGAATGTAAGAATAATTTTATTTCACAAAAATTAACCAGCTTGTAGATTAAGACCAGAATAATGTTGAAAATTTAATGGGAGTTTATTAATTATGTAGGCAATTAATAATCAATAATGGCTAATGAGTTATTATAAAAATATATCAGTAGTATTAATAATACACTTTATGTAATATTTATTGTTTTGCATAACTTATTGAGTTCTGTTTGGTTTTTATAACAAATATGTATATTATTGAAAAATAAAATTACCGCATAAATAACAATTTTAGACAGACTACAATGACATAAAAAAACGTCTTTTTAATATACTATAAAAAAATTGCAGTGCCAACTAAGTCATGCAATAAATTAATTTCAAATAAAAAAAAATTAAGCAAATATTATGAAAATAGATTCTTTGTACTTCAATAATTTTAAATTGATACAGCATTCATCGATTTTTGTGCATTTTTTGGTGTACATTATCTCAATATCAAAAAGTATAAAACAAGTAAATGTTAGCGTGAAAAGAAACAGTTATGTTTCCATTATTGAATGGCGGAACTAAATGAAAAAATCTTATTGTATCGATTCGCGAAATATTGTCTAACGTAGTGCAAATGTGGAAATAACATGTTTATGTTAATGTACGCAATTTAATTCTATTTTAACATGATTATCAAAGGTTTTTAAGCGTGTCCACTGCCGTCGTGGAACCAAAAAACACGTTAGTGTCGATGTTTCATGTCTCTTTCTAACATGGGTACTTTACCGTATATTTATCTCGCTTGCACTTGACAGATATCACTGACGTGTCTATGTCAGAAACATTAACACTAATAACAAACGAATTAACACTTTTATCTATATATTTATAATTAAATATCCATATACAAAGATTTAGAAAGGAAGGTTATATATTTAACTCTCTGATGAAAACAATAATGATGTAGCCATCATATAATTTTAACGCAAAAATTATACTTACTGCCACCGTACTCCCAGAATGGTACAGATCCGTCTTTTTGGGCTAAATAAGGCGGTTTAAACGAATATTTATATTCAAAACGTCTATGAACCGACTGGGTGTTAACACACACTAGAAAACATAATAATAGAGCGCACTCAATTAATTTAAAATTTAAAAAAGCCATCGCGACGTCGGACGGGCGCATTCGCGTGAACTAAAAAAAATTGTTGATCGTGTGAAAATCGTTGTGACCTGTCAAAGAAAACTTATTCGGATACACATCAATGAATCTACCAAAAAGGATTTTTAATTTAAGAGTTTTAGAATGAAATACACATATAAAAGAATATTTAGCATAGAAGTCGAACTCCAACGTTTTTGTGGGTACTAAAGAAAAATATAATTATTTTATTTTGCCTATTGCCTTTTTGACTATTGGTCGTAATCGGAAGTTTGCGGCGTGTGATGAAGAATTCTCGGCTTCGGATTTTATGCCCGAGTAACGAGTTATAGATAATGTTATTGGGCATTTCTGTAAATATATTCTGGGTGCAGTGTGGAGTCGGAAAATATGCCCCATACATACAGGGTTACTGGTTAAGTCGACCTATTCCCGTAAGGGCGTGTAATTTACATCGTTTCTGAATGATTTGACTATGAGACACCCTATCCAAAATCTAACCGTTTTCGAGATATTTGAATTTAATAGTTTGTTACAAAAAACTCCCGATTTTCGGCTATCAGCTTAGATAATTTAAAATGTGTAAGTCTTATTATTACTCTTATTTGATTTTTACAAGTAAACCCCCAAGCACAAACATCTGACTTTTCAAATTTGGACTTCTATGAAAGTACCGCCACTGCTTTCATCGTTATCATCATCATCAGCCCATATACGTCCACTGTTGGGCACGGGCAGATGTAACTGTATTCACAATGAATTATCATTTGCTTTAACGGTGAAGGAAAACATCGTGATAAAACCTGCACACCTAAAAGTTTTTAGGAATTTCTGTGTAGTCCGCCAACCCTTACTAGGCCAGCGTGGTGGACTAAGGCCTAAACGCCTCTCAGTTGTAGAGGAGGCCCGGGCCCAGCAGTGGCCCGTATATGGTGATGTTGAGGATACAGAAAGTAATTTTATTTTTGTATAAATTCATTTTAGGGGACTCAACTCAGGCGATATCCCCTAATTTAGGGGATAAATGAGGAGTGATGATCATAGTTCTGCGTGTATCCAAGCGTGCTGTAAGTTTCCGAACGCTTCATGAAGTACCTACTACCTAGTAGGGCTGCGCAAATGAAAAAAAATCGATATATATCGTATCGAAAATTTTTACAAATATCAGTTTGCAGTACTCTGCAAACATATTTCCATATATCGATATTTTTACCTCTAAACGCGATTACCTCAAGTAATTCTTTTTATTTTAGAATTTTAGTTCCCTTAGCTTCATAAATAGCCGAAAACTCAAGACTCGAGAATAGCTCTTGTTTATTTTTTAGCTTGGTCAAAGTAATATAAAAAAAACTCTTTAAAAATATCGAATTTGATATTTACAAATAAATGTCGAATATCGATATTTCTAAATTATAAATATCGACGATATATATCGATTATTTTCCGAAAAAGTATCGATATTTTGATATATCCATATTTTTTACCCATCCCTAACCTAGTACTACCAGTGCCCAGTGGTAGCAACTAGCAAATACCTACTAAGTAGAGACTAGAGTAGCTTTGTTAGTGTCAAAATCAAAACATTGAAAGAGAGAGATAATGTGCAATCTACATATTTTGTTTTCAATATCCATGAAGATTATGTTTAAGTAACTTATTATTATTAATATAGATTATTTACAACACTTTGCCATAATTATTTACTTGTTATACATAATTTGACAAATTAGCCATATAAGTGTATTAGGATAAGTATGGGGGACGAGTTGTTGTATCGCCGGCAAGTGTCTAAGCAACATTTGGAGGCATTGGCAGACTACATGGAGAAGTACCCACCGCTAGCATTAGCGAGCGCTCGGTCCAGAGAAGGAATGATACAGTCGAAACGTATGTGGGAGAAGATAGCTCGTTCCCTGAATAAAATCGACGACAATATCAGCAAGAGCGGAAAAAATTGGGCTAGAGTAAGTTTAGCTAATGCTCCTATTTATTTGACATACAGTGTAGTAGCATAATAATAAAAAAACACACAATATAAACAAAACACTACAAAGAGTGCTTTAAAATTCACATAATCTGGCTTACATGTTCTAGTAGTTTTTTGGGAGTTTGTGGGGTCAGGATATTTCATTTATATGTCAAATTGCCTTTGGTAAATAACGATTTAAAGCATAATGATTATTATTCGGAATTTTGTAAGACAAACTGCGCTTTTGGGCTTCTATGGAAGTACCGCCGCTGGTTTTAATTAGTGGGCACTAAGACAAATGTTTGTGAAAGCCACAAATATTTGTTGTGGGTCCTATGACCCAAAACTTAGTTGTAGTGTGGGACCATATGTGGCACTGTTAAGGGTATTTATTTCTAGATAAACTGAAAGACTCATTTTACCCACCAAAGGAATTTAATAATAAGAAGCAAACAAAATACTTTTATAATTAAGCTTTATGCCATTTACCATTAGATGTTGCAATGTCGCGCAGCAATAATCTTGCTTCGTCAGTGCGATAAATAGTGTAGGCCATCTATACATTCTACTAGATGTCAGTTAATATAATGACAATAAATAGTGTGGCTAAAAAATGCATTATATATTGAAATTCAACAGACTAGATGCATTAATCTGGAAAGAAACTTAAAAATAATATTTTGTAAGTAATCACTTTTAAAGTTGAATGAAATGTATTAAAGAATATATTTTGATATTTCCAGTATTGGATTGACCTAAAATTTAAAATTCGTCGCAAGTACGCGTGTATGAGGAAGTGTCAATCGGAAGGAGTACAGTGTTCGGTGCAGTTGAATCCTCTTGAAGAGAGGATAATCAAAGTGTTGACTGATGAGGAAGGGAACCTCCTTTCGCCCAACGCGACATATCAACCAAAAAACCCTGGGAGTAGTGCAAAGGGATCTGAAGTGAGTATTACAAAAATCTTTTAATTTTGGTTCACAATTGACAAAAAACGAATGACTCAAAATGAACACATCGGGTTCATAGAGTCAATAAACCTTGCGCCCTACCCTGTGGCATATAGTTAAAATCCTACCACGGCATCCCCTATTAGTCGTAAGAGGCGCCTTAAGGGGATCGCTGTATCCACCTACCGAAAGCTACCCTGAGAGGAACGGTGGTAAGAATGGTCTGTGAACGTTATGAGCGTTCATAAGTTAAAGGCGGCCCGAACAAGAGTAGCGGCGGTGCAATTGTGCCCCCAATCTCCGAGACAGCTGATAAAATAGGGCACTTGTGGCTGCCAAATAATTGTGGATGCTTCTTGTCCATACCTGTTGGCGCACTTCTTCGTCAGGGCCTTCGCGAGTTTTCACTAGGTATGCCGACGTAGTAGCGACGCAATCTGATATTAACTCTTTTTCCCTAGTTACCCAGAACTGCAGCGAAAGCCATAATCAGCAATACCCTAGATTACAAAACAAACTGGGTTTTGTCAGGCATGCGACCGTCACCATGTGAAATACTTTTTTAGGATAGCTTTGTTCAGCAGTTGCTATATTACCTATGTATGATGATGGCCTCGAGGTTTAGGCGCGCGGTCGAGAATTTCGGCGGTCGCAGGTTCAAACCCCAGGCAAACACCTCTGACTTTTCGAAGTTATGTGTGTATTCACAATGAATCATCACTTGCTTTAACGGTGAAGGAAAACATCGTGATAAAACCTGCACACCTAAAAGTTCTTAGGAATTTCTTAGGTGTGTAGTCCGCCAACCCGCACTAGGCCAGCGTGGTGGACTAAGGCCTAAACCCTCTCAGTTGTAGAGGAGGCCCATGCCCAGCAGTGGGACGTATATGGGCTGATGATGATGGTGATGATGATAAATGTATTATTAATAATAAATATTATGTATATTTACATACATACATAAAACTGGGGTAGGCAGAGGTGCTTTTCTACACCCACATTTCGCCAAGTATGTATCAGTCCCACGTAATAGGGGGCGAGCCTATTACCGTTTTTCGGGCACAATTCCTGACTCCGTACTGCTATTGAGAAAACCCAATAACACTTTACCCGACCCGGGAATCGAACCCAGGACCTCTAGATCGCACGGCGCATACATGTACCGCAAGACCACGAGGCAGTCTAAATATCTTAATAATTATAATCCAAATATTACTTTAAATTTAATAACTGCTTTCACAGTGGTAAATCATGCTTTATTCGTATTAAAAATCCATTATCACAATGAAACAAAAATGTCTTTATAATGTTATAAATACCTATTCCACAGGATTCCTACCAAGACTTAAAAGACGATTCCAAAATGGACGACAGCGAAGATCAAGATTTTGCAGAAGAGTACGGCGACGATTATGCCCTACCCACCTCAGAACTGAGTTCCACAGAAGTAGTCAATGTACCTGACACAGACGTCAAACCCAACATGAACCTACACAACGGTCTGCTAGACCCCATACAGATAACCGAAGGGAAGACCACGGAAGAATTACGCAGAGAACTAATAGAGTTCGAATTAAAAAGACAAAGAGAGTTGTATGAGATGGAGAAGAGACAAAGACGAGAGAAACACGAACTGGAAATATCCATACTGAGGTTGCGAAAGCAGGTTTTGTTGAAAGAATTGAAAAAGACGTAATTGTACAAAATTTGTTTGTTTTATTTACAAAGATATGCGTAGGTAGATAAAAAAATATTCGTCTACGTTTAGCGAACTCTGGTGTTATGTCGCATGCCATATGGAGAATCATATTCGAGACGTCTCGGTCGTGTGGAGACAATTAACACCACGGAACCGAAAAGCCGTTGCGGCTTTTTTATGGAATTCAGGCAATTTTTTTGTTACCTTTGAATACATTGCCTTAATTAGATCTTAATCTAACACAGTGGACTAAATCACAGAGTTGTATATTGAGTTTTCCTTGTTGATAGCATTGCTACGTATGGGATTGGTGAATCACCTTACCTTGTCACAACCTTAGTAATGTCCTCTTTCATTACTTTTGCATTGATGCAAATGTGTAAAAATTATTGTTTTTGTATTTATAATTATATCTACTCTGAATAAATTCCTGCAAAATGCAGACCATTGACAGATTAAATATGCCAAATTTTTTAACACCTTGGTGGTAAAAGGGAACGATCAACTTGGTTCAAAATTTTCATGAAAAGTTCATGACCTAATGATTCTCCGCCCTTTAAATTCCCGATGATTCTGTAGTAAATAGACATTGTAAAAAGGTTTTAGTTTAACCCACGGCTTTTACGATACCTATACAACTGTCCAACACTGCCCACTATCTAAAAGATGTTTTTTATTTTATACATAGGTAGGTACTTCTGTTCTATATTTAAAGAAAGTTATTGACATCGTTAATGAATAGGAGAATTCAATTATTTTATCTATTCATTAATAAATTTTTATGGTTCCAATCCTTACAATTTCTGTCATGTAATTGATTTTACGTCTGATAAGGATCACAGGTGCGGCGATTTCTACTGCGATAGACACGAAACTACGAGAATGAAATGCTTTTTGCCGTCAAAGTTTACCACTCGGATTCTCAAGCGATAGATATACATATCACTTAAAAAATATTGTATAACCAACTTCGATTGCTACTTACATGTTTTGGTGTGTCACAAAAATATTAAGTAAAAAAATAGTATGTACTATTGTTTATTTAATATTGAATTATTGGAAGATAAAACAAACTAATAATTTATTAATCATTCTTCTTCTCAAATGGGTAATAAGGATGATCAAGCCACTTCCACTGTGGGAGTGTTCTATAGTTCTTGTCGAAGCTCTTCAGTAGATCGCGTTCGTCCTGTGTCAATTCGAAATCAAATACCTCGATATTCTGCTCGATGCGGTTCTTGTGCAAGGATTTAGGAATCGGAATTACTCCTAACTCCACCTGGAATAACAATTTAAAGATATTACGGACGTAATTTTATTTTCTGTACGTGTAAAGGTGAAAATGATTTTTGGCATTAATTGAGATAGCGCCACCTAGCGCCTTAAGGCGATAACACATGGTAAGGACATGTTTCTAAGTAAAAACTGCTTTATATTGTAGATGTCTATCCAAGTATACTGCTATTATAAATTTTAATTATTAACGTAATAATGTGATTTAAATAATATAACAACAACATGGTAAAGTTAAGTGAAAATAATAATGCGGAATCTTTAATAAAATATCCACAAGTTTCACGGTTATGTTGTGAATTTCACGCCATCTTGCGGAAAATGAATAAATTTTGTAATGTAATTGCTCACTTTTATTACAATTAATATCGAGATAATTTGATAGATGTCGCTATAGACACATTATCTTACTATTGATTTTAACACGATTGTATATACCAATTATTTTTTTTACCTTCATATTTGTGTGTAGTTTTTATTATAAGATATGGAGAGCATGGATGATGACCTAAAGAATATATTTAACAAGCAAAAATAAATGAGTCGGAAAAGAGCAACGGCGGACAAAACATACAATTGAAAATAATGATATTTTGACTCACAATTGGTATTTGAAGAACAATAGTGTAAATCGTATATATGACCTCATCAGAGAGGTAAAATACAAAATATTATGTATCAAAACCCACTTATACGTATAAAAACTCACGCCATCTCAGGCCTGGCCCTAAAACAGCGAGTGTTTAGGTTTTGTTCCACCAAGCTCGCTTATTACGGGTTACCTATCTATACTCATTAAAATCAACTTGTACTTACAAGATATCTCAAAGCGACTTGTGGTACGGTTTTGTTGTATTTCTTGGCGATGGTGAGGAGTGCGGGGTCGTCGACCCTTGGTGGTGGGGCGTCCGCTAGCGCCTTTTGCGGGAACAGCGAGCCGAACGGCGTGTAGCCCATCACCACGATCTGCTGACGGCGGCAGTACGAGAGCAGTGACGGTTGCTGCAGGTTCAAGTTAATCTGGAAGAGGAGATCCTTTTTATTCTGGAACGGCCTTGAGTTTAGATAAGCCTGATAGCATTTTGAATTATAAACCTTTTAGAAGGATTTTCGTATTCGAACGGATAGTATCTAATCACCACATAGTAAAACCGACAGACATACGGAAATGGTAACAAAAAAATAATAATTGTGGAGGTATGTAAAAATATAAAATTACTATACCCTTTTTAATATACCTCAACTTGCAAAACTGCTGGTTTCTCCAATCCATTTTCCAGGAGTCTTTCAATCTGTTGCTCGTTGAAGTTGGACACGCCGATAGATTTGGCGAGGCCGAGGCTCTTTGCTTCCATCATTCCGCGCCAGGTGTCCATGTAATCAGTGTAGTCATATGAAAGATTTGCCTGAAATTATTTGAATAATCTATGCATAATCATCATGAATACGTTATAGAATCGAAGATAAGGTTGTCGAACTTAACATCATATTTGAAGTCGCCGTTTTAAATTCCAGAAACATATGGTTTTATGGAAATGAAATGAAATGAAATTATATTTATTGAATCCATAAAATGTCAAATGCAGCACTTACTTAGATTCCGTCATTTCAAAATTTGGTGTACCACCCTGTTCGGAAGGCAGTCATCACTAGAGAAGAACGGGCAAAAAACTCTAGTGTTGCTTTTTTCCAATCAAGAGATAGTTTACAATATTGATACAAAGAATGAATTTCCCAAATTAGAGCAGTTCATTAAAACAATCCCAGACTGTTGTATTGAATATGAGAATAACATAGTCATCTTGAATGGAGAAACTGACATTTAACTAGGTTAAATTATAAATTTATAAATATGGAGTTACGTGACACTTAAAATAAATAACCAAACAACAATATTCATTACAATATTCCATAAGAATTTCTTTAGACATCACGCTGCGTAAGGGTAATGAGGTCGGTCATTACTTAATCTTTCTCAGCAACTTTCTCACAATCTATTTTATAATTATAATTATACGACGCCCACTGGAAGTAGAAGGCCTTACATGAAGATTTTCATTCCTTCTTTATTTGACCTTTTCACACTGCTAGTCTAGGAAAAAATGGTTGCCGAAATAGCCCCAACGGATTGCCCTGCTGAAATAGTAGTAGTCTCTGCACGAAGAGCACAGAAAACTAGCTAATAATGTTAAGAAATTCTGGCCATTTTGGTAAAATACTTACAAACTGTCCCACAGGCCAGTGGATGAGGTACAGGTCCACGTAGTCAACCTTTAGTTTCTCCAGAGACTTCCTCAGAGCTGGAACCACGGCGTCTTTTGCGTGAGCATCGTTCCACAACTACAATATAAAGGTACATACACACATATATACAAAACCTCACGCCTGTATTCTCTAGAAGGGTAGGCATTTCTGCACCCACATTTTGCCATATCAGTCCCACGTAATAGGGGGCAAATCGTTTTGCTACTCAGAATTTCTTAATGGAAAAACCCAATAACACTTTCCGCGACCTGAGAATCAAACCCGGGCACTCTAGATCGTACATACGTATTTCATACACTCAAGTTTGCACCTCCGATTCGGTAGACAGGAGTTTATTTCTAGGGATGTCTTGTCACTTACGTTTCAACACGTTTAGTAACATAAACTCATAAACTCACGCCTGCATTCCCTGATGGGGTAGGCAGAGGTGCATTTCTAAACTCACATTTCGCCAGGTATGTATCAGTCCCACGTTATAGGTGGCGAGCCTATTGCCGTTTTTCGGGCACATTAACAGACTCCGTGCTGTTACCGAGAATTTCCTAATTGAAAAACGCAATAACACTTTGCCCGACCCGGGAATCGAACCCAGGACCTCTAGATCGCACGGCACATACTTGTACCGCGAGACCACGAGGCAGTATGAATAATAAATAAAAAAAATATTGTGACTATAATATATAACCCTATGGGTTATTGGGTTTTCCATTAGGAAATTCCCAATAGCAGCACGGAGTCTGTGCCGGTGGAATTTCTGCGCCCACTTCGGAAGATTAAAACCGAAATTGATTAGGGCAGCAGGTGCCTTGTCTACTCTGCTGCCCAATCTCGAAGGTCCCGGCGTCCCTTGCCGAAGATTGTTCGCGGGAGTCGTGCGATCAATGGCCCTATACGGTTGCCCCGTTTGGGCCGAGTCCCTGAACAAAAGTTGCGTGACCCTCCTGCGGCAACCGCAGCGGGTAGTTGCGCAGCGTATGATTAGGGGCTACCGCACGATTTCCCATGAGGCGGCCTGCATTTTGGCCGGTTTTCTTCCCTGGGATCTTGACGCCAGGGCCCTCTCCTCAGTCTACCACTGGCGGGAGGAGGCGTCTCGACGAGGGGAACGACCGGCCCCAAGAGAGTTAGAGGCCAAAAGGGCCTCTCTACGCTTGGCCGCCGTGGAGGAGTGGCGTTCCAGGTTGGATAGTCCCAGTGCTGGTGCATGGACCGTCGCGGCAGTGCGTCCTGTCCTTAACCAGTGGTTGGATAGGCGCCACGGCGTGATGACGTTCCGCCTGTCACAGGTTCTGTCGGGACATGGTTGTTTTGGCTGGTTCCTGTGGCGGGTGGCCAAAAGAGAAGAGTCCGCCGTGTGTCACCACTGTGACAACTGTCCGGAGGACACAGCCCAGCACACTCTACCGGATTGTCCAGCCTGGGACGAAGAGCGAAGCGCACTACGCGCAGCCGTCGGAGCGGACCTCTCGCTCTCGGCCGTGATTCCTTCCATGGTCGAGAGTCAGAGGTCATGGCAGGCGATGCTCTCCTTTTGTGAGACTGTAATGTCTCAAAAGGAGAGCGCGGGGCGGGATCGTGAGCAGAACAATCCCGCCCGCCGCCGCCAACAAAGAAGGAGACGCCGGGTGACGGAATACGGCTGATCCGGCGTCCCCGCCCTGTGGATTGGGGGCGTAAAAAATTCCGCCATGGTATCCCCTACCTAACAGGGGCCCCTGGGGTGGCTGGGCGTACTGCGGGGGCGGTACACTATGATAGCAACCCCGAGATTTGCGGCAGAGGGCGTGGCCTCTTGACTGTCGCGGACGTTCACAAGAAGTGAACGTCCAAAAAAGCGTAAGTGGAGGGCATCGGAAGCCCTCCCAATTTGGAGGAGTCCAGAAATGGACGGTGCGCTGGGTGGACGCGGACCATTTAGGGCGCTTCTCGCCCTGAGATGCCGCAAAACCGCCCTAAATGCGCGAGATGGTCACCGAGAGGTTTTAGTCGGTATGCTGGCGTAGGATTTTGGTTAGGGACCCAACTCAGCTAAAGCGGACAATTGTTCCGCGCGCCGAGTTGGAAGGCCAGAGACCCCGACATACCCCTTTAGGCCTCCCCCGAGGTACCGAACAGGGGAGCTTAAAGAGCTTTCCTCTCGTAAAAAAAAAAAAAAAAAAAAAAAAAAAAAAAACGGAGTCTGTAAATGTGCCCGAAAAACGGCAATAGGCACGTTTAGTAACTGTTGAGCCTATTACCGTTATCAGGCGAAATCTTATGGTTCTCCTTTGACATACATTACTGCTCAATGACATAGGGCTAGGGTTAGATATAGCACCACAAACAATGGTCACGATAGATCATAAGACAAATGCCATAGGTAAATGTTGAGGGGTGTTCCTAAGCAGTTACAAAGTTTACCTTAGTAGTAATAAAGAGATCCTCTCTACGGAGTCCATCCTGAATCTTCTTGGAGATAGCTCTTCCGACCTGGTATTCTATTTTGTACGCGAAGGCCGTGTCTATGTGTGTGTAGCCGGCGTCGATCGCCCACGTCACAGCTTTTTCCACTTCGTCGGATGTTGGCTCGACACGTCCCTGGATAATGTATTGATAATTTAATAGTGTTAAATCTACTGCACAGCAGTGATGGCCTCGAGGTTTAGGCGCGCGGTCGAGAATCTCAGCGGTCGCGGGTTCAAATCCCAGGCACACACCTTTGACTTTTCGAAGTTATGTGTGTGGTGTAAAACTCGTACATTTAATACCGATGGTTGTATGGAAAAAGTCAATTTTTTTTTTTTTTGTCAGAATTTTCTTTAACGCCAGGGGGTTTGTAATCACCTTAGCTATTACCTGCCTTAGTTTCCGATCACGGTCTGAATACACCCTGTATACATACACTTTCATATACGGTAAAAGTGCATTTAGTTACATAAAATATACTGTATTCCCCGAAAGGGTAGGCAGAGGTGCATTTCTGCACCCACATTTCGCCAGGTATGTATCAGTCCCACGTAATAGGGGGCGAGCCTATTGCCGTTTTTCGGGCACATTTCCAGACTCCGTGCTGTTACTGAGAATTTCCTAATGGAAAAACCCAATAACACTTTACCCGACCCGGGAATTGAACCCAGGACCTCTAGATCGCACGGCACATACTTGCACCGCGAGACCATGAGGCAGTCAAAATATAAAATAAAAAAATATAAAATATCTACATATTATATTTCGCCAAACTTATTTTTTGGCCCACACAATATTTATAGTAATAGGACTATAGTACGACTTTGTACCATTTTTAAACACATTACAAACTCTGCCGCTACTGACAATTTCGTAATGAAACGTCTGGATGCCGTCGGATCACCGAGATGATCTAATTTAATTACTTTAAGTACTATTTAAATTTTACTTTTATATTACTAATCGCCGAATACTGAAACAATATATTTAAGTGTCTGTTATAATTTAAACGCTATACTGAAACATCATTTATCGGTTTTAAGACTGTGATTAACTAATGCCCACTTAAATTTCCATAAATGGCAACATTACCACAAAAAGTTCTTTTACATGACATTTTTTAAGTATATACCGCCCTCATATTAAGTAGCGTTTCAGTATTCGGCCAAGTATGACGATCGCGGGAAGCCGCTGGATGCAGGCCGCTTCCGACAGACCGCTTTGGAAGTCTTTGGGCTTATGTCCAGCAGTGGACGTCTTTCGGCTGATGATAATGATGATTACTAAGTACTATGTTTCCGGTACGAAAGATGCAATAACAATTGTATATCATATACCTGTGTGCTGTTTCCAAGCCAGGTGCCCAAAGCAATAGCTGGTATGTCCCGACCATCGTACAGTTGTAACGATGGTACTGTTACTGTACACTCCTGGAATGAAAAACAGTAATATTGGCAAGACAAGACAACGCTAGAGCGTCGAGTACCATATGTTACTCGAAACAGCTATACAGCCCGTTTAGATGCTTCTTTACGATACGCTTAAAAGAATAATATAACTCGTAAACTGGCTGGTATTGAATTTGTGAAATAAACATTTTCAATTTAATTTAAATGTCCGCAGTCGACCTGCTAGAAAATTGGTTTAAAAAGTATTTTGCTTCCAATACTGAACACAAGATGCACTTTTTATCATGTAATCTCTATCTAGATAATACATAATATATTATTGAATGTTTTACCACGATAGCCGAATGCAGATTGTGGACATTAATACCGAAGAAAGTCCTTGCATGAAATTATTAAAGACTTTGAATTCTCTACGAGTAACGGTTATCACTAATAGAATGAAGGTGGAGTAAAAACAGAAGAAAAGAAGACGATTTTTTTAAAACAGTATCAACACTGATTGTAAAGCTCCTTATGTGTATAGAATATTGTTAATAAGAATGTACTTACACTTATTAAAACTATAGTGAGAAGTAAAAAGGTGGTAAAACTAGTCATTGTGTTTCACACGGTGCGTATGCGACTTATACGGCTCGCCGACGGCTATATACTGAACACCTTGACCTCAAGATAACCGGACAAACATCGGCGAACATCGTGAGCTGTTTTTTTATATCGGAACGGTATTTTTTTGTGTGTTGTACTTCTAGTGTTGTTGGGCCTTTTTGGTCTATTCTTATTGGCATAGCCACGTAAATGTATTTTTAAAGATATTTTAGTGTAAGATAACTCAATTTCACATTAAATATCTTAGATATCTTAATGAAAAATGGTATATTGTATAACATTGAATCTTTAATTGCTTATACACTGATTTGACGAATTATAGGAATTGCTATTTATAGTTTGAACTAATATCCATATATGTATATCTATACTTCTATACTATTATAATAAAGAGGAAAGGTTTGTATTTTTGTATTTTTGTATTTTTGTATTTTTGGATTTTTGGATTTTTGTATGTTTGTTACGAATAAACTCAAAAACTACTGAACCGATTGCAATGATTTTTGGTATGGAGATAGATGTAACCCACCGAAGTAACATAGGATACTTTTTATCCCGGAAAATGTAGTATTCCCGTGGGAATGGGTATAAGTAGCTCTGTCAATATTCTGCTTTTACGCCTAAACCGTTTGACCGATATGAATGAATTCTTTTACAGACATAAATGTGATCCTATAAAGTAATATAAACTACATTTTATCCCAGGAATATGTAGGGTTCCCGAGGGATGAGCATATTATGTAATGCGAAAGTAACACTGCCTGTGTTATGCTTTCACGCCTAAACCATTTGACCGATTTCGATGATTTTTAGTATGGGAGTAGATGGAACCCACCAAAGCAACATAGGATACTTTTTATTCCGGAAAATGTAGTATTCCCGTGGGAATGGGTATAAGTAGCTCTGTCAATACTCTGCTTTTACGCCTTAACCGTTTGACCGATATGAATGAATTATTGTACAGACATAAATGTGATCCTATGAAGTAACATAGACTATATTTTTTCCCAGGAATATGTAGGGTCCCGTGGGATGAGCATATAATGTAATGCAAAAGTAACACTGCCTATGCTATGCTTTCACGCCTTAACCATTTGACCGATTTATATGATTTTTAGTATGGGGGTAGATGGGATCCACCCAAACAACATAGGATACTTTATATCCCGGAAAATGTAGTATTCCCGTGGGAATGGGCTTTCACGCCTAAAATATTCGCCCGATTTATATGAATTTTGCTATGGATTTAAATAGAACCCTATGAAGTAACATAGACTATATTCTATCCCGGGAATATGTAGGGTTCCCGTGGGATGAGCATATTATGTAATGCAAAAGTAACGCTGCCTGTGTTATGCTTTCTCGCTTAAACCATTTGACGATTTAGATGAGTTTTAGTATGGGGGTAGATAGGACCCACCGAAGCAACATAGGATACATTATATCCCGGAAAATGTAGTATTCCCGTGGGAATGTGCTTTCAGGTCTATACTATTCGCCCGATTTAAATGATTTTTGGTATGAATATAAATGGGACACTATGAAGTAACATAGACTATATTCTATCCCGGGAATATGTAGGGTTCCCGTGGGATGAGCATATATTGTAATACGAAAGTAACACTGTCTGTGTTATGCTTTCACACTTAAACCATTTGACTGATTTGGATGATTTTTGGTATGGACAAAAATGAGACCTTAAAAAAGGACATAGGCTATTTTTTTTATCCTTACTAATATTATAAATGCGAAAGTAACTGTCTGTCTGTCTCGCTTTCCTGCTAGAACTACTGAACCGATTTAAATAAAATTTGGTACACAGATAGTTTAGACCCTGAGAAAAGACATAGGCTACTTTTTATCCCGGAAAAGGGGTTTTAAGGGGTTGAAAGGGGGGATGAAAGGTTGTATGGAAGTATTGTCATTTTTAAAGCTAGAAGCTTGAAACTTATTTTTGTTGATTAGATATAAATAAATATGACATTCAAAGTTTGTAAAAAAGTGTACATTTAAGGGGGTAAAATAAAAATAGGGGTGAAAGTCTGTGTGTAAATTCGTCATTTTTGAAGCTAGAATGATGAAACGACGTGTAGACGACTGAAACTATATGTAACTATATGTCTGTTACGCTTTCACGATTAAATCATTTGACCGATGTAAACGATTTTTGATATGGACATAAATGGGACTCTGTGGAGTAAAATAGACTACAACTTATTTTCATTCTGAACCCAACCCTGTAGTCTACGCGGACGGAGTCGCGGGCAAAAGCTAGTGTATAATAAAGAAGAGGCCGTTATAATTTGTATTATAAAACACGCACTAGATTAGGCGATCGAACCCTCACGACTCTCGTTTCGCAAGCTGGTATCTAGCCAATTGCGCCATGGGGTTGTCGAATCATAATTGATAGATACTAAATGTACTTACGCGTATGACTTTCTTGCAGAATGTAGCTCAGGAGAGAACCTAGAGTCTAGATCAAGACTAGTATCTTGTCTCACCTATAGAGTTAATGTTCGAAATAGGAATCTGTGATGTTTATTATAAAATAGATTAGGGGAACGATTGTGCCTCGTCAGTCATAACACAACCACACAACAATATGCAGATTATGTCATTTTTTTAACCGAACCAAAAAAAAAAATTCGATATAACATGAAATAGCTGGCCATAGAAACATAGCCTTTACGTACATCGTAAATCCGAATATAATGGGTTCTCGTTAAACTGGGCATGAATCACAATAAAACCTGTTCTTAACAACTATAATACCATGTTATTGCAAAACTATTTCTTCGTCAGAGAGTAAAACACAGAACGGTCATTATTTCTATTAACCATTGTTTGGATTTGGGCGTTTAGATCAATAAATGTAATTTTACAAGATATTGATATATTTAAGTGTAGCCTACCGAAATTTCATAAATACAGAGTATAAGAAAAATAAAACAAAAGTAACAAAAATAAAATACATTATATAAATAAGGGGATGTAGAGATATTTTTCAAATAAGCACGTTTTGCCCACTGCTTATATGTATGTCGAAGCGTAGACGCATCCCCACTGTGCGGTCAACGTAGGGTATAAATATAGCCGCTCGATCGAGAATGATTCATTCTCGCTCGGAACGCCGGACCGAACGGAACTCTGTACTAAGTTTTTGAAATTACCCCCAGAAGTGTTACTAACACTATTAAAAAAAAAACAATAACGCTCAAGACACTCCGACATGTATATCGGTTGAGTTATTTTCTAATGGGAAAACCGATTTTGTGCGGCTCAGAAATTGAACCCAGGATGTCTGTGTCGCACTGCAGGTACCAAAGTACCCGTCGAATAATAAATTTTCAAGTTCTGACAATTTTTTAGCCATCGAATCCACTCGTTGTCCCATCTTCGTTATTTACAAAATTTAAACTAAATGTAACCAAAAAATATAATTAAAAAGCCTGTTACAGTGACTTAATTTACGAGACACATAAGTCTTTTTATTTTTACTTTTTATGGGAAAGGAGGCAAACGAGCTAGTGAGCCACCTGATGTTAAGTGGTCAACACCGCCCATGGACACCCACAATACCAGAGGAATCATCGGTGCGTTGCCGGCCTTTGAGGAAAATATAGGCTCTTTTCTTGAAGGTCCCTAAGTCATATCCATCCGGAAATACCGACGAGGGAAGCTGATTCCACAAAGATGTTGTGCGAGGAAGGAAACACCGTTTAAACTGCACTGTTGAGGAACGCCATTCATCCAGATGGTAGGTATGGAACTTCAATTTCTGGCGTGTGGTGCGGTAGTGAAATACAGCAGCAGGTATTAACCCGAAAAATTCATCAGAGCACTCCCCAAATACGATAAAGGACACATAGAGACGCAACGTCTCTTCGCAATGCTAGAGGGTCAATCTGTGATATGATAGGCCGCGGGTTTGATTCCCGTACCTACTGATTGACACTAGATTTGTTTTAGTGTCTAGACTAGACCAATGTTTATGATGGAAGTATTCATTTATTTATAGTGTATTTTTTAATTGTTAACTATAATTAGGTCCAACCCTCTCAGTTGTAGAGGAGACACGTGCCCAGTGGTGGGACGTATATGGACTGATCATGATGATTGATTCCTATTATTATGGGTCCATTTATATATGCCGAGCGATCTAGAGATCCTGGGTTCGATTCCCGGGTCGGGCAAAGTCTTATTGGACTTTTCCATTAGGAAATTCTCAGTAGCAGCACGGAGTCTGGAAATGTGCCCGAAAAACGACAATACGCTCGCTCTATTACGTGGGACTGATACATACCTGACGAAATGTGGGTGCAGAAATGCACCTCTACCTACCCCTTCGGGGAATACTATTTATGTATGTATGTATAATAATATTATGTATGTATGAAGAAGAATCTTAGTAGCCAGCCAGATTGATTGTATGAAGAGAGTGTATTAATGGAAATCGTTTGCAACTTGATGTTTGGACAGCAATGTAGTTGCCATCAAGTGCAGTTTAGTAAGTTCCAGTACAAAAATCCGTAAATAAATAAATAATTTAAAATATTTATGAGTAAACTGTAATTTATATTCTTTGTGCAACATTGCAGTTGCGAGAGGACGATCAGTACTGTTTCGACCTCTGTGCGTAATCTTCGTCATGTATTACTTGAGGGTTTTATGTTGTGTATTCGTTTTTGTATTTGTGAGTACTTTTTATTATTTTTATTCTTGCTATCACTTTTTTTATTTAGATATTTGTATTGCAAAAATGTAAAAATGTAGAGTTCGTTTTTAAATGATTTCGATGATATAATTTAATTTACTTTTTTTAAATATCATTTCTATAGAAATACCAAAGGAATTCACAGTTTTTAGTTTAATATTTATTTGCGAAAAAATTACCACATAGATTAAAAGCAAAAATATGTTTAAGAAACAAAAACTTGTTTCATTAAAATGCGCTAAAATGAAAAAAAATAAACATAATAAGATAAGGTCGTTAGACAATTTACATGATACAAAAGCTTGTCACAAGATTTGAGGACTCGTATTTGCTTAGTTTAAAAACTTTTATTGTTTAAAATCGATCACATCAATTTATTTAATTTGATTGTTGACCTCCACAAGTAAATATCAAACCCGCGACCTCTGGTTTAACAGGCTCATGTATAACAACGCTTCGTACAATTGTTTTTCATCACTCTATATCATTCTAATAAGTCGTGATGGCCTCGAGGTTTAGGCACGCGGTCGAGAATCTCGACGGTCGCAGGTTCAAACCCCAGACCCACACCTCTGACTTTTCGAAGTTATGTGTGTATTCACAATGAATAATTATCACTTGCTTTAACGGTGAAGGAAAACATCGTGATGAAACCTGCACACCTAAAAGTTCTTAGGAATTTCTTAGGTGTGTGCCAACCCGCACTAGGCCAGCGTGGTGGACTAACGCCTAAACCCTCTCAGTTGTAGAGGAGGCCCGTGCCCAGCAGTGGGACGAGTATGGGCTGATGATGATGATGTCATTCTATATACACAGTATATTTACCACCAGGTGGTCATTGAGCCATTCGAGTTCAAAAGCATCAAAGCCATAGGGAGAATGTCGCAGATTATAATTCATGGTCAGCGAGATATTCATGTTAAGGCTAAAATCGGAATGTGGTTTGTCATAGTTGCATTATTAGTTGGATGTGTTTACTTATTTTAGTTAACTGGGAGGTCTACCTCCGAGGTTATATTATACTGCGCGTCATAAATGAGTTCATTTTATTTTGTGGATGCAAACAGTATCTTTAATAGACAAAGACACATACATACATACATAAACTCACGCCTGTATTCCCCGAAGGGGTAGGCAGAGGTGCATTTCTGCACCCACATTTCGCCAGATATGTATCAGTCCCACGTAATAGGGGGCGAGCCTATTGCCGTTTTTCGGGCACATTTCCAGACTCCGTGCTGTTACCGAGAATTTCCTAATGGAAAAACCCAATAACACTTTGCCCGACCCGGGAATCGAACCCAGGACCTCTAGATCGTACGGCACATACTTGTACCGCGAGACCACGACGCAGTCGACAAAGACTGTAGACAAAGACCTTTATGAAAGATACTGTTAGCATCCACAAAATAAAATGAACTCATTTATGACGCGTAGCATATAACTTGAATAAGAACTTGAGCATTTATGAGTTTCTATTTATTATTTTTCTTATGTATTTAATTAGCAACCTTAGTATTAATACTCTCTAGTTTGTTAGATAAAATCCTTCATTTATTTATTGTAAATATAAATTTAGATAGCACGTTCTCTTACAACGGTTTTAAATATTATTTAATGTAATCCGTGAAAACGTAGTGGGTAGTATATGTATCTAATTTATATTAAGTAAGCTTCTTGTGCATGATGCAGTGATGGCCTCGAGGTTTAGGCGCGCGGTCGAGAATTTCGGCGCTCGCAGGTTCAAACCCCAGGCACACACTTTTGACTTTTCGGAGTTATGTGTGTATTCACAATGAATTATCACTTGATTTAACGGTGAAGGAAAACATCGTGATAAAACCTGCACACCTAAAAAAACGTTCTTAGGAATTTCTTAGGTGGGACTACACGCCAACCCGCACTAGGCCAGCGTGGTGGACTAAGGGCTAAACCCTCTCAGTTGTAGAGGAGGCCCGTGCCCAGCAGTGGGACGTATTTGGGCTGATGACTAAGCTTCTCGTAATTATCTGTATACCTACTACTGTTCGTTTTCCTTTGTAAAATAAAAAAAATAGAACTCTTCTGTAATAGGTTACAATAGGATGTTGAAGTAAATTTACTGTAACTAAATTAATACATAATATCAATTGAATAGAAAATGTCGATAACTTGGTAAATATTTTACAATTCATAGACGTAAGTACGAATTTCTTCTTTGTTTCTATATACATACATAAACTCACGCTTGTATTCCCCGAAGGGGTAGGCAGACGTGCATTTCTGCACCCACATTTCGCCAGGTATGTATCAGTCCCACGTAATAGGAGGCGAGCCTATGTTTGTTATCTTTGTTTCTAAGAACATGAATTGTATAAATGGAAAATTTCATATTATGTATAATTTGTATCAAATTACAAGACCCATTGGCTCTTGCGTTCTTGACAACTGAGAAGGCCTTAGTCTATCACTCCAGGCAAGTGCGGATTTCACATAAATATCAATACAAAATTAATAATTAACAAACAAAAGTATAAAATGTAAATATATTTTTCTCTCTCTATCTATTGTAACAATAATAAGTTGTGAGGTAAAGTTATACCAAATTTAAATTCGTAACTATCTTTCAGACTGGAAATGCCGAAAATAAGATACCTGTTGTTAAACTGAGCGACGGAAAGGAGATTCCCGGCTTCGGATTCGGAACTTGGCTCGGTTTCGGTAAAACGGTAAAGTTTCTCATATCTTTATCATCTTTAATTATGTTCTTTGATAGAATCGATATCCCACCCAGCGCTATGTACCTACAAGGCGATATTTAAGGAGGCGTTTCTCTTATTACTATTTTTATCTGCCTTGTTAGCCTGTTATATATTGTGTTATGTTTATTTATGTCCGAGTTAAATGATAGTTAAACACAGGGTACGTTCGGGATTACTTTATTGATCCCATCTTAATGTCTATCCATTAGGGATGTACCTGTACATTAGTGATGTCCTAGTCATGCTTAATTACAATCTACAACATCTCCCTTCTTTACAAATGGGTTAAAGATTATGTTATGTTCAATACATTCTTCACCCATGCAATGTAATAATAATGCAACTTGTACTTGCCCTGTGTTACCATTTGCACCTGACGCAATTCTATATATTTCAAACTGTTGCTTCCACCTTTTATATGATTCTGCCGTTAGGTTCACCAATGGTTTTGGGGTTTTTAATCCGTATACACCTTCGACCTGTGGCATCTTGGTGGGCACACGTTTTTATATTTTTCTTCTTCTTGTTATTTTGCAACTTTTCCACCATATATTTTGACTAATCCTGTCCGCAGCGCCATGTTATATATTGTGTTATGTTTATTTATGTCCGAGTTAAATGATAGTTAAACACAGGGTACGTTCGGGATTACTTTATTGATCCCATCTTAATGTCTATCCATTAGGGATGTACCTGTACATTAGTGATGTCCTAGTCATGCTTAATTACAATCTACAACATAGCCCATGCAGCGGTACAAGCTTGTGTACGGTTAAGCACCGTGCTATTGTGAGGTTCAGGATTCGATTTAATCGGATGAATTTAAATTATAATACTTAATAGGATATTGATTATGTTAATTAGAAATAAAGACACCACTTAAAAGTCTGAAAATAAATAAATAAATAATAAATACACCCAACAGTCACACACAGTTCTGACCCCACATTAAGATACGAGTCTTGTGTCGTGGGTATCAGAAACTACGAGAGACTTTTCGGTCTCACAAACACCCAGACCCGAAACAAATATTTGTGGATCAAATATTATTGCGGCTTCTCGTTTCGCAAGCTGGTGTCTAGCCAACTGCGCCACGGGGCTGTCTAATGAGAAACGATTCAGAAATATTCGTGTTTTATACACTAAAGGCAGGGACTGGCAATGCCAGTGACACTGCCACGGAGAAGGCGGTGGAGTGGGCCATCGACGCCGGCTACCGGCACATCGACACCGCCTACATATACTCCATTGAAGATCAGGTGAGAGTGTTTCATTATATTTATCTACTACGAGTATATGTTATTACACATTATCTAACTTATATTCCCAAAGGGGAAAAGGTGGTGAAGGTAGTCTCTAGTATTAAAAAGGGGAAAGATTTTTTGTGTATGTAACGAATAAACGCAAAAACTATTTACGGATTTGAATGATTTTTTTATAAATTTACCTCCGGGCAGAGCGGAACCACATTCACGAAACATATTGCTTAGAAAGTTATGACAGGCGTTTTGTTTTGTTCACGTGAGGTGAGCTGCACTCCATCGCTGGTAACAATTATTTTCACAACGACAGGGTTAAAGTGTCCTAGCACTTATAGTAAGTTGAAAGTTCACAGTGATAAAAATGTGGCATTGATTTGATAGGAACGATTTATAGTAGACACAACCTCTGTTTTTTTGTGATTTTGGGTCTCAACATAATTGCATGTGTCGCTACTGAAAACCGTACGCCTTGGGGTCTATGAGTTTATAAATTTTGTAAAAGTACATAACAATTAATGTTGACTACAGATAACTAGAACGACTATTCTAACTACAACTTCGAAGAGGTAGAAATGTGTATCCAAAAAGTGAACGTGAAGTGTCGAGATTTCATCTTAACAAAGCACTTGCCTAATCTTCGAAGTCACTACGGCTTATTTAAGAAATGAGATAATATGAATATAAGAGTTGGGTGTCTCTCGCCATTTGATGCTTTTTGGACATTATCGTTTTTACCATCAGGCACCATGTTGTCACGGACGTGTCCATATAAAAAACGTAAAATTTGGACATGTTAGAATAATAAAGTTATGTACAGGTCGGCCGAGCGGTGGAAAACAAAATCAAACAAGGCGTTGTGAAGCGGGAAGACCTATTCATCACGTCCAAGGTAAGATCACAATTAGTACGCTGTTCATGTGGTTATTAGCATAACATTACTGGGAATATTTACCTCATTAGTCTCTCGCAATGGTGAAGGAGATCAAGAGGTCTCGAGTTCAAGCTTCGGTCGGACAATGTGTTATCGTTTCTTTTATCAGGAAAAGTCAAATAATAATAGATAATTCCGCATCTAGAGACATGTAGATGTATATCCATATGTCCATATCTTACTTAATATTATTAAAGAGCAAGTTTGCTTATTACTTTTTACTCTTTCACGCAAAAATTATTGAATGGATATTTAATGAAACTTTACATTAATATGGCTTATACATCAGAAGAACACATATGCTATAATTTATAAGGATATTTGTGAATTGACCAAAATATATTGATAATTGTCAAAGAAAAAGGAAAATCTAAAATTTCGCATACGATGTTGCGAACGACAGGTCGTGAAATATAAATTCTAAAAAAAAAATGTTCTTCATATTATTTTTATGTAATATAAAGAAATATATTCTCACTGGTATACTGAGGGGCCAACAGAGCAATGAAGCATTAATCAACGTCACAGCGGACTTGTAAGAAAACTATCTATCAAATACTTTAGCTTCAACATTCGAGGAAGTTCTTCAAACTTCTTCACAAGAAAGGTGAAGATGTATTCGGCCGGCATGATTGTGTCGACCAACGGGTGATCATCATCTCTCGCTGGTCGGCACTTTTTCTGGACTCTATTAAGCTTACCATCAGGTGCAATGGGGTCACTTTGCCGTGCCAGTATAAAAAAAAATTAAAAAAATATATATAAATATTTTCCTATTTTTACTTTCTTGCTGGCTATTTTTACCCTCAAGTTTGATGCAAGTACTTAATGTATACATTCATGCACCCTTACGCCTGATACCTCGAAGAGGTAGGCGGAGGTGAATTTCTGCATTTACGTTTTGACAATCATGTTTTTAAGTCGCAAGTAGCGAGGGCGAGATTTTTCCTTTTTGCGAATACCTAGACTCTATGCTGCTACTGGGAAGATCCTCTGACCTACCTCTCTTCCACTTTTCGAAGATATAGGGATGTTATTTCTAAATAGTCGAAATTTTTACTTCATTAATGTGTGTTACAGTTATGGAACAAATTCCACGCGAAGGACGCGGTGGTGCCAGCGCTGAAGGACTCTCTGAAGAAACTCAAATTGGACTACTTGGATCTCTATTTAATCCATTGGCCGATCGCACAATATGTGAGAACTCAACAGCTTCACTTTTTCCACTGTTTAATTGAACTTGTTTAACACATTCGCTGCGTTACGGCAAGTACTATATTTTGCCGTATTTGACAGTCAGCCAGTGCCCAGTGCGGCTGGCAGTAGCAGGAAATGTAGATACCGGCAGTACATTTTGTCTCGTACCGCACTAGCAGAAGGTTTAGATTTAATGCTGCCGCAGCGAATGTGTTAATTTCTTCTGCAATTAATTAATAGGCAAGACATCACAATTAGCACAAAGGGCGAATAGCTGGCTGCGAATTAGATTTTGGTTGATTTTTTTAAAGCCTAATACAAAGGATTTTAATATAAGATCAGATTTCTGTGTGTCGCTATTGTGCTCTCAATATGAACCCGAAAAAAACACATTTGATACACAGATTAGACACAAGCAAAAATAATGCTCAAGAGTAATTGGGAATTAATTCCAAATACATTTGCAGGAAAACGAATCGCTATCTAATATTGATTACGTGGAAACGTGGCAAGGGATGGTGGAGGCGTTGAACCAAGGCCTGACCAAGTCCATCGGTATCTCAAACTTCAACGAGAAACAAATAGAGAGGATCTTAGCAAACAGCAACGTGAAGCCGACGGTTCTTCAAGTAGAGGTAACCTATTGACGACAGCGTAGCCAGAGTCCACTACTGGAAGTAGACATTTTCCAAACATTTCCAGAGTACTCTATTAAATTATCAACACCATCATTATCATCAGTTCCGATCTTAAGCACCAAAAATTACAGGATACAACAACTCTGCCCTGTGGCAAGGGGGCTTTAGAATCCCACCACGGTATCCCCTGCCTGTCGTAAAAGGCGACTCAAAACAACTACTTTGAACTTAAATCTAAAACTTTTCATACACATTAGTCCATTCTTCTCTTATAAGACTTCTCTAAGAGCAGATTTATTAATTATTCAATTTCCTGTAATATAACATTTAAGTTGCATTAATCTGTTTAGTTCAGGTCAGATGTCAATATTTAAAAAAGAATAAGCTAATGGAAATTGTCTCCAGATCAACTTGAACCTCCAGCAACCGTCACTACTGTCGTTCTGCAAGCGGCATGACATCGCCGTGGTGGGGTACACGCCGTTCGGTGCCCTGTTCCCGCACCGGGCACCAGCTGACGCTCCGCCACCGCGCGTAGACGACCCCGCTCTGGTGGAAATAGCCACTAAGCACAACAAAACTGTTCCGCAAATCGTGTTGAGATATCTTGTGAGTATAATTTACGAAGGTCTATATTCTTGAAGACGTATTTCTACTTGACTGCCTCGTGGTCTCGCGGTACAAGTATGTGCCGTGGGATCTAGAGGTCCTGGGTTCGATTCCCGGGTCGGGCAAAGTGTTATTGGGTTTTCCATTAGGAAATTCTCAGTAACAGCACGGAGTCTGGAAATGTGCCCGAAAAACGGCAATAGGCTCGCCCCCTATTACGTGGGACTGATACATATCTGGCGAAATGTGGGTGCAGAAATGCACCTCTGCCTACCCCTTCGGGGAATACAGGCGTGAGTTTATGTATGTATGGATGTATTTAAGTGTTAGTTTAAGGAAGATATCATATTGTCTTTTTCCCTGCATATTTATATAGATTCTGCGGTGCTGCTGGTAATTTTCTGTTGCAAAATGATTGATGATTTTCACTTTCGAACACCGTGGAATAACAATTATTTTAATAAGATTCAGATTCTATTTTAAATAGATGGAAAAATGTTACTTTTAGTGATGGTTAGTTATCAGATCGCATATTAATAATGCGTTGTTACCGACTCCGCCTACGTTGAGCTCCAGATCGAGCTTTAGAAATGTTTCAGTAACAAAAACAATGGACGTTGTGACGCATTTTTTGATGATAAAACAATACATTTTTGGAATAAAAAGTAGGTAGCCTCTAACCTTTTTCAGGATCTCATCTTTTCCTACACCAAAATTCATCACAATCAATTCAGCTGTTTATGCCTGAATGCCTGAAATCGTGATAACAAATGTCATATTAGATACTAATATTAATTACTAGTAAGGATTAAAAAGCAGTGATGGCCTCGAGGTTTAGGCGCGCGGTCGAGAATTTCGGAGGTCGCAGGTTCAAACCCCGGGCACACACCTCTGACTTTTCGAAGTTATGTGTGTATTCACAATGAATTATCACTTGCTTTAACGGTGAAGGAAAACATCGTGATAAAACCTGCACACCTAAAAGTTCTTAGGAATTTCTTAGGTGTGTAGTCCGCCAACCCGCACTAGGCCAGCGTGGTGGACTAAGGCCTAAACCCTAACAGTTGTAGAGGAGGCCCGTGCCCAGCAGTGGGACGTATATGGGCTGATGATGTAAGGATTAATATTAAAATATTCCATTTTAGGTTGACTTGGGTGTTATCCCGATCCCGAAATCGTTGACAAAGTCCCGCATAGAAGAGAATATACAGATATTCGATTTCACCTTGTCGGAGGAGGAGAAAGCAACTCTGCGAGCTTTCGATAAAAACTACAGAAATATTCCAGTGAAAATTTGGTCGTCATCACCTTACTATCCTTTTGAGAAGAAATAAAACGTGATGTTCTTTAAACTTCGTTTCATTTACTATTTGTATGTAATTTTAGCAGACAGGCCGTGTTGGATATTTTTTGGGAATTATTTCATATACCTTAATCAATGATAATAAGTTTTTATTTCTTCTATAGGTATAATGACTTGCCCATGGGAGAAATAAAAACCTATTATTATTCAGAAAGTACTGTTATTTGAAAATTGAACGAATTTATGAAGTAGTATTATTCAGTTATGTTTGTCTCAATTATGGATAGAAAAGTGAAAAACAGCATAGAACTTTTAATAGTGAATTATAGTGTCGAAAAACAAAAGAAAGAGCGTCTTTCGCCACTTACATGATGTATTTTGACCGCACTGTACATTCTATTCTATCAGATGAGTGGTTATCGCTTTACAGTGCCAGCATCAAAAATTAATGTTTCATCGCCTTTAATTAAAAGAGAACTTGTTAAAAACATTAAAACCATATTTTTTTAATGTAAAATCATTGAATTTTTTAAATACTAATCGAAAAACATTTCAAATTTTTTGCTGTTGACTATCATGTTGATGTCGCCCACTAACACTCCGCCATTTTGTTTTAAAATTGGTGTTTTGATTAAGATTGTCAGAGAAATAATTGTGTTAAGTTTACAGTTGTATTGATGCTAATTTTGCTTGCAATGTCCAAATACACTTTGCTCGGTAAATTAAAATTTTATAATATATTTTATACATACCTACATGTTACATTTTGGTAACTGAACACAAATTTATTATAATTGTATTTTGTTTTTATTTCTAGCTACTTAGAATCCCACCCGCAACAAAATGAACCAAACTGGCTATTTAATTAGGAGTTAATAATGGTTCTATATACAAAAATACGCCATTTCGAGCTTATAACGTAATAAATTTATCCTATCTAACAAAACCATTAAACCCAAATCTCTTGTGTTCGAGCCAAATAGTTGTTCATTTTAAGTTTCCACGAACAATCTCCCCTCTTATGTACGAATAAGATAAAAACAAAGTAATATATACTACCAAGTAACTTTTCTACGATTCCCTTCAGGGGTTGCCCTTTCAGACACTCCTCACGGGAAAATAGATCTTATATTTCCAGCAATGGTGCCAAAATTCCGTAAATCATGCTGTAGAAAATTTGGCGCCACCCAGACATAGCTTCTCCCGGGAAAATATCAAATTCTATCCGAATATCAACACTCGAATATTAACTTTAATGCAAGGAGATAGAATATATTTTTGTCTGTTATGCCAAGGCTATCACAAAACGCATAACTTATATGGAAAAGTCAATACTGGAACTGCATTACATGATCAAGGAAAAATAGTCTTTATTATGTTGCGAATAAAGATTATATTCTCTGGAATTAATTTTAGTAGTTGAGCTCTTTTGAGGTCTGTGTAGGAGATCTTTTGGCGCCAGACGGGCCGTCGCCATGTCGTATCCCGTTGTAGGCGAAGGCATTTGTCTATTGTGCCTGCTTCCGTATTTCTTTTTATATTGGCTAATTTAGTGTTATTGCAGTAAGTTTGCGAAAAGCCTTTGTGGCGTCTCCTCTATCTGAGGGCTTAAGTGGTTATTCACTTTTGCTGACTTTATTTTGTTCAACGAATTTTACGGGCATATTGTAGATTGCATGCAAGAATAATAAATGGGATTAATAACATTTTGTCTAACTAGGATATTTCCATACGCCTAGGTATCTATTAATTGCAACAAATACACGGAACACAAATCTTAGCATACGAAATTCGTGATATAAATATAAATATATAAATATAAATATCGCGTTATAAATAAGTACTTAATTTAGGTGACTGCAGTGTTGAACCTATGTATTTTACGAGTAAACCAACTGAAAATTTCCAGTCACCATTGTGTTACTTTGAATTTCTTTCGAAGAAAATCACTATATCATTATATCTATCATTGGAATTTTAAGTTTTCACTTTAGTTACATAATTATACTGCAATTAGGGTTAATAAAAAACGTAAAAACTATTGCCATTAATTGAAATTATACAATACCAGGCTTTATGGACCTTTCCTTTGCTCAGAAAAGATTTGAATACAATATCAAAATATTTACCACGTTTTTCATTCGTGTTTATTATAACTCTTCTGAAAACTACCAACCTCTTTATACGTTCGACGTGTAATGTCAATTAATTTCTGTTCTTGCGTGGTTGTATCAGTGAAAAACATGCTTTTTAACTAAATTGTCCAGTTCAATGTGATGTAAATGTGGTGGGCGGTGTGCACGGTGGTGTTCGTGCGCGCGGTCGGCGGACAAATCTACCACCATGATAGCTATGACGGTCAAGATCTTGACGACAGTTATGATGATGAAGGTGGTTTGACTCAAATGATTCATTTACCCACCAACCTGCACTGGGCCACGCTGGCTTTTTTTACCGCACTGTACATTCTATCAGATGAGGGGTATCGCTTTACAGTGCAAGCATCAAAGAAATGTTTCATCGTCATTTAATTAAAAAATAACTTGATAAAATATTAATTAAGCACTATATTTTTTTATGTAAAATGATTCAATGTTTTAAATACTATTCGAAAAACATTTCAAAATTTTTGCTGGTATTTTATTTCTGAATAATAATACCGTTTGGGTTGGTGTTCTACCAACCAGCATTAGGCCAGCGTGGTGGACTAAGGCCTAAACCCTCTTAGTAGAGGAGGCCCGTGCCCAGTAGTGAGACGTATATGTGCTGATGATGATTCATTTATCGAGCATAAAAATAACTTTTGATATATCCCATGGCGAGGCTCGTGATAATATTATCTACGTGAGTCAGACCTTAATGCGCTTCGCTAACTCAAAATGGGCCGATAATATTCCTTGTTCCTCCGGAGACTTTCAGGTTTCTTCCTGATATGTGCATTCACTGTTTAAGTACTTTATACATAACCATTAATCTAATGCCTCGTTGATCTAGCTTCATAAATATGGGCTCCCCGGTCGAGAGGTCCCGTGATCTATTCTCGAGTTGGGTAAAGTACATATGTTTTTTAATAGAAATTCTTATGTAGTTTGCATTTTTTTCTGATAATCGGCAATACTCCTACCTTGAGAAGTAATATTAAGAGATAAAGATTTTGTTCTCATAGACAATTAGAATCAATATGCTACGACGATAACAAGTACCTACAATAACATCCAAAAATAATTTAATAAAAGAAACAAAAGAGCTACGAAATGTTATACTAAGTCCATTTACGTGTCAATGTCAGTGCGGTCAACTTAAATAGAACTTAAAAAGCAAGCTATTATTTGCTATGTCTACAAATACAGCTTGGAAAATATAGAGTTGTGTGTTGTGGTGTGATGTACCTAGAGATGAGCCCTCGGCAAACCGTGGGTAATAGACTTTTTTTTGTTTTAGCACCGGCACCAACACCAGGCCATGTGTTCGACGCACTGACGAGGGTGCGTCGCTACGGAGGCGGCAAAGTCAGGGCTCTCAACCATCAGGAGTTAGATGATGTTAAAGGTTATACTTTTAGTGTAGTACGTAATTGTAAAAAAATTAAAATAGAAAATACATTCTCCAGTGGCGGTACGACCATATAAGCCCAAAAGCCCAGTTTTCTATTCAAAATTCCGAATGACAATATCTTTAAGCTTTAAATATTTATTTAAGAACGGCAATTTCAAAATATAAGTTAGAATATCCTGACTCCACAATAAAAACTTATAAACTAGACATTACGCAATCAACGTGTAACGCTTTTGGGCTTCTATGGAAGTACCGCCACTGATATTCTCTATAAATGCGATAGTAAAAAGGATTTTAAGTCAAGCAAGCCATAAAGAAAAAGGACAAATGAAGAAACAGAGTTATTCATTGTTCTGGCTTGATAGAGAGACGATTAGGTACAGGCACAATGTAGAATACATAACTATTCTGTTTCAGCCAATAAATCTATTTCAACGTCCAAAGCCCAACATTACTCATCAGAGAGCACAAAGTAAAATTATTCTGGTAAATTGTGAAAAACGAAACGAAATTAATTGACACATGGCATTTTTTGTAGATTTTTATACAATTTTGATGTTTTTAATAGCGATTTGGCTTGAAAAATGTTAATTACTTTTTCTCCGCCATCTGTAAAAATTAACAACTTCTCTTTACCCAGGTAATATTATGAAATTAATGCTAGGGTTTCCTGCTTTACTAACACTATTCTATGCTATGTTCGTATTAGGGGCGTTGAAGGAGCTATTGTCTGGTAGAAATATGGATTTCGTTCCTAGACGAAGTCCCACGGTATCCGATGAAGCCACGACCAACAGAACTGAAGATAATGGCACTAAATTATTCAACGTCACTTTGGATACGTAAGTGATCATTTATATTGCGGTTTCGAGGAATAGGCACCGAGGAGTGGCTGTAGGTAACCCTCTCAGATGAAGAGGAGGCCCGTACCTAGCAGTGGGACGTATATGGGATGGTGATGATGATGATGATGGTAGGACGTGCAATCCAAAGGTCTCATGTCTGTATCGGAAAAATGTTTTTTTTTTCATTTTTTTAAGAATTTTTATAGACAAGTAACACATAAATTATAGTAACAGTGATTTAACTTAATTGTTAATTAAAAACCTCCACCTATTAAAAATTACCGCTTACTAAAATAATATAAGATTAATCTAAGATTGATACAGTAGTAAGACAAATATTAACCGATTTTCAAAAATGACATGTACACCAATCATTATATAATTTTACAATTACAGAGCATGTTAATGGACTTTTTATTAGAAAGTATAATTAGTAGAGGTATGGATTTTAGAAAGGCAAACACAAAGCAATAAGCTTTTATCCTATTAAGCACAGGTGCTTTGTATACATACATAATTTAATATAAATGTAATGTAGTATAACACAAAATATTTATAGTTTACCAACGACGTCTCGTGAGAAACGAGTACTTTTTAACTCGAAACAATTACACTTTCTGCTGAGATGGTCTGTCATTTTACAAAATATAATAAAAAATAGAAAAATATCCATGCAAGCCATGCAAAGCAAACCCCTTACTCGGTGCCTAGGCTTGGCTCTATCCCACCACAAACCCGCCACTGTAACCCCTGTACATCAGGATCGACAGTGGCACTCATTGCAACGACATCAATAAGTGAAGTCATCGAGTCTAAGAGATTTAATTATGCCTTTAGCCCGCGAATTTGGGTGTATTTTGGTTGTGACTGACCCGTGGCGCAGTTGGCAAGACCCCAGTTTCTATTTCGTATGATCGACAAATATTTGAGCCCGTAAAGTTTCTTTTAGTTTTTCCTTTTGTGTTGCGGACACAAAACTTGTATCTTAGTATGGGGTCAGAATTATGTGTGTGACTCTTGGGTGTATTTGTTTATTTATTAATAAGTTGCGCTTTAGCAGTAATTTCAGAAAAATAAACTATGTGAATGGGCATATTTGTTCTTTGTTCAGTAGCATTGTTGGCCAAGGGACTGTGACGGAACTGACGCCGACCAGGTCTCGTCTTACCACGACCGTCGTCAACGAGGACGAAGACTGGTTTCGGGATAGGGCAATTGTCGGCCTAGTGAGTATTTCACAACAACAATCTTCACATACACCTAGATATAAGTTTTATTTTTAATAAGAAAAAAGTTTTTGTTATTAGGACATCACAATAAAAACTTTTTGTTGGCTTGTTTTTAATTTTGGATCCAGATTTTTTTTTTCTTATCATAATGATCATTCTGCTAATAGATACATCGTAGTCATAATACAATTGTGTTGTAATTAAAAATGGGAAAATTTTCAGAATTAACAAAATACTGATAACTAAATAAATAACTTCCTTTAAGTGATATAAAAATAAATAAATACACTTTTGCAACCAAACATTTAGATTCATAATTAATTTTAAAAACGAGTGGGCCGCCTTAATATGTTGAGTAAGATTTTTTTAGTTTTTTTTGTTTTTATAATCTACCAATTCGACCCAGGCTAATAGAAAAAAAAAACTTTCACTCCACCCTACTGTATATGCCCAAAATTAGTTATTAAATCATAGTTCTTCTTCACTAAATACTATTTCAGAGAGGCAAGATCACAACCTCGGTCCCAACGACAACTGAGGCGGAGACGACCACCACCACTACCACTAAGAGGACCACAAGTCCCAGATTTGATATTGAAGGTAAAGCACAGCATAGACCTATTTATTTATTTAATATACTTTCTTGTACACTACACAAGTAATACTTGTGGATCACACAAACATTTGTCTCGGTGCGGGGATCGAACCCGCGGCCTCTCGTTTCACAAGCTGGTATCTAGCCAACTGCGCCACGGGACTGTCAATGTCTGTGTATTTATGTATCTTTTTTTATTTTTTATTACATCAACTATGCTTTATCTCTCCACCACCGTAAGGTAGACTGTTAGAGATTGCCACAGGCATAAAGTCCGCCTATATGCAGTTTTGTGTATGAAGTTTTTTTAAATAAATGAGATATACAACTCATCATCATTCTCTTGCCCTGTTCCCAATTCTATTTGTGGTCGGCGCAGTATGTTTTATCCTTCCAAACATCCCTATTAGCTGTCATGCATGTCTTCGATCACACACTCCGTCCATACATCTATATAACTATGACAAAAATAAAAAGCTACAACAGGCGGTGGTATTGCTGCGATTTCTTCTATCAACCCACGGTACTCGAATGAAAAGTTGTAGTTGTGGCAGTTGTCTTCAAAAAATGCCTGTTTTGGTAATAAAGTAATATTATTGCGAGTCAACGACTTGAACCAACACATATACTAACAGTTATATTGCGGTAAGTATAATGAATTGTTAAATACTTTAACGGTGAAGGAAAACATCGTGAGAAATCCACTTTAAATTTCTTGAGAGGATTTATCTCAGCTGTAGAGGAGGCCCGAGCCCATATATGGGCTAATGATAGGGCAGATGATTAATTCTATATCCACGTTTAAAGTTCCACGTGAAAAAGTACAACTAGCCAGTTGCTTATTGCTGTTTTTGGGGCATATTTTCGTATTCCTTGGTATAAATGAGAATTTCTAATAGATAGCACTTGTCTCAAATCGGGAATAGAACTAGAGGAACAATGGTTATGTTATCTAAAAGGTTGCTTCATCTTACACAATGTAATTTACTAATCTTTTTTAATAATACCTACAGTATGCACGGGAACAAGTAAACTTTATGTGTTGGAGTTCTTTTACAAACGAATTTTTGAATAGAATGAGTTTTTTGTTGAATACGCGAAATAATTTGTGAAAATTGAAAACGTGGATCTTTTAGTAATCCTCCCCTCCATATTTCAAGGTTTTTATTGATTTTCAGCCACTTGGCGACCATTAAGCGATCACTTGTAAATTTAAAAGTATCGTCATTTCTGGGTGTTACCGATGTACCATATGTAGTAAGTTATAAGTAGAAACTGTTTGTGATATACCTACATAGGTTTTAAAATAAATACATATTTATTTTAAAATTTTGAATATAAAAAGAAACGGTATTGTATGTTTCCCAAAGAAAATAAAATAAATATCTGATAAATGACTACTACAGGATTAGCACGCTGAAGTGGAAGTGGGCCGGCCATGTCTGCCGACGGACGGACGGCCGTTGGAGCAGACAAGTGTTGGAGTGGAGACCGCGCTTAGGCAAACGTAGTGTAGGACGACCTGCAGCACGATGGTCCGACGACTTGAGAAAGGTGGCGGGTAGCGGATGGATAAGGGCTGCTCAAGACCGGGATGGTTGGCGCCTACTTGGGGAGGCCTTCGTTCAGCAGTGGACGGCGATAGGCTGAGAATGGAAAAAAAAATGACTACTAATGATAAGTGTGTATCGATGTGGTGCAGCCCTGCTGGCCATCGTGGCGAACCTGACGTACGACTACGACACGAACCTGACGATGCAGCTGAACGAGACGCTGCAGCGGTTCTCGATCCCCACGTGCGCCACGCCCACCACCACCACCACCACCACCACCGAGCCCACCACCACCGAGGTCTCGTTCAACACCACCGTCGTCGCCAAGGTACAAACACAACCTTTACTACTTCATTTTAGTTGGTCATGGAATTCTGGCACAGTTTTATAAAAAAAGTTAGGTAGCTTCTTCCCCAAGGTTTCGTCTATTTTGCATACCAAAAATCATTGAAATAGATCCAGTTTTTTAAGTGGTAAAGCATCAAAAACAGATAATTTAGTATCTTTGTTTAATAGCGATTCAACCATATTCATTGTTAATAATGATGAAACTTAATGAAAGTTATCATGAAGTACCAAATGTTTGTACCTGATAGAAAAAAACTGAGACTATCTGGAAACCGTAGGTATTTCGAGAGCAAGAGCAAGCTGATTAGTGACATCATATCCCTTGTGTACCGTATTTCAAAATGAAGGAATGGAATCATCATATCTTTAATTTGCTTCAAGTTTACTTAACCTATAAAGTTGAGCTGCACCTGAGGCAAGTAGTGTGCTGTCGAAATAGACCATCTATGTCTGCTGAGAATCTTTTCCTAACTTCTCTTTATGGATCCATGAATTCAGAAATACAATAAATAACTTTTTTATTTTTTCATTTTCACCGTGAGGAAACTTGCACACCTAAAAAAGTCCAAAGGAATTTCTTGGGTGTGTAGTCCGCAAACCCGCTAGTCTAAGTCTAGTGACCAGCGTGGTTGGCTGAAGCCTAAACCCTCTCAGATGTAGAGGAGGTCCTTGTCCGTTAGTGGCACGTTTGTATAATGAGCTGATGATGGTGATGATGATGATGATGATGATGAATGATCTTCCAGTGTTTCGTTTGCGGGTTAGAAACGCAAGGTATTCCTCGTAACGCGCATTGCGCTGATGCTTTCGCCACGGACTTCTTGCCGCTGTTGCCCGTCGATCCACGAGCCAAAGGACAGATCGCTAGGTTCAGGAAGTACTGCCGATATTTTGATGTGTTAGTATCTTATATCCATTTTAGCGGTTTAGCAAATCGTCGTTAGAATTTTACCAGAATCTTGAAATTGTCAGAAGTGTTCTTAGGTTCGACATAAAAAAAATATGACTAGTTATAGACGGTAGAATATGATCCTTCGGGATATTTAATTTTTGTGGCACTGGTGTACTTTAACTGCCAGCACAGTTATTCATTTCTGAAAATAATGTTAAATTCTTTTAAATTAATATTATAGTAAGTCAATGATTTAATTTAAATATTACAAAATACTAGGTCTGCTCTATCATAACCTACTCTATCAAGTACGATCTAATTTCTTTCAATCGTCGAGGAGGTGTGGCAGTGAGGTTTTTTTTCCGCCAACCCGCAGTATGCCAGCGTGGTGGACTAAGGCCTAACCCCTCTCAGTTGTAGAGGAGGCCCGTGTCCAGCAGTGGGACGTATATGGGCCGATGATGATAATGATAAGTAAGTTGGTTTGGTGTTCAGTAACAACTACCACCTGAACCATTCTGATCCGCGCGCCATTCTGGGGCGGTGGACGGGCGGGTGCGCCGTGCGCTGGACCGACGTGAGCGGCGTGTACACGCAGCGTACCTGCCGCAACCGCCTGCGACCCACCACCGGCAAGCACTTCACCAGCAAGCGCATGGCCAAGCTCGAACTCGCGCTCTCTGTTAGTACCTCACACACACACACACTTACTCACTCACACTCTTACATACATACATAAACTCACGCATGTATTCCCAGAAGGGGTAGGCAGAGGTGCATTTCTGCACCCACATTTCGCCATGTATGTATCAGTCCCGCGTAATAGGAGGCGGGCCTATTGCCGTTTTTCGGGCACATTTCCAGACTCTGTGCTGTTACTGAGAGTTTCCTAATGGAAAAACCCAATAACACATTGCCCGACGCGGGAATCGAACCCAGGACCTCTAGTTCGCACGCCACATAACTTGTACCACGAGGCAGTCACACACTCTTACAATTGTCTTTATTTGTTGAAATTTGCTGCTTCGAATTGATTTGGAAATACTATAGAGGAGATTAGTGGATGAAATCGTACGAAGGTAATGAACGAGCAAGAAAATTCTATGAAAAAGAACAAGAAGAAAGAGATCGGTAGGGATGAAATGCTAACTTTTGATGAGTAGGTAGGCGATGGTAAAATTAATCAGGTACATATGCCATGGGCACAAGGGAACAATGTCTTGCCACAGTACCTACTGTGGATAAATTACAAATTACGTTCCCTTAAATTCGTTGGAGCTTCAATGCTCGGTGTCAATACTGTGCGTGTCGCTGTTGCTCCTGGAACCCAGGAGTTGCAGTGGCGGGTGTGTGGTGGGACTTGGCCAAAATACTGTAGAGTACATTAAAGGTAAATCTTTGTGTTATCCTCTTCAATACTTATATAAAAGGACGATATCCTCTTTATACTTTTCTTTACAGAATGTAGACGATGGTTGCATCATCAGCCCCATGGCCACGCTGGTACCGCTCTCTCGTGGCATCTCTCTATACGCTCGGTTCCATGCCTGCGTATGTACTGGCCATTGGTGCAACAGAGCCATAAGCATGCAGCAATGTATAGCTAACTTGTGGTTGTTGTTGTTAGTCATGGTAGAGGTGATGAGGTGAACTGATTTTTTATGGTGAGGCAAGGGTATGCTCCAAAGTTCTGTTGCAAAAAAATACAATAAAATGTTTTGTTTTTGTTTTGTGTATAAAATATGATTTTTATAAACATAGAAAAACCTCGGAAAGGAAAAATAGTAAGTATAAAATTACTTATATATTATCAAATCGGAGGTGTCAATTTAATCCCATAATGCGATAATTTTCGATTTATATAGGTATTGTTAACTCTTTGTTTTAATTTTTGACTTAAAAACGAGTTTTTTGTTAGTAACTTTATACCAACAATGTTTTAAAACTTTTGAGACTATATTTCTGCGCTTGAAAAAAATGCTTAACATTTTTCTGTTATGAAAAGATGAAAAAATTAAATGTATGATCATGCGCCACCATAATGTAGTGTAGATTTTATGTTTTATTTATTTTATACTTTAATATGTTTGGATCTTAAGAGACCAGTGATGATGTTTTTAATATTGTTTGTTGTTCATCATATATTATAAATATTAATTATACTTTTACACGCAATCTGTGTTGATTGAATTCTTATCACATTTTTTTGTTAAATATATATTATGTTGATAAAAAAAAACTTCTTTACAGATGCTAATAAATATTGCATTAGTCGTATAAAAAATGAGTAAATCTAAATAAATAAAAATCGATGACGTAACAACAAAATGCCCGGCGCCATCTTGTCGTATTTCCATTAGCATGACGAAAACCTTCGCCGCAGCCGCGGTGTGGTTTTAAAAAATCATTTTCAACCCTCACACAGCTATTACGGCGCCGGTGGGAGTTTCCTTACACCCGCGACCAATCGCAGCCAAAAGCAAACAGGTGGGCGCGCGTCGCCATCTTGTTTTCTGAAAACTAGCATTAAGGTGCGTAATTTTTCAACATAATATAAAGTGTTATGTAACACTATAGGAATGGATTTATGGTATTTTTGTAGCCAGTGCTAGCCGTCAACAGAAATATAATTTGCCTTAATTAATTTTCTTAAAATATAGTAAATTTTTGAAAGCAGTGATGGCCTCGAGGTTTAGGCGCGCGGTCGAGAATCTCGACGGTTGCAGGTTCAAACCCCAGGCACACACCTCTGACTTTTCGAAGTTATGTGTGTATTCACAATGAATTATCACTTGCTTTAACGGTGAAGGAAAACATCGTGATAAAACCTGCACACCTAAAAGTTCTTAGGAATTTCTTAGGTGTGTAGTCCGCCAACCCGCACTAGGCCAGCGTGGTGGACTAAGGCCTAAACCCTCTCAGTTGTAGAGGAGGTCCGTGCCCAGCAGTGGGACGTATATGGGCTGGATGATGATGATGATAGTAAATTTGTTTTAGGTTATGACCAAAATATTAAATAATTTGATAACCGTATAATGTCTTTTGTCACATGGTGCTACCTAGAATAGGATTTCCTTGATTCTTATGACATTCAAAGTCAAAAGTCAAAGTCAAATTATCTTTATTCAAATAGACTTCTACAAGTTCTTTTGAATCGTCAATTTTACACTTTTTAATATTTTTTAAACTATTGCCGCTTCGAAACGTGTTATCGCTGTGGAGAAGAAACGGCAAGAAACTCCCTCAGCAACACGACATGTAATTTTTTTTTAAATAGCAATAAATGTCTTTTTTTAATTACATTATTTAAATTTTACATTGTAAATGTCATAACGATACAAACTATAGCAACAAAACAAAACTCCGATCAATTTACATTACTCCCAGGGCTTATTATCTTCAATAAAATCTGAAATTTTATAGTATGCTTTTTTGTAAAGCTTATCTTTAATTGATTTCTTAAACTTTGTCAAGGGAAGCTCCCTAACAGCCCTCGGAAGTTTGTTATAGAAGCGTATACATTGCCCCATAAAAGAGTTATTAACTTTCCGGAGACGAGTTACGTGTTGAACGAGATTACATTTGTTCCTAGTATTTTTATTCATTACAAATTTTATTAAATTTATCAAGATTCTTTTGGACGTACATTAAGTTTTCGTATATAAACTGACAAGTGACGGTAAGAATATTTATTTCCTTAAATTTTTCTCTAAGTGAAGCCCTGGGACCTAAATTATAAATAGCCCTACTTAATGGCTCTTTTTTGCAAAACAAAAATAGTGTTAATATCCGCAGCAGCTCCCCACAAAAGAATACCATACGACATAAGGCTATGGAAATAGCTAAAATAAACCATTCTTGCCGCTTCCTCGTCAGTCAGACGTCTGATCTTTTTCACTGCATATGCCGCTGAACTTAATTTGCTTGCCAATTGTTGGATGTGGGGTCCCCACTGAAATGTAGTAGACGCAACAGGATGCAGTTCTTCACCGTTAATTTGTACAGTGGTTTTTAATTGCTTAACATTGGGCATTGTGAATTTTAAACACTTTGTTTTTTTCGCATTTAAAAGTAAATTATTAATATCAAACCACTGAACAACTTTACGAAGTGCATTGTTTACTTCGTCAAAATTATTCGATTTTGTAGGTGGAACAAATTTCCTAAATACAAGCAGAAGGAAAAGAAATTCCGCAATATTAATAATAAAGAAAGCATAGATGTAGCTAACAATCAAACACTATTATCAACTAATAAAATAATGCTGCAAAATCGTCGAGTCGTCGGAAAGTCAAAATTAAATTGAAAAGCGCAATAAAATCCACAAAAGACAGTTTTATCATTGCAGCGGATTTCACCTTACATATAGTGACGCGTTTTTGCCCGCAGTTTAACTCTATTTAATATAGATCTTGACACTCGATTTGCATGCAAACTTTGGACCCCTGCGTCATCCCTTTACGTAAATTCAGGAAAATCCTTTATTAGAAGATAGCTAGGTCGTAACTTGCTTTGCCGAATTTTATTGCAATCCATCGAATGGTTTGTGTCTTGATAGATTACTCAGTCAGTTAGTAACGATTGCCTTTTACAGATGATATATTTTAAGCGTTATTAGTAAGTTTTTCCATCATACAAAGTGGGTGCTAATCCAAACACACGATGAGCCGCCCTCACAGAAATAATCCGCAGTCCTCGCGAGCGCAAATAAACATCGAGTGAATCGTAAACGTCGTGCTGGAGGGAGTCAACACTTAACTTGATTAACTGATTTACGGATTGGGGCTCGTGTTGAGGAAATATGAATTCATTTTTCGGATTTAGGTTGGTGTCAGCAGGACTTGCGGATTTCGTTAATGTCCCTCCGGCTTTACATGCGTTGTCGGATTTGGAACAGAGACGTGGTGAGGTACAAATAAAGTGTACAATGTACATACTTACAATAAAATATATATTTTTTTATATTTTTATAATTGCGTTGAAACATGTAAAAGGTTTGAAGTCTGAAGATGATCCACCTGCATAAAAATTTGGTTGGTTTTTATTGGAGAGGACAGAAATATTTGGGAAATTTCAAATCAGTTGTAAGCCGCGAGCCGCTTTTAGTCTTTGTTGAGTATTGTTTCCAGTTAATCACATTTTTTTCTTTGGTTTCTTAAGCCTTTCTCCTGAGCTAGTAAAATAGCTTTGCAGTAAACGTAAACTACAAATTGTATCTATCCGTTCTTTCAAAATTATTGAATATTGCTTAAAAATCTAACTTATTCGTTTTGCTATAAAAATCGAATGCTTAATTCTTCGTCTTTCTCTTTTTTATTTATTATTTTAGGCTTCTTACGTGCTATATAAAAATAAGTCTAGTTGATATGCCAGTAAATATGTTATTGAGATATGGAAAAACTATATCTTTTTTTAAATTAATGCGAGATGCAATTTGGACATGAGTCAAGTGAGGCAAGCGCAGCACCCTCCACAGCGCGTCCATAAATCAGCAATTCATAACGAGTTGTGTCGATTTTATTGCGTCTATCTCTCCCTAGAACGCACAAATAAAATGATATTACATTTAGTTATACATTTGGATTAAACTGTTTTCTTGCGATTCATCGATAGCGATATTAAAAGACGTAGTATAGCTTACGAATGATTTTTAACTGTATCACGCAAAAATAGCTTAAAGAATTTGGTTGTGATCTGTGACACTACTCGTTAGTTACTTGAATTAAACTTGGGATCTCGCCAAAACGAACATTTTGAAACACATCCACGATTAACTGTCTTTGCTTTTTGTATAGAATCGGTTGCAACAGAAAAGAAAACTGTCTGCTGTTCTGTTTCTTTCTCATTATAGCCAAAGAAGAATCACCAAGAAACTAAGCCGTAGGTATTTTAAGAGATTTTTATGGTATATCTTATTTTTATGGCATTTTTATGGTATTTTTGATGGTGCAGAATGGTCGACGCCGATTAAAAATAAAATTTACATCCATTTATAAATAAATTACTTATATTAGTAGATATCTACATATAGTACCAGGAGATTTATTTACACGAGCGGCGACACGGGATGAAAATAGTATTACTAGTATTACTCCCATCACCAACAGAGACTATAAAACAGTTTTTGTTCCCGAAAGTGCATCGTCATGAGAAAAAACATTTCTCAGGCGACAGTCGGCAGATCGGGCGTTTCCGGCGCACAACTTCCGGCGTGACGTCACTCACTATCCGGAACTTGGGGGCCGCGGAAAATATCTATTAGGGTGCACATAATATTGTAGTTTGGAAATTTATAAAAGCTAAAGAAAGTTACTTATCGAGATATTTTATTGATAGATACTATGATTAATGTGCCTCCACATTATGTAATAAAGAAAACTGTCGTTCCGTTTTATTCATTTCCTCGTCTTTGCGTAAAGTAGCGTAGTTAAACATTTCAGAAATATGATTGTGTCCAATGAGTGATATCGCGCTTGTATAGGTACTTGGACAGTAGGTACTTTATATTACAGAAATTTATCTATAATATTTATAATATTTTTGTAGAAATAATTAATATTAACGATATATTACTGAAGATAATTTTGTATAATACATGAAATAAAATTGACCATAGCTTAGGTAACGAAATGAAGCATAAGAAAAAGCATTTCTTAAATCGTGGTGCCTCTACAAAATTCGTAGCAACAATTTGTTACCCCAAAACTCCTGTATTGTTACAAAACATAAAATTTTATTGTTCAATATATTATATTTATGTAAGCGCGAAGGAAGGAACATTCGGGAAACAAAATGCGGCTGTTTATGGGAATGCGTGCAAGGAACATTGGTAAGTAATAGCATGTTTTTGGATTATATCTTAAAATGTTAAATAAGAATATTTACCCGGGTACATTTAGGTTTGCCTTTAAACAAGGCGTTGCGGGTTCATATTGAAATGATTGATTGGGGTCTTTACATATATTAGATTAGTAAATCAAAATAGTCTACTTGAAACCTAATAGACACCACAAAAATATATATGTTGGATGTAGTTTTATACTATCGTTATACGAGCAGTTATAAAAAGTCTCACAAGAAAATGGTATTTACGGTTCTAAGGACAAAGCTTAAGCATAATTGTTTATAAATCTATAAAAGCAGTGATGGCCTCGAGGTTTAGGCGCGCGGTCGAGAATTTCGGCGGACGCAGGTTCAAACCCCAGGCACACACCTCTGACTTTTCGAAGTTATGTGTGTATTCACAATGAATTATCACTTGCTTTAACGGTGAAGGAAAACATCGTGATAAAACCTGCACACCTAAAAGTTCTTAGGAATTTCTTAGGTGTGTAGTCCGCCAACCCGCACTAGGCCAGCGTGGTGGACTAAGGCCTAAACCCTCTCGGTTGTAGAGGAGGCCCGTGCCCAGCAGTGGGACGTATTTGGGCTGATGATGAGATGATTAAATCTATAAAACTAGAATAATTCTCAAAAAATAAAAGAAAATATTTTCAGTTCGTGATGCAGATATTCTGTCGAGTCACAACAAAAAGATGGCAGTTCAAAAAGCATTGTCATTCATAATGGAGCTGGCGCGACTAGCGTTTCGCATTAACTGCGGTGACAATTAAAACGCGGTTAATGGTTAAAATAACAAATGTTATGTGTCTCCGAGGGGAAGTAGGCGAATCGCGGGGATGTTGCGAGGGACCGCATCGCTGTACCGACAGTGGATTCGATACTTTGCTTACATTTAAAAGATCAGAAAAATTACAACCAAGGCATAATATAAATTTTAGTACATTTATACTTAGCAATTGAAGGAAACCGTCGTAATGAAACCTGCACACCAAAAAAAATCTTAGGAATTTCTTAGATGTGTAGTCCGCCAACCCGCACTAGGACAGCGTGGTGGACTAAGGCCTAAACTCTCTCAATTATTGAGGAATACTCTCTCAATTATACTTAGTAATATCGTAAATGAAAAAGTCACTATCTGTTACGCTTCGAGCCATAGCCATTAGACATTTGTATTTTTTTTTACATGAAGATAGATAGATAGAACATTTAGAAAGACTGGGTCACAGATTAATACATATGATTTAGTTATCAATTCTATAAAAATACGCCCAGATGAAGATTGGCCCCATGGCTAGTGACTGATTTATTAATACAATGATGCTATCGGTTACGGAGGCAAATTTTTAATACAAATAATTGTGTCGACTCTGAATGTCGTAAAATGTCCTAGTTTTCGATACTAATAAGAAAAACAGACTGATAATATCTTGAATCTCGGACCAAGTTGTATAGGTATAGGAAAGTATTTTATTACAAAGTAGCTGAACTTCGTTCCACCTCTTTTTTTTTGCTCCTCCTCCAATAAGTTACTCCTTATTACCTCAGGTATCTGCCAGTGAAAGTCCCGTTCAAATTGGTCCACCCGTTTCAGAGATTAGCCGGAACAAACAGACAGACAGACAAAAATTGTAAAAAACGTGATTTTGGTATATGTACCATGTATACATCCATAGCATTTATTAAAAAGCGGTTATTTCAATATTATAAACAGACACTCCAATTTTATTTGTATAAATAATTACAAATAAAGTTGATGTATGATACACTTAAAAAATCATTAATCATATCATTCACGAATCTTTATAGCTGTTCGTATTTGCCACTAACAATAACGGGAGTGTACGCGAAAAACAATTTCTGAGTTCCCTTTAATTTTTTAGGCATCTCTATTAAGTTGGACGTCGTTATGACAATATTCTAATTTGTTATTATTCGCCCACCCCGCCGACGCCGCGTCTCCCCGCTCGTTAGTGTAACAACTCCGGCGAAAACTACTAATTGACTGACTTATTGTTATTGTTTTCACAAATGGCGAATTTCTCATACTTTGTATAGGAGTTTAAAAAGTTTTTAGTGAGTGCGTATTAAATATACAAGTTTTTCTTCAGTAGAATACTCTCAACTACTGCAGGCCCTTCAATTTTATGTGAGGGGAGTTTATGATAAATAGTAGGAACCGTTTATATACAGTGACCATCGATACACATTACATAACCTTGATTTTTATGTACATTAAAACCAGTGGCGGTACTTTCATAGAAGCCCAAAAACGTTACACGTTAATTGTGTTATGTCTAGTTTATAATTTTTCATTGTGGAGTCGGGATATATTCATTTACATATATGTCAATTGCTTTTGTTAAATACTTTGTGTGGTGCCCGTGGCACAGTTGGTAAAATGACACTAAACCAAGAAAAAATATTTGGTTTAACATATACTTAATCGTCAATCGTCTTTTATTGCAGTCTTTAGTAAGAAATTGGTAAATCATAATTTTGGTCTAGTTTTCGAAAAAAAATCCCATGGTTTCAATATGGTCAGGCATAATGTTTGTGATTGTTAAGCGATAATTATTTTTAGCTTTACCATCATCAAGCGTCATATTTTATTCATATACTTGCTTAATACCATGGGACCTTTAAACTCAGCGTGAGGAAACATCTCAGAAGGCAGGCATGATTGCGTCATTGAAGAGCTATTCGATAGTCATTACGGCCAGCACTGCGCTTACCACTGCAATTTATTTATTTATTTATTTATTAATGTAAGTTTACAGTCTTACCCAAAACACTTAAATTGTAAAAACTAACACAAACTTACAATTATTAATAATTTACATATAAAATAAAAGAAAAAACACATAGTATAACAAACAATTTACCTAAATTAAAAACTATTAACAACTATTTAAAAATAAATTAAATTTAATGTATATCTGCCTGGGTGAATCAAAGAAGATATCCGGATCTGTGTGGTGAGTGAGTGAGCATTGAGTTAAGTAGCGCGACAGCGCGCGGGGTTGGTGCTGCAGATGTGCGACGCGTACGCACACCTTGTGGCCCTGTCAAAAGATTGCGGCGTCTGCGTTGACTCCCCAGGCCCTCGATTCCTCCAAGAAATCTGGATGGTATACATGCAAAACCGACCCTTTCTAACGTATTTGGATTATCTATCTTGTTTGTCAGAAGATGGCAGTAATGAACTAATAGTAGGAGTTTACGCCTGTACTCTAGAGTGTTCAGACCAACCATCCCCGTTACAAACATAGACGGATATAAGTATGGATAATATCCGTACATTCGTTTGAATAAATATCGGGCAATTTTTTTTGCAATGCGGATAGTTCCCCGTGCCAAAAATCTAGGGACCTGTCGTCATGTCTAAGTAACATTGCTTCATGGGTCGTGCGAAGTGAAGTGTGGGGTCCAACCCCGACGATCAGGCGGGCCCTGCGTAACGCCTCATTTGCCGCCCACCCTCTCACATTTACATACGGCCTCATGTCAAACATACAGATTTATCTGCGAGATAAACATCTCATATGAATATATTTTTGTGAATTGTTTTTATTTGCAACTGAATGTACATGAGGGCAGTGGCGGTACTTCCATAGAAGCCCAAAAGTCCAGCATGCCTTATAAAATTTCGAATAATAATATTTAAGCTTTAAATTTTTATTTAACAGACGCAATTTGGCATATAAATGAGAATATCCTGTCCCCACAATAAACAATTATAAACTAGACATTACACAATCAACATGTACCGGGTTTTGGGCTTCGATGAAAGTACTGCCACTGCATGAGGCGTTTATTTGGGTGAAAACAAGTATTTTTGGCTTTGCAAGTGACCGCACTGGACGTGGTTGTGAGTGCATCTTATATATACAAATACATACAATCTTTTAGCGACATAAGTTGGCATATGCACAAAGGAGGAGCACCGAAGTGACTTTACTGGTTTTATTCGCTATTACATAAATACATATTTGACTTCACTCCTGTATTCCCTGAAAGGGTAGGTGGAGGTGCATTTCTACACCAAAATTTCGCCAGGTATCTATCAGTCCCACGTAATAGAGGGTGAGCCTATTGCCGTTTTTCGGGCACACTTTTGAATTCCGTGCAACTAAACTAGCAACCGAAAATTTAACAAAACACTTTGCCCGACCCGGGAATCGAACACAGGACCTCTAGATCGCACGGCACATACATGTGGCTAGATACCAGCTTACGAAACGAGAGGCCGCGGGTTCGATCCCCACACCGAGACAAATGTTTGTGTGATCCACAAATATTTGTTTCAGGTCTGGGTGTTTGTGAGACCAAAAAGTCTCTCGTAGTTCCTGATACCCACGACACAGGACTTGTATCCTAGTGTGGGGTCAGAACAATGTACCTAAGTGACTGTTGGGTGTATTTATTTATTTATTTACTTGTGCCGCGAGACTACGAGGCAGTCCCTACGTCCCTGGTTATTATGCAGCGAATATTTTACTACCATCATTTTCTGACTATGGCAATCATTGATGTGCATTCGTGCTGGAGACATATTAATAAAAAATAAGTCTTTAAAGTAAAAAAAATATATATAATCGTAAAAATATGCAGACTGCACACTGCAGAGGGTATATAACTTTTATAAAAAAAGATGTTTGTTTAAAAACATTATTGTCATGAGTTTTAATTACTTTACTGGATGAGATTTTTTTTATACTTATAAACAACTTATTTCAGGCAGAAAAAGAGCACCTAAGTAGTCATTGAATTTAAAGGGCGCAAAAGTGTTACTTTCGAGCTAACTATTCCCAAGACTACGAGTAAAATACTTTATCAGGGATTTTACACACAGTATTTTTGTACCGGCACGAAATAGTCTCGTCACTCGATATCTCTATGCAACCCATGCACAAACTACATAAATAATAAATAAGCTATTTCTTCCTTTTTTGTTTCTTCTTGTTAATGCCATGATATTCGACTTTTCCCTCCTAGCCTACTCCAGTGCCAAGAAACCAACGTGATCGTTTAGTACCGATCTTACCAATACCCATACTAGTGCTATTTATATTAAAAAAAAAAAAACTATTCCCGCCGCTATAAAAACTTGATAATATAAACAATTTAATAAAAGTTAGTGCCCCTCCACTGGCTCCGGGGGCCGTAATCACATTTGGTTAATAAGTATTTATGGGCGACATCATTTGATTTAAACGCAATCCTCGACATTTGCTCTGATCGAGTTTTAAATGGCGCTAATGGCTCAGGCGTTCTCCAAATAAAATTAATGGATTCCTCGACGTGTTGGTTTCTAGCTTTTAATTCATCATTGTAAGTGTGCAAAAGACTTGTGGATAAAACACGTGCTAGGTTCAAATCTTAGACATACATTTCAGATTTTTCCAAGTTACGAGTTCATTAAATATAAACCATAATAGATTATGCACTTTGACGATATAGCTCTCTAAGAACACCTAATAGTTCTGCAAAAGAAAATGTAGTACCTACCTAAATTGAGTTTAGTTAACAAATCCGAAGAATATAACTTAGTAAAAAACTACTTTATAGTCATCGGGAATGAATAATTTATCTGACATTATTACATACAATATTATAGAATCTGTAAATGAGTCCATTCAGTATCAAATGTGACATGGTAACTGAAATAGTTTTAAAACTTTGCTGCTTCCAAACGAATGCAAGAATCGTTGAATCAAGAAATTGCGGTTCCGAACAACCAGGTTTTAGACGAATCCCAAAAAACAATGACACGTTTATTTTAATCTTGTATAGTTCATCCTGTATCCCCGAATTTATATCTTTAAAGTGTTTCCGTTGGCAACTGCTACATACATTTATACATTCTGAACTGCTGGTTCCTATCGAAAAATCTAATAATACTTTACCCGATACGAAAATCGAACCAGGATGTTTCGATAAGCCGCATTTATTTATCCTTAGACTGTAATTTATGGACAATATTCTTAGACGCAGTGATAATTCAAGAGACTGCTTTCCGCAACTCTAAGCCCTTTCGCTTACAGTACACAACCCCCTTAGAGGAAAAGGAAAAGTACAATAAATCTTATCTACATCCAGTGGAGAGCATCTTATATCGCCCTTTGTGACCACATGGCCACGGGTCATCGCACCCGGGCGCCCCAGCACGGACAAATTTTATAGTTCTGTTAATTGACTGATCAGCTCCGATTTCTATTTATTGCTTATTGTGGTCGCGCCATCTGGTTAAGTTTCCTACTATATTGTGGGATAATTATTGCAGAATAGTCGAGCTTGTAGCTTTTCGTACCAGCATTGCTTTTTGATAGGAGCCATGGGAGACACAGCTATATCGACACAGGACACAATTATGTTTTTCTACTTATTCGCTTCTTCACACTTGGCTTGAAAGACACGAAATTAAAAGATGGAAAGATTCAGCCAACTGTTTGAAATTATACATATTCTCAGCCTATCGCCGTCCGCCATCCTCAAGTAGGCGCCAACCATCCCGGTGTTGAGCAGCCCTTATCCATCCGCCTCCCGCTTTCTCAAGTCTTCGGACCATCGTGCTGCAGCGCGTCCTACACTACTACTAAGCGCGGTCACGCTGTCTGAAATTGCTTGAAAGAAAAACGAATCCGTGCTTTAGGACCAATATAGCAGTGGCCACGGCTGTGCCAAAATCATTCACTGTAAATTCTTATCGAAAAAATATCTGCGCAAATATGGAGGCTTTTATCCGGTTCATTTATGGAAAAAAATAAGTCATACATGTACTTCGACTCATAAGAGTAAATGCAGTTAAGTGGGGCTAGTTCAAAACTCACATGACGTGATTCCGTATGTATTTCCTCTTACTGTGTCCTTTCATCATTTAAATATCTACGTGACAATATATATATTATGCGCCCTCAAACAGCGAGGTCATTAAGACTTTTTTATTCATTCATTCATAATAATTCGAAAAACGACCACTGCTGGAGACATGCCTCCCCCAAAGACTTCCATAGTGCTCTGTTAGAAGTGGCCTGCATCCAGCGGCTTCCCGCGATGTTCGTGAGATCGTCAGCCCACCTTGTGGGTGGACGTCCAACGCTGCGCTTGCCGGACTCTTTATTTTAACATTATTACAAAGTAAATTGGTATTTCCGTTAGACAACTTTCTATTCCGTCATTTCAGTCATCGTCTAAAATTGTGAATGAAAAACGTTATAAATATTTGTTTGTAAAACAATAGATTTGTGATTATATTGGCTGTGACAACCAGTGTGCAATATATTGTATCTATCAATGATATATTATATCAATAAATCATAATTTAACAACAAACTTTACAACAAGGGTCCCAAACGGATCCGCAATCGGGAATCGAATTTTCAACGGTGTATTAAATTAATGCATCGTATATTTTTATGATGTTTATCGCCATTTGTGTTTCTATTGATATCGTATTAGTCTCGACTTACTATTCACCCCCGGCTATTTTATGTTTTACAAATTGCATGAGTTTTTCTTTCACATATTTGTATGACACTGCATGCAGGCAGCTCTCAAAAGTGAAGAGAAATCCTGTGAAGGTGAAGGTTTGCTCGACAGTGAATGGCCTTGATGATGAGGATGAAGTGTTTAATAATAATTCACATGTTCCCAAATACCTTTGTTGTACTAACTAATTATGGAATAATTTTGTAGCCTAAATATTCCTACAAATTGTGGTGAAAAAAGTCATAGCAAGTGGGTTTCTTGTTATTATGAATGAAATGCCATAGACAATTTTTTTTAAACTAAACCTAGATACTTTAATTTCAAATGCAGTTTAAAAAATATTATCTATTAAGAATCCAAAATCAAAGACTGTAGTGACAAGACTCTTGTCATTTTTTAACCTCCACATACCTATTTATATTCTGCAGAAATGAAAGCGGCATGCATAATCCTTACAGTTCTAATTCTAATAGCCATTATGGCAGTCTGTGTCATGGTGAAGTTCGCTACCGACATCGCCTTTGAGGAGCGAAAACGGGAGCACACACCAGCAGGCAACGTGTTCCAACTAGTCAAATCTATGGGCGTAATAGCCCTGAACGAAAACGTGTCTATGTCCGTCCCTGACAGGTTCCCATACCTCGCAGCGATCACCAGGAACTCAACAAATTCTTGGACATTCGCATGTTTTGGCAGCGTGATCTTGATCAAATGGGTGGTGACGTCAGCCCACTGTAGGAAGCCAGGGACGACGCACAGAGTTCTCCTCTTGCACGACTACTCCCGAAATACTAGCCACACGTATCCCGTTCTGTCCTGGAGGCTTCACGAGAAATTCAACGCGAGCAAACCAACGCCGAAATATGATATAGCAGTTGCGAAAATAAATGTGGAATATTATCAGTTCTCGATGAAGTCTTCGCTGTTCGATACTAAGGTAGCAACGGATGTGGAAGCGAGCGTTTGGAAAACTGTTTCAACTATGGATAAAAAGATCTACCTTACGAATGATTTCGAGAGATTCGATGCCAGAATTGTAGATAAGGGAAGATGCTATGAAGGTTACGGCGTGGAGCTCGATGACTCCTTGATTTGCGTGGATATGTCCATGTACGAAGACTGCTTTATTTTCGAATTTGGTCCTCTATACTCTAGCGATAAAGTTGTCGGAGTGGTTGCAGTGAAGCCTTCGGATTGTGACGTGAAATTGTCTATATTCACCAATATTTCCTATTACACAAATTGGATAATGAGATCAACGCATTCTAATTTTAGATGATTCTTTTTTGTCAACATATTTTTTATTAATTTTATTATACATCCTTAAGCTGTTGAACTGTTTATCACTACTCAACTATTTTACAATATTCCATTTACTAGCTCCATAAAAGATTATGCATTTATACAAAGTAAAGAACATCAACCTTCGCACAAAGGCAATCACGCAGAACTTGCCAAAACCATTACAAATCCCTCAGCATTTTTTGCAAAATGAATCAACAAGAATCGAAAGCATCTAGATACGGATCGCGGGAATGGAGTCAATTTGGGATAGCGATCTACATAACAAGAGAGCCGATGTGCCGCGACGGACAGAATTAATGGCCGATATCTGTGGGGCTGCTATCTGTTATTGTATCGCCACTGAGGGAGATGTCTCGCAAGTTTTACAACGAGTTATTTTATTACTTGGAGTAACTTGGGGTAGCTCCCGATTAAAATGTTTAGTTTATAATGGCACATAGTACACAGAATCGTTTGGATTAAAACAAAATATATTGGGAATGTTTGAAATATTATAATAATTGCCGGTTTCATGAACAGTATTAAGACCAAATACACGTATCAGGGTAGCGAGGCGAAGCACAAATGAGTCATCTACTACTCGATATGTTCAAAAGTAGATGGTAGTAGAATTCGCAGGTGCTTCCGTTTACAAAGAGATTAAATACTAACGAACCACTTTGATAAGAGCTTGTAATAAAAAAAAATTGAAACGACAAATTAATATGTACAAAGGTTTATGTACCACGTTTAGGGAACGATATTATTTCTGTCAACAGGAACATTTCACCGTATCTCTTAAATGTCTAAGGTTTGGATCACGGTCTATTTACACTCTTTATACATACATATGTTTGTATCCCCGAAAGGGTAGGCAGAGGTATGTATGTATATCAGCACATACGCTTCGCCGATTGTATTTTAAATCTAACATAGAGGACAAACCTATTACCGTTTTTCGAACTCATCCCAGAATCCGTGTAGTTATTGAGAATTCATACATACATACATAAACTCACACCTGTATTCCCCGAACGGGTAGGCAGAGGTGCATTTCTGCACCCACATTTCGCCAGGTATGTATCAGTCCCACGTAATAGGGGGCGAGCCTATTGCCGTTTTTCGGGCACAATTCCAGACTCCGTGCTGCTACTGAGAATTTCCTAATGGAAAAACCCAATAACACTTTGCCCGACACGGGAATCGAACCCAGGACCTCTAGATCGCTCGGCACATACTTGTACCGCGAGACCACGAGGCAGTCTTATTATTGGGAATTCCTTCAAGAGAAAACTCAATAACACTTTGCCCAGCCCGGAAATCGAATCCAAGACCACTGGAAACGCACGGCTAATGCTTTGTGCCGCGAGGCAACAAGGCAGTCATTGAAACTTTCAAGTGATTTGTATACGTAAAGGTTGATGCAAAATTATTGTCCATAAAATCGGCTCAGCTCAGCTCAGCTCGTTATTAGCCAACATTTAAATTTATGACTTAGGACCAACGAGGCAGTTATTTCACGAGTTTTACACATTTTATATGGCCGTCATTACCATACCACTAGCAAAACCTGATTTATTATTCCCTGTTACTGAAACCACTTTATTTAATTTTTACAAGAGATGCCGAGACGATCCCACCCCTCAGATAAAGATATTTCAACGAAACTACATCGCTTTACTAATTCTGATAAATATCTGGACCCTTGGAAAATTTTGATAAATTGCTCATACACGTTTCTCTTTCGTTCGCGTAATATTTACAACGTGGCAGAAAGGGACGGAATTCTGTAGTTTATGACTGAGGGTGAAGTTTTGGAATAACACGATGACATCACTTACTTAGATTGTATGCTTTTATTGTGCCCCATACAGTTAAAACTTTGCCATTTCATTAAGTGAGAGCAGTTAAAAACTTTAATATGTTTTCATTTTAAATTGTATTTTTATGGTTTTACGCACTATGGTACTTATAACGATGCATTTTTTTTTTGTTTGGTTCGATGATAGATATGTCATTTTTTTAAATACCCCTGAAATTCAGATTAAAACTACGGAATAGTTTTTCAGCCCACGGGTTCTCATCTTCCTATTGTCCAAGACCATTTTAAGCGTAGTGTGAGACTCTCAGCAGGTTAGCAGTGTCGTGGAGTAATAAGATATATACCTAAATCTCTCATCATCATCATCAGCCCATAAACGTTTTGCTGGGCACGGGCCTCTTCTACAGCTGAGAGGGTTTTTAGGCCTTAGTCCACGACGCTGGCCTAGTGCTGGTTGGCGGACTACACACCTAAGAAACTCCTAAGAACTCACGATGTTGTTCTTCACCGTTAAAGTACCTAAGTGATGATTAATTGTGAATACACACATAACTTGGAAAATTCAGAGGTGTGCCTGGGGTTTGCACCTGCGACCGCCGAGATTCTCGACCGCGCGCCTATACCTGGAAACATCTCTCGCCATTTGATATTCTGTTTCTAGTTACGCGCCATGATAAAAACATAAATGTAATGAATTATATCATTTCAGCATAACACGTTGTCTGACGAAAATTATGTGTATACAAATGTTTTGATAGTTCTATCATTTTAGAAGAAATAAATGAATCATCAAGAATCGTCTCGAGGAGCCCATCTAACTATATACAAAAAATAATCTAAACCGTTCCAGCAATTAAGATGTAAAAGCGTAACAAAACCTCACTTTCGCATTCATATTATATATTTAGTTTATTAAGTCACAACTAAGCCTATTACCGTCCAAAGGTGATGTAAGTCTCTTCAAGGAATCACTTCCATCTTAGAGTTGACCATTAATCCGCAACACGACACCTTTATCAAGTTGTCGGACATGAATACATGATCCAGTAGAAAAAAGTTTTACTCATTTTATTAATAACACATTATACAGATATAATCCATTGTAATAAAACCTTTTGTGCGAGGTATCTAAATATTAAAATTGCTAAGTATTCTTTACAACACAAAACTTATGTACTTGTTGTGTCACAAAGAGATTTCCTAAGCATCTGATCGTTAGTGCAAGCTGTTTAAAACAAAGCGTATGTTTTAAGTAACACAAGTTACGATATTTTTTGGTCTCAAATAATACGGCCTGAGGGAAATATTTTGGGTGACTCAGATATTTGTCTCATCCGGGTTCGAACTCGCAACCTTGTCGTTACGAAGCTTGGTCTCTCTCTCTTAGTGTTTGTCGCGCTACTTACATTTTACATTGCCACAAAAAATCAATCAGGCGCTATTGTTTTAGCCATATCCAAACTTTGAATTAAAAAGCCTCAATATTGATCCGAGGAAGTCATTTCATATTTTCGGCAAATGTTTTGGGTTCCGTAAAGTTCATCCTAGTTTTTGACACGATGTAAGATTAATGTCTCAACGTGGGGTCAAGGCTATGTAGGTATGTGCTTAGTGACTGTATTTATTCATTTAGATATTTTTGTACGTATTTAATACAAAAAGGTAAGATTAATAAGTAGCACACGTAAGTAATAAATTTACTTATTTATGTAAAACGAACAGCTATGTCTTAACAGGAGTGGAAACCAAATCTTTTAACAAAAAACAATAAGTTTTAACTTATAGCTCACAGATTACAGCAGATTAAAGATACAGCCTAAAAAAATACCTACAACATACAGCTACCATTAGGCCACAAAAGAAATCATAATGCATATTTTTTAAATTAATTAAGATTATTATATACTTATATCATATATGTATATTATATATTAAGATACATAATTCGTTGATGACAACCTTTGTGGTGAAGTTGGTTTGAGTCCAACTTGTAAAACGAGAGGTCGCGGTTTCGATTTTTATAGTAGGTAATTCTGTTATTAGCAACAGTTTGGTTCTGATCCGTTTATTTGTGAGACATAAAATTATCTTTTAATTTCTAAAACTCACGACACAATTGATAATAATTGATATGTGACTCTTTTGCGTGTTAACTTTTTTTAAATATATTTCAACAATTTATTATTATTTATTCTGTACTTATGTCTGTCGTAGAAATGATCCTGTGGCCATGTCTCATCTGGCTTCGGATGCCTCCGAAGGCTTACTAACACGCAGTGTAACGATAAAGTCAATAACGATAATTTGTCAGAATGCTCTTGCCGACAAAGCAACTATATGATAATAATATACTACAATGTGGTGAATCACTACATTCTCATGGGAATGTGTCATTCAAGTGGGATTTTCACCATGAAATAGTAAGACAGATACTTAGGCGGAAGTAGGTGCATGTTCACATTTTTTTTACCATCATCGAGATACTTAACTGAAGATTTGAAAATATATAGCAACGCAGCATCATGCTATCCATAATTTTTGCACGATTATCCTTACTTTTCTCGTAGACATATACGATAATGTTTACATCACTGTATTAACAACCTACGCGTAGAATTAAAGTGATCAAAAATCAACTCTCCATTTATGGAAGTCTTGCCGTATAAGAATACAACAAACACAGAAACATTGAGCGTAAAATTTACCAAGAACTCCATTCAATCTGTAAAACTACAGAAATAACGATGACTCAAACACCGCGCTCTCGCTCGTCGTTGAGTGAATCAGCTGGTAACAAAAATCAATACGAAACGTTTGGAATCTATTCGTCACACGCGTTAAGCGTTCAAAGACGTATAATTATTGTGTAACGCGGTGTAATTTATATTATCAATAATTATTTGCCAAGCGATTTCAGGACTGTGAAACAATAATTAAAAGTGATAATTATCAAAAATTAAATTTTCACCGGTGTGAAGTTAGTAGCAGGTAACTGCAATACAACAAGAACGCACCAGATGGCGCAGTTGTACCCGTGATGTTGTTACATTCTGTATGGGCGTGTGAGTGCTTGTGTAAAAAATAAAGTGTTTTGTGATGTTTTAAGCACTAATGGAGAGTAAAGACGGTGAGTAACGTGATATGATCACTCATTCTTTCACATAGTACCGTTGCATGCATCTACGCGCCACAGAAAACTAGTAGATAATGGGAATTCGTACATCTGTGCGATCGGACGTATAATCCGACTAAATGAGGTCGTCCCATTGTAGAACGGTCCCTTTTATACTCCCATACATCTGAATTTGGTCGCTTTATAATCCCGCCATCTTGTGACTGGAGCTTACAGGATTTCTTATAAATATATCGATCCGGAGCTTACTGTAACCTAATTCCATTGGTATTCCCGTTCTACATGAACCGTATAGTTTATATGTTCGCCGAAAACTATACCGCTTTTGTTTCACCCCAAGAAAAACTAGTTTTAATTTTTGTTGACATAGTGTTTCTGTAAATATTTTTTCCGAAACTAGTATTTACATAATAATTAGGAGACATTTGTGGGCCTCTGCATTACGCGAAAGGCCTGCTCTCTTCCGTAGTTCACAAAAACTGGAAAGTTTAATTGGTGTTAATCATTTTACGGTGCTAACTATGTGGCCTTGCGCATCGCGCCTACATTAATGACATCAGAAATTTTAAATAGATATTTTTTAGAAAAGAATAAAGCAAATTTTGGATGCGTACATCAGGGACGACAGGGCAAGATTTTCCAGTGCAGTATAAAATCGATATAAGCATGATGGCATTACGTACGCTACACGGAACCTATAGGAAGCATAGTTGTTTTATTACTGAATGAAAAATTGCTAAGTAATTATAGGTATCTCGAAGATTTCAAAAACTTGTCATTCTCAACTTTTTACCGTGTTAGAATATCGATTCATCGGGAGCTCGTTCTCTTTTGAATTTATGTAATCACATTCGTCGGCGTGGTTGATTGTTCCCGATCGATCTATAAGTACTTGTACCCATGCCTGTATATATTTCCTGCTAGTAAAAACTCTTTTATTATCATTAAGCCCAAAAGGCAAAAATATTCCTATATTTTTAGCTTTTTCGTTCAAAAAGTTTATGGATATGAAGACAATAATAATTTGCTTCAAAAAATCAATTATTACATTTCTCTTCATAGATTATGACATGACACAAATAATAATCTGTATGTTTGAAGTTACATCTTCCAATTCACATGTGGTGTAACTTGAGACTTCCCCCAAGTTGAACAACATGTGGGGTGTGAGAAAGTTGTCTGTATCATGGGAGCTTGTACCACATAACAATTTCATACATGATTTATGACTGGCTAAACTAAGTCAAAATTTATAAGCAAAACTACCTAGTTAATTGGAATTATTATGTAAAACAAAATACTAACCCTTCAGGGGACCCATTAAATTTGCTTTTGGGCCATACTTTTTAGGCTGTATTAAATGCTTCAAACTTAATGTCCCTTACATAACATTTCAATTTTCAATACATGGTCAACATTTTAACGTATCACATTTGATATGTACAATAAATCTTGTCTAAGGTCAAGTAATATATTATGACACATGCTTCAACTATGTATCAAATGTGTAGAACATAATATTTACATTATATAGATATTCACTCTAACTATTGACCTTTGATTTTTGAGATTATATGGTAGTATCAATGTTAAATTTAAAATGTAAGAAATTGTAATATAATCTATCATATTTATATTGATGATTTCTATATTTCTATTAGCTAAAAACATGTCTTGTATTGCTCTGTATTATCAGCTTTGACATAGTAAGTGAGACAAAGGATTGTTTAGTTAAGAGAGACATAGTATTGTATATAAAATACTTATTGTAATGAAATATCAAGGTTTATGTAATATATGTTACATACTTGCTGTCTGTAAGTAGTTAAGTGATATGTACAGGTCTACTTAATTACTTGAATATGTTTATTAACAAATTGGTGTCAATGACTGCTGACAAACGTAAAAATAAATGTGTATGTCTTTTTAACCATGTTCATAGTAAAATCTTTCATTTCTTAATGCATTCATAACTATGAGGAATTTTGTTTGTATTGGATGCTTATTAATAACCTAATGTAATAATGATAACACTATCATTGTAGGTATGTTTGACATTCTTTCATAAGCATTATCCTTATTACAATTACATAACTGGTTTATACGCAATACAATATTGTTGTGCAGTATAATAATCAGAATCAGTGTTTATTCATAAACAACAGTAACTATTGAATGATATGCAATAGTAATTTACAGTATATATTTTAATTTATATGTCTTCATCATCTTTGTCCTATTTGATGCGCCATTCCCTTAGGTTCCTCTTATTGCATGCCATCAAACCATTCTAGGTTTACCTTTTTCATCAATCTATAAATCTTCTTAGATTGTCACAATGCTTTTTCTGCATGGTATTATTACCGTACTGGCTTCTGACGGTCATTGAAATGTGATCTGAATTGTTGTCTTGGTTAATTGAAATAATTACTAGTACCTATATCCTATCAGTTGATACAATTATACCACATTTATACATACTGTTTATAATTGGGCTTATAGGGGGGAGTATGTTATATTGTGGTGTTATGTGTATGTGTTGCATGAACCTTATTTAAAACATATGCAAAGATGTTTAATTTGTACATACATACATGTGTGTTTCCGACAGAAGTGCATTTCTGCACCCACATTTTGCCAAGTGTTGTTTTTCGAACTCATTTCCAGACTCATTACTGCTACTGAATTTTTTTTTATGGAAAAACCCGTGGATCCAACCTGAAATTGAACCTAGGACCTCTAGATCGCAAGGCAAATACTTATGCCGCGAGAACCTAATATTGACATAATTAATTAGTAATAAAAAGTTCATTACAATAGATCAGAAGAAAAATATGTTTAAACAGTATTTGATAATAGACTTTTTTATATCTCAGTTTAACATAACTATATAATGGGATCTTTGCCAACTCATGACTCATACTTCTATGTGTGAGTAATCTGTATTATGTATTTTGCTTTGGTATATCAGCAATATACATGCGTAATAAAAAAATGCTTATTATTTATTTAAACAAATCAACCTAATTTGTCCAAAGGCAGTAGAATGTGCGGTGGCATCTAGAGGTTCCTGGATTGCATCTCGGGATAGGTAGTGTTATTGGTTTTGCTTGTTTTAAGAATTTGCAAACCATTATTTTATGACGAAAATAGTCTTAAGAATTATTTAAAGTTTCCGTCTATCTCTGTGCCTAAAATCATTAAAATCGGTTCGGCGATAACATTATGAAAACCTAACAAATTAACTTTCGCATTAATATTAGTTAGGATTTTACTTAATTGAATTATGAGCAAATGCTGAATACTAACGGTTCTGTTTATGTTCTATGAACGATCGGGCTTCTAAGAATAGGATGTATACAACATAGTTTTATAAATATGAATTCATTTCTGACGTCGGGTAGGGCGCTATATTTTTTTCCTCCTCGCCTACGCAACTGATCATCATGCTGATTATTCATAATATGTGCAATAAATGTTGTGGGTGCCGTCTAATACATGTAAACAGTAAGGAAATCCGTGCTTATCAGCGTTTTTGCCATACCTACCGTTGGAACCAAGTAGCAGTATGTCCGGAGACATGTAAATCATTACGTTTTGTTTTACATCGGGCTTTTTTAACACTTGCGTTTCGTGACAAGCGCAATGAGGTTTTAATGGAATGCCAAATAGCAAGAAGTGATTATGGCTATCTCATATTAGTCAACATAATAAGATCCACCTATTCTTGACAAGAAGAACAGCCTAACGCGACACACTAGCGTGGTTTTATGTCATGTAAGGTGGTCACTGCAATCAGTAATTTATGCCTAATACAAATATATCAGACGGATTTTAAGGCTTTGTATTTTTCTCCTACGGACTCCAATTTGCATATTATTAGTTGGCAAATTAAAACTTGCGCAGTGACGGTAACGCAGAGCGCGCTTGCAGGTCTCCATGCTCTCGGAAGACTGTTTCGCAACGTACTTCCTGAGTTCCGTCTATTTCGGTGCGACCCAGTTGTTTTAAAGCGCAGTTTACAGCACATTATAATGTTATTGTGTTGGGATTGGGTAAGACATGCCTACGTATTGATTTCTTCGTCAGCATTATATTAGTGACGGTGAATGAGAAGAATAGCGTTGCTAGTCCGTTTTGCAGGCGAAATTGTATTAATGAATTTAAAAATTGAAAAGACTGATAAAAACAGGCCGAAAGAATCTGTGTGATTCGACGCATCGAAATTTTTAATACCCAACACAAATCCACCTACTTATTAACAATATATTGAATGATGTTTATGAGCTCAATGAAAAATTGTGGAGACAAATTCTTGATAACCTACTTTTAAATTATACCGAGTGATAGTTGTATAGAATTTTGACTTAGTATTGCTGATTATAATTGATCAAATATAGGAGTCGCAAGTAGCGCAGCACATCGAGACAATGTTAAACCCACACTGGCAGTAAAAGATTCGGAATCAATATAACGCCGATCGTACACAAGATCCGCCTTAGCAACCCAAATGTGCCGCGCGCGGGGCGATAAGTTTCGGAAAAGCATAACAATTTCGATTAATTAGAAATCTTCCTTATCATTTGCACTAACTTTGTCGTAACAATATAAAAAAACTACTGAGAAGTTAAGCCATACAACGTCATCGCTCCTTTTAAGCTACAAGATCTGACGTCATACCAGAGTATTAACAACACGATTTACGCGTAACAAACTGAACAGCAAAGCCTTAAATGCAGTCGTGTATTGTATTGCGAAGTAGGAATGCAGATTTTATCTTTAATACGGCGAGTTGAGGCGCGAACCTCGCCCCAACCCGTTATTAGGTTAACCGCAACGCCCTGTCGCATTGATGTGCCGATTTTTTCGGGTGTAGCCTCATTAAAAGCGGTTACAAGAGCCCTGTAAAAGGCAGAAAGATTGCGGTTGAAGTAGGATATAAAGCAAGCTTTTATGTCATTTTCAATGAAGTCCTGATAATTTAGATTTTTTAAAATTGGTAGTATGCACAGGGGTAGGCACAGGTTTTTCTACATCCACCGTCCATGTAGCTATTAAGAATTTTCTGACGAAATAGCTCAAGCACTGCGCAACTCGGGAGTTAAGCCCGGACCTCTTGATGGCACGCACCAATGACAGCAGTACCCTTTAGTTATTTTGCTTTACTATACTACTCTGTATAATCATCTTGATACTGATGAATACACGCCAGACGACTCAGCGTTGGCTGGTGGCCAGTCTAGACCACGGTAGGAAACCAACATATCGAGTTGGCTATGTAGGTTAATGTGTTACGATTAGGGCGAGGCGACAGTGTGCGAATAACGAAGCCTTCGTGTATCGCGACTGTCTGTTATAGGAAACATTTTGGGCATGAAAAACACTAGGTTTTGAAGTCCGTAGTCACAGTCCTTCCCAGTTTGAACCACCAATATTTTTTTTAATGGTAAAGTGATGCGATGATATTAAGGCTTTCTAATAAGGAGTCGTTTTCTGGGTTACTATTGAGACTAAAGATACCATACTGCATCATCTATAATTTTATATCACCATAAGAGTGATTAATAAATGCGAAAACATTTAAAAGTTTTACGTAAAACTACACTACACTATTACTATACTACTACACTTCAATACGTGCCCGCGAAAGAATTGTCTTTCAAAGTGTAGATTGGCCGATGCTACCAATGACTGTCTCGCCATTGGTTACTTAGTTTATATTAGATTTTATTGTTTGCTACTTTACAAAAGTATACAAATATAATAAGTAGATGAAATGACTTCCTCAACCAAAAATAATTCCTACATTCAGCTACATACTGCAATTCCGCTTGCACGGTATTGCAGCGCTAATTTTCGATGAAGGGACCAAGTGACAAACGGACACTAGGTAGGCGTACAAGAAATTAAACAAAAATAATATAAAACTAATCATAATAATAGCAGTACATAACAAACACAACATACAAGCAATATCAAGCAATCGCATGAAAAACAGAGTATTCAGGCTACTGACAAGACTGTAAATAAAGTCAGCCAACAGTGATATCATTATGTTTAATAAGGGGCGAGTCGCCAATTTCGAAATCTAAAATCGGCTGTCAATACTCTTTAAAAACTACCACATTTTTTGTTTTGGATACAATTTCATATAACCTTATTGTTTAATATATCTATAAATAACTGGCGATATCTAAATTGGTTTATTTTATAATAGAGCCAGTAATGAACTGACGCCCGATGACACTGCAGGCCGCGGCTATTAGCGACGATGATGCGACGGGCGTGGTGCGCGTGACAGCGGAAGTGCCGCTTATCGCTTCCGTTTGGACCACATGTTTTTCGTTGCAATTTTATTATTATTTAAAGTTTATTCCAAGAGCAATTATACTGTAGCGTGATATAACATTCAACATCTTTGTTCATCTTTCATTATCAACGTGCAAATTTTATGAAAGGTATTCATTGATGTTTTGTATAGTGTATGACTTGGACTCATCATTTATTTATGCTTATGAAGTTTATTAAATTACTACGTTAATTCTGGAGACAAATTAAAATAGTTTTCATGCACTGTAGGTGATAAAATAGTTTTCATGATGGAATATACAGGTATTAATATTAAAAAGTTTACATAATCCCTGTCCTAAGGTTTTTAAAACCTTTAAAATCGCTATGAGCCTAAACATTGCAGTCGTGTCGATAATGTTGCGGTAGAAGGTCGCTGTATTGTCTGTCTAGGTTATTTTTGCAATGTTGTTTAACCTTGTTCAAAGGAAATCCTGACAGACCGATACTCAGGTTTTTTTATGTTGCATTACCATGCGATATTCGGCTACGTTACCGAGGAAGTCACAATTTACTATATTAAGGTAAAAAAAGTGTTCTTATATTCAGTTCCTAGTAAAATTAGTCATACATTCTACTTGTATAGCCAAGTTATCAAAAGGTCGTTTTTATTTATTCAGTTCAGGTGTAACTTATTAATAAAATAGACTGTCATCAGCAAAAGTAATTTAATTTAAATCTATTCGTATTTCTACAAATCAACGCATTCGAAAAATTATAATAAAACCTTTGATATTTATAATATTAGTAGGTAGAGGAATTCTAATAATATTTTAAATTTTAAGGTTGACCGATATCCGGTTGTTTATGAATACTATTTCCGAATCTTGGTATATTATCCTGGTATCCTAGTATCCTTATATATTGAAACGAATCAAAGAAAAAATCAAATCAACTATTTAGCAGAAGTCAATATTGAGCCTCTATATTTTTTGTCTAAATGTTTTTTAGTAAATAAAATAGGATACATGCATTGTCGTGATCAATATGATCACTCATGAACAGATGCATGATCTCAATTTCAGAATAGAACTGCCCCAGTTTCTCCCGTGGATATCGTAAAGTCCAAGATAGGTGCCGATACATTGCTGAAAGTAAAGTTGAAAGCTGCTGTGCATGATTTTATGTCTTTGAAGATAAATAAAACGATCTATTGCCAGACATAAATTATTTGCTATAGTTGTTTTCGTAGTTGTAAGTTCGGGATTTTTTAGGCTTTGCAACAAAATAGTAACAAAAAATTACCCATTAAAAATTAGTCATCAAAAATAATAAAAATCTATATGCTGTTTCAACTGTTAATGCTATTTTGCTTTTTGTCATTATTTTATTTAGTTTAGATTTTTTCGTTTCTGGAACTTCTGGAAAAAAAAATGTCTCCTCTTTTTAATGCAGATTGTTTTGGTCCCATAAATCACTTGAATCCATTCTCCTCTGTTTTCATTATCGTTTTCGTATGAATATCGTATCTTCAATTTTTGTTTTGTGACTTTATATGCTAATGAATTAAACACTTTTAAATCACTTAATATTCCGTAAAACTAGTTTCAAGCAAAAATGTGAATCTGTTTCGTCCATGACACATCGGAAGCAACGAGTTGATTTGTTGCTAAATTAAACGATTAACTAATGGTTTTTCAAGAATCACAATGAGTAATCCGCCGAATTACGTTTATTAGTGCTCCATTGGCAATAACTCGGTCAAGATCATTATGTGATTGGCGAGTGTCTCGCCATTGCTCACCTCTACCGCACTGCTGTTCATGATCTTACAACGTAAAAAGTGTGAATTGTGATAACACGTGGTCGTAACACAATATTCATATTATATTTGTACACAAACGAACATTGTTCCACTATTACATGACAGGCCCGTGGCGCAGTTGGCTAGACAACAGCTTGCGAAACGAGCGGCCGCGGGTTCGATACCCGCACTGAGACAAATGTTTGTGTGATTCACAAATATTTGTTTCGGGTCTGGATGTTAGTGAGACCGAAAAGTCTCTCGTATTTTCTGACACAAGAATTGTAACTTAGTGTGGGGTCATTTCATTAACTAAATGTTTATTTATTATTATTGCTACGTGCTAAAACGACCTATAAATATTAAATCACTTGTCGTCCCATATTATCTTATGCCGTTAATAATTTGAGTGGCCCTTACCTATAAGTTGTAGTGCGTACGCCGAGGAATTGTTAGGGACACATCTCGGTCAACATCTGTTTATGACGAGCATAGCCTGAGACATCGAAATGCACTGTATAGTCTCCCGGAGAAATAAAAGGACAGTTTAAGATGCTTTCTTTTCGTTAAAGAATATATGCCGATTTCCGCACGATCTTCTACGTTACTCTAAAGTGGATGCCAGGGATTTGCACTTGCGGTTGCCATGTTTTTTTGTTAGTTAAAAATCCATACTAATATTATAAATGCGAAAGTAACTCTGTCTGTCTGTCTGTCTCGCTTTCCTGCTAAAACTACTGAACCGATTTAAATGAAATTTGGTACACAGATAGTTTAGACCCTGAGAAAGGACATAGGCTACTTTTCATTTTTAAAGCTTGAAACTTATTTTTTAGGCTGTTGATTAGATATAAATAAATATGGCATTAAAAGTTTGTAAAAAATGTACCTTTAAGGGGGTAAAATAAAAATAGGGGTGAAAGTTTGTGTGGAAATTCGTCATTTTTGAAGCTAGTATGATGAAACGACGTGTAGACGACTGTAACTATATGTAACTATATGTCTGTTACGCTATCACGCCTAAATCATTTGACCGATGTGAACGAATATTTATTGTATAATTCTGGCGTATGATGTTATTCCCGCCAACGAATACAAATGCGTATGACAGAATCCCAGTACTAATATATTTGTGAATGAACTCAGTGTTGGAGAAGGTGAGTCACAAGAATGGTCGGCGTTTGGTCGCCGCGGTGCTGTGGAAAAGTTCATCATACTGGCCCTCGGCCAATACTTGACCAAATGTTTGGGCAAATTGTTACGTTTTGTAATAATGATGCAAGGTAGAGTGCGTTTGACTAAATTGGAATGATTTATGAACGGGTTTTGTGTCTTTTCTAAGCAACTTATCCACAACAGATATTTTATGAGGTACAGCAAAGCAGCCATATTTGATGTTAATACGCTCCAAATTAAGTTTCGCCAAATAATTATATTTCCAATAGTTACCTACAATCTTGATTTCTGATATAATCTTGTGTTTGACCGTACGAAGGATTTTTGAGTCACTAACATCCACGTCCGATACATATATTTTAGGGTCACAGAAACATGTCTCAGTGCGGAGAGCGACTACTCTCCCAGCTAATTAAGGATCGATTGATTTTATATGAATTCTAAGTTTTAAAATATTTAATTATAAAACCGATTATGAGCGACCACGATAAGTGGCAAATCCACGCTTTAGTCAACTTGGACGACATGAATGGACCTACTTTAATGTTATTTTTTTTGTCACAAATATGTGAAATAATTTCTTTTTCAGCTTAAAAGATGGTGTTTGAATTATCAAAAGTCCCACGACGTCTATATCTTAGAAATTACCATCAAAATTATCATTTATTATTACACCGTCAAATTTTGTACTGATGATGTAAGAACTACAGTACAATTGGCAAATTCCAGCACAAGTAATGTAAACACAATATTTCAAGGTATTGCGATGAGTGGACGGTGGCCGCAGTGCCAAGGGTGCGGGTGATCTCAATTGTTGCAAAAATCAATGTCACTTGCTCTGACAGAAATAGCCATGTGATTCAATCATACTCCGCCGGCGCCGGAGAATCTCTACGTATCTGTCGGAGTGAGATTCTGACTGAAGAAAAGCGGGGGTTCATTTAATAATATGCGTTTTTCATTAATTTGTACGTCCATGTTTCGTCAGCCACTTTTTAAGTTGCATGTAAGTCCCACGAGGTGGTCTCATTTCCAGAGTCGTATGAATACAAAGAATTCTAGGATGGAAACACCAAACATGTCCCGAGAATCGAACTGGGCTCCTTTCGTGCACCAATTCATGCCGCTGGACGAACTTTTAAATTTACTTTAAAATTTAATGAATAAATACAATCAAGATTCTTGTAGTTTAGTGGAAATTGCGATCTTACAAAATAATGTTTGTGAATCGCTCCATATCTTTGTTATTACGGGTCTAGTTATAAATCCTGACTTCCAATATAAGAAGAGGTTACCTAAATAGCGCACTAATTATTATGTCATCCTTACACATAAGCTCAGTATTAAAAACATGATGCGCATCATAACATGTTTTTTATACGCTATCGTATTTCAAAGTTAGAACGTGGGTGGCAGAATTCTATGAACTTAATCGGAATGCTGCCGTACGTTGAATAGATACAGATCATAGTATGCCCTACTTTGGTCACTTTGGTCAATCATATTTGAAGGAAACAAGGAGGAGAATATTTCTATTAAGTGTTAATCCACAAATCATAATCGTAAAGACTCGTTTTTGATGACTGCATTAGGTACATTGTATCTTTGTTGGAAGTTTGTGTGAGACTTTGTTGAATTTATTAATCATTTCAGAAATGATCAATACGCCAGAGAATTTAGAGTTCTCTTCACATATTGTGATTGTAATCCGCGCTAACTTGTGTTGTGTGAATCTTTTTTACTCTGTCTCGGTAAAGTTTTCCGCACCTGTCAAGCTTGGTGCTATCCATATACAGTACGATGTATATAGAGGTGTCAATCTCTTGTCCACCCAGACATGTTGACCTGTTGGGATGTTTCTTTACTATACGCCTAGGGAATTCAGGCTTATCCAGAAAAGAATGAACATTTAAAACGCGCGTTAGTAAACTATTCCATACCTTGATAGTTCGACAAAGAATAAGATAGAAGCAATGTGATCATCAAATGAGATGATGATATGAATCTGGATGCTAATATGGTAGGTACCTACTGAATCAAAATGATGTTGACACAATAATATGACACACGCCGGCGTGACCTACTCAGTGTTATTCATAAATAAATGTGATAAAGGTAATTTTCCTCATACAAATATACAATATAAACTAGTATACCTAACCTCTTTAAATTTATTACCGAGAAAAATAACAGTTCAAATTTATTGTCCTTATTGACACAGTTGTAGAGGAGTCCCGTGCCCAGCAGTGGGATGTATTTGGGCTGATGATGATGATGATGATGATTGACTTCAGCATCAAATATGTCCTACCTAATGAGTGCGTCGTACCTTCTTAAATTTTGTAAGTGTATCTTTCCAACTTCAACATTATTTGTAGTTTCGTCGGGTCCTTCATTACTTTTGGTTGTTTTTGCTTCACCTGGCTGTCAGCTTATGCGTCTATATACTTATGCGGCCCATACAGACTTTCAACCTTTAAGATTTAATGAGCCAGGGTTTTGGAGTGTATATTTGATTGCAGGGGAAAAAGCGTCACGATTTTTTTTTTGTGAAATAGTAATATTAAACCAGTTAACCTGTTTATTCATAGTGTAGTATGATTTAAATTTCATTTCAAAAACACTCGCGGTAATAATAATTTTATTTTATATTGTATTTTCGATTTACAAATTGACCATTAAGGCCTCTTTTTCCTTTACAAATCTCAGCAATACGTGATATATTGTTTGTTTAGGGATAAACGTGGTAATGAATGAGTCAATGCGTTGCGTCAATTATTGGTGACGTCACAATTTGATTTCACATCGTAGGATCACACGACTGGTGTGAAGTTAGCTAGGTTAGCTCGATACAGGGAAATCTAAAACGAGGAAATTTATGTTGAATGAATATGTAGTTGTTAATGGAGGCACGGAATCGATACCTATATAGACACCGGTTCTGATATTCCGCCTATGACTAACAGGAAGGCGGCATTTGTTATACACGCTGTTTGCGATATGATTTTAGCACTGGGTGTAATAAAACATGAGAAAATGTTACGTATTAAGAAACGTCTTTTAGGAAAATTTGCCAAATCATACGAAAATGCATTTTCCCTTTGCTGAATCTTGGTTCATCTAATTGATTTCTCTAACAGTTTTCAAAAATAAATACATAGTAATAAATATTCTCAAAGTTTGCAAAGATAGTTCTGATGTCATACTATGATGTGATACACATTTAATTATCTATCATCTAACTCATTGAATCAAACTCATGGAAGAAACATATACACATGTATCTCACATTTTTGGTCTGGCAACAAATCTCACGGCCGATGGTTTCGCTGTTTGCTCTCGAACCGACTGTGCCTTGGAAATTATCAATTAAGTTAATTTAAAGACAGTTCGAGAGATTTAAGGGATAAATGAGTGATAGCACGTGGTACATACAAGGAGCAAATAACAGTCGATGCTGGTTCGCGACAACCGTGTTGTAAGACAGGAATGTGGTGGGCGACAACTTTCTCCGAGAGCTTGTCGCCTACACGACACGTTCACGCAACAAACCTTCCAAAGCCCTACGCGTTTTCAAGCGAAAAGCACCTAATTTCACCAGTTGATTGTAAGACTTGATAAATATGCCTTGATTACTTACTTTAAATAGAGAAAAATCCATGTGTCACCATTCGCACCTTGTAACTTTAAGTAATTGCAACACTCACATTCCTTACACCTCATTAAGATAAAGTTTCGTATGTATGCCAAGCCCACGGTCTTACCTACGAGAATTTTGATGTCGCAATTTTTTTTAACCATTTTTTTCATCTCCAAAGTCGGAATCGTAGCCTTCAATTTACAGTCTTGTTCTTAATCAGTGATCCATAGTGCAAAGATTGAAGCTTAAATCTCGGGCAAGATCTAATGAGAACCGTAAATGAGTCTCGTAGAACCAGGTTGGATAGTTTCTCGAATGAGCCAAAGAGGTAAGACTATCTAAAGTTGTCATTTTGGTCAAATGTTGAAATGTTGGTGAATGTAAATATGCAGAGATATATTAACGTAGGTACTGTTGTGAAATGTTGCATCATGTCGTGTTAATGAGTGCGTACGAGGTACAAACAAGATGCGGCAGAAACCGGGTCACCCACATAGCACACGCACTCCTCACAATGCTACCGCGTGGTACACGGGCTGATGGGCGGATTGGTTCGATGTCTTATTTAATTAGGTTCACCCATGTTCTTTTCTGTATAACAATATACACATACATACATAAACTCACGCCTGTATTCCCCGAAGGGGTAGGCAGAGGTGCATTTCTGCACCCACATTTCGCCAAATATGTATCAGTCCCACGTAATAGGGGGCAAGCCTATTGCCGTTTTTCGGGCACATTTCCAGACTCCGTGCTGTTACCGAGAATTTCCTAATGGAAAAACCCAACAACACCTTGCCCGACCCGGGAATCGAACCCAGGACCTCTAGATCGCTCGGCACATACTTGTACCGCGAGACCACGAGTCAGTATAACAATATATTTTGGTGTATTTCTCAGATGGCATTAGAAAAACTACGTTCAGTTCTTTCATCATAAATTTATTTAAACAAATACTTTGGAAAATAACCTATTAACTGTCTTAGAATAGCATAGATTTTTTAATGGTGCGATCTTCCAAGCCGGCACTTTCAGTTCCTTTTTTCGATTTTTGTAGTTATCCATACATTTATAGTACATAGAGAGCATTCTACAATTTAAGGTATCTAAACTTAACCAAATTGCTCTAAGCCAGCGAGGTGGATAATGAAGCACTTAGCCAATTTAGCCGTGGTACATAAATATAAGTTGATATAGATTCTAGATCTGTACCTATATTTAAGTGTTGGTCGATTAACAGTCTGCTATAGTATATAACAGGATATAGACCTGTCTAAGCAATCATATGATTCGTCACTTCCGATCAATTGAAGGTGTCAAGCAATTGTTACAGGCAAGGTGTGTGACGTGGAAATGAAATTGACTCATTAAATACAATTATCTTTGGGTGGTGGATATTGCTAAGTTCTTACGAAACATAGAAAATATATTATGCCTCTATCATAATATACAACAAAAAAAAGATCATAAAAAATGTCCTAAATCCTAAAAACAGTATATGGTCCAAATACTGTGTGATTTGCGAAAAAGATTACAAATATCTGACACCAATTTATACAGTTAGAATATGCTGAACCCGGAATGCGACGGCGTGTGGGTCACTATCTCAAGTTTACACACCAAAAACCGTAGTCGCTTAATGGATGAAAGCGAATATCGCACCACCAACAAATAGGAACTATTATTACCTATCGAATTCATTCACGACAATTTTTTGTATGAAGTTAATACTACATAGCATGCCAAGCTGACAACGACGTGCCTCTGGCATATAAAAATATGTTGGGATATAATTTATACCTATGTATTAATCTGTAGTTCTTATGTGTGAGTTTATATTCTAATCATAAATGCAACATGTCTAGGTACTATTTGTATGCAATAAGCGCCGGTATCTAAATACATGTTTATGCTGCATTCATAAATTGTATGAACCTGGTTTATTCGACGTTACTTAGTTACTTACCAAATTAGGTATCTACTTGGCTATGTTGGTTTAAGTACATAGTTTTTGAACAACATAAAATACACTTAATACTCACATAACTCTGTTGTAACGCATTGCGATACTTGCTTTTATCATCAGCATCCGATTTTTCTCAAGGTAATTCTCATAAGGAGTTGGTGCAATACTCGGAAATTGTTAAAAATTACAAAAAAAATATGCTCCTCATTACTTAAGATCGAAAACATAGCTGGGTTAATATAGGTACTTTCTGCGATTCACTTGTGCCTGACTCTTAGGCTATGGTGTAAAATAGGAACTTCTTGAAAAGTAGTACTAACTCGCGTATATTTATTGTTACACATTGTAGAAATGTTTCTAATCTACATACTTCCCCTACAGATAATTGTATCTAAGTCTAGACAGTGGCTTATTAAACTTATGCTCTTAAACGAGCTTACAAGCGTTAAAGGTTACTGTGCAAATTACCTAAAACTGAGCCACTCCCTAATTTTCGTACATTACCATAACAGTGGGAAATTTGGAGTGTTTCCCGGGCCAGGCCGAGCTCCAGGTTATGTAAGAGGCTCCACGGAGACGACAGACGACTTACAGACGGCGCCAGGACGACTGGCGCCGCGAGAGAGATGGGTGTATGCGGAATTTATGTCGTCTCTTTCCCCGGCAGAATGTTGGCGCCCAACGTGGTGCCGGCAGGCTGCAGCAGGGTCGCTCCCGCTTTTATATCCTTTTGATTTGCACCAATTTATTGGTATGTTTTCGATTGGATTTCGCGATTTGTGGTCGCCGGTTTTGATTTATTATTTGTTTTGATTTTTTAGTGTTGTTAATTTTGTTATATTATGGTTTTGACATAAATAAAGGGAAACTATTTTTGTTTTGTATGAAAATATTTAATTAAAATTAGTAGACATTTTATTGATCTGTAAGACAAATAATTGTTTTTTAATTGATTATTAAAAAATATAAATAAATAAATATATTAGGAAAATTCAAGGAAAAGGTTGGTAATCAGCATTAAGTATAGCGTACCATTAATGTACGTGGCGAAACGCGAGTAGTATTTGCCGAAGGATAATTAATTTAAATAAATAAAAACGCTGTTTGGTTGTTGTTATCAAGAATCAATAACCGTAAAAGTCCATATAAGCCCCACTGGTGGGAAGTGAGGGGCCCTAGTCCACCAAACTGATCCACCATACCTGAACATGTATATCTTCGTAATATTTCATTAAAAGTACATCATAATATGAATTTAAACCAGAAAGTTATAAGTGAGTACCTACCTGATATTTGAACCAACGAACGTCAAAATTTTGTCTCGGTAAATCCCACTGCCATACTACGAGGCATTTGCGCACTTATTAAAACTTATTTACTAAATTTTCTTCCCATTTTTTTAAAGCAAATGTTATTTATAGAGGCGTTCCTAAAATAGCGTGTACCTGATGACGTAACGCGTAGGTGCTAGATTAAGGGACGCCAACGCAGCCCAGTAGCCCAGGGCGACGATTGCACCTAATCACTTCGCCAACTTGTGTTGTAATAATGTATTCGGTGAAACAAGAAGTGTATTAGTTGGTTAAGTAATTAACTAGTAATAAGTACTCGTAATTGCCTTCTTAATGACAACAATTTCTTGAAAATTCTCCGTGTTAATAGAGAATCCTTTAGAATGAATCGAAAAATATGTGTATTTTACTTATTTACGCAAAAACGTTTGTATTGTTTGTATATCACCTAAATTAACAAATACGGAGCTCTTTAGTGCACAAAATTTACAGTTATCTACGCGTCTCGCGAGTTTGCATACCTTTCTGGACTACGAGTATATCTGAAATCATGGATAATAATGTGCATCACAAAAATATTCTTCAGTTTCGTTTGGGCGCAATTTTATAAATAGTATAATACCTTAAGTAAGGAATTGACGGACAAGGTTCCGGAGGCATATATTGTCTATAGTAAATATTATACCTAACCGTTATAACAGTAAGCTAGAAAATCTAAGAATCAGTAACTTTGGCAATTTTAACATTAGTTTCGATATTATTTTTGCAAAATTTACATGTGCCCGCAACAAAGTAGTCCTATCGGATCAGACCTCTCTCTCTAATGGAATCTTTATTTCTACAGTAGTTTTTTCTATAGAAAACGTATTAAAGTATCACTTTCTTTCTCAGATAAAAGAACTGCCATGTGAAAGAGACGACGACGGAGAAGCAAACCTAGTGCCTTACAAAAGACAGAACAGTGCCTGTATAGAATTTAATAAGCGACCATACGAAACGAACGATTACAAACGCAACGACACAACAATCACGCAAGTAAGTACTTTTTTTAGTCATCTTTACCTTGTATAGTCATCGTTTCGGGTGTCTGCTTATCCTGAAAAAATTGGCAAGTTACTAATTCTTGTAGTTTTTTTATCTTCTCAGGGAAAATAGACTAAATTGCACTTAAACTTTAGTTGACCAAAGGCTAAATTGAAATGAATAGAAATAATGCGGAACCCTGTCTCCACAAGGAGTTGCTAAATCAAAATTTGCTCGCAGTAAAATGTATAGCTTTTCTGAAAAATGTATGTCCATTTTGTGAGTAGCGGCGAATGTGTTTTGTATGCAGGCGCAGCGGGGCGCCACCATCGCCTCCGAGCTGACGACATTTTTGCCAGGATAAAAAAATATTGTACACATAAACCCTTGCGAGAGATTTGGGGGGGGGGGGGGGGCGTAACGATAATAAATTGAGTAGTGTACGGTGTCGTGGTAGTGCTTATTCAAATACACTAGTCACAAAAATTAAGGGATATAAAAAATCAATCCAAATTTTTGTGTGATTTTCAACGAGTTGTAACTCCGAGGAAAATGATTGTACAGAAAAAACAAAAAAAGTAAATTGTAGCTCCAAGTGTCTAGTCTTCAGATATGATCATGAATTTTTTTGTCATGTCCAGGTCTAGAGAAATCCTAAAAAAACTACCGACAAAAAAAAAGGTCTCGTCTAAAAAAAGGTCCACGGGCTTCAAAATTTTTTTTTAATTGTTTCGTTCAAAAGTTCTTTTAGAAAATTTAATACCCTTTAATTTGACGTATTCAAAAAGCCTATACGACAATTTGCCGCGGAGTTATCGTCAATCAAAGAAAAAAAGTTCTTTTTGACTTAGATAATCAATAACTCCGGAAATAATGATCGTATAGGAAATCAAAGAAGGGTTTTGAAAACTTTACGATATTCTCTATGAGAAAATGTAAACAACTTTTGGAAAGGAATTTTTTTTTTAATTGAAAACTGGGACTGAAAAAAAGACAAAAATTCGCATAATTAAGGATATTTAGATAACTTGGTATAACTTTGGATAAAATGGATGAACGAAGGATATCGTCGGTAATTTTTTAACCTCAAAGTGTCCTCTAAAATCCCTGAAAAAATCAAAGCGCTGCGATTTTTTTTTCATTGTGCCTCGAAGCTTCAAATCCTTTGTTTTTGCAAAATTCACCATTATGAGCAATTTTTGATTTTTATTCATTTTTTCAATAAAAAAAAATTCTCTCTAAAAAAAATCTTTATTTTTTAATCGACGAGATTAACTGTTTAAGAAATTTGAAAAACAAAATCAATTTTTTTTTTTTTTTTAAACGTCTTCAGAATGTTCTACTATTGTCAAAAGAAAATTAATTCAATTTTTTCTGACCGCTACAACTGCCTTAGTTTCAAATCTCATTTTAAAAATTCAATAAAAACAAATTGATATACTCCCCGCGGATTTCAGCTTTTCTTCACACAAAACTTGATTTTTTTGTATTCTTTCTAGCTTAAATTTCTTGCGTGAATTTTCTGTAAGCTTTTCTTTGATAATCACCTTTTGGTATGCGTCGTCGACATTTAGCTGCCACAGATGTGGCTCGCATTGTTAGCCTCCTTCATGAGGGCTACAGTTGTTGTCACCCGTGCCTATATCCGATTTAACGCGACTCAAAGTTACGATCGTCGTCCGGGTCAAGGTAGACGACGAATCACTACCGAGCGTGATGATTGAGAAGCTCGTCAAAACCACCAGCAGTAAACAGCAGTCGAAAAAAATCGAGAAAATTTCGAAAAAAACCGATTTTTTTTTTCAAATTTCTTAAACAGTTAATCTCTATGATCAAAAAAATAAATATTTTTGAGAGAATTTTTTTTTATTGAAAAAATGAATAAAAATCACAAAATTGCTCATAATGGTGATTTTGGCAAAAACAAAGGATTTGAAGCTTCGGGGCACAATGAAAAAAAAATCGCAGCGCTTTGAATTTTTCAGGGATTTTAGGGGACACTTTGAGGTTAAAAAATTACCGACGATATCCTTCGTTCATCCATTTTATCCAAAGTTATACCAAGTTATCCAAATATCCTTAATTATGCGAATTTTTGTCTTTTTTTCAGTCCCAGTTTTCAATTCAAAAAAAAATTTCTTTCCAAAAGTTGTTTACATTTTCTCATAGAGAATATCGTAAAGTTTTCAAAACCCTCCTTTGATTTCCTATATGACCATTATTTCCGGAGTTATTGATTATCAAAGTCCAAAAGAACTTTTTTGCTTTGATTGACGATAACTCCGCGGCAAATCATCGTACAGGCTTTTTGGTTACGTCAAATTAAAGGGTATTGAATTTTCTAAAAGAGTTTTTGAACGAGACAATAAAAAAAAATTTTTTGAAGCCCGTGGACCGTTTTTTAGACGAGAAAAAACTTGGAATTTTTTTTTGTTTGTAGTTTTCTTAGGATTTCTCCAGACCTGGACATGACAAAAAAATTTCATGGTCATATCTGAAGACTAGACACTTGGAGCTACAATTTGCTTTATTTGTTTTTTCTGTACAATCATTTTCTTCGGAGTTACAACTCGTTGAAAATCACACAAAAATTTGGATTGATTTTTTATATCCCTTAATTTTTGTGACTAGTTTATATTGAGACTATGAAGCGTTCGAATTCGATGCGGAAATGTACATAGCTTTGATTGAGACAGTAAAATATCGTTTCTTCATAATTATTAGTAATTGTAAATTTATCCATACAGGGTGTAGAAAGACCGAGATCGAAAACTAAGACAAAAAAAATATCCGACAAATAAAACTGACGTTTTTCTATTCACCACATACATTTAACAGTAATGGTTGTTAAGAAAAAGAAATTGATAATACTATCAGGTTAAGGGCCAAATCGATTCTACGGATAACCAGATCTCTCTTTTCGTGGCTACTTTTGTATTTGAAGGAAATTATTTGCCACATGATTTCTAATTAATATATCGCCAATAATATATATGCGCCTGATAATTTTTCCAATTGTGTTACATATCTTTATTTGCTTAAGGTTTTACTTAGTAAGCTTTTAAAATCCAGCTTTCTGTATCTATTGTAAGCTTTTGAAGACGTCACAAAACATTTTCATGTTGCAAGTCAGTCAACAAATAAGTTAACTATTGAAGATTCCAAAAAGTTTTGAATAGGTAGGTAATGGTGTAAGCCCGAGTATGTGTTACGAGTTGTTTGCTATTCAATACAATTTCAACAATTCCGAGACGATTCCATTAGATTGACATAACATTTGAAATTGGCAGTAATTTCATACGACAACAGTGGCGCGCTATGCATTGTAAACATTTGTATCAAATGTGTCACCCATCGCGTTGTCAAAACAAGCCAACCCTTCGCGTCGGCGCCGATTACTTCTATGCCGTCGCGTCCGCACGCCGCTCTCACTAAATATTCATAATAATTGTCCTTTGCATTCGCTTTCGTAGGGTATCCATCTCCAAAAATGAAGTCCCCTTATACGATTCTGAACCGTGTATTCACTACAATAGAGATAGTTTTTCCCACTGGCACGTTCGCCCCAATCAATGCTCTTTTGTAGAGGTAAGTGGCCTCAGGTGTATTGTCAACTTTACCCTTATTAGTATCATTGAAGTTATAATCAGGCGTGCGGCCGCGACGTGGGCCGTTAATACATAGTTTTTACTGGCGACACTCATATCGTCGAGATGGGGGATTAACAATTGGCGTGCACGTTCCCTAAAAACTCGGCCCGCCGATGTCTTCGTCTCCGTTCCTAATCAATAAACAAAATCACGAGCGGCGGAAATCCGACCGGAGTACGAGATGCATTTCCATCTTTCACCGTCTTTTCACCCTCCGAATATCATCCCTAAGGTTCTTTCCTCTCCTTGTCTAAAGCGCGGGTGCAAGCGAGACGGCACCGCTTGAAATACGCATGCGCGGATCAACCCCTCATGCTCGCTCGGGAATGTTGATAGTGGTAAGCGCGAGGTCCTGGCTTGATGCCGGGGTCGGACAGCATTCCTCCGTGGATCGTCCGCGAGGGCGGAGGTCCCGTTCTCTCACCATCTGGCAAACACTGCACTTGTGCACAAACTATCTCTGACCAACACTTCTTCAACATCTAACAAGAAAAAAAAAAGACTTAGCAGAAACCAAGCCAGGCTGTGAGAGAACGAGAAGGGTGCTGAGTATTAGCTAAAGTGGGAACGAGACGCAGCGATGGTGCGCTCCCGCTCGAGGTAAGTGCCACTCTCAAAGCCACGTGTTGTAACTTTAGTTTTCACTTTCAGCAGCCGCTTTGATGTTGTGAAGCCTTGATAGTTACCTCGATAGGCTTTTGTGATATGTCTGTTGCGTAAGTTGGTAGCATTTAGTTTGTCGACTTCCTTTAGGCGACTGTTGGTCGGTTTCTTGGGTACGCGTAGTTTCTGCTTCCCGGGTCTATTAGTCTTTCACAGAAAATTTATAGCGTTTCTTCGTTCCTGTTTCGATGTATTATATTTTTAGATAAATCATTATATTAGTTGGTTCGCTACGTTGAAAATAGCTATTCTTTTCGTTTTTGTGGATTGGGCTTTAACCCATTACTTCCCAAGCACCGAAAACATTGATTTTTTTGATGAAATGTATAAATTAAGTTCTTAGTACATAAAGAACAAATAATATGAGAAAAAAATAATTAATTTTAGTAAATTTTTTTCGTAATATATGAAGGCGGATCATAATGCTCTTCCTTAGTCGACAAAAATTATAATCAGTTTGAAAAAAATACAATAAAATCACCTTAACATATTTTACAGCGAAAAAAAATATTTTATTATAAAATTTGTGTAAAATAACGATTTCCATCAGAAAAAATAAAAATAAGAGCCCTAACAACTAAAAAAAAATGTTGAATATAGTGTCCTAAAAATAGGACAGTGGGGAGGAATGGGTTAATTACGTATTTTAAGGACGAAATTATTGATAAGAACTCAGATTTTTTTGTACTTAATTTCTATGAAGGATTTTTTATACATCTCAAAATTCTATTTATTTAATGGATTAGTGTGTTAAGTACACACTAATCCATAATATTTCTGTAAATGCTTAATAGTTTTATACGCAAGACACGCATCAATTTATGTCGCGTCGAGGTAGGAAGAAAATTTATTAAAACTTTTCACTTTTTCTACGATCTTATAAAAAGGTTGCCCCATGAATGATAAGGTTTTTATTTACCGATCTATGTTTTTTCTCTTAATTATTATAGACATCACACGTGCAAGCAGGAATGATAATTACCAAGAAATCCCCATAGATCCGAACCAGTCGATGTCCTTTTGATGAATTGCACAATTATTTTTCTATTACATACATAATATGTGGGTATCAATTGTAGATTCAATAGACAAACCCCGTTGGAGTAATTGCAGTAATTACCAGAGAAAAGTGTCTTAATCAACCACCCTCGTGCAATTATCGTGTTTGTTACGACCAAGAGCTATCATTATAATTCCTCTGATAATAACTCGTTTGCTCTTTGAGGGTTTGCCATACGTTAATTTGAGTAGTAATGCTTTTGTTAGTATGTCTATCGTGTGGAGCTCATGATGATAGGTCGAAAATTCGATTCATGCAATTAGATCAATAATTATTAATTAGGCTGCCTCGTGGTCTCGCGGTACTAGTATGTGCCGTGCGATCTAGAGGTCCTGGGTTCGATTCCCGGGTCGGGCAAAGTGTTATTGGGTTTTTCCATTAGGAAATTCTTAGTAGCAGCCCGGAGTCTGGAAATGTGCCCGAGAAACGGCAATAGGCTCGCCCCCTATTACGTGGGACTGATACATACGTGGCGAAATGTGGGTGCAGTAATGCACCTCTGCCTACCCTTTCGGGGAATACAGGCGTGAGATTATGTATGTATGTATGTATCAATAATTATTGGGGGTCTCATTTGCTTTCTGGCACAAATTGGGTCTGGGTTTCCAGTACTATTTAGGCTGCACTGCATTTACCATCAGGTGCTAGTGCATTCACATTGTTAATCGTAGTGTCTTTCTCTTAGCGCGAAGAATCGTAGTGTCTCGTAGTTTCTATTACACGAAAAATGTTTGCAGAAAAATCATAAGTGTACTTGGTATTTTATTTTATTAATTTTATTTTTGTAATTACATTGATTCCCCTTAGAAAGTTAAGTGCAGGTTCGGAATCATCGATACAGTTGACTGCATTCACGTTGTCCTGCGGCCTTTACCAGGTCGACAGTCCGTCTTATGGCTGGACGTCCAAAACCCAGCTACGGGGTTTACCCCCGGATCGGTATCTTACCAGGTCAGTGACTGGTGTGATGATCGTCAGTTCAGTCGTGTTCGGGGTCCGGGACAGACCTCGGTTCTCTCTTTTCATCTTCGGTTTATCTTGTAATAGGACTTGCGTTTTGAAATGAGACTTCTTCAGAGGTAATACTTTTATTTTTAGTTTTCAATTCCAACTGTGAATCTTTTCAGTAACTTAAAGCATGTGAATAATTTTGCAATTTTATTTTAAATGCGGTGTCAAGGAACCATATATTGCTGAGATATATCAAAGTGTTTTAACTTATATCAATATTCGTTTTATCTTGTTATTCCATCAAAATCTTCAATAGGATAGATCCCTTTTGGTATCCTCGCATATTGTACGTAATTTTACAAAACATATTAGTTTTGATTGTGAATATGGTAGCGTATTAGTTTTCTTTACACATCAAGGAATCCAATCGGTATAATTTTTCACATCGATACTCAATGGTTACAGTAACAAGCTATTTTTACTGATCAATCTTTGCCGATTTTGTTATCATCCTTCAATAATAGAATATCCTTTCAATAATAATAAATGTGTAGTTAAAAAAATCATTTTCACTTACAGAGTCCTATTACGCAATGATTTATCCGGCAATGTATAACATGATGTACAGATTAAAGTGAATTCCTGTCCACCCCTGTAGTATATACGCGTGTATGTATATTTTTTAATATGTACAAATGACGTATTGTAGTATCACATAAAACATATTGCCAAAATTACGGTATCGTGCTTAATCAATTGTAATTGTGTTGTCGAAAGTTTTTGATATATGGGGCGCGTGGGGTGTGACGGCTCAGTCGTTAACGTGTAGGTTGTGCGCACAGTGGTAGCGTCTTCAATTATAAATAATAGTATTTTATTTTAATAAGTTGGATTCTTACGTACGAAGATGAAGAAGTTACGTATGCAGTATAATGTTTTTACGGCAGTGATGATCTTGCATTTGAACCCAGGGGTCGTACGAGTAAAAAACTCACGCGTAATCAAGACACGTTAATGGCGTGATATCGGTAAGTCTTGAGGAAACATCTCGATAATTCTAGAAATTTCCGCAATGCGTGGATCATTGTGTACGTGGTAGTATCTATACAATGGTAAGAATTTTAATACTGTGTGTGAAATATTGCCATAGTGTATTTAAGGCAGCTACTTACTATTTTTAGGTCGATGAATATTTTTGCAAGTATCTAAATTCTGTAGAAAATAAATTGCTAGATCAGTGCGCCTGTAGTTTGTTTTATACATACATAATATAAAACAAAGCAAGTTAATCGTAGTGAGTGGCGATCCATCCGTTTCACATTGTTTAGATATCAACGCGGACCTAATAAATACACAGTAGTCTCCGGTAAGACATATAGGATACACTTAATGACTCAAGTTATGCAATCTTGACATTCTTTTTTCTTGTATTTGACTTTAGTTCGGTATCTATACATACAAATAAATAAAATTGGAGTGTCTGTTTGTAATATTGAAATAACTGCTTTTTAATAAATACATATGGATGTATACCCGGTACATACCTATACCAAAATAACGTTTTTTACAATTTCTGTCTGTTTGTTCCGGCTAATCTCTGAAACGGGTGGACCAAATTTAACAGGACTTTCACTGGCAGATATCTGATGTAATAACGAGTAACTTAGGCTACTTTTAGTTTATAAATTTTCTTATAAAAAATAAATAAAAATAAGTTTTCCGCGCGGACAAAGTCGCGGGCACAGCTAGTAATAATATATATAAAAAAATACCGTCGTTCTCAATGATTGATATATTTGCACCATTCAAATTAAGGTCTTAAAAAAATTACAAATATTAAGAAACTCGAATCGATTCCTCATTTTTTTCTACACCACACGGCTTTACATCGTTTCTCGTATCTTTAAAAGTATTATCCTCTCCTTAATTTACTTCGTTAGATACACTACTTAGCTTTTCCCCAACTTAAAAAATACCCTATGATACATTGTGTATATATTTTATAGTTGCTACGTCTTATCCCGACGGGGCACCCGGTGTCCTGGTGTGATGATTGCTTCTCGCAGTTCGTGGATACAGCTCGACTAATGAACTGTAAACAGCTCGCCTTGTTAGCGACGGATTAGCTTGTATTGTAACTTGGAGGCGAATTGATTGAGTTTCATTAAAAGGGAGATTGACTAGGGAGGGGAGGGGGGGGGGGAGTAATGGTTGCTAGAGTCTGCCGTGATGTCTTGTTGATTTTATACTGGGCCCTTATGAAATATTTTTCCATTTTAATGGATTTGGTATTTACCGGTCGGTATATCTGATTTCTAATATGACAACATACTTGTTTCAATTTATTACTATATCCTTTTTCTTATATGCACTACATCATCATCATCAGCCCATATACGTCTCACTGCTGGGCACGGGCCACCCCCACTACAGCACTATATACACAGGTGCTATTGCGGTCACTATTGTGCCTTTATTTTGTTAGCGGTTTACTCCTTCTTATTCTTTAACATTAATGGCCGAATATTGAAACGCTACTTAATCTGAGGGCGACTTATATTTAAGAGGCTGTTATAATTTAAGCAGTATTTACTTAAAAAATGTCATGTAAAAGAACTTTTTGTGGTAATGTTGCCATTTATGGAAATTAAGGTGGGCATTAGTTAATCCCAATCTTAAAACCGATAAATGATGTTTCAGTATACCGCTTAAATTATAACAGCCACTTAAATATAAGTCGCCCTCAGATTAAGTAGCGTTTCAGTATTCGGCCATTAGTCCTTTAATTATTTCATCAGTACCGCATAGTCTGCATATGACCCACAGCGCATGCGCAGTACTCCCATCAGTCTCCAGAGTGCATTGAACTGTCCGCTTAAGTCAACTGCTCCAATCACTCGTCGCACACATTTCAATCATAATTAAAACAAACGGTCAAATCAGACTGCATTAAATCCCCGCGAATCGGCACCCCGTAATAAAATAATCCCCCGATACACACGAGGGGTGCGGGCAACAAGTTCGCGCGTCCACCCCTCGGTCCACTGGCGGTTGCGACCCCTAATTCGTTAATAGAAACCGTTTTGGTACACCCCCCCAACGTAGACATCCGGGCTGATGGGCCGATAGTGGTGCTGTAATGGGAAAACGACTTGACAAGTCCGATGGTGCTAAGAGTGCGTTGCTCTCTGTGTGTAGGTCGCTGGTTCGATGCTCGACACGATTTTACTCTTGTTTTTGAGATTGTTGTTTATAAGCAGGATTTGTATTATTCATATAGTAAAGAACAGAAAAGCAGGTTCAGATAACACAGACCCTTCAAATTGGCCTATAGTTGTATTGAATTGGTTTTCTATTAGAGATTGATCTCCCCCCGCTCGAGCCATAGTCGAGGCTTACCACGTTCCTCGTAACATTGTAACACAGTGCTATATAAATTTAAACCAATGTAATTGACTATTATGGTCAAAATTGAAGGTATATAAGTTTAGGAAGTTGTGGGTGGGGCATGCTACCACGCTGACGGCCACCGAGTGGCGACCACGCAATTGTATGCGTGTGGGAGATTGACGGCTAAATGGTAATATTTGGTCACGATTACTAACCACAACTTCACCTGGAGTATTTTAAGGTATTCAGGAATTATTTGTTATGTTGCGTTGCGAGACATTATACAGGTTGTATTCAGACCGTGATCGGAAACGGAGGCAGGTAATAGCTAAGGTGATTACAAACCCCCTGGCGTTAAAGAAAATTCTGACAAAAAATGAAAATTTTGACTTTTTCCATACAACCATCGGTATTAAATGTACGCGGTTTGTATGGAAAACGTATTTTTTTTTATTTTTTGTCAGAATTTTCTTTAACGCCAGGGGGTTTGTAATCACCTTAGCTATTACCTGCCTTCGTTTCCGATCACGGTCTGAATACACCCTGTATTTCATGCTCATACTTGTCGTGTCCAATAGACTGGTATATATTTAACTTTTGGTTCCATTATAAGATTATTTTGTATACAATTTTTTTCTTGTCAAGTTATACTGCATTGCTTTATTTTTCTACATCACCAAGGTTTATTTATCAATTCTTCAGTTAGTCACCACTCTTTAGAAATTGTTTTGTTGTACGTATTGAATGTTTGGTCACTATATCTTTTAATGCTTATGATCTAATTTTCTTTAATTCGATAAGCAAACATCCTCTGGCCGTTCTTCTAAGGCGAGTCTTCCAGGCGCCAGACCTGCCGGCGCCGGAGTATATCGATCGCACCTCAATTTTGTAGAACATGCGCATAGCTCCCTTGGGATACGAATCGTGTATAAGTCTACTTTGGAAGTTTTTATTATAACATTACATAATATTCATATTATTGATTAAGCCTTATCCGGGATAAGTTATCACTCACAGTAGACCCATATCAAATAGTGAAGTGTATGCAGGTTTGTATGTATGAATTCTAGTGGCAAAGCGCAATTCAATCGCTTTTTGGAATCAGTTTTTATACATCTGATTTTTAACAAGCTGGCGTAATTTTTTCGACAAATAACAGAGACATGTTTATTGTTTCTCACCTAAAATATAGATATAACTTTGTAATAGCTGTCGCGTGCTGTTTACAAATTGACCCACCGTCCCGCTTTCCGCATCTCAAATATATTAACAGTATTGTACGATCAATCAAGTAATTTCCGCTTGGCAGACGCGGATATTAGCGGAATATCTGGTTCCCTCGCAGACCAAACAATGTGATGGCGAATGGCAAATGACGTCACGGGACACCGGTAACCAAACACTATAATAGATTTTTACTCGCGAGACTTTTGTCTTGTCAACTCTTTGTGTGCACTGTCGAGGGGTGTTTCTTTGTTGTCGATTAGTTGTGCCAATGTTTGATACAACATATCGGGATTTGCGCGAGATTGATTTGAGGTGGGAGGGAAGTGAGGGTTTGCTCATTTGTCTTCTTAGACGTATGACATGACACAGAACATTGATACTGGAAGGCAGCCTTTTTAGTAGCAACTTATTGACCACAAATTTTGTTATGCTCATATGCCTAATCTTTGATAGATGTAAAGATTTTTTCTAACTTTGTCACATTCCAGGTGTTTTTTCATCGATTGTTCTTGAACGACTTAATAGTTTATTCTAGAATTCGTTTTTTTGGGTAATCTAATTAGTCCAAAATTATTTTTCAAATCAAATGGAATCAGTCCATGAGCATTTTCACACCACAATAAATCGTGATCAATTCGCAAAGACCGAATGCGATACGTAATTCCCCGTGAGTACTCTAAAATGTAGGTGAAGTTATTTGAACTCGTGTTCGGCCGGGTCGGGAGGGTTCGGGTGTGTTCGGGTGCGGCGTCCCGTTGCTAGGCAACTTGGAGCGACGCCGACAGCGCCGCCCCGACGGCGCCGGTCGTCCACCACCCACGGGCACACGTTAATGAAGCATGATTGCGACTTAAAATATCTTAAAAACGAATGAATATGGAACTATAGTCTGCTGAATTAAACAACATCGACTGCTTGACAAGCTATTGTTACTGAATATCAAAATTTACCAGCAGAGGTGAAATCAGGTCAGTTTTTCAAAATGATGTAGGAGTGGCACGTGTTTAATGTTAGGATGTAGGGACTGATTGAACTTGATTCAAGATTTAGAACAGATGTTTGTAGTAAGGACCTAAGGGGTAACAATGAATAAAGTCAATTATCAGACCACGTGTTTCGTTCTATCTGTAATACTGAGTTCGTTTTTTTTGCTACATTTTAGGGACATTGCTTTGAAAAAAATACAGTACTCTTCTATGCAGTAGACACGCTACGGGCCAAATACAACTGCTACGCTTCTCTATTCATTCTAGTTTATCGTAGCTACTTTTGTTTTACGGAATTCAAATTCCTTCCATTTTTGTTTTACGCAAATCATAGGGCGTTGACACTGAATGCGTATTTCGTGATCTCGTTTTTACGCATTGGCGGAATCACGTTTGACTGATAACAACACAAATATTTAGATCAGTGATAAGCCGAGATTGCTCTGAACAATGCCACCGGTGATAAGATAACGCGAGATTCGCACTCGGAATTGTTCCCACACTTTTGTAAACAAACAATAATGATAAAAGGAATGCGATAACATATAAGAGAAAAAAAAAACTATTGCAGTCTATGAAGTCCGATGTGATTTGTTGAAAAGTATAAAGAGGAAATAACAATTGGATTCTGTAATACTTATCATATTAAAACAATTACAATCATCTCACGTAGACGTAGTGTAGGACGTCCTGCAGCACGATGGTCTGACGACTTGAGAAAGGTGGCGGGTAGCGGATGGATAATGGCTGTTCAAGACCGGGATGGTTGGCGCCTACTTGGGGAGGCCTTCGTTCAGCAGTGGACGGCGATAGGCTGAGAAAAAAAATCATCTCATTATTTTAAAACAAATCTGGTAAAAATGTGACCCAAGGCGCTACAAGATTCAAATCTTATTGCATCATTACCTACTTTTTAAATTCTTCATAGGGTGATGTTTGACAAAGGTTACTTTCATACGTAATCATACATAATGAAGAACATACAATAACTCACACGATTGAGTGTCGGTGCTTAAGGAATGCGAGTCAATATTGCCAGACAGCAGACGTAATGGCTTTCAAGTGTCAGTTTGAAAATAAAATCTTAAAATATCCGCGCTTTGATAAGAGCGGTTATCAGGGGTGCCGTCGCGTCGGTTCAACGAACCGTGAGATGCGTCGCGACGGCCGCCCGCCGACCGCCGTGCAGCGTTCGCGCCTCCACACTATCCACTCGGAACTTCATTCTATATTTTATTAACGAAATGGTTCTTCTATACCTCTTATTTTGAATGATCTGCTGTGTTATATGAAATCAACATGGTAAAATAGGATAGTCGTTCGCGGTGTAAAAAAGAAATGTTGATGCTGAGTTTTTTTTTCTTTTCACCATTACTATATCGGCAATAAAGGATTCGAAGTCCAAAAAATACTGATTTATTCGTAGCTTATGTTGATAACGCAACTACATATGTATCGTGGACTAGCGCACAATAGAATAGTTAAGGAATAAGGGAAACGTCTCAAGCAAATATGGACATTTGAGATTCATTCTTAGTTCTAGCTCCTCTCATATGTAGAGTAGGTCCATCACCACATAGGCATATGTACCTTGTATAGAACATGTATTTTTTTTAAACTTCCCCGAATTCCGTCACGGCTCGCTTGGTGGACGTTTAGCATAATTTGACAAGCCCTCCAGGACAGGGGAGGCGTGTAGGCGACGATTAAAATGTCATATGATGTTTAGCGTGCAGTCACTCTCCGAGCAATATGGTAATGTCTTGAATAATTTTGTATTTAGCTTTGCACACATTGGCTGCCGCTTTTTTGCATGATTTTGTCTCATAAGATATTATTCAAATTGATGTCAATGTATAAGAACAGGATAGCCAACCATCCAAATATTTTGGCAAGACACTTGATGGAGAAGAACCAAACAACTCGCAGACTTAAACGGAAAATGCCGCAAGACATATCTTTATCATCCTGAAGTAAAGTAGGATGCGACAATGGTCGCATACCGAGCATGCCCGTAAAATATAAACCTAACTTACTATTTATTGTCCCAGTAAGGAGACAGATTGTAGTATTAAATAATAATTAAAAAATAAAAATAAAAAATGATGTCACTTTATATTGGTTTAATCGCCTTCTAGTCGTTTGGTATTTTGATGTCAGTTCAAGTCATTCATAAAAAAGGACTATTCTTTTTTGATACGAGGTATTGTTTTACGTTTAATGTTCATGACTTCTGTTATTAAGTAATAAATAATGTATTAGTAAGACTCTTGGTTATTAAGGAATTCGCGAATAACGTTTTCGACGCGCAGGAATTCTCAAACTCGACAATAAAACCATAGCATAAACGTAATAACTTGCGAAGCCTACATGTAAGTGACGATTTAGAACGTGTTTTGAATTCACCCTTCCCAAATAATCGAGACGCGAATAAAGAGAAAGGAACTCGGTTTAAAGTCACTAAAAGGCCCATTCTCGAGATAAGTATTAATAATATGCCAAAATGACGTGTTTTAGGCCATAACTCGGACCATCAAAAGTAATATGGGATGGTCGAAATTCCATCGCAGGCAGTCAACAACTGCACACAACTGCTCAACTGAGTTATTATGCAAAACTAAATGGATATGAGTTCCAGTTATTGCTGCCGACGTTTTTAATGAATTTTTTGGGGGTGCGTTTGTTATGCGATGTTGAATTGTATTGCTAACGTGTTACGGGCGCGAGTTGTGTGTGGTTGTCATAATTTTCGCGTCGTTTATTAACAATCGTGATAGATAAATGAATCGGTGTCTTTAGGCGGTTATCGAATGTTTTTCATAACTTGGGGTTGATCGTACTTTGGTACTTGGTAGTTGTAATTCCTTCAACTTTTAGTTGATACTCGTATACCTACTGATCCTGGATTAAATGAAACCTCAGAATACTCCCTTAAGGATTAAAAAAAAAATCAAACTTTATATCTTTTTAAAATAATTCGGATAAACTCGTAAATAAAATAAACAATTTGGCTTAAGTCAAGAAAACTGTTTAAACTTTTAACTTTGACTTCTCGCTCATTGCATCTCTCAGATTGTATTTTTTACAATATATGTTTTTGTGATACAACATTAAATAGTTTATAGTTCTGTACACACTATTTACGACAGTGACTCACCGATCCATCTGTGTCCGGAACACGCAGCATCCGCGTCTATATATAGAGTTCTCGAAATAGCGCGTCACAGGTGGCGCCGACGTTTGCCGCGCGCTGAGGTCCCGCGGGACGGGATAGATCGCCTGACCTGTTTGCTACACGCTCTTTACCTTATACAAACGAGTGATACGAAAGATACTTTTACGCTTCCGGAATGTATGGGTGTATACGTATTTGTTGAATCAATTATTTGGATTTTTTTGGCCCTATCCTACCAAACACCCGCCACTTAACTCCTGTGCTCCATGATCAACAGCGGCGCGCACAGTATTGACGCCGAGCAATGAAGCTCAGCGAATCTAAGTGGTCCTAAATTTGTCATAATCCCGCAACGAAGTTAATCAAAAAGACAAATAAAGGAGGAGTTGGAAAACAAGTAGTTGTCCATTTCCCTCCACAGCAAAGCGGGTGACAAAACATGAACTATGAGGTTTCACCCTCACATAAATTATTTGGTATATGAGATTACTATCAAAATCAGTTTTGCTCTTAAATATTATAATACGGTATATTGCAGCTCAGATAGACTCAACAAATTATGAAGGAGGTCTATCACCACTCGACACAATTATGGCTTCCTCAATCGATAAAAATATCATTTTTATTATTGATGCTTGCAAAAGGACTTTATGATTGTCAATAGTACTATCGATTTAGAACATGTGACACACTGAAACTTGAAATATGCAGTGTTTTCCAGGGCATCAAGTAAAAATAACTAACATTTATTCGTCCATATGCAGATGTGTAAAATCGTTGTCGTTTTCTCTCGAGTTAATATCTCGTGGTTGATGTATACGATGTTGCCATACAAATAACTGTTATTGTTAATTCACACAACATAAAACAGTCTTTGACTGCTAAAAATAACACGGGCCATAAAAAGTTGAAATATGCGATGAACGCACGATTACGGTGTCGGCTGAATATGGACAAGTAATCGACATATCATGTCGTCAACAAGTCGTGATGGCCTCGAGGTTTAGGCTCGCGGTCGAGAATCTCGACGCTCGCGGGTTCAAACTCCAGGCACACACCTCTGACTTTTCGAAGTTATGTGTGTATTCACAAATGATTATCACGTACTTTAACGGTGTAGGAAAACATACTGATGAAACCTGCACACCTACAAGTTCTTAGGAATTTCTTAGGTGTGTAGTCCGCCAAGGCGCACTAGGCCAGCGTGGTGGACTAAGGCCTAAACTCTCTCAGTTGTAGAGGAGGCCCGTGCCGGGACGTTTACCTATGGGCTGATGATGATGATGAGGAATCGACATAATATGTATATATATGTACATACAAACCCTCTTATGTGATCGATATATACACAGCCAATTATGGTCGTACGAGTGTCATCGTCAGAGTAGGCAGATCTTCACCCACGTTTCGTCAATTACTGAGTCCTACGTAAGGAAGGTTTATCTATTTGAGTTTATGGGGCGCAATAAAGAAAATATTATGTTATATCAAGTTATCATCTGTGTCGATTATGTCGAAAATTTTATTAGCAGATAGCTTATAAAGAGTAGGAGACTATAAGCTACTTTCATTATAGTGGAAAAAATACTAAACATGCTTATGAATAATATAAAATTCCAAGCGAAGCTAAAAGTCCAAAAGTCGCGATGGCCTCGAGGTTTAGGCACGCGTGCGAGAACCTCTACGGTCGTGGGTTCAAACCACAGGCACACTTTTAGAAGTTATGTGTGTATTCGCAAAGAATTATCACGTGCTTTAACGGTTAAGGAAAACATCGTGATGAAACCTGCACACCTTAAAGTTCCTAGGAATTTCTTGGCCAGCGTGGTCTACCACGGACTAAGGCCTCAACCCTCGCGATTGTAGTGGAGGCCCGTGCCCAGCAGTGGGATGTATATAGGCTGATGATGATCAAGCGAAGTCAGCTAGTTCAACATCTATACTAATACTATAAAGCTGAAGAATTTGTTTGCTTGATTGCGCTAATCTCAGGAACTACTGGTCGTATTTGAAAAATTATTTCAGTGTTAGATAGTACATTTAGTGAGAAAGGCTATAGTCTATATATTATCACGCTACGACCAGTGGCGGTACTTCCATAGAAGCCCAGAAGCGTTACTCGTTAAATTCTAATGTCTAGTTTATAATTGTTTATTATGTGGTCAGGATATTCTTATTTATATGTCAAATTGCTTTGGGTAAATAATGATTTAAAGCTTAAAGATTAATATTCGGAATTTTTAAAGGAAAACTGGGCTTTTGGGCTTCTATGGAAGTACCGCCACTGCGTCAATCTATATATAATCACGCTAAGATCTATAGTAGCGGAGCAGCAATCGGAAAAGTGGCAAACGGGGAAAAAATCCTTTTAAAGTATAATGTTTCGTATACGGAGTTGCGAACAATAACCAACAAGTAAACTCTAAAATTAGACAATGTTTACGGTCATACAGAATTATGAATGAAATGTGTATTGAAACAAATACGTCGCGACACTCACGTTTTCCTTTACGACAGGGAAAAATGTTCTGTTACGAGCATTGTTTGTTTTATACAATTCCATGAATTGTTCATTCATGCAAAGTTATATTGGATTATGTGCTTTTGTGTCAAGGTAAATTGTTAGATAATTTGTACTCCGTTGTGGTTTGGTGACGTAAGAATTATACGAAGTTTCCCGCGATGAGGTGACTTCTTACAGAATACTTTGGTAGCCTTTAGTGGAGGATTATGTACATCAGTGGACGTCCTGCGGCTGGTAATGATGATGTTAAAGTCCCGTTTATTTTATAAAAGTTTACTTTAATCTTCAGGATGGCTTGTTGCTTATTCATATGCAATAGTGAAGTCCTCTATGATGTATGGTCATTTAGAATTCAAGAACCCGGTGTAGGTTATTTGTAAATTAAATCGAAAATTACTAGACTTTCAACCAACCAAGCAATTTCCGAAGACCAAACCTGACATAAATATTTGCTCAAAGGCGCAGTGTGGTCTCTTAACAGCGTCATAAAGGCTGTTCTTTAACGAAACATTAACTCCACGTCATTCCAGTAGCACCGTTTTGCCCAAATATAAAAAAGCTAAATATGTGTTATTGTTTGCAGTTGGCAGCAAGTTTCATCACACCGCAAGCACAGGAGAGCGCGTGACGCAGCCTCCGCGAGCGCGTCCACGCCGCGCTTCAAGACAACTGGAGGCGGCTGACCAACCAGCGCATTGTGAGTATACATTATCATATTATAGGTTGCCTACGTGACGTCACGAACGGATGACTATCCAATGTCCTTTTAGATATTAAATAACTACACCCATCAGTCACATACATAGTGCTTACCTCACACTAAGATACAAGTCTTTTGACGTAAGTTTCAGAAACTACGAGAGACTTTTCGGTCTCACAAACAAAACAGATAGTTGCGGATCAAACATACATTTTTCTCGGCATCTCGTCCCGCAAGCTGGTGACTAACCAACTGCGCCACGAAGCTGTTAATCATATTGGAAATAATTACTGCCGTGATGTGACTTGGTGGAGTCCATAATTTATTCTGTAAAAGGACTGGCGCTTAACAATTGTAGTGCAGTCCATATAAAGTGTCGCATGGATTACGATAAATTATTTCATTAATTCCTGCTATGTTAATGGGGATACTTACGAATTAGGCGCGTAGGCTATTTACAACATAGGCATCATAGAGTATATTTGTTCCAGGGTGCACCGTCGAGCCGGGAGCGCCACCGCTCGTTCAGCCACGAGAGACCGCGCCGGAGGAGGCCCAGCGCCACCTCCTTAGACCTCGACCTCGAACGCGACACCGAAGACAGACCTTACAGAACAGCTACTATTCACAAGTACGTAGAATTTGTATGACTAGGCAATGATGAATGGGATAGACAGGATTTTTTTAAATCGCAATCATATTAGGCTAAAGTTTGTAAAGTTTTCACATCATTTCCGTTAGATCATTTTCATTATCAGCAAAGATCTGAAAAAATATCCTTGGATAAGAGCAATAATTGTATGGTGTCCGGTAAACGCTAATAGATTCGCTTTCTATTACGTGGGACATAAGAAATGTCGTAAGGTGGTTTACGAATACACTTCTGCCTATCCCTATGATTGTAACAGCATGGCTTCCATTGCAGGGCTCATTCGTTGGTGAAGATGGCGTCGCTGTCGCTAAAAATCTCAATCGACGGCGGCAAGGTGGTGAAGACCATACAGTTCGAGCCCTCCACCAAGGTGTACGACGCGTGCCGCATCATCAGAGAGAAGATCCTCGAGGCCAGCTCCGGGGAACGTGAGTCATTGTCAAATTGTTTCTTATCTCACAGTGATTATGGCAATCCAGTCAGTTCTTTGTTCAGTAATTTGTTAAGTTTCGAACTTTCGAAGTTAGGGTGATTTTGATTTCAACTCTTTAACTCGAATGAACAATATTTAATTAGAACATTAGGTTTTTAAGTTATGTAAAAAAATCTTCAATGTCAAATATTTGGTCTACCCAACAGCAAAAGAATATGGACTATTCTTGGCTTCTGAGGAAGACAATAAGAAGGGGATATGGCTGGAGGCGTCGCGCAGCCTTGACTACTATATGCTGCGCAACGGAGACGTGCTCGAGTACAACAAGAAGACCAGGAACCTCAGGGTGCGGATGCTTGATGGTACGTCATGTAACATGCTCTATTTTTAACTAATAAATACGAATAAATAATAATTGTACCAATCAAACAGTTTGAATGGAAGAAGTAGATATATGATCAATGAATAAAATAATTGAAAATGAATATGGTGATTTCTATCAAAATATTCTCAAATCGCGGGACGTCGCTGGTTGCAGGCTGCTTCCAACTGGTCCCTGTGGAAGTCATTGGGAGAGGCCTATGTCCAGCAGTGGACTTTTATTGGCTGATGGATTGGATTGCATTCTCAAATCACAGTTTTTTTCATTTTCGTGTCGAGATTTTAATAATTCGTAACTAGTTAATGTCAATTCGGTTAATTTCAATATAAACTGTCTTAAAGCCTTTTTTGTGCGTATAATAATAATGTATTTATTCTTGCAGGTACCGTAAAGACGCTACTGGTGGACGACAGTCAGATCGTGGCCAACTTAATGGTGGTCATCTGCACCAAGATCGGCATCACCAACTACGACGAGTATGGACTGGTGAGTGCGTCCTTTTACACTCTCATACTACGGAGCCCGTGATATTTAGATGTCTAATTTATATATTTCTAATTTATATATTTATATATAAGTCGTGATGGCCTTGAGGTTTAGGTACGCGGTCGAGAATTTCGACGGTTGCGGGTTCAAACCCCAGGTACACACCTCTGACTTTTCGAAGTTATGTGTGTGTTCACAATGAATTATCACGTACTTTAACGGTGAAGGAAAACATCGTGATGAAACCTGCACACCTAAAAAGTTCTTTGGAATTTCTTAGGTGTGTAGTCCGCCAACCCGCACTAGGCCAGCGTGGTGGACTAAGGCCTAAACCCTCTCAATGGTAGAAGAGGCCCGTGCCCAGCAGTGGGACGTATATGGGCTGATGATAATATATAAATTAAAATTTAACCCTCAATATTTCTAATTCGGTACGCCTCTAACCGCCCTATCAGATCATATAAGAAAAAGTTTTAAATATTCGTACTCAAAAACCTTGATTTATGCAGTTCACGAGACCTTTTCTATATTCAGTACATGTTTCGAAATGTGTTATCGCAGGAATCTCCAATAGCAAATACTACTTTTAATAAGCTGTTATTTTAGTAATTAGCAAAGAGTAATCTTTAGATGCATTTTATTAAACATGATATATATATTTGTAGGTCCGCGAAGAACAGAAAGACGAGCCTGACCCATGCGAGAAGCCCAACTACGGAACTCTCACTTTGAAAAGGAAACACCAAGAGAAGGAGCGTGATACTAAAATGGAGCAGCTGCGGAAGAAACTTCGTACTGATGATGAAGGTAATTATGATAACCTCCACAGTTTAGAAGATTAATAATCTGTTAGTCTTTACATCTATCTTATATCATCTTATGCCGCAGGACCAACGAGCCGAATTGTCGTATTTATATTAGTTAACTGACTGTTAGGAGTGAGTTCAGAGATGGTATAGTTATTCAAAGAGCAATAGTTCAATAGTTATGCAAAGAGGCTAATCTACTTATCCATATTGGTTCAGTCAGCAGGCTGTCAGTTGTAATGAGTTGGATTTTGTGGTTGCATGTATGAAATACTTTACTTTAACGGTGAAGTAAAATATTGTGAGCAAACCTGAAATTACCATGAATTTCTTAGGCAACCCCCACTAAACCAGCGTGGTGGACTATGACCTAAACTCCCTCAGTTGTAGAGAAGGCCGGGCAGTGGGACGTTGTATATGGGCTGATGATGTTTATTTACACTTTATACATACATGATGTAAAGGTGGATTTAATGCCTGAGGCATCGTATCAGTCGAACCTTAGATGGTGCAGAGATGAAAAGCGTAGGTGTAAATTAAATTATGATATACTATTCACGATATTAAAGCTAATACATAAAGGTTTAAAATACAATAAATACATACAAAGTATTGTTGTGAAGAATCTGGCATTCTGGGTATGAACAAGTTTGTAAGTTGATGTATGTGCGGTGCGACAGTGAACTGGGTGGAGCCGTCGAAGACCCTGCGCGAGCAGGGCGTGGACGCGTGCGAGACGCTGCTGCTGCGCCGCAAGCTGTTCTTCTCCGACCGCAACGTGGACTCGCGCGACCCCGTGCAGCTCAACCTGCTCTACGTGCAGGCCAGGGACGCCATCCTCGACGGCACGCACCCCGTCACGCAGGACAAGGGTACGCTCACTACTGCCATCTATCTACTAGCTTTTCATATTTGGCAGCCCTGTGGTGACTAACCAAGTCACCAGCTCGCGTAACCAGAGGCCGCGGGCTCGATCTCCGCACCGAGACAAATGTTTGTGCGATCCACAAATATTTGTTTCGGGTCTGGGTGTTTGTGGGACCGAAAAGTCTCTCGTAGTTTCTGATGCCCACGACACAAGACTTGTATCTTACTGTGGGGTCAGAACTATGGATGTGACTATTGGGTGTATTTATTTTTGTTTAATATATGAAACAAGGGTTGTATCGTCCACGCGGGGATCAAAGCTATGTAACAGCCACATTGTTGAGTGTTTTTTTTTACATATCGCCATACATTACAATAGAGTAATGTTAAGTAATTTAATTTTATTCGTTAAAATAAATATCATAATAATTTATATCATAAGCTTTATAGACCGAATTACTATGTTTAAATTATTAATTACTACTGTAGGGTACCGTATATAAATTGTTGTGTTTGTGAAATTTAAAATGTTGATTCTGTGTGTTGTGCAGCGTGCGAGTTCGCCGGCATACAGTGCCAGATTCAATTCGGCGATCACAGAGAAGACAAACACACGACAGGATTCCTAGAGTAAGTGTTACAACACATACACATAAGCTCACGCCTATATTCCCCGAAGGGGTAGGCAGAGGTGCATTTCTGCACCCACATTTCGCCAGGTATGTATTAGTCCCACGTAATAGGGGGCGAGCCTATTGCCGTTTTTCGGGCACAATTCCAGACTCCGTGCTGCTACTGAGAATTTCCTAATGGAAAACCCAATAACAATTTGCCCGACTCGGGAATCGAACCCAGGACCTCTAGATCGCACGGCACATCAAGTGTTATAAGTTTTAGAATAAATAGTGGTTTTATAGTGTTATGTGAAATAATTAATGTAATGAATAGTGTCCCTACTATAAAAGCTCCTCTTTACAAAAGATTACGTAATAAATTAAATATATAGAAAAGAAAAAAACCCAAAAAATAAGATTTCATGTTTAAAGTTACTAAGTAGTGCGCAATAAAAAGGTTTAATTTACTATTTTGTAAATATTTTGAAAAACAAAATAGGCATAAACAATCCATACCTTAGACCTGTGTTCTGATGATTGTTTTGTCTTCAGCCTGAAGGAGTTCCTCCCGGCGTCGTACATGAAGGTGAAGGGCATCGAGAAGAAGGTGTTCAAAGAGCACCGCAAGCACTTGGGCCTCAGCGAACTCGACGCCAAGGTGCTCTACACAAAGAGCGCGAGAGACCTAAAGACATACGGCGTCGCCTTCTTCCTTGTCAAGGTGTGTACCACGTCATCATCATCAGCCCATATACGTGCCACTGCTGGGCACGGGCCTCCTCTACAACTGAGAGGGCTTAGGCCTTAGTCTACCACGCTGATCTAGTGCAGATTGGCGTGACTACGTACTATAAGATTAACATACATACATAAACTCACGCCTGTATTCCCCGAAGGGGTAGGCAAAGGTGCATATCTGCGCCCAAATTTCGCCAAGTATGTATCAGTCCCACGTAACAGGGGGCGAGCCTATTGCCGTTTTTCGGGCACATTTCCTGACTCCGTGCTGTTACCGAGAATTTCCTAATGGAAAAACCCAATAACACTTTGCCCGACCCGGGAATCGAACCCAGGACCTCTAGATCGCACGGCACATACTTGTACCGCGAGACCACGAGGCAGTCTCTACTATAAGATTAAATAAATTAATAAAAATAAATACACCCAACAGTCACATACATAGTTCTGACCCCACACTAGGATACAAGTCCTGAGTCGTGGGTATCAGAAACTACGAGAGATTTTTCGGTCTCACAAACACCCAGACCCGAAACAAATATTTGTGGATCACACAAAAATTGTCTATAGAATGTAAATTTTAGATACATGAATAAAAAAATGTCTGTTCTCAAACAAATTTTTAGCTTATGTTCACAACGATGGCAAATGGAATTCTGACACAGAATTTCAAAAGATATGTACCATTATCTCGTACCAGTTAATATAATTATTAATTATGCACGCCAGTTATAGACTGTATCTACACATGCAGATTACATGATGCATTCAACCTGCGATTGTCATTGTGGTTGACACTTATCGATAGTTGACACTTATGGATGGTTGACAAGTATCGAAGCCAGAATGGATTTAAGCCTCACCTTTTTTAAGTATTATACATAGCAGTAGTTTATTCTTGGCTCAGATAATACAGAAAATTGTGCAGTGGTCGGTGGATCAGATACTTATGTTTATGTACATCCAATCTTAAGCAGGTTTTTAAAACAATATGTATATTGTTACGCAGGAAAAAATGAAAGGCAAGAACAAGTTAGTGCCGCGTCTGTTGGGAGTGACGAAAGACTCAGTACTGCGCTTGGACGAGAAGACCAAGGAGATCCTGCAGACATGGCCGTTGACTACAGTCAGACGTTGGTGCGCCAGCCCTAACACATTCACACTCGACTTTGGAGACTACAGGTAAGAAAATAAGGAATTTTTCAAATAATACCACTCTGCCCTCCCTATATTTGTAATCTAAACAATTTTTTTTATTAACTCCGGATTTAAAATGACTCTGACGCTGACAATGACTCAACGCGCCTCTTGAATCAACGAAAACTGTATTCGTAAATATTTTTCTACATTAATAATGTAAAGAAGAATGACTTATACAAAAACTACTGACAGGAGTGGAGCTTATAAAAGCAAAGACTATAAAATTTACCACTTGTCTTTCGGTCTTTCGGTATTTGCTCGAACATCATCATCATCAGCCCATATACGTGCCACTGCTTTGCACGGGCCTCCTCTACAACTGAGAGGGTTTAGGCCTTAGTCCACCACGCTGGCCTAGTGCGGGTTGGCGGACCACTCACCTAAGAGCGTGCTTTAGGTGTGCAAGTTTCCTCACGATGTTTTCCTTCACCACTTGCTCTCACACAGGCTATTATCATCATCAGCCCATATACGTCCCTCTCCTGGGTACGGGCCTCCTCTACAACTGAGAGGGTTTAGGCCTTAGGCTACAATAGCGTGTGTAACTGAGCGTGTATACTCGTACGTTCCAGCGACCAGTACTACTCGGTGCAGACGACGGAGGCGGAGCAGATCCTGCAGGTGATCGCGGGCTACATCGACATCATCGTGCGCAAGCAGCGCGCCAAGGAACACCTCGGCATCGAGGGGGACGAGGGATCCGCCATGCTCGAGGACTCCGTCTCGCCGTCCAAGTACGTATTCACTCTTCACTCTACCTATTAAACAGTGGCGATACTTCCATAGAAGCCCAAAAGCGCATGTCGCGTGACGGTCGGCCGTCAAGGCCAATATGGCGGAATATTCAATCTTGAAAAAAAAATATGGAAATGTACTAACTACGAGATATTGTACTATAATCTAAATATTAACTATTTTTTTTAGTTAAACCGAAAAATAAGTTTCACTTGCATCGTGGTTTTATAAAACCACACAATAGTTATTTATTGTAGGGTCAAGATATTCTCATTTATATGTCAAATGACTTCTGTTAAATACATATTTAAAGCTTAAAGATTAATTATTCGGAATTTTGTAAGGCAAACTGGGATTTTAGGCTTCTATGGAAGTACCGCCACTGCCTTTAGGTGATATGAATGTGCCGGGTCTTACAGGGAACTTATTCTGGAACAATACTATAAGTCAGTTTATGTATTGAGTGTTTAGTCTGTGAGATGACAGGTCAAAAAATAAATTTTGTCTTTCGTACAGTTTATTATTGATATAGTAGAATAGTAAAAAAATATTATTAAAAGCCTCAATTCGGTGGTTGTTTGGAAACCATATGAAAGCCACACGTTTGATCATCAAACCGAGAAAATTGTATAATGCAGAATTTTGCTTCACATTTGGGTATTTATGATGAAAAGTTTGAGAAACCCGCGACACAACATTAAATTCTGTGCCTTGTTCTTAAAATACTTTTAACACTGTTGTAAAATATTTGTTTTGTTACAGAGCGAACATCATCCAACACGACACGTTCAAGTCTGGCAAGGTGAACACGGAGTCCGTGGCCAAGCCCGCCGTGCACAGGCCCGGCGCTGAAGGTGAGACTCTTGCTATACATCAATATTACCAGTAAATAATGCCTCATGCCATTGCCGGTACTTCCATAGAAGCCCAAAAGCCCAGCTTGCTTTACAAATTTCCGAATAATAATCTTTAAGCTTTAAACATTTGTTTAACAAAAGCAATTAATATAAATATAATATCCTGACCATACAGTAAACAATTATAAACTAAATATTACACAATTAACGTGTCACGCTTTTGGGCTTCTATAGAAGTACCGCCACTGCCTCATGCATCTTACAATTGCTGTACCGTATTTTTAAATTTAGTTATAAATTTGGTTTCTATTTGTAAACAAAAGCTTTAATCTTTTTTATTGATAGTCTGGAATTAAAGACACAATAAGTAGGTACTGTGTGATAAAAATAGTGGCCTATGATTTTCCTTGAGATGCCTTTTTGGTATAATTGCTTCAGCCATTTAGCTCTTAGCCATGGCCAAAAGTATTAGGCACCTTAAAATTTACGGGGTTACATAATATGTTTCGGGTGAAAAATAAAAGCTAGTTTTGTTATTTACACGTGTATATTTTATTGATTTTAATTCGATAAGTGTGAGTCAGATATTTATAATCTTTTTCCCTTGGACCATACTCCACAATGCACTTAATTTTGCCTAGCCAGTAAAAATAAAAAAAATATTCTAGGAGTCAATACTTTTTTTATTTGTATATTTACGTAAGGTACGTAAGAACTTAGAAGATAATAGTCTTTGATGAGTCAATTTCATTTCTACGTCACACACCTTGCCTGTAATAATTGCTTCACACCTTCAATTGATAGGAAGTGACGAATGATATGATGGCTTAGATATCTATGGTCTATATCCTGTTTGTATATACCATAGCAGGCTGTTAATTGATCAACACTTAAATATTTATCATTGTTGTTATATAAAAGTTCTTAGGTGTGTAGTCCGCCAACCCGCACTAGGCCAGCGTGGTGGACTAAGGCCTAAACCCTCTCAGTTGTAGATGAGGCCCGTGCCCAGCAGTGGAACGTATATAGGCTTATGATGAAGCATGAGGCATTATATATTTTTTTCAATATAATATATTGAATTATAGATATTTTAAAGCACACAGTGGCTTCCACACCCGTTGATTTGCGATGTACAAAGCTTGTTTGCTTGGCGCTAGGTGCGAAGCCGTTCGCCGTGGGACACATGACGGGCGCGCAGCAGACCACCGTCTCCGGACAGATCATTACGGGACACACGCCGCCCGCTGTCAGTATACACTCATTGTTTTGCAGTTTCTAGCTTACGTAGATACAGTGGAATCCGTTTATAATTACGTACGTCATAATAAGCGGACGTCATACAAAGCGTTTAGTGAAAAAAATATAGGTAAATATTTATTTTAATAGAGAAACATAACATATAAAATCAAAATAAAAATTGCACGTAATAAGTACTATACATGTATGTACATAATATGTACATTATGTATCTTTGTACAAATATTTTTCATATTTTGTAGTCGGGAATCAACGAAAATTGCAGACGGTAGAATAAATAATTATGTCGGCCATTATAACCGGACATAATTTATTCAAAATGGGTCATATTAAGCGACATGTAACTGTAAGTGAAGTCATTATATCCGACTTTTACGAAGGATTTTATATGAAAACCAAATTTCGTTGTGTAATATTTCATAATAGGCGGTTGGTCAATATAAGCGGAGTCATTATAAACGGATTCTACTGTATATAGTCTGTAGTATAAGTGTATAGTTTTTTTCTCCTTCGAACCGGATGTATGGAAAATGGACTGGAGATTTAAACGCGCCCATATGCGACTGATGGTGTTGAAACAAATAAATGTCATTTCATTTTGAAAAAAAAAATGTTCACTGATGAGGTCCTTTGAAGTATTAACCAGATGCAAATATGTAAATAATTATTATTTATGCTCTTTAATATTAAAGTTGTGTATATTTTATTGTTCCACGCTCTCTTTGATGGATTGTGATAGTCATCGAAATGTCATGTGTACGTAAATTTATTTACAATAATCAGTAAACAGTAATTTTATTAGATTTTTTGAAACTCATCGACATACATATTTCTCAACTAAAAAAATGATAATAGATTCAGCATTGCTATTCAATTTGAATTCTTAGTTATTCAGAAAGATATATTTTTTGGCAAAAATATATTTTCGCCTGCAAGAAATCGCCTACAGCGATAAGGCCGCCATTTGTGACACTACCTTATTTAGAGTTACTTATACCTGTGTTGTTTTTATTATATGGTGTACAATAAAGAATGAATAAATAAAAAGCGATAGTGTAATAATGTATAGTGCAAGTATATAAGCAGGTTTGGTGTGTGTGTGCGCAGGCGTCGCAGGTGCAGCAGACGCGCGTGACGTCAGTGCTGACGGAGCCGCAGCGCGCGCTGCTCACCACCATCACCTCGGGCAAGGAGATCATACGCCACACCGAGGAGGAACTCACCAGGGTACTACATCTTTTCTATTCTACACTTTTTTTATTTAGTAAATGGGGTTTCCGGGAACCTTAAATCGTTGGATAAATATAGAACCTGAAAATCATCATCAGCCCATATACGTCCCACTGCTGGGCACGGGTCTCCTCTGCAACTAAGAGGGTTTAGGCCTTAGTCCACCACGCTGGCCTAGTGCGGGTTGGCGGACAACACACCTTCGATATTCTTAAGAACTTTTAGGTGTGCAGGTTTAGAACCTGATATTAAAGAATGAAGTTTAACAAAGGTGAAGTTTAAAATAAGTGTTGGGATGTTATAGTATTAATTAAAATCCTGACTATAGTACAGGTGTTACGTTCGCGTATATTGAAGAAACTACTTAATAGTTTTTAATTGTGCTTTGACCTATAGTACTGATCTTAAAGTTTTTATGCAGTTTGCTAAGTTTTTATCGTCGTGTTTGTGGTAGTCGATGTCATATAATTTTTATTTGTCGTTAGGCGTCTCTGCCGGATTTGGGAGAGGATGCGGCGTCCGTGAAGTGGAAGCAAGTGACAATGGACACGAACAAGCAGGTGGTCACCTCGCAGATAGCTGCCATGAACGCCGCCACTGCGCAGGTCGTCACGCTCACTTCAGGTTAGTTATACATAGGATTTTTTGAATACGAAAAAAAATATACGGTATTACGCATTCTACGACTATAGAATATAATTTCAATGACTATTATGTTGGTTCCAACGTTATAGAGATATCTAAAAAAGTAAAATTTAGAACGACTGCCTCGTGGTCTCGCGGTACAAGTATGTGCCGTGCGATCTAGAGGTCCTGGGTTCGATTCCCGGGTCGGGCAAAGTGTTATTGGGTTTTTCCATTAGGAAATTCTCAGTAACAGCACGGAGTCTGGAAATGTGCCCGAAAAACGGCAATAGGCTCGCCCCCTATTACGTGGGACTGATACATACTTGGCGAAATGTGGGTGCAGAAATGCACCTCTGCCTACCCCTTCGGGGAATACAGGCGTGAGTGTATGTATGTAAAATTTAGAAATGTTAAAGTTAAATCAATTTTGACCGTAAATATTTAACATAACATCTTCATGAATATTTGATACTAAATAACAATTTCAATCTACCCAGGCCCAACGGAAGAAGTGGACCATACAGCAGTGGGCGCCGCCATCACCACCATCACCACCAACCTGCCGGAGATGACGAAGGGCGTGCGCATGATCGCCGCGCTCATGGACGACGGCGACAATGGAGACCGACTGCTAGATGCCACCAGGAAGCTCTGCTTCGCTTTCACTGACTTGCTGAAGGCGGCCGAGCCAGAGACTAAGGAGGTGAGAGGGCTATTAGATCATTTTGAAGTTGTATTAGGCCTTTATGAGTAAGAGAGCATGGTGGCATTATTGTGCCTACTGATGGGACGTAATAGTTAATTCTTGGCCATTGTCGATGGTATAGTAAAGTTATATTTGCACTTATCATTAAATGACTGTCGGTTTACTTAACCATACATATAAAGTAGGACAATGATTATAATATTGTATTGTGATATGAATGATTTTCTCAAAATGTTTATTCTTATTTCAGCCACGACAGAACCTCCTGAACGCCGCATCTCGAGTGGGAGAGGCGTCCACCACCGTCCTACACACAATCGGCGAGGAAACCGAAGAGGACAAGGAGACGCAGGTAACAGATAACACAGACCGAACTAGGCTAAGCAAGAAATCATTCCTGTACAGAAAACTTAACTATTGCTATGATAACTTTTATAACGTATTCTTTGGGCGGAACAAAGAGTTTGGCGATGATTTCGACTGTCCCGACGATTCGAAACCCGAGCCCAAGGTTAAGCACGATTATGGTGATGATGTCAAGCCTACTGTTATGGTAGGCAGTGACAGCAAAATGGACGATGATGATGGGATATACGAGGATATCGATACGAGTAGGAATTGGAGCGGGCTAGATGTTATCCAAGAAGAGTCGGATAGCGATTATTATAGAAGTTTGGATTATTGTAACACGCTCCTTAAAGCCGGCAAGCCAGTCACTATTGAGGACATAAACCAGTTTAGGAATAGCAAGAATGACCTCAACAAAGTTGGCAATGTTGATGTGGATTCTATTTTGGAGGACTGTGAAGGGTACCTCGATGAAAAAGTCGATAAATTAACGGATCTCAAGAAAGATTCATCGATCAGTTCGTCAAATGAGAACGACAAAAAGTCGAGCGACTATGAGATGATAGGCGATTATTTACATAATCCTAAATTATACCCTAAAAATACTATATCCGATAAAATATACAATTTCAAAAAAGATTTCACAAATCACGATTACGCTAACATCAATTTCGATAGACCGAAACACGAGTACGCGAATATTGACTTTAATAGACGCACGAAAAACGATTTGCTCCGCGAAAAGTTCTTCTTGTCCAACAATATCGATAAAAACGACATCAACGATCAGTTTAATCGATATAAGGAGAAGAAAATCGAGTGCCATAGCATCAGAAACGACATAACAAAATCGGGGTCGGACGTAAAAGTTTCTGGTGCCTTAAACATGAAAATATTTAATCTGGATAGGTACAACAGAGAATTGAAGACCACGGAAACGTTCATGCAAACTGCAGAAGCTAGTTTCACCAAAAACGAAATTAGCAAACTTAGACAGGACGGTTTCGAGAATTTCGTTAAGAAAAGTGAGAAATATTACACTAGCGAAGTGAGGGATAGACAGACTGAAGTATTGAATAATGGTAAAGAGGCCAAAGGCAAGACTGAGATTCGTATATTCTATAATCCGACATTTAGAGCCACCGGGGACAATGTGAAAGGCTTCTGCCCATTCTGTAAGCGCAGATGTCCGCGCACCGAAGAGAAGTGTTGTCGACAATGCGTCTGCCTAGAGACTGAGTTGAAAGCTATATGGAAAGAGCACTGGCTAAATATTCTATGTTTCTTGTCGCTAATATTCGTGTTCTTAGTGCTGCTATTGCAGTGTTTCATTCCTAATGATTGCGCTAGGGAGAGTGAGGGACAGACGGATAGTCATAATGGTACCGGTTGCAATGACTATTGGCAGATGTGGTAAATGTTTGCTAGGAATAGATACGGTGCTAGGTTCACTAAGAAACGTCGATTTAGTTTTATTAAATCACTTAATTTTTCGGTATGTTTGCACGGTATTTTTCTATTTATTTTTAATAGGTTTGGGTGTTTTAGTCACAAGTATATTAAGTTACTATTCACCGTTCAAAATACGGTATTTTATTATCATTAACGACATACTAATGTTGTAGATTTGAAGTTTTACCTAATTTAGTCGGATTGGTATAGATCACATTAAATTACAAATTAAAATTACTAATATGTTATTGATCGACTCTCGTTTTTAAATTTGGTAAATATTGACACATATTTTTCGTTATATTTTCAACATCCACAGAAATAGTCCAAAATTTATGTATTCTAATTTTGGGTCAAAGTGATTATCGTTCACTTTTCATATTTCTACATATTTCACGACTCAGTATTATGTTCCACATATCAATGCTTTCGCCCACATGTTCTATGCGAACATTCTAAAAATGAACGAATGAAAGAATGGATTGTTTTATGTGTGTGTAATCGTCATTCGTTTTCCTTATAGCTTTCAGGATTTCATAGTAAGCTTGTAAACAATTATATAGATCAAGTTGGATATTGATAAATGATCCTGTAGTTAATTACCACATTATCTGGATAAGAATGTCATCATTTTGCAATATCTTATCGATAGAATACCAATTAAGACTACAGAAAAATCTTACTTAAACATCCGGAACTATCGAAACAAGTAATTTAAATAAAGGGCAGCTTAAAATATTATGTCTGTTTTGGAGAGCCGAAAAAAGGCCATATTACGGCTATGTTATACATAGCCCTGTGCCCTATGTTGAAATGTCCTTGTCACAGGACAAAGTTTTTAAGGGAATGATTGTGGTGTAAGAGGGAATCACGATTTAGACTAAATGGTTTTGTAAGTTTAATGCGTCTAACAAAAGGGTATAATGAAATTCCTAATATTTTTAACATGAAATATATTTACCGCAATGAAAGTTCCTTTTCGAATCTCTAATTCTCGTTTTGCTGTCTTTTTCCTCGCAATATTTAATTTAGGATTAATTTAAAATCGTTTTCGATTTCATTTCGAATGCAATATTTTCGCAAAGACAAAATTACTTATGGGAAAAGACTGCGTAATGACATTATGTTATTTAAATTATTCTAGTTTTTAGGCGTTATTAAAATTTAACTTTTTAACGAATGGCTAGTGAGAGTCTTGCCATATGAGTTCGTTTTTTTTTTATATTCGATGGATCCGGGACTAATGGGGTGAATGACATTAACAAACAAAATTTTGGCTCCATGTTCAGATAAAAATATTGTAACATTTTGAATCAGAATCTCTTCGGTATCACAAACACTCAGACACGAAATAATTTCTGTGTCAGTCAAATATTTCACAAATGATGTTTTTATTTATTTTCAAAAAAAAGAAATTTTAGAGTTAATCACAAGACAATTAAAAAATCTGCGAAGTAAATTATACAAATGGAATGCTAGAAGTTATTGTTCTTATACTGACCCCATTGTTGAAACGTAATATTTTATTGCGCTAGTATTTGTAACATATCCCTGTTAGTCCCGGATTCGTTTTCTTAGTATGTGGTCATGTACTAACCAAACGGTTAGGTTTAGTTGTAGAAATGTAGGTTAAGAAACATTTGACTTATGAAATAGTGACACAGTAAGCATAAAGAATTCGACACTACATATACTAAATATATTTTTCCATTGTGTTGCTATTTCTAAGCGTTGAATCCGTCATTTTTTAAATAAGTTGGTAATAAGGTACACTTTTGTTTTGGGTAACAATATTTTTAAATGCTTGCTTAATTCTAGTCTTTTACGATTTTTTTTAATATTTATTTTTCGTTGTATCAACTAATTCGGCAGCTAATCGTTATTAAATTATTTAACTGTGTTAATTTTGTTCAGTATTATTGGAGTCTAAATGCAGCTAACTATGCAATTAATTGTGATTATTTTGTCTTTGTTTTTCTTTTACACGGGAAGAGTACAAAAATGTGTTGCCATAAATTATACATATTTTTTTAATATTTCCAACTAAATGCAAATAATTTTAAATTACTCGCATTTAGTTTGTTAATATATTTTCTTATTTTACTTTTTTTTGTCATACACTGTCGGACAAAAATATCGGATTTATTTTATTGAAAATCTAAACTTGTAACAATTTACACAAGACCTATTTTTTGATATTACATATTTTCATGATGTCCCTTTAAAATTAATTATGATGTAATTTGCTTATATCAACTTTACACTTAAGTATCATTAGAATCTCAAAAATAAGACTGACTAAATAGTCATTTATATTATTAACATAATTTTGAGGTTACAATAACTTGCCATTTTGCCATCACATTTGAGCCAATTGAAAGTATATTTTTATATTTCATTCCGATATATTTGGCCGACATTACAAGTTGACTGGTTGTGGGATATATTAGTATTTTATGTTTTTTTTTTTGTCACTGCCGCGAAATATTTTTGTTGAATTACATTTTGCTTTTTACTTTGGTATTTTTATTTTCAACTAACTGTCTGTAAAATGAAAGTAGTGACAAAATTTGACTCGACTAATATACCCCATGACTGCTATTGAAATGGGCTTCTTAAGCCTAATGGTATTGTGCGAAATATAAGCATAAATGTGTCGTGGGTTCAAGTCCCATGTGATATCAATTGGGATTGGGCTGTAAGGGTGTATATAATATATATATGTTCATAACACTGACGATTCCCGAAAACTATGTAAATATCAGCGGACATTATATTTTAATGACAAGGCGTCATTCCTCACAAATCGAGCCGTTTTAATTAACATCGATATGTCCATATTAATTGGTTACTAAAAATATTGGTCGATTGATGCAAGACGAGATGTCTATAATTGATATTTATTATTACATTCAATCAATAATAAATGAAAATAAAAAAATATATTTCTCCAAATTCATATAGATTTCGGGCTAGTTTTGTGTTAGGAAATACTCAGATGCAGCATGGAGTCTGGATTTTTTGAGTCAGAAAGCATAAAATATTATTACAAAGGATACTTTGGATCTCGGAAATATATTAAAAGTAAATATTAGTCACTTATTTTTATTCTTTTCGGGTTTATTTTTACGTAGTAGGCAAAAACTAGTCATATTCATTGAAGTAAGAATAAAGATTTTATCGAACTAGACAGAATCTGTTTTACAATCCTCCTTTCGTATTAAGCGCCTCTTTGTTTATGTTTGTATGTTGTGTTTGTAACATGTGAGTATTTGCTCGATGGAGAACGGTAGGCGCATGCCGTTTTATCTCGACTCTTATACGATTTACTGTATTTTATTAGTTAAAATATTTATTTCACCGTACGATTAGTGTTGAATGAATGGATACGCTTGCGTGAAAATTAATGGCTTGAAATAATACATGCGTTTGCGGAATCCCACGGTTTGGCGCTATATATGTAGACTGCCTGTCTTAACATAATACGTATTAGTTTGTTTGTAGTTAGATTTCTTAAAATCACACTGTTTGAATAAAATAAATATTTTTCTAAAAAAGGTTGTTCAACATAATTTTAACAACACAGTATTTTTTTGTATAGAAATGCTTAAAGTACTAACTTTCAGCCATATTTAAGGATGTTTTAAATATTTTTTAGATAACAAATGTGATGTTAACGTGTGCACTTTTCGCTCAGGTTGTCGCTAAACTCCTAGGACTATTTTAAAATGGAACTAATGTTCAAATCACATTTTTTTTACTTTTTTTTTCTACAGGACATCCTCCTGTCTCTGGCGAAAGCAGTGGCTAACACCACTGCAGCGCTCGTGCTGAAGGCGAAGAACGTGGCCGCGCAATGCAAAGACGATCAGCAACTGCAGAACAACATCATCGCGGCGGCCACGCATTGCGCCCTCGCTACCAGCCAGTTGGTTGCTTGCGCTAAGGTAAGATACTATATGACGGGATCATGAGTTCTTGAGATACAAATATATTAAAGGGTTTAAAAAGAACATCCTATTACTGTAGGTAAAAAGAAATTCTTGCTGAAATAGCTCAATACACATTCTAATCCACGCTCTTGTCATTCTTGTATATGTATAAAAGCAATGACTATATATTTCAGAAAAATTATTAATAACAAATAAAAATGAAATTTTTTTACAGTCATATTGCATAATATTGTAATGTAGTGGTAGTTTAAAAACACACACGACACAAAAAACTTTTCTTTTTCATTCTATTGTATACTTTGTTTACATGTACCTTTTAACAAGTTCCATAATCATCAGCCCATACCTATACATCCCACTGCTGCCCTACAAGTGAAAGGGTTAAGTCGACCACCTTGGGCCAAAATTACATAATATCAATAGTTACAATAGGTACAAGTATGTGCCGAGCGATCTAGAGGTTTTGGGTTCGATTCCCGGGTCGGGTAAAGTGTTATTGGGTTTTTCCATTAGGAAATTCTCAGTAGCAGCACGGAGTCTGGAATTGTGCCCGAAAAACGGCAATAGGCTCGCCCCCTATTACGTGAGACTGATACATACCTGGCGAAATGTGGGTGCAGAAATGCACCTCTGCCTACCCCTTCGGGGAATACAGGCGTGAGTTTATGTATGTATGTATGTATTATTGTCATAATAAAAGTTGTCACGTTGTGTGTGTAAGGTGGTGGCCCCGACGCTGCACAACCCCGCGTGTCGCGAGCAGCTGATGAGCGCGGCCCGCCAGGTGGCGCAGGCCGTGGACCGCCTCGTGCACGCGTGCCGCCCCGTGCCCGCGGCCGCCGAGCCGGGAGTGGAGCAACTCACCGTCGCCGCGCACAGAGTCTCCGAGGAGCTGGAGAGACTGCTCGCCCATTGCGAACTTGGTGAGTGTTGAGGTGATGTTTCGATAACGGATTTGTGTTGAATCGTCTGTTTCTGGTCAATTGAGTAGGAAAATTTTTGATCTATTAATTAATTAGGTTACCTGCATAAAATTCTTATATCAAAAAATAAAATTTTATAAACATAAAATAGTTACGATTCATAGTTAAAGTTTATAGTCCTATCTTATCTTTCTTTAAGTAGGAGAATGGGAATAATAATATTACCATAGAATACACTTTTACATTTTTTAAGGGGTTATAGAACTGTATGTCACTACCCGGTTTTCGAAGTTGTGTTTGTATTCACAAATAATTATCACTTACTTTAACTGTGAAGGAAAACATCGTGATGAAACTTGCACACCTAAAAGTTCTTAGATGTGTAGTCCGCCAACCCGCAGTAGGCCAGCGTGGTGGACTAAGGCCTAAATCCTCTCAATGGTAGAGGAGGCCCGTGCCCAGCAGCGGGACGTATATGGGCTGATGATGGTGATGATGATGGTGTTGATGAATATTAACTGGATCAATAAAAGCAATATGTATGTGTGCGTAGAGCGCGGCGGGCAGGCGTGGTCCCGCTCGCGCGCGGTGGAGAGCGTGCTGAGCGCGTGGGAGCGCGTGGCCGACGCGGGGGACGCGGGCGAGCTCGTGCGCCACGCCAGGCATCTGGGACAGGCCACCGCCAGGCTCATCACCGACATCAAGGTACCACTCATCATTTCACATACACACATACATACATAACCTCACGCCAATGGCGGTACTTCCACAGAAGCCCAAAAGCGTTACACGTTAATTGTGTTATGTCTAGTTTATAATTATTTATTGCGGGGTCAGGATATTCTCATTTATATGTCAAATTACCTTTGTTAAATAAATGTTTGAAGCTTAAAGGTGTTTATTTGGAATTTTATACGGCAAGCTGGGCTTTTGGGCTTCTATGGAAATACCGCCACTGCCTCACTCCTATATTCCCCGAAAGGATAAGCACAGGTCTGTCTGCACCCACATTTCGCCAGGTATGTATCAGTCCCACGTAATAGGGGGCGGGCCTATTACTCGGTTTTCAATTTCTCGGGCACTTTTCCAAACTCTGAGCTGCTACTGAGAATTTACTAATGGAAAAACCCAATAACTCTTTGCCTGACCTGGGAATCGAACCCAGGACTTATCTAATGTCGAATATTTTCTTAACTAGATTTTAATGGGATTTGAATTTTATAAAAATAATGCCACAAAATTTAAACTTAATAAACAGATTCATACGTCATTTCGCAAAGTTGATAATATGCTAACTTGTTAGAACGATTACAATATTAATTCTATCTTCAATTTCAAATCATCTGTATTGCTCAATTCCCACAAAAATTCTACCTTATATTTGGTTGGTTTAGTTTAATGTAGCTTGTTTTCAATTATATAGACGGAGGCGGAAGCATCATCATCAGATTCCCAGCGCAAACTGTTGGCAGCTGCCAAACTGTTAGCTGATGCCACAGCTAGAATGGTTGAAGCAGCCAGACAGTGCGCCTCCTCGCCACAGGTGAATAACTTCAACAATATTTTGATTACAAGCTTATATTCATGGTTTCTTTTAATCTAAATTCATATCTCTGTTTTTATTATTCAATAATACTTACAAAGTATTTGTTAATAATTACGAGTATCAATAAATAATAAATAAATAAATACACCCAACTCTTACATACATAGTTCTGACCCCACACAAAGATCAAGTCTTGTGTCGTGGGTATCAGACTACGAGTCTTTTCGGTCTCACAAGTACCCAGACCCGAAACAAATATTTGTGGATGATACAAACATTTAAATATATAATAATATTATTGATCCTTCGAGTCGGATAATACTGAATCATTTTTTTAATTACAATTTCCGTGTTATGTCGACATTTTAATATGAATTAACACGAGTAAATGAAATTGTAAAGGATCGCGAGAAACAAGAAGCGCTTCGGCGAGCGGCCGAAGAGTTGCGCTACATCACCGCGGACTACGCGCAGGGACAAGACATCGTCGGGTCGCAAGTCGCCAGGCTACAGGTATTCTCTCGTTTCAAAACCCCAGGCGCACACCTCTGACTTTTCGAATTTATGTGTGTATTCACAATGAATTATCACGTACTGTAACGATGAAGGAAAACATCGTGATGAAACCTGCACACCTAAAAGTTCTTAGGATTTTTTTAGGTGTGTAGTCCGCCGACCCGCACTAGGCCAGCGTGGTGGAATACGGCTTAAACTCTCTCAGTTGTAGAGGAGGCCCGTGCCCAGCAGTGGGACGTATATGGGCTGATGATGATAGTGTTCGTGTGTATATAATATTCTAAACACACGTATGTATGTGCTACTAACTTACTTAACAGGAGAGCGCTCGTCAAGCTACATCCAGCGCCACACAACTGATCACTTCAGCGCAGAACGCCACGCAGTACAACACCAACAAATATTCACAGGTAAATTGTTCCCGTTACCTGTTTGTTTTATTTAACGCATCCACGTTCCTTTGGGTTTAATTAAGTGTCATAGAAAGAGTTTGATCGCCTTGTTGAACTATAGTGTTGGGTTTTTAGAAAATTATCAGTAACGACATAGGGCTTGTGAATTTACCCCAGTAAAAGGCATTAGGTTGGCCTCTTGTTATGTTGAAATTAAAATATAATAAAACATAAAATAGTAATAATAATATTAAATAAATTCACCTAACAGTCACATACATAGTTCCGACCCCACATTAAGATAGAAGTCTTGTGTCGTGATTCTCAGAAATTACGTAAAATTTTTCATACACCTAGACCCGAAACAAATATTTGTGGACCACACAAACATTTGTCTCGGTGCGGGGATCGAACCCGCGGCCTCTCGTTTTGCAAGCTGATATCTAGCCAACTACGCCACGGGGCGGCCTAAAAATCACACTTATACTTTTACTTTAAGCAAAAGTATGTGAGCAAAGTATCAATAGGCTTTAAATAATGTAAAGTAATTGTATACTTATTTTTAGGAGACACTGTTGGAGGAGTGCAAGATCTTGCAGGAGCAGATCCCGCGCGTGATGGACGCCGTGAAGGTGTCCACGCACAAGCCCACCGAGGCCGCCGCACGCCTCGACCTCATCTCCGCTTCAGAGACGTTCTTGCAGGTACACATTAGTTTCAATGATAATAGACATTTTTTAGGACAAAGATTGAAGGAGTTGGGGTGGAAATAGTGAAAAATCGATTATTGCAATAGAAAAATCAACAGAAGAAGAAGTTCTAGAAGTTCTGGGTTCGATTCCCACAATAGCTCCTGGCTCCTATTGTATAAGACATAAAACATATAAGCAAAAATTAACAGCTGTATCTTGTACAAGCTATTGCTAAATATGGGGTGGTTATTTTACCATGTCTCTATAAAACAGTCGGTGACAGCTCCGTGGCGCAGTCGGCTAAACACCAGCTTGCGAAACGAGACGCTGCGGGTTCGATCCCCGCACCGAGACAAATGTTTGTTTCATCCACAAATGTGAGACCGAAAAGTCTCGTAGTTTCCGATACCCACGACGCAAGACTTGTATCTTAGTGTTTCGTCAGAACTATGTAAGTGACTGTTGGGTGTATTTATTATTTATACAAATATTGTGTGTTTGTGCAGAGGAGCGGCAACGCCATCACAGCGTGTCGCGGCGCGCTGCCCACCGTGGGCGAGGCGCCCACCGCCAAGCACCTCGCAGACACCGCGCACAGGTTCACCACCGCGTGCGCTGATCTCAGGTATAAACCTACATACATACATACATAAACTCACGCCTGTATTCCCCGAAGGGGTAGGCAGAGGTGAATTTCTGCACCCACATTTCGCCAAGTATGTATCAGTCCCAGGTAATAGGGGGCGAGCCTATTGCCGTTTTTCGGGCACATTTCCAGACTCCGTGCTGTTACCGAGAATTTCCTAATGAAAAAACCCAATAACACTTTGCCCGACCCGGGAATCGAACCCAGGACCTCTAGATCGCACGGCGCATACTTGTACCGCGAGACCACGAGGCAGTATAAACCTATAGGTACTTTATAGTTTGTGGACACCATTTTCCATAATTATCAGTTATTTTTTAATAATGATACGTAATTCAATATTGACGAGTGGAGCTTCAAAGTAATATTACAAAAATACGTTTTTATCACATGTTAGTAAATATTTTATAAATGACTAGCTTTTGCCCGCGACTCCGTCCGCGTAGACTACAGGGTTGGGTTCAGAATGAAAATAAGTTGTAGTCTATTTTACTCCACAGAGTCCCATTTATGTCCATATCAAAAATCGTTTACATCGGTCAAATGATTTAATCGTGAAAGCGTAACAGAAATACTCGTATAGCTACAGTCGTCTACACGTTGTTTCATCATTCTAGCTTCAAAAATGACTAATTTCCACACAAACTTTCACCCCTATTTTTATTTTACCCCCTTAAAGGTACATTTTTTTTACAAACTTTGAATGTCATATTTATTTATATCTAATCAACAAAAATAAGTTTCAAGCTTCTAGCTTTAAAAATGACAATACTTCCATACAACTATTCATCCCCCTTTAAAACCCCTTTTCCTTGATGAAAAGTAGCCTATGTCCTTTCTCAGAGTTTAAACTATCTGTGTACCAAATTTCATTTAAATCGGTTCAGAAATTTTAGCAGGAAAGCGAGACAGACAGACAGAGTTACTTTCGCGTTTATAATATTAGTAAGGATAAGGATTTAAAAAAATAGCCTATGTCCTTTTTTAAGGTCTCATTTTTGTCCATACCAAAAATCATCCAAATCAGTCAAAATGGTTTAGGTGTGAAAGCATAACACAGGCAGTGTTACTTTCGTATTACAATATATGCTCATCCCACGGGAACCCTTCATATTCCCGGCATAAAACGTAGGTTATGTTACTTCATAGTGTCCCATTTATATTCATACCAAAAATCATATAAATCGGGTGAATAGTATAGACGTGAAAGCCCATTCCTACGGGAATACTACATTTTCCGGGATAAAAAGTATCCTATGTTGCTTCAGTGGGTCCTATCTACCCCCATACTAAAACTCATCTAAATCGTCAAATGGTTTAGGCGAGAAAGCATAACACAGGCAGCGTTACTTTTGCATTACATTATATGCTCATCCCACGGGAACCCTACATATTCCCGGGATAGAATATAGTCTATGTTACTTCATAGGGTTCTATTTAAGTCCATAGCAAAATTCATATGAATCGGGCGAATATTTTAGGCGTGAAAGCCCATTCCCACGGGAATACTACATTTTCCGGGATAGAAAGTATCCTATGTTTCTTGGGTGGGTCCCATCTACCCCCATACTAAAAATCATCTAAATCGGTCAAATGGTTTAGGCGTGAAAGCATAGCATAGGCAGTGTTACTTTATATGCTTATCCCACGGGAACCCTACATATTCTTGGGATAAAATATAGTCTATGTTACTTCATAGGATCACATTTATGTCTGTAAAAGATTTCATTCATATCGGTCAAACGGTTTAGGCGTAAAAGCAGAATATTGACAGAGCTACTTATACCCATTCCCACGGGAATACTACATTTTCCGGGATAAAAAGTATCCTATGTTCTTTCCCAGGCTCCACCCTATCTGTGTACCAAATTTCATTTAAATCGGTTCAGTAGTTTTAGCAGGAAAGCGAGACAGACAGACAGACAGAGTTACAATCGCATTTATAATATTAGTAAGGATATAGTTAATAAAGAATGGAATGTATTTATTCCAGTTTTTTTACATCTATTATAATTTAATAATCGGTAAAACTTACAATGTTGTTTGGTAAAATTATTTTCATTTTTAAAAAGTATTTTGATAAAATCGTCTTCGCAAATTGTTTCCTTACTGGACTTCCACATTTTTTTCTAAACTTGATATTCGTTTATTTTTATAGTTTTGTGTGATTTATATTTAATTTATTCCCTAGCTAAAGAATCAATATTTCTGTAACAGATCGGCAGTAAGTCGAGCGCGCATCTCGAACAAGGGTCTGGAGATGGACGCCGCTGCAGAGATCATTCGTTCGCTGCAAGGAGAGTTGGACGAACTAGAGGAGGCTCTCAGAGCCTTCGACCTCAAGCCGCTGCCCGGACAAACTGTAAGTCCAAATTTTGTAGAACTTATTAAAATTCCGATCACAGAACAATACATAGCGTAAAAACTTTGAAAAAAGACTAACTTACATTCTTTACATTTTATTAGCGCCTTTACTAAAAGTCATTAAAATTGTATAGAATGTTATTATCGCATTTAATTTTGTTAGTTTGGCCAGTCGCATTAACTATAAAATGCGACAAAATATTATACGCACCGAGACAAATGTTTGTGTGATCCACAAATATTTATTGTTTGGGTGTTTGTTCGACCGAAAGGCCTCTCGTAGTTTCTGAAACCCTTTATTTAGTGCGGGGTCGCAGTCTATAGAAGCCCAAAAGCGTTACACGTTAACTGTGAAATGTCTAGTTTATAATTGTTTATTGTGAGCTCAGGATATTCTCATTTATATGTCAAATTCTTTTTGTCAAAAAAAAGATTTAAAGCTTAAAGATTATTATTCGCGATTTTGTTAGACAATCTGGGCTTTTGGGCTTCTATGGAAGTACCGCCACTGGGTCAGAAGTATGTAGTGACTATGTGTGCATTGATTTGTATGCCACGTGTCAGGCGGAGTGGGCGAGCAGCACGCTGCGCACGTCGGGTCGCGCGGCGGCCGCGGCCACGGCGCAGCTGGCGGGCGCGGCGCGGCTGGGGGAGGCGGGCGCGGGAGGGGGGCGCGCCGCCGCCGACCTCGCCGCCGCGCTGCGGGACTTCTCCGCAGGCATCCGCGCCGCCGCCGCGCACGCGCCCGCGCACGCGCACCCGTACGTACCGACTCCGCAACCATATGTACATACACACATCATCATCAGCACATATACGTACCACTGCTGGCCACAGGCCTCTTCGACAACTGAGAGGCCTTTGTCCATAACGGTGGCTTAGTGCGGGTTGGCAAACTACACATCTAAGAAATGCCTAAGAATGGTTATGCATTAAAAGGTCATGCTTGTAAATGTATCAGTTAAGGAATGTGGTGTCACTTCGAACAATCTATAGAAATTAGTCAAAATAGACGGCGTAACATCAATATACTAGAAGTAAAATCTTAATTTTGACATAAAATATATCCGTCAAAATATTTCGCATTTTACCGATATGAAAACTTAATGTCTTATTATACTTTTCTCATAATATTCGGATCTATTTTAATAACGTCATTATAACTACAAAATATTTTTATAAATAGGATGATAAGCTCCGGTCGCCATGTGCTCCATTCATCGCTGACGATGGTGGAGACTGTAAAGAAGTACATGAGCACATCCGAGCAGGTGGACGCCGTAGCCATCGCCTCTATAGCCAAGGACATTTCACAGGTTAGTACCAGTACAATTCACAATTGACACTTTATTATACTCTTGAAATCTTTGTATTTTTTTCAGTAAAAAATATAGAAAACTTTCACGTTTCCTATATCCGACATTAACACATGACCTGAAGGATAGAATAAATATATATCATGTGAGTAAATATACTATGTGTTCCACAGGGTCTAGATCATACTATGGACGCAGTGCCGTCACACGCGGAACTCGATCTTGCCATGGAGAACATCAACGAGACCCTCAATATCCTCAACATGGGAGAGTTCCCACCCACCGATAGTAGCTATGGGTAAGTACTATTTGTGTACTAAGTATAGTGGCTACCGTCAGCTAATAACAAAATAAAACAGACATTTTCCTTAAAAGTAAAATTCGCCTTGATTCACGTTTTCTGAAAAATTCAGTCTGGTATCAACAGCTTCAATTTGTACAATTTTAAGTTTGACAGTCCGTTAATAAGTAACGTTTCAATTGGTTTCTGTTTCTTTTTTTAGATAATAATCATTGTTCTAAAATATAAAGGGACCAAATCATTAAAATGTAATATGTTGTTACAGTGAACTACAAACGGAATTAAACTCAGCGGCAGTGGGTCTCAACACTGCTTCTTCGGAAGTTGTGCAGAGTGTGGAAGAGCCGGCCGCGCTGGCTGAGAGCAGCCAGCACTTCGGACAAGCTTTCAACAGGCTTCTAGGAGTTTCCATGGAAATGGCCGGACAAACTGAGGTGAGGCAATCAGTTCAAATTATTGATAGTTTTGAAAGCCCTACCATAGGATTCTATTACCTGGTATTAAATAAAATGTCTTTTAGTATCCATCAATGTAAAAAAATCGGACAGTTCTATTAAATTTATCGATAAAAAACTTGTTACACAATCGCAATTTATCGATAAAAAAATTGTTACACAATCGAAAATTGCCGATGAAAAAAATTGTTAAACAATCGCAATAATAATTACTATGTTTATTGTGCAGGATCGTGAGGTGCAGTCTATGATGGTGAACTCGATGAAGTCTGTAACAGTGAACTCATCCAAACTGCTTGGCACAGCCAAGTCTGTCAGCCAGGTGAGTGGTGCATTACTTTGAACATTGAATGTTATGGATATATAATCGATGATAATAATCGATACTTTAAAAAATGTTTACTATAATCGACTATGTTAATGACAGGATTTGACACGCCCCAACGCTAAGAACCAACTGGCAGCCGCAGCACGCGCCGTTACAGACAGCATCAACCGTCTGGTTAGTAGAAAGTCATTTTAAAAACCCCCTTTGTATTTATTATTTTTGTATGTGAAATATATTAACATTTTTTTTTAAATAAACGTAAAGTAAAATATACAATAATTTACAATACGAAATACATTTAAATTAGGTTATAACTGTGTTTATAAGTAACTCGAATCCCCCCGAACACACACAAGCGGGTTTTTTTATTGTCTCTCAGTGCCTACATTCACTCCCTCTCCATTTACATTGGAATGACAGTAGCGCCATCTGCCGTAAATTTGTCGTACCAACTCAGAAATCTTCTTTGGTTCATGCACAACTTTGGTAAAGATCATCACATGATCAAATGCATAGTTTACGATTGTATAAAGGTCATACAGACAAATATTCATTTTTATATAAATAGATTAATAAGTGTTGAATTGATTACGGCTATAAGCGTTGATAGAAACATGATAGTATGTTTGGTTGTGCGCGCAGGTGGACGTGTGCACGGAGGCGGCGCCGGGGCAGAAGGAGTGCGCGGCCGCCATCCGCAGCATCCAGAGCACGCGGCCGCTGCTCGGCGCGCCCACGCAGCCGCTCAGCGAGCTCGGCTACTTCGCCTGCCTCGACTGCGTCGTCGAGCACAGCAAGAGCCTCAGTCAGTACCCACACGTGCCTATTCTACACTCTACACTAATGACAAAACTACTTTCGAGTGACGTCACTCACAAAATAAATATAGCTATCGACTTTTGGGAAGCATACATTAATTAGTTATCTTATTTTTGACAGATTTAGGTTTTTACTATAAAATTTTGTATTCATCATCAGTCCAAATACGTCCCACTGCTGGGCACGGGCCCCCTCTACAACTGAGAGGGTTTAGGCCTTAGTCCACCACGCTGGTCTAGTGCGGATTGGCGGACTACACACCTAAGAAATTCCTAAAAACTTTTTAGGTGTGCAGGTTTTATCACAATGTTTTCCTTCACCGTTAAAGCAAGTGATAATTCATTGTGAATACACACATAACTTCGAAAAGTCAGAGGTGTGTGCCTGGGGTTTGAACCTACAACCGCCGAAATTCTCGACCGCGCGCCTAAACCTCGAGGCCATCACTGCTTTTTTTTTAATTTTGTATATTATTAATAAAATATGTAGTAATAGTAGTGGCAGTTCGTGTAATAATGGTAGTTGTTCTGCAGGCGAGGGCATGTCTGGCATGGCCGGCAGCGCCAAGCGCGGCGAGGCGGAGTCGTTCTGTCGCTCGGTGGCCGGCGTCGGCAACGCGGCGCAGCAGCTCGTCGAGTGCGCCGCACACGCCGCATATCTGGTAACCAACCCGACAGAGATTCTAAAAGCTTGTTTAAATGTCGAAACAACAACAATATGATTAGCATTTGTATGGTAAATTATATCTCCTAATAACAATGCTGTAAGAAAAATAAATATTTGAATTAAGCATATTTCTTAATTTCTTTATTATATTTGTTGCAAGAGTTATGACACTCACCTAATAACACAATGCGTACTTTTCGTTATTTCCACGGAATAGCAAAAATCGTATTTCGTCAGTTAATATTCAATTTAGACAACGGAGATAACCGATTTTTGTTCGAATTTGTACAAAGATTTTTTTGAAAGTGTATTTTTACGTGTTTTAGATGATAAGTTATGTATGTGTGTGTGTGCAGGTGGCGGTGTCGGACGAGACGAGTGTGGCGGGGCGCGCGGGGCCGGTGGACCAGGCGCAGTTCGCGCGCGCCGCGCAGGCCATCGACCACGCCTGTCGCGCACTGGCCGACTCCGCCACCAACCAGCACCAGGTTCGTACCACGCCGCATTGCAACTGCATTCATCAAATTCAAGTCTCCATATTTAAATTTTATGTAAGCGAATTACACGTCTAATTGACAGGTTTATCTGCCTTTCAATGATATAATTTATGAACAGATCAATTATTAGGGTCAAAAAAGGACAAAGATATTGATTTATTTGTTTATATGGTCACAAAAAAATAAATTGTCATAACAAAAAGTCGCATTAGTTTCTTGATGCAATGCTTAAAGAAGTCGTCCTTTAAGAAGCAAAGACATTAGACATAAATAATTTGGCCTCAATAAATAAAAGAGCCTAATAAAGCAAAAATATCATATATTTTCGATAAAATAGTGGGTAAGGTCGGTTTTTACGGTGAATATTGATGCAGGTGCTGTCAGCTGCAACGGTGATCGCTAAACACACCAGCGCTCTATGCAACGCTTGCCGCGTGGCCTCGGGCAAGACCGCCGAGCCTCAGGCCAAGAGACACTTCGTGCAGGCCGCCAAGGACGTCGCCAACTCCACCGCCGCGCTCGTCAAGGAGATAAAGGCGCTCGATACAGACTACAGCGAGGTACGAATTGATGATATTGATATTTATTAAGGAAATTATTCCGTGATATCCTCAAAGGCCGGCAACGCACCGATGATTCCTCTGGTATTGTGGGTGTCCATCGGCGGTGTTGACCACTTAACATCAGATGGCTCACTAGCTCGTTTGCCTCCTTTCACATAAAAATAAAAAGATATTTGCTATAATGAAGTTTTAAAACAATATTTTTGGCTAATATTTCTTTGATACTAAATTCAGCTTTAATTTAATGTAATCATAATTTGATTATTAGAATATTATTTAGGCTCTTTTTATTAATCGTGATGTTTTTGCGTAGTACACCTTCTGTATCATTTATTAAGCTAAATAAATCAGGACAATCAAATTACTATACTTAACATAAATAATATTATAGAAAACTCTTCAAAGGAAGTCTGGTTTTGAAATGCTTTATAAATATAAATGTTAAATTATATATTTTTAACAATAATTGTACTTGTTGCACAGGAGAATCGTGCTCGTTGCGCGGCGGCGACGGGTCCCCTGCAGGATGCAGTGCGTTCTCTGTGCCAGTTCGCAGACAGTCCAGAATTCGCTTCCATCCCAGCCAGGATCTCGCCGCAAGCCAGGCTCAACCAGGAGGCCATCCTCGACTGCGGCAGGTATGATATAGAATTATTCGATGTTTATTACCTAATACTTGAACTGAAATTTATAAAATTGTGACAATGTTGTTGTATGTTTATGAAAAGAAATAGTAATAATATTGCACTTTTGTTTTCTAAAGATGTTATTTACCAAAACTAATAATATTAACATAGTCTATAAAACCTAGTAAAGGTCGAAATCCTATGTGCCCATATTTATGTTACACGACGTGATATATATTTTGGAACAGTAAATATTGCCAAGAAATATATTTAATATACATTTTTGAACAGGAACATAATATCGGGATCGTGCTCGATGCTGGAGGCGGCCAAGCACCTGGTGCTGTCGCCGCAGGACCGGGTGCAGTGGCAGCACCTCGCCACGCACAGCAAGACCGTCTCCGACAGCATCAAGTCGCTCGTCACGCAGATCAGGTCAGTCTTATTAAAAAACTGTAAATAACGCCATGGTTTTTCAGTTATTATACGGAAGAACGACAAATTTTATTGGGTTTTTAGGTTTTTTAAATTATGAAATACCCAGGAGACGCATGAAATCTTGAAATTTGCGTAAAGACTGGAACTGGAACAGCGTCTAACAACACTGTGAAGTGATGGTTAAATCTAGAACAGTTTAAATAGCATGGAATCACAAGAAACTAATCGAACGATATTTCATCAATCCAATGACATTTCTTTTTACTGAACAATAAATTATCACGCACAGGGAGAAGGCACCTGGCCAGCGCGAGTGTGCAGCTGGCTTGGAGAGTCTGAACAAGCTGCTGCGAGACCTGGACCACGCTGCCATACAGGCTGTCGGACAAGAACTCCAGCCCAAGAAGGCCAACTCGTTGCAAGGTACTTTGTCGAAGGACTGCTTGATATGTTATTCACATTTAAAGGTATTTTCAACGCGCCGTAAGATAGATCGAATCGATAATATTATATTTTAAGAGTAGTCTTCGATTCAGTTGTTTTAAATTATTCAAGAATAAGTATCCAACTTTCCAATAGGACTATTTTACAAACGGACAGAGTTACGAGTGGTACTATCAGGTATTTTTTTTTATATAGATACGGAACACTATAAAACTAAGTAAATATATAATTTGGTTTATTGCATTCAGTGTGTAAATACAATTTGTTTTGTGTCAGGTTACTCGGAACAGGTGGAGAACAGCGCATCTGAGATGCTAGAGCGCCTGGAACCTCTGCGAGTCGCCGCCAAGAGCGAGGCAGAGAACCTCGGACACACCGTTAAACAACTGGTACGTACTTAGTTTATCGATATTATTGTAAAGAATATTTAGTCGTCGATTTTAATAATTATAATACCGATGGTAAACCGGTGTTAAAGTAAATTGTTATACTTAAATTTTTAATAGTACATTGTTACTCCTTAAAATTATCAAATGTTGAAGGTAATTTCTGACCATCTGGCCTTATTTGTTGGCGTTGTTGAAAAAGCAGTATGGTTGTGGTCAGGTGTCGTACGCGGAGGTGCTGTGCAGTGGCGCGGTGGGCGCGGCGTCCAACGTGACGGAGTGCGGCGCGCAGGCGGCGCTGCTGGCGCACGCGCGCACCGTGCTCGAGACCGCCGCGCTGCTGCTGCACGCCGCCAGGGACGCCGCCGGGAACCCCAGGGTAACAACACACTGCCATTTAAACGCCCCCAATGTGTCGCTCTACACACACATGTTTTGGACATGCAATAATACAGCAAAAAAAGTGAATGCGTTCCATGAACTTACAATAATTACTTAAGAAGTAATTTACCCGTTCAAGATGGTGTTTTTGCTTCGTGAAGCAAATCAAATGATTTCGTACTTTACTAATTTAACGGCAGGGGCCATCTTTCTATCCAGAATTATGGAACAATTTTCGCTTATTATATAATTAATGGTAAAGGCGGTGAGCGCGCACGGCGCGGTGGAGTCGCAGACGGCGCTGGCGCGCGAGGCGCTGTCGGAGCTGGTGGCGTGCGTGCGCGAGCTCTCCACGCAGCGCGGCGCCGTCGGGCCGCTGCTCGACACGCTCGCGCGCGCCATCGCACGACTCACCGAGCACAGGTACGCGCTGCACTACACACTGCACACTGCACACTACGCACTACACACTACACACTGCACACTACACACTGCACACTACACACTGCACACTACACACTGCACACTACACACTGCACACTACACACTGCACACTACACACTGCACACTACACACTGCACACTACACACTACACACTGACAGTAGCTTACCCTACAGGCTACAGTTACACTCGCCACTGTAACCCTTATCAAACCCAACATACCCGTACAATTATTTGCGTGATCAGAAAATCTCTCATAGAGAACGATACTCTTTTAAATATATAAAGGGTATTTTAATATAGTATTCCATTTTGAACTAGTGCACTCTTGCAATAGTCGATTTAAACAAAGTAATCATATTAGAGCAAAATAAAATTATATTCTAACATCTAATTATTCGGGATGAAAGTAGAAAGAAAGATTGGTATTTGATATTAACTAAGATTTTTAAGTAACACAAATGCTTTTGTAAATAATCCTTAACAATTTTATTGCGATCGACCAAAATCATAACCGTGATGATTGCGAACGTTCAATCAATCGGTATCGAATCATCATAATTCTGGCCTCGACTCGTCCTTGACCGGGCTCCGCCATAGCCGCAGCCATGTGGCCCCGCTGGCCTTAACCACCATCTATTTAAGTCACGGATGAGTAACGCAGTTATTTCTAGATTTTACGGGTGTCTGCGCGTTCGGCCTAACTGTGTCAACTGCCTAACTGAAGCTTTCGGCCTATGTCGATAACTGGAACCTAGTGAAATCTTGGTGTTTTCGTGATAGGATTTGTGATTTCAAGTGCTTTAAAAAAGTCAAACATGAACGTTTATAAATTTAGTGAAAGGTATGTGTTCTATAATTTTGTGATTGTTTACATCATCGACGTCATAAACTATAGTTGACTTGGAGTCCGCCCTGGTTTCATCTGTTTTAAGTTATCTTCTAAATAATTTCTAGATTCAAAGTCAAATCAATTTCTTATCTCTTCATTCAAAATGTTTAACTGTTCCAAGTTTAAGCCTTTGATTCTTCCGGTACTAATGTTATGTTTAGTAATGTTTGTAATGTTTAGAATTAGAAATAACTGCTTGTTGCTGCTGTTGTTGTGTGATAAGATTTCACCCAAATGTATCGCGTTCTAAGATCAGCCTTACACAACAACTCGAACGGGCCGGCAAAATAGTTCCCTCTTCCCCACACATTCATCTCTTTACTCCGTAATAGTATGGAGAGATAGAGCCTTATTAGTTCACAGTGTTGATACCATATTATTGCCTCTTCTGTTCACATTAACTCCGGTATAAGGTTCAAATAACCTTAAAAACGAACCCCACGAGACGATGTTTTGACTGGCCATCTGCAAGTGGTTGTTAACATTGGCCCTGTATCATAATGCCGGCCGGGAGTTTATCTCGCGGTGCAGTTGGCTGGCGGCCAGTAACGCTCTCGCGCCGAACCGCCGGTGATCCAATCACTCTATAAATACAACGCCGGCTCATTTGATTGATTTACCTTCGCAATGAATTTATATATTACTATGTTGTAATTCCTCTAAAAATGGTTTCAATTATGAGGATCGAGTGGGCATGACTGAGAGTAAAAGCTGTTTCCGATATAGTTAAATGATTTTCAAAGATGGGAAACATTCACAGACAAGTCTGATTTCACTAGTAAAATACAAGGCTTATCGTGGATCGGAAAACATTTTTTTATGTGGATATAGGCTGGTTTGAGCACTGAAGCCGTCAAAATAAATAAATATTATAAAAGGTGTCAAAAAAAATGTGTTATAGTTTGAAAAGTCCAATGTTATTGTTATGTGTATGAAAAGTCTAATTAATTAATTCTAATTGACTAACGAAGTTCTTATACATAAAATAAAAGTATTTAAACAGCTATTTTGTAATTATAATTCATATTTAATACCAGCTTTTCAGTAAACGATCTAACAATAGGACATTCATTTTGGCACTATGCGAATGAAAATATCAATCATACCTGCGGAATTCTAAGCGATCATTACAGCCGTCTGGTATTTTATCGATACAAAGATCAATGCACTTGAATCGATGGAAATAATTCGACGCGCGATGCAACGGTCAGTGCGTGAACAGGGACGCTCGGACGCGGACGTGCGAGCGTGTATACGTACAAATTCAGTTGTGTGTTTATTTACTACTGGCAATATGAAGAAATTGTATGTTTGTGTATTATCATTTAAATATACCGTTGTGCTGATCATGACTGGATCGATGTGTTGTTTAAATATGAGATAATAAGAAATTAGGCTTATATAAAGTCGCTTGTTTTGTTTTCGATGGTAACTTTAAATTCGAGATGGAAGTTATTCTGCTATAAGACACATGTTAGGTGTTTGTGATTAAAAGAAATACAATTATTACCAAAAATGATTTTAACAAAATGTTAATTTAATTGGGGTACATTTTATACGAAAATTATATTATTAAAAATAATACAATTAATAATATCTAAATTAAATTTAATAAATTATTATTATTTGCATTTGTATCTACAACGCTGTTATTGGTGACAGGATGTCGCTCATCGGATCGTACGACGAGACGGACTCGTTCGTGGACTACCAGACGAGGATGGTGGGCGCCGCCAAGGATATCGCACGACTTGCCACTGACATGGTGAGTGTCCGTCACTAAATACAACTTGAGACATAGTAAAACAACGAGTGGATAGCACTATCATAAGTCAGTCAAACCTAAATTCTTTCTTGCCAGGCGACACTGGTCTTTGATCTATGAGGATAATAGTGGAATTTCTCTGTTACATATATTGTGTATATCCTGTCTTAGTAAAAATCACTAATGACCAAACATCAGAGCGGTGATGTTGTCACCATTATCATCATTATCAGCCCATATACGTCCCATTGCTAGGCACGGGCTTCCTCTACCACTGAGAGGTTTTAGGCCTTAGTCCATCACACTGGCCTAGTGCGGGTTGGCGGACTACACAGCTAAGAAATTTTAGGTGTGCAAGTTAAATCACTATGTTTTCCCTCACCGTTAAAGTAAGTGTTGGTGTACATATGTTGTTGTATCGTCTCAGACGGCGAAGTCAGCGACGGACGCGAGTCGCCTGGTGGAGCTCGGCAACGAGATGTGCCAGAAGTACGAGCAGCTCGCGCAGGACAGCGTCGGCGCCTCCGCCACCACGCCCAACGGGGACGTCGCCAACAGGTAGCCACTTCTACACGAGCTTGGGGACATAAATACTGTCAACTTGGGGGTGTCTAAATCTATATTGACCCAGCCCGGCACTAACACCTGCGCGGACATGACGTCGCCGCGCGCTGGGCTGGAAGACCGGTGACCCCGACATACGCTTCCCGCCCGCCCCCCCCGGGGCTGGCGGGAAGTAGAGCCATAAACAGCTTTCCCCTCGAGACCAAAAAAAAAAAGGGGGAAAATCCATATAAGGAGTTTTTAGGAGGTATTTTTAGTATATTTTTATTGTGTGTGTGTGTTTTTATTGCACTACTCTCCATACTCCATAATATTATCACTAAATAACTAATCTAATTTGTTTAATTATATTGAAAATCATATAGTTGTGTCACGGTCGGGGAGGTTTATTTTGAATTTAGTGGGTTTGAAATTGCATTAGGGGGAAAATTTTCTAAGAGTTGGCAACACTGTCCACCATTTGGGTCTTGTGGAGGTTGGAGGACTATACAGTACTGAGAAATTAGTTCCATGTTTCTTTCCTGATATATTTCTCACATTGAATACTCAGAAAGATACTAGATGGTATCTTGAAAGATCGTCTGTCTAATCGTTTAGGCCATTACGCACTTAAAGGAAACACTGCTTTTAAGAGCGCGTGCCTCTTCGATGATAATTTAATAGTTATTCTAAATATAATATAATGAATATACTAATTATATTTGTTTCTCCATAGAATCCGTGTGGCTGTAGTGGAGTTGGGTGAAGGTGTATCTGAGTTGATAAAGGCGGGCGGTCACTGCCGCCTGTCCGCCATCGCGCAGAACCAACGCGCCGTGGCCGATCACGCCAAACTCGTCAATGAAAAGGTACATTTTTTAAACATTATCACACACTGAGATCTACTCTTAGAAACTTGTTTATAGACACAATTACTCCGTGCAAATACAGATTTTATATCGATATAATAAACCTCCTTACTTAAAGTTTCAAAGCTGTGCTTTGGCTTTCGTTATCCAAGTGGATGTAAATATTCTAAAAACAATTAAAAATAAGATGAGTATTTATAAATCATTTTTACAGGTTGTGGCGGTGCTGAGTGCCCTACAGGCAGGTTCCCGTGGCACTCAAGCTTGTATCGACGCCGCAGCAACCATTGCCTCCATCATCGGAGACCTGGACACCACCATACTCTTCGCGAGTGCTGGTAAATACTAATTATAACATTTACTCATCTTTATACGTTTAATTGCTTATCACAGCCTAGCTCTATGATTGATAGAAATTAATTAATAAATCATTGTAGACAATCTTCAGTTGCGCGATTTCTTGAGATGTTTGATAATAATGACTTCACTATTTAAAATGCCTGATATTTTACACTTATGTAATTCTCTAGTCTTTATTCATGTCCTACGATCATAAAACCATCAGATTTGAGGTTGTTTGTTTTTTTCCTATCGATATCACTGAAAACATAGACGATACACAAAACTTTGGTTGTTCAGGTACCCTCCAATCTGAAAAAGAAGCGGACACGTTCTCCGACCACCGCGAGAAGATCCTGAAGACGGCGAAGACGCTGGTGGAGGACACGAAGACGCTGGTGGGCGGCGCGGCCGGCACGCAGGACCAGCTCGCCGGCGCCGCGCAGAGCGCCGTCACCACTATAGGTTGGTAACCGCTCACTTGTGTGGGTGAGATATTCTAATAGAGCTGGATAATGACTACACATAAGGGCTTCCTTATTTGTCAAGATTGTTTATGTCACTTGGTGGCCTTTTCCCAAGCCTAATTTCTATCTTTGCTCAACATATATTTTTTTGTGTAATAATTTTACAAACCAGTTCCATTGTTCCATCCATTTGTATGGACTGGTAATCGTAAAAGTTTCTTAACAGCCGAAACTACATCGACTACACTGTACATACCACCAGATGTGGTATAGTCAGTAATTTTTAGAAGTCATTATCAAGACGTAGACGCAAACGAACCAGTTTTTACAGCGATCCAAACATATGATTACATACATACATACATAACCTCACGCCTGTATTCTCCGAAGGGGTAGGCAGAGATGCATTTCTGCACCCACATTTCGCCAGTATTGTATCAGTCCCACGTAAATGGGGGCAACCCTATTGCCGTTTTCCGGGCACAATTCCACACTCCGTGCTGCTACTGAGAATCTCCTAATTTGAAAACCCAATAACACTTTGCCCGACCCGGGAATGGAACCCAGGACCTCTAGGCACATACGAGACCACGAGGCAGTCCCATATGATTAATAGAGTATGTATTGGCCAGTGCAACTGTGCGAGGTGGTGAAGCTGGGCGCGATGTCGCTGGGGTCGGGCAACCCCGAGCCGCAGGTGCTGCTGCTGCACGCGGCGCGCGACGTGGCCGCGGCGCTGCGCGACCTGGCCGCCGCCACCACCGCCGCCAGCGGCAAGCACGTGCAGCACCCTGACATGCAGCGGCTCAAGCACGCCGCCAAGGTACGCCGCATCGACACACGTCACACCACTCCGACATGCGAACAACTTCACTTTCTTATATTCCTGCATAGGCCCGATAAAGCACAGAACTCATTTAGGGTTCAAATATTAAGTGTGAGAGTTGTACTGGTGTAGTCCGTATCGACGGATTTAACATAGTCGTTCCTCGTTGAGAATTCTCTATCTCTAGTATTCAACTTTCCTATGATGGATGTTCTTTCAGTAAACGATGATGGATTCAACAAAGTAATTCTTTGAAGACTTTCGAGTATTCAAGTTCTCATTTTATTATTTTATTACCTGTCATTGCTAAAGTTCAATATCAATTTTATTGTGAATGCTTATTATGCATCAGCCCGGAGGGTGCTTCTAGAATTTACACCCGAAGCGCTCGATATAGCATCTAGATTGATCTTACACGAATCCTCTAGATTACTACGCAGTTAATCTATAAAAGGTACACTTAATTTATTCTTCGCATAAGTTCAGATATTTCTCTATTTAAAATATCGTACATGGGCCAACTTTAATTTTTTTTAATCTTAAACAATAATTCCTATTAATTCTATGTAGAAGAAAGTATGTTTATGAGCGAGGTGCTGAAGACAAGGTAGGTAGTTTGTTACTAATATTAAACTATCTCTATGTCCACATTACTAGATAGATAGATAATTAGTTAGAATATGGAAAATAACATGAGGTCTTCCAAACATATACCCCCTTGTTTATCATAGTTTTACGTCAATTGTGTATCGTTTTGGGTAAATGTGAGCTTATTTTCGTTGATATGTTTGTCCTTTTCCAAAATACATCGTAGGGGTTTTATAAGACAAATTAATAAGCAAAAGTATAAAGGTTGTTAAAGTGAGTGAAGCTTATCTAGTTAAAGGTTTTTAGCATCTAATAACTTGTGTATAAACTTGAATTTACTACATGTGTTCATTTGTGTACAGTTTTTTAATATTTCAGTCGTTTTAAACATTGTCATTGGTTTAATACATAAATATCAAAAAAAGTTCCAATAAGTTTGCTGTCTTAGTGTCATAGGTACAGGCGTACATACATAAGTACAGAACGGATATGATAAAAAAAAATAAGTTGATGTTCTATTGATAAAATACCGAAACGTATATTAATAATGAATAATAAAGAAAAAAAAAGTGCTTTAAAAGTTTAGCAATTTGACATTGACTGCCTCGTGGTCTCTCGGTACAAGTATGTGCCGTGCGATCTAGAGGTCCTGGGTTCGATTCCCGGGTCGGGCAAAGTGTTATTGGGTTTTTCCATTAGGAAATTCTCGGTAACAGCACGGAGTCTGGAAATGTGCCCGAAAAACGGCAATAGGCTCGCCCCCTATTACGTGGGACTGATACAAAACCTGGCGAAATGTGGGTGCAGAAATGCACCTCTGCCTACCCCTTCGGGGAATACAGGCGTGAGTTTATGTATGTATGTATGTATGTTATAATTATCGCTACAGACCAATGGCAATGTTCGACAGCACAGTGCGTCATCAAAACAGACGAGCACGTTGCATTAAAAAAAAACGCTTCACATCTAATACACTTGTTCTGTCAATATTGGACTTTGTGCGTCGCCAGCCACTAATGTGTGTGTTCTTTAGCGGCTGTCCGACACCACGAAGCGTTGGAGTCTCCCCATCAAAAACAACACGCTACCGCGACAAAACAAACGCAGGTCACTCATCGGTCTTAAAAACGAATACAACTCTTGCGACTCGGAGACGGATATCTTCCAGTCGGACCAAGAGGATGAACTTGTCAAGTTGCTCGATTATTCAAGCCAAGATGACGATGTCTCCCCAACCATATTTCACGATGATTGCGAGGAAGTCATCACTTATATTGAAGGTCTTATGAGAGACCCGCCGGCTCGGAACCCCAAAGATGACGATTTGAATGAACGTTACAATACTGCGGCCAAAAACAGCCTGGTCGATATGGACTGGCGCGTGCTCAAATATGGCGAGAATATCTTCCTGGGTGAAGTCAAGAAGTTGGTTGACTTGTTCGTCGATCTCACGAACAGACTGGACAAAAGGAGGAAAAGAGAACGTGAGCATAGGATCAAGGCCAGCTCCGATCTGGACGATGAGATGAAACGTATATCACAAGTTATAGATGATATGGACTCAGAATTTGAAGAGACTGACATCAGAGTTACTACCACGATAAGAACTATGCAAACCAAAGTTCCGATTAAAAAGATTAAGTTTGAACCTAATGAGCCCAAACTAAAAAGTCCAGTATTTAAGGTAAAGAAAGTAAAACCCATTAACTTGGATACAATATCTAAAAGTCCTGAAAGAGAATCTCTGAAAGAACTCCTCACTCCAGAACAACACAAAGATGAATCTACAGAGGTCATCGTGAAACCCGAAGTGAAGACTGTAGAAAATAATGATACCCTTAAAAGGGAAGTTAAAATGGAATTTTGGAAACTATTTAAAGATGATACGGAGTGGTGGAAAGCTCTTGCTAAGAGGAACCTGGAGAAAATGGAAGAGACTAGAAGAGAGCTGGAGAGATTTAGCGGTCATGAGTTAATTCTAGAAGACATACGGAATGAGAGAGACCAATATGAAAAGGATAAAGCTAGTTTACAAACATTTATTGAAGAGGTGGATAAATCTAAAGCGATTAACAAAGATTTAACATACGACAAGAGATATGAAGACATGGTGCTTAAACTAATCAACTTTGCCAAAAAGGACTTTATATACAAAGGATTTGATCCGCTCATTGAACAACTGAAAGCCCTGTCTAATGTTAAAATTGAGAGAAAGAAAGTACAAGATCTCATAGACATATACAGTAGAATAGACATCACTAAATACACTTACGAAGAGTTGAGTATACTAGAAACATATTACAAAGATATATTAGAAAAATATAGCGAAGAGATACCGTCCAGTAAAGACGTCCAGACGCTATCTAAGTTGCCCAACGGAGAGAAAAGGACCCATCGAAATATGGAAATATATGATTTGACAAGAACGTACCCTGAGCAATACTATGCTAACAATTGGTGGTCGATATACAAAGACGTACTGAAGACAAGGGAGAAACAATTCGGTTCTATTGACAACTGGTGGAATTTCTATCAGGATATGTTGATGAAGAAGGATAGTACAGGAGAAGATGCCAGCCGATTGAGAGAGATCCTAGGATACAACTCTCGCAGGCGGCCGAATAGTCGCATGGAGGAACAGTTGCGGATGCTGGATAGTATAAGGAACGATAGTTTTCGCGAAACTGAAAACGTGACGACTAAGGACGATCAATCGGTCAGATATGATTATTATGGGGATCAGTGCCCGTCGAAATTTTTGGTCCTTTATCGATGTTTGATATGTTTTCGTTGGATGTTTCATTTAAGTTCTCCATGAACGAGTTAGTTAGTTGTAGTCGAGTTATACAGATATCGAGTGTTAACCAAGATTTGAGAGCTATTCTTTGGGGCAAAACCATAGAGGATAAATTAAAAAAAAATATTGACAACTTGCAATTTTGCTTTTTGATATCTTCATTGCTTGATTTGAACAGCAACGTACTAAAAATCAGTCGTTGTGTTGTCATCAGGTGTTTTGTGCCAGATCAATAAATTCACATCTCGACATTTTATTAAATAGCCAATAGTAATCGGTCATAAATCGACAATTTAAACGAAAGACAAAAGTTCCGACGGCACATGATCCCCCGTTCCGTTCATTAACTCGCACCGAGCTAGCTGGTCGACTAACAGCGCCGTGGAGAGCACGCGGCATGGTGTTGTTCCGAAGCTTGTACCACCGGCCACAGAGCATAGATGTCGTGTGTCCCGTGCGATGGTGTTTAAACCTCATCTGTTGTCACTGCTCACGTATCTTGTATCGTATCCTGTTTATCTATAAAAAAATAAAAAAAAATCGCGAAAATATGAACAACAAGAGAAGTGTATTGTAAATATTTATTTCATGCTCATCGACTTTCTAACAACGAATTAAAGGATAATTGTAAAATAAAGATAACGATTATGTGTCTGTGTAAATAAACAAAGCTTTAAACACCATCGCGAGCACTCTTCCTCTAAAAATCACTTCATAATTCTATCTTCAGCGCGATCATGTTCGAAATGTGTTTAGTCCGTGTTACTGTTATGTGTGTGGCATGAGCAAACGTCGGTTTTTTGTTTTTGTACATATAAATAAGGAATATTAACTTGTGCGGTGACGCCCGCAGTATGTGCAGGTTGCAGAATCGTTGATATTAATTGGAATGTTTAGTTGTTATAGTCTTCCTCGTTTCATACTGCCAGTGGCATTCCGTTACTCTACCGGTATTGACGTATTTTCGGCTATAAAATTATGGATTTCATTGGACTACAATTTTATCAAGCGTCTGATTGTACGCTAAACACATTTCAAAATTCAAAATCACAATATTCAAAATTATGCGATGGTCGTGTGCTTGATAACTGTCCTCTGTTTTTATTTGACCTGGAAAGTGTTTTTTAGTTTATTTTATTACTACAAATGAACTAAAAAACACAAGAAATTATTTTTCTAAAAAAAATTTGGATATGAATTGGAAACAAAAATCAAAGCACCGATCAGTTGCAAATGAAAATCATCGTCATAGAGAAATTGCTTCTCAAGCTTGCTACCGAGTGAATAACAGATCACAAGCTTAAACGGTTGATCACCCACCGCACCGCACGCTGAGTTGTGGCTTTGGAAGTGTTTCCAAGCCGCTCTTATCAAAATGGCACTGTATGGTTTGGGGACTGGTGTTTGTGGTAGTGGATATATATTGTATTGCCCGCTGTGCTCTTCACGGAGTTTGTTAATGGCACATTTTAGTATATTTCAATGAGTCAGGTCATCAAATGATATATTTTTTTTTTACAATGTAAAGCTTTTTATAAAGTATTAAGAATAAATAATTATAAAGTCTTTTATTAAACACACAACCTGTATCTATTCCTGCACATCCTATGTAGTTTTATATATTAGCTTCAACGTTTAAGCCCGGCTTTAAAGATAAAGTTTTTTTGTGATGCGTGTCGTGTAGGCGCGGTGGGCGGTCATCCGCATGTTTGTCGCATTCAAAGCCGCCGCTCATCAAAGTCCAATATTGACAAACACATACTATGAAATATATTTATATTGTTTTTATATTCACGTGGTGTTGATTGCGGGATGAGGGGGATTTTAGTGAACTTCATTGATCATGTGTCTTATTATCTAATCATTGCTTTCTGAACAATTTTGTTAATTATTTGACGCAAATTAATGGTGTAAACTGTAAACCATCATCAATGACGATCGCTTATCATCTCCCAGGGAAAGTCATTACAATGTCATTGGTAAGAGACAAAAGGCTATTATATTTTAGTCTATGTAACACTCTTCAATTCCTAATGCAATATATTATCGTTAATTGTTTTTAACGGTATCCAGGGGGTCTATAATTTGACAACGTGGAAGTTAACCGCTGTCAGAACCAGTAAAAAAAGAAAAATAACTTTTATAGAAACTACCCTCAACACATAAAAAATCTCTTTCATACCCTTATTATTCCGTTGACACCATATTCAGAAAGCGTATGGGTTACCATGGCATGTGGCTTTCCTCGTTGGCACATGGTGATATTTTCATTTCCGAGCTGGCAACCGAGGCTTCAGTGTTTAATGCGTTTTTTTATTGGCAATTATAACGCTATGTGTGAAAAAAATCATCTGTTTTTCATGCGATGTTATGGGGTGTTCATGTCGTTTTTATATGGCTGTTTGTTGTTTAAGGCGTTGTAAATACTATAATGAATCATTCAAGTATCATTATTAATGATCGTTGTTTTAGGCATTTTTTTTAAAGTATATTTTCCAAAATAAAAATATTATAGGTTACAGACCATAGATTTTGTGGTTCATGATATTATTCTATTTATAACGCCTAAGGTACCATCTAAAAATACCATTCATAATCTAACAAGTCACCGCTTCTGATCGTCGCCTACCATCGCATCGTACTAATGTGTTTCTGATTGCAGGTGATGGTGACAAACGTGACGTCACTGCTGAAGACAGTCAAGGCCGTTGAAGACGAACACACGAGGGGTACCAGAGCGCTAGAGTCCACCATTGAAGCCATATCTCAGGAGATTGAGGTATCAATTTGATTTTATTTAATGTTGAAGGTAATCATAAACTTTTTAATTGATACAAAATCTAAACATCAGAAATTCTGACGACACTGTGGTTCATAATTGTTGTGTAATAAAGAGGCTTGCTCCCCGTAACAATTCTGCGTAAGGTAAAATATTATATTACTTATCGTCCTTAATCGTCAACTCTTAGTATCAATCAAAATAGGCTAGGATGTGGGAAAGTAAGATCATCCTTTAAATATTGTTAACTTTTTGTATTCATACGCTTTTAAATCAATTTCAACTTCAAACAGGTCCTGATGTCTCCGTCCACTCCGAAGTCCACCGCAACACCCGAAGAGCTTATCCGTTGCACACGTCAAATGACAGTCGCCACGGCCAAAGTTGTAGCCGCTGGTAATGCCAACAAACAAGACCAGCTCACCGCCGCAGCCAACCTCGGCAGGAAGACTGTGGTCGACCTGCTCGTCGCTTGCAAAGTGAGTGCAACTCTTACTTTGAGATATAACACAGAGTATACCGATTGGCTGTTCCAAAATAAATGATTGAAAATATTTATCATCTGAATTGCAATGCTCTTTTCCTGCTAGACCCGGTCTTCGATAAGAATTAAAAAATAAATCCAATTCATATGTACTTATATCCATAAGTTATAAAATCCTAAAAACAAAACTATATATGGTCTCGACAGTTATACTACGATATAAAGCCAAATTTTATGATATCATCATCATCAGCCCCACTTCCATACTGCCATAGAAGCACAAAAGCGTTAAACGTTCATTGTGTAATGTCTAGTTTATACTCGTATTTGCTTCTTAGTGTTTATTTAACAAATTGTTTTTGTTAAATAGAGATTTTAAGCTTAAAATTTATTATTCGTAATTTTAATGTGCAAACTGAGCTTTTGGGCTTCTATGTAAGTACCGCCACTGATGATCCCATATCCGTCTCACTGCTGGGCACAAGCCTCCTCTACAACAGAGAGGGTTTAGGCCCTATTGCGGGTTGGCGGGGTAGAATACTGTTAGTATCCTATGTGACCGGTGGTGCGCAGGCGGCGGCGCACTCGGCGGAGACGGCGGAGCTGCAGGCGCGCGCGCTGTCGGCGGGGCGCGCGGCGGCCGAGGCGTACCGCGCGCTGCTGCAGGCCGTGCTGGCGGCGGGCGGCGGCGACGCCACGGCGCGCCACCAGTTCCCCGACCTGTCGCGCACCGTGGCGCACACCGTCGCCGACATCATCGCCACCGCCGAGCTGCTCAAAGGTACCCCACGCCGCAATTGTGCAGTGTTTGTCATAGACTGTTTCTTAAACAGTTTAGTGTAAAGTCAAAGTCAAAATCACCTTTATTCAAATAGACTTTTCCAAGTGCTTTTGAATCGTCACTGTTAAGTTATTTTTTAACTAAAATAATATAAAGAGTCTTCCAAACCGACGTGGATGCATGAAGAAGATAATGTCAGTAGAGGTAGCGTAAAGTAATCGGACCGTAGCACTCTATAGTTTCTGCCTACCCCAATACGAGACAGGCGTGAGTTGATGTATCTAGAACAATAGGTATATATGTTGATTTAAAGTATATTTTTATTGAAATCTATCAGACATAAAATGACGCATACCACTCTGAAGCAGAGCTGAATGAATTCGTGCCAACATTGTCCCGATCGCACGCTCAATTTCATTTCATTGTACTGATGAGGCAATTAAAGTAATGCTGTGTGTTTCTCCGCAGGGTCTGACTGGGTGGACCCGGACGACCCGACGGTGATCGCGGAGAACGAGCTGCTGGGCGCCGCCGCCTCCATCGACGCCGCCGCCAAGAAACTGGACTCGCTGCGACCCAGGAAGACCGTCAAAGTGCAGGTAGGAGTCTAAATACTTATACCATCCCTGCTGGGTACGGGTCTCATTTACAACTGAGATAGGTTAGGCCTTAGTTCATGATGCTTTGTCAGTTAGCATAACGAGTATAAAGTATTCAAATAAGGATCTCAAAGATTGTTATTGCTGTGGAGACAAGAACTCTTCATTTATTTTTCGTGTATTCCTTTTCAATTGTTCTAATTATGTGTATTATTTGTGTGTACTATCATTTATGTTGAGCTATTATTATAATTGATTTTCTTCTACTCTATTTATTTTTCTGTGTTTATCTATTTTCTGTGTACTGTCTTATTTATGCTGCAACCTTGTCTATGGAGAGTTCGGCGGAGTCAAACAGAAGTCAAAGATTTTTAACATTGATCATTAAAAGAATGTCGCAGAAGATTGAAGAAGTAAGAAGAAGATTAAAAAGCCGTCAGTGTCGGCGAGATATGTTTGATATTCTTGGTTGTATATTTTAGTATCACCCAGGAATCAAACATATTACTCATCGACCACGGCAATAGCAACACAAAACCTCATCCACAAATCAGGCAAAGAAGAAATTATCAAAATTATTCGGTATTCCAAATTTAAGTTAAGAGTTTTGGTTAATTTGGTAATAAAGATCTTTAGAACATGCCTCATAGTCACAATATTTTCCCATTAAATAAAATATCCAAAAGTCCTCCATGGTTTTCTTTCGTCATGCATTCTTGTAGTGGGTACTTAGTAATATGTAGGATGGTTATAAAGATCGTGTTCAAAAGCTAAGCCATACCTTTGGTATTCATATAGACAGACAGCATAACTATTACGAAAAAAAAACTTAATGTTTTTTGTCTCATCATTATTTTCGTTAACGCAATGGTATCGTAAGTCTTCTATTGCGTGTCTTAGTTTTCGAGTATTATATTAAACCAGCCTGAGTACACTATACAATAGGTTCCCTCATTAATTCCTAGCACGATTCTTCATTCAATTATTACATTCCCCGTCTTTGGTCTCTATTCCTCAGGAGGCGGACGAGAGCCTGAACTTCGACGAAATGATCCTGGAGGCGGCCAAGTCCATCATCACGGCAACATCGGCTCTAGTAAGAGCAGCCTCTGCCGCGCAGAGGGAGCTTATTGACCAGGTAAGTGATCGCATTGATAGTCATTGCCAGACTTCATCAGACAAAGCCGGGCTTAAGAGTAAAATAATGGAAAGGTTATGGTTTTTTTTTTTCATTTTGATTCTTTTGTCAAAATAAAAACGCGTCTTTTGGTATTTTAAAATATATTTCGTAGTGAACCTAAACACAGCAACAATTCCGTTTTAGTGGTTGGTGGAACAAGCGTGTGAGCGAGTGTTGTTCCCTGCAGGGCAAGGTGGCGCGGCGGCCGACCTCGTCGTCGGACGACGGGCAGTGGTCGGAGGGACTGGTGAGCGCGGCGCGGCTGGTGGCGGCGGCGGCGCACTCGCTCGTGGAGGCGGCCAACGCGCTCGTGCACGGCGCCGCCTCCGAGGAGCGCCTCATCTCCAGCGCGCGACAGGTCGCCTCCTCCACGGCGCAGCTGCTCGTCGCCTGCAAGGTACGCGTCACGCGTCACACCTCACACAAACACGTCACACAACGCTAGTCACACGTCACACAACACTAGTCACTCGTCACACAACACTAGTCACAAATTGCACTCTCGCTGGTGGAAGTTTATCGCAGATCGTCGATTATATCCCGATAAATTTTAACCTAGATTCAATGGATTGAATATTTTACATGCTATTAAATCATTTCATGGCAATCATGAACATCACAGCCCATATGCGTTCCACTGCAGGGCACAGGCTTCCTCTACAACTGAAGTGTCCTAGGCCTTAGTTCACCACACCTAGTGAGAGTTGGCGGACTACACACCTAAGGTATATTTAGGTGTGCAGGTTTCCTCACGATGTTTTCCTTCGCCGTTAAAGTGCGTGATAATTCATTGTGAATACACACATATTTTCAAAAAGCTTGAACCTGCGACCGACTCGACGTCATGCCTTAACCTCAAGGCCATCACTATTTACGGCAATATATCGAATAAATTAATAATTGCAGGTGAAAGCGGAACCGTCATCTGAAAGCACAGCTCGGCTGCAAGCCGCCGGCGCTGAAGTGATCCGCTCCACCGACAACCTGGTGCGCGCCGCCAGGGACGCCATCTGCTGCGAGGAGGAGCGCAGCCTCGTGCTCAACAGGCGCATGGTCGGCGGCATCGCGCAGGAGATCGACGCTAGGACAGAAGTGCTAAGAATCGAAAGAGAGTTAGAAGAGGCGAGGGGAAGACTCTCGGCTATACGCCAGGCTAAATACCGTCTGCGAGACACCAGCGCGACCAGTGACGAAGAGCCGCCGCGGTTCAAGTCTCCCACGAGCCTGAACACGACGTACAGTCCCAACAGCACGTACTCAGCGCAGAACACGACGAACGTGACGAACATCAGCTCGCACGTGTCGCAACTCAACCAGTCCATACACGGCGCGCCGCTCAACTCCACCACGCAGACCAACTTCGCAACCAGCCCCACGCCCAAGAGGTGAGTCTGCCAGTTAGTGATTCCAATCCTAAAAAAATACAAACAATTGCTGGCCAATATAGTACGCGAGAATAAGTCAAAAGGTTCTTAAGATGAAGGTACTTACAAGGCAAAAAAATTGTGCAAGTGTTAGAGCCACGGTTTTAAACAGTTCGCGCAGTGGTGCCACTAATTATAATTTCTCTAATATTGATCACACTGCACTTGTCATCTATTACCAAAGCGGTCAAACAACCGTAAAGTGTACTAGACAAAGTGATATATGAATTGTAAACAAAATTACCAACAGCCCCGGTTACATCCAAAACCCGTCGCCCTCACCCGGTTTCGGTCCTTCCAACGGGTACTCGCAGTCGACATTCTCCCGCGACGAGAAGCAGTACTCCGCCACCAGCCCAACGTTCTCCAGCTTCCGGCCGCAGGACGACACGCCCAAACAGAACTACGAGGGATTCACCACTCGGTGAGAGGACACACACAACTACACGCACACTTACAAACACACACACACACACATAATGCTGACTTTAGTCTATTTTCAAATATAAAATTTACCTCTTTGAAGATAGTTTTTCATGATAGGATATTCTTATTGACCATGATTAATTAATACTTAAATATAAATTATGTTAAATGTTTCTTAGGGGATATGCTTTATCTAGGAGCCTGTTGAACAAATCAGATACATAAGAATTTGTAAAACCTGTCAAAAGTTACTTAAAATATTAAAATAAATTTAGCTCATCAGCTGAAACCAACAGATAAGTTTCAAGAAGCTTTTTCAATAACTTAATCAGTCCTAAATCCGTCCTATGAGCTTAAGATTTATCTGAAAATTGCAAAACAGTTCTGCAGGCTAAATATTAGATTCTCGAACATTCAAAACAGTGCAACACATAAATTAATAATATATGAAATATAATCTAACCATGCGATGCTTTTGTTTCACGCTGCGTTCGGACGGTAAAGATGAATTGTTACCAAGTGCCTTCAGCAATCACTTATGACACGTGCCTATATATTTATATTTATATATTAGTCTGTAATACAATGGAGAGCTGCGTGGCTCGGTTCGAGGTTCGATTCTTACCCCCTTAAAGCTTCATTGTATCACTTAATTACAACAGAGCAAGGAAATTTATTTCTTAAGTGTTTTTGTTTATTAGGAACAGAACAGTATGTATAATTGTTTTGGCTGTTGAGAAATCAGTACCTATGATAAATATATAAGACAAGTTATTTTACATGTTGTATATGGTATGTAAATACCACCAAATATTTAAAAAAAAATGACATAACTTATAAAAAAAGTTCTGTTGTGTTTTTACATGATACAATGAAGCTTGATAAAATTTCTATTGAAATAGTGAACAGTGAAGATTGCATTCTTTGTGTCCCTACATTTTTTCTATATCTGTTAAGCTATATTATAACAATACAGTTGATATTACATTACTTTGACCTTTTTAACTTTTATAATTGGACCATAAAAAACCCTTGAAATATATGTACAACGAATGCATTCTTTTTAATAATTTGCATGGCTGTCATAGTGATTTGGTTGTCTAGGCAGGCAGGGATTACTAAAATCTAGACGTTTAGAACTTAAACTAAACTCTGCCTGTGGTGTAGTTTCTTGATGTTTTGTACAGATTTTTAATGAGAAAATCAGATTTTTTGTGTATAAATCATATCTACTATGATTTAGAAATTTTGTCTATATTTTTTTTGGTTTGCTCATTGAAGATCTGTATACATTTCTTTCCTATAATACTTATATCCGCAGACCGGATTCAACTTAGTAATAAAACCAACATAACTTTCTTTCAATTGATGGGTACTTTAAAATTCGGTTGAATTCTATTTTAGATATTTTATTGACTTAGTAAGATCTTAAAAACTTAGTTGCATTGTATGTAACTCTAGATCAGTCTATGGAACGAGAGAACACACGACTGACGACGACGACTTAATAATACTCACTATACAAGACTAATGTATATGAACTCTGAAATAAAAATTTATGACATCTGAGGAATAAAAAAAAAGCAGTTGCATATAAATCTTTTACAATATTTTTTTTAAAGATTAGATATTTAGTATCAGCAAAATACTTCAACTGAATTTGAAGTGAAACCTGTCAGTTGCTAGTGGTCTATTATTTTTCTGAATTAATATTTCGTTTGCAGAGAAACATCATCTAATGACAGAACGATGAGAACTAAGTAAGTCAGAGCGTTGAGAATTGTTGAGTTTGTAAATGACGCGACGCTTGCCCGTATGTTGCGAACACATCGTTCTGTGCATACAATGCTAATATGTACTTTATTATAGCTTGTTGTGTGCCCCTACCTCCCCCCTTTGCCATACAGAGGGGGGCTTACTAACATGAGGAGACGCGGGCGTGATGTGGTTCCTCATGTTGTAATAATAATTTTAGTATGTCATTGTTTCCTAAATGGGCCGATTGTTTATTTAACAATTAAATGAATAATATTTTTAATATAATTCAGTTCTCTCACCTATACAGACTCCATACATATTTAATTTTGATTGAAAAAAATGAATTAAAAATTATCTCGTTACATTAGTTACAAATCCATAAGAAGATCATCAAATAGTAATTATGTCGATTTAGGAAAGCAATGGCATATTTCTTTAATAACTCAAATTGAGTAGACGTTGATACTTTTTATTGCTTTTAGTCAAATAATTGTAGATTAACTATTCTATGTATATCTAACATTGCGATATTATCCAAAAAAATTCCGATTAATTTAAAACCACACCCACGTCTCCTGTTAGTTTTCTTTAATACCTTCTTCACCCATTGACGAAACTAGAAAAGCAAAACGTGTCCTCTCCCTTGTCTCCATTAGCTCTGCTATATTTCAACAATGTTATAATTAAATATATGTATACCGATCGTTAATAATGTTCCGAAAATGAGCAGTGTTTTCCCCTATTTAGAAGATACACACTAAAGTAAAGTAACCATAAGAAGCAATCTAACAGGTTAATATGATTGTGCCAAGTGACGAAAAGTAGCAATCCTTCGTTACTCGATACTTCATGACAGCACTTCACTTATTACCATGCCTGGTGTGGTCGTTTTGCCAATATGAACAATAATATTTAATGTGAATGGCGAAAAGTCGAAATTCTAACCTCCGCCCCTTGTATTTAACCCAGATTAGATTGACTTGTAGAAAATATATCTGCTTTCTTAACCTGTAGAATTAAAGTATTACTAAATTATTATTTCGTGTTGCTTTATAACATTGGGGACGTATTCAGAGCTGAGGACAGAGGGGGGGCTGCGGGTGGCACTAGTGTCGGCGACGGGTGTAGTAACGTGCATGCGGGTGGATGTGACGCGTGTAGGACGAGCATGAGCGAGGAGACAGTGGTGGTGAAGTCGCTGGCCCTGCCGGAGGTGCGCACTGCGTATTTGGTATCGGAGGGGCCGGGGGGCGCAGAGGGCGAGGGGCAGCCCGCCAGCGCGGAGAGGATATACTACAAGCGGGAGAGGCCGCCGCCGCCGCCGCCCAGACGAGTCTCGCTGTTAAAGTACGAAGACAACGCTAGTCCTTGATATGGGTTCGTTTGTGCCTTTACATCTTACGGCACGCGGCCGCCGCTCCAGTCACTTTGTGTTCACGGGTGTCATTGTCGAGGGGCTATAGGCTAGTTATGTTACAACTAGCCGATTTGCAAAAATAAATCAAAGGAGTTTATGGGCACCAAAAAGCTTCAGAAACCTGATGGTCAATCAGTGACTAAAAAAAATAACTTTTACTACAAACACGCACTATACGAATTCGCTGAGTAAGTTTCCAATATAATAAACACTCAGACAGTTTGGCCACCACAGGAAACAATTGAAGGAGCCGTAGCAGGTAGCGCAAGATTTAAAATGCCTACCGTATTCGCAGGCATCCGGCAAAGGGTAAATCAGTGTAGCACTAAATCGCCACCTAACTTTACGCTCAGCTAACTCTGTCAATAACTGTTGTGCTGCATGACGCATGGTGTGGGTACTTTCTCACTTCCCAAAGGTAACGGGACGCATTTTAATTCAGCAGTATTATAATAATGGTTTCAACTCGTTCACAGCTACGAGACCCGCCTGTACGACACGCCGCGACCGGTCAACGAATACGCGAAGACAGAGCGAAAGGAATCATCCAACCAGTACCAATACAAACAGGAGAAATACGAATATGATGCCCCCAAGACGCCGCTTAGTCCGAAGTTCAACGCCAGGGAGCTGAAGTTCGACGACAAACCGGAACCCATCTACTCGTCACTGAAGAAACCGCCCTTCGACGGTATAGGACAAACTTTCAGTGAGCACCAGAAGTCCACTGAGGCCATACCGGGCGGCACCAAACAATCGGAGTTCTCCATCAAAAGCGAATCATACCAGAGCTTCCCGAAGACAGAGTTTTCGAAGACAGAAGTGCGACAGGAGGTGAAATCTCCATTCACTTCCACCCCGAAGTTCGACAGGAGTGACTACAAACACACTTCAACGGACTTGGTGAAGGCAGTCACTCCGGACTACGACAGGATCTCATCACCCTACGGCAAAGATGCTCACAATTACGGAGGACCGAACTACATGGAGGAGACCACTACGGAAGTCAAAGAAATACCAAATGGCACGCAGAAGATCACCACCACTAAGATCTACAGCTCGTCTCCCGTCAACATGACGAGCACAAGCACCAAGTACGAGCCCATCAAACTGGAAGGTATCGATGAGCTGTCCAAGTCGTTCGACAACGAGTCCAAATACAGCACCCTGGACTCGCGGTTCAACACGCTGGAGTCCAAGATGAGTTCAGATACGAGCCGCTCCTTCATGAGGCCGTCCGACTTCCAGTCTTCGGACTATCAGAGCACAACCAACGTAACTAAAGCCCAGAAACCGGACCTGTCAAAAGAGATCGACTGTTTGGACAAAAAGTTCTCCAAGCAAACGATCACATCGGAAACAATTGAAAGGAAATCTGTGATGACCAGCTCGCACAAGTCCGAAACCAGTTCCACGGTGACGAAGAAATTCGGCAACTTCTAAAAGGTTTGGCATCATCTACTCGCTTTCTCGCTGACGTGCGCGCTTCGTGACACTAACAGTGGTAACAGGCGATGTGACAGTGACAGCTGTCGTGCTGACGGTGACATCTGTCATGTTGACAGCTCAGACTGTCCTCTCGAGCTTTTTTAACATTATTGTGAAAGTTAAGTGTATAGAATAGGTAAATGGTCCCATAGGTGATACAGACAGCGAGTAAATAGATATATGTAGTTTTCTCTTTGGTAGGAGTAACTGTGTCATTTGTGGCAACATTTACTATGTACCTACACGGAGTGTCTTAACATAATGTAATATTGTTGTTAAGTGATTTTGGGAGAATTTAGAAATGAACTAAATTTTAGTATATTTATATGATGTTAGATTATACCATAAATGTTTCCGCCGAATTAGTAGGAAACCTATGCAAAGATGGAGTACGGTTATTTCTTAAAGGTGCTAAATATTTATTTATAGTGAACGCGGTGTCTACATTTGGCCTTAGAGATTATATTTAAAGTTTTGATATTATAAATTCTATTTATAGGGATTCTGTGGAATTTGAGCCCTTATTGCAATAAGAATAAAGACTCATATTCTACAAGAGACTATTGTGCGGATGCAATATTACGTATATGAAATATGACTGATGATACGTTTTTGTTTATAATTATACAAATGAAGTAAATGTAACTTGGTCAGTCTTATGTTTTCACTGCTAAAACATGGCTTTTTTATCCATGTTATATATTACCTAGGTGGCTTTTAACTGTTTAAAACAAGTCAGCTTAATGAATCAGAGTTTGATATACAATAATCATAAAACTGAATATTTATATTTTTATTATACATTTTACAAATTTGTTTACCTTTTTTATATGAAATATATAAAATCATAATTGTATAAACATAATTCTTGTCAATAAATAAGATTTATTTTTAATAAGTTGTTATGAAAAATAGTGACGATCATATTCGTCCGTGCAATAGTTTTGATATCCCACTAATTCACAAAGTGCTAACCCCAATATGGGGGCCTTATAATGTTGCCTTTTGATTGTTGTTAATGTAATCCGCCATGTGTGCCATACATTATTAAGATGTTTTTTTATTTCAACAGAGTGCCTTTATACCTTGAAGAGATATATTTAAATACGCCCATAACATATTATATTTATAGAGTAAATCTGTTTTTATATTTATAGAGAAAATCTGTAATGGTCAGTTAAAAAAGGTTTTTGAGTATTTATTTTATCTACAGTCTATAATAGACATTTTATAAATATTTTCCCAGATTGACATAAACATTTATTCAAATTGTATGTAAAGTCGACTAGAAAGGGTGTATTTAAATATTAATATGTGTGTGCCTTTACTAAATGGATTTAGTGGGGTTGATGTGTAGATTTTTATTAACATTTTCAATATTTTTCATGCCTGAAATGAAATAAAATGCTGATTTATTTGAATTTTCTAACGGACTACACTGTTGAATTAAAAGCGTAGGAACATTAGAAATAACTTTTTATTACAGTTGCAGTTTTGAACGTAAAATTATTACAGAAAATCTCCACTGAAAACCCACACTAATTGAGATAATGTTAAAAAATTACTAAAATTAATGAAACTTAAAAATGCCTTTTTCAATTTAATAATGTTATATACAGACAAGTGCCATTTACAATATATTTATATACATTTAATTTATTCTCTAACACTCCGAAACGCTTGAACGCGTCTAATACACAATTTAAATACCGTCCGGCTAAATGAACTTTAGACCCAATTTCTTGAACAATAAAGATGAATTTGGAGTGTTTCAGAATACATTTATAAAATAACATTGTTTTCATGACGTTCTGGTGTGAAATTGAAAGACATCGACTGCCATTTACATTCTAATGCATCTAGTGATCTCTGTAAGCTAACCGCGCGGCTGCTGCTTGGATGTCCCAGTTTCGACCAATTTACCACGTCCCAGTACGTCATGAGACTAAATAGTGATAATGTGGTGCAATTATTGATGAGAAAATATATTTACTAATTCTAGTATTATGCAACTATTTTACTTAAACTTGATGCAACGAAGCTCGCAGTAAGAGCAGATTTTTTTTAATAACAGCTAAGATTTTTATGAATTGTAAAATTTGAATATTTAACAAAAGATATTTGTCATTGCCGCCTTTTAGTTCAAGTATTACTAATATTGAAATTTAACAACTTAATGCACTAATTCTTAGTCATTACTGCTAGGACATGTATTGCAGCTCTGTTACTATTCTTGATGTCATACAAGATGATGTTGATAAAAAAATTATAAATATTTTTTTCTGTTTTTTGTAGAAAAGTAGTGTTGGAGTTACAGTACGGGAGTAGCGTACGTTGAACCAGATAAAAATATATTTAATATACGTTCGTGTAGTGAAGTGTTTAAATGTGCGAAAAAAATACAATTATTAAAATAACAACTGTGTTGAATGATTGCTTCCAATCTTTTATAGTTTTATTAAACATTTTTAGAGAGGAACACAAATATTAATTTTTACTACGAACAATATGATTAAAGTATTTACTGAATGCAGTTTAAAATTTTCCCACCGATAATAAAATAATGAAATCGGTTCTATACAATACATTCAGGAAGCAATCTTTGCAACATCAGTTCAAATAAAAAAAATTTTTTAGGGCCCATTCATTATTGGCCCCAAAAGATGAAGTCTAGGTATCTAAAACATTGATTGTATAAATTTAAAATTCATGATAAAAAGTAATTAGCTATTAGTAGAAAGTTAGTGGCCTGTATATTAACTAGTGCGTCGCCGTCTAAAATACACGTGCCTTAGCAGCTTAAAACAAGTATTTATATGTATTTAACCGTATTGTAGGAGCCCGTGCAAGAGTCACGTCCACTGAAGGTATATGACACCAATTCTGATAGATTAGCACGCGTACAACATTACGCTGTAGAATTTGTAAACGTAGGTTTGTGGACACGTCGAAGGATGTTCAAATATTTTTAAAATTCTAAAACTTCGGTATAATGGTGGAATTTATATTTTTATTAGTTTGTATTTTTACTTTTTAAAATACTACAGCTAGATAATAAGGCGGTAAATTAACTATAATTATATAAGAACGGTGTAGTAAAATAAGATTGTCGAAGCGTAGAACCACTGTAATGCATCCAAATATCTCTTCGACCTGTACACAGACACAAGTATTTATACTAATGTCTTTCATAATGTATTTTTAATGAAATTTAATGTTAACTAATGTGTTTCAATGGCAAAAGAGGCAGCGATCACTTATTTTTTAATAAGTGATAATTAGGTCTCGAAAATCGATATTTCGATAGTTTATGAATATTATTGAGTAGTTGTCATTGAACTCTACATACTCTTCAACTATATGTTATAATGTAATAATTGTATTGTTATGCTAGCATATAACTATGTATTTCTTGATAAAAGCCGTGTCTTATTAATATTGAATCGTATAATGTACATTATGAAGCTTTGTTTGGCAATACATTTGATAGACCATGCATTTATATAAACGCAATAAATACGTCGATTTGACTGTTTTGCTGACCTTATAGCAAGAATCAATAACCCTAAGAACAGTTGTTTTGATTGATTTCGTGAACAAAAATGGTCAATTTCAACTTTGAACTAAGGATCGCATTTCAATATAAGACATGTAAAATTAAGATGTGTTGCCAAACGAAACGCTCTATCTATAAGTGCTTCTGTGCGAACAATTGTATAATGGATAATTAATGTAGTTTTTGATATGCATATACTAGTACATAAGTGTAGAAACTAAAATCTCATATTATATACCAAATAACTTTTGACTAATTTTTATTGTTTACTCGACGCCTGTCAAATATTACTCGAGAATTCAAAATAATCATCAATCTTTATGTATGTGCTGTATTTTAATGAAAATATAATTCAATACGAATGGACATTTAATAATAATATCTCGTAATATTTGAGAGGACGTGGAGTGGTTCAGATGTGTAGTAACTTTTGTTTGTTGTTATAATTTGCGAGATTTTATTTGGTCCGTCGTCGTCGGTAGCTAAAATATTAATTCGTCACTTACGGGGCATTGTATGGTACGACTTACATCTGAAATAAAAATTTCACTAATGTATTCGGTATTTTATTTTCCCTACAATAAACTCTTTGAGACAAATGTTTCTAAATGATTTAACAGACCTTCACAGTTAATGCATAACATTTACAAGACAATCTAATACACCAGCGATAGAGATAGACATATACTAACGACAGAGATGCACATATACCAACGACACCATGCGACTGCACTGACTCAATATAACAACTTAATGCCATAGATCGAGAACAGACAGACAAGCAGTCCACGAGCAAGACAAAATGATGACATTAGGCTGACTAGCTGAAATACCGACAGACTGAACAAGTATTAGCATGAACAAATAGAGCGATAAACGATTAAACTGTAATAAATCTCAAGAATCTCGGCGGTCGCGGGTTCAAACCCCAGGCACACACCTCTGACTTTTCGAAGTTATGTGTGTATTCACAATGAATTATCATTTACTTTAACGGTGAAGGAAAACATCGTGATGAAACCTGCACACCTAAAAATGAATTATAATTTGAATTATAACTGAAAAGACTGATTATTATAATGTTTTGTAGAACAATAATAAAGTTGATTATAAAATGTATGTTAATTATATACATACTTCATACAACACAAAATAATAAAATGCTGGTATAATTCTATTAACTGATATTATATAAATAAAAATGCACTTTGAGTATGTGGGGTGGCCACAACACCCCGCGAGTGCTCACGAGGCTAAAAACCGCGCGAGTGATCGAGGGTTAAAAACGAAAATACCTACACATATAGAATATGACATTTTAAATAATACATACAAGTATTACAGATAGCAAAAGGCTAATAACAATAAAATTGCATCTGAACATAAAAGCAATAAAACACCTTTCAATATTTATACATCGTGTTTATTAACAAAAAAATACAAATACGTGATTACGATGTAAATCAGTCGGCAAAAGAACAACGCCATCTCGCGTGCGGACTATTGCTTACAACTACCGTACTTTCCAACAATTACTATAGAGGCACAAAATGACAAAACTGCATCCCCCCGCCGCACCGGGTATACCAACCACACAGGATTTTTTTCTTCGTTGTTCATTAAGCTAAAGAAAAAGAGTTGTATATTTTTCGTCTCTATTCCGACCTGATATCGAGTGTGTTCAGTCACTATACCCGATGCCCGCGTTATTCTACGGTTAAGGAAATACCTTTACACCAGTCAAAAATTACTTGCGCTAGTTATGATCAGTGCCAAATCAGTCAGCGCTCAGCCAGTCAGGTTGATAAATAGTCAATTTTAACTGACAAACGCAACCCCAAAATTTAACTTTTCAATGGACTAAAAAGTATAGAAGTTAAGAATTATCAACACTGACTGGCTTAAAGTGTCATGAATACGCCGTTTGAAGAAATGAGATTCTAATAGAATAAGGTGAAACCGTAGAGTTAAATTGAGAAGCTCGTAGTTTTTCGTGCAATAAAGGGGATTATAGTAATTGAAGTATTTTAAACAAGTTCAGATTTATCAATTTCGAGGTTATGAATTCCTACATATACCTTTTTTAGATTTAAGTAACATTTATTTGTTATCAAGTACAATACTGGCCTGCTAATTATTTGAAATAATACAAATTTTGTGCTTAACTTAACTTTAACTTAGAAAATATTTAACTGTTGAACATAAATCAATGTAGGATTTGAAGGCAGATAGGAAACATTCAATATTTTCAAGATCTGTAAGCAAACAGCAAATTCAATAGGACACATAAATAATAAATCTGAATCATAGAGCGAATGTGTTAGAATAGGGATAGATTGATAAAATGTAAATAAATTGTAGATTTGTTTGGCAAATTCGTTATAGGTGTGTTAAAATATTATCCAAAAATAAATGGCATCTGACGCGGTACCAACTGAACGGTGCTCACATATACACACACACACACACGCTACTCTACACGACACACGCTACTATACACACACCACTGCACAAATACCTCTCTTAATTATGTTTGGGGATTGACATGTCTATATTAACAACTTTGCCTTACTTAGTCAATCGTGAAATCAACTTAATGTTTGATACATAATAATCTCTTAATGAGTTTAAATTTTAATTTAAACAATAAATGCACCCAACAGTCACATATATAGTTCTGAACCCACATTAAGATACAAGTCTTGTGTCGTGGGTATCAGAACGAGACTTTTCGGTCTCACAATCACCCATACATTCACACAAAAATTTGTCTCGATACAGGGATTGAACCCACGGCCTCTCGTTTCGCAAGCTGGTGTCTAGCCAACTGCGCTACGGGGCCTTAATAGAAAATGTAATAATAAACATTGTACAACATTATTAACCGATAGCTAACGAATTATATAGATACAAAATTATGTGCAATTGCTTTTATCTGTTCCTAATGTTACAAGCATAATGATATTTTGAAAACTTCCAAGACATTATTGTTCCAATATAGACATCTCAAAGGCACAAACACATACTCTACTATCTAATCAGTTTACATTAAAATACAATATGTATTGTGCTTACAGCTAACCATCAGTTTTAGTGCAATTTCAAATTTATTTTTCACGTACTCGAGCAGTTTTTATTATACCCAATGTTGTCAAGGACCAAGGGACATAAACGGAATGGCAACAATTATTTGGAATGAATATAAAAATCACAATAAAACTGATGTAATAGAACATTATTATTTATGCACCGACATTTTCCACAAGAACACAATCGCTACATACTATATTTGTATTATTTCGTATTTATTCCACTCAACACTCTCTGTACAGTGGGGAATGATACGTCTATAGTCCGAAATCTCCCTTCTATAACCAACCACGCATTCCGTTGACTTTCAGCTTAAAACAATTTCACAATTAAAGGGAAACAAATTATATATAAAAGGACTTTTCTTCTTACTGCCTTTTAATTATTAATTTTCAACTGGATAAAGTAGATTTTTTCAACTAATGATTTTTAAAAAATCTTGGAAAACCTTAAGTATTCTAGTAGAAAAACAAAATTATAACTATCTCTAGAAATTCATCTATGTCTGTACGAAAAATCATTAAAATTGATTAACCTTCAAGGCGTGGAAGCACTACAAATGAACCCAATTTCGCTCTAATAATATTAATAGTAGCGATTATGTCCATGTTATCTTATTTCTAAAGCATTATACAAAAATAATTCAAAACCAACAAAAATGACAAGTGCGTTGACATTTGAGCGACCATTTCATACAAGTCTCTATGAAAAAAAACAAACGTATTTTCTACTATGAACAAAATGTTGGCAATAATCATTAATTTAAAAATGGCGATAAAGTTGCGATTATTTTAATAATTGCATATCATATTTGTATGTATTTAAAAAAATCGATTTTGTAAACAGATCGTCGATATTTCGATAGTGTCTCATATAATTTTTAAATTCTACTAAATTAGACTAGTAACAACGACACTAAGTGTGTGGCTGTTAGTGTTTATTTATAAATTACTATCAAATGAAAAACTTATTCTTTTGAGGCCTCAAATAAAAGCCGCTACTGTAACTTCTTGAACAAAGAATCATTTACAATACGCATTGAATTGTAACACTGTATGTCAGCAACTTCTTAACGAGAAACGAGATTCAAAAAGTTTTTGTCATTTTATTAATTAGAAAAAAACAAAGAAATCTATCGATAGAAATCGGTTATGAAATCATGTTCAAAATCGATTTTTTAAATTAATATTTAAGCCAATGTAAAAAGGATACAAGCCATGGATAAAGCTAAATTATGGAACTAACTTATGGCCTTAAATACAGGTACTAATTTATAATTTTTAAAGCTATGAGATATCTTCAGATCTCTTCTGTGTTACTTGTCGAAGGAGTATTAAGATGTTCAACAGCACTTCAAAAACAATAAACAAAAATACTGGCCGAATTTTATATAATACCGTTTTGTTTGAGATGTTTTCAAGCGAACCATGTAAGCCAAAACATCTATATTTTCCACGTTGCATTTATGCTAAACAAAAAACATTTAAACTTAATATTAAAATGCGCTTACTAACTAAATGGCAATGTGATTTAAAGTATAGAATCAAAAACTCATATTTAACTCCCACAAAAGATATTCTCCTGTACAATACTTCTTTATACTCATGACCTTGGCGATATGATAAAAGATTTTTGCGGTTTAAATATATCTCATATCATTATTATGCTATAATTTAGAGAAAGAGAGCATATGGAGTTTTCAAGAGTATTTTTTTGATTTTATACTCAATTTTCTTCTGTCGATGAATAAAAACAACAGAAAAAATACGATTTCAATTCGATATTCGAGTATTGTTTCGAGCACAACTTTAGAAGTTGGCGAGACAAAACCAATGATTAAATTAAGGAACTGATTGGACAATTTGAATTTGTCTCCTAAATTAATAAAAAAACATTCAAAAATAATGTTTTCGGGCCCAATATAGATCTTACTTTGTGCGTAAAATACATTAAGCTATTTCAAGGTGTATAAAACTGATTTGTGTAGCAGTCAACACCTCTGTTACCAAAATTTTGTCTACGCTACAGAACTAATATAAACCTAGCAAAATTTTCTAGTTCACTTTCTCAAAACCACACAATTTGCTAAGCTCTGCGTGCTTTTATAAACAACACGCCTTATGTGCTTTGGTCCAAGGTCCAACCATACATAAGTGAACCAATATTCTATAAGCACATTATCTGGTTCAAAGGACCATTCCAATTTTTTTTTTATGTATAACCTGTAGTTTAAATCTCTTTTAGTTTATCCGAGAAATCCATGTAATTTTTTTCAAGGACAGTTCTCTAAGGCGAGACCGTTAAATTCATCAAAATTGATTCAGTAGTACTACAAATGTCTCAAACGGACGAAGACTTGTTAAGTCATTTCTTGGGCATACACCTTGGACCAAATCTTTCACAAGAGTACAGCTTCAAAGCACGAATCTAAACATTGATCTAAAGGACAAACGAGCTATATATATTTACTAATTTTAAAATTATTAGTGTCCGATAATATTGCTCAGTTTATATTTTATCACAGGACTCTGGTTTTAATTAAAATTGCGTTCGTGCTGCTTTGAAATAAATAACAACATTTTTTTAACTACTATTTTATAAATAAAGAAAAAGGAATAGACATTATCATTAGAAAAGTAATTAGAAAAGAGATATTATAAAACATAGACAATAATTCAATATAAGTAAGTCAGTGTTGGAACAAAACTATGTGTGTTACTGGTCTCAGTAAATATCGGTGCACGAACGCAAAATTAATTCACACATTTTTTTGTATATCCTCAAACATTATATAACACGTCACAGAAAAATATCCACCAGAATTTGGAATGTATTTTTTTCCTAAAAAAAATAACATCCTTTTAATTTGCGATTAAAATTCAATTTTCATAAATGCTCTGGAATCAAAATTATCACAAAATATATTCAGGTAGCGGGGTAGGTACGCGTTACTATATTTCTCATATAAATTAATTATTAAGATGTCATGGATATAACGGTAAATAGAAAAATTGTAAATAATAATTTTGATCAACCATAACATCTTCTATAAATGCAATATTCTGAAGCCAAACATAACAATTTAGATATTTGAACATACATTTGATATACTGACTGACGAGCCATAGAGAATTGAGTCGGTTCTGTTGACGTTTGGTTTGCATGCGCATGTGCTTTGTTCAGTTGCGCGTGCGCATGTGGTCGTAGAGCTTGACGCTGTCGGGGATGGCGTTGGGCTCGAGCGGCACGCGCTGCAGCAGCTCCGACAGGCTGCGCACGTAGCTCAGCTTCCGGAAGAACTTTGCACTGGAAACCAATCACTTTCTTATATACATACAACTATCATTATTAGTACCACTCACTCACTTCCGAAATAAGTATGCAGAAGTGTAATTCTGCACCTAATTTTGGCCATTTGTGTTTTAATTCACACGTAGTAGGAGACGACCGTAATGCCGTTTTTCAGCCACATTTTCAGACTCCGTGATAATACTGAGATTATTCGAATGGAAAACCAAATAAATAATATTTTGTGTGACTTAGGAATCAAATTTCGAATCTCTAGGAAGTACGGCGGATATCTGTACCGCAAGTATTATCAGTATTGTATCAATATATATATTTTTTACTCTTTTTAAATACTAGCTCTTGCTTGCCATTTACCACCTGGAACAGCTTTTTAGAAGCCACGAGAACATTTAAAAAAATACTCCATTTGTATGCATGCATTACAAGTTTGCGTACATACACAGCTAATATTGTAAAATCTCCTAACAGATGGCGCTGTACAACAACAGCCAAGCGGGCTGCGTAAGAATGTTGTACACCTAACTATATAGAAAAATTACCAATATGGTATAAATTTAGGTATTTTGTTAAATAAAGTTTTACCTTACAAACGGCTTGGTGAGTATGACGAAGGACTTGAGCCAGAACGTCGGGTGTACCAGGTACAAGTGTTTTAGACTTTTGCGCAGCCTGCGGAATGAAAGACCAAATATTAGCATATGGCTAACTTCTGCCCGCGACATTGTCTGTGTGAGAACGTGTTAATTTTTTGGGACGGCAAATCTGTGACAATTTAGATTATAATCTTTTATCCAAACCAAACGATTTTGTGCTTTAAAAAATGACCAAACTTTCATATTTATAATTTGTACTTGATCCAGGACACCTTTTTTTCTCTAGCTGTCCTACTTCCCCACTATTTTTCATTTTTTATTCCTTCTTAGTTCAATGTAGTTTTTCGAACAGCGAGGAAGATATTCTGTTGGGAGGATAATCTGTTCTCCGCTATAGAGGAATTGCACTCCTCGTAATTATCCACGATGAATAATGTCGAAAAGAAGTCTTAAAGACGGTTTTAAATGATTTCTACAAAATGTATGTATGTCAAATTTAGATAGTCAATCTCGGCGGTCGCGGGTTCAAACCGCAGGCACACACCTCTGACTTTTCGAAGTTATGTGTACTTTAACGCTGAAGAAAAAACATCGTAAGGAAACCTGCACACCTAAAAGTTCTTATGAATTTTTTAGGTATGTAGTCCGCCAACCCACACTAGTCCAGCGTGGTGGACTAAGGGTAAACCCCTCTCAGTTGTAGAGGAGGCCTGTGGCCTGATGATGATGAATATCAAGGTACCTCCTGTCGATGAGCTTGTAGCACTGGTGCAGCCAGTGGAAGGTGGGCAGGCGGCGCCGCTGCGCGCTGCCGTGCAGGTACACCAGCACGTACTCGTCCGTCACCAGCCGCTCCAGCGTCCAGATCACGTACCTGCGCAGCCCACAGTTACATCCAGTATACCACTTCAATATATGCTTCTTTCTACACTTTTCTCTAAGGACTTTTGTAAATGTTACTGGGCCAGTATGCAGTGGCGGTACTTCTATAGAAGCCCAAAAACGTTACTCGTTAATTGTGTAATGTCTAGTTTATAATTGTTTATTGTGGGGTATCGGGCTTCTATAGAAGTACCGTCACTGGTCCTAGAGATTTCAAATTTAATTCCTAAGTCGCACAGTCTCTTTTAGGTTTTTCCATTTGGAAAATCTCACTAGCAGCAGGGAGTCTTAAAAAAGTGTCTTTTAAACACTGCCACTGCCTACAATGTAGTATATAAAATGAGTACTGACAGGAAGAGGTTGTCCATGACGTATGTGTAGTCGGTCCGGGCGTTGTCTGGCAGGTGGCACGCGCTGAACACGATGAGCGCCGCGCCGCCACTGTCGTACCCGCCGTGCGACAGCACGCGCTTGTACGGCTCGATCACCTGCCGGGGAACTGGCTTCAACGATCCCACATATACATATACACCCAACAGTCACATGCATAGTTCTGAAGCCACACTAGGCACGATATGTGTCGTAGATATCGGAAACTACGGGAGACTTTTCGGTCTCACAAACAAATACTTGTGGATAACACAAACATTTGTCTCGGTGCGGGGATCGAAACCACGCTCTCTCGTTTCGCCAGCTGGTTTCTAGCCAACTGCGCCACGTTGCTGTCACAAATTGCAGTATTGTACTTCGATTGTTTGATTGGGAACTTCCACTTTATTTACGCCGTGATGGTCTCAAAGCTGAGGCACGCGGTCGAGAATCTCGACGGTCGCGGGTTCAAACCCCAGGCACATACCTCTGACATTTCGAAGTTATGTGTGTATTCACAATGAATTATCACTTAATTTAACGGTGAAGGAAAACATCGTGATGAAACCTGCATAACTAAAAGTTGTTAGGAATTTCTTAGGTGTGTATTCCGCCAACCCGCACTAGGCCAGCGCGGTGGACTAAGGCCTAAACCCTCTCAATGGTAGAGGAGGCCCGTGGCCAGCAGTGGGACGTATATGGGCTGAATGCTGATGATGATGATGATGATGACTCCTGGACGTGTGTGTGTGTGCGTACCTTCATGTCGCAGGAGGCGTGTCCGTGCGGCGCGCGCGGCACCGACACCCAGCCGCGCTCGTTGCTCAGCTCCTCGGCCAGCGAGTACTCCGGGATGTGTGAGTGTCTGTGTGTGTGTGCGTACCTTCATGTCGCAGGAGGCGTGTCCGTGCGGCGCGCGCGGCACCGACACCCAGCCGCGCTCGTTGCTCAGCTCCTCGGCCAGCGAGTACTCCGGGATGTGTGAGTGTCTGTGTGTGTGTGCGTACCTTCATGTCGCAGGAGGCGTGTCCGTGCGGCGCGCGCGGCACCGACACCCAGCCGCGCTCGTTGCTCAGCTCCTCGGCCAGCGAGTACTCCGGGATGTGTGAGTGTCTGTGTGTGTGTGCGTACCTTCATGTCGCAGGAGGCGTGTCCGTGCGGCGCGCGCGGCACCGACACCCAGCCGCGCTCGTTGCTCAGCTCCTCGGCCAGCGAGTACTCCGGGATGTGTGAGTGTCTGTGTGTGTGTGCGTACCTTCATGTCGCAGGAGGCGTGTCCGTGCGGCGCGCGCGGCACCGACACCCAGCCGCGCTCGTTGCTCAGCTCCTCGGCCAGCGAGTACTCCGGGATGTGTGAGTGTCTGTGTGTGTGTGCGTACCTTCATGTCGCAGGAGGCGTGTCCGTGCGGCGCGCGCGGCACCGACACCCAGCCGCGCTCGTTGCTCAGCTCCTCGGCCAGCGAGTACTCCGGGATGTGTGAGTGTCTGTGTGTGTGTGCGTACCTTCATGTCGCAGGAGGCGTGTCCGTGCGGCGCGCGCGGCACCGACACCCAGCCGCGCTCGTTGCTCAGCTCCTCGGCCAGCGAGTACTCCGGGATGTGTGAGTGTCTGTGTGTGTGTGCGTACCTTCATGTCGCAGGAGGCGTGTCCGTGCGGCGCGCGCGGCACCGACACCCAGCCGCGCTCGTTGCTCAGCTCCTCGGCCAGCGAGTACTCCGGGATGTGTGAGTGTCTGTGTGTGTGTGCGTACCTTCATGTCGCAGGAGGCGTGTCCGTGCGGCGCGCGCGGCACCGACACCCAGCCGCGCTCGTTGCTCAGCTCCTCGGCCAGCGAGTACTCCGGGATGTGTGAGTGTCTGTGTGTGTGTGCGTACCTTCATGTCGCAGGAGGCGTGTCCGTGCGGCGCGCGCGGCACCGACACCCAGCCGCGCTCGTTGCTCAGCTCCTCGGCCAGCGAGTACTCCGGGATGTGTGAGTGTCTGTGTGTGTGTGCGTACCTTCATGTCGCAGGAGGCGTGTCCGTGCGGCGCGCGCGGCACCGACACCCAGCCGCGCTCGTTGCTCAGCTCCTCGGCCAGCGAGTACTCCGGGATGTGTGAGTGTCTGTGTGTGTGTGCGTACCTTCATGTCGCAGGAGGCGTGTCCGTGCGGCGCGCGCGGCACCGACACCCAGCCGCGCTCGTTGCTCAGCTCCTCGGCCAGCGAGTACTCCGGGATGGGCTCGCTGCACGAACTCATCGTGTTCGTCGATACCGACCTGTTCATCACATTACAATTTTTGCTATGGGGCCATTCAAGTACTACGTAAGCACTAACAGGGGGTGGGGGGTTTTCGATTTGCTTGTTTTTGATGACATCGGGGATTAGGGGATCATGATGATGATCATTTTTTTTTCTTTTTCAGATTTAGATTTCAGAAGAAAAGCAACCAGAACAGATTAAAAAATATGTATCACGTAAACAAAAGAGGGGGGGGGGAGTATGATATTCGCTAACTTTAGCTGAAATGGGGGACGGGGCCGCGGGAGGGGGAGGTTTAATAATTGTGAAAAATTTGCTTACGTAATACTTGAACGGTCCCTATACCATTTTTCACTTGAAGACAAACAATTAATATCCTTTAAAACTCACTGAGCTTCATCGCTCTGTGTAATTTCTGGTTCACGTGTCGCAACGGTGGTTAAATGAGTAACACCATTCTTCACAAATTTTATGTTTCTTTTAATCAGTAGGTTCTAGAAGATCCTTCAGAATTTAATAAAGAAGACCTACATTCCGTATGGTACTGATGCGTTATTTTTTAAATTTGTAATGCAAAGCACCTGCTCTGCATTTAGGAGAAATGTCGTCGTCGTTCTTTGTTGCCATTTTACGTCGAAGTATCACAATCATACCAATCCAATAGGTATTACTTCTGAATCTTAGCGCTCAAGAATTTAAGAAGGAAGGTCAAGGTCCAACAAAATACTCCATACTCTTAATCGTGCAAACCTAGAACTTGCTTATCTGTTCATTTCAGCCTAGGTAATAGTCACCACGATATCTTTATACGACTTAGGACCCATAAATATTTTCAATGTTGCGAGAGGTTTGGTATAATCAATGCTACTCACCTTTTGGTGTCCTCATCATCACTGGGTGGCTGTTCTACTGGAGGCAGTGGTTCCTTAACCAGCTGCGGCACGGGCTGGGGCTCTGGTTCTGGAGGCTCTTCTTCGGACTCCATGGAACACGCGCTCAGACTGTCTAGGCTGCATCTGTCGTCTTCTGGAGGCTGGTCATCAGTAATCGACGATAAATAAAAATGGATACTAGTTGATGGAATTTAATTATTTTGATATAGACATATAATGTTACTTTTTTATGAAATTACGCCCGGGTATTGCGGTGCCCAACAGGCAACAGTTAGTTTTTGAATAAATGTGAACCGCTTGATCATGTTAACAGCCAGTCAGAAAAAATCTATTGTTATTATGACAGCCCCGTGGCGCAGTTGGCTAGACACCAGCTTGAGAAACGAGAGGCCGCGGGTTCGATCCCCGCACCGAGGCAAATGTTTGTGTGATCCACAAATATTTGTTTCGGGTCTGGGTGTTTGTGAGACCGAAATGTCTCTCGTAGTTTCTGATACCCACGACATGTATGTGACTGTTGGATGTATTTATTTATTTATGATGTTGTTGTTATCATTCGTAACAATGATCATCACAACTGTATGAGTCCATACACGTCCTACTACTGGACCCAGCCATACTCTCCTTGTGATGAGGTTGGCAATATTCTACTAAGTTGTCCTGCTGAATTACTTAATCAATTGACTTCATATATTCTCATAGTTAATTTTTAGGCACTACGATTTCCTTCAGCAACCGCCTTATACCTAAATACGCATTTTTTTATCTTGAAACGTATTACTTATCCAACGTTTAAAATTAAGTGTCTAAATTTCCCCAACATCGAAAAGTTCGAATAGGTATGTTTAGGTTTTGGGCCCATTAGTAGACAATCTTTTAGCGCAGTCTGGTCATCCACTGACGGAAAAATACCGTCTTCCCAAAATGTATTTACACATTTAACTCGTATAAGTGAGCTAGTTAAAGAGTTTCTTATGGGTTTTTGCCCGTGATATCGCCAGCATACATTTGGTATTATGTGAGAAAAATCAAAAATATATTTTATAGCGAAGAGGAATCATGGATTCTTGATGCCACTTTTGTGAAGCGCGGTACAAACTGTACGTTGCGGTGTAAGACTGTACGTTGAAAGTTAACATTTCTTACGAAATAAAAAGTGACCTGTGAGTTAATCCAAGTAATTATCTGTTCGCGACATCTATACAAATAAATAAAATTGGAGTGTCTGTTTGTGATATTGAAATAACCGCTTTTTAATAAATGTATATGGATGTATACACGGACTGCCTCGTGGTCTCGATTCCCGGGTCGGGCAGTGTTATTGGGTTTTTCCATTAGGAAATTCTCAGTAACAGCACGGAGTCTGGAAATGTGCCCGAAAAACGGCAATAGGCTCGCCCCCTATTACGTGGGACTGATACATACCTGGCGAAATGTGGATGCAGAAATGCGCCTCTGCCTACCCCTTCGGGGAATACAGGCGTGAGTTTATGTATGTATGTGTATACACGGTACATATACCAAAATAACGTTTTATTTTTTGTTTTTGTCTGTCTGTTTGTTCCCGCTAATCTCTGAAACGGGTGGACCGATTTTAACGGGACTTTCACTGGCAGATAGCTGATGTAATAAGGAGTAACTTATTCTACTTTTAGTTTATAAATTTTCTTTTAAAAATTAATTTTCCGCGCGGACGAAGTCGCGGGCATAGCTAGTTTCAGCTATTTTTATAAGACTGGACAACAAACTGAAAACCGTTTTCCATATACAATTCTAACATGATACTATTTAGTTGGAAACGTGATATGTAATCACAGAAATTCATATGTGAAGACGATGATTTTTTTTGGGTTTTCAATCGGCAATCAGTTGCTAGACTGTAAGCAGATGTTTTATTGACTTTTTTTATGGGAAAGGAAGCAAACGAGCAAGTGAGCCACCTGATGTTAAGTACCGCCCATGATCATCCACAATACCAGAGGAATCATTGGTGCGTTGCGGCACTTTGAGGAAAATAAAGGCTCTTTTCTTGAAGGTCCCTAAATCGTATCTGTTTGAAATACCGCCGAGGAAAGCTGATTCCAGAAAATTCATATGTAAAGACGATGACTCGAATTGAAACAAAAATATACGCCATCGCAATTCGCAACAACATACAGTTCCGTAAACTCTTATCTCTTCTTGTCCTCTCATCGCCCTCCGCCGCCCCCCTCCCCTACACCCCTGTGTCTCCATTTCCCGGTGGGTTTGTCAACACGCGTGTCGCGAACAATGCACGCGGTTCCGCGCCGCCGTTGCCACACCACAATTTCCAACAACATTGTGTAATGAGCGCGGCAAAACAATTCGGAAACGTCGCCATACATTTTGTACGATTGTTTAGACTAGCACACGCTTTCGACTCTACCTGAGTGGTAAAATACCCATTAAATTGGCGCTAGCGAGAAAATATTTCCATGCAATGGATGTGGTGGTTTTCTGCTTATTAATATTTAATAATAACATTTCCTTGTTTAAAAATATTTAAATTTATTGATTTAATTACAAAATTAGCCCGTGCGAGGATCGAGCCACATACATAGTTCTGACCCCCAGCTAGGATACAAGTAAAGAAACTACGAGAGACTTTTCGGTCTCACAAACACCAAGACCCGGAACAAATATATTGAGGTGAACACTGAGATTAGTTAAAATTTATAAACATAATCAGGAGACTCATATTCACTTAGACACAAAAAAAACTTAGTAAAAATAGTTAATTAATCATGTGAAATCAATCCATCAACGTGCCAAATATTTTGCGATAGAAACTACAAGGGTGTTAGTCCTGAAAGCGCCGATAGATGGCGGATTCATCGAATTGAATCGTGCTGTCATTATTCTACAGCTAATACTTATAACCCGTGAATTCGTACAGTTAGAAGACGGATATCGACGAAGATGAGATAACATGTTTCAACTCACTTTTCGCAACACGAAGACATTTCGCAAATTGTATTTACGCCCCACGTAACAGGGGGCGAGCCTATAGCAGTTTTTCGGGCATATTTCCAGACTCCGTGCTGCTACTGAGAATTTCGTAATGATAAAATACAATAACACTTGGTCTGACCCGTGAATCAAACCCAGGACCTCTAGATCCCACGCATACTCGAGCCGCGAGACCACGGGACAGCATACGGGGCAGTATGTATTGCTTCATATGTAAATATATACAACTACAACTGAGAGTACTTGGGCCTTATTCCAACACGCTGTCCTAGTGCTGGTTGGCGTACTACGCACTTAAGAAATTCCTAAGAACTCATAGGTGTGCAGCCGTCTTTAAGATATTCTCCGCCACCTTTAAAGTGCGTGATAATCCATTGTGAATACACATAACTTGAAAAAATCAGGGATGTGCCTGCTGCAATCACCCAAGTTTGGCTCTCTTCAATTCTTACACGTAAATAAAGTCGTTTGGCATAAAGCGGTAATTTCTGCATTATTCAAGACCAAACAAACGAAATGCTTAAAATATTCCATTGTTATTGAAGTTTTGATGACACAATAACTTCCGAAACAGGTATTAGCGGCTCGCACACTCAGTCTCTACGCGGAAACAACTTCAATAGATTGCATCGCTGCGATCGTGGAAAATATTACGTAACAAAACATTGCCCGTCACTTCGTCCGCGTGTAAAAAGGGTTCAGAAGTATATTTATACATATTATTTATTTATTTTTATTTATTTATCACACTTTATTGTACACCACAACACATACAGAAACATGAATTAGGAATAAAATAGGTAAGAAAAAGAGTGGAACAAATAGCGGTCTTATCGCTGAATGCGATTTCTTCCAGACAACCGTAGGATGGACTGGAAAGTATAAGAAAAACAGAGCGGGTAATAATAATATCTACTTATATATAAAATAATATATGTGACGTACAATTTTAATACGAATAAACTAAACACGAACTACATACGAATAATATAAAAAGAAAACAACAATACAAATACATATTAAATATACTACTATGTACATACATAAATACATATATCACAAAACAAATAACCATTTACAATGACTGTGACAAGTAATGTTCCTTTACAAGCTTTTTAAAAATAGGAAGTGATTTTGGAGTGATTTTTTTTCTTAGTCTGGGGGTAGAATATGTAGCTTATAAAGAACAAAACTTGTTGACAAAAAAAATCTCAACATCTTGAGGTGGCCCAATCACTTTTAAAATTAATAAAAACAAATGTGTGTAGTGTGTTACTTACCAGGCACTTTTTCGGACCTCTTGCCTTGAAGTACCAACTTAGAACTTTTAAAACCAAAAACAAATACACCTTGTCAATTACGAGACAACTCGAATGGAAAATCTATTGGACACTCCGCTTTATGGGCCAAGGTCAATGGTCTGATGATGTCCAAAATGTCATAACTCTACAGAAAATTAAATAACTCTAACCACACATGGTGTGTGTGTGTTTTGTGTGGAGTGTGTATAAATAAATAAATAATAATAAATAAATACACCCAACAGCCACATAGAAGCAGTGATGGCCTCGAAGTTCAGGCGCGCGGTCGAGAATCTCGACGGTCGCAGGTTCAAACCCCAGGCACACACCTCTGACATTTCAAAGTTATGTGTGTATTTGCAATGAATTATCACTTTATTTAACGGTGAAGGAAAACATCGTGAGGAAACCTGCACACCTAAAAGTTGTTAGGAATTTCTTAGGTGTATAGTCCGCCAACCCACACTAGGCCAGCGTGGCGGACTAAGGTCTAAACCCTCTCAAAGGTAGAGGAGGCCCGTGCTAAGCAGTGGGACGTATATGGGCTGATGATGATGATGATGAACAGTCACATACATAGTTCTGACCCCACATTAAGATGCGAGTCTTGTGTCGTGGGTATCAGAAACTACGAGCGACTTTTCGCTCTCACAAACACCCAGACCCGAAACAAATACTTGTGGATCACACAAACATTTGCCTCGATGCGGGGATCGAACCCGCGGCCTCTCGTTTCGCAAGCTGGTGTCTAGCCAGCTGCGCCACGGGGCTGTGTGTTCGTGTGGAGTGGTGGGGCGGACTCACGAGCAGTATCTTCCTGCGCATGTTGGCGGGGCTGCGGCGCGCGGTGTGTCGCAGCGCCACGCGGCCCGTGTGCGGCTCCAGCAGCGCCTCGTACGCCGAGCGCTCCTCCTGCGACACCGCGTCCGGGGACTCCGCCTCCTACGTATACACACACACATACATACTAGGGATGTTATGGATATGATATTTCGGATTATCCGCTAGTTTCGGATAGTTTCGGTTACGGATATCAGATTGAAGTAAAATATAACTGTTTTCGACACTCTTCTAAGAAAAGTTTTTATCACAATGTTTACATTTTGCACAATCTTACATTGATAACAAAAAAAGGTCCAAATTAAAGTCGATATTGGTCGCTTTTTGTCTACTCATATAAAAATCAATTTTGTACTTAACACAAGACTTTCTTAAACTATCCGAAACTTCTGAAATGGATACGGTTACGGATATATTTTTATTTCGGATATCCAATAGTTTCGGTTACGGTTACGGAGCTCCATAACATCCCTGATACATACTTACGCCTGAGTGCCAGCGTTTGTGAACCCATGCAGCATTATGCATCAATGTTATTTTATACGGGTGTATTCAGACCGTGATCGGAAACTAAGGCAGGTAATAGCCACGGTGATTACAAACCCATTGGTGTTTAAACAAATCCCGACAAAAAATAATAAATTTGACGTTTTCCTAACAATCATAGATATTAAATGGATGTCGTAAGGAAAACGTACTTTCTTTTATTTTTTGTCGGGATTTTTGTAATGTCACGGTGTTTGTAATCACCGCAGCTATTACCTGCCTTAGTTTCCGATCACGGTCTGAATACATCCTATATAATTATTTGTTATACCAATAATTACAAACACCATACATATACTCGTAGTTATAGTTACTCTTCTTTAACTACCCTCTTTTTTCTCCTCTTCTTATATCCATCCTAAGGTTGCCTGTAAGACATTGCCTTGCGCAAAAAGACAGCTATTTGTATTTCGTTTTCTTATTTATCTTGTTTTAATTTTATTAAGATATGCATGGACAATAGTCTGTTTGCTAAATGCTTGTACTACGAAGACTTTAATTCAAATTAAAATCAGTTACAAAGTTTTTGTTTTTCCCTTCTTTTTTCTAAGCCTTCCAGCTCGGCGCGCCACAACTGTGTACTCGCACAGATGCTGCAGCCTGGCCGAGTCCCTAACCAATAAACTACGCCAGCATATCCACAAAAACCTCTCAATAAAGCGGTGCGAGATATCACAGGGCAGAAGAGCTCTAAATTGCTCATCGCACCTCATTACACCTTGTGTGAGTTGTGACAGAGCGTCAGAAGCTCATGCCTAACCAGTATAGCTGGTATTAATACATGAAATCAAATAATGTTATGCTTACGTCATTTATTCGTATGCTAGTAGACAATTCGATGGGCAGTTCGAAGTTAGGCATCGAGCGGAGATGGGACGGCGACTCACACCACTCGGCTACCTGCACGCGAAAAGATAAAAAGAAAATATTTTTGTCAGTGGCCACAGACATTTTAGGCATTTCACCTAAAACATTTAACTTCATTAAATATATCTATAATACTTATTTAACACTTACACCAGAATGGAATTCCTCCCGGGTGACATCTATCGCCTGACTATAAGCTCTTGGCGTACTTTGACTAGTTATTCTCTTATCTACAGAATTTCCTATGGCACTGTCTTTCCTCAGCCCCATATTCAAGGGGGTAAGGTCTTTCGACTCATTGAACTTGGCAGTAATCTTCCTTCTCTCCACTTTGTCCACCCTCGCCACGTCTGGAGGCACGGCTTCCAAGCTATCATTCAAAATTTGGCTCTCGGCAGTCACAAAGTTCTCTGTGAAATACAAATTATTTTTAGAAGTGTTCCTCTGTGGACTGTAGAAGAATGTGGAGTTAATTCTATCGTCTTCTATGCTCGATAAACTGAGGTCTTTCTCGTCTTCAACTTTGTGCAATTTCTTCGGTATGACATCGGGGAAATTCTCATCTGGACTGCCGAGACCCATAAGTGGATGATTCGTGGTCAAAGTCAGCGTGGAGCTCAGCCTCGGTGGACTGATGCCAAGGTTGCGAGGTCTTCCTTCAGTCTTTGGTGAATCTATCTTTAGGTTTGACATTTTCGTGATCAGGCTGTCGTTGAAGAACGATTTATCTGTTTCGTTTGGGTTCTGGAGGCGTAAGACGCCGTGTTCGGGCTGGTCGCGGTCCTCAAAGTCCGAGAGGTTGGAGTTGGGTGTGTCTTGCGAGCGAAACGACTCGGAACCTGTGTCCATCTTCTCATCGGACGATGGAGATGTCAGGTCATCCTCGTTCAGTCGGAGGGACGTGAAATTACTGCAACAATATATTCTTACAATAGAACATAGTACAATCCTATGTCCTTATGGATAAGATAACTGTGTAGCTCAGTGGGTAAAGGTAAAATATAAAGCTGAGGAGTTTGTTTGTTTGGACGAAGTAATCTCGGCATCTATTAAATGAAATGAAATGATGAATGAAATGAAATGAAATTTATTTATGTACATTTTTGAGTATCAACAGGTCCCAATATAGGCAAGCCCGTGTCTTGGGTACCTGTTTATTTACTTTACCGAGAATTACATACATATACATTAGCTAATGGCAATCCAATTAAAAGTGACACAGTTAATTCGAATTAAAAAGTTCTATGTGTTGAATTGTCCATTTATCGAGGAATGCTATATAGCCTTGAGGATCTCATCATGCTACGATTAATAAGAGCGGAGCAGCATTGAAAAATGTGACAAAACGAGAAAAATTGGAGTCTTAAAGTTTCGCATACGGCAACAGCTAGTAGAAAATATAGAAACAATAACGCAATAACAAAACGTCTATGGAGGACAATGGTGTCCAATTTCTACGGCACATTAATAGCAAAGTTTTATGGTTAGTGAAAGTTATACCTGAGAGTATTTAGGTTTTAATTCGTGGAACTTTCTAATCACGAAAATATGCAATCACCGCTGCACCGATTCTGACGAAACGTTTAGTTGATATATTGTTGGGATGTTGAAACACATGCAGTCACATTTATTACAATTACCGATTGTGAAAAGGAAAATTTTAAAATTTATATCGGTCTGGCATCGCAGAATTCAATTTTTCGTAAACCCATATAAGTTATAAAGAATGACTATCCCTCTCAATTGTAGAGGAGGAACGTACCCAGCAGTGGGACGTATATATGCTGATGATTATGATGATGATGAAAAAATGACAATGACATAGCAAAGTGACTGCCATCATCTGATGATTATGACTAACTTTACGTAGTCAGCATAAATATACCGGCCTGTTTTTGTCTGATATACAAAAGCTGATTCTCGAACGTGAAACAACTTGCAGGTCACAATGATGATTTAGACGTATACGAATGTCGTAACAAAAAAAAGGCCTCCAGCTAACTTATTTAGGTACCGATCGAAATGTTACAATCTTACTTTCTGTAATACAATGGTGGCTCTCCGAAGAAACCGGCTCGTTCACAAATTGCGGCATGGCATTACCATTTTTAAAATTATATTTATTCAAGCCATTTAAACTGTAATAACAGTACGGCTAATTCCGTTCATATTGATAACCAAACAGTTTGTATGTAAAACAATGAGTCAGCAGCGATACGATAAAAGTATCCTTCAAAAGTTCAGCGTATTGGCACAAGGTAGCAGACAATGTCATAGCCTTTTAAAGTTAAATGACTATTAGTTAGATATATTTTCCAATTTTAAACCGTTAAATGCATATTGTTGCCAAATGTCTACAATCCATAAAAAAATATTTTATATTATAACCTTTTCGGTATATTATTTACTACTTATACTACCTATATTTTTTTAATAAAAAAACATGCATTTAAGGGTTAAACATTCTTAAGGGTATAAACAAAAAGATTACTAAAAATTACTAAACTATAAACAAAAAATGGTTCGAAATCAGAGGGTACACCTTCCAATTTAAAAAACAATAGTTCAACACCTCGTTATTTCCGCGCCTGAGAGGCGTATAAGGGTCAAACTCAAAGTCAAATTATCTTTATTCAAACAGACTTTTGCAAGTTCTTTTGAATGGTCAATTTCAAATTATTTAAACTATTGCGGCTTCGAAACGAACGTGTTCATTTTCAGGAAAGTAATGAATATATGGTTGCAGACCAATAAAATTTTATTTAAACCATTTATACGAAAGAAGAATAAATAAAGCTATCACATTTTTAAGAATGTCCCGGATTCTACAGGATAAAGGCATTTTATTGTAATGGAGAATAAGTGATAACAAAAAATATATCTAAAACAGCCAAAATAACTGTATTCTACAATTCCCTACAATGGTAAGAGTATTAAAGATATATTTACTCACAAACAAATCTAGAATTCTTATAGTAGATGCGAAAATATGTCTGCCTGACCTTTATTGTCATAATTAACATTAGGTAAGCAACAATGCAAATAAAAACTTTTAAATATGTGAAGGTAGAAGTAAGTAAAAATTCGTGCTCATAAATTTCCAAATTTCGCAAAGGTGTAATATATGTTTTCCTCTATAGTTATGATGTATTTGTTTTTAATAATAAATAGAGTTAAAAGAAACGACAACATCTTAGAACACAAAACACGTACTAATTTATGTGCAATAATAAAAGTAAAATTATGGACTTACCTCATTTGTGTATTTTATTTCGTTATTGTTATATTGTTTTTTTTTTCGAAAAGCAAATTAATTAAGGGCTTGTTTTTTTACAAAAACAATAATATAATCCAGACCCTAACACAAGCATTTGCTCAGCTTAGTTTGACTTTGACAATTGACATTTTCGTTTATGTTTTCTTAGTTTTTTTATGTACTTTTTCACATATAGGCAAAAGGTTGAAGTTCATACAGCCCCGTCATTTGTAATATTATTGGAATGGGGCATTAGCGTTGATACATAGGATATTAGTTTTAAAACTAATGAGAAAACCAAGCATCAAATTTGTTGTGTAATCATCTTTGCAAAGTTGTGAGACATCTTTGGCTAAAATAAAAAGTATTGCCTCATGGTGTTGTTTAATTTTTCTATTTTTATATATAAGTGTGTATTTATTATTATTTATATATGTAAACTATAGTTCCTGCGAAAACTCCATTTGATGAGGTTATGGGTTGACAAAAATTATAACGTTTCATTTCATCCAAATACAGCAGAAGTGTATTTCTGCGTCCACGTTTCAATAAAAATGTTTACAGTCCCACTAAATAGGGGACGAACCTATTGCCGATATTCAGGCAAATTTTTAGTCACCGTGCTGAGAATACTGAGAATTTCCTAAGCCCAATAATGCGTTGCTCGAACTGGGAATCGAACCTGGGACATATTATGCCTACTCCTTACTAATTGAATGAAGTATATCATTATGAAACGATTAAATTTAACTACCACTAATATGGGACTAAAATTTAAATATTTAATTTAGTGCCGCTGACTTGAGACTTTGTAATAAAGCAGAATTCAATTGTTTTATGGCTTACTATAACAGCCCGGTGGTACTGTTGGTTCGAGAGCCTTCGAAATGAGAAATCTTTTGTTACGTGCCACACCGAAACATAGTACTTACTTACCTACCTACTATAAGTCATAAATTATAGTTTTCGGCCTGGGTGTTCGTTAGATCGAAAAGTCTTTGATTCCTTCTGATCCTCATGACTTTTATCATCTGATTTTTCCATTATGCTTAAAAAACGGCTTGAATATTACTTATATATCCAAACCTTTTTTTTTTGTTCTTCACAGGTAAGTGAGCAGGTTATCAGAAATCACATGAATGAGTTATATGAGGTAACAACACCGATTGAACAAATCAACAATGGCCGATTACTAAGAATATACGTAAAAAATCAAAACAAATGCAACTTGCCTTACATTTTGCAGTTTTTACTCATTTCATGATGTGGTCTTTGCTCTGAACTGTTTCAAAGTAAATGCGTTATTAGTGTTAAAAATGGGTAAGTAAATAATGATATACGTAGTAACTTGTCTTATATTGTTTGATATGGAATAAGTGGTAGTGTAATATATTATTGCACTCTTTAAAAATAACACTAAATTAATTGTTGCTACTGTAAGAAAATATATCGAGGGATGACCAATCGCGCATGAAATTGTTAGGTATTTTCGAATTTATATTAATTGTATGTCAAAAGCGATATAAATGCGCCCTTCAACACTAAAACGTGATGTTTAAACTAGCATTAGGTACATTGCTTGTATTGCAACTCCATTGCCGAGTACCTATAAAGCTATTTCCGTTTGTACCCATTTTTAACAAATACCAACCACACACTCCAACAAAGTTTAATTAATTTATTTATCTAATAAAACACTTATCTGCTAATGAAGTAGTCATTATTTATAATTTACGAACTTTACTTGTTTTTAATTTCATGTACTTAATCCTTTTTCGAAGTTTTTTATAGCACACAAATACATTTATAATCATAAAGAAGAAATGAAAATTTCACTGCATGGATTTTAAACACACCATTACAAAATGTGAACTAAAAAACTTCCCACACTCAGCTGTTCTGTAACAGAAACAAGGAAAAGATTTCATAAATATTATGAATACTCTGTCATCGCTAATATTTTTTGTTTTGTCAATGATCCCCTATGGCGATAGTATTTCTACTGCGTTTCGACAGAAACCAATTTAGTTGTAAGTTGCCGTTTGGTGAAGCAAGATTAAAATTTAATACGTTTTAGCAGTCTTATTGGATTTAATAGTTTGTCACCAGTTGAACCGGGCAACAAAATGCAACTGTACATCTTCTTGTTGCTGGGATATGTCGTTTTACCTGCGACATCTGCTGAAGACGTGAGCTGTAAGTATTTCTTGTTGCCTAAAACTGCTAGTACTATAATAAATTACGTCACTTGGCTGACGTATTTAGCGAGTTAAGTCTTACCCCCGCTTTTTAAAACAATGTAAATAATAATTATTATTTGACATTATAATGTCGGGTCACCGAGTTATAAAATCATAACAACGTTATCTAGCGGCAAGGGACTTATCTTTTGTTTCCATAATTCTAAAATTATGAGAAATCCAGAATTTGAGTAAAAATAACAATGTTTTCAGATCAAGCATGCGTGGACAAATATTCACGGAAAGGGTACCAACCGTGGCAGGAGTGGTCAGATCACTACACTTGCCATCGTTACAGATGCGAAATACGCGATGGAAAATACTTTATAGCGGCTGTTGGGTAATTATATAATACTAACGAGCTGTATTAATGGAGAGTAGTCACATAAAAATAATTATTTATATTTTTTAGATGCCGAAAACCCAAAATACCTGAAAATGCACTTGAGTGCCATGAATATATAGAAGACGAAAACGTTGGTAAGGATATCAGAAAAATACCTATCCGTCATTTTGTATAACCTTCCATAATAATTTAAGCATTTTAAGACATGAACGATTACACATAGTTCAAACTATTTTTTGATTTATGAAATGAAATTTTCAGAGTTTCCAACGTGTTGTGCTAGGCTGCGATGCGTTGTTGAAATTAACGGCGAAAGAATTGTTCAAACTAGAGGCCAACCTGGAGAACTGTTCCCAGACAAGTAAGATAAACTTCAATATATAAAAAATAATTCAATACGTAGAATTATTAATAGTTTTAAAACTACAGCAGAAAAAACTCAGCCTTTTTACAAGCAATATCGATGTCGTTGCTAACTTGATCGAGGCGAGAAAGAAAAGTACAAGTGGTAATTTATTTTAATTCTTTGAATCTACTAGACCATGGAAGGGACAGCAGAACGAGCCCAACCCAGCAGTAGTGGGCATGGGCGCTATCCAGCAGAACACCGTTGTCGGAGAGCCCCAAGCTCAACCGTCACCAGGCATCTTCAACAGCCGAGGAGCAGGCAAGCAGAATCAGGTACCATAGTCCACTGACAAACATAGGTGAAAAATATATACGTTTCATCAATGGATTATGGTATTTTTCATCTTTCATGTACCTATTAATAGTTAAAATTATTAAAGTAAAAGCAAAAAAATACTCTTTATTCAAATATACTTTTACAAGTTCTTTTGAATCTTCAATTTTAAACTATTGCTTCGAAACGTGTTATCGCTGTGGAGATGAAACGGCAAGAAACTCCCTCAGCCACACGAAATGTCATGGTTTTTTTTTTAAATTCTTAATAAATTAGCAATTTATTTAAGTACATTATTTAAAATTGTCATTATTTAATTTTTAAATCATAAAGTCTTCGCGATATAAAGTGTAGAAACAAAACAAAACTCTGATCTAAATAATATCTGACTCGTGTTAACATAGCTTACAGTGTCTCAATTCTTTTTTATCATTTCCAATACCTAATTACTAAATGGTATGTGTATTCTGAAAATAAAATAACCAAAGTTAAATATAAATATTTTATTAATTTAGCCAACGATCTTCCCGACAGCGGATGGCAGCGATATTAGCGGCCGCAGATACGTAGATCCCTACCCTACGCAGCAAATGCAAGAATCACCAAGGAAAAAGAGGTCTACGGTGTATCCCCTCTTCGACAGAGAACTTATTAAAGAATCAGGACCTTACCAACCTCACCAATTAAAAATCCATGGTTATACACCAGAAAAATATACTTCCTACTTCTCCAACAACCTGAAAAGCCTCGCAACTTTTAATCCGAAGTTACATTTAAACCTTTCTTAAGTTATAAGTAATCGCATTGTCTGTTTTTGATGTGCATAAATCAATCATTGTTAATAAGTTGGTCAGACCGTACGTTCAGATTATAAAATGTTAGTGATAATGATATAACAAATGCTACTGATATATTTGAATGAAATATTGAACATTAAGTAAGACATTTATGCTCATTTTCAGACAATACGGTGTACTTACTTAAATAATTATTTTATTTTTATAGATATTCAATAAAATATAATCGGTTTGCTATTTAAATATATTACAATAATATTGTACTCCGTTATTTAATTTTTATCACATTTTTGTTTTGTTTGCTGATTAAAGTTCGTTACATTAATTACCTTTTGATTCTATATTCCCGTGTGTTTGTTAGGTGGTTACAATTCCCCCCTTCCAATCTATTGCAAGTTCTAAGAAGGCAAGAAACTGTCTTTGTTAGACCTATAAATATTTATCCGGGTCTGAGTAATTATTTACGAGAAAATTGTGACTGATGAAGTAAGAGATAAATGCTTGTGAAAGGAAGAAACAATCTACTTTCACGCAGAGGCCGCACACGGAAACAGGCGTGATGCAGAATGTCGGAATTTTGTAGTTTTGTTTATAATTTGTATAAATTGAGTTTTTTTTTTCAAATGTATCCGACTAATAGGAATGGTCTTTTATGCATTCACATTTAGGAATTATTTCTGGAATGAAAAGATTATTAATTACAATATGTACTTACGAATGTTAAGGCTGTATGAATGCATCTCTTTGTCACTTCCTGCAAAGTCTAATGTCAAATCATTGCGTTTTGACTTTTGACTGTGTCAGATGTATTACAAATTGATATTCAGCATATGCTCTTCTATCTTTGTCTGATGCTTAGAAATAACAATAATTTATCTCTCTCTTATTAAGCACTACATGATGTATATGCAACGCATTCACTTCCTTATTTCCTTCAAAAGGAAATATTGAATAGGTACTTATTAAATGTAACACCCAAATCGCAGAATTTTTAATCATATGATGTTAAAACGGCAGAATATAATAAAAGCGCGTGTAAACACATTTTGAATTGATACAATCCATTCAATTCATAGACATAAGTTACATTTTCAAAGTGTTTTGATAATAAGTGGTGTTATTTGTTTGCAATAAATTATTACTTGATGATGGTTGAGCCGGAGAAACCTTTTGCCTGCACCAACCCCGACTGCGGCATGACGTTCACTAACGAGGACCACCTACACGTACACACGAAGAAACATGACATGGTGCTGCAGTTCGGCTTGGAGCAGAAGGCGGCGTTTGTTGGTAACTTTTTTAATATAATTACTGCCACTGCTATGGCTTCTTTGATATATTAATACCTTATTCCGCCACATGCTTAATCGTGTTTGCTGCACTTTAATTGACAACCACAACTTAATGTAAGTTTGACTATTGATTTCCATCTTACCCATCTTTGATACTAAAATTTATGCTTGTTTTATTAATTTTTTAATTGTATAAAGTTTATGCCTCATACTGCAGTCTTAGCTTTAATAATGTTGGTTTTTGGGAATAACAATAGCTGAAGAATTTTTTTTTTGGTACTTTCCTTACTAAAATCAATACTTTAAGTTATGCACTATTAGTCATTCATATATCATATTTCTACAGTATATCTACAAATATTATGTGGATTCCTTAACTTCCATAATTGTTGGTATCATTTTAGTGAGTTTAGTTTATCATGGTAAATGTTTTAATTTCCTCCTCTTCATTTTTAAATTGAATAGCATACATTCTGTGTCAAGCGATAAGCAATTTTTTATTATTTGGATCATGTTTGTCACTTTGTAATGCTTTCATAAAAAATGTATTCATTTTGGCTAAACTGCTAAAAGTCTTGAATTCTCATAAACTGCTAAGCCATCGTTGTAAAAAGGCTGACTGTGGTAAACAGTATTTACTTAAACTATTGGTCATTTGTATTATTTTGTTTGAGGATACAAATAGATACATCAATTGTACATGTTTAGCTGAGTAGTAGCTTACAAGCATGGGTAGAATTATTGTACAACCTCATAGATATGAAGGGGCTTTGACATTTAAAATATATAAAACATGAAAAGTTCTAAGAGCATCTAATTTTACCAGGATTATTTCAGAAATCTCACATATAAAAGTTGTTCACTTTCCTGTAAGAATGTGACCCTACAGCAGTTGAAATAAAATATGACAAAGTAGATTTTTTACAGGAAAACAAACAAACGATCCGAACGGTTATAATACTTTAGGTTAATGGCTAACAAATTAACATAATTAAACCATAAAACATTGATGTTTGTATTTTCTAATTGTTACCAAAGCTTATATCCGGAGCACACTTATTTTATATTCAAATGGTTTTCTACATCCTTTCAAACATTTTGATTAGACTATGTTGAAATAAATTAAAGAAAATAATTTCGTAATTGTGATTAATGACTATTTAACTGATAAGATAAAAATATATATGCTGGTTATTTCCAAATCAATGTTTGATGGCACATACTTAAATTTATACATATGGAATAAATATAATTATGATGAGTTTAGTTTAATCTATGCATCAAGGCCTTGTGATATATATTATGAGACCAATTTTTGGAGTCTTTGATACATACAGAAGAGAATTTGTATCTTAAGATATGGTCTGGACTTTTTTTGAGACTCGTTTTTTTTAGGTTTTCTCCATGACTTACTTTTCTGTTTTTCTTATTATAGCTGATCAAACTCCAACACCTACTCGCTTCATCAGGAACTGTGAAGAAGTGGGGCTGTTTCAAGACTTGCAAAATGTCAACCCATTTGAAGAGGGTTTTAAGAGAGCTATGGAGACTAAGTAAGTACACAAAGCTACTTACGAGACAATGCATGCTAGCAATAGTTATAGTTATATAATGGTCGACTGCCTCATGTTCTAGCGAAACAAGTATGTGCATGTGCATTCTAGAGGTCCCGGGTTCGAGTCCCGGGTCGGGCAAAGTTTTAATTTTGTTTTCTGCGTGTTCTCAATAGGATAGGATAGGAAATTCGCGTGGGGTTATGTATGTATTTTATATATAGGAAGTACCACCACTGGGTATAACTACCCTGTGTACTCCTCCATCACCATCCACTAATAAATTTAGGCTTCTCCAATTAAAAATCATCCATTCTAGTCTTAGTAGCTATCCACCACCTTTTTTAATAGGTCACCATTATACAGCAGACCGAAAAAAGTACTCTTTCACACAAGCCTGTATATCGCCAATATATTTGAAGTTAAATACTATAGAAGGCGAGCTCATTACCGTTTACGTGGCTTATGTAAAGACACCATGCTGCTAGAATTAATGGAAACACACAACAACACTGCCTCGCACAATCGTATCTCTGAAATCCACTCGGAAAAGAACGCCGTAGGACCGACCATTAAAAAAATCAGACAGCATAAACATTGGGAAAAATAAGTTAAATATTTAAACAAAAAAAAAATGATTTCAGACACAATCTGCTATCTTTAGAGAATACAATAACAACAACATCGACCACCGATGAGCTCCACACGCCACAGATGTTCCCCTTGATAGACCCTGGAGATACCACTCTCTACAGCACTACTAACAACCAAAGGAATATTACCATCAGCAGGTAAGAGTTATTATATTTCTAATAAAAAATTAAAGAAGAAAGATTCTACACAATTTACTTTATCGTAAGTGATAAAATCCGAAGATTACCACTAAACATGTATTTTTGGTATATATACTTGCACTGCAAAATAAGAACGGTGTTGTCTTCACACACACAGTAATCATGATGGTATTGCTATATCTTATAACATATATTATTGTTCCATAGTCAACCGAGAGCTTCCTTTATAGATCCTCGAGCGACGAATCGGGAGTCATAAAAGAATTCGAAACAACAACAATTTCAAAACTAACGAATGAAGTGACGACAATCAGCCGGGTCGTTGAAAAGCATGACGATCCAAAAACAGATGAATTGATCAAGGAGGCGGTTAGGAAAGACTGCATATCATATAACAGTGCCACCAAGGTACAGACAGAGACGAAAACAGAACATATGCAGAAGAACTCAATACAGACGTTGATATACGAAGATACTATTGTTAAAAACAATATATGTAAAGATGTGTTATTGACGGACACAAGCAAATTGCAGTTGCCAGACATACCGCCTATTATGAGTCAAAAATCTATAGAATATGTTGTTGATAGCCTTACCAACGATTTATGCAAAGAAGAGGCTATAAAGTTAGAAGATGATAAAGAGGATTATGAAGTTATAATTAAATTGCCAAATGGTAGACAAGTTAGAATGCGTTCAGTTGACGAGAATGAGCGGAGGAATAATGCAAAGGAGAAACTAAAAGAAGTTCTTAAGGAGAAAGAGAAGCCTGTAACACCGAAGGTGTGTTTAGTGAACAACAATACGGTGAAATCTGTACCCGTGGTGTCAAATATAGTGCCTATTACCGCGGGTACGTTAATACCTGTTACGTTAGTCAGTCCCTCCACTCCTGCAGTACCTAAAATTCCTATAGCCCCGTTAAAAAGTACTAAAGTGACAAAAAAACCGGTAAAGAGAAAACATCTTGTGAGTGAAAAAAGTGTTAAAAGTGACAGTAGTGTGGGGCCAGCAGAACCTCGTGTGACCAACGGAGTTGAAGATATAAATAGAGCTAGGAAGTGTAGCGACATGGAGAGTAAATGCGCCGCTTCGAGAAGATACAGGTATGAGCTTAATCTATTATAGAGTATTGTATAATGGGGACATGGAGGAAGATGTTAGTAAATTAAATTACAAGCGTTAGTTAATACTAATATAGTGTAATCACTTAGATACATCCTGAGACCGCAACAATGCTTTACTGAAATCATCAGAAGTATAATATCTTTGGTTTATCTGATGATAGCCAGTATTCCAAACGCATATTGTCTTTCTGATATGTTTTAACAGAGTGAAATTCATGTTGCGTGGAAATTAGAATTCTCTAAAATTATCCTAACATACGAGCATAGCTGGAATATAATTGTGTCCAAAAAGTAAATTTAAGCATAACATAGTGTTTTCTAAAGTAGTGATGGCCTCGAGGTTTTGGCCCGCAGTCAAAAATCTCAACGGTCGCGGGTTCAAGCCCCAGGCACACACCTCTGACTTTTCGAGGTTATGTGTGTATTCACAATGAATTATCACCTACTTGAACGGTAAAAGGAAATCTGTACACCTAAAAATTCTTAGGAACATTTTAGGTGTGTAGCCTGCCAATCCGCACTGGGCCAGCGTGGTGGACTAAGACCTAAAACCTCTCAGTTGTAAAGGAGGCCCATGCCCAGCATATGACGTATATGATGCTGATGATGATGATAGTGTTCTCTTATTTCCAGGGCGCGTTTAAAGCAAGCCTGGTTCCAGCAGACACAAGAGAACCAACAATTGAAGGAGGAAAACGAGAAGCTGTTAGCGGAGAGAGCCATGCTCAAGTTACTCATTATAGAACATATGAGAAAATGCCCGGTTGCAGAGGACTTGAGTAAGCTCCTACAATTAAGCACTCCCTTACGCCATATTTTAACCAATGATTCAACGGTCATTAAGTTTCACGTAAAAGCATATGGCCTTGAAATTTATAAATTACGCGGAATCCACGACGCATTTTAACTGCAGTCATTTCAAATATTGACTATTGCCTTATTTTTTGCTTATAACTAGCGTAGTAAATATGAATAACTTCGAGAATTCAGATAACAAATAACAAGGTCTTCCCAGTCGATGAAATTAGCCAGCCTACTCTTTTCGGATATACGCTGGCTGGTTTTGTGAAGGACTATGGCTACTTTTACAATTTGCCTACTGGTAGTAATCTCACCTTGCTGAAAGCAATATGCATTAGTTTCTTAGTTAGCTTTTAGAAGTACTGTGGTCGAGCCAACTCAAAAATACCACAAGGCCATAAGACTTCAGCGTAGTTCCACCATTTCATTCAAGGTCACTATGAAAAAAAAAACGATTTTTGTTACAGGAGCCATGCATGAAAAAATGCAACAGACCGACAATTCTTGATGAAATGATGATAATTCTTGATAGTCTCATATCAGCGACGCTGAAATACTCAAGGAAGCAACCCTGGCATGAAAGACTTGTACGAATAAAAAGTCATGCCATGTTCGTTAAACAAAGTATGCACTAAATTTGTCTCTCTGCATTATTTATGTCCTCAAAATATCGACATAGATATCTTCCACCATTTGGTTTAAGAAGGAAATGCCAGTTTACCAGACGGGTGCTTTAGCTGTTTCTGTGCATCAAAAATCCGTCCTTCGTCAACGGTCTTACTTTAAATTATGTCTCAAAGCCCTCGCTTTAGTACGGAAAAGACTTAAGTCTTTTTGATAATGTATAATAAAAAATGAGTAGTGAATTTGTATAAGTTGTTTTTATAAATGTGGGTATGTTGTAAAAATGTTGTTTTGAACGCCATCTATGGTTAATCTATGTGAATCATTCCGTTTGTATAAATATTATTTATTGTTGTGATATCATGAAATGAATGTTTATTTTATATGTTTTTCGTTTTATTTCAATCCTTCATTCACGTCCCATCAACTAATATACCTACAACACTTACATATTCAGATAAGCAGTCTCCGTCGCCAAACCAAATTAAATAAATACCTAAATATAGTACATTTAGATCTAAAGGGAGTGAACTCAAAAATCGTCAAATTTGAGTTATGCATGTCACCGTAAAATTGTAAATACCGTTAGATTATAATCTATCTCGCGATATTGTGAACTGTCGAAAGATTGTGAACCGTAACATACTGCTTACAGTTTCATCATCAGCCCATATACGTCCCACTGCTGGGCACGGGACTCCTCTATAACTTAGAGGGTTTAGGCCTTAGTCCACCACGCTGGCCTAGCGCGGGTTGGCGGACTACATACCTAAAAATTCCTAAGAACTTCTACGTGTGCAGGTTTCATCACGATGTTTTCCTTCAACGTTAAAGTACGTGATAATACATTGTGAATACACACATAACTTCCAAAAGTCAAGGTGTGTGCCTCAGGTTTGAACCTGCGACCACCGAGTTTCTCGACCGCGCGCCTAAGTTGCAGTGCTTTGTAAGTGGAGTTGATTAGATATATGTAAAATACTAGCTTTTGCCCGCGACTCCGTCCGCGTAGACTACAGGGTTGGGTTCAGAAAGAAAATAAGTTGTAGTCTATTTTATTCCACAGAGTCCCATTTATGTCCATACCAAAAATCGTTCACATCGGTCAAATGATTAAGGCGTGAAAGCGTAACAGTCATAAGTATAGTTATTTTCTCATTTATAACATATTAAGGGATTTAAAAAAAAAAATTAAATATAATTCTTATATTGTGTGTATATATATATATCATATAAGTATATGATGTAATGATGTAATAAAAGCCATATAAAAAAGTTTCATCATTCTAGCTTCAAAAATGACGAATTTCCATACAAACTTTCATGCCCTATTCTTATTTTACTCCCTTAAAGATTTTTTTTACATACTTTGAATGTCATATTTATTTACATCTAATCAACAGCCTAAAAAATAAGTTTCAAGTTTCTAGCTTTAAAAATGACAATACTCCCATACAACCTTTCATCCCCCCTTTCAACCCCTTTACCGCAATAAAAAGTAGCCTATGTTCTTTCTCAGGCTCCAAACTATCTGTGTATCAAATTTCATTTAAATCGGTTCAGTAGTTTTAGCAGGAAAGCGAGACAGACAGACAGAGTTACAATCGCATTTATAATATTAGGTAGTTATGATTTCGCTTGAGGGGGTTCTTTCATATGTAAATATTCATTTGTTTGTTTATATATTTTATACAATATTGGATATAAATCACTTTGAATTAATTGTGCAAATATTGAATTCATTTGTATGCTATTCATTTTATTGTAGAAGAAATCTTTTGTGTTCACTCATAACAGCATTTTTATGTACGTACACAGTTGCAGTAATATTGATGTATTTACTGTGTACCTACTGCGTATGAACTGTTTTTCATATTTGGACAAGTGATTCCATCGATTGATTTATGCCCTATAAAAAGTCACTTTTTACTTAGTATAAAAGATAATAAACAAACAAATACAAATGTTTCTAGGTATATAAGAGTTCTCTCGAGCGAAATTGTTCCCATATTTCATAAACTCACCTAACAACGCACCGCGACATTCTGAAAACATGAAATTCTCTCTGGTGAGTAAAAAATTTGGTATCTTTGATTTATTTTTCAGTAAGGAAAGCCAAAAACCTGCCTCATGGTCTCGCGGCACTAGTATGCCGTGCGATCTAGAGGTTCTGGGTTCGATTCCCAGGTCAGGCAAAGTATTATTGGGTTTTTCCATTAGGAAATTCTCAGTAGCAGCATGGAGTCTGGAAGTGTGCCCGAAAAACGGCAATAGTCTTACGTGGGACTGATACATACCAGGCGAAATTGCAAAAATGCACCTCTGCTCACCCCTTCGGGGAGTACAGGCGTGAGGTTATGTATGTATGTAAAACCAAAAGCTTACTTTTACTCATGAGCCAGAATGAACACGACGAGACCACTGTGCAGAGGCTAATTTTGGACTACTTAGATCTGTAACATAATATCCTGAGTCAACAATTTCGATAAAAATGCCACGGTGGTCCATTGATCGTGGTGGGATTCGGGAATTTAGTGAACTAATTAATTTATTGAATTAGCAAAATACTTGATTTGACGAATTCTGGCGAATCATCGTAGCTTTAATGCATATAAAATAATTCAGATTTATTTTATACATTTTGTAATATACATAATAGGTATGTAGATGAATATAATATAAGAATTAAATGCTTGTACTTATCTAACATAATATGTTAGTTAGTTAATTCTTAAATTATATTCTTTATTAGTTTTTTTTTATTGACGGATGTACACAAGATTTTCTGAATAATATGCCACTATTTAGTCTAAAGAGTCGAACAATATGAATAAATACGTATGTTAGAAAGAAAAATCTAATTTCATGGAGTAAATTTGCATATTCGTGGACCTGTAGTACGTGTAACAAGAAGGCACCATTGCCTCTGTGTCAAATTATTTCATTGCTGTCTTTGTCTCCAGCGCTAGAGTTATCTCCTATTCTCAAATAAATACTCGTAAATGCAAGCCAAAACTAGGGTAACTGTGTTTCTAAATTTGGTTTCAGATTTTCGTATTCTTGGCAGTGTTCGCACTGGCGCTCGTGAACGCCGCGCCCAACATCAAATCCGGCCTATCAGGCTCAGGAGATAAAGTGACGAGTGCTACTGGTGCTGTCAAGTATGGCGACCTTGATATGTCCTCTAGCATCTCCCGAAAATAAATAAAATCCCTTTATGTGTATAATCGAGTTTTATTTACCTTATCCTTAGCCAAATCTGAATCATCATAATCTGCTATAATGCGTCAACATCCTGACTCCTACTTCAGACAGATAACTGCAATGTGAGAGGTGCCATTGATCAGTACTGAGTACTGATTCTGTTCTTGGCTCAGTAACTTCTAATAATTCGGACTTTACTACTATAGATTTAACAGGGGATGACACTTTACATCCAGGTAGTGGAGTGGGAATTGTTGGAAGTAGCAAAAACAGAATGAAGAAGTATGTTAAAATTAATAGGTATATAAAAAAAACTCAGAAACTTTTAAAAAGTCATAAACAACAAAATAAATTTGTTTGCAACATAAAAGATAAATTAGTTTTGCAAGACAAAGTTGACTTATATGCCTATGAATTGGAACAAAATAGAATTAGATACGAAACTGACACACAATCTCTTAATTTAGAATTAGAAAAGCTCCAATCATCACTAACCTCAATGACATATAAATATGAAAATGCTCAAAGAGAGATTGAAGAGCATTTATCAGCTTTGACTGAACTAATAGATTTGTGTAAATACAATGCAGATCGCTTTGATTCATTGCAAAACCAAAATTTGACATGTAATTGCAATAGTGTCAGTGATTCAAAGCCTATGAATGCTCCTTCTCTCAACAATTCATTAACATCTTCTTCTTTATGTTTAAGCCCTCAACCTACAGAGACAGCCAATAACTCCAATAATCAGAAACTTCCATACAAAGTAAGTAGAAATGTAATTATGTACAGCGATGAAATGGGCAAAAACATGGGAGCATTAGTTAGTTTGGAAAGGGGACAAACACTATTAAATAATTGTATGCCTAACATGCCATATTCAGTAATTGCTAAAAGCATACTTAATCATAAAAAATTTGATTTGAATACTAAATTAGTTATATTCATTTGCAATAGGGGTAATTTAAACAAAATTAAATTATTAAACTTCTATGAACAATTATGTTCATTAAATCTGACAGAGGTAGTAATGTTTACATTACCCTATAGTAAAAACTTGTCAGCGGAAGAAAATAACATTAGATATAGGTTAAATATAACAATGCACACAATGTGCACTAATAATAAGACATTTCATGTAATTGACACTAACAAGTATGTTAGTAAATTATATTCTAAGACAAGAGATAATTTTTATCTCCCATTATACATAAAAAGACAGATAGCAGATGTGCTATCATATTATTTTAAAGTAACAGCCAAGAATTTGGCTAGTAGACTATGCTCTATTGAGCGGATTGATATAAATTCGGATTATAGTAATCTGAATAATAAGACATTTAATTTAAATTAGTTCATAAGACAACAGAGACAAACTCTGGCTATATTAGTAAATTATATATAAATTGTAGCAATAATAAACAGGCTATTAACATGGTACACCAAAATATACAAGGACTAAAAAATAAAGAACTGGAAGTGGAATTATTTCTGAACTCAAACAACATTGATATTTTATGTATAACTGAACATTGGTTAAAATCCAATGAGTTGATGTTTAACTTTAACAACCATCATGTTGCTAGCACATTCAACAGAACAAATATGATACATGGAGGCTCCTTAATAATCTTGAATAAATCAATAAAATTTAAAGAAAGACAAGACATAGTGAGACTTTCTGTTGAACGTGTTGCAGAAATAGCTTGTATTGAATCTGGTCAGTTTATTGTTCTAAGTGTATACAGGCCACCTTGTGCATTGCTTTTATCATTTATGGAAATCATGGAAGACGCTTTGCACAAAACATGTAATTCAAATAAGGGAGTGATTATTTGTGGAGACTTTAATATAAATATACTTGAAAACTCACAGGCAACTATAAACATAATAAATCTTTTTAAATCATATAACATGAAAAATGTATTCTTTGAGCCAACAAGAATCACTGCCACAATAGTGCAACATGTCTAGATAACATTTTTACCAACGTTAAAGTTATTGAAAGTACTATTATTAATAGTTTTGATTCTGATCACTGTGGCCAGTTGGTGTCTTTACCTTTGCATACATGTAAAGTATCAAGCAAAAGTATTACATTTGTTCCTATTACTGCTAGCCGCTTAAATTATTTTAAAACAAATATGGAACTAAACATACCTAAGTTGTCCTCTCATAAAGATCCCAACAAAATTTATGGTTCTTTATTTAGTCATATAAACATGGAACACAATAAAGTTTTTAAATCAAAAACAATTACTTTGAAGAACCGTCTGACATTTAGTGAGTGGGCAACTACTGGTATATTTAAAAGCCGAAATAAATTGTATGATTTATATAATCAAAGAATGTTTAACCAAAATCCGGCTTTTATTGCCTATGTAAAATTATATTCTAAGGTTTTTAAACGAGTTTGTTCCGCTGCCAAATCAATGCATCTTAAAAATAAAATTAAATCAGCCCCGAATGTAATACAAGCCACTTGGAGCATTATCAATTCTGAATCGGGAAGGCACACAGCACACCACAAAGAATTTAGTATAGAAGTTAATAATGACATTGTTTCAAAAGACACTGAAGTGGCCGCTGAATTTGAAAGATTTTTTGGCAATATTCCAATAGTAACTACTCAACATCTTCAGTCGTCTTCTAGGTCTGCTTTGTTACTTCTTGAAGATAATGTTCCTCAATGTGATGCATCGTTTGAATTTACAGCAATTAGTCATTATGATATTTTAAAGGCCTTTAAAGAAATTAATAAAAAAAAGACTAAAGATTTGTGGGGAATGTCAGTGGTTACTATATCCTCTATAATTGATATTATAGCACCTCACATGGCAGCTGTGTTCAATCGTTGCGTCGCATCTGGAGTGTTTCCTGACCTGATGAAGCTTAGTAAAGTAATACCACTTTTTAAATCTGGTGATACCACAGACCCTTCAAATTTTCGACCTGTTTCTGTTTTACCAACTCTTAGTAAGTTATTTGAAAAAATTATACTTAATCAATTATTGAACTTTTTCAATAAAAATAACTTACTTCATCGGAAACAGTTCGGATTTACTAAGGGTAGATCAACTATCGATGCAGGGGTTGAACTTTTAAAAACTGTGTTCAGGGCATGGGAAGAGTCGCGAGATGCTATTGGCATTTTCTGCGACTTGTCCAAAGCCTTTGACTGTGTCAAACATGACATTCTCGTCAGGAAACTTAACCATTATGGCATTAGAAACGGAGCTCTCAATCTTCTGACTTCGTATTTGAATAACAGAGTTCAGAGGGTTGACGTTAATGGAGAACTTTCTCCAGGATCGTCGGTTACCATGGGAGTCCCACAGGGTTCAATTCTTGGGCCGTTTCTGTTTCTTGTGTACATTAATGACTTGCCTTACTACGTAGGGGATAAAAACGATATAGTGCTGTTTGCGGATGATACATCTCTTATATTTAACGTAAAAAGACGTCTCGATAATTTTGACGAAGTAAACAATGCACTTCGTAAAGTTGTTCAGTGGTTTGATAATAATAATTTACTTTTAAATGCGAAAAAAACTAAATGTGTTAAATTCACAATGCCCAATGTTAAGCAATTAAAAACCACTGTACAAATTAACGGTGAAGAACTGGATCCTGTTGCGTCTACTACATTTCTGGGAATTACGGTAGACGCAAAACTCCAGTGGGGACCGCACATTCAACAATTGGCAAGCAAATTAAGTTCAGCGGCATATGCAGTGAAAAAGATCAGACGTCTGACTGACGAGGAAACGGCAAGAATGGTTTATTTCAGCTATTTCCATAGCCTTATGTCATATGGTATTCTTTTGTGGGGAGCCGCTGCGGATATTAACACTATTTTTGTTTTGCAAAAAAGAGCCATTAGGGCTATTTATAATTTAGGTCCCAGGGCTTCACTTAGAGAAAAATTTAAGGAAATAAATATTCTTACCCTCACTTGTCAGTTTATATACGAAAACTTAATGTACGTCCAAAAGAATCTTGATAAATTTGATAAAATTTGTAATGTACACAATAAAAATACTAGGAACAAATGTAATCTCGTTCAACACGTAACTCGTCTCCGGAAAGTTAATAACTCTTTTATGGGGCAATGTATACGCTTCTATAACAAACTTCCGAAGGCTATTAGAGAGCTTCCCTTGACAATGTTTAAGAAATCAATTAAAGATAAGCTTTACAAAAAAGCATACTATAAAATTTCAGATTTTATTGAAGATAATAAGCCCTGGGAGTAAGTAAATTGATCGGAGTTTTGTTTTGTTGCTACAGTTTGTATCGTTATGACATTTATAATGTAAAATTTAAATAATGTAATGAAAAAAAGACATAATTATATTGCTGTTTTTTTAAAGAAAAAATGACATGTCGTGTTGCTGAGGGAGTTTCTTGCCGTTTCTTCTCCACAGCTATAACACGTTTCGAAGCGGCAATAGTTTAAAAAAATTAAGATGTGTAAAATTGACGATTCAAAAGAACTTGTAAAAGTCTATTTGAATAAAGATATTTTGACTTTGACTTTGACAGTACTACGGTTTCTCCCAAACAAAACTCTTTCATATGTATTATCAAGTTCTATTTACCTTAACCTTAGTCAAACGTGAATGATCATTATCTCGTGTAAGATGCACATTTCTGGATACAGGCTTCTTCCAAATTTCTAATGTGACTACGCGTTTGTAAAGGGAGGAATGCATAAATTTATCCCCTATTATCTCTATCCCTTACGCATTGAAGGCAACATACGCTTACTACACATCAATGCATTTGGACCGATAGACCTCGATGAGAGAATAGGACCCATCAGGTAAAAGCCGAGTGACCTAAGGATTATCGAATTTTAATCCTCTGAAAAAGTTGATTAGCGATATCGTTTTCTAAAAATTACTATTAGTCCAGGAGGAATCGGCGCATGAGTACCGAAAACTTTTCCACCTCAATTTTTTTATGCTTTCTTCTTCAAATTGCCCTACTGATGATATAAATGCATGTTAAAATATTTTTATACGTTTTCCTATTCATTTCGTCTCGGAGGCGCACTGGGCGGCTGGGTCATGGTGGGCGCTTCTCGTCCACACACCGTCACTAAAAGTGAGATACATTGTGTTTTCATGCGATTGCCAAGTCTAACTATTTTATTTTAAACATAAAAGTTTTTTAATATTGATATGGTCACTATAAAATGATGTCTGGTAAGCTAAGTGCATAACAACTTAAGACAGAAGTTCCCTTAAACGGGGACTGAATAAATTCATCTCACAACTTTTTACGGCAGAAGAACTGAGTTGCGAGACTTGTTTTTTTTACAAGTTTTGTTTTTTATGGTATTTATATATACATCAACCAGATCCACGACGACGACAAAAATGAAAAATAATGTATAATCGTGTATAGTTCATGTTTTTTGGTTATTTTTTGCGAAAATCTAATAAATTAAATTAACATAAAAGTTTCTATGCAAATATAATTTATTAACTATAAAGTTGAAATCTTTACTATAAACATTTCTTTCCCCCTTCCACCTCCCAATTTCCAGTAAATTGTTGTTAAAAATGGTTGTAATCGAGATCGGTCCTTTTTTTATTTATATTATTATTTAAGCTTTAAATAATGCAGTCAAACACTCGTTATACACATTCATTGACTGGCTTTGGCCCTTTTTGCCTTACGCCTTACGCTCCACTAACGATTAATATTTTATTTTATTTCATCTCAACCGGTAGCAGCCGAGTTATCCTCGAGATATCCATTCTTCACGGCGCGGCGCCAGTGCCGCCCATAATTTACCTCCTCCTCCATACCAGTAGCGGCTTCAAAGAAGCCTAATAGTGGTACACATTAATTGTGTAAAGTCTAGTTTATGATTGTTAATTGTGGGGTCAGGATATTCTCATTTATATGTCAAATTGCTTTTGTTAAATAAAGGTTTAAAGATTAAAAAAATATATTTGGAAATTTGTAAGGCAAGCTGGACTTTTGGGCTTTTATTGAAGTATCGAGCCTAGTCCATACATGCTGCGGTAGGCATCTGGCGCAGCACTGACGAGCGCCAGCGCGAAGACTACTAGGACACTCAAGATCTGTGGGACAGACATTTGGGAATTAACGTATGCTGTAAGTTAATAACCACTTATTCAGTAAACTGTACGATGTGTATGATGCTAATGTTATTTTATTTTGGCGTAAGATGTTAGTCAGACAGTATTTTTTTTTTGAAACAGGCAATAAGAACGCAGAAGACTATTGAAGTTTTTATGAAATTTTCTTACCAGGGACAGTTTCATGTTTCCAACCAAGTGAGCTGTGATGCGAGTTGAGTTCAACAGATGTGTGGGTCAGGTACCGACAAATCGTTTTACTAGGTATCTTGTCTGTGTTTGGTTTTTATGCAGCCCATTTTAAATAAATAAAGCGTAATGCCTATTGATATCAGGGCAACTGTGTAAACTGAACGTAGGTACTTGTTTCGCGTTTTACTTTGCAGATATATTGTTTAGTCTCAGTATTATTTATAGATGTATTTTGTACAGATGCCTTTTGTCTGCCTACACCATCATAACAATCTGGATGTAAACAATAAATGAAAAGAAGATTCCCATAACTGAAACTACAAAAATAAATAAATACAAGTAGAAAACCTTTTTAAAAAACAAACTTTTAATTAAATGCGCTTAAATGAAAATCTTTTACTAATCTTTTACTATCTATAAGTAAACGTAATTAAATAATTTATATGATATAAAAAGTTCTTAGGAATTTCTTAGGTATGTTGTCCACCAACGCGCACTAGGCCAGCGCGGCGTGGTGGACTAAGACCTAAACCCTCTCAGTTGTAGAGGAGGCGCGTGCCCAGCAGTGGGACGTATTTGGGCTGATGATGATGATGATGATGATATGATATAAAACCTTGTCGCGAGATTTGTACTCGTATTTACTTAGTTTGAAATTTTTAATAGTCAAAATCAATCAAATCTAGTTATTTAATTTTCTTTTTATATCTACACAAGTAAATTAAGTAAGCATTAGAATTCTGTCATATTGGATTTAGACTGACGTCACTTTAGTTTCCGATTTATTCTTAGCACACTCTTTTATTTGATACTGATATTGTAGAAGTGCATTAAAAATAGTTTTAGTCCGCCAAGTTAACTATGCATTGTCATGCAAACTGAACTTGCATACAAAATTTCAGCTCAGTCGGTGGAAGATATCTGCTTCAAAATTGAGTTCCAAGATCCAAGTTCCGAACAAATTACATACATACATTGCAAGTTAAAAAAGCTTAGAAAAATTAACAATTCATTAAATTGAAATAAAGTTTCGCTATTTTTCTATATCGACGACTCAGTCTCGCCTATTTGAAAAAGTGATAAAAAGGTTCCCACGTGATAGGAAGCCAGTCTATAATACAGGATGTATTCAGACCGTGATCGGAAACTAAGGTAGGTAATAGCTACGGTGATTGAATCAAAATTACGCTATTTGTTGTAGTAGGTCACCGCCGGAGGTCATTTCTGTCTTTAAAAGTCGTCGCATGTGACATGATGACACTTTTCATCAACTCAGATCGTCTCATCAATTTATCGCGAAAATGTATCTAACGTCATCTAGGGGCGCCTTAACATCGCATAATGACACCGAGCGCAATCTAAATGCACCTGATAACATTTTATTGCACTAAATGCGACTCAGCGTCACAATGGCACTTAATCACCAAAACAAAATCACTCTTATGTTTCATAAGTTCCAAAAACGGCACTTAAAGTCAAATAATGGCACCTTACGTCACATATCTTTTATTAAGGGCACCTAAATGTACGAAATGACACTTTACAGTGCTAAATGACATTTAACGTAAATTCAAGTTCAAATAGATAATTCACCGAAAGTTAGAATTATGATAAAATGTTCTATGGAGTCGCGATACTGTGCGATGTAATAAAAGTTTCACTTTAATATTTAAAATAAAAAAATAAAACAATTTAGACTATCTCGTGGCCTCGCGGTACAAGTATGTTCGGTGCGATGTACAAGGTTCGATTCCCGAGGCAGGCGAAGTTTTATTGAAATTTTCCGTATGAAATTCCCAGTAGCATCACGGAGCCTTGAACAGTGCCCGTAAAACGGCAATAGACTCGCTACGTATGACTAATACATGCCCGGCGAAACGTGGGTGCAGAAATGCACCTCTACCTACCCCTTCGGGGAATACAGGCATGAGGTTTTGTATGTATGTATGTATTATACAATTGAAACTGTAGATTATCGGAGTGTCAAGTCTGCACGCTTATTTACAATTTATTTACAAATACAAATACACCCAACAGTCACATACATAGTTCTGATCCCACACTAAGATACAAGTCTTGTGTCGTGGGTATCAGAAACTACGAGAGACTTTTCGGTCTCACATACACCCAGACCCGAAACAAATATTTGTGGATCACACAAACATTTGTCTCGGTGCGGGGATCGAACCCGCGGCCTCTCGTTTCGCAAGCTGGTGTCTAGCCAACTGCGCCACGGGGCTGTCATAGCACTAGTGTATGCGCGGCGCTCGGTGTTCCCGCCAATTTGCTACAGAGTCTCAGCCGCGCTAAAATCGGCCAAACACGCAACACTTGGTCATTTTTCCTACCAAGTGCCCTAAAAAAAAGTGTGTCTGTACTTACAATATATAAATACCACACGACTGAAGTTGAAGTAAATCTTATAAATACGCTCAACAGTCACATTCCTACATAGTTCTTAGTTTACAAAAAATATTACACTTCTGAACACACTCATAAATATTTGACAAGTAATAAATATGTAAAATCCCTTTTTATTACTATCACTATTCTAAATTTTTAAAATCTAAAACATATCAACTTTTTTTGAAAAATATTCGATCCGAAAGATATTAAAACTAGGGGTGTGCGAATAATTCGAACTCACGAATTCTTCGTTCCGAGTCGAATATTAATATTCGATTCAAAATTCGAATATTTCGGATTATTCGAAGATTTTCGAATTATTCGAATATAATAATAATACAGTAAGTAATCGAGTGCTGATATTAAAATCGTAACATACTCTTTTTAAATTGAATTTTTAAGTTAAAAATTATAAAAAAACGTCTTACAACAGAATATATTAGTGATATTTTGAGTAAGTATCAATCAGATTTTTTTGTTATACAATAGAGTAAACTTAAAGTCTCGATTTTTTTTTATTTACGATTTATTGAGAATATTATATAATTATTAAAAAATATATAATTATTTTACAAATTCGAATGATTCGCAAAATTGCGAATAATTCGAAAAGATTCAAATAATTCGAAAAATTTTGAATAGTCGATTTTTTCGAATAATACTATTCGATTCGAACGATATTCGCACACCCCTAATTAAAACATTTCTGATCCATTTGACACAATATTTAACATAGGCAGCTTCAATCTTTCAAATATAGGAAAAAGGGCGGGAAGTGTTCGGATTGGGGGGCGCGTTTTTTGTTCTTCTTAGATATAATTTTTATTTTTTTCTTGATAATGGTGAACGGGGGATTAAGAGTTGCTTGTCGGTGCTGTGTGTGGTGTGTTTGATTTAGTTTTCCCTTTTTTCTTCCCTGTCGCGCTGTATTTGGTGAGTCTTGTCTTTTCTCGTGATCGTTGGCGAGAGGATGGAGGAGCCTCCTGATCCAGGAGGGACGGTCCCACCGATGCGGTGGGACGGGGTAGGGGGAGGTGAGGGGTGAATTGGATACGCTGTGTGCAATATCGACGAGTGGTGCTTGATTCTCTGTTCACTACCTATTGTAGTGAAGGGATTAAGGGTTGTATGTGGGAGGGACGGGGGGCGCGCCTTTCAGTTTGGGAATTTCCCGCCCTTTTTCTTTCATCATTCATCATCATCATTCATTATACATGAAATTAAGTTACTGAACATTTGGCAGCATGGTCTTAGACCTTAGCCGGTTCCTTGCGGAACAACGAAAAAAAAAACTATCTATTATATTGGAGCACATAGGCAGCTTTAACGTCTTACTTTTGTGTAACAGTGATGCGCGCGCATCTTAAAATTTGACTCTCATCATTTTTCCATAACGCGCCTAAAGAAGTAAAACTTCAAAATCAATTATTTATTACAATTTTATCCTGTTCTTGGCCACTGCTTTACTATTTTTTGTAATTTTATAGGACGTAAATTTGATTAAAAATGATGATACAGATCAGGTACACTTAAAAGATCAATCTTAGGTAACAAAATATAATCACTCCTGTATTGTGAGGAACATTGTGAGGAAATATCCACACTTAAAAGTGCCCTATAATTAATTTTTAGATGTGTAGTCTGCTGACCTGAACTACATAACAAATAACAGCCAATCTCGTTACTTTTCACACTGGCACTTAAAAATCTATTACTTCTATACAATTATTATAAAGAGGAAAGGTTTGTATGTTTGTTACGAATAAACTCAAAAACTACTGAACTGATTTGAATGACTCTTGGTGTGCATTAATGTAAGTACATACATGAAGTAACATAGATTATATTTTATCCCGGGAATATGTAGGGTTCCCGTGGGATGAGCATACATTGTAATGCGAAAGTAACACTGCCTGTGTTATGCTTTCACGCCTAAACCATTTGACCAATTTAGATTATTTTTAGTACCTATGGGGGTAAATGCGACCTACCGAAGCAACATAGGATACTTTTTGTTCCGGGAATATGTACGGTTCCTGTGGGTTGAGAATATATTGTTATGTGAAAGTGACACTGCTGTGTTATGCTTTCACGCCTAAACCATTTCACCGATTTGAATGAATTTTGGTATGGACATAATTGGGACCCTACGAAGTAACATAGACTACACTTTGTTAGGCGATGGCCTAAGAATCGATGGACTAGTTCAATGAAAAATAAATTGTGTTTGCGATGTGTTTTCAATAAGTAAATATTGTCGCGGCTGCGCCAAATTTTTTACGTCGGTATTAACTTGGTGGTCTGAAAATGGATGAAACAGCGGAACAGCATTCCCGCTTAAGGAACATAATGTCACAGTAAATGGTTTTAACTAGGTAAAAATATATATTGAATATTTTATTTTATTGCATCTCAACGAGAAACACCCGAGTTAACACCGATGCATCCATTCTCCACGGCACCAGTGCTACCCGCAACTTTATCTCCTTTTCCATGCATGCTGCTGTGGGTGTCTGGCGCAGCACCGGTAATAGCCGAGTTACTTTTGAGGTATCCATTCTCCACGGCACCAGTGCTACCCGTAACTTTATCTCCTTTTCCATGCATGCTGCCGTAGGCGTCTGGCGCAGCACTGACGAGCGCCAGCGCGAAGACTACCAGGATACTCAAGATCTGTGGGACAGACACTTGGGAATAAACGTATGCTGTAAGTAAATAACCACTTATTCAGTAAACTGTACGACGTGTATGATGCTAATGTTATTTTATTAGCGTAAGATAAAAAGCAGTGATGGCCTCGAGGTTTTGGCACGCGGTCGAGAACCTCGAAGGTCGCGTGTTAAAACCCCAGGCACACACGTCTGACTTTTTGAAGTTATGTGTGTATTCACAAAGAATTATCACGTACTTTAACGGTGAAGGAAAACATCGTGATGAAACCTGCACACCTAAAAGTTCTTAGGAATTTCTTAGGTGTGTAGTCCGACAACCCGCATTAGGCCAGCGTGGTGGACTAAGGCCTAAACCCTCGCAGTAGTAGACGAGGCCCGTGCCCAGCAGTGGGACGTACATATATGGGCCGATGATGATGAAGATTTTTTTAATTATTTTTTTTGAAAGAAGCAACAGGAACGCAGCGAAACGCAAGAAACGCACGAAAAATTTAAGTTTTTTTATGAAAATTTCTTACCAGGGACAGTTTCATGTTTCGAGCCAAGTGAGCTGTGATGCGAGTTGAGTTCAACAGATGTGTGGGTCAGGGGCCGACAAATCGTTTTACTAGGTATCTTGTCTGTGTTTGGTTTTTATGCAGCCCATTTTAAATAAATAAAGCGTAATGCCTATTGATATCAAGGCAACTGTGTAAACTGAACGTACTTGTTCCCGTTTTACTTTGCAGATATATTGTTTAGTCTCAGTATTATTTATAGATGTGTTTTGTGCAGATCCCTTTTGTCTGCCTACACCATCATAACAATCTGAATATAAACAATAAAGGAAAAGAAGTATTTGCATAGCTGCAATTAAAAACAAAAAAAAAATACATTTCATTAAAATGAAAAAAAAAACAAAGATTTAGTTTTGTATTTCCACGACACAGTCTCGCCTTTCTGAACAAATACGAAAAAAAATCTCTACTTCTCTATTCAAAGATGTTCATATAGAAAACCTAACTATAAAGTGAAATGAGTATAATCTAACCTTACTAATATTATAAATGCGAAAGTAACTCTGTCTGTCTGTCTGTCTCGCTTTCCTGCTAAAACTACTGAACCGATTTAAATGAAATTTGGTACACAGATAGTTTAGACCCTGAGAAAGGATATAGGCTACTTTTTATCCCGGAAAAGGGGTTTTAAGGGGTTGAAAGGGGGGGAAGAAAGGTTGTATGGAAGTATTGTCAGTTTTAAAGCTAGAAGCTTGAAACTTATTTTTTAGGCTGTTGATTAGATATAAATAAATATGACATTCAAAGTATGTAAAAAAATACCTTCAAGGGAGTAAAATCAAAATAGGGGATGAAAGTTTGTATGGAAATTCGTCATTTTTGAAGCTAGAATGATGAAACTTTTTTATATGGCTTTTATTACATCATTACATCATATATATGATATATTTATATACACACAATATAAGAATTATATTAAAAGTGTTTTAAAAAAAAATCCCTTAATATGTTATAAATGAGAAAATAACTATATGACTGTTACGCTTTCACGCCTTAATCATTTGACCGATGTGAACGATTTTTGATATGGACATAAATGGGACTCTGTGGAGTAAAATAGACTACAACTTATTTTCTTTCTGAACCCAACCCTGTAGTACGCGGACGGAGTCGTGGGCAAAAGCTAGTTGGATATAAAGATCAGATACATGATGTTCTGCTACAATTCTTAGTTAGGAGTATGTACATAGGTACCAATAACCGACGTATTTGTATGAGGAGAGGTACTTATGGCTGTTGAAGAAACAAAAGAAGTGTGTCAGAATCGTGGTTTGTGGCATTTATTAGTCTCTGCCTTCCCTGTAGAATGTGCTCACGTGTAAATATATAATCTATTTAATATTATTAACAGCTTAAACATTGGAAAGAACATACATACAGGGTTTATTCAGACCGTGATCGGAAACTAAGGCAGGTAATAGCTACGGTGATTACAAACCCATTGGCGTTTAAACAAATCCCGACAAAAAATACAAATTTTAACGTTTTCCTAACAACCACATACATTTAATATCTTTGGTTGTATGGCCTCTTTTACAACTGGGAAGGGTTTAGGCCTTAGTCCAGCATGGCCTAATGCGTGTTGTCGGACTACACGCCTACGAATTTCCTAAGAATATTTAGGGGTACAGGTTTTCTCACAATATTTTAATTCACCATTAAATATGTGATAATTCATTCTGAATACACACATAACATCGAAAAGTCAGTGGTTGAGGTTTGAACCCGCAATCACCGAAAATTCATTAGACCGTACGTCTAAACCTCGACACCTACTATTTCAAATCGTTATATTTACACAAAAGAACGTAAAAAAATCGGATCGAATTTTGTGTTCTAAGCCGCTAACATCATCTCGGCGGTTGCTTGTGGTTCAAATTTTTGCCTGCCTTGCTTTTGATACGAGAAAACAAAAATGTAATGTAATGAAATGATCGCGATCGTTTATTTATTATATATGTAGGCAATTATGTAACGCTCATACATACAGACATACATACTTACATAACCTCAAATGAAATGAAATGAAATGAAATGAAATGAAATGAAATGAAATGAAATTATTTATTGAATCTGTAAAATGTCAAATACATGACTTAGATTCAGTCATTTCAAAATTTGGTTTACCACCCTGTTCGGAAGGCAGTCATCACTAGAGAAGAACGGGCAAGAAACTCTAGTGTTGCTCTTTTCCAATCAAGAGATAGTTTACAATATTGATACAAAAAATGAATTTCTCAAATTAGAGCAGCTCATTAATACTATCCCAGATTATTGTATTGAATATGAGAATAACATAGTCATCTTGAATGGAGAAACTGACATTTAACTAGGTTAAATTATAAATTTAAGTTTAAGTTAGGATAAGGTTAAGTTCATAAATACAAATAAGCAAAAATAGGCAGACCAGTCCACACAAACAGCACCCGTTCACGAGTATGACGCATGTGCCAGCCATCGGTCTCCTCAACCATTTCATAGGGAAGTGACCGACCCGACACACGACGCCGCCGTAAGCACAGACATTTCAGCGAGCATGACATACCTAATTGCTTACAAAGTACTAAACTAATAAGTAAATATGTATAAACAGCTATGTCCATTGAAGAAGACTCAGTCAGACTTGGGATTACAATAATTATTAATTAAACCCAAGCTTCGTTATCCTCCATATATTCTGAAATTGTATAATAGGCTTTGTTACATAACTGTCTCTTAGTAATTTCTTTAAATTTATTGTAGTTTAAGGCCTTAATATGAATAGGGATTTTATTGTAAAAGTGTATACAGTAACCCTTAAAAGATTTGCTGATCTTGTGGAGCCTGGTCTTATAAATAACTAACTTATTTTTATTGCGTGTATTTCTATCATGTATGTCAGAAACCTTTTTAAATTTATCAATATTTTTATGAACATACATAAGATTTGCGTGTATATATTGAGATGCCACTGTCATAATATCAATTTCCTTGAACTTTTCTCTTAAAGAATATCTAGAGCCAAGCGAATATATAGATCTGATGGCTCGCTTTTGTAGTAAAAATATGGTATTTATGTCAGCAGCACCACCCCACAGTAGAATTCCATAACTCATCAAACTATGAAAGTAAGCAAAATACACTAACCTAGCTGTATCAATGTTGGTCAGCTGACGTATTTTGCTCACCGCAAAGACTGCTGCACTCAGTTTTTGAGCTAATGTTGTTATGTGAGGACCCCACTGAAGTTTGGGGTCTAATGTAATTCCCAAAAACTTAGTATTATCCACAAGGCTCAGCTTATCCCCATTCATTAAAATGTTAGCATTGGCGTATTTTACATTAGGTGTTATAAACCTAATACATTTAGTTTTTTGACTATTTAATAAAAGGTTATTAATGTTAAACCAATGCACGATTTTAGTGAGAGTGCAGTTTACATCGTCAAGAGTTGGTTGATTACGCTTTACCTTAAATACTAAAGAAGTGTCATCAGCAAACAGCACTACATCACAGTCGTCCCTTATAAAATAAGGCAAGTCATTTATGTATATCAAAAAAAGAAAGGGTCCAAGAATTGAACCCTGTGGAACTCCCATAGTAACAACAGAACGCCTGTATTCCCCGAAGGAGTAGGTAGAGGTGCATTTCTCCGCCCTGTGGATTGGGGGCGTAAGAATTCCGCCATGGTATCCCCTACCTGTCGTAAGAGGCGACTAACAGGGGCCCCTGGGGTGGCTGGGTGTACTGCGGGGGCGGTACACTATGACAGCAACCCCGAGATTTGCGGCAGAGGGCGTGGCCTCCGACGACGAACGTCCAAAAAAGCGTAAGTGGAGGGTATCTGAAGCCCTCCCAATTTAGAGGAGTCCACAAAAGGACGGTGCGCTGGGCGGACGCGGACCATTTAGGGCGCTTCTCGCCCTGAGATGCCGCAAAACCGCCCTAAATGCGCGAGATGGGCACCGAGAGGTTTTAGTCGGTATGCTGGCGTAGGATTTTGGTTAGGGACCCAACTCAGCTAAAGCGGACAATTGTTCCGCGCGCCGAGTTGGAAGGCCAGAGACCCCGACATACCCCTTTAGGCCTCCCCCGAGGTACCGAACAGGGGAGCTTAAAGAGCTTTCCTCTCGTAAAAAAAAAACCTCGTTATTATTACTTATATTACCTAGGAATTTTAGATAATTCCCAGGGCTTAAATATTTCCCGTCACAAACACAATAATACTCTTTAGAAATCGATTATAATATATTATGTATTTTATCGATAAAGGTACAAAGGATTTTTCATGCAGTAAACAACGTTTATTGTGCGTCTATCGTATAAAAGATTATGAAGAAAGGTGCATAGTCACAGTCTTATACCAGCACTCCCCGCTCCAACATGCAGTTTTATATGGTAAGTTATATTTTCATAAACTGAATATATTTTTCATTAAATTTACAATGACTTATTGTGCTAGCTTAAAAGGGAAACAAAATTTACGCCCTGATTTGATTCTAAATAAACTTGTGAATCATCATTGTAGTACCTACTCGTTTCTTTTTTCTGTTTATTGCTCATGTTCAATAGAAGAAATCGTTTTAAGCAATTCACGATCGCTGGAAATACGTTAGAGGAAGTTTGAAAGTGGTTTCTGTGATAGATAAGCTGAAAGGAAACCGTCTGTCGCACTTTGGGCATGTTATGAGAAGGGATGGTGCATATGTAGGTAATTAATTAGTAATATAGGGAATGATAATGTTCAATATATATAATAGAAGGAATCCCACATATTTGTTTTATGTAAAGTGCCATATTACGAGTATGTACATTTTTTTCTTTCATTTTAGATAATTTATAATAAAGCTGGGCGAAAAGACGCAATTAATAATAATATTATTATGTTATTTTGCATAACAAAACTTTCGCGGCGTCTACCTACAATAATCAGAAGGCTCACTTGCTCGTTTGCCTCTTTGGCTATAAAAACATTTAGTCGTAAATGTGTATGAGGATAGACACTGTATTGTATACCGTTTAAACAAAAAACAGTAAAAAAAAATCTTATCGTTGACAATTCGCGGTAGCCTTAAAATCGCTTATGTGTATTTATGCATGTTTACGTATATATGTGGATATTTACTTATGGGACTGATACATACCTGGCGAAATGTGGGTGCAGAAATGCATCTCTGCCTACCCCTTCGGGGAATACAGGCGTGAGATTATGTATGTGTGTATAAAACAAACAAATAAATAAAGCCAGACATCCATGATATAATATTCGACAAATGATCGAGAACATGTATTTTTATTTCCATGAGCAGATTTTCGCGTTCGTGATGGCATTGCTAGTGGCGATGACTGGTGCGGCGCCGAACGGTGCGTCTTCAGCGGCAGCGGCGGCAGGGGCGGCCGGGGGCAGCGGTGCAGCGGCCGCAGTGGCCGCGGTATCCTCGGCAGCCGGTGACACGCCGGGCAGTGGGGCTGCAGCGGCCGCAGCAGCTGCAAGTGGAAGTGGAAGTGGAGGCAAATGCTAGGCCGGCGGCAGCGCCGCAGCATCATAAATATCCCTTCTTCCCATGCCACTGTTATTTTGTAGAGTGTGACGTCACGACGGCCATTTTGTATTTGTTCAGCCACAACCTAAAATTTTATGGAACTGTCACAATTGTACAGTTTGCACAGTTTATATACAATAATAATAATAATAAAAACTTTATTTTACATTCATGTTTTTACATAGAAATGCACCATAATAACTGCGATAGTTCAAAACTGTAGAAGTATTTTTACTATATTATAACAGTGATAATAATAAATAATGTATAATATGTGTGGTTTTTAATACTTTAATCATTAATAACATTTAATAACATCCTTGATTTTAAGAAACGTTTCCGCGGCTGCATTTGCTTTAAGACCCACTCTCAAAACTTAATGTTTAGTTGATGTTTCTTTTCTAAGCAGATTTCTTGTACCTACCACTTTACCACATAATTTGTCGATTTTTAGAAACTACACCCATTTTCGAACTCGAAAACTCGAATCAAAACTTTCTATTACTATAGGTATGTGTATTTTGACTTCGATAGTCCATAAATATCTATCCGAACGCCTTTGTTTTTAAGATTTCCCAAGAAGCGTCATTAATGACATTTTACTTCTCGAATTAATTAGCATTCCTGTTTCCACGCCCTCAAACAAACATGTAATAGGGTCAACACCATCTATTCCTCGAGCTTAGGATTCCATTTAAATTTCTCAACAAATGGTACGACAATATTTGTAATAATTTTCAACAATTCCACACTTGAATTATTTGGCCACACATTATCATCACAACGGAAACAAAGAACATGTTCGCCTTGCTTTCTTTGGCTTCTACTGAGTTTACCAACGAGTTTTTGCTGGATGCAAAAGGATCAGAGTTGTCAACTTCGGCGAACGGTTCCAAAACTATTTGCTTCAAAAATAATATTGTCAAGTTGAAGTCATCGCCAAGGGTTAAAATATTTTTCTATAATTAGACTGACTCACTTTTCATTAATTTGATCAATAAAGTGTTTAAGAGTAATGACTATGCCTGACAAGAAATAAATAAATAAATAAATACACCCAACAGTCACATGCATAGTTCTGATCCCACACTAAGATACAAGTCTTGTGTCGTGGGTATCAGAAACTACGAGAGACTTTTCGGTCTCACATACACCCAGACCCGAAACAAATATTTGTGGATCACACAAACATTTGTCTCGGTGCGGGGATCGAACCCGCGGCCTCTCGTTTCGCAAGCTGGTGTCAAGCCAACTGCGCCACGGGGCTGTCGAGAAACTTATCACATTTCTCTCTATACTGATGTCTCACAGTAAAGAGATGTGAAACGAGGTTTTATTTAGGTGCAAAGTATTTATCTAATTTAACAGTAAATTCATAGATTTTTTGCGAAGTTAGACCGCCTATATGCAAAAGCATTGCCTTCTTTGCATGCCGGCATGGTCACACTTGTTGCCGTAAGATATAAGCTCTTTGTCACGTTTCCACTTTTCCCATCGTAAGCCAATTAAATCTGGTTCACCCTCACAGTCCATAGACTCAAAATTTGTAAGTACTGTTCTAATATTCATAGAACTAATTTTTTGGATTCTATGCATGCAGTTCCGATTTTATTGAACGATCTTTTGATTATTAATTTTTTGAACAAAAAAAAGTATTTATGTACCATCTGGCAAACCAAACTAACTCTGTCGTTCCGATTTTCATCGAACGACTTCTTGAACTTTGCTTGTTAACCGACTTCAAAAAAAGGAGGAGGTTATCAATTCGTCTGTATTTTTTTAACAGACTTCAAAAAAAAATATTAGACTACTTAAAAGTCAATCAAATTATTACGATAATATAATGTAGTTTTAATTATTGTTATTTTTGGAGGCGGTGTCAGCCAAGGAAATACTACAATGTACATTACATACCTAGCATCACAGTTGTAGTGGAGGCCCGTGCTCAGCAGTGGGACGTATATGGGCTGATAATGATGATGAATAATAATACGAGAATCCTACCTTGGCTGACACCGCCTCCAAGAATAACAATAGTTAAAACTACATTATATTATCGTAATAATTTGATTGACTTTTAAGTAGTCTAATATTTTTCATTTCATTTTACATAGGAGAACATTAAAAATATTTTAATCATTGTTTGTTATTCATAGGTATGTGTTGAGTTAGATTTGAAGTGGATAGATAGTGGATAGATATAGAAGAACCTACCTAGCTTCTTGCGTCGTAAACCCATAGATCGTACCTATATATTGATGTAGAGAAATAGTAAGTTGATTATAATTAAGTTAAAGAAGAATACGTAATTATTTTTTTACTTTTTAGTGCATTTTAATTTGTTTTGGAATAGGTTTTTTTGAAGGCGGTTTTTGTTGTTTTTAAGATCATTTTACCTTTTTACATTCAGTACTAACTGTATTGTTGTGAAAATAAAGCATTCGATACTAAATTTAAATGTACGGCATATCTTTATAATACATATTTGTAGTTACTATTTCCATTATTCATTATTCACACACAATACTATATTCATACTAGTTGAATATAAAACATTCATAAATAAACAAGTCTCTTATAAAATGGGAGATAAATGTTTGTATTTTTCTTGGGTATATGCTACACATTATTAAATTATTTTATTCAGGGGAAGTAAGCCATTCTGATCTTTAATTACATAACGCAAGCGTTATAACCAGGAGATATTTTAAATCTGTGGGTAAGCAGGCGCACAGGCGGTATCGCCGACCGGTGAAAACAATAGAAACCACATTTGTTATAGATAAGCAAGCAACAAGTTACGGTTCGAACATCTGTGCTTTAACACATCTGTCTTGTTCGACAGAAAATTGAACTGATGTTTTACTTTTAATTTACCACAACGTATCCTTGACGTGACTGGACTTAAGATACTAATCAGCATTACGGGATCTGTTTTATGTTTATTTCGGTTATACAAAGTCCCCTAGAATATATTCCTTAACCTTAGCTAGGAATTAATTAGCTTAGGAATCGAGTGTTGTATTTCATCGTACAATTTGCGTTTTAGTCACCTATGTAAAATGACCAAGGCATTAGTAAACTACTTCATGTATTTTACCATAAGTGAAATGTTTTTATGAATATTATGCATACCCTCTTATTATTATTATTTTTTAATACTTTGTCCTTCAATGATATTCATGAAGCACAATAAAAATTTATCGCTTTTTTATCATTATACTGCACTAACCTTTTACCTCGTCGCCATTTGTAGTACTCGTGCCTTCACAAGGGTAAAGTATTGGCTCGTTACGTCATCAGCAGTCAGGGTAACACGTCCGCTCTCGCCAACGGCTCTCACGAGACTGTCCCCACTACCCGTGTCCCCGAGACATTTATACGGATACGATATTCCCCACTACTCGTGTCCCCGAGACTAGTATACAAATACTACAATACCTATACATATAGGTATGAATGAGCACTCTTCAAAGGGCCAACTGAAAATCTGTACTTACCCTGTCATATATCAAACGAATGGTATTCGATAAGTTTAATAAAATTAAATACTAAGTATTTTATAAATTGACTATCGCTCCCTTCCATATCTCCAAAACCACTAAGCCTATGTTGGTAAATGTCTTTTTATGTGAAATATACATGTCTGTCTTTTTTCATAATGTATAAAGATATCAAATTGGAATTATTATCAAAACTAAAATAAAGACGGTCCCTTGCAGCGGCATAAAATTAACACAAAGTAAATATATGGTCAAAAGTCAAATCTTGCCTTTTGCCATGCCTCGCTTATGCAAGCCAAAATTAAAACATGCCAGAGGGCCATAGAAATAAGCATTCTAAATCTGAAATTTCAAGATAAGAAACGACATAGCGAAATAAGAATAAAAAACAAGTTATTGATGTCTTGACGCACTGTAGGAAACGGCCCGTCAGAACAACCAAAGATGGACTACAAAAGTTACTGCATGGGCTGGCCCCCCTGGGAAAAGGGAAAGAGATCGCCCCCTAGAAAGATTTCCCATCTTTCCAGGGGGCGGACTAGCTTAGATATACGTAGATAAGACAGAGATAGCACAAGACAGGAAGAGATGGAGGGAGATGGAGGAAGCCTATACTCGTCAAGAGGTCCTTAGTAATTAGTTAAAATACTCGTATATAAAACGAAAACAAAGTATACTATATTCATGTCTATATTTTTTTTTTTGTATTTCTAACTCTATATGTACATTAGGGTGGGTCGTTTTTTTTTCGAGTTATTATATTCTAATAGTGAAAAGTTTGTGCGTTTTTGGCTGGAAACCAACTAAGTACTCGATAATGCTGACTCTTGTTATCTTGACATTGACATTGATATTTGGGTTACGTAAATATGACCATATCTCGGAATCTACCTTCGAATTAAATTAAAAAGTAAAGTTTATTTTCTATCAATTAAAACTGATTTGTAATAAAAATAAAACCAAGAATTTGGCTCTGATTCCCGAAGACGCCCACGATGTTGAAGATAAGTTTAAATGAAAGCTCTTACATATTTATATGTTTGTTTATAAACATATAGCATATCATTATTATTTTACATTTACTTTGCTTTCTTAATTTCCATCCAAAGCAAGGTTGTCTGGAAGACATCGCTCTCAGCGATAAGACCGCCTATTGTTCCACTTTTACATTTATAATTTCATTTATGTAAATTCTTGTATGAGAGTACCAATTAAGCGTTGTCTATCTTTTTTTATCTATCTAAATTATTTTTATTAGATTTTCCACTTGTTACCTCTTAGTGGCAGCACGTAGCCTGCTTATCTTATTACGTGGGACCTAAACACATGCCTGGTGATACGTGGTTATAGAAATGCACTTCTACTTATCTCTTCAGGAATAGAGGTATGTGTGTACCTACTTAGTGTATGTATGGCCGAATTAACCCCATACAAATTGCTACGGCCCTCCGCAGAATGACTGTGTTTTGTACTTAAATAATGATTGAAATAATACAACTAATACTGAAGTACTGAAGAATTATAATTAAATAAACTACACCCAACAGTCTCATACATAGTTCTGACCTGACATTAAGATACGAGTCTTGTGTCGTGGGTATCTACGAGAGACTTTCCGGTCCCACAAACACCCAGACCGGAAACAAATATTTGAGGATCACACAAACTGTTTCTTGCCAACTGCGCCACGGGGCTGTCAAATCGGGGCTTATCAGAGTATAATAGGGCCTTTAGAAACCAACTATGTACATATTATGTACATATACAGGGTTACAGGTAAAGTCGTCCTATATCCGTTAAGGGCGTGTAGTTTACATCGTTTCTGACTGATTTGACTATGAGACACCCTATCCTAAATCTAACCGTTTTCGAGATATTTGAATTTAATTATTTTTTCCAAAAAACTCCCGATTTTCGGCTATCAGATTAGATATTTTGAAATGTGTAAGTCTTATTATTACTATTATTTGATTTTTACATGTAAAATAAGATGCTTTATGACCTCAATAACTAATATTGTACATAAAATGAATAATAAACCCCAGGCACACAAACGCCAACGCTTCACCGTAAAAGCAAGTGATAATTCATTGTGAAAACACACATAACTTTGAAAAGTCAGAGGTGTGTGCCTGGGATGTGAACCCGCAACCACCGAGATTCTAGACCGCGCGCCTAAACCTCGAGACCATCACTGCTTATGAGGCAGACATGATAAACATAAAATTTATACTAAGATGTAACAAAATATCTGGAAAGTTTAATAAATTTAGTATTTTGTACTCATCAATTATTTTATTTACTTTATTTTTGCCTCCACTATAGCCTATTAAACAAAGTTTTTTCTCCAAATATTAATAAAACCCTGGATTGTTGTACCTCGTTGGATAGCTTATGAAACGTAGATATTTTTAGGCACATCTGCAAAGCAGGTGCCATAATAATATTTTTTTATATCCTTTCGAGAAAAATAAACTTTCAAAATGTTTGTTAAAGTTTCTAAGTTTTAATCGTCTACAGCGACCTTATTATTCATTTTATGTACAATATTAGTTATTGAGGTCATAAAGATTTACACATTTCAAAATATCTAAGCTGATAGCCGAAAATCGGGAGTTTTTTGATAAAACTATTAAATTCAAATATCTCGAAAACGGTTAGATTTAGGATAGGGTGTCTAATAGTCAAATCAGTCAGAAACGATGTAAACTACACGCCCTTAATGGATATAGGACGACGATACCTGTAACCCTGTATATATATTCACAACATTCTAACTTATAGATGGCGAATAATTGTACCAAATTATTGAATGGTTTGTTTACCACTTTTCCTGAAGAACCTATGCAAGGGCCCTTCGAAAGAATATGCTACAGGTCCCGCGCCAGCTTAATCCGACACTGAGTGTATAGAGAGGGAACCGAGCCAAGAGTTGAGTCATACATACACACACATATCCTCACGCCAGTATTCAGGTAGGTAGAGGTGCATTTCTGCACCCACATTTCGCCAGGTTTCCCTACGAGATCGAATCAGAAATGAGGAGATAGTAGGAGAACTAAAGTAACCGACATAGCCCAGCGGATTAGCAAGTTGAAGTGGCAATGGGCCGGGCACATAAACGCGGAGAACTGATAGCCGATGGGGCCAAAAAGTTCTTGAGCGGAGGCCACGTACCGGAAAGCGCAGCGTGGGACGTCCTCCGACCAGATGGCCGGACGACCTAGTAAAGCGCGGGACGTCGCTGGATGCAAGCTGCTTCCAAGAGGTCCCCGTGGAAGTCATCAGGAGAGGCCTATGTCCACCAGTGGTCTTCTATTGGCTGATGGATGGATGAAATTCGCCAGGTATGTATCAGTCCCACGTAACAGGGGGCGAGCCTATTATACTATTTACCGTTTTTGGGCACAATTCCAGACTCCGCGCTGCTACTGAGAATTTCCTAATGGAAAATCCATAACACTTTGCCCGACCCGGGAATCGAACCCAGGACCTCTAGATCGCACGGCACATACTTGTGCCGTGAGATCGAGGCCCAGTCCAACACTCGAGGTAATAATGTAAATGATTCGCAAAGTTATTAAACCCTTCTATTTATACTTTTACAGCTGATATATGATGTTTAAACAGATGAAATAATAAAAATAGAATAATAATAATACATTCTATACTAATTCAATTGATTTATATACATGCCAAGTTATAGAAAAGATTTACAATTGGAAATGCAGCAACCCTATTATATATTAGTCTATGGCAGCAATGTAAACAAAACATTTCTTAAGTGCAGTAAACATCTGTTATTTTGCGTATACTATAAAAGGCTTGAAGAAAAGTGCATGATTACACTACGGATATCACTGTCTCAGCTCTAACATGAAATTCTCACTGGTAAGTTTCATTTTATTTTTCTTAGTTTCATACGTAGGTCTATGTACATATGTTAGTATGTAACGGAAACTTTCAACATGATTTTGAACCTCTTTAACACGCCGGATTAACTCGAAATTTGGCATCCTAATCAACGTGATGATTCATTATACTAAAAAAAACGACTAAAAACTAAATATAAAATTTTTATAAATTTCAATTATGAATGGTGTAAATAAGTGAAGAAAGTATTTTATAATAAAAAAGCGTGGGGTACATGGTGTCAATAGTTATAAATATTTTATTCATAGATATATACTATATATTTACTTACACTATTTTTATTTCAAACTAGCTGTGCACGCGACTTCACCCGCGCGGAATAGTTATTTCTTATTGTTTATTAATAAAAATAATAAATTTTCTAAAATAAAAGTAGCCTAAGTTACTCTTTTTTACATCAGCTATCTGCCAGTCGAAGTCCCGTCAAAATCGGTCCAGTCGGTTCAGAGATTAGCCGGAACAAACAGACAGACAGAATTTTTTTTGTAAAAAATGCATTTTGGTATATATACCGTGCATACATCCATATGCATTTAGTAAAAAGCGGTTATTTTAATGTTGCAAACAGACAGTCCAATTTTATTTATTTGTATAGAAGATTAAAAAGCGGTTATTTCAATATTACAAACAGACACTTCAATTTTATTTATTTCTATAGATTATACAAATTTGTCTTGGTCTAGGTGTTTCTAACGATTAACGAGCATTTATTTATTTGTTTATTATGTATTTGTTAATTTTTGATATATTTTTATGATTATTTTTTTAATATAACCTTGTACACTTCCGACCTTTCATTTCTCTTCCTACAGTTCTATCCTTGGTTATCTGTAAGAGATCGACTTGCGCGATAAGACCGCCTTTTGAAATAATATATTCTACTGTACCCTATAGTTTTTATCATCCGTATATAATAAAGTTTTAAATAACAGCAATAACTGCCTCGTGGTCTCACAGCACAAGTATGTGCCGTGCGATCTAGAGGTACTGGGTTCGATTTCTGGGTCGGGCAAAGTGATATTGGCTTTTTCAATTAGAAAATTCTCAATAGCAGCACGGAGTCTGGAAATGTGCCCGAGAAACGGCAATGGACTCGACCTCTATTACGTGGGACTGATACATACCTGGCGAAATGTGGGTGCAGAAATGTGTGTATAAAACAAACAAATAAATAAAGCCAGACATCCATGATATAATATTAGACAAATGATGGAGAACATGTTTTATTATTTCCATGAGCAGATTTTCGCGTTCGTGATGGCGTTGCTAGTGGCGATGACTGGTGCGGCGCCGAACGGTGCGTCTTCAGCGTCAGCGGCGGCAGCGGCGGCCGGGGGCAGCGGTGCAGCGGGATCAGGAGCTGCAGCGGGATCAGGAGCTGCAGCGGGATCAGGAGCTGGAGGTGGAGGCAGCAGCAGCACGGCCGCCAGCGCCGCCTCAGGATAACCATTCTTAATAACCCTTCTTCCCTTGTCACTGTTGTTTTGTAGTATGAGCTAGAGCCGAGTCAGTAACGGGCATTTTGAATTTTGTTCGGTCATAACGTCAAATTTTATGGAACTGCCATAAAATATAACAGTGATAATAATAAATAATGTATAATATGTGTGGTTTTTAATATTTTTAGGGTTTCGTACCTTAAAGGATAATGCCTCCCAAGTTGCACCAAACCTAGCTGATCTTTTAAGTTGACATTTTTCAAAATTGCATTTACTAACATATATGTGCATAGGTATGAATGAGCACTCTACAAAGGTCCAACTGAAAAAAAAGTAAATCTGTACTTAACAAAAGCAATTTGACATATAAATGAGAATATCCAGACCCCATAATAAACAATTATAAACTAGACATAACAAATAACGTGTAACGCTTTTGGGCTTCTATGGAAGTACCGGCAGTGCTTTAAGGTGCTCTTTTAGGATATTTCTGTGCTGACCATCAAGTGTGATGTTGTCACTTTGTCATGCCTGTATAAAAGAAGCAAACGATCGAGCCATTTGCATATCTGTAGCACTAGAGAAAGCGTCGGTACTTTTCTAGTCCATTTTGAGAAGTTTGTCAATTGTGGCGACGCGTTTTAGTTATACGGGTAGGTATACATAAGTAACAGTATGAGTTGCAAGTAAAAGACTCATGTCCATTTCCATTTATTTAACGATAAGCATTTTACATTATCTTATTGACTATATTTCTTAAATGCTAAAAAGCGGAGGCAGAATGGAATAGCTTTAATGAATATCTTTGCCATTTATTTCAATTAATAATAATTTTGACAGCCCCGTGGCGCAGTTGGCTAGACACCAGCTTGCGAAACGAGAGGCCGCGGGTTCGATATCCGCACCGAGACAAATGTTTGTGTGATCCACAAATATTTGTTTCGGGTCTGGGTGTATGTGAGACCGAAAAGTCTCTCGTAGTTTCTGATACCCACGATACAAGACTTGTATCTTAGTGTGGGATCAGAACTATGTATGTGACTGTTGGGTGTATTTATTATTATAATAATTTAACATTAAACAGCGAGGGACGCCCAAACATTTTATCTGTATGCTTTTCAGTAGACTTATCATATCTGTTGTGTGCGTTTCACTCTTCCAAAGACATGAAGTAGGTTTCTTCTCGCAAAAAAATCCAATCCAATCCAATCCATCAGCCAATCGAAGTCCACTGCTGGATATAGGGACCTGTTGGAAGCAGCCTGCATCCAGCGACGTCCCGCGACCTTAACTAGGTCGTCCGACCATCTTGTCGGAGGACGTCCCACGCTGCGCTTTCCGGTACGTGGCCTCCACTCGCGAACTCTTTGGCCCCATCGGCCATCAGTTCTCCGCGCTATGTGCCTGGCCCATTGCCACTTCAACTTGCTAATCCGCTGGGCTATGTCGGTTACTTTAGTTCTCCTACGGATCTCTTCATTTCTGATTCGATTTCGTAGGGAAACCCCGAGCATAGCCCTCTCCATAGCTCGTTGAGTGACTCTGAGCCGTCTAATGAGACCCATAGTGAGAGGCCACGTCTCAGTGCCGTATGTCATCACTGGTAACACACAACTTTCGAAGACTTTCGCAAAAAAAGGTAAGGCTACATTTATTTCTGTCTCGTCAAAGCATAGTCTGCAGTCCTACCAATATCAATTTTTAAACTTTACTTTTAAACATTAGACAGTAATAAAACTGTGAGCATAAAAAACTGATAGTTTCAAACCAATTTATTATTACCACTGCTAGGCGTGGGCAGCGGCGGCACTTCCATAGAAGCCCAAAAGCGTAACACGTTAATTGTCTAGTTTATAATTGTTTATTGTGGGGTCAGGATATTCTGAATATGTCAAATTGCTTTTGTTAAATAAAGATTTAAAGCTTAAAGATTATTCTTCGGAATTTCGCAAGGCAAGCTAGGCTTTTGGGCTTCTATGGAAGTCCCGCCACTGGGCGTGGGCCTCCTATGCTTTTAAAAAGGGTAAGATCTTACTCTACCACGTTAGTCCAGTGCGGTTTGGTTGATTAATTAAGGTTTGTTTGAAGAAATTATTGATGTGCTTATGTCGCGATGTTTACGATTAGAACTATCCTTAAAAAATTAAATATAAGACTTAAACCATTAAAACCCTCCACTTAATAACAGTAAAATCTTGATTTTGCGATAAACTACGATTAAGTCCACTAAGCTAAGCCAGTCTAAAATGTTAACAACGTGAATCTACCGTTCATATACAGTATAATCCAAGGATATAGGTAGTAACTATATAGGCAAAATTGTTGTCTAAAATTTATGTTAATTAAAATTAGGCCATTTGAAATAATAACTAATAAATAACTTACAACTATATATAATAACTAATAAGTAACTAACAACTATAAATAATAACCAATACATAAGTAACAACTATAAATAAAGACTAATAAATTGAAATCTTTCTGTAAACTTTATAATGTGTTGAGTTAAAATTACGACTGGATTTATTATTATTTGAGCTTAACTCACATAGAACGAAAAATAACGATATAATGTTTTTATAACTTCCCTTGAATTTAAATCATAAATTTTCACAAAGTTATCTCGTTTTATATTTTTGAAGTGAAAACTTCTTTAGCGGCGCTATGCACTTTTTTTTGGATGGGTAAAAAATTTTGATCTCGCATCAGATCACATGACCTTGATCGAAAATGCGTAACACGCATTATGTTATATAAATTGTAATGTTTATGTACGATAGTGCAATAAATATTGTATTTTACCTCGACAGCCCCGTGGCGCAGTTGGCTAGACACCAGCTTGCGAAACGAGAGGCTGCGGGTTCGATCCCCGCACCGAGACAAATGTTTGTGTGATCCACAAATATTTGTTTCGGGTCTGGGTGTTTGTGAGACCGAAAAGTCTCTCGTAGTTTCTGATACTCACGACACAGGACTTGTACCTAGTGTGGGGTCAGAACTATGTATGTGACTGTTGGGTGTATTTATTTATTTATTTAAATGATAGTAATTTTATACTGATAAATAAATCACATACATAACCTCACGCCTGTATTCCCCGAAGGGGTAGGCAGAGATGCATTTCAGCACCCACATTTCGCCAGGTATGTATCAGTCCCACGTAATAGGGGGCGAGCCTATTACCGTTTTTCGGGCACATTTCCAGACTCCGTGCTGTTACTGAGAATTTCCTAATGGAAAAGACCAATAACACTTTGCCCGACCCGGGAATCGAACCCAGGACCTCTTGATCGCACGGCACATACTTGTACCGCGAGACCACGAGGCAGTCATAAAATAAATAAATCATATCGTGCTAAATTTTTCCCTAACCATTCCAAAAAATTTAAAATGCATAACGTTAATGTTGAAGTTATCACTTCTGCCGGCACTCCCGGAGTGCCACCCGTTTTTTTAAACAACTGACTAGAATTGCTTTCCATGAAAAATTTGGGAAGAAATAATGATAATAAAATATCAAATTCTTTTGTTAAATTATAATTATAAGAAGATAAATAAATAAAAATAAATCTAATAAGAAAACAGTGTGGTGTACACAAACGTGATTACTTAAGTACAGTGGCGTAACTATAGGGGGGCGGGGCTGGCAAAATGCCACGGGCCTCTGACCCGAGGGGGCCCGGCCCAAGAGGCCACAAGCTCAGAAATAACCTAACATAATTTTGTACCGATTTTTTTTTTCTTTATATTCTTATGTATACCCCTTAACATACTTTGCCTTCTTACATTCCATCCAAAGGTTGTCTGGAAGAGATCGCTCTCAGCGATAAGACCGCCTATTGTTCCACTTTTATTTTTTATTTGTAAAATCTATGTAAATTACTGTATAAATGTGGGTGTCAATAAAGAGTTATCTATCTATCTATCTATCCGAAGTACTTTAAAATTATATTTTTTAATTAAATTAAATAACACAGTGATTATTTTTACTGGGAGGGCCCCATTCAAAGAATTTGCCACGGGCCTCAGATGGTATAGTTACGCCTCTGCTTAAGCTACTTAGCTTACCATAGTAGTGCCGCTTTATTTACATAATATGCTAATTACACGTGTTTCTTCAGTAGGTACATTTAAGGGTTTCAATAAACGTGAAATACAAGAATTTACTTGGAGCATATAATTTTTAACAGTCTACCATTTGCAATTTTATCATAATGTATAAGTGAATATTATAAAACTGAAGATTTGAATTTGTTGCTTTTTGAACGCGCTTATCTCAGCAACTTCTGATTCCAATTTAAAATTTATTTTTGTGTTGAATGCATTTATGAAGGAAGGGTCGACACTCTACGCTATTCAATAGGAGCGGAGCAGCATCGCCCATCCTGTTGACTTGACATTGACTTGACTTGACATTGACTTGACATTTCAAATTAGTAATATTTTTGTCGTAGGTATAATGACATGTCGTAGGTTAACCTAGTTTATATGACGACAGGTATATCCTTAACAATTAGTTAGCGTTTAATTCCAAAAATGACCTTGAAAATGCATTAGAATCCAAGAAAAACACGGATACTAAATATAGTTGCATACGGAGTTGCGTGCGGCACCTAGTACCATAATACTGATATTGATCGTCCTAAACATAGTAAGTTTTCAAACGCCCCGAGCAACCTTTAAAATAATTTTGATATATTGAAATAATTTGCGAATAAGATATTTTAAAACACCAATATTATATTAAATCTAAACAAGATAAATATATTTATTGCATGTTATAATTAAATGCACTGTGCATTTTTTCTTCTTCACAATTCTTTCTACAATAGACTATTATCGTAACAATGTAACAGCGTAGGTACTAATAATATCATATTTATTGAAAACAACTTGTTTTTATCATACTTTCTAACTGCTTGCTGGCCTACGAACTGGCTACTCGTAAACTATTAAGATACAAGGTAAAATTGCTAAACAATTCTTCATTACTCCATAATTTTGTTGTGGGCAGTTTAATTGAAAAACCTTCACGCGAATTTATATGCGTCTGTGTAAACATTAACTTCAAATATTATTTTTTAATAATAAATAATCATATCTTTACTAACGAAGCGATTATAACTCAATATAACTATAAATAAATGATTTTTTTAAATTTTACTTCTCCGTATTACGCCGCAACGGTGTGTATCGTCCTCCATTTTGATTTTAAATGTCATTACTGTATGGCGCAGGTTATGGGGTGCGTCAGGAGGTAATTAAGCAGCACGGGAGTTCCAGCTGCCACTTCGAAATGTAGGTTTTGTTCCTCTTCGGATTCCTCTGTTTCTTCAGATGATATGGACATTTTCTCCTTATCGAGTAGCAGATCCGTGGAGGTATTATCCTCAGGCACAGAGTCTACGAATACCTGTGGACAATATTTTTCATTCGCATAAACTCACATTTGTATCTCACCCTTAACTATTGAGAGAGATGCTTTTTCTACCCATAGCCACGCACCCACGTCCCTTAGGTGATTTAAGGCCCACGAAATAGGGGCGAACTATTGCAGAATTTGTAGCATACATCCAGACTTCGTTCTGATATTGGCTTAAGAAAACCTGAAAACCTAGTAACAGTTTCCCCACAAACAAACAAATGAAATCATATCCTACGAGAACTTGATAGCATCTTTTTCAATTACTTTTATTTTTAATGTGGCACCGCAGATCGCTCGCACTTAACTTAAGGTGCGGTGTGCAGTTCGGTACAATGAATGTATTGATTGGCAAAAGACGACTGTTGCCTTCAATTGCGAGTAGATACAATGTTTTTTTTTTATTTTATTTTTTATTCTGGCACGGCAAAGTGACTCCACTGTACCTGATGGTAAGCACAGTGGAGTCCAAAAAAATAATACCGACCAGCGAGAAACGATATGGTCACCCGCTGGTCGACACAATCATGCCGGCCCGCACAAATGCTTCTTCACGCTTCGCTTAAAGGATCCAGGATCATAGGAAGAAGGTGCGGCAAAAGTAAGAAGGCCGTTCCGCATTGCGAGTGAAAAGCCCTGAAAATTGGGGAGAGGGAAAACGGGGATTTTTTGCACGAAAACGCACAGACCTGGGTTTTTATTATATTATACAGGCACATGTACACAGGCTAATCGTGTAACGCGAAACAGTTGTGTGGATCACAATAGCAGGTTTTACACCGTTTGCGCAAGGATCCCTCTTCAGCATTATATTAAAAAAAAGATTGAGTATCTAGTAATCTCGTTCACGAAACGCAATACATTTGCTTCTTATTTCTTTGGATTTAATTCTAAGTACCAACTTTATAATCATCATCATCATCAGCCCACATACGTCCCACTGCCGGGCACGGGCTTCCTTTATAACTGTGAGGGTTTAGGCCTTAGTCCACCACGATGGCCTAGTGCGGGTTGGCGGACTACACACCTAAGAAATTTCTATGATTTTTTAGGTGTGCAAGTTTAATCACGATGTTTTCTTCACCGTTAAAGTACGTGATAATTCTTTATGTATACACACAGCTTCGAAAAGTCAGAGGCGTGTGCCTGGGGTTTGAACCCGCGACCGTAGAGATTCCTCGAGGCCATTCCGTCTAATTGCCCTAACACACCAAGAAACCAAAAGTGACCAATGTTACAACATTATACCTACCTCATCATCTTCATAGCTCTGCTCGTCTACTTCCTCGACCTGCGCCACGTATCCAGGAGTGTAGTCGCTGTCGTCCGAGTTATAGTCATCTGAATCTTCGTCACATTCGAAATACCGACTCTGAAATCATAAGCAGAATCACATTAATATACTTACGAAGAGGCAAAGTCAAAGTCAAATTTATTTTTATTCAAAAATACGTTTACAAGTTCGTTTGAAAAGTCTTTTTAAACTATTGCCGCTTCGAAACGTGTTATCGCTGTGAAGAAGGAACGGCAAGAAACTCCTTCAGCAACAAGAAATGACTTTTTTTTAAGTATACCTACATTAGAATATATAATAACACTTTTTTAAATTGTCATTATTTAAATTGTACACGTATGTCATAACGATACAAACTGTAGCAACAAAGTAGAGTAGCGCTACTTTGCCAGTCTCATTGGTCGTAAGTGGGCGCATTTCAATCGAGAAATTCAGAGATCGATTCCCAGATCGTGTAGTATTTCTGGATATAGGTGGTAAGAGAAAACCCTAAGTCAATTTTCCAATAGCAGAAAGACTGGAAATGTTTCTAAAAAAACAACAATATGGCTCCCTTGTTACGTGAAAATACAGGTGGTAATAAGTAAATAACAAACATTAAACAAACATCGACAGCCCCGTGGCGTAGTTGGCTAGATTGGCTAGAGGCCGGGGGTTCGATTCCCGCACCGAGTCAAATATTTGTGTAGTCCACAAATATTTGTTTCAGGTTTGGGTATTTGTGAGACCAAAAAGTCTCTCGTAGTTTCTGATAGCCACGACACAGGACTTGTGTCCTAGTGTGGGGTCAGAAGTATGTATGTGACTGTTGGGTGTATTTATTTACTTATTTATTTATTACTGTCTATTTCTTTAGGGATACCTACAGCTAGAAGTGTTTATATAGGTACCTAGGTACTTATTTCAAAATCATATCGCTCGTCAACTTAAGATGGCAGGCCGGCATGACAGTGTCGACCAGCGGGTGACCATATCGTTTCTCGCTGGTCAGTATTATTTTTTTGGACTCCACTGTGCTTACCATCAGGTACAGTGGAGTCACTTTGCCGTGCCAGAATAAAAATAAATAAAGAAAAAAAAAGGATAAAATCAAAGCTCTTAAGCACAAGCAAAATTTATGTCGCTTAAGACTCATGGCTTTTAATTCACATGCTTGGAATATTTTCTAATGCACCGTAAACTAACAAAAGGCCCCACATACAAGTGGCAAATCAAAAAACGATGTCAAAGCTTAATCTGATTCATATTTCTGTAAAAAGATGAAAAAATACTCTCATCTATTCCCCGACGACTGCAATCGTGGTTGAGATGCTAAAGTAACAATTAGATCTATACGATACGGCACGTGTCTGGCCAAAGGCCATACTATGTACCAAGAATAAGTAGGTAACAAGAGCAAAATAGAGGCTGATCTCATTTCTGCATTTATTATCTCTAGAAGAATTGATAAGTGCCATTATAATTTTATCTATACATTAACGCATTAACATCCAGTTGGTCCATTACATGAAGTAGAAAACAGGCAATGAACACGCCAGAAGAGATAAAAGTTCCGCTAAAAAAATAGTTGATGTCATGTTGGTCCTACTGCGCACAACGTTCCAATTCAAGCTGATGTGTTTTGTAAGAGTAGTGCTTTTTTTATCTATTACATACATTATGTAAGCATCTCTTTTAAATAGTGATCACATTAAATCACATTTTTATTTTCGTCGATTATTATATTTAATGTAAATTATTGCGAGTTTTTCATTATTTTTTTTAACCAGGCAGTCAAGACACTGAAGGTAAACGTAAAAAGAAACGTTAAAGTATGTCTACCAATATAACGACGATAATAATACTGTCAGCTGTCAAAATAATGACGACACACTATTGTTGATTACGGATATTTAATTAATTTTAACACAACAAAGGCCACACGACACGGAAACAACACGTAGAAGTCCATAAACATGCGTTATTGACATACACGTGCTCAACAACTCGCCATCAGGATCGACTATCCTATTAATACAAGCATAAAATGTAAGACTCATTGGACAAAAATCTTCATTAGTTTTATTGTGAAAAAGTGCAATCATCGCGAACAATGGCCGCGGCATTAGCGAATGATTCGCCGAAATATCGCAACAGTTTGATATGTTGCAGCCCAAGAACTGCGGATGGTACGACCAGGAGCCCATCATCGTCCTCGACATCAGGTTGTGTTTCCGCCGACGAAAGCTACGATTCCAATTACATCCCGAAGTCTATAGCGAACAAGAAACTCAAAATCCACAGCTCAGCGTCACGGGAAGACATAGAAAAGGCAATAATTCAGTGCAAGGAGCTCATTTTAAACAGTACTCAATGTTCTGATGAAAGAAAATGGCTAGTCAGATATTTAGTCGAGCTAAGGCTGAGGCTAGAAGATCTGAAGGACAATGACGGGCAGGCGAGACCCCGGGTGGCAATAAAAGGCCATCATTTTGAGCAGCAGTTGAATCCGAGCAATAGAAAACAGTATTGTGATCACTGCAGTGGAGTTATTTGGAGTATAGTGCAAAATTCATATGTTTGTAATGACTGTGGATACCTGTGCCACTATAAATGTGTGGATGAAATCTGCAGGATATGTGCTCATGTTGTTATGACTGAAAAAGGCGAGTTTGAAATGAGCATTTGTCCTGAAAAAGGCCTGGCTGCTCAAGATTATAAGTGCGCTGAATGTCAAACAGCGCTCACATTTAAAGATGCATGGAATGAGCCCAGACTTTGTGACTACACTGGCCTATACTTCTGTGGCACATGTCACTGGAATGACCCATCTCCAATACCTGCAAGAGTTGTCCACAACTGGGACTGGGACAAGAAATATGTTTCAAGAATTGCATATCAAATGCTTACTCTCTCTTGGTCAAGACCATATATAGATGTTGAAAGAATAAATCCCCGACTATTTAGCTTCATAGCAGAATTAGAGTGGGTACACAAAATGAGGAAGGATTTAGAATGGATGAGAAGATACTTATGTGCCTGTTCAGATGGTGCCAGTTTACTATCCCCACTATTTGTGCAGCTTGGTGATGTTAATAAGAAATATAGTATGGCACATCTGCAAGCTATAAATGATGGCTCACTAGAGACTCAGTTAACTGAATTGACAGAAGTATGCAGGGCTCATATTACAAATTGCCCTTTGTGTTCTGGTAAAGGTTATTTATGTGAAGTTTGTGGGAACAATGAAGTGCTGTATCCATTTGACAGTGGAGCTTTGATGTGTGACAAATGTAATTCAATGTACCACCGAGGTTGCTGGCTCAGAAAGGGCCAGACTTGTGTCAAGTGTGCACGATTAGATGAAAGAAAAAGTCTTCCTTCTCAAGACGATCAACTTGACTCACACTTAGAATATGACATAGACAAGTTTGTTAACTAGCCTTTTTAGGTACCCAATTATATATTTTAAAGGAAATGCCCATTCTTGTTATAATTCTCATCACCACTTTTGTTTGTTCGGCCAATTTGTTTTAAATCATAGCTTATTAATATTGCTTACTAATAATATAATTATTTTAAAAAACTATGACTATTTTTTCAGAAATCATTCATAATTTGTGCCAATTATTTGGACTACATTTTTAAAATACATGAATTTAAAACAACTTTAGTTTCTGATGGGCAAGTCATAATTGGCCAGTGTATAATAATTTAAATTATCATTATATGTGAAAGCAATAATTTGGTGCCTGTACATATAATAGATTTCTGTTATTTTCATTGCATAGAACATAATATAAAAAGTTTTGTACTTTTTATTGTAAATATATTTAATTTATAACAGTTTCTCTCTAAGGACTTGTATATAAATGTAAAGATCTTAAACAAATACCCTATTGTATCATTATTTATTAATACATTGGATTGAACATCCAATGGTGTTCTGCCATGCTGATTTTAGTATACCCTATATAAAAACTCTTCTCACATTGCTAAAGCTAAACTCATCCTTCATCCTTCTCACCCTATATTTTCCTGTTTGCATTACAAAAATGGGCATTCAAAAGTTATGTAACTCAATTTCATTAATCATTATCATTTAAATCAAGACAAGCAAAATTATACACTGTACTTTTAATTACAGATAAAATTATTTTAATTGTTATTTAAAAATACATATGTGCTTGATATTTTACTTTCGTTCTAATATGAATAAAATGAAGTAAGGAATTCAATACTTGTAAAAAATAATAGACTACACCAAGAATTGAATTAAGAATATTTATTATACAAAATTTTTGAATTTTTGCATATTGCATCTTGTTAAGATTTTGTTGTAAAAAAAAAATATATTTAATTTTTTTAAAGTTTTGAATGGGTTGTTAATATTACTTTAAAATATTTTTATAATAAATCATATGTGAAAGAAATGATGTACTGAAAAAATATTATTTACATTAAGTAAAAAATCTCTACCTTTAAAATGATATTCTGTGTCCTGTCTGTCCCATAAGTATTTAGTTACTAAACATATCTGTATCTTGACAATATGCAATGATACCAGGACTATATAAAATAAAATGGGCTTAAATTTTCTTATATTTCTTGGATAAAAATGTGTAAAAAAAATATTTATTTCCCAAATAAATAAACTTCTCAGTATATAATTCAGAAATAGAATCTTAAGGGTATTTAAACCCGCCGAATAAATTAATCTTTAGAATATTCTATAATAATAATTCAAGACCAATTAAGAGTAGGTAAGGCAAAGAGATTTTTTTAAATAGATTAACAAATTTTAAACCTATAAATGGGACAAAACAAATATTACCATAGGATTATATATACTTTAGATTTGTTTAAAATATAACAACTGTCATCAGACTATAAAAAAAACATGAGGAAACAGTTAAAATACTTCCACAGTTAGAGGACATATTTCAGAAGTATTAGTCATGCAGAGTTGGGTATAATTTTATATTAATTAAAGTTTACAGTCTAATGACTAATAATGATTACAGTTATTAATGATAACTTGTTTTGGTACACATCCTTCGTCACAATGTGTAATCATGATTACGGCTTAAATGTTCCAGCATCAATTATAATAAAATTCTACCATCTTTATAACAAAACAGTCATAAGCGATATATCCGATATTTGCAGTTTATAAACCATATATTAAATTGAAGATTATTTTTAGGTTTTTAAATGTATAGCAATGTTATTTAAGAAATTTTGTTCTTCCTTTGGAATGTTAATTGACTTCCGGACTTTTGTTTGTATTGTAATTAATATTAAAAGTTATTCTACTAACATCGATTGGCATGTGTTATTTAAAATCGATTTTGTGATTCGGTGCTGAAAATTGTATTGTTTGGCAATAAAAATAAGCTTTAAACATCTTAATGATTGTTTTATTTTTAAGCGTGAGCATCTAAATTCAGAATCGACTATCATAATAATCATCAGACTACTTTAAGCCCTCCTCAAGAACCAAAGAATTCCCATGTGTTTTATTTTAAACTAGCTGACCCGGCGAACTTTATTCCGCCTAACAGCCGACTCCTTAATTTAAAAAAAAATAAAAAATTAAGCCTAAGTTATTCCTTATTACATCAGCTATCTGCCAGTGAAAGTCCCGTTAAAATTGGTCCACCCGTTTCAGAGATTAGCCGGAACAAACAGACAGACAGACAAAACAGACACTCCAATTTTATTTATTAGTATAGACTAGCTGACCCGGCGAACTTTATTTTAAATATTTTTTTTGCTTAAGTTATTCCTTATTACATCAGCTATCTGCCACTGAAAGTCCCGTTAAAATTAGTCCATCCGTTTCAGAGATTAGCCGGAACAAACAGACAGACAGACAAAAAATTTAAAAAACGTTATTTTGGTGTATGTCCCGTGTATACATCCATATGCATTTATTAAAAACCGGTTATTTCAATATTACAAACAGACACTCCAATTTTATTTATTACCTATAGATGTATGTATAGATGAGTGGTCACATGTCAGACTCACTATAGACGTACCTTCAAATTTATAGTGTAGTAGAATTTACGAATATTTCGCCGGTAACTACTGCTGTATTTAATTTTGCTATGGTTGGTTTACTATTGTTGCGCTTGACTGAATTTAGTCGCATCCTACGCAGCATGTGTGACCGAGCATAGCGACCTCATTTCTTATGCACTTCAGCGCCTAAAAGTAGTTTCGTTTGAGACACAGTCTATTGCAACAAATTCCTACCTATATTATGCGTTGGAGCGACAGCTAAGATGCTCATTTTGAAATATAATCCGCGCACCGAGAAAAATATTAAAATTCATTAAAATATTATACCTATTTGAATTTGGTTTGGATATTTACGTATAGTTAATATTAGTTTCTGGCCCTCAAGACAAAATATTTGTAGACATTTAATAATTACTGCTACGCAACGGTTCAATTCTTTAGAGACTCACTGGACCTGAATGGTCGGTGACATTTTTATAAACTCACTAACCTGGTGTGGGTACAGGACTTGCAGTTATAGCATAGTATCTTTAGTAACCATCTGTACCTAGTGAGTGTGAGTGAGTGAGT